>OY293415.1:9016576-11416576 GCA_958502065.1 Chrysolina americana
CATTGTGATGATATGAGTTGATTACACTTAACTGTTTTTAAAGTTGCACCTATTATGTTTGTCGATTTGTGTAAATTCTATAATATTGTGTATATTTAATCATATTGTGAACTCTATGTTCTTTTGACGTACCTTAATCATACTTGTATGGCACAAAGTGTCAATAAAATTATCTTATCTCATCTGATCTTATTGACTTTTTCAAAATTTCCACGCGTTTTCTGTGTGCCTTTCAGAGGGACAAGGAAGTGAAATTTTTTGTAAATTAATTATTCGATGGTTCTTTACAATTTCTACGGATTTATTGATTTAATTTACGAAAGTTTTCGCAACTTTCTCCGAGAAACAAACCCACATTTTTTGCTTCAAGTTTTCAAGTCCAAAACCTTCAGATTGTTTTCCATAGTCTCAAGTGTTATCTGACTGTCTTTCGTGGCAAAGAAGTAACATTCTATGGAATTGAATTATTTTATGCTTCAACGTTTCCTTTTTATTTTCCAGGGATTTTTCTGATTTTTATCTACGGGTATTCGCTATGTTTTCAGAAAAGAAGCTTGGATCCGAGCCTCACCAATATTTTTTTGTTGACATAGGTAATGTCCAAAACCGTGTTGTTTTAATATACAGGTTACTCTGAAAATTTGGTTTCTTGCATAATCAGATCTGCTTTATCGATCTAAAAGATTTTCAATGCTGCGGCGTTGCCGTTTCTATCGAAAAGTAGCAACAACTTTGATATTTTAAATGGAATATCCTGTATATTATTGCATTTTTCGCTTTGCTATTGCTTTTCGATTATTTTCAGATGATACTTCCCTATACCTATTTCCAGTGGATTTCGAGAAATTCATTAATTTCCTTATTTTTTGTACAAACCTAGCTTCAATTTAATGTTTATGACTGCATTATTTGACTACGTAGAAAGCTGAGATTTTGAATGTAGTTTGACGATGTCCTGTCTTTTAGTTATAACCAAGGGAATTCGGACTTCATTATACAGGGTCGTTGAAAATTTGTAATTTTACCGATACATACTGAAGTGGTGAAAAGTGAATTTTTTCAAATAGAACACCCTGTATATTATCAAATATCCTGAAAGGCAATTGAATTTTCTTGAGTCAGGTTTCCGAAATGAAAGCAAGTTTTCTATAAAAATTGGATTATTTTGCCATATTTTGTATTGGGTAAATATGAAACGTCATGAAACATGTCATAACGAAAATTAGTACATTAATAATAAAACGTTTGCGCATTCAGTAACGTAAATTTTATTAGACAAGAATCAAAGTGGAAGACATTAATTATTCAAATGAAAATCTGAATAATTTTTGAGGAATTTGTACCATATTCTTAACTGTTCGTTGGATATTGATAGTTTTCATTTTTTTCTATATAGTCTTTGCCAAAACCAAAACTTGGCAAAAACTAATATTGCATGAGCCGAAAAAAACATTAAGTTGAATTCAGATTATCTGAAAAACCTGTGTCTGCTTTGAGAAATCATAATTCACCTTAAGTAGAACTCAGTTTTTATTCTAATCAATAAACAAATGAAGGTAAAATTATTCGCTTTTTCATGTGTTCGAAGTGCTGACCATTTGCACGCAAACATTCATGAATCGAAGTCATTACATGGTTGGTGGTTGCTCTTTGAACCTCTTTTGGCCGAATTTCCTCGAAAGCACGAATTATCCTCTGTTTCAAATCGTCTCTCGAATCCACTGGTGTTTCATATACAATCTGTTTGTTTCTTCCCCAGAGGTTAAAATCTAGAGGAGTTAGATCCGGGGATCGCGGTGGCCAAGGCTGTGGACCCAAGCGTCTTATCCACCGATCTTCAAAGGTTGTAGTCTCTGCTCACTTCTAGTGTACAGTGAGGGGGGGGTACCGTCTAACTGATACCAACAACTTCGATATTCATGATGTGCCAAATTGTCTAAAAAGTCACTAACTATTGTTCTCAATATATTCAAATATTTTCTTGAAATCATGTTTTCTTCATAAATACTATACGATAATTTATTGTTCATCAGCAAACAAAATACATTTAAACAAAATTTTTCTTGAAATCTCCCTTCTTTTATGAAATGAGGATTTTCTGTAGCCCAAAAATGATTGTTTTTGCGATTAAATATTCCCTCTTTTGTAAGTTTAGATTCATCTGTCCATATAATTTTCTGAAGGAAATTTGGGTCTTCATAAGTCCATGTTAAAATCCATTCACAGAAATCGTTTTGGAGGATCACCTCTATGTAGGGCATGAGCTTTTATGAATTTATAATCATGCATTTTATGTTTCTTTAATTCTCCATATCGAAGTGCGAATCATACATAAATCCACAGTAGCTCTTCTCAATGATACATGAGGATGGGCATGAAAATACCCCAAGACATTAATTTGATTTAATTCATCTCCAGTTATCGGCATGATTTCATTTCTTGGCGCTTCAACATTCCCGTTGGATATGCATTATAACCATTTTTTATACTTCTTTCTGACAGAAATACAATAAATTCACTGTTTATTAAACCAACAGATTGTTTTGCTCTTTTCTGGTCACGGCACACTGCAGACTATTTCAAATGGGAAATATCACCTATTTCGAATAGTTATACTGGAAATTGAAAATGATAGTAGTGTGCCGTGAATAAAATTTACGTTAGTGAACGCGCAAACGTTTTATTATTAATGTACTAATTTTCGAATTATCGTAATGACATGTTCTATGTATAGAAACATAATACATGATTTGAAAGAAAATTCAATTGTCTTTCAGGATATTGGATAATATACAGGGTGTTCCATTTGAAAATATGCCCTTTTCACCACTTTAGTATGTATCGGTAAGACCACAAATTTTCAACGACCCTGTATAATGAAGACCGAATTCCCTTGGTTATTACTGAATGACAGGACATTGTCAAACTACATTCAAAATCTCAGCTTTCTACGTAGTCAAATAATGCAGTAATAAACATTTAATTGAAGCTATGTTTCGTACAAAAAATAAGGAAATTAATGAATTTCTCGAAAACCACTAGAGAAAGGTAAAGGGAAGTATTATATGAAAATAATCGAAAAGTAATGGCAAAGCAGAAAATGCAATAATATACTGGGTATTCTATTTAAAATATCAAAGTTATTGCTACTTTTCGATAGAAGCGGTAACGCCGCAGCGTTGAATATATTTAAGATCGTTAGAGCAGAACTGATTATTCAAGAAACAAAATTTTCAAAATAATCCTACTTCCCCTTTTCCAGAAACTTCTAATAGGCCATCGAGTTTGGGACACCCTGTATGTGCAAAAATATCAGTTTATTCAGATGACAGCAAGTGCTTGCAAAATGGATTGCAAAGGACACCGCAACAAACCTTATGGAAAATGGCTCTCGGTGACATTGGCTAAAACTTCAGGATATTGTAGATATTGATACCCGGATTGAATATATCCGTTGTGCTCAAAGTTAACAAAATGCACAGTTCTTGAGATAATCAAGGTCAAATTTACATATATCAGTTGTGGTTAGGTACTTGTAGAAGAAAGAATCGAGCTACAATATACGGATTTAGTTGGATTTAATTTCATAGAAACGAATTATTATTATTCATAGTTGAGTGACTGTTGTCAAAATAAATAAAATATCCGTCATAGTTGAAGTTATCAATATCTTGGTAAAATTTCACAGTTATTTGAGCTGTTCTGAATATATATTTTACAGTACTTAAAGAACTCGATAACCCCGGAACTTGATGAAAAATTCACCTATGGGGCTTTTGCGGGGGTTGTTGATAAGGAATCTGTGGTTAGAATTGGGGAATTCACGCCAGTGATTCCAATATGCACCTCTTCCCCCAGAAAATCCTATGGAGAACATTTCATTAGGGAATAACAAAAAATAGTGATGGATAATCGGTTTGATGATCTATGGTCAGTGCTACGTAGATTCATCTATCCTACCAATTATTTCATTATTATTTATTATTATATCCAGGAAATCGTATGCAGATTCTAAAATGTCATTATGATTGTGGGTGACAGAGTTAGTATGTCATTGTAATACGGCAACTAGTCGTGGCTTCTATAAAATGTTGCATACAGATATAGTAAAAAATTATTGGCATATAGCACGTTAATTGTGCTCGGGGTTAACAGTTTGTAGGAAGAAAAACAGTAGTCAAGTTGAATACCTGACTCTCCATCCCGTATATTTGTTGTTATATATCTTCATATTTGCCGATTATATTTTGCCATATCTGTATATGGTGTTACGGTTCAAAATCAAATTTTAATATCTATGTGCAGATGTGACTATCTGTTACCTTGTATAGTGTGAAATATCGACCATTGTCTTGAATTGTGCTTCTTGTTATTGGTATATTCGCTTAGGTATTCGTTCTGAATGTTTTTCATTTTATTTACCTTTCAATATTAGCTTACCTATATTTCGATTCATAATTCTTTCAGTCATTTCATTATTCTTTGTTATTGTTGATTGTTGTGAAGAATTTTTGGAGGTTATCTGAGATCTGACATTTAATTAATTTCACTTCAGGTCCTTTCGTTTTCTACGAGGTTAAGTGTATGCAGAGCCGTGTAGTGTAATCTGCACCTTGTCTAAAACTGTCGCACTTTCGTGCAAATGAACGCACCTTATGCTGAGAATCTCTGTCCTTGTTCTGAGGGTCATATGATTGATTTAATTTATAACCGACCTATGATTCTCGCAAACAATACATAATCCTCATGGTTTACTAATTTCCATTTTAATAACAGTATTCGAAAATATTTTCTATCCATGGTTGACATTTGACATTGTCAAAAATGAACTACCGCAAGTTGAAAGGAAGATGATTTTTTTTATTAGTGGTTGTTTCCGGCTTCGTCTTCAAGGCTCTCTTCCGTGTGTGGCGTTCTTGAGGGCAGGTGTGTGACGATACTCATGTAACCAATTTTCGATAATTTATCACTTATTAGTGGATTTAATTGATTCTACATGGTTGAATAATCTTCGATGATTTTTGTGGACTTGAATAGTCATATTGGTGGACTCGAGTAGTCGTATTTGGATAAATCATGAAGATTACCTGTAATGGGGATTTTAAGTTGATGTTGCCCACCGCCATTTTGAAGCCCTGATCCCAGAACCCAGAACACCTTTGATTTTGTTGCTGCCTTTTGAAGTGTCTCCATTTCCACCTGATAACCAGTAGTATCCGATTCTACGATCAATTAGAAGTAACGAGACAACAGTGTTGGATCTTCCCATTGTACCAAGATATTTGCCTGAGACTGTAGTATCTGTAGTGTCAGCAGTCTAGTCTCCATTCACCTCAGGACGATGTTCTTGGAGGGATAAGCAGGCCCAGACATCAGTACTTCAGTATAGCCTCGGATGGTATGAAAGTGCTGGACCTTCCAGTTGTACCAAGACCATCGGCACTGAGTGACTCATCATAGACTGGTGTAACTATAACTATTCGACAGTTCAACTTCTCATAACATCTTTTCCAAATTTACATTATCTCTCTTGGCCTAAGTTCAGTTTTAAAACATTATCTATTTATATAATATTTCATCATATTGGGTGTAATACTGGGGAAAGCATTGGGAAAGCATACGGAGAGCACATTTTTATATATTTTTGTTTATTATATTCCAAATTTACGTAACCTCACTTGGCCTAAAGTCTGTTGTAATATTAGATTCCATTTTGGGTGTTATTATTCACCACATTTCATTCTTTTGTGAGTGTACTTCAGGAAAACTTTCAACTGATATTTTTATTATTATTATTGGTATTAATGGTATTTGCTACACACCTTCAGTGTGTATAATCATTTTGGTGAAAGGTTTGCCACTTCCTTGAATTATTTACTTCAAGAAGGTATCACCTTACTTTGATTTATTTTATTATTCTTACTAAACTTACTTGATACTACCCACCATCTGATGGAAAATATTTCTGTAACTAATTTAGTAGTGTACATACCTCATTTTCATTTACTTTATTTCAATATCTGCTTTTCCATCCACTGGACTTTTAGTCCCAACTAATTAGTAATTTCCAGGCTGTTACTTCCTCATTGTCAGTCCCTTTGTGATCACAACGGGAGCTTGGAAGACAACTGGACTACGCTGTACTGGGTACTCACTCTTTGGAATATAAGGTACCTATTTATTATGCTGTTGCTGTTCACCACATTGCAGATTGCTAATAGAGGTTTGTAAACTAAGCGTTTGGATTTCATTTTCAATCCCAACCCCCAATATTTGAATACGTAAACAAAGTGTGGTCATACCACATCCCACCAGTGCTATTTATTGACAATATTTTAGATTCCATTTAGAAATCTCCATCAGAGATCTGGAGCAGTCTGTGCTTGGACTGGCTTTTCCAATCACTGGCGCGGTATAAATTTTTGGTAGAACCCATGGCACCCGGATTGAGTTAGTCGGTGACTGCTATGTTGTCAAGTGCTTTCTAGTGCTTTCTATTATTGTTAATATTATTTCTTCTTTTTTTATAAAGAAGCGTAGCAATGGTACTTGCACATCATTTATCCTGTTCTTTATCTGTTTCAGAAAAGAACTAATCTTGTTACTAATTCTGAAAGAGACAGATTCGTTTTATGTCGACCCTAAGAACCTCCTGGCTAAGTTTTCAAAAAAAAATTTATTTTGGGGGGTCATATTGGGACCACTGACGTGAATTCTCCAATTCCAATTCTGACCCCAAATTCGTTATCGACCCCGCAAAAATCGCCATCGGTGAAATCTTCATTGAGTTTCTGGACTTTCGTGTCGATCTGTTAGTGGTATACATTACCTGAAAGCTTTAGTTTCAGTCAATTTCACGAAGAGCCGCTTTCTATAATGTTTGTAGCGGGGTCCTGTTGAACCAGAACGATATGCAGACAGACTGACGGATAGACCGAACAAATCGAGTTGAATGAAATCTTCTAACATTTTTTTCTGAAATTTTTTCATTCGTCAACCGAATACACCCTTACGAACTCCCAGGAGTCTTCGAGAGACTTGTCCGAGCTAGAAATGACGAGGCCCATACCTTCTAACGTGTGATGCCATGCATGAACTCAAAGAAATTTATTGGTGTAACAAAACGTTATAATTTGGTTGCAATGGTCATGTTATAACGTTATGAATTTGAGATCATTATAGGCGACTTTTTCAGAATCGCTTAATGAAAATAAAAAAAATACACGGCTCATTTTATATGCACTATGGCTTTCGTCTGATTTTTCTAAAATTTTCATATGTTTTCAGATCCTGGCATCCTTATCATACAGTCAAATTTACAGATTGATCCTATGACCAGTTTTCTAACTACCTATAGAGTGTCAAAAACCGTTCGTGGGGCTAATTGGGGAGTTGATCGCAAGAGTAATTCAGAAACTCAAAATGGACCATAGTCCAATTACGAAAAATTGTTTCTAAAATATGGAGAATTGTTTACGCCTGTCATACTCCTAACAAGCTTCGAGTACAGTCACCAAAATGATATTGATCATAAATCTGCTTATTTTTCACAAGCTTTTCAGTCACAAGATCAATCTGTGAATTTGACGATATTAGAAGGATACCATAGGATCTTTAACACATAAAAATTTGCGAAAAATTTGCTAGAAATCATTTTATATAAAAAATGCCCGGAGTCCTTTGGTAGTCAACCAATTTTTGGAGCATTCTATTTGTCGGACAGTCCAAAAAAATTTCAGGTGCTTTAAAAAAACGTTCTGCTACCAAGAACGTTTGCAAACAGTAAGTTGTTCAACTCCACGTAAAGAAGAGTTTAAAGTCTCAACAGTTAGGTTATAATTCTCCTCCGATCAACTAACACAACCTAGATGAGTAATACTCAAATAGAACCGAATGTAACATCTTTTCATAATGTTATCCCTCAAATCATGACATTATTGCCATGTCGCAATTTTTTGAGGATACAATCAGCACGTCAGCTAGATTTTGATATCTGTCGGGAAGATTCATGCAAACGAAATACCAAAAATACTGACTTGGATGAAATATATAGCAATAAGAAGGCAAACGTTCACTGCAGCTTGTTAGGAGTAAAAACGATAGTATTTCCATCGTCGAACGGAGATTCTTCGTTGTCGATCTAGTCTGGTCAGTACGGCAACGAAGCATTTGAAATATCAAATGTCAAATATAACAGAACAACTTATTGGAGTGTTTTATCGTGAATAAAGGGCAAATTCTGAGTTGACTTGTGTTAAACTATCATTAGTTTTTATTATTAAGCAATGATGAAGCATTGTAAAATGTTTAGAAGACCATTTGAAGCTGGAAATCAAAATATGTCATTCAATAGGTAAGCAACCAGTGTTGTAACTATCGAGAAAGGGAAACCAAATTGGAAAAGAGAAAAATTAATGAATTATGAAAAAACATGTCAATTAGAGCATCAGCTGTTCTCAAAATCCTGTGGAAATTATTCCATCATAATTTCAGGTTTCCATTCCATATTGAGTTTCCATTATTTCTATTTTTTTGAACTTCAATATTTCTGTAAACAACGCACGACATTGCCGTTGGGGGAAGACACAAATTTTATTGCGTATGAGGCGAGTTACTCATCTAGGTTGTGTTATTTCGGAGTAATTTTCTCACTAAGTGTATTAATCTTTGGTTTCATGAGATGAAAAATCTAGTGGCTGTATCAGCTGTTCAAGATATCGTAAATTTTTCTAAAAACACCTGTCGATAAAAAAGACAATTATTTTTGTAACTACTTCTACATTTATGTGGAAGTAAAATTGAAATATCTTTACCCAGCTTTGGAGGAAAACCAAATCGAAAAGTACTCGATAATATTACTCACTATATGGAACTCTCATCTTCCGCACCAATCAAAACGGTGTGCCTTTCGAGACGGTAAGAATACGTCGTCATAGACAAGGTATGGTATGAATGTCAGTCTGACATACTTCATGTATATTCGTAATTAGGAATAATTCTTGAAGAATTGACGATCATGCAGTTTTTCTTGACTTTTCACTCCGGATTTATATCTCTCTTTCTGTTGACATCTTTTTTAATATTCCATATATTCTTATATATTGGGTTTTAAATTTCCACTCTGGCGTCTTCATGTTTTTCTTAATCATTCAGAGAGTAGTTTTCAAGAATATTATTGAAAGTTATTCCAACTGCTATTTTTTCTGTCACGTTCAGATATTTTATATTCCGAATTTGTCAAAAATGTTCTTTCTTCTTGACTTTTCATATTCCAGTCGTCTCTGGTGTCATAGTTGTTATCATGACTATATCGAATTTCCATGATCATTATTCCTGGCACTTTTCTATATAATCATCGATTGCTGTTCATAATTATTTCTGTCGACCTCGTACCAATATGTCTCAATTTTCTTCAATGCATAGAAAACCGAATATTAATGACCAGTATTAATGATGGATATATCACTAATGAAAATTTTTTCGAAATTGAATATTAATTAACACTACTACTAATTTTCAATTCTGTAGCGTGTATACAGAAGGACTTTTTGTTTGTTTCTATAACTCTACCTTTACGATTGTTAATATAAATGTATTTCAATAATTGAAATATGTTCATTAATGTTCAATAGAGTTTGTATCCCACTGAGTGAGGTCGACGGAAAAATATTGTAATCAACTTGTATATTAAAATGCCATAAATTATCTTTATGCACTAGCGGGCGGTAAAGTACACTTTACCGCCCGTGGGCGCATCATGGCCCGCGGGCGGTAAAGTAGACAATACACTAAAATTGTCCATATATACCTACGCACATCATTTTACGGAAGACCTACTACGAAACAATGAATTCAGTTCAATAAAGAAATACTAATTTAACAATTTTTATTCATAATCAACATTTTTACTCCATAACCCTAAAAATTAGAATTTTATATTAACTATGCAATTGTTACAATTTTGAATATTGAGGGTGGGCTATTCACCTTTCTCTTGAATTTTGCAATTTTTTTGGCAATATTCAATTTAATTGAAATCGATTGTTCAATGTAGCTCTCTGCTACTGTAGTTGATTTCCAAACAGCGTATCTTGGTATATTGGTGATACTTTCCCCAGCATCAGCCAATAAAGTGGCTGAAGAATGCCTGAAACAATGACCCGTATATTCTCCTGGGCCTGGTAGCTTCAAAAATGCTGCAATTTTTCTTGGAATTTGACCGAGGATATTCTTCCCAACAACTTGTTTTGTACATTTATTGTTCTTATAGAATATAAAAAAACGCCCATGTTCAGTATTTGCGGGACGTAGACTAGCATATCTTCTATAAATATCCAAATAATTAACTGACTGGTTTTCAGTACCGCAGATGGTAGATGTTCGTTGTATTTTAGTTTTTGACTCTCGAATTGTAATCAATAAAGCATAAGTTAGGTCTTGAATGTCATCAAGCTTGAGATTTGTTAATTCTTCTCTACGACAAGCACCATGTACCCCAAATATTAATGCAACCTATAAAAGAATCAATAAGTTTTTTAATTACTTAATAAATATAGGTAGGTATAACATACCTTCATCATCAGATATACATTATCTGGAGCTTCTTTTAGAAAAAGTTCGATTTCATCCCCATTCAATATTTTGGATTTCTTCGGCTTATATCCATCATTCTTCCGTTTCAAAAATGCTAACAATTTTGGAAATTTACTTATGTTTATATTATTATACAAATTCAAAGTAGACTTTAACATCGAATAGTATAACCACAAAGAAGATGGTTTTCGATTCTTGGACTTCTCAATAAAATATCCCAGTAAGATATCTTCTGTAATCACCTTCACATTATTTTCATTGCGCCATTTTATGAACTCATTATACCTCTTTTCGTAAAGATTCTTTGACTTTGTTGGTAGCAGTTCGAGTTTGGCACTCTCAGCCGATTCCAAAATTTCCATTGGTATGTATATATTATGTTCTTCATCTGATCATTCCATAATTTTCGTGTTGAGTTCACTCACGCACTTTTTCAGATAAACATGAAGATGACTGCTTACCTTGTTTATTGAATTTGTTGCTAGACAACAACCAGCTTGCTTAACAACGTCATAATTAGGTGGGTATATACTGGGTATTCTGTGTACAATTTGAATACATGAATCTATTTCAGTATACAGAGATGATTATTGACACGATAATTGCGATATAAATATATATACAGTGTCCGCCAGAATCTTGGAACCATATGGAAAACTTTTTCATTAATAGTTTCTAAGAAAATGTTATTCTTCATAAAAGTTAGTTTCCCATGCTGTTCCAAGATTTTGGTGGACACTGTATAAACCGCTAGTGCATAAAATTTTGTATGTATCACTTACGTAAAATGCGTTTATGGCCTTCGGCGTGTAATGCCGCATGCCATAAACGCCTACTTTACGCCCTTGATACATAAATAACTATTAACATTAACGCACTCGCTTCGCTCAAGCATTAAAATATCTCGGTCATAAATCGCCTTAATTAATATATTAGTTAATAAAATAACGATTTCCACTTCACTATTTCGGATAAACCATTTTTACATTTCCATAAGGCTGTAATTGTCTTCTATTCCACGTGCAATATACTGGAATCCAGTTCAAAATAGAACTTCTCTAACAATAAACTTCCTTGCCTGAATGAATAATTGAATGAGCATAAGTGTGAGTTAATGATAGTTCAATACGGAATCATCGATTTCTCATGAATTTTGTTCAAAAAGCTTAATTGGTTCTTCGTAATGTTATTTCTGTAATAATAACGACCCTGGATAAATCAGTAATTTGAAAGGAACTCATCGATGTTATCGAAACAATAATAATGGGTAGATAATTGTTTTCAATATTTTATTTTTCCTGCCTAACATGCAACTGCTCCACAGTAAACATTACAATGTTTAAACTTATCAAACGTTGAAAGTTTCTGAGTTGCCAACACGAGGTCTTTGTTCAATCCGACACACTTTATTTTTTTCCGAATTGAAGTGTTTATAATAATAATATAATAATGATAATGAATGTCTTTTATTATTTCACAAAATACTGTAATAAAATTATTATGTTGTTGCTCGAATTACTATTGGTTACATGCACGAGATGAAAAGAAAAATTCTTTTGCAGAATATAATATGTGAAGAATAATTACCCGTTTTGGCAATTTAGCAACCGAAAATTAGCTTTCTTTTTGAAAGATGAAGGTTAATCAAATTTCACCTTTTCTGTGATGAGTATATCGTTTGGATATTCAGTAGGTGAACGATCTCTGAGACAGGACATATTTGTACAAGGGTGCTCATATTCATTTATATTCACATAATATCATATCACTTTTCATAAAACTTTTTTTTTCGGAGTTTTGTGAGTTTGGTTACTCGGTGGAATGACTCCATATCTATGAAATTTTATTATTTTGTTCACTTATTCGTGATACAAACAGGTGAAAACCCAATATAGTATCCACTAATGCATTCTTAATTCAAAGGTTTACGAACTCAAATAATTCAAGCAAGCCCAGGGTAGTACTCTTAGAACCGACGCTAAGGAGGAATTTACTTCTTGTATTTCTGGACGAAACGTGAAAAAATACTAGAGATAGAAGCTAGGAGACATCATACATGTTCTTTAGGATCTTATACATGAAAACTAAGTCTGCAATGATTCTTTGGCTCTCTAGTGGAAGAACTCGGAAAGTTTTTCTTGTCAAATTCATATTATCTATAATGTAACTACCATCAATTCTGAAATTCAAGATCCTGAGAAACCTATTTTAGATCCTCTCTAGTCTTACTTTATGAATATTATATTGTAGAGGTAGTGGATTCTCTTAAGAGCTATGACCTTGAATATATCTGCGCGTCGCTTCCAGGCAACAACTCACAAAATTATTGAAATGGAAACCGAAAACATTGACTCAACTACTTCACTATAATAGCCTAGCCTAGCCAATAACAGCCTACGTCCAGTAGACGACTGCCGAAACGTAAATGTGTTCTCTGCGACGGTAAGAGTCATAGCTCTTTAGAAAATCCACTACCTCTATAGGTTCCAGATGACTGGCAAAATTTAGCCTGCTATGAATATAAGCAAAATATAAAGATTTCATGAAATTTTGGAATCAGAAGTGTTCATAGATTCTACATATGAAACCCAACATCTGCTACATTTATTAACCACGTATTCGCAATGTGAATTAAAATTCAACTCTTCATCAAATATTACACCCAAATCTTCAATATTTTCAACTCTATCGAGATAACTTCCAGCCAAATTATAGCTGAATCTAAATTGAGTCCAGTTTCTTGAAAATGAAATAGTAGAACATTCCTTTTTAATGAGGAACAATCGGTTTTAGCTGCAGTAATCAGCGAATCAAGCAAGATCTGACTGTACCTTGAGTCAATCCGCACCTGACTGTATTCTTGAGAATATTTTCAAGTCATCGGAGTATAGCAAGAAATTAAAAAATTTCAAAAATTGTTTTATATCGTTAATAAATATCATCAATGAAATGGGGCCTAGGTGAGAACCTTGTGGTACTCCTGAGGTAACAGTGATTTGTGCTGATTTTAATTCATTCACCGTAATGATTTAAGATCTGTACTGTACGTAGGAGGAAAACCACCGAAGCAGAGCGCCATGTACACCGATATCAGTAAGCTTAAAAATGATTATGTTATGACAGATTTTATCAAAAGTTTTGCTGAAATTAGTGTAGATTGCATTGACTTGAATTCGCTTATCTATGGTGTGGAATCGGAAATGTACGGGCTGTATATTGCGAGGTTAGTTTCAATTGACCTTTAAGCATAAAAATCGTGTTGTTCTCCGATAATAGCATCTTTTACGCGAGAAAATAGCAGATCATAATTTAAACTTTCTAGAACCTTGCTGAAGTATACATAATTTACTTTGTTGTTGACATTTCTAGTTTTGGGGAGTTTTTTGGTGGAATATAGTGGATAAATATGAAAAAATGGCTGCTCTTTATACAAACGATTTTTCTTCAATGGCCTAGAAAGAAGAAAATTATGTTCCGACTCCCGAAAGTGATTTTTTCTGCTTTTACTTTCCTTGTGGACATGTAAACCAGCTAAGCCTCTGACTGTTTACACACTAATATTTGTTGGGCAATCAGAGAAATTGATTATTTACGACAACAATAAAATTCCAATGACCTTTGAAAAAAAGTCACATAAGTTTACGAATTTTTAACCAAGCTATTCGCGATGTGAGACATCGTCATACAATACGAATTTTCTCGATGCATTTTGAAGCATCTCATTAAAGCAATACCCAACTATAACCGTTTGAATTTTGGCAGTGATATCGATTGGAGTCGAAGAGAGCCAATTAAATAAGGTCAAGTCTGGGAGAAGTTTGCATAGCACGCGAGGATTAACTTCCAAATAGTTATTATTTGGTACTACTTTTAGGGTAGGTGGTGTGTGACTAATTTCAAATTCGGAGGCATTATATAAACGTAATATCAATGGTGGCGTTCGTGAATTGAAACTTGGGCGATAGTGTTACGGATCTTTGAGGTGCCAAAAATCAATCATCGGCTACCCTCAAATCTTGAGGTAGCCGTTCAATAGTATGCATTCGTACTTCCAGTTGGACCGCGAATTGACTACACTTGAAGAACTGAAATTTGGCAAATGCATTTCGAACATACTGAAGTACTTGTTGAATATATCGAGAATGAGTTTTTTCAAAAATTCATGGCGTTTTATTTCAGAAATCAACACATTTATAAAATTATTGTTTCTAGTAAGTTCTCTCTTGTGTTTGAAAGTTTTCTAGAGAGTTTCACATACTACTACTACTACTACTACTACTACATTGGTTTCTCTGATTTTTCCGAACACTGGATACTAATGTATCGAAATTGTATTTTCAATAATTTGAATATTGACTTTAAAAGTCCATTACGAGATTCCACTATCTGACGTGTAGTTGTAATATATCGTGCAAAATTTGCATCACGAGTATCCAATTGGGTCTGTCCTCTCACAAGAAGAGGAGGCATAAGACAGTTGATACCAATCAAAAACGAAGCCGAATCTAGATAATGTCCCCCTCTACAAACCAATTCGTATCCATTTCGCTAAGGTGATACTCTCCGGAACACATATAATTTCGAACTTGTTCGAAATATTACATTTGTTGACGTTGCTATCAAAAAGTAAAACTACGTATCATTTGATATTGAAAACTGGATGATGAACAAGATGCTTATAAATCCAAATAAATCGGCATATATGATTATAGGAAAAAAAAAACAAATATCTGTTAGAGCAATACAAAAAAACTGGAATCTACTAATTACTTGGGAATCATCCTCAAACATAAATTGTTTCACCACCCATTGTTGTTTGCAAAAAGATTTGAAAAAAGATTGGTTTTGCATATTCAACCTGATATGCTAGACAAGTTATATACAGGGTGTTTCCGAAATTGGAGCAATACATGAAATGGGTGACAGCAACCGAAAAATTAAAGCGGAATGAAGGAATACATTTTTCTCGCAAAAACAATATTTTGAAAAATATTGGACTTTGAATATTTCGGAAAACTCTGGCAAACAAACTTTTAGAAACCTCCGACCAGAGATCAACAGCTCCTAGATGTAACCGAAGCGGTGGCAAAAAAAGGCCGGCGCGTATTAAATAACTTGATAATGTTGAAAGATGGTATGATAAAGTAATCGACATTCTTTCTTCGAACAGTTCCCCTTCAGCTTCGATGTAGGCTTAACGCAGGTACTCAGAGCTGTGGGGGTCACTGAGTTGGCTTGGCCTCCGCCGCAACAACCCTCATCATTCAATTTCCCTTTAAGGGCAAAGCTCGCGAGCTAATCGATTTCCTCCAATCCCTGTTGGACTTACCACTATGAAAAAAATATCATTGTTGTTAGGTATTACTCACACGTTAGTTTCAGTAGCGGTACTTTTCCAAGAATTCAATATTTTAATCAGATAAAAGACAAAACATTTTAGAAGCAATTCGGTAGGTTGTTGGAACCTAGATAAAATAACAACGCCGTTCAACAGATGCGAGAAGGTAGTTTTCAGCGTGCTTGTGACTCGTTACTTCGTCGTGCGAGACTCTGCATAGAAAGTGGTGGCGGTCATTTCGAACACCTGTTGTGAAATCAAATTCTGTTCATTTTCAGTAACTTTTTAATCCCCTGTTATGAAATGAGAATGCCTCATTGCCCTCATTTTAATTTAATTCAGTGTTTTTATTTCGGTTCACTTTGAAGCCAAATGTAATAACTGGCAAGATTTACGATATTAGAGTGGAAATATTCGATTCAGGAGAAATATTCACAATTAATATTCCATAAAGAAATCACGTACAAATATTGCCTACTTCGTTATTGAAAATCAAACGGAATATATACGAAGAAAAAATAACTGAATTCATTACATCATCAGAAAACACTCCTATATTCATTGATAGATCGATAGAGCAATTGTTATTATTTTTGAATAATTTACGTTATTCATAAGGTGATTTTTCTAGTGATCGTTGTGTTTTTCAAACTTGATTCAAACTTTGTTCGAATTAACACAAACTTGATATCGTTGAAAAGTTTCAATTTATGCTATGTACTATTTATACAATTTCTTATATTTCTTGTTATTGTTAGCTCTTAGCTGAATGAAAGATCTGTCTCAAAAAAAATATATGAAACCTAAATAGCAATCCTCGTATAAGCCTGAATTGTTAATCTGACTGAAATTATGTTGTGGACGGCATATTTTTTTGTATGATAGGTACAATTATTCTCACTAATTTTTTTCATTTCGAATACTGCATTTCACCGGAATGATAATAATTGGAAAATATAACTCCATGCAGGAAAACAAATAGGTCGGGTTTTAATCAAAAAACTTTAATGAATTTTCAAGCAACATGCGCTTATCAGGTTCCGTGTCGAACTAATGTTTAATAGGCAGAACACTAAATCTCACCCAAGTATATTAGCAATTACGTGCGTTAATTCAGTCTGCAACACCTGGCTTTCCTTAAATTGCAATTTTCGAGAGATTGCCACCTCGGCACCCCCATATCCCAAATTTTATAATTAATTTCATGAAATGAAAGCTCGCTCAAACGATACTCCCGCATTCTGTTGCGTGCTCAAGGCGAATTATATCCTTCGCATTCATTGTGATTACCAGTTTCATTGTTTTGTGATATTTCGGATCGTACGTGGATGGTGAAAATACTCCGATGTCCTGACGATGATAACAGATTGGTCCACAGAGAATTTTTTTATTTTTATATTTCTAGGTAGATTGATTGATTATTTGGAGCTGAGTAAAATGTAACTCATTCGGTATGGGAAGACCATCGTTGATCAGTGTTGGTATTCATCTGAAAAATAAACATAAGTGTGAAATAATTTTTAGGCAGGAAGATAAACATATCTATAGAAAAAAACTACTCTGTTGCTATAGGTGTAGTCTACTGAGCACCTAATTCAATCATGACAATGTTCTTTGATGGAACCAAAGAAATTTACATTTACTCCAGTTACAATAATATCGACTTCAATATAAATATGCTGGATTTCAATTTGAACAACACAAACAGGTTTTCATACATTTTGTGAATTTTCAATATACGACAACTTGTCACAGAACCCACACGAACCACTATAAATACTTGTTTGTCTTTATTAGATTCAATCATCACTAATTGTGAAGCTATATCTGAAGTAAATATTTGCGAATGATATGATCATGCATTGATGCATAGAGGTATCCACAGATCAATTAACCCCAAAAAGTCAATTGCAGTGATATTCGAGAACGAAATGGTTACTGATCAGACGAGTAGTTACGATATAAGAATTGGAGACTCCGAAATAGATTTCACGTCTCACTCTAAAAGCTCGGGGCTCATCATAGACTCCAAGCTGAGGTTCACAGAACATGTTACCTTTAAAGAATTGATTATGCATCCCTGAAATTGATATACCCGCAAAAGGTACAGAAGTCAAAAAAAATACTATACGACTCACTTCAATCACTATGATGTGGTATACCACAATTGTCTAGACAGCAATGACATAAGGCGTATACAGAAACTGCAAAATTCCTGCATTAGATTCATTTTTGGTATCAGAAATAGATCCAGAATTTCTCAAAAACATAAATATTTGTTCTAGCTCAACATGATCAACCGCAGGCGTCTACACATAGCTTGCACTTTCTTTAAAATCGTTGATTATAAAAGTGTTCCCTACCTTCACGAAGACCCCGGTGACACACTGTATCCATTTTCCAACTGGTGTTCCCTAATTATGGAAGAATACGTTTCCAAATTCCAGTGGGAACATGATTGCACTGTATTATCCCCCCTCAATAATATTCTGGCGTGATTCAATTAATTCTACCTCGCTTCCAAAACTAAGTTATGAGAACAGCAAATCTCTCTCAATATTCCAAACCACTATTATCCTTCCCTATCATGACTCGAAACAGCATTCAGCATTTTGCGAAGGAATAATGAAAATGGCTTGATTTCTCTGACAATTACATATTACATCAAATTCCTCTCGTGTTTCCACATTTCCCGCTTTCCCCTTTACGTAACGCCATTTTCATGGCACTCTGCGAGCAACCTTGAGCAACACATAAATATACTTAACATAGCTCATAGATATTTCATTTCCTTTTCATGTATTATAGAATCATGTAATTCGGTAGGAAGTCGTATGTTGGAGGTAATCTAGAGGGTTGCCTCTTCATGGAAAAAGTTTTAGTTTAGAAATAGTTATTAATTCCAAGAAAGTTCGAAGAGTGTACCAAAGGCTATCAAATGAATAATACACTTCTCTTCACATATTCCTATAAAGTGGAAAATATGAAGAGAATATTTTTCAGAAAACAACTGCTTTCCATTACAAACATTATTATTATTTCCAACCAACTGAAAAATAATGTCGAAGATCTGATTGTCATTCAATGTTTGTAATGGAAAGCAGTTGTTATCTGAAAAATATTCTCTTCATATTTTCCACTTTATAGGAATATTTGGAGAGAAGTGTATTATTCATTTGATAGCCTTTGGTACACTTTTCGAACTTTCTTGGAATTAATAACTATTTCTAAACTAAAACTTTTTCCATGAAGAGGCAACCCTCTAGAATACCTACGACTTCCTACCCAACTACATGATTCTATAATACATGAAAAGGAAATGAAATATTTATGAGCTATGTTGAGTATATTTATGTGTTGCTCAAGCTTGCTCGCAGAGTGCCATGAAAATGGCGTTACGTAAAGGGGAAAGCGGGAAATGTGGAAACACGAGAGGAATTTGATGTAATATGTAATTGTCAGAGAAATCAAGCCATTTTCATTATACCTTCGCAAAATGCTGAATGCTGTTTCGAGTCATGATAGGGAAGGATAATAGTGGTTTGGAATATTGAAAGAGATTTGCTGTTCTCATAACTTAGTTTTGGAAGCGAGGTAGAATTAATTGAATCACTTCTGAATATTATTGAGGGGGGATAATACAGTGCAATCATGTTCCCACTGGAATTTGTAAACGTATTCTTCCATAATTAGTGAACACCAGTTGGAAAATGGATAAAGTGTGTCACCGGGGTCTTCCCAAAACATGTTCAGGATAATTTAACAAACATTCCCTTCAAAAATTCTGAGAAAACTCACCTGCCTATGCATTCAATATCATGACCCATCATCTTCACAACTACATACTATGATAATCGTCGAACAGAAACGAAAAAGTCTGTAAGTTGAAACAAACATGGGGATGAATTCTGAAAAATCTATGTTAGGTTTAGTCTTTTGAGGGTTGTTTGCCACAAGGTTAATTTTTCTATGCTATGAAAGAGATTATGGTCTCCTACGACACATCAATTTCATGAGTTTTCCTCGGTGAGTAACTGAAATATATGCTGTCCTAGAAGCTCTGGGACACTCAGTATATTTTCAATGAAGCCAAATTTTCACGATAGAATTACTTGCACAGCTCTGTTTGGAACCTCTCTTCAGAAATACCTGGGTGATTCTTTACAAAAAAATCATCATTCATATCCGTGATGTATCATTATTATAATTTTTAGATTTCTTTAAAGAGTTCGATACTGAAATCACCATAAACTAATGAGTAATTTCAAACATCACGGTATTCGCAGTACTCCATCTCTTGGGCTTTGCGAGACCAAGACCAAGACCAAGACCAAGACTGATCTTAATCTTGGTCTCGAAAAATAAATGTAGGCTTGGTCTTGATGTCTTGAGACTGGCTCGGTCTTGGATTTGTCTTGATAGGCTTGGTCTTGGATAAAAATTTATCTAGAAATTTTAATTATTCAATTCAATTGTCCAGCAATTCATATGCATGTAATAGGTATTTCGTATTTCTCAGTCTTTACCAATAATTGTCAATTTGTATGGGTAGAGTAAGCGAAATATAAATTTCTCATTTCACCATCATAATATAATTTATTGAGAAATCTTAAATAAATATTAAATTAGATCCACAAAGCACAGGTAGACGACCGACAGTCCAGAAAAAATATTCAAAATGGTTGGAATGTTAATAGCTTTTTATTGACCATTTCACAATAGATATACATACACCTATTTGTTGTAAACTGTATAACAGCAATACAGATTTTGTAAAAACGTATTTTAGATTCTGAATTAACAAAATTTAAAAACCTACCATATGAGAAATAAATAATTGAAATGAAATACCATAACATTTTCCATCAAAATTTTCTTAATATTGAGAAAATTTAAGTTCATTATTTTGGTCTTGGTCTCGGTCTCGGTCTCGGTCTCGGTCTCGGTCTCGGTCTCGGTCTCGGTCTCGGTCTCGGTCTCGGTCTCGGTCTCGGTCTCGGTCTCGGTCTCGGTCTCGGTCTCGGTCTCGGTCTCGGTCTCGGTCTCGGTCTCGGTCTCGGTCTCGGTCTCGGTCTCGGTCTCGGTCTCGGTCTCGGTCTCGGTCTCGGTCTCGGTCTCGGTCTCGGTCTCGGTCTCGGTCTCGGTCTCGGTCTCGGTCTCGGTCTCGGTCTCGGTCTCGGTCTCGGTCTCGGTCTCGGTCTCGGTCTCGGTCTCGGTCTCGGTCTCGGTCTCGGTCTCGGTCTCGGTCTCGGTCTCGGTCTCGGTCTCGGTCTCGGTCTCGGTCTCGGTCTCGGTCTCGGTCTCGGTCTCGGTCTCGGTCTCGGTCTCGGTCTCGGTCTCGGTCTCGGTCTCGGTCTCGGTCTCGGTCTCGGTCTCGGTCTCGGTCTCGGTCTCGGTCTCGGTCTCGGTCTCGGTCTCGGTCTCGGTCTCGGTCTCGGTCTCGGTCTCGGTCTCGGTCTCGGTCTCGGTCTCGGTCTCGGTCTCGGTCTCGGTCTCGGTCTCGGTCTCGGTCTCGGTCTCGGTCTCGGTCTCGGTCTCGGTCTCGGTCTCGGTCTCGCTCTCGCTCTCGCTCTCGCTCTCGGTCTCGGTCTCGGTCTCGGTCTCGGTCTCGGTCTCGGTCTCGGTCTCGGTCTCGCTCTCGGTCTCGGTCTCGGTCTCGGTCTCGGTCTCGGTCTCGGTCTCGGTCTCGGTCTCGGTCTCGCTCTCGCTCTCGCTCTCGCTCTCGCTCTCGCTCTCGGTCTCGGTCTCGGTCTCGGTCTCGGTCTCGGTCTCGGTCTCGGTCTCGGTCTCGGTCTCGGTCTCGGTCTCGGTCTCGGTCTCGGTCTCGGTCTCGGTCTCGGTCTCGGTCTCGGTCTCGGTCTCGGTCTCGGTCTCGGTCTCGGTCTCGGTCTCGGTCTCGGTCTCGGTCTCGGTCTCGGTCTCGGTCTCGGTCTCGGTCTCGGTCTCGGTCTCGGTCTCGGTCTCGGTCTCGGTCTCGGTCTCGGTCTCGGTCTCGGTCTCGGTCTCGGTCTCGGTCTCGGTCTCGGTCTCGGTCTCGGTCTCGGTCTCGGTCTCGGTCTCGGTCTCGGTCTCGGTCTCGGTCTCGGTCTCGGTCTCGGTCTCGGTCTTTGTCTGGCTTATCCATCTCATAGCAAGTTATCTGACAAACCGAATACAAGTTGTGCAAATCAAAACCAACTATAGTATATCAAGAATTGTCAAATACGGAATTCCACAAGAGACAGTTTTGGATCCACTCAAGTTCACGGTTTTTATAAGCAGTCTCCTATTAAACACTTTGCTGATCTTTTACAATGCCGAATCCTGGAAAAAGCTGGGGAAGAAATTTGAGACAGATTTCCAAAAAATCAACCAATGGTTTCAATTTATTATTCTCATGTTGAATTATCTCAAAACGCACTGTCTACCATTCACATCCTATTCCAACAAACTACTCAATTCAGGACCACGTATCATTGACGAAGATACTCACATACCAGAAGAAAAATCATTGAAATATCTAGGAATGCTGATTCAAGTTAACAACATAACCGCCAAAATAAGAGGTCTTTTTTATAAATTTAAGCCATTGAAGTCAACCTCGAATACCAATTTTTTTTTAATTTTCCATCGTTCGCTTGTAAAGTCACATTCGAACTATGGTATTTTGGGATGGGGCGGGGTTAGTCACATCCATCGTCGAAACCTAGATCTGTTACACAAATGTATTCTGAAAGTTATATTCAAATGTTTTACTGAAAATTGCACAAAAAAAGATAGAGATAGATCTTGTTACTCAACACCACTCTGAAACAACAAACAAACAATTCAATAGGTACTCGAAAGCAACGGTCGCACAAAACAATTGAACTAAAAATAACTATATTCACTCAGCTCCTACATTATAAAACATTCTTCCCGATAAACTGAAACAAAAACAGGTGAAGAATCCGAACGGACTGAAGGCATACAAAACAAATCCAAAAGAATAGTTTCTTTATATTCCAATACTAAATATTTACAATTTAATAAATTCGAAATGAATTCTGAAATGTATATTTCCTTAATTTCTCGTCAGTTTATGAAATCACAATAATTCTTTTCATAATAGTAGTAAAGTCATCAGGAGTTCACATCCTCTTCTCTGCTTGGTATTCAATCATGTCGTATTCGACACGGAACGGACGAATCCAAACTGTTACCGAGTTGGAACCCGTTCATCAAAAAGCCCATGTCAAAGCTGCGAGTCTGGGAGGCTCCTACAGCTACATATGGATAAGCCAATGGCATGGGATCTTTTTCAAGAATATCAAGGACCTTGGCTCATCGAGAAACTTGACCTTCGCTTTCCTCAGATCGTGGGCTGCAGTCGGAAACCGAGGGATTCATAATGGCCTGCCAAGATGGTGTCTTCAACACCCTCGTCTACCGCAGTCGCGTGATGGGTATAGAGGTCTCTTACACTAGATGCAGGTCGTGTCGTGGGGCAGCTGAGACCATAATGCATTTGCTGTCCGCTTGTCCAGCTTATGTGGTATCAGACTACATCCAAAGGCATAAGGCGGCGCTACGAGTGTTGTACTTCCACTTACAATACTCGTACGGTATTTAAGAGACACTGGTGTTACCTTATACTCCAAGGGATATTGAGTCCGTTATAGAGAATGAGACGTGCCGAATCTATTGGAACTACACATTCCCCACCCTCAGGCAAATACAAACCAATAAGCATGATGTAGTCCTCCTCGACCATCAAAGTAGGACGATTTTCGTCATTGCGTTTTCAGCTTCTGGCAAAACGAACATCGTCCAAAAAGAGGAGGAAAAACGGACGAAATATCGGGACTTACTCTTTGAACTCCGCAGGCTTTACCCAAATCATTCTATCAAAATGGTAGTTCTGATCATAGGGGTCCTTGGAGGAATGGACACGCTGCTCGAATCTAAAATTTATACTGGCTTGCTGTGATGCGACAGAAAACTTAGCCGGAAGGATATAGATGGCCATAATTTTCGGTTCACTCCGTTTACTTAGGGAACATGATTCTCGAACCCTAGTAGGTAATCACTCAGGCCACGGATGTGGGGAGTGTTTACTGGGAATGACACACCAGCGCGCCCTCCGGAAGTAGCGGGTCCTGACTAAGTATTCCATGAAGGAAGCAAAAAGTAGTTTTGATGCAATGTACCTATTGCAATATGTTATCTATTCCAAATATGATGTTTTTTCATATAACTTGAAAATTTTAATGTGATATTTATATACACGTGCTTCAGATATCTATGTTTTCTTTTCATCTCTTTTCGTTTCAAATAACTTACACTACTGAATTTTTCTTATGTTTTTTTCCCGTTAAGAATTTACCATTCAGGCCCTGTCTCCAGAGCTCCGATACATCCGGAGGGTGCGCTGGTTTTTCATGAACTCCTGTAAACACTTTCTACTGGGTCCGAGAATCATGTGCTCTGAGTAGGTGAACTGAAACAAGAATAATGGCCTTCTACATTTGTCCGGCTGAGATGTCTGCCATAATACGGCAAGCCGGTATGATTTTTAAGTTTGAGAGCAGTGTTTACTCATTTATAAATTTTTATTCATCATATCTCATTCATATAATATCACTATATAAATAACTACTATCATTTTAAGAATTCATCATAGGTGTATGACGTACAAGGTTGAGAGCTTCAGCAATTCTATTTTTATCGTCTTTTATGTTGTGAATTTTGATGCGTCCTAAGGTTTTCGATTGTATTTTGCATACCAGCATATAGAAGACTTACCTACGTTCGTAATGGCACCTTTCCAATGATAACGGAAGCTCACCTGAAAAAAAATGTAAGTCGTTGAAATATCTGATAAGGAAATTACTTCTACTTTGGTTATTGGTAGGGGTATTATTTTCAAAAGAATGTATAGTCGCTCACAGCTATTATTCGTAAAACCTGCGTTAGTTATGATACTGTTACTAAGGCATCACTTGGCCTAGTACGAAAAGTGTACTGGCCAACTTATTTTTCACGATAATAATGTGAATGCACCAAGTCAGAGTAGTGTCCACAGTAACTGTTTAACAGTCCCTATATTGGACGTTGTGTTACGCGAGGTAATAATTACAGGGTTTTACTGTCATTTAATTCCTGTTTATTGTTGGTAAACCAGCCTTCGATAGGTATTAGTACCTGCCCCGATATTATTGAGACCTCATTGCCATTTTCACCAGAACTTATCAATATTCATCCGCGAACAAAATAGATTTGTGAAGATATAAATATTTCTGCAGATCGTTGATACATAAAACGAACAATCGGGTACCGAGGACTGATCCTTGGGGCACTCCATGATTAACTATTTCCACATTAGATTTCATGTTATTAAGATAAATGCACTTATAACAGTTTACTCAGGACAGCTGTATATGAAGATAAGCAGAATACCTCGTACGCTGTAGTAGTTTACCTAACTTTTGTATTGAGATGTCGTGAGAAAAACGATCGTGAGGTCGCAGAGAGTAATTAATAGCTGACCTACGTCTTGGAGGCTTTCGACTGTATTGCTCACTACGCTATAGAGCGCATTTATTGTTGAAAAACTCTGACGGAAACCGAACTGCGTTCTGAAGTTTTTATTCAGGATTATTTCGTTCATTTTACAGAAAATTAATGATATGAATTTTGGACGCTTGATATCTGCATGGGAATTGTCTCCTTTTTATTTTTCAAATATAAGTATTATCCTGGACCATTCGAAGGGTTCTGGAAATGTACCAGTAATGTATATCAAATTTAACGGGGAAAAATATCTGTTGTTTTTTCAATAATCTAGTTAGTAGATTCGTGGGCAAATAGAGTTTTTTCATTATTTCTGATATATCATGATAAGTTACCAGTTCTAGGAAAAAGAGCCGAGCTGGAGCTGAATTCTTCGAGAATTTTTTGAGATATATGCAATAGCTACGGCTGACATCCAGTACACAGCACTGTCCCAGAAAGGCATCCATGTTCAGAGATCTCGCTACCTCAGAATTCATGTTCTTACAACAGCAAGCAGCTCCACAATGGCCCATTCAATGTTATCAAAAGGAATGACAGGACTTTTGTCATTCGCAATGTCTCGGTAGAGCATTCTAAGCCTGCGTTTATTCCATCAAAGGAACATGAAGGCGACGCAGACCTACCACGACCCCTGAAACAAGAATTTTTTATCATTCAACCCGACAATACCTCCTTGACATCGGATATGCTCACACAACAGGCCCCAGAACTCATCACCGTAACATAAACTGGACCCAACGGCAGTCCACGGACCACCAGATCATCCATTCTTGGATTAGCTTCCTCACGGCGCTATACTCCAGCTCTCTCCCTACTACGTAGAGATCCGCTCTACCCCAGCTTGGTTACTGGCATGAATAGTGGCTCTAAGCAACTCCACTAAAAAAAAACCTTTTTTTATGATGGCACGTTTAAGCACGGTTAAAAAGACTGTGGTGTACGGCAGACGATACAAACACATATAAATAGGGTCGTTGCACGTACTAAAGACGGCGGATATCACAACACAATCTCAATCTCGTCCCCACGTACCAACTTGAAGAGCAGACATGATCAGGTGTTTACCCTCTAACCCTCAACATTTCTTGGTTCTGCTTCCATAACCAGCTCTTGCGCCCCACTACGCAGAAGTCTGCCTGTTAACCAGCCTAAAAAAAGTGGTTCGAGGGGGGAAGAGCGGGATTGCTCGAAGAAATACTCCTTCTGTGAAATTTGTACACATCCAAAAGGATGGGACGGACAAAAGGACCTCTGTCACTGCGGAACCGAAACTTCAACTTATAAAGTTGTTATATTTCATACAAATGGGAAAGAGGTCTGGAACATTCCCAAACCATTAACAGCGACCTCTCTTAATTATTTAGAGGGTGTTAATGGTCAATCATAAAGTTATTCGACCACACCGAATATTACAAGAGCTATTGGTGTATTAGGCGCGAAGTGATAGAGTACTCGACAAAAAGACTAATCTTGCAAATAGATGGCGGTCATGGACAAGAAATGTCAGTTTGAAGTTGATTTCAATTGAAAGATGAATATTGAAAATTCAAACAAAAAGGAGTAGGTACTCGAATAACGAATACTGAGTAATAAAAAAGATTAGAATAGATGATTATAATGTATATTTGTTGCGAAATTAATTATACATATAGATATGTGAAAGTGACTTATTTTTGGGAAATTAAATATGGTCATAGGATGGATGGTCTTGGGTTTTAATTTTTAAAAAGTAATTCACTTAAAAAACATAACTGGGCCAATCCTATCTGATGAAAGATTAAAGTTATGGTGAGTCTAGCCGAAACATTTAAAACCTTGAAACATAGAACTCAAATCATAATGAAATCTCACAATCAATATTATGAAAACAGAATGATTACGAGTCAAACAAACTTTAGAGGAATTCATATTCATACAGAAATTCATAATAATATTTGGCTTTTTCAGATGATATTGATTTATTCAGCATAAATGTACCACCCTATAGATGCAGAATGTTTGCAACGAATCATCAAACTGAAAAAGGTAAATTTCATCAATACCAATACCAAATTTGATCAATACCTGACAAAAAAATCACGAATATTTGCCAATAGCTTGCACAATATTTGTCTTCTGTTGCAAAAACATGGATATATGTCAGCATTTCCCATCATCGAACATTTCACTGTAATTGGAAAATGACGTCAAACGTTTCAGATTGCCTACGATACATGTATGTTTACGAATAGCTAATCATTGAACGAAATTTTGGCTATATTGAAATCTACGTTTAATTTACAGTGGCAGTAAGTTATTCATGAAGTTATAGCTCCAGGACTCTCATGACTGACAAAATAAATTAATTCATTCAATAAGGAGTCGTGTATGAGTCAGTTGGTTTTCTACAAAGTCATCAGGAATGGACTGCTCCCGAAGTCGCTCACCTCAAAACTTTAAAATGTTTCATTATTTTTAATGAAATAAGATTGCTGCACAATTTTCTAAATAAAAGTACTCGTGTGTAAGTCGACCAGAGCAATGATTTTTAATAAAAATGCATTTTATTCTACGACATCAGAAAACCAAACCATTCTACTATCTTTTACGTTATTGTTTATAACTTTTGCAATTTTTGTCGGCCGGAATTTTCCTTCTCAAAATTTTTTCCAGGTGCTATCCCGAATCGAATGAGATCAAACTCACTATTTTCGGTAGTCCATCCCAGGTTTTTTGACGAAATGGAACTTGTGAACCAGACTATTGAAAGGCAACGCTTATACTGCACGGAGTCCTGCGTGATACATCTGTAGACGATCACGTTCTCCTTTCAGCCAGCGACCCCCTTCTTTTACCCTCTTTGCTCATATATAATTTCATATACTGGATCAACTGCGGAGAGTACCTATTCGCATGACTAAGATACAGGTGAACACCTTATAACATGCATTCAAAACAATATCACAACAGCGTGGTCATCTATTTCCCGGTAGTCCATCCCAGGTTTTTTGACGAAATGGAACTTGTGAACCAGACTATTGAAAGGCAACGCTCATACTGCACGGAGACCTGCGTGATACATCTCTAGATGATCACGTTCTCTTTTCAGCCAGCGACCCCCTTCTTTAACCCTCTTTGCTCATATATAATTTCATATACTGGATCAATTGCGGAGAGAACCGATTCGCATAACTAAGATACCGGTGAACACCTTATAACATACATTCAAAACAATATCACAATAGCGTGGTCATCTATTTGGTTTGGAAGTTTGAACAGCAGAACTCTTCTGTTAGTTTGAGCTTCAGATACGAATTCAAGGGTGTCCAAATATTTGTCTTCCATGTCTCCCTGTACTCGAACCGCGCTCTTTGCACGGTCCTGTTCAACACGCCGCAATTGACAAACGGAAAGCTCCCATCGAGACAGGCCATGCAACCGCTCGATTGATGAATTCGTCCACGGCAAAGCGTATCAGCGCCGCCCTCGGTGAAAAAACGATAAGGTGCCGGTTCGCCGTGAATTGATGGGTGTAAATCACCGGTTAGCACGATGCGCCCGTCGTTACATTACAAATGACCGCCATCTATCTGAGTTCATCTTCCGGTTGCTTCTCTTCCAACAAATTGTGACTCAAATATCGTCTAACTTGGTTCTCAAGAGGAAATTGAATGCGGGGAAGTATTAGTAATGATGATGTTCATTTATTCGCTGGCTGATGTTTTGAGACTTCGTCACTCTCACAGCGATGAGCGAAATGAACACACGATAGGCGATAGGGCAGTGCTTTTTGAAGCTCACCAGTTCATTCGACTTGATTAGAATGAGAGTACCTCATTTGGGTATGAGCCACCTTGACTACTACGGCTACTCCTGTGGTGAATACCAGCAAAATTCATTTTCCTAATTAGTTTTTGCAGTTGGTCGGAAAATATTCACAACGGTGCAGAGCAACTATCTCAAAGCCTTCGTGGGAGATATATACAAACTACATGGAAAGGAAAAGTGATCTTCCTGTCCAAGGTCGGCAGAGTGACAGACCTGACACCAAAGTCATGAAGACCCATCAATCTGGCACTATTTCTACAGAAAACTTTAGAGAGACAAAATACTAAAAGAATACCCTCAGAGTAATCGTCAGTACGCATACTGACACGGAAAATCAACAGACTCCGCGTTGGATGACTTCTTTCTCTCTCTGTGTGTTTATTGGACCTGCTTCCTATTGGCGCACTTGTCCAGCACTCTCCCCACTACGTAGGGATCCGCCCTACCTCAGCCTGGTTACTGGCGTGAGTAGTGGGGACTTCGTCAGGGGGTGGAGAGGGAATCTTGCTCAAGGCATTACCTTCACCCAAAATAAAATGTAAAAAATCTTTTTTTGTTGATTGCACGTTTAACACGGATAAAAAACTGTGGTGTACGGCAGACGTCACAAACACTTAAAAATTGGGTGATTGCACGTACTAAAGACGGCAGAAACTACACTATAACAATCACACACATGTACTTGACTTGAGACACGAGAACGCCGTCAGTCCTCCACCATTGCCGGAAGTCGAATGGTTGGATGACTTAAACAGGCTGCTGTCAAAGTCAATAGAATACAAAGAAATAGCTATGACAACGTTCCTGGATGTAAAAAGGGCAGTCAACAAAGTCACCACAGACGCACTAGTAAATGCACAAACCAGAAGAGGCGTTCCGCCAATCCTAAGCACGTGGATAAGGGCCAGTCTGGAGAGAAGGACAATCATTTCCACTTTAGGAGAGGACACCATCATTGCGAAAGCAGGCGGAAGCTGCCCACAAGGACGAGTCCTGTGACCACCACTGTGGGCAACTCTAATGGACGACATACTACAAAAACTAATCCAAGAAGGCTTCCACTGCCCTGGGATAATTTCAAAAAGAACACAAAGGGTCCTAAACATAGTAACCAGTTGGTGCAAAAGAGAACAGCTATCAGTCAATGCTCATAAAACATAAATTATTGCATTCACGAAGAAAGGAGCACTGTAAAGCCTGAAACTTCTAGTGCTAGAAGACACCGTAATTCCATTGGCCAAAGAAGCGAAGTACCTAGGGGTACTTTTCGATCAAAGGCTTGCATGGAAATTTCACACAACAAAAATTGACAAAAAAGCACCCATAGCACTCAGTAAATATAGAAGGATGTCTAGCAAGAACTGATGACTCAATCCCAAGATGGCTATGCACACATGTACTCAGGCCTATGATATCATATGGGTCAGTGACGCGGTGGCCAAAAACTTTTCAGTCAGGGATCATGAGGCTGTTAACTGACATACCAAATCAGTGCCACAGGGGCTATGAAATCCACCCCCATTTTTACGATGGAGGTTGTCCTGAACCTATCACCATTACATATATACATACAGGGGGATGCAAGAGCTGTCATCTACAAACTCATGTAAGGGTCTTTACCCATCATCAAACTCCACGGGACAAAACACCAAAGGCTAGAAGAAGAGCTAAGGGCCGACCACAGGAATGCCCAGCGACGCCATGACAACTTCAATGAAGATACGAAGTCAATATAGTAGAGAGAGAACACTCTAACTCTGGAAGGGAGGAGCACCCATCAGTGCAACATCAATCTGGTACACAGATGGCTCGAAGACCGAAGAAGAAGTCGGAGCCGGTATATACGTGCAAAAATCCAAGATAATCATTCGAATAAGCCTGTCAAAGAGACCACAGTATTTCAAGCGGAAGTAGCAGCAATACACTTCTGTATCGGAAAAATTAATGGACAAGATAGCATGGGTTCGTCCATTGTCATATTCTCCAACAGCCAGGTAACAGTGAAAGCACTGGCAGTGAACTCCAAACTTGTGTGGGAATGTGCATGTGCCCTAAATGAACTGGCAAACAAAGGGCACACAAAAGCCGACGAATTGGCCAGATAAGGCTCGTTAATGACATTCTACGGCCCGGAACTCTTTTGCGGCATAGCAGAAGCAACAGTTAGAAAGACAATCAGACAATGGATGGAAAAACACACACTCACGACAGACCTCCTGAGCAAGGACAGAATGTCCTTAAAAGCAATAGTTGAGATGCTTACAGGACACTGTAAACTCAATGGGCAGAAGAAATCATCTGTAGGTTTTGCCAAACAGAAGGAGAAACCTCTTTCCATATTCCATGCGAATGCGAAGGATTAACACGGACAAAGTTATCACAGAACGGAATACCCAGAGGCAGAAAGCTATGTTGAAGAGCCACTGTCAGTGATCCTGAACATACATAAAAGGACGAAGCTCGCGCCAGTCATCTGAAGATCAAGGGAACCACAATAGATCTGCAAAGGTCGCAGTGGAAATAGGCCGCTGGGCCGCCGTTCTACATATCTATTCGAACTATTTCAGTAACATTTCTGTTGTAATATCCATTTGAAAGAAAATTTATTTGTCCGAAACGAATAATGAGCGATTTGTATACAAGATGGAAGCTAATATGAAGTCGGCGAGACAACACGCGTTGGATACAAGACGTGTTGTCTTGTGTGGCGCAAAATTAAGACGAGCTCTTCGCACACTGAATCAAGGCTTGCTGTTTACCATCAAACAGCACGTCTTATAGGAAACAAATGCTGGTGGCTACAAATGCTAGTGGCTACAAAGAAGTCGCTAAACCTTCTCGCTTATTATAAGAGCAGACCCATGTTGTGGATAACCCTTCTGCCGCTGATCGGGTGAAAACCTTCTGGAAGGGTATCCGTAGCCATACAATTCAGAAACTCCAACTCTAGGGCAGTTTTAAGCTGTGAGAGGCTTTGCCATTTCAAACATAATGCTTCGCGAATACCGATAACCCTGGAAAAAGTACGACAGGCCCTTGAAGACTTGAAGAACTTTGCTACTCCAGGCCCTTATGGGTTGGATAACTATTGGTGGAAATTATGTGCAAGCACCCACCAGAATCTGGCAAGAATTTTAAACTTATTGCTAAATGGGAGCAACAGATTTCGGATTAGAACGAACACTTCGTAAAGTTGAAAAATACCTGTCTCTCCATACAGACAGAAAACAACTACTTCCCCCTACGAATATTTAATTATATATGCAAGTGCAAAATTTATGATGAAACAATTGAATATTATCCTTCATCCAGTTAGAAATGACCACCCGCATACATGCTTACATCTAGAAGTTTTTTTTCTCTCATCACTTCTAGGATTGGTCAGACAACATTAGAGTTATCTTGTTTTGAAAATATAATGTTAACATTTAAAAGCCTCATAGTTTCCTTCTACAAATGAAGCCGCGTCTTTAAATAACTCAGTCTCAGCGCCATTCGCAAGTAGATCAAGAAGCACTACTTGTACAGAGTGGGCCAAATCGGATACTTTTAAAGGTAAGGTCCTGTTTCCAAACTAGACAGATGAACACTGATGGAGGATAAAATTTCATGACAAACCTAATAGTAAAAACCGCATATCATCGTTTCTGAGTTACAGCATGTTTTTCGAAAATATGTATTTTCGAAAAGTCGCTGTAACTTTTTTCCTGTCAAAAATTTATTGTGTCTACATTTCCCGAGCACTTTTTCACAATGGTAGTAACACACTTGACATTTCGCTAGAGTTATCTTTGAGAGACCTTTTAGGTTCCTTCATGTACACTTTGAACAAGTAGGCTTTGAACGACGCGGCGATCAAACAGAAAGAAATTGTTCAGTAATAGCTATCAAATGTTGAGAAAGCTTTTCACAGCAATAATTAAAACTCACAGTTTCAATAAAACTAATAACAATATGTACTATATTGACTTCCTTGATCGAAATGACAAACCTCAAGAAATTAACTTCCCATTAGGATGAATAAGGCTTCTTTGGGTTAAGATTCTGATTGGTATTTCCTAACCGCAAAAATGGCTTTTCCTGATAATTCAAGTGATCATCAAATATCCTTTCCATCACCATAATCTCATCCAAGTAAATAAGGTCTATAAAAATTGGTTAAAACATTGAATGATCCTATTTGGAACAAACAGAGCTTGTGCGAGCAAGGGAAATTCGAGACCTACAGCTTACGTACGAGTGAATTCCAAACCACTTCAGCTCAGTGGCAGGCGGTGTGAATCGAACCCAGGCCGCCCTGGGTGGGAAGCAAACGCTCTAACACCAAACGCCACGACAAACTTCGCTAGATAGCTTTATTTCACCATAGTATAACGTCATTCAGTCGACCATAACAAAATCGGGTTTGTTCCATCCCTTTTAGTTACCAATACTAACGGTGACTAGAACGTCCTTTTCGAGTCTTTTTTTTAAGAAAAACATCATTATTTGTTGTACCCCTTCAATACTTTTCTGTGTTCACAAGACATCAAGCAATCAGAATTTATACGCGATAGTATTCGTCATTCCAAATAATTCCGAAATTGAAGCCATGCTAATGGTTTCAGGGTGTACTGAAAAATCCTTCTCAACACCGATCTCCATCATTTGATTTTTCTCATTGTTTCATCAGAGGCATATTTCTAGCTGCATGAATTTCAAACGATAACTTTCTCTGATCGAACTTTTAGTCGAATTGCAGCAGATTCTCTATATATGGCCAGTTTTTCCGCGGTTAGCGCAGTGGTTTCTTTCTAAGATGAAGTAAAGGAGCCAGTGTTTTATGACGGTTTTGATTCAGTCAGCTGAAATCGATTCCCAGTGATTTTCGAAATGTCGGCGAATTTTAAAAACCGAGCTGAATTTTTCCAATAGTTTTCTTGTATTTTCCACTAGGTACGGTGATTCGATATTAGATTACACCCTGTATGAGATATGTACACAACAAGCAAGAAAATAAGCAAAGTACAATGCCGATAGTGATTTTCATTTCCTCTTCAATACTTTAGAGTATATCGGCTGTAACGAGTGGAAGGCCATCATCGTTTGGAATTCATTACCCATTTCCAATTATTGGAAGGAACTACACATGTGTTGATGACCGCTTTGCGTGACAATCTCCAATTAACGGATTCGTTATTTGAAGCAAACTGATGGAAAATATAGGCCATATAATGAAAATCTTTCACACTCTTCTTAATGAACTGTATCGTAATATATCTACCACAGGAACTTCAATTAGATGAGTGGAAATCTTGTTAGGTCCTTTTTTTATTCGATATTCTTTGATATTCTTCTTTATTTTATGAACACGAAAGCTTCGGCTAATATTTCGAACCCGGGAAACATGAAAATAGGTCAGTTAATCATGTACAGCTCTGCATTTTCTTGCTAGTTCTGTTTTGTAATTTTCTTGTGAAGTGAACTGCATTTGAACTAACAAAGTCAAGAAGTAAACGTGTCTTATAGAGCCATTTCTACTTATAAACGATCATGAGCGGTGTTCTGGGCAAGTCTGGTGCTTTAATATTTCTGTTATTATTCTCATCACTATCATTAAATATTTAGCCTTTGAAATCAGAGTCTCAGTGAGTGATCACAATATGTTTTCATATATCTCTCACTCATAATTGAATTATTTATAGCATCAAGTCCTATTTAGTTGTTTGGGGAGAAACTAATTTTTAGTATAGGACTTAATATTGTACGAGTCTGAATAATCCGATCTGTATGTCTCCGATGCCCAGCACTAACTCCCAAAAACTCTTCCTTCAATGATGTTTTTCTAACCCCTTCGGCTTGATTAAGATGCCCTCTTATTAACGGATCTGAAGCCTCTCCTATTCGTCAAATCCATAATTTATTGCTTTCTGGTACAATTAATAAAATACCAATGTAACGCCCATACCAGAATAACCGTGTAGTGATTTTTGTGATACTAACAAAACGTGTCTCCGAGCAAAAGATCCTGCGCGACTTATCTTATAATAATATTATTATAATATATTGTTTGTTTGAAAACTTGAAAATTTATTGTTCCCCTACACAATTAAAGTGATGTTTAAACTGAATTATTGTGTATTGTAATGCAGAGATTAAATTTTATCTCATTTTTACCATTGCCAACATCATTTGTCATCACAATGTGAAGTGTATGTCGGACAAGAGGGCCCGAAAGAGAATTTAATGGGACCGTAATGTGAGTAACAATTAATTTCACATTGCGATGCTAAAACGTATGAATGTGCATTTTAATTCAAAGATTCAATGTTATGTCACATTTATGCCATTCTGAGTAACATTTGGCATCACATTGTGAAGTGTTTGTCGGTCAAGAGGACCCCAAATAACAATTAATGGGATTGTAATATGAGCAATAATTCACTTCACTCATGTGATCTGAAACTTGAATTTTTGGGACCATTTTGTGTTAACTGGGAAGAATCTTAAATCTTGCCCCCGATAGTTGCATAAACTATTCTGAATAAAGAAAGAGAATTCTTGTGGAAATTACTCTTGTTCACTTTTCATTCTGTTTCACTTTGGTTTCTCCAGGTGTCACGAGCCACCCTGTCCCACACTAATTATTAGAAATGATCCGTCATCAAACGACGTCATGTAATTATTCGTTATTTTCGAATATTGGTCAAATACATCAAAATAATAAACTATGTTGTATGCATCTCTCTCCTGTTTGAGAGCGAGATAAGAAACAATATCAAATAATTGTGGAATTTGCCATAAATAATAATGAAAGAAACAATTGGACGCTATTAAATCATAATTTACTCATGCAGATGGTATAATTATAACTAAAAATAGACATTGCTTAAGGGAACAGTTTAACGTCATTTCACGTGTACAAACGTGGAGGGGTCAAGAACATAAAAATATGGAAATTTAAAGAGATAGTATACCTACTCAGATGATACAAAGGTGTTACCAAGTTGCTAGTGCAGTATGTAGTCTAAATTTTTCGCGAAATATGAGTGCCTTGATGGTCTAGAGAGTTGTAAACTATCTGCAAGTCCGTAAAAACCGTAAGATGAAACTATTGTACTATCAAACGTGCAGCCGATGAACTCGGTCTCGTATTCGACGCTGAACGGACGAACCCAAACTCTGTCAACGAGTTGGAACCCGTTCAGCAGAAAGCCCACGTCAAAGCTGCGTAGTGTAAGAGGCTCCCACAGCTATACAAGGATAAGCGAATGCAGGATCTTCTTCAAGAACATTGGAGACCTTGGCTTATCCAGAAACTTGACCTTCGCTTTTCGGAGTCGGAAATGGCCTGCCAGGATGGTATCTTGAATTCCCTCGTCTACCGTATTCGTGTGATGGGTATAGAGGTCCCTAATAATAGATACAGAGTGTATCGTGGGGCAGCTGAGACCATAATGCATTTGCTGTCAGCTTGTCCAGCTCATGCGGTATCGGCCTATATCCACAGGCATAACGCGGCCCTACGAGGGTTGTACTATTATCTACGACAATCGTACGGTGTAGACGAGACACCGGTGTTGCCTTATGCTCCGGAGGATACTGAGTCCGTTGTAGGGAATGAGAAGTGCCGAATCTATTGGAACTACTCATTCCCCACCCTCAGACGCACACAAGCCAATAAGCCTGATGTAGTCCTCCTCGACTATCAAAGTAGGAAGATTTTAGTCATTGAGTTTTCAGCTCCTGGCGAAACGAACATCGTCCGAAAAGAGGAGGAAAAACGGACTGAATATCGAGATCTACTCTTTGAACTACGCAGGCTTTACCGAAACCATTCTGTCAAGATGTGGTTCAAATGATAGGGGTCCTTGGTGAAATGATGACTGCTCTCAAACTTAAAAATCATACCGGCTTGCCGTGATATGGCAGAAATCTTAGCCAGACGAATGCAGAAGGCCGTAATTCTTGGTTCACTCCGCCTGCTCAGGGCACATGATTCTCGGACTCAATAGTCACTTACCCCACGGCGTGGGGAGTAGTTATTGGGATGAATAATCCAGCGCGCCGTCCGGATGTGTCGGGGCTCCAGAGACAGGGCCTGTCTAGGAAATTCCTAACGGATATAAAAAAATCTTCAATGGTTCTTTTGATCATTTACATGATATTGGAATGGATTACTGGAAGTGAAATTAGTTGTATTATTTTCATCACCTGTCGAGTGTAATTCGTTTTGTTATTAAAAGACCTGCCCTTTATGTAAATGTGTATACCGGGAACCATGAATGGGTACAGCTATCGTTTATATTGAACTAAATATACCGAGTGACCACGAGGTGAGGTACGCCACCCAATTTTTTTATAGTTTCAAACATACAGGTTTCGAATTTGGTACGTCGATATATAACTCAAATACGCATATTTTGAGTGCATTGCCGAAAATTCACAACATCCGGTTTAACCGGAAGTGACCCCAAACTTTTTTTTTCAAATGACAACCTGTACAATTTTTTTCATTATCCGGAAGAACACGCAATTTGTGATAACACTGTTCTAAAAAATTGAAAATCGGTTGAAAAATGGTGGAGATACAGTTGATCTTCCAATCGAACAAAGTTGGCCATGAACATCAAACTCAAATCATCACAACTGAGGAACGGCGTCAACATTTACGAGAGGAAGGTTTGAGGTAAGATACAGCTGAAAATTGAGCTTCTCATGTAATTGCAGCAACCATACTTTCCAACAATTATCAAACATTTCCTCAAAACGGAGCAGTACCCATAAAGAAATGCTCAAAACTGCCATATCTCAAATGGCAACGTGCTCTTTTCACACTGTCGTATTGAAAAATGATGAATAATCAGATTACTCGAATAAAAAGATTGATTTTTTGCTTAGCTTTCGTAGGTTCAAGCCGCCTCTGTTTAAGAATATTTAATTTTGAGAACACTCATAATGAAACATCCCGTATCTTCGATTCCTTTCAGTACTCTCCGAAACTTTCAATACGATTTTCCGGATAATTCATAACTTTTCAATAAGAAATTGTGAAAAGACTGTGTTGCCACTTGAGAAATGGCAGTAGTGAGCATTTCTTTATGGGTAACACTCCGTTTTGACGAACTTTTTGATAATTGTTGGAAAATATGGTTGCTGCAATTACATGAGAAACTCAATTTTCAGCTGAATCTCACCTCGAACCTTCCTCTCGTAAATGTTGACGCCGTTCCTCAGTTGTGATGATTTGAGTTTGATGTTCATGGCCAACTTTGTTCGATTGGAAGATCAACTGTATCTCCGCCATTTTTCAACCGATTTTCAATTTTGTAGAACAGTGTTATCACAAATTGCGTGTTCTTCCGGATAATAAAAAAAATTGTACAGGGTGTCATTTGAAAAAAAAAGTTTGGGGTCACTTCCGGTTAAACCGGATGTTGTGAATTTTTGGTAATGCAGTCAAAATATGCGTATTTGAGTAATATATCGACGTACCAAATTCGAAACCTGTATGTTTAAAACTATAGAAAAATTGGGGGGCGTACCTCACCTCGTGGTCACCCGGTATATGTCTACTAGTAATAGAACAATATACAGTAAGAGTAATAACTGTTACTTAGAATTTTGGTGTATTCTTATAGGTATCATGTATAGTAAGCTCGGGTAAGTGTGAATTTGGGGCAAGTGTGAGTTTGCTCGCTATCTTCGCTGAACCGGGCGACAGCCCAATGCCATCTATTGACGAATAGCCTACACTCATAATGAATCCATAACCATCATATAAAATACAAAAGAGATCTTGTGAAATCCAAATATTTTCCCCAATTTTCTAACCTACAGTTCATCAACCCGAACGAGTATAACGAGTTTATTTCAAGCTTTGAAAGTATTATTTAAATCCAAGGTAAGAATCCATTTTATACACTTTCCTTCTGCCTAAACAATGAATCTGACTATAGATTGCCGTTTTTTCATAAAGTTGTTTTTTTTACATTTTTCCATTGTATGTCACACTTACCCCGAAATTAAATGTTATTAGGGATAGTGTGACCTATCTGTCGGTGTAAGTGGGAACCTGGTTCATTTGGCCAATCTAAACAGTAATATTTTTTCAGCTATATTATGAAATTATATACGGAAATCTCAGAGAGCCAAACAATATACCTGGCCAGATGTGGAAGACACTGATACACTTTCTGAGCATGAAATAACAACTGTGCTTCCATCACCACTCGTCAGAAGATGGGGATCAATGAAATTCTCATTCGATTTTTCAGATTTCTACTTGTAAATTTTTCTTTACAACAAATGTTCACTTTCACGATTATTTTTTGTTTTTTCCAATGGGGCATTTCAAATTCAATATTAAAAAGTTCCTAACTATGTTGATATATCGAAACAAATAAATTGTTGTGAAAGTTCCTTTACTGTTCATTCACACCTGCCCCAAAGAGAGATTAACGAGCATTAATATCTTTAAATTTGGCCAGAGTCACACTTGCTCCAAATTTCCGGGGAAGTGTGACCTATGGAGATGTATATCTGAATATATATATAACAATCATAGAATACGGTTTTTCAACAGTTTTCTGTGGCGTATTACAAAGACTGACCTTCGAAGTAAATACCTGCAAAAGTTCATTGTTATATTAGTTTAGGTTCATCAGATGGACTAAATTCAATGCGAACTAATGAAAATCACGGTCACACTTACCCGAGCTTACCTTGATAGTATTTTGTGAATTTGCTTGATTTATGTTGATTAAGGTTTGAACTGATTACCCGTTTTATGTATGTCTGATTGCCTGATTTTATCGCATGTTTCCTGTACAATGACTCGATACGTTTACTGTTAGTAAACGTTTAGCTTGATACATTTTGTGTTGTTAAAAATTGTTAAAATTGTTATATCCGTCGACCAGTTGCACCCCTACGTGCAACCCTCAGAAGTCAGAGACTTGTGCGAGCTAGGGGAAGACGTAGCCCTTACCTTTTAATACGTGTGATGCCATGCACGAGACCGGTGGCAATGCTGAGATTGGAACTCACGCTCTATGGCTTATGAGGCGAGAACTCAACCCGCGCACCACCGCGGCCCATGTGTGTATTCTGATATTTGATTATTACTAGGTGTGTTATTGGTTTATTGCGCAACACAGAGGTATTTAGTAATGATTATAAAGTTGATATATTTGAAAGAGTGTTTTATGCATGTGAACCATTATGTATTCAACTGTTTTTAATATAAGGTAAGTGTGACCGTGATTTTCATTAGTTCGCATTGAATTTAGTCCTTCTGATGAACCTGAACCAATATAACAATGAAATTTTGCAGGTATTTACTTCGAAGGTCAGTCTTTGTAATACGCCACAGAAAACTGTTGAAAAACGTATTGTATGAATTTTATTTATATATTCAGATATACATCTCTACGTCACACTTCCCCGAAAATTTGGGGCAAGTGTGATTCTGGCCAAATTTAAAGATATTAATGCACGTAAATCTCTCTTTGGGGCAGGTGTGAGTAAACAGTAAATGAACTTTCACCGCAATTAATTTTTTTCAAGATATCTTTATTCAAAACATAGTTAGGAACTTTTTAATATTGAATTTGAAATGCGCCATTGGAAAAAAACAAAAAATAATCGTTAAAGTGAATATTTGTTGAAAATAAAAATTTACAGGTAGAAATCTGAAAACTCCAATGAGAATTTCATTGATCCCCATCTTCTGACGAGTGGTGATGGAAGCACAGTTGTTATTTCATACTCAGAAAGTGTATCAATGTCTTCCACATCTGACCAGGTATATTGTTTGGCTCTCTGAGATTTCCGTATATAATATCGTACTATAGCTGAAAAAATATTACTGATTAGATTGGCCAAATGAACCAGGTTCCCACTTACCCCGACAGATAGGTCACACTATCCCCGAAAACATTTAATTTCGGGCTAAGTGTGACATGCAATGAAAAAATGTAAAAAAAACAACTTCATGAAAAAACGACAATCTATAGTATGATTCATTGTTTAGGTAGAAGAAAAGTGTATAAAATGGATTCTTACCTTAGATTTTAACAATACACTCAAAGCTTGAAATAAACTCGTTATACTCGTTCGGGTTGATGAATTGTAGGTTAGAAAATTCGGGAAAATATTTGGATTTCACAAGATCTCTTTGGTATTTTATATGATGGTTATGGATTCATTATGAGTGTAGGCTTTTCGTCAATAGATGGCATTGTCGCCCGGTTTAGCGAAGATAGCGAGCAAACTCACACTTGCCCCAAATTCACACTTACCCCAGTTTACCTTACCTCCGTCAGTAGCAATTACGGCTAGTAACGTAAGAAATGCGAATATGCGTTTCGAAAGCTTGCCTGTTTTCAACGGTAATTTGAGTAATTTAGATTTTGTCCTGATGTTACAGGACACTGCATCATCTGCATAATGGACGAAACAGCAAGTATCTGCCCCAGTTTGACTTATTAACTTAAATGTTTACTCTACATCAAATTATTATACTGTGTGTTTGATACATGTTAAAGAGGTCTGACTTGCGGGATGGCAAGTAAATCTAGAATGGAACTACTTGTATTTAATTTGAAACTAATCATTGTTTATTTAAGATACTTTTCAAATGAATCTTGTTTTCGTTCTAAGGTCTTTTTTTATTGTTTTTTCCGTTAACCAGCTGCTATGCTCGAATAATTTCACTTATAACAGGTCGTCACGTAATTTCTAGAACCGTCAGATATATAACGTAGCCGCTCACGTTATAATCCTTATTGATCTGGGATTTCCCGACGTTTTGATAAGCCTCGTCCATCATCAGACCAAGCGCTGATAGCGAATGAGACATTGCGTTAGAAACTCTAGGACGAGAAACTAAGGTCGAAACCATGTTGATGTTACGTCAATTATATCAATCATTTTTGTTTCTGCTTACTGAAATTAATCGAAAGGAATACAAAGTAATACTCTGAACAACTGTTTACTGATGAAGACTATGAAAATAGTCATGAGTTTAATCCAATTATTTCCATAAAACAAATAAGTCATTAATCACATCAGATGGAGCCTCCAGTACTCACTAATAGTTCATTATCAATGATCAAACAACGACTTTTCCATTGTCAACCAGGTCACGTGGTATTTGGCTGTCTGCTCTAGCGACGGTACATGTGCCAGCAATAAGGAAGAACGCGGGGTAAGCATCCTTACTCGTAACGAACTCAATTAAAGCCTCTTTGTTCGCTTGTTTGTTGAAGTTTATTGAGAGAAAGCATTCTCTGTACTAATATCCACGCTGTATACCAGTACACAATTGTGTGCCGATTCTCAGAGAATTCAATGAGATATTGATTAGTATTGAGAATTTTGTTACATAACTACGTCATTTTGAAGCAGGGAGTAATGTGAAGATTAATATGGTAATATTTCACAGAATGCCCTATTTATCACCCCAGGTAGCACACTTATATTGGGACAATATTGGAACAATTTTATGGAAATATTGGCAAGATATTCAAATGCAATATTGGCGAGAAAAAATGTGGGAATATACCGCGATATTAGTTCAATACTACTTGAGTAACATGACAGAAATATTCTCGAAACAATATTGGCCTCCAGTAACCAGTGATATTGGTACAATATCATTTGGATATATTGATAGAATATTGAAAGAAGATTATTGAAAAAAAAAAGTGGAATGACTCGTAATTTCTACAATTACAGTTCTCCTTCAAGACAGAAATCAGCGGAATTTGCATTGTGGTCGTCATAACCACCGAGTAAACTGTCTTCAAAACAAGTTTTGAGAAGAATTCATCTTTCTTAGATTTCATTCAGCTGATGTTTAATATGTAGAGCCATCTAGCGGTTGATTACATAGGTTTTATCATATATCGCTTCAATATTGTTTATTGAATCCTCATTCGACCAATACTCGAATTCAATTATTTTCGAGTCACTTCCGTCAAGAAATACACAAAGGTATTATTATTAATGCACTAATTGTCAAATTAGATGAATATGAGGAAAATAATTCGAGCTTCTAAAAAAATTGCTTTCATCTTGGAAATCTGGCTATTTAGTTTTAGGAACATGTATCTTTTCGAAGGAATTTTAGTCGTATTTCAGGATATTCCATAATACACAAGATATTCCATTAAAAAAAACGCACTCCACCCTTTTTGTATCTAGCAGTAAGATCATGAATTCTGAACGACCCTGTACAACGCAGAATAAACTTCTCCGTACAGAATCAATATCATAATTTTGATAAACTAATCACAAAATTGTAACTTCCTGAGAATCCAAATACCGCAGAAATAAACAGTCAATTCGAGCTATGAATTAGATAAAAAATATTGAAAATAATCAATATCTGAAAAACAGTTAGAGATAGGTATAGGAGAGTATGAGAGCAACAATAATCAGAAAGTGATGACAATTTCAAAAATGTGGTAATATACAAGGTGTCACGTTTGAAATAACAAAGATGCTGCTACTTTGTGGTATAAGCGGCAACGCTGCATTGACCAATTCCATTAGAAGTACGCAATTATCTCCTCTGACCTTTCCATCACCATGTGATAATTAACTTATTATTATTACTATTACTTCCATATTGTTATGAAGGTTTCGTTCAGAGTTTAATCAACGTAGGTTAATATGATTTGTTGAATATTTGTGAAATAATATTTAACCAATGCACTATCAAACTTGAATATGCAATATTGTTCTTTATTCTTAAAATTTATATATACCTTTGTCATCTTGACAGGCATAAATACTGAATTTTAAACGTCGTTGAAATGTCACGTTTCGGGAATGATTCGATAACTGTAATTCAAGAAAAAATCACCAAGAGCATACCAAAAAATACAATATTGAGCCATCAATATATATGGAAACAGTTTATGGATTTCATTAATGACTCCGAAAATATTCTACCGAATTGCACTCGTGCATCAAAATAAACCTGATAATTTTCCATTCAAGCATATTGTCAGTAAAAAACTGCATTCGGTTATTTTCATATGAAAATAAACTCATGCAGTTTTTAGACAACATGCTTTCATGGAAAATTATCGGTAATTTTGAAGCACTTATGTAATTACTCCCGATAAGTGCCTCGGTAAATTATCACTATTGAACAATCGAGTCACCATGGTTATGACATAGTTTGACGTTTACTCAATTACATTTTCAAAATGTCAGTCCCTTCGAGTAGATATGGAAATATCCAAAATGAGTCGATCGATATAATTATAAGTGACAATTTTATGAAAAAATTTTCTTACTGAATATCCCTCGGCTATTGATAAATTCTCCTAACTTTTCTCAAGCGAGTTGCCTTCGCCGTCGGCGTCGGGCTGTTACCAAGCAACTCGCTTTCGAAAGTATACGACAAAATATTTCGAAATTACCAATAGCCTTGGGATATTATAAGTGATTATTTATTTCGTCTATTAAATATCAGTCATCAACCAATCATACGTTTGTTTCCTGTTTGACAGGACCAATCAACACGCTCTATTAGCGACTATTTACATGATGCACAATAGTCACCGACTATTCAGCATGATACTCATATCAAGGAGCCTGAGCATCTGACAGTACTCTAAATAAATACATATTAAACGTCAAATAGAATCAATCGTGTTAAAGCTGAATAATTATTTGAAAATGAATCGGTTTGGAAAAATCAAAAACGATGAGATATCGAGGCTACAATCCCTGACAATACAGTGTCATTCATATGACAGATATGAATAAATGGATTCAAGAAATAATCTTCATAAATATAACACGACCTTGATTAATTGTCGACTATTTTATTTCTGCTAAATTTCTCTTGTATTTATTAATTTTACTCGACATTACTTTGGCATTAATAATCAGAGATGAAAGCCCTCGAGCTTCGCTCTCGGGCTCTCATCAGATTATTAATGCCAAAATAATGTCTCGTTAAATTATTATAAAATACAGTCGAAATTTAGATGCGATAAAAATAGTCGACTATTTATCAAGGTCTTGTTATATTACCCTTGATAATTCCACTTATGCTAAAATTGCGTGTTTTGATTGGTTGAAATTTTTGTGTTGATAATTGAAAACATCATGTTTTCGATTTCAAGCTCGGCTCTTGATTGGCTACTGGATACGTATATAGATCTACAGCTGTCAGTCAGTTGGCAAGTTCCGGGATCGAAGAAAGACAAATAATTAAAGTCACTGGCCATAGGAGTTCAAATGGTTTCGATTTTATTCGTGAAATAATAACGAAAAATTAATTATGTTGCTTTAGGCCAAGCAACATAATTTGTTTCTCAAAATCCGAGGAATTTCTATTACGATAATCACCGATACACTTATAGACCAAGAGCTAGTGAATCCTCCGAATAACGGTATGTCTGTAAGGCTAGAAATCCTTATAGTTATGAGTCATAGCATGCTAAGTACGTTAACCATCGCCTGGCGCGCATCAGCCCTGCACGTCATCAACCCCTCCCTATATCCTTGAAAGTGTAAATAAAATCTAAAAAAAAAGCTTGTTACTGTAAGCTTGAAATTTTTATACGATTTTGTTCATTCATTGAGAAGTTCAAGAAAAAATTGACAGGCGTTTTCAATGAGCACAAGTACCTGACAGGTGAACCGGAAGGTGTGTAGTATATGAATTAAAATAAACTTCATTCTGTGAAGTTGAAATTTCTATAACTGTTTGTCTAAACGATTTTAAGAAGGTATGTAAAATAACAGGTGATTCTGGCTACCATAAGTCCTTGACAGGTGAGGGGAAATATGCTGTGGGAGTGCGAGAAAGAGGCATAACGTGAACTTATTCAGAACCGATCATGAATAATTCGGAGAAATATAATTTGAACTATCGAGCTACGTTTGTAAAATAAATCTTATTTGTGTAAAATCTACCGGGTCAAGTAAATATTTTAAGATATGCCATGTACCTATATCAGCACTTTTTTTCAGACATTTCACTATCTTCCATCTACCCATCCAATATTAATAACTTTCTTCGATCTACTTGAACGTTATAATTTTGCATCTGCAGATGCATGTCAAAAAAATCACTGTCGTCACGAGTACGGAATTTAAACGGATATAACTTTGATACCATTTAACAGATACATGTGTGATATTTCTGATCCATCCTCAAATCCTTAAATTACAGTGAGTGGCTCAAAATTTGTCAATTCTGAACTTTAAAAATTTAATTTTAAAAAAAGCGGTCGAGTAGTAGGGGACACCGGGAGGTGAGGGGAAGCGTATTATAGGTAGATGACGAGTTCATTAGAAGAATTCCCCTCATCTCCTGGTCTCTCCTACTACTCAACCGCTTACGCGGGTTCGGATGATTTCTGTCATGTTTGCAAGATTTTTTCATTAATTTCGTAGCATTGAAGCGCAAAATTAGAGCATCACTGCACGGATTAAACGCATTATTTCACAACAATGTGTTGTTCTCGGTTAAAACTTTAAAACATTATTTTTACAAAAATTAAAGTTTCTAAGAAAAAAGTGAGATAGTGGTTTAACTGAATAAATGATAGACTTCAATACTTTGATAAAATCACATAAAAATATTCTTTCGTTTTGTTGGTGGTATGATGAACAAAAATGTCAAAAAATTAGTGGAAATATGCTGTTCATTCATTTAATACTAGAAGAATTTTTATTTTATTATTTTTATCTTCATACACTCAAACTATCTTCAATCACTCATATATCTCTCATTCAATAAAAAAATCGTTTCTGACTCTCTTTTTTACAGAGATAAAGACCCTTTAGGCATGTGTATATCAGTGAATACAGAGTAACAGAAATTTCTGAAAATTCTACATCATATGGCCGAAAAATATACCCAGTTATCCATTTGAAAAACTACAAGATTCAAATAAAAAAATGAAAAATTATTTTAGTCACCTTGTATAATTTGAGGATATGTGAATGGATCAGATATATCAAATCTGTCTATAAAATGGTATTATCATTACTTCCTCTTGAATGCCATATTTTGAATGGCATTTTGACAAAAATCATAATTTTTAGGTGGTTGGGAGACAGATAATAATAATATTGGAGATCGCATGGAGGTTCCTCAAAGAATTATTTAAAACAAATACTCGATTCTGTAGATTTTTGTCAAGTCACCCTTACATTTGGCTATTATTTCAGGTTATAGGCTAGTTTAGTGGAAAAGAGTATACCGTTGAATACGGCTAGAAGTAAAGCATCAATCACCAGACAATTCAACAATGTTTGCACATTGTAAATTATTTCAGATTAAAACGGTAACATGATTTTTCTTTATTGTCGTACTAAATGTAATTCGTGGTATGATTAATAACCTATAGTTTTTTGGAATATCAGTTCATTGGCAGTCCCAATCCAAGAAAATACAACTCGTCCTGCGGACTCGTATTTTCAGCATCGGGATTGCAATTAATTAGTATTCCAAAGAATTATCGGTAATAATCATACCACTTATTATATCACCCCTGAAAATAGAATTATTACTTGGCTTTTTACCTTTTACCTGTATTTTTCCCAGTCAGAACACAATTGCTCTCTCTCTCTCTTTATCTCACTCTCTCAGGTGGATTCTAGGAAACTGCACGTTGTAGCTGTGTTCAGAACGACAAAAAAATAAATTAACACATGAAAACTTATCTTATTTTATTGATTTACTACTTCCTACAAGGGTCTACCACCAAATATTTACTGAATTGTCAATGTTGAATACTCTAGCCAATTTATACAAACTTGTATACACTTTTCACAATCTACCAAAAATACAACCTCAAGTAAATGTCTATGTAGCGACTATGCAGTCGCTAACACTTTGTATATCATGAATATCGTTTTGAATATCAACAGCCCTTTTGGCGATGTTCAGTTTTTGTTTATGAAATGTTCTTCAGTAATAACAAAGGTTGTCAATAAAAATATATTGGAGTTTTGTCATTAAAATTTGACATGAAGTTTTAATATCGAAGAGACATAAATAGGAGGAACTCATACATCTCCAAAGTCTATAAAGTTCGTAATACATTTTTTAAGATTGGATTACTGGAAAATTTATATTTCGCAGGAACAGTCTATTTTATTTTATTCAATATTTTGTTATTGACTCCTTTATTTCAAAGCAAGCCAGTGACATAGTCAACCAATGTCTCCACTGAGACCCTGACCATACTCCAGAATTTTTGAGTAAACCGACGCGACGATGTAAATTTCATTGCTATGGAAATTGATTCGTACAACTTCACCCCATCATCATCATACCAACGCTATGCACTGACGTCGAAGTGAGGATTTGCCGAGCTACAAGTTGGTGATACTGTGGTTGTATTAATAACATAAGTTGCTTCGAAGTTCCTAATTTCAATGACCCATTCCGGACAAATTAATATACAGAACCCGTGAAAGACTTCCTCGTTCAATTCCGTATTTCCAGTGAACTTGGAAGGAACTCAGTAATGGTTTTTTGGTAATTAGGATCGCGGAGTTGTGTTACAAAGATTGTCACCTGCATAAGTTTTGATATCAGTTTTTAGGGGATATCGCTCATAGCTCACCAACAATGATTTTTATGATAATGACTATTTGCTCCAGAATAAAATAGATATTTGTTCAGGTGAATAAATCTTATGAGTTGAAGTGATGAAGTAAATTTCTTATAATTTGTTTTTACGAATCACCCAAGTTTTCAGACACCACCATTCATTTCGAAAGCAATCGACATTATTGACCCCCACATTATATGCGAAAAACTTTATTCACTTGGTTGCAGGGGTTACTTTCTTTCATGGCTCAGATCATACATAACTCTCAGAAAGATACGTGTTAGAGCTGACAATTGTCAGTCGTAGCAGTATGACATTGATCTTGGGGTTCCTCAAGGTTCCATATTGGACCCTCTCATCTTTCTTTTATTCATTAACGATATGTCTAATCATGTAAGCACAGATAATATAGTTTTGTAAGCAGATGATACAACCATCGCAGTGAATGCCGATAATCCAAAGGAACTTCAAGGAATATTAAACAACTTTGACTCTCGGGTTTACAAATTGTGTCATAAAAACTGCTGTGTTGCAAAATTTCTAGGCACTTACATCGATGGTAACATGACCTGGGAGTTAGGTATAAAACATGTACGTGAGAAAGTATATAATAGTGGGTACTATGCAATGAGACGATAGAGGTCTAATTTCAACAAAGCCCTGCTTTTAAATGTTCAGTTGCCGTTGTATATTCCTATATCTCCCACAATATTTCCGTTTGGGGATGCTCCACAAAACTCTCAACTGCCCAATCTTTAAAATAGATTATAGAGAATCTTGTAAGCAACACTTAATCAGGAATGAAGTCATGTGCATACCTAGCATTTATATTTACAAATGCATTATGTTGTTCAAAAAACAAATACAAAATCACAACAGAAATTGTGACTTTAGTGCATATCCCACTAGACACGGTGAGTTGATAAGGCGTCAGAAACATTCATCTTGTCAGTATGAAAATTCTAAATCTTATCGTCTTTCGTCCTATTTTCAAGTTGTACTTTTCCTGTGTAACCTCTTCTAATCGAAAAGTTTACCCTGACATACCATTGAAATTTGCATCCATCTCCGATCAAATAACACAACCTTGATGAGTAATACTCAAATAGTACTGAAGACAACATCTTTTCAAAATGGTATCCCCCAAATCATGACATTGTTGCCATGTCGCAAATTTTTAAGGATACATTAAGCACGTTTGATTTCTGTCGGTAACGAAAACCCAAAAATACTGGCTTGGATGAAATATTTAACGATAAGAAGACAATTGAAACCTTCATTGCGGCTTGTCGGGAGCATATAGTCTGGTCAGTACGGCATCGTTGCATTTGATATTTGACAGAACAGCAACAAAACATTTTTGTTTGTTTTCGTCTTTGGCTTATTGAAGTGTTTTTTTTGAATTTTTAAATTTTGTGTTAAACTATCGTTACTTTTTTTAAGCATTATGAAATGTGTGAAAGACCATTTGAAGTTGAAAATCAAAAAGTCATTTCATAGGTAAGCTACCAGTGTCGTTACTATCGAGAAAGGGAAACCGAATTGGAAAAGAGTAAAATGAATGTATTATGAAAAAACATGTCAACTAGAGCATCGACTGTTCTCAAAATCCTGAGGAGATTCTTCCATCATAATATCAGGTTTCCATTATTTCTATTTAATTGAACCTCAATATTTCTGTAAGCAACGCACGACACTGCCCGTTAAGGAAAGTTTAAGGCGTGAGCAGCGATTTACCTACTCATCTAGGTTGTTACCTACTTACTTACTTACTTTTTATGTTTATGTGCTCTTACCACATCTACAAGAATACTCAGCTTCTTGGCACTGAAGTTTCTGTCCTTTTCTTAGACATAGTGAATACTGAAGAAAAAAGTGTTATGAGCAAAAAAATCTAAAGAAATATAAATAGGTAGATACCTACAGTAATTCATTCGCTGCTGTTATTTGCTTAGTTTTGAACACACACGTGGAAATTACGCTGTTGCGGTTGCGATTTATCAAGAAAATATCATTACCCCACTTATATTACTGTCTCACTGTTAACTGTCACTTTATTTTCTTAAAATACGCATGCTGAACTTGAAATGTTCGTATGAAAATGTTTTCCTCAACAGCTCAACTGAACTCAATATGAACGTGATTTGTACAACAAAGCAAAGCGTGAGATGAACTTCGACTAAACTCCCGTTTGTATAATCCCTAAAGAGTTCACATATTTACTCAAAATTGGGTACTTCAAAATCATAAATCATCAATTTTTGTCTATCAACCGAATTACGTCAAACAAGCTTTTTAAAAAAACAATATTTGCAAGGCTGGGTGTTTATTATCAATGGACTCCGGTAGTAGCTGTTGACGTGCGTGTTGTAAAATTGAAAACAGTGCATATTTTCGATTTTCCACGACTTGTTTTTCATTAATTATTATGAAAATGAGAAATCGTCGTATTCATGGCAACTAATCAAATTATCGTTAAAAGGAAAAGTTTATTTATCCGTTGTCAATAATCCATAGCTACCATAGACTAATTAAAAAAAAATGCAACTGGTAGGAATTCAGTGATCCGAAATTTACACGCAAATTCGTATACATAATCGCTAATACACCTGTGGTAGGTAATACCAACCTCGAAAACCAATCAATGAAAATCAGGAATCTGTTTTTGAATTTTTAAATTGATGGCGGATCAAAGGAACTTCCAAATGATGTGAAACGGACTTTCATCGTTATAATGGAATCACATGTCCATGGCAGATATGCCCGACCGATAGCTGATGGCTTATGTAGCTTTTTTTACTTTTTGTAAGGCAATCAAAACTTTTCGGCGACCGACGAACCGAGTACAATTTGTATTTTTTTCAAAAGAGCGACGCGATTTAACTGCTGCACCGACTATTCAATTTACATTCCAATTATTCTGTGTGATGACAGCTTTTCAAATATTTTCATTCGCTCAAAATTCATACATGTTATTAAACTTCCGAATGATATAACGGTTTCCAAACGATTGAAAAACGCAGATAAACAATTAATTAAACTCTCAGGGATATCCCCTGCCAATAAATCTGATAGTGATTTGTTTCATTTATGAACTAGCCATCGGGTGATTTGACACATACCGAGTGTCCCAACTCTTCAATTGAGTTTCAATGATCACTTAAGCCGTAGACACAATGGATGCTTTATGTAATAAGTTTTAAGTTTTGGGATTTTGGATATCAGTTGTTAAAGTAAAACAAGATGCAAAACAGTATTGAAAAATGAAGATTGAATTCTACCAACCAGATTGTTTATGAGGCGTGATCAGAATAATAATGGCAATGATGGTTTCGCGTTAAAAAATTATCCAAAATTATAAAAATCAAAACTAAAAACATAAAACTTCCATTGTGTTTCAGCCTTAATGGAGCTAGATTCAAGTTGTATACTCCAAACCTTGAAAACATGTTATCCACTAACTGTGGATGCTTCTTGATTGGGCAGGACATAAGCTTCAATACACTTGCTGAAGTATCATTCATCGGAAACGATCCAGCTATATCGATAGCGATTCGTTCGTCTACCTACAGTATATTGTTTCATCTCTTCTCTCGATCTTGTCGGGGGGCCTCTGATTGCTTCACACTTCCGACATCTTTGGCACCATCTTTCTACATCTTCACGACATTGGACCCAGTAAAACCTCTGCCTTATTTCATCCAAGAACTTATTCACTCCAAAATGTCCACCTGATCTGCCGCCATGAATCTCTCCTTCAAGAAATCACTTATTCCCGACCTAGGCACAACCAATTGAGAAATCACTTTTCTGCCGTCGCGTCCGCTGATTTCCAAGATATCTTCAGTAGACCATTCTCAACAATCAGGGAATCCCATTGTGCCTACAACGCCTTAAAAGTTGGTGATCGAACAGAGATTTCCTTCCAGGTAGGTCTATTCTCTCTGCTTTCCTTCCATCTTAGAAATTCTGCAACGCTTGAATCACTTGTTTGGTCTTTGCTGTGGTCTTATTATCGTCTACACTTAATCTCACTCGGTTGATTCCTATTCGCCAAGTTTAATTCGCTCACAACGCTCACGAATACCCGAATAAGTTCTTCCGGACAAGGCATCTGCATTGTTGTGCAATTCAATTGTTTTTCTTAGCCTCCTAACAGGAATGACACTGGGGGCTCTATTATTGCTAACAAGCTTGCGCGGCGGTATGCTGGCTAATTCTGGTATTTTCTACAGTCCATTTGAGGACTCGCTGGAAGACCTTGTCCTCACAGGTGATTGCGAACGTGGTGGCATTCTAACCCTGAAGTATTTTTTATAAGGTTCCATTTATCAATACCTGCACCGCTAGCTGTTCCTTGAAATCTCCCAGTGCTTCCGGGTGAGCCAGATGGATTAGGTATCTCACATCTGCTTCAAATTTTTGCAGAGTCTCACCCGATTTGTGAGTGAGCGTTTTCATTTGAGCGCGATACAGCTGTTCTCGATGTTGATCGCCATACCCCAACTCTCATGCAGTAATCAGATCTCCACATTCATTTTGCTATTCGATTGGTATCGTCTGCAACATACACATACACAAAGCTGGCCCTCTCGAAGCTACTATGAGTGCAGTAACTTTTTCTTCATCGCCCTATCTATTAGCCACTGCCGCAGCTTCAAACTGCCGGCGATATCCATCAGATGTCAGTGATTTTACAGAAACTCCTGATGTGGCAACCCTGTTTTGACGACCTTGGCTCTTGAGGAGATCTATCTGGTTTTCGACTCCTTTCATCTCCTTTCGCACTGTATCTAATTTTTTATTGAGCTTATCGTCGATATTCTTGACGTCTCCCTTCAGTTCTTCCATTTGTACTTTGGTTTTCTATAATAGATGTTATTCGTTCTAATTCGTTATTTGTTGTTCGAGAATTTTCTGGAGTAACTCTTCTGGTTCTTTTCTTATCCAACCGTCACATTTCCTCTTCTTGTTTTTCATGTTCTCGTTCTTATTTTTCCTTTTAATGCCGCTTTTCCTCTTCTTGTTTTTCCTCCTGGTGCTAAATCCGCAAATTGATTTTGAATAAATTTCACAACGTCCACCATCGTATCGTACGATGTACCCGTCGTATTCACCATAAATAGTTTATAAATAGTTTCTACTTCTCACTAGTAGCCTACTAGCGACAACACTGCTATATTCCTAAATAATACTCCGAGCACACTAAACTGTTTTTATTAACTTCGCTAAAACATTCAACTACTCACTGACTAATGAAACACTTGGATCTCTTTAAACTTCCCGACTGACTTCAACCACCTCAATCTTCCAAAAATTTCTTCCTCCTGGTGAAATGTGTCACCTTATACACTCAATCCGAGCAGAGTAGATTTTTCGGGATTCATCCAGAATGATCAGTACAGAAAAACATTCAATTGTGTTACCAACACTGTTCAGTTTGAATAAAATCATTTATATAAATATTGAATGATATCGGACCTAATACTGTGCCTTGAGGCACACCACACTCAATTTGTTTTTGATCACTTATGACATCAGCTACTCTTACTACTTGTTTGTCTGTTCCGTAGATATCTTTCAAAAATATTCAAGAAATTTCCTCTGATGCCATTATTTTCTAGGGTAAGTGATGGGTCAACAGTATCAGGTCTATAAACGGATATAATGAGGGTGTACTGTGATTCGTGAATTAGTTCAATTAGTTACAGAATAGCATCTTCGGTGGGTTTTTTTTTCATGAATTCCAACTGGTGTTGTGAAATCAGTTTATACTTGGTAAAAAAAATTGATAGATGCGTGATTGTGGAAATGGATCTGCAATTATGGTTTTCTGTTTTATCTCCTTTCTTATGAGTTGCTACGGTCATTTGAAATAGTGATGCTTACTATTATAACTTCAGATATTTCAACATGATATTATATAGTACTGAAGAAAGGCAAACAGTAAGGGTTTTCGCAAGTTCAATTCTACTTGAAAATGAAGGAATCTTTGACCGTTTGTGTGGACAATCGCGTACTGAACAATAATACAACCTTTCAGGTAAGTAACCATACCTCTGCTTGCATACCAAATAACATGTATTAGTAATGAAAAGTATTCTACAAGTAACGATATGGCAAACCGGTATCATCAAATACCTGTCTGTACCGGGTCAATGGAAATAATAGTCAATTCGCGTCTTTAAGTATGACATTCGGACTGAGAAACGCACCGTCTGTTTTTCAGCGAGCTGTTATGGGAGCTTCAAATAAAATTTCGTAACTTACATATTGTTTATTTATAGATTTTGATTATTAATTTTAGTATATCACTACATCGTGAAAATAAAGCTGAAAGATATCCATGTGAAGTTGAGGATTTCACGTTGATTAAAAGGTAAAAAATTAATCTTGACATCTGAACTAGAACCTGATTTTGAAATATTTCGAGATGCCAATTGCAGAACAGAAGTTATTTGATCGGTTATTTTGAAAGTGTGTGGTAGATCAGAATGAGTATTTTTGAAGTAACAAGAGCGCTACAAATTCAAATGCTTACTTACGACTTATTTCTTATTAAAGCAGATGACTGATCCATTCAATTTCCAAAATGTGATGAATGTAAGTAAATATTTCATCAAATTGAAATACATTTTTCAAAAGTACGATTTTTATTCGGACAGAAAGTTCAATGGCACTAGATATGGAGTTACTGAATTAAGAAATAATGAAAAGAAAAATTGAACGTCCTCATGCAGTGGCCCGGGTGAGATTTCTGCCATCCAACCAGACGGTAAGATTTGAGAATAGCGTCTGCATTATTCTTCCAAGTTCCCGTTCAATTGAATTAATAATAAACATAACCTAATTCTCAAATGATTGTAAATAAGAAAATGTAAATTAAATATAAATAACTAGTGACAATAAAAATACGAAGTGCATGAGAGTACAAATACAAATATTAAAAGCCGTTATGAAGTGTCGCCGAGTTCGAATACAATGGGAATACAAAATAGAGAAAAAAAGGCAGGAGCTTTATGCTTCTACTTTCATGGACTAGGAGAACTAAATCATGTGTCATGAGTATCATGAAAATCATCCACATTCTTGCCATGTTTACAGGTACTAAAATTGTGGGAAGGATAGTAGGAAAATATAATAAGATGATGCTAATTTTTATAGGTTAGTGAAACTTACACGAGTATGATGATTATTTTATAATGAAGTGAAGACACATTCCTCTAAGTGTTGGGATAGACCAATTTTAAAAATAGCAAAACAGTATTGTGTTTTATTTTAAACTTGGAAGGCATCATTCTCCATTCTTATATTAATAAAATAGGTGATACGGTATTTCAAGAATTGTAGGTCCATTCGAAAACTTCTTTCCTATTTATGAAACACCCAATAACCTGAACTGTACTATCGCTTCAAGTTTGTCGTTTGATATCCGATATCCACTTCAAATATCCTCACTTTACGATATTTCGCTAGAATCGTGCCGCAAGGAATGTATCCTCATATGAAATGAAGTTTTCAAACACAATAAAGTTTATGCCCATTCATAACGGATGAACATAAATATGAGAATAGGTCAATTTTGTAGCGCAACCAATTTGATACTCCAACAACTCTTTCTACATATTCAGATAAAATGTTTCTATATTAAACTGTTGAAAGTCATCATGTTTCACACGAATCCACTGTTTTACAAATAGTCATATGAAAGTACTGGGAAGTAATGGGAGATGATCTTCGCTGATTTTTTATTTCAGCTCCAAATAATAAAGGAGAATTCGAAACCAAAAATACAAACTACTCTGATATATATGTCATTATTCATGTGAGAAATTATTCACAATTGTACGTAAAACTGTTTTTCCGTCAATCGGCTGCAGCCTCGGAAGCAACTATAAGAAGTCTTTGAGAGATATGTGCATGCTACGGAAGACGTAGCCCTTACCTTTCGAAGCGTGATGACCGCGTTGGGATTCAAATCCATACACCTACCGATGATTGGGTTGAGAAGCGAACGTACCACGGCAATTGCAATTATTCTTTGAACTTTTATAAGAGGTTCCAGACCTTCAAACCAATCAAGTTTACCAAGTCATTTATATTCCTTGAATTTTTGATCCCCAACATTTCAACTCTTTCAACTCGCTCATCAAAAAAGATAAAATTGAATAAATGAATAGTGGGCATAATTGGCATTTAACAAGCCAGCCACATTTGAAACCTCTGACACTTCCATGGATGGTGGGCTAGCAATGAAATTTTTCAAGTAATCCTTGGGTATGCCCTTTCAACATAGTGATATGACAAATTTAATACATTATGACTCCAATGCTGGATTCTAAGGTTAGTTTGTGGTCATTACTCTCTGAGCACCAACATATCCTTCAACTTCTTCAATCAAGTTGAAGTGTTTGTGGATCTGAAAGTGTTCCTTAGTAAGTTCTGTAACAACCTCATCTCTTGGTTTTACAAGAACTAATGAAGAACTCTGATACCCAGCGATTCATGCAACTGCCCCAATTTGCTTTGGGATGAAGACCGTACATGTATACCTAAAACTCGTCACATATTATTCCAACCCGGTCTTCACGAGGTGAGTGATCATGAACTCGTTTTCCTTACAATGAAACAAAAACGCAAGTCTCCTTAAGTAAACTACGTAACAACGAGAAACTTCAAATATTTAGATTATAAATCTTTCAACGCTCATCTTATTTCAATTCCATGGAGAATCATCTACGAATTAAATGATATTGACAGTGAAGTTAATTTTCTAGAAGATAGCATAGTGAAACTTCTAGATATCCATGCTCCTTTCGTGACATATCGAATAACAAAATCTTACACTCCCTGGCTTAGAGACGCAATCAAAGCTATGATGAAAGATCGGAATATGGCTCTCTCACGGTATTATCCCGCTCACAAAATGACTTTTCACATTATAAGCAGTTACGGAACTTGGCCAACTCAACAATTAAGAGGGAAAAAAAAGCTTATTACTCCGATTAACTGAAATCTCCATCACCTAAAAAAATGTGGTCTTATCTCAAATCTTTATTAGAATGTGGAACAAAAAATACGCGCTGCCTGATAATCTGAATGATGTCAACACTATCAATAACCATTTCATAAACTCAATACCCAATCTATTACCATATGTAGAAGTGATAAACTCTTATAAAAACAATGTGAAAGATTCTGCCTCGTCACTTCTCCAATTTGAACCGATTAGTGAAACGGAAATTTCATACATCATCGGAAATAAAAAAAGCACGGCAACCGGTAGCGATGGTATTAATATTCTCACTTTGAAAATGTGTTTCCCTTTTTTGTTACCATATATCACCCATATTATTAACTTCTGTCTCACCAATTCTGTATTTACTAAGTCATGGAAAAAAGCTCATGTTATACCATTACCAAAAATTAATAATCCTTCAAGTCTAAAAAATGAAATCAGCCCTATTAGCATATTACCAACTCTATCCAAAATACTTGAGAAAGGAATTGAAGTACAACTACGAAATCATCTCTAAAAAAAAAGGGTTATTCAAAATAACCAGTCAGGTTTCAGGCCAGGTTTCAGTTGTTCTTCTGCACTTCTGAAAGCAATTGTAAAGTAAAATCACTGTTTTAATTTTGTTAGACTATTCTAAGGCATTTGACACCCTTAATCACCGAATGATGACAGCAATTTTCAATTATATTGGGCTTAGTGTAAGCGCCAATAACCTTTTACATTGTTACCTATCGGGTAGTTTCCAAGCAGTCAAATATAGTGCAAATACTTCAGCCTACCTGGACATAAACAAAGGAGTTCACCAAGGATCAATCCTGGGACCTATACTATTTAGTATATACATTGGCAATTTTCCGTCTAATTTTCTCTCTTGCTCACAGCATTATTATGCTGATGACACCCAACTTCACTTATCATTCAAATCAGAAGAAAGCAGCCAGGCCGTCTCAGCTCTTAACTGTGATCTGCAACGTCTCAGTGTATATTCGGAAAGTCATTGTCTGAAACTAAACTCAACTAAAACAGCAGCAACAGTTTTTGGCAGAAAGTTTGAAAGACAACAGTTTGTCACACATTTTCTCGGTAAAATAAAAATTCAACAAAATGCCATCAACATTTCTGAAAAAATAAAAAATTTGGGTCTGTGGATTGATCAGGATTTGAGGTTCTCGTTTCATATTAGTAAGTGTCTTCAGGACGCTTATTGTAATTTGAAAATGATTTATCAAAATAGACAAATATTCGAAAGAAAAACTAAGTCTCTCTTATGCGACTCTATTGTTTTAAGTCACCTCAACTATTGTGATGTTGTTTATGCCCCCTGTGTAACTCGTTACGATGTTAACAGAATACAGAAATTACAAAACAGCTGTCTCAGATTAATACATGGTATCAGAAAGTACGAAAATATCAGTCACACGTTACACATCAATAATTGGCTGAATATGAAAAACCGACGACATCTCCACTCTACTTGTTTTTTCCATAAACTTATGAATTTGAAATCTCCAGCTTACTTATATAGTGAGATCACTTATCGAACAGATATACATAATCTTAATATCAGATTCAAGTTCACATTAACAATACCGATTCACCATACAGAACTATTCAAGAGATCATTTTCTTATAATTTACCTGCCATTATGAATGACTTACCTCTGAACTAAAAAAAATTACTCATACAGCCTTCAGAAATAAACTGGTTAGATATTTGATGATGAAACAACTGAATAAGTAAATGACCAACTTACATTTAAGTTATAACATGTTTATGTATTTTAAAACAGTTCTTTTTCTTTTCTTTTTTTTTTCTGAACGTCCTCTGTAGACTTTTGGGGTTAGGTGGAAGAACAGGCAATTGACTGCACACTGATCTGAATCTCGCCCTAATTTTTTATATTCTTAAGTTTTTTTTGTTTGTTAAATTCAATTAAATGAATAAAGGCCTTTATTATTATAATTATATAGATAACAAAAACCTATTCACAGAAAGAACGTATACGAATTCACCTCCTTCCCATTCGTTTCACTTGAGCTCTACCTTTAAATCCCCGGAGATGATAAACGAACATAAAAAGCCCTCTCTCTCATGCCTAAACTTTCTCCGGTGACAAACCGTTAAGTTGAAATTTTCCAAATTGTCAATGCATCTTCTGTCCGCCAGAGGGTTATATTCTCACCCAATCAAAGTTAACAGAAAAACTACACACCCACCTCCCATCGTACGAAAACGCGTTCCGGCAGTTAGGTTCCAGTTGGACTCACCTGAAGTCCTCTCGGAAGCCTCCCGAGATAATAATGGAAGGAAGAAAAGTGTAATCCGCTTCGGATGTTCCCGAGCAATTTTCAGTATATATAAAGTCGTTGGAATTAATGACGAAAGTGCTATAGTTGCTGGCGGGCCAGAAGCCGATGGTTCCCCAAGGTGTTATCGTATCGTAAAGAAAAGAAGGAAGGAAAATATAAAGGTCCGTGAATGGGGGTCAGCGTTGCGAGGGGCACAAAAAGAGGGATGGTAACGGCCCGTAAAAACTCTCTTCTCATTCTGGCCACTCGAGATACATCGTCAGCGGAGCGTGAAGAGGAGACACTCGATGTTTACATTGTCGGATTTTCCTGTTTTGATTTTTTGTACTCTTTCGTCGGAGATTCAGGCAATGCGTTTTTTTATTCAGCTCGACGATAATTCTTCGTATCTATTATAGTCCTCGGGCCTTGTACAACGAAAAAAAATTATTACTTCAACGTTAACACTTCGTATATCTGTTCTTCATGTCTAGTTGGACGTGATACTTGCAAAAATCCTCGATAGCGGAGTGTTCCGCAAAGCTATGACCTTAAAATATAGAAAAGTAAGCAGTTACATTGTCCGGAAAAATTTCTGTGAATTTTTTTTGTCGGACAGTTCAAAAAGTTGGCGAGGGTCCAAAAAAAACTCCCTGCTACCGAGAATTTTTGCAAATTCCAGGTTATCCACTTTGTATCAGTGATGTTAAGGACTTTCCGAAAGTTTCAAATCACGGAAAAGAAATTAAAAGATTTATCTTTGTAGCTGTGTTCAAAATGGTGAATGGATAAAAAAGTCGAATATGTATCAGAAGTAAAATATAGAGTGAAGTACAGTTCAGTTTTCACGATTCTATTTTTGTTGACAAAAATATACTTACTAGAATTCAATTCAATTCAAAATATACTTTATTGTCATAAGCAGGATACCACTCGTTGACAAAGCTTGTTAAACCCAAAATAACATTGAGTGAAATCGATAAAAAAGCAATAAAAAATATTAACAAATTGATAAAAAGTTTGAGAAACAAATCAGCTTCTTGACAGATAATAACAATAAATAAAATCGATAAAATAACATTACAGATTATCAACACATTTAAAAGTTTGAGTAACACTTCAGTTTCTTAGACAAAAAGTAACAATGAATAAAATTTATAAAAAAGAATGACAAATTATTAATATATAAGATGATTCATATAAGCTTATTATCGTTATTACCTACCAACAAATAAAAATTTCAGATCACCCTCTTCGTGTAAATTGAAAATTGTATAGAGAATATTCATCCAATCTATAGAATGGCGTTACTGCGAGTATTCACGAGTCTAAAATTTTTCCAGTAAAATTTTATTAGATATTTTAAATTTATCGGACCTATGATTACATATTTTTGTACCGGTATATGAAATTGAATCCTTAATCATAGCGGTGCAAGGTTTTGACCAGTCTCTCATGTTATATTGGGAAGATACAAGAAGTAGTGAATGTCTGTTTTTGTGAATTCACATGTATGAAAATATTATTGAAAGGATGCCACATTCCTCAAATAAGTCCTTACAATACATTCTTGAATTCACCTTACACATATACCTAATGACTCGTTTTTGTAACTTCTGGAATAAGTTATTACTGCATGCTCCCCAATAAGCTTTTCCATATCGTAGATGCATAGCCTAACTCATCACCAATGATTCTGACAGGAAAGCAACCTGATTTTTTACACTATATGATCACTGAACATCAGCCTATCTATTTGTAACCCTACAAACCTGGTTGTTGTTCTAATTAAAATTTCCTCATCACCAATGTCTAAATTGAGGATATTGCAGTGAAAAGACACGATCTGTGTTGCTTTAATATTGAGTGAGAGGGGATTTCATTCACACCAGTGTTTGATAATTTGGATATCCTTTAATATGTTTCAATGTAGCCTGGTATTATTTCCTGCTTGCCACAGGAAGGGTTCGTCATCAGAAAACAGTGTAATTTTACCTTTGATATCAAGATTAACTATATCATTCACGTAGAGTAAGAATAAAAGAGGTCCAAGGACTGATCCCTGTGGCACTTCATGTATTATATGTGAGAACTTTGATAAACTATTAGTTCTTTCACGACCTTTCTTCCTTTACCTTTCACCTGTGATTTTCTGCTTCGAATGTATTTTTCATCTCAGCAGGTAGAGAACATAAGACTCTCTCTCTCTCAATCTCTCTCTCTCTCTCTCTCAGGTGTAATCCAGGAATTGGACGATTTTGTAATACTATTTTTGTATGCAGATAAATGAAATATGTTAAAAATTTCAAAGATGATTGTACTTCCCATTCCAAATTAAAGTTAAAAACGGATAACACATGAACATTTTCCGAATTTTAATACTTCAATAATACTTTTAATACTAAATTTGAAAAATCAAACCCCTAAATACTTTATTTATTTTTCTCAAAATCTTTCACTTCATCTTCCGCAATGAAAATGGAGTAAGATAATGGTGTTGTACTGGCAGAACTTGTTTGTTCGTTTCTTTCAGTGTTATGGCCTAGCTACTAGGCTACTTCGCCAGTTTCTGAGGCCTATAAGTAAGGTGACAGCGTGAACCCTAACCTCACTTTTTTATCTCCCTTCAGTGGGCAAGAAACTTCTAGGTTAGTCCTATTTCCGAAACGTTTGCTAAAGTTTTCATTTTGTACAGTTTATCGATGTTCGATGTTCAATAAAGTGAGGAGAATAAGCAGGATATTGACAAATTACTGTCTTGTAGTGATGAAAATGGATAGTTTACCATTTGGTGATTTCTTCAAAGCATCGTCAGTAATCAGCTATAAAAAATAGCATATGAAGAAGTTATGTAGAACGATTTGGTGTTTCACCTTTAGTTGCTTCTGATCTAGCTTCTCATTGAAGGTTTTTTTATTTCAAGTTTGTTTTTTTTCCATAAATTGAAAACTTCTCATGAGATAAAATTTAACGTCCATTGTCGTCGTCGTCCTAGGCATCGATTATCAATTTCAATTGTGTTTTTCGTAAATCACTTTCGTTCAAATTTATTAGTAAATTATTTTAACAATTACTTCATAATTGAAATAAATTTAATCACAAATAGTGTAATAGTAAGAAACAATTACTTATTGTGTGTGTACGTAATGGAGTGATGGAATTTTTTTGTAATCGAGTACTAAGGCAACAATACATTTGTCAACTGTAAATATAGCGATTATATCCTATCAGAAAGTAATGGTAATAGTAATGGTGAAAATGGATGGTGACTGATGCGCTGCGACCTAATTAGATCTATTGTGCCCCATCTTCTTCTACTATTTCTAGGTTTTCTCGTTCACAGCAACCCCTCAAGCCCCAATTCCTTGAGGAATTTAAGGATTTTGAGAGGGTCTATTCGTGGTATTTCTCCCACAGTCAGCTGGTGTGATCCCAGTATATTCAATTTTTTGTGATGTACAGCATAACACTCCATCAATATATGGTGTGGTGTTTCTGGATGTTCCCCACAGAATCTGCAAGTGCTGTCCTCCTCTAAGCCTAGCTTCCTAAGGTGTTCTTTGAGTCTGCAGTGCCCCGTAAGAAATCCCGTGATTGTCTTTATACTAGTTTTGCTGAGGTTAATCAGTGTCTTCGATCTTGCTTGAATGAAGTTAGCGAGGAGATCTTTGGCCTGCTTTAGCCCTGAAAGTCTTTGCCAGTAAGTTACTCTTATTGCTTCTTCAGTTTTATTGAGTTCGTCTTGGAAGTAAGATTTTCCAAGTCGGCAAAATGGTTCTGGCCCGATCAGTGGCGTTGATGCCCCTATTCGTGCCAGGGTGTCTGCTTCCACTCCGACGTGCCCCGGTACCCAGAGGAGGATCACCTTGTTGTTTCTGCCTAGATCATTAAGTTTGTCTAGGCATTCCCAAACCATCTTTGAGTTGATGTTATATGAGCTCAACGCTTTGATGGCTACTTGACTATTGGAGAGGATTGCGATTTTCTTGTTCTGGTATTTTCTGTCGAGGTTGAATTGAATGCACCTTTCTATGGCGTGAATTTCCGCTTAACAGATACTGGGGAGCTGGCGCATGGGTTCGGAGTATTTGGTGCGAGGCCCAAAGACTCCTGCTCCAGTTCCGTCGGGAGTATTAGACCCGTCTGTGTACAATGTTATGGTATTCTTTCCCAGTGCTCGAATGGATTCTATGCTCCATCCACTCTTGGTATTTAATTCCGCTCGAAAGAATTTCACGAAACTAAATTTCCTGGTAATTTCGTCAGTTGTGAGATCGGCAAGGTGTGAACTTTCGGTGGGGGTTGAGCCCTTTACGATGTGTGCTGTCCCTTTGAGTCCGACTTTAGCGTACCAAGCAGTTCTCCCCATCATGATATGGAGAGGAGTGAGGTCCAGAATTACCTCTATTGCTGCTGTTGGAGTCGACCTCATTGCTCCTGTTATACAAAGACATGCTAGTCTTTGCAATTTCTTCAGGGTTTTTTTTGTTATGGCGAGTTCGGATCTGCCGTGCCACACTACTGATCCGTAGGTGATCATAGGCCTCACCATCATGGTGTACATCCATCGCAGTATTGATGGGTTACAGCCCCACGTTTTTACTGCAATATTCCTGCACACCCTCAGTGATGATTTTGTCTTGTTAATGATCTTTTCTATGTGTCTGTTCCGGAGTACTTTTGAGTCTAGGGTAAGCCCTAGATACTTCACCTGTTGCTTCCGTCGAGGCGAACAGCCCTTAGGTGCTGAAACTTTGTTCTTCTAGTGTTTGTTCTAGTTGATGAGTTAATTCTCAATCCCACAGAAAGGCACCATCATCTGGTAGTCTCTAGCTCCCTTTCTATGAGATCGCAGAAGGTTCCTGCAAATTTGCCTTTAGCCATGATGACTATGTCGTCAGCATATCCAAGGTTAGTGTTCCGATTAGTTCGTCTACTACGAGACTCCACTCCAGAGGTGATAGTACCCCTCCTTGTGGGCATCCCCTGTTTTTGCTGATCCGAAAGCAGATATCGCCCACTTTCGTTTCAGCAGTTCTTGTAGCCAGCATTTGGCATATCCATCTGAATGTGGTTCTGTCCACTCCTTTGTTCGTTAGGGCCCTATTTATTGCTTCGTGAGAGGTGTTGTCGAATGCCCCGTCTACGTCTAAGAAGGTGTATAGGGCCATTTCTTTATGCTCGAGTGATCTCTGGATGCTTTTGGTAAGCACGTACAGAGCGGTTTCCGTTGATCTGCCCATCCTGTATGCATGCTGCCCGGGGTGTAATGGCACCCTCTCCAGTATCTCGGTTCTGATGTAGTTATCTACTATCTTCTCCAGTATCTTCAGTAAGAAGGATGAGAGACAGATTGGTCTGAATGACTTCGGGAGGGTAGGGTCCTTCTCTTCTACTTTCGGAATGAAGTTAACCCGTGCTCTCCTCCAGTTGCTCGGTATGTACCCGAGCGCCAGACTGAATCTGGTTGCTTTAATAATAAATAGCAGTAGTTCCGTTTGCCCTTTTTGTAAAAGGGCCGGAAATATACCGTCAATTCCGGGTGACTTGAATGGTTGGAAGGAGTCAATTGCCCATTACACTCTTTGGGGGTGCATATGGTTTTTGCTACCTCCCAGTCTTCTCGTCTGCCCTTCTATTGCATTAAAATGCAGAGTGCATTCTGTAATAACAGTAAAAATTTACATTATTAAAAATATTAACCATTCATGTTCGAAATTGTCATAAAGTTATTCCATCCAAGTGGTTTATTAACAGAAACAGAATACAGCACAAGTGTACTCACGCAGATTCAGACTAGACTCTGTACAGTCAGATGTAAAATGATGTTCGTTGAATACCATACTATCATTCCATGGCACATGCATTATTCATATAGATTATATAATCAACAGTTTCAGTACGCGAGCCCTCGTACAAAATCAGAAGTGATCACCAGCAAGTTGTATCTTTGTTTAAGTGTGCCAAGTCTGACAAGATGACACAGAGAGGAAACTTTGAAAGTGGTAAGTTTTACTTTGTTTTCAAACCGACATATATGGAGCGTCGGACTGCTGAAGATCCTTATTAATTTTGTCGGACAATAGTGCCTTAGAAAATTTCATTAAATTATTGTATTCTTCTAGAAAAATCAGACAAAAATGTTTGACACTTCTGGGTTGTGTCCTATTCTAAACGTGTCACTACTTAAGTTGGCGACAAGCAGCAATCTGGTTTCAACACTGTACAAGGTTCAGTTTGACATAATACGAGTCTCGAGTCTTCACTATCTGATACAATCAGAATATTGCTGAATATCATTCAGCTCAATTATCAGTTGACAGAGGTATATTCGGTGATGGTACCGATATAGATATATTTGTGGGTATTTTGAGATGTTGGTTTTGTGAAACATCAATCGGAGAATGTATAAATTTGAGGATTTATATTTTTCAAAATCTAATAGTGCTGCCAATAATTTCTCAGAAATATCAGTCGAATTGTTTAAATATGGGCTTTAATGAAAATCCAGGACTGTATTTTTCATTAGGCTGATGTTCAGTTTGATAAGAAACGGTTCGATATGGTGGAGTTTAACTTTTAGCTGCATTTGTACATTTAATTGTCTGATCAGGAAGCTCATTCACAAAGTTACAATTGATGAGTTGAAAAGGACTGAAAAATTGCTAATTTTTTTAATTTTTTTACTTTGACAAAAAAGTATTTTCTTTTACTTGTAACTAGCTTGACTAAACTGAAACACTTCTATTTCGATGACAATGGCAGAACTTCCTCATTTCCCCCAAACCAGGCAGCACTAAAAAATGGTTTATGTGCGGACCATCATAATTTATTATATGTTAATATTTATTTAGGTACTTATTTCATGTTTTTTGTGAATACACATATATGTGAAATAGAGTAGGTTTCTTCACCTTGAAAATTAATTTCAGATATCATCATCGATTTCATAATATTTTCTCGAAACCATTGTCAGCAATTTGATATCCTTGCTTTTTATAGTTCATTCTGAGCGTTATTAGACTAATGAAGGAATTGATGTAGACAAAAGATATTTCCATTTAATTCTTCCTTTGAACGCACAAACAAAGGGGGTATTATATAACTGTTTGACAGAATTTTGATTGGAGATGTACTATAAAGAAGTTGAATTTGTAAATGTATTTATACTACGATGAGCTGAGTCGATATGTCTATGGAAAACTACTGGGAATATTTTTCTGAAAATTTTCTTATGGGTGTTTTTCGAAGAGCTCGTTTCAGTGGAAATATTTTCAGTTTTCTATGACTTCCAGTTATACCAGGATGAAGTCCGAATTCGTTTTTTGAATGGTACACCTTGAATTTCATTGTATTTTTAGAATATACGATAAATTTCGATACAACAATATCATATGCCTAAAGTATTCCAGTTTTCAGTCATTTTATATTTTTTGAAAATTTCATTAGATGCGGCCGTAAACAAAATAATAATTCATTTTCAAACAAAGAGAGTTATGCGAAAATTGTCAAAGTTTGCCTGAATAAGATCTGAAGCTTCCTAAATGTTTTCAAACGTTTTAAAAAAATTATACAGGGTGATTAGAAATTAATTCAGATACAGAGTTATAAGCATAAACCTCCCCTATTTTTTAGCGTAGAGGAGATATTTGCACAGCTGTCACTTGGGACGGGTATTGTGAAAAGTGTGGTCCGAGAAGGTCTACGTCTTGTACCAAAAATTAAATCTCTGCTTCAAGAATTACTAAAATACAGGGTTGTCATCATCTTGAGTGTGTAACACTGTATTATTTTAGTTTCATATTTCTGTATCCATTTTGGAATACGTGATGTTGAATTGAGGTATTTTCGACTTGCCTTGCTTATGGAGTGCCCTTACTGGAGAGCAAATTATATTTAGGGTGTTTTATTTAAAATTCTGACGTTGCTATCTGGATCTTCCATCAGAATTGAATGGATGGAAATATGTGATCCTTTTCAGGTAGCCTCCAAGTAGTTATGAGTCACACCAAAATCGCTAAAGGCTGAAACACAATGAAAGTTTTATGTTTTTAGTTTTGATTTTCATAATTTTGGATATTTTTTTAATGCGAAATTATCATTGCCATTATTATTCTGATCACGCCTCATAAATAATTTCCTTGGTAAAATTCAAGCTTCATTTTTCAATTCATTCTGTTTTGCATCTTGTTTTATTTGTGAAGTTGAAATCCAAAATCCCAAAACCTAAAACTTATTACATAAAACTTCCATTGTGTCTACGGCTTAACTTTATCCTTTTCAAGAGCAGATATTGCACAAATTCTGGAACACTCGGTATAACAATGGCTGAACAGGTCTGAATCACTTACATTTTTTGAGTTCTTCTTTGAACAAATTTAATCAGAATGCCAGGACTCGCACCCTTCTCATAGATCTCACTGGATTCAATTTATGGCACATCGTAGAAAGATGAGAGTATCCACTCCTGTTACAAAATTTAGAGTTAATTTCATTGTGCACTCGTGTTTTCCCAACAAATGGGCCTTGCAGAAATAACGACGATGTTTTCCTGTCTAAGATTATAAATTGAGAGCATTTCAATATTTCATGACGCCTCGGGGATACCAGGCTAGAACTGGCCATCGGGAAATTTTGGCGCAGTCTCGAGTTAGTATTCTGCTCCATTTTGTACGTGGAATACTGCACTTTATCAGAATGCTAGATTCACTAGAAATAATCTTGAAACTGTATTGGAAAATATCTATGAACGGCTTCATAACTTTTAGCCAATTTTAATCGATGTAAAGTGGCATGGACAGATAGTTTTCAAGTTGAACTTCCAAAATTGAGGTTTAAGCTTCGGCGTGACAAAACCGAAATCAATCTACAACTGTCAAAATTAAAAGATTTGGTTGAATGAAGATAAGATCGCCAATTCAGGACATATTTTATAACAAATATGGATATATCGACGAGGAGATGGTAGAATTAATAAGTCTAATTGTCACAGCGAGTTCCCAGAATAGTGCGCCACCGTAAAAACCATTTTAAAAAATGGAATTGATGCAGAGTTGGTAAGAAGATTTCGTTTATCAAGAGAACTCATAAATGAAGAATCTTCATTAACTACTATTATGAGATTTTCTTGTTCCTCCTGATGAACTGAAAATTAATTTCATTTCACATGCTCCATAAAGGATTGATGTACATTATTAGCATCATGAGAATAACTCCCTTCATCAAAAAAAATTACTGAATCTTTTCATGGGGGTCTGCAGTCACAACAACTACAGCAATAATATATACATATTAGTATGTATTCAAGAGGGTATGCATTATAACAATGACTCACCACACATACAATACATTCACCATTAAATTAAGATTCATTTTCTTTGATTCTGTTTCCCAAAATCTCTCTAATAATGTTGTCCGCATGTCTGTGAACTTGAAATTATGCGAAGGGCCCCTCGATTTCCTCGGATGTAACCATGGTTTTTTCTGCCAACTTCTTTGGCTGAAAAGTCTACCCCAACATTTCATTGAAATCCTTTTCAATTTGCAACCATTTTTCTGTATGCGTCATGCTGTCTGTTGAAATGACATATGAGATGGAATTTTCAGTAGATTGATTTTATACGAGACTCAATTATTTGACAACTTTAAAGTTTCCCCAATTCAGATTATTCCAAATCCATCCCTGTTCGAACTAATAATCGTTCAATACGAAAGACACTCCAACGCTAGTCATTGAGAATCTATTAGAAGTCCGGAAAATATTGCACATGTGGATATATTAATGGCGTTAGCTAGATGGGAGGAAAATACGGGGGATATTCAGTATTTATCTTTTCATGCATTCTTGAAATGCCAGCGGGTGGTCATAATCAACTCCGAGTGAGTTTAACGTCAGAGAAGTCTTCAGTATTCACGAGCAGTCGAAAAAGATATTCTGCCGAAACATCAGTGTTTCTGGTACAAAATACCACAGTAGCTTTTTCAAGAAAATGTACAAAACTAGTCTAAATATTTGTATATCAATAAAAATAACAAAACAGAAGGTTGGTTCATCCTTATTATCTACATGAAGTTGATGACATTCAAAAATAAGATCAAGATTCAATTTTAATTATATCTAATTCCAAGAAAATAAATTCAACGAAGGAGAATTACGCTATTTTCACACACTCCGACTTTAGTCGGGTCGACAAAAAGTCGGGCAAATGACACTCTTTTCACAAACACCGATTCACAACCGACATTAGTCGTCCCATAGCAGTGTCTAGAGAACCGTGTGTAGTGAACATGGATTGGAGAATGACAAATCGTAAAAAAAATGTTATTATGTGGTTGTTGCACCGTCGTCGTCGACGGCTAAATAGAAAGAGAATATATTGGGTGCATCCCATAAATCAAAAAAGGGAACAAGAAGGTGCTTTCTATACTTCATTCGTGGAAATTCGGAAAGATGAATTAAAATTTTTCAATTATTTCCGAATGTCCATAGCAAGTTTTGATGCACTGCATGGTCGTTTAAAAGATTCCTTGCAGCTTCGGGATACTGAAATGAGACACTGTATCCAACCTATACAGATGTCTATCTCAAACTGCGCCATTTTAACGACTCGTAATACCAATACACTCTCCTCTTTGAGCAATCGGGCTACCAAAGTCGGAACGTCTGAAAGTTATCAGGTTTGTTTTGGTTCTGAAAATGATCAGTCCTGGGACGTCAGGATCATGCGCAGTTGACGAGAAGTGTGCTCTTTAGGTTCATGTTCGCTCACTTTTTCTCAACTGCTCATAATCCTGACGTCCCAGGACTAATAATTTTCAGAACCAGAACAAAGCTATCATTAGACGCTGTAATTCACTACGCATCGATGATCGGCCGACTGTCGGGTTTATAGTGAGGACTCCGACCTGTACCCGACTGTCGACCGACTGTAGTGTCGCGGTCGGGACGTGCTATTGATTGAACAACATTTATCGTGGGTACATACATTCTGACAGATCAGGAAAATAATCACTTATAATCTCCCAAGTGCTTGAATTATTGCCGGAAATTTTATACATATAAATAGTTCAGGTGAAACCATCGTCAGTTATTTCTTATGAATTGTTGAATGATGTTCATTTCTTGGTGTGAAATTTTCTTACCAAACTCTCGCGTGCTTGAATTAATTTGCGAAAGTTATTTTTTTTTTTAATTCATGTACTCGAAAAATTTCCAGCAATAATTCAAGCACTAGGGAGATTATAAGTGATTATTTCCCTTATCTGTCAGAATGTATGTACCCACGATAAATGTTGTTCAATTAATAGCACACAATGGCAAACGAAAATAATTCCAAATCAAGAATCAAACACACGAAATGAAGTTGAAGGATAAAAGAAGTTGGGATTCGTTAAAATAATTGAAACGATGTGTTTCCATCATCTTTAAAAGAGGTGTCAGTAAAAATGAGCTACTAAAAATTGTCCGAATGAATAACTCGAAAACGGCTAGGAATATTCCCAGGGATGTACATACAAAAAATATTCGCCTCTCAATCCTATATCACATGGTCGAAAAATATACGGAGTGTTCCATTTGAATAACTCGAGAAAATATAATTTAAAAACTTCCGAATTGAAAAATCATTTTCAGTCATCCTGTATAATTTTTGGGAATGATAATGATTCAGAAATATCACTCATTTGTCTGACGAACAGGATTATAATCATGACCTCCTGCATTCTATAATCTTGAGAACGGTGGTTTTTTCGGTATGCATCTGCAGATAGCATTATTTTGACAAAAAAAATTATAACTCCCAAGTGGTTGGGAGATAGTAAAGGACGTTGGAGGTGTAGATGGAGACCACTAAAATGCTTGAAAAACTGGATTGAAGTACATAGTATTTCATTTGAAAAAAATGCAATTGACCCTGTAGATATTCCTTGGTTCACCCTGTATATCCGACAATAATTTCTAGATATAGACACAGTTCTCTTGTTATATTTGGTTTTTGAATTATCGTCCTAACTATCTTAGAACTCAAGCAATCGGACTCTGACGCACTATTGCCCCACCCTGTATATGTGATATACCAAATGCTCAATACCAGATATCCGTCGATCAATTGCTACTCAAAAGGAGGCAAGTAATATCTATATTAGTTATTATATTAGGTTAGTTCAATTAACGTATTCATAGCTTTCATATCAACAGAAATAAATGAGTATTCTCCCATTATTTCGTTTAAATGTAGGTATTTGAGAATTCGTCTTTTTGGAGTCACCCTGTAGCGTCACACAAAAAGAATAGACGAAACTTGATTTTCATTCTCTGTGAAAAATCAATTTCAGATATCAACAATAAATCCACTATCCCATCATATCCCATTAATCAACCACCTTATTTTTTGCTCACTGTGTATAAACGTTGTGAAATGAATTTAGAACAGTTCGTTGGGTTCATCCACACAATATGCCTCAAGAAATTCAACGAAAAGCTCACAATTGGGCGAAAAGTCAATAAACCATTTTCAGAAAAATCGCGTTTTCTGCCTCGTCCTGTAGTAATGTACACCATAATTGATATAATCAAAGAAAATTGATATTTTTCATATAATATTATACTCAAACATGAAGAAAAATCCATTCGTAGAAAATATTTTCCATAATTAGCGTTAGACAATCAACCCATTTTTGTAGGTCACGCTGTAGAGACATAAAAAAAGTCTAATAAAGAAAGTTGTTTGTTTTGACCTGTAGAATAATATATCCAAAAATCAAAAAAATCTATCAAGCCCCAGGAATACATGTATCCAGTGCTCTTCGAGCTCAAAAATGTGATTTTTGTGTCATTATGAGCTCTCCGAGCTCAAAAGTCAGATAGAAGTTTTTACAATTTATTGAATTTTCAAACAGCAATAACTTTTGAATAAATGAATCGATTTCCACGCGGTTGGCGGCATTCGACGGGTTCTCAAGCTCCATGAAGAATCTTTGAGTTTGAATTGATCGAACTAGAAATTTCAGAGTAATTCCGAAAAAATACTTTTTTCGGTTTTCTTTCGACAACGATAACTCACGAACGAATCAACCGATTCTGACCGCTAATTAGTTTTTAATATCGACCGATAAAGCCGTTTAAAAGTTATTCTAAAAAAACACATTTAAATAAAATGATTTTTTGAGATTTCTCAAAATCTACCGGTACGAATTGGTTCAAATTATATTCAAAATCTAAGTTTGGCTAAGCCAAATAGATAGAGAAAGAGTGAGACAAAAATAGTAACGCATTACGCAGCTGCACGCATTAGAATTTATCAACGAATTTTTGTTATTTCGGCTTGTAGAAATCGTCAGATTTTTCGTTATCGTTGAATAAATTCCTTCAAAATAAAAAAAATTAGCCGCGCTCGAGAATGTCGAGATGACGTTTTTTCACAACTTTGTAGCCCTCTTCTTTCTTTACGCCACTCTCAAATAGTCAGATTAGTAGAATATACACTTTTTAGCATGTAATTAACTCACCCTACCTCAATCTGACGCGCTCGAGAATTTCAGATAATCAATTTTTTTTACTCATCTGATCCTTCATCCTGGACGCGCGGCCTTATTTATGAGGTTAATATTTGGTGCAGGTACTTAACCGGGTACAAGGTATTGTTGTTAAAAGTTGTTAAGATTGTTATTTCCGTCAACCAGCTGCACACTCTTAAGAGTACAACCCTCAAAAGTCTTCGAAAGACTTGTCCAAGCTAGGGAAGACGCAGCCCATACCTTTTAACGTGTGATGTCATGCACGAGACCGATGACCATGCTGGGAATCGAACCCATGACCCTTAGGTTGAGAAACAAGCATCACGGCCCATCCCCCTATATATTAATCTGCCGCACAGTAAATCCAGAAATCCCCGCTTGGTCTCCCCTGCTATTACGTACGAAAATGATGAATCAAGAGATAGATTATACATTGTAGATGGTAGGTGGGTGGTGCAGGCTGTGCAGCCTCACAATCTCCTCGACCTGTAAGGTCTTTTGTACGTGATAGTTTATTCATTCGATGCCCTGGATTCTTAGACTTCGTGTGAAGTTTATCGTTTTCTGAGAGCTAAGTTCCTGTTATCGGAGTTTGGAGGACGTTAGGAATGCCTCTTCCAGGAATTTAACTCTCTTGCATCATCATCTAATTCCCTGCGTCGAAACTCTTCTTTTAAGATGGCTTTGGAGAGTACAAAGTAGGGTTCTGGGCCGGGATGTGGTGTGTTTGCCCCTTCTTTGGCAAGGAAGTCTGCTTCCTCATGGCCTTTGATGCCCCTATGACCTGGCACCCATATCAGAGTTACCTTGTTTGCTGCCAGTTGTCTCAGGGTAATCAGGGTATAACAATCATAAAGATAATGAAGATGTCGGTGGTGATGTGATTGAAAGGAATGATGTATCGATACGTCAGAAAGATTTTTATGAAGACGACTTACATGACGTTGATGAAACGGAATCGGAAAATAACGGAGCTGCAAATGGAAATGGATTGGATGTAATATAAAAAAACAGGCTGAAACAATGGATATGCCTGAAAGACAAATCTTAGACTTTCTTGGTTTTTGCCAGAGTACAGGGAAGAATCTTATTTTGAACAAAGCTGCACCAAGACGTGGTCAACCCAATGCAGATGCAGAACATATCGACTGAAAGCAGAAAAAAAAAAAGGATTGCCGCTGCCCAATTCCAGATAGGATGGATACAACCACTTAGCAAAAAATTATGACTAAACAGAAAATTCAAGGTGTAAAACATATATAAGCATGAGTGAATTACTTTCGAAATCAGTTAGGACTTCATCAAGTGATTTATTTTGGCTTGTAGAAGATTCATATCCAGAAGAAGAAGATCACCGATTTTTCAAAGCTTGCAAGATATCTGTTATTTTTCACTTTTCTCCAAACCTTGAACAATCTGGAAGGAAATAGTACTTTGATAATGTCATTCGATGGGAAAATCTGAAACACATACCAATTCTTCGAACGAACATGAAATATCAGGTTAATTCCAGACTCGATCTAACAAATAAATGTCGCTACAAATTTCAATCTATTATCGACCCCATACTAGTTTACCGATTGATATTTCCTGAAACCGCATCGTATCAAACTATGTTTCACTTCAATAACGAACCTCCATTCCAACTCCACCAAACTGAAGATGGGATTAATTGAAAACTCTTTCACACCACTCAACCGCTGCTGCAGTGTGAATTTCCAATTAGTGACATCAACGCGACAAATACACCTAGACTCTCCAAATGCAGCGTTCGTTCATAAATTTGCAGGTAGGAAAAATTAATACAAGGGTTACTGGATTATATTTGAAACATCAAAAATATAAAGCCAACAGTCTTTCTGGCAAACAATTACTTATGTATATTCTCACATTCCCGTGAAGTGTCAGAAAACAACTTTTTTTCTCCTACGGAATCTGAATTATATCAGTATAATATTCAAAGTTAAAAATTGGCAATGCGGTTTCAAGAAAATCACCATCCGCCAAGGTGAGTGATTTTTAATCAATGTCACGAGTTGAATCGACAAATAACTGGAGCATATTCATTTAAAAATTATGCAACGTCAAAATTTTACCACGAATGTTATTCGGATAAATCTTCGGTTACAAATTTAAAAAAAAACGTATTTTAGTCTCCTGTACAAAAAACGCAAATGGAATTTTTCATTCTCACAAGTATTTTTGAAGATAAATGCCAATTCTTTCTGGAACTTCACAATGTGACAGCTTCTTCTCGTCGACGCTTTATTCAGAGGTCAATTTCACTGTTACTAGCACCAAAAACAACTGTTTTACAAAAAAATTTCACCTTCCTAAAACCACAAACATTGCATTTTATTCAATAACTTTCATTTTTGAGGTAAGTTGTGGTTGGAATATAAATTGTCGACTGTTCGAATTCGAGTTTTCATTAATTTCTTCCTAATAGGCCATATAGTAGCGAGCGAAGCAAGCATATTTCAACTTATATTATTAGTCAGGTTAGATGACGGATTCTAGTGCGAAAATATGGTATTCAACTTAGGTAGCACTGTTAGCTTTTATCTTAGGTTGGGTTAAATAATTTTTTCCTCCTTTTATCATTTTCAATCTATAAAATAGCGAGCGAAGCGGGCTCTGTTTTTGGATTTCAATCTAGTGTATTCCTTGAACCTATTTTTCAAATTGTTAAGTAATTATGATTATTGCAGCAGTGGCAAAAATTACACAAATAAACATATACGTCAAGGTGAACTTATTTGCTCATATTTGAATTTAAATATTCCAAGTAACCAATTAACCCCAATAATAAAATCTACTGAAATAATACAATTTCAAATAAATCTGAGGATTTTTCAATGATTTTCAGGAGTCCACCCCTTGAGCCTTTTTTCAAGTAATTTTTTGTACCAATTTAATCAATCATTCTAAATGGACTGGCATTTGCAGAATTGATCTATCTTCAACCGTTCTCGGGTTGAAAAAGTCTACTAAAGTTGAGAGGGGTCATATTTCTCCGAACTTTACTTTTTGTAATTTTTCTTTATATTTGATGAAATTCAACTTTTTTGTGTATGAACACATAGGCGCATATGCAATTGCAAGTGTTTCTGATGATTTTTTATTTTTTATGTCTTCTAGGGGTCTACCCTCTAGGACTTTTTTCGAGTAACTCTTTGTTCTTGTCAATCGACTTGAAATTCACAAAATATACTTACTTATTTCATAATTCTGAATGAATTGTCATTCGCAAAATTGCTTCATATTCTCAAGTTAAAAAGTTCTAGAGTCCTATCCAACTTTTTTTATATGCACACATATACGCATATACAGGGTGAGTCAGAAAAGCCTCCTCTCTGATTTACAGGGTGTCAAAAGTACAAAAAAAAATTAGATTAAATTATTTGTCTCCAAAATTCCTGAAACACAAAATATCAAACTTGGTACACTAATCAAGGTTCATCAACGTGATAATTTGAAGTTATAATTCTTAAGTTTCGTAAACCAGTGGCGTAGTTACGTTGGTATGTGGGAATATTTTCCTTCATATTTTCTTTGGACAAGTGAGCGTTTGAAATCAGTTAGGCTCATCGATACTCAACTTAAGTCATGACATTCCATGTACCTACCTAAAAGTAGAGGTTTCTGAGAAAATTGAGAAAAACTGAAGATATGTCATGAGTAGCAAAATAATTTCATATGCAAAAATCGCATAATGCTAAGTTCTTACAACATATTGGAATATTGAAAAAAATGGATAACAATTAATTAAATCTATATATGAGTGCAAAAATTATAGTATAACACTGAATCAATTAAGATTTCAAAAATATCAATTTTTCATAGTGGCAAATCTCCCACCCACAGAAGGTGCAGCAAAACAACTCTGTTACAGGGCATATTATCAGCTTGAAACTTGGCTGGGTATCGAACTGACGGCAACAGATTGGGGCTGGAAGCAGCATCAACGTCGTATTATGCCCAGACTTACAGAAAAGGAATTAATTCCGGAAATATTGCCCAAAACTATTTGCTGCAGCTGTGAAACTGGATGTAACAGTATTTTTTTGTTTATCAATGTTGTTCATCAAAATTGTAAATGTTAAAAAAAAAATCGGAGTTTTTTTCGTTTTTTACATTTTCTAAGAAAATATAAAAAATATTTTTTTTTTCACCATTGGAAAGTAGAGATTTCAACAAACAAAAAGCCCATCAACTTTTTTAAAAAAGTCGATATTTAGTCAAAATTGGGTAAAAAAATATATATTTCAATTCAAAAAAATTGCAGTGTATTTGGAACATAAAAAGGTAAAAGTTTTCACCAAATTTCGTGAAATTTTTTTTTAAGAAAAGATGAGAATAAATAAAAACAAAAACTTGGTTATTCGAATTATTCACATAAATTTTGAGGTTAGTTTTGCCGGCAATCGAGATAAACCGTATTTTACCCTTAAAAACTCGCCCCCTCCTACTACCCGACCTCAGATCGCCAGTAATTTATTTTGCCTTTCAATTTTGCCATATTATCTTCCGTTTCCAATGGGTTTCATTCTACTTTAATTTTCATTTACTTTTTACCATTTTTAAAGGCTTCTACCCTAGAATATATATGCACTCATATGAGCAAATGCAATTTCAAGTGTATCTGATGATTTTTTATTTTTCATGATTTTTTCATGACTTTTCACGAGACAATTTTTTGTTTTCGTCGATCGACATGAAATTCACAGAGTACACTAATTTCGGGTAGAAACTATATTTTGAACAATCCTAGTGAACTGTTTCAAAAAATATCTTCATTAAAAACTCCAAGTCAGCGTTATTAAAAAAGAACTACAAACTTCCCTTAGGAGGAGGTTAATTGAAATTTTCTCTATGGTGGCATAGGGAGTGTAATTGGGGCCATCATAGTCCACTGTTTCAATGAAATATCTTCTCTACAATCCACTGGTTAACAATGCGTTTGAAAATATTGCAAGTACAAACTTCCTCTAAGAGGAAGTCGATTCGAATTTTTTCTACGAACACCTTACTATAAAAATTTCAGTTTCAGAGTTCAGCTCGACTATGAATTTCCGAAGTTACTGTTCTTCAGACTAATTTTTTCGTCAGTAAATTATCCACACTCGAAATTTATCACTGAAATATCGAACCAAAACCCGGGAAAATTCAAAAAATCACTCATTATCGTCATAAAAATGATGAAAAACAAGCGAAGAAAAATAACCTTCTTCTACTTAATTGTTGGTGCAGTATACAACTGTAAATCGTGATATTGTCTGGCTAATATTTCCCCCCGACAAAAAGCTTTCGGCAACTTTGCAACACTTGAGAGGCCACAAAATTCATTTTATGCTTATAAATATTTCGCCAAGGTTGTGGTAAACAAAGTGTAAATAAAAACATGAATCTTAATATGCTTGCTACTTAAGCAGGGGTATTTATATTTCAGAAGTTGAGAACAATGTTGGCTGCTTGAAACTTGGCACACCTGATCCATAATGCACGGGTTTCAGTGGTTGTTAACGCAGAGGCGTGTTTATAGGGAAGTTTTATGGGACATTATGTAATTAGAAACAAAAATACCCCTCTCAGGAAGTGAATGAAGGCTAAATAAGTCAGGTGAAACTTTGTATTTAGTATTTCACTGCCAAACAAACAGAACATAGTACACCAAAAGAGGAAACTGATCTCATTATACAAAGAGTTCCTTTAACGATGTATTATACTGTAGCTGATGATAAACAAGTTAATGACCTATGAGAAAAGTACAACATGATCTCAGTAAAAACCTCACATTTTTCGAAATATTGAATTTTTATAAAAAAAATTATTCTAATAATCTAATAATCATTCTTATACGTTCCACGCAAATAAAGAGCGTTTCATGTTGATTATTTTTTTCAATGAATATCACTGAATGGTAGTTGTAACAATTGCATGAAGTATATTTACGAAAGCAGTGATTTACGGTCTACGAAAAAAATTATCCTCCAATGTGTATCCTCAAAATTTTTAAAATGGAACTTCTTTTGTGACAAATTATTATCCGTAGAGAAGCAGGATATTGGCTTCAAAAATTTGCTCATTTTGTCCAGTCTAAAAATATATGGAAGGTTGAATTAATTCAAGAAAAAAAGATATTGTTAATAGTGTACGAAGGAAAGGTATTTTACGGTAGAATTGCAGTTATAGGCTCAAATCAGCAATTTAAGGAAACACTATAATTTTTCTGTTGAATACTGTACGAAATTGGGTTAGAGAATTACTGTATTTTTATTATAAATCACAATTTCTTCAAAGCTGATAGAAAATCACATGATAGACTTCAAGCAATGACTACTACTGATGAAAAGATAACATCAAACTTTTTTTATGCGCCATTATAGGTTTTGTGTAGATACGTTTCCACCCAAACCCGGTCGCCGACTTTAGTCAATACAAGGTGTTGAGGGTAGTACTACCGTAATTTAAATAGATGCTAGAAGGATACAAAGAAAAGTTTTATCCTGTATGCATCCAATTTTTTTCACTTGCATATTTAGCTTGCTGAAGAAATTTCACTGAAACTGCCAGCTATATAATGTAATTTTTTATTCACCATAAAAAATTAAATCAGTAGATACATATATAGACGTAGGTGAGTATGAGGAGCGTCAGCGAATATTTGCATGGTTGTCTATAAAACAGAGACAGATCACAAACGTGTATGCTGTGTAATCAAGAACTATATACAAAATAACAAAGTGGCTCACTAGAATTTATTAACCAGATCATAAATATACTCGAAGGTATAGCCATGGGTACTCTGTCTCTCTTCCTAGCCAATTTGATCTTGAGTCAGTTTGAGATGGAAGCAAGAGAGCTTCAACTATTTTCCTAGGGTTTGGGTACGGTATGTGGACGAAGTGTTCGCTATCTTTGATACAAAACAGGCCGACGTAGACAGTTTTGTTTCAGAATTAAATTGCCAGTTTCAAACCATTTCGTTCAAATATGAAACTGAAAAGAAAAAACAGCTGCCAGCTGTTTTGGAGATTGAAGAGTCGAGTGGATGAAGGTGGAAAATGAGTAATAGTTTTCGAAAACGAAAAAGAGGGATTCAAAGTTTTCAAAGGAAAATCTTTCGTTTTCTTTTTTTATTATTTGACATGATTGAAACTTCATGAGCTCTCAGACTTTTATGATCCATTTCTTCAATTTTTGATCACATCCATAAGAAAGTCGAAGTTTGAAAAAAACTGTAAATATATTTTTCATCCATTTAAAAGTCAGAAATGTGTTTGTTTGTTTAACTGGAAAAAACGAGTTCTGAAAACGAAATTGGGGATTATTGAGTTTTTGGGAAGAATTATCACAAGATTACATTTGTGACATGAAGAAAACACTGTAGCACTCCAATTATTGAAAGTGAATATTCACCCTCTTTGATTGGATGAAAGAGTCAACTGTTGATGCAGTAGTGACATTTATCGGATAAAGGAGGTCAATTAAGGAGGCATCTGTAGTGAGTTACCCCCTTCATCTTCTACTTTCATCCACAATGTCATCGCATACCCCATTGAAGAGGTAAGATATGTCATTATCTTCAATATTTGCATGCGGCATCAGTGCCAAGTGAAATATTATCAGTTACCTTCTGCATCCACTGGATACGTCAATTTTCACTAGTAATACCACTAGAGGTCAAATTATTTCCGGAAATTTTTTCAAGCTCATGAATATTTTCTAAAAATATCATTTTTATTTAAAATTAATTTTTCGATTTTCACATTATGAGTTTCTCGATAACCACCAACTTGTATCTAGATTATTTTTTTTTGTGTCGGAAAGCGCTGTATAAATATTACGCATTTTTCTTTTCATCTGGATCAGGAGATTGAAAAAAGGATAAAACAGATACTGGTCATCAACAATCTTATGACATGTCTATTGTGTTGATATTTTCCTGTACCCGGGAAATACCCGGAATCCCTTCATAAAACCCCAACTCATGCGCCACTGCGTACATTGTCCTCCATTCATGAGAATACTGTTTAGAGGGTCTTCCTGTGGGGAATGAAGTTAAACGATAAAACGCTTCCGAGAAAGTCTCGCAGAAGAATTCGTGCAAATCTAATTTGCATCGAGCCTTCCTGCATCTTGTAAAAACCGCATCGAGTGTGATGTCTTTTTTAAACGGATCTCCGGTTGGAATTTACATTTATAATTCTTATGTAATGAAAGTAACAAATTTTACGGATGAGAGATTTTGTTTTGTTCCTTGTCGTCACATTTTCAGGGAAAATATTCCCATGTTTCTCATAATCAATTGCACCAAATGTACACAGACTAAAGTTTTTATTTTTTTATAATCACGACTCTAACCTCAGGATACCAACTTTAATCTTGGGATCCCGACTTCATTTTCGGGATCCCGACTTTAATCTCGGGATCCTGACTTTATTTTCGGGATCCTGACTTCAATATAGGAATAAGCAGTATGAAGAATACTTACGTAGTTATGTATTATTCAACGCCATGAAAAAAGTTACAAAAAAGACCGGCAAATATCAGTAAGTGATCTTAAAAATGGGATTCGAGTTGGCACGCTTTGTGGTGGGTCAAAATACATTCATTCCTGTCAAAATATCAACTTCTCATCATCGAAGGTCATTGTCGAGTCGTCAGAGGAGTGTGGTCGAATTTTGTATGTTTTGAAGTGATCTCGGAAAAAGGATTCAAGTTGGCCCGCTTAGTGGTGGGTCAGAATATATTCATTTCTATTGAGATAACAAATTTTCATCATCAAAGATCATCGTCGGGTTGTCAGGGGAGTGCAGTCGAATTTCATATATTTTGAAGTGATTTCATAAATAGGATTCGAATTGGCGCGCTTCGTGGTGTGTTAAAATACATTCATTCCTGTTCAAATAACAACTTCTCGTCATCAATGGTCATTGCCGGGTAATCAAAGGAGTGTGATCGAATTTTATGTTTTGGAGTGATCTCAGAAATAGGATTCGAGTTGGCGCATTTTGTGGTGGGTCATATACATTCGTTTTTGTTCAAATATCATGTTCTCATCATCGAAGATCATTGTCGGGTCGTCAGTAGAATGCAATCGAATTTTTTATATTTTAAACTGATATCAAAAATATAATTCGAATTGGCGCGCTCGGTAGTGGGTCTGAATACATTAATTCTTGTCCAAATATCAACCTCTCATCATTAAAGTTCATTGTCGAGTCGTCAGACGAGAGCGGTCGAATTTTATATACAGTGTGTCCCAGCTAAAACTTGTCACCCCCCTAATATCCGAACTCATGAAAAAAATGGAAAATCGCTCAGACCCGTCGATTTGTATTTCAAGGGGGAACACTTTCACCAAATACACCATCATTGTGTTGTCAACCCCCTCAACCCCAGCACCCCCTACTTCAGAATTTTCAATGGGACTACTATACTTGTGATACATTATTTTGAAGGGAATTCAATCCCAAATACATCGGTGTACTGGAATTGAGGATCGATCAAGTGTTCTTGAAGTTTTCATGAAAACTAATTTTTTCCAGATATTTTTATTTTTCATCACCTAACATGCTATCATCGTATGAAAGGTTCAAAATGTGAACCATTCAGTTCCATACAGAAGTATAAGCGATCTTCGAAATTTCTTCGCACATTGCTCAACATTTCTGGAGTCACTGCACGACACTCCACAACAATTCTCCTGCGTAGATCATCAAGAGAAGTTGGCTGGGTAATATAAACTTTGGATTTCAAATGCCCCATAAAAAGAATTCTAATGGTGATAAATCAGGAGATCTAGCCGGCCATTCTATTGGTCCTCGCCTTCCAATCCATCGCCCTGTGAAATTGCCATCTAAAAATTGACGTACAGGTGCAACAAAATGTGGAGGAGCTCCATCATGTTGAAAGGTGAGCTGACCGTCAAGTAACCTATCATCGTCTTCAAGTAACTGAGTGATTCTGGGGTTCACAGTTGTATCAAGAAGTTCAAGATACGTTTGTCCGTTGAGGTTACCATCAATAAAATATGGACCTACAATATGGTCTCCCAGAATACCAGCCCAAACATTCAATTTCTGGGGAGTTTGTGAATGAGTTTCCCTGAACCAATGGGGATTTACGTCACTCCAGTATCTGCAGTTGTGCCTGTTCACATGTCCATGTAAATAAAAAGAAGATTCGTCAGAAAAGCACACATTGTAGAGGTAATTATTATCACCAATCAATAATTGACTCATGATTTCACAAAACTCTGTACGTCTGTCAGGATCATCTTCATTTAATTCTTGTACATTCTGCATTTTATAAGGATGGAATTTTGCGTCTTTCAGAATTCGATGTACGCTGCTTTTCGAAACTCCATAAATAGTCTCAAGTTGTCTTAACGATTGAATGTTGTCCATCACTGCATGTCCTACAACTGCAACAGCGACCCCTTCATTTCTCATAGGCTTCTCTCGTTCATGTTTTTTATTCAGCACTGATCCCGACTCCAAGAACTTATTCATCAATTGAAGCACGTACTGATATGATGTGGTGTTTTCTGGATGACTTTCATTGAAACTTCGAGCCGTAGCTCTAGCACATCGTCCATTTTCAAAATACGCAGCTACAATGATTCTCTCTTGTACAGTATAAACCATTTTCGAATGTTTTCAAATTGTTGAATGCAGTGACTCGAATACATCAATTACCAAGGCGTAAACAAAGATATGCGTATACAAAAACACATGAGGGCAATTTTTTTTTCATAAAAACGCCTGTCTCACCTTCGAAACTATTATTTCTGACAGCATATTATTTTTCAATACAGTGGCGTACCCACAGTGAACCTTTCTTACGACGCTAACATTTGAGGTGATGAAAAATTTAAATATCTGGATAAAACTTAGTTTTCATGAAAACTTCAACAACACTTGATCGATCCTCAATTTCAGTACACCGATGTATTTGGGATTGAATTCCCTTCAAAATGATGTATCACAAGTATAGTAGTCCCATTGAAAATTCTGAAGTAGGGGGTGCTGGGAATGAGGGGGTTGACAACACAATGATGGTGTATTTGGTGAAAGTGTTCCCCTTGAAATAAAAATCGACGGGTCTGAGCGATTTTCAATTTTTTTCATGAGTTCGGATATTAGGGGGGTGACAAATTTTAGCTGGGACACACTGTATTTTGAAGTGATCTCATTAATAGAATTCGAGTTGGCGCGCTTGGTGGTGGGTCAGAATACAATCATTCTTGTCCAAATATCAACTACTCATCATCGAAGGTCATTGTCGAGTCGTCGGGAGAATGCAATCGAATTTCATATATTTTAAAGTGATATCAAAAATATAATTCGAATTGGCGCGCTCGGTAGTGGGTCTGAATACATTCATTTCTCTCTGAATAATGACTTCTGATTATCGAAGGTCATTGTCGGGTCGTCAGGGAAGTGCAGTCGAATTTTATCTACCTATTTGGAAGTGATCTCAAAAATAGAATTCTAATTGGCGCGCTCGCTAGTGGGTCTGAATACATTCTTTGAATAATGACTTCTGATTATCGAAGGTCATTGTCGGGTCGTCAGGAGAGCGCAGTCGAATTTTGTCTATTTGGAAGTGATCTCAACAATTAGACTCGAGTTGGTGCGCTTTTGGTGGGTCGGAATACATTCATTTCTGTCCAAATAACACTTTCTCATCGTCAAAGATCATTTCCGGGTCGTCAGAGGAGTGTGGTAGAATTTTATATATTTTGAAGTGATCTCAAAAATAGGATTCGAGTTGGCGCGCTTCGTGGTGGGTCAGAATACATTTTTGTCTGTTTGAATAACAACTCATCATTATCAATGATCATTGACGGGTCGTCAGAGGAGTGTGGTCGAATTTTATATGTTTTGAAGTGATCTTAACAATAGGATTCGGATTGGTGCGTTTTGTGGTGTTCATTACTTTTTATTGTTATTGTCTTATTTTGCTGTTAGTAACAAAATATTATGATTAATTGAAATACCAAACTTGGGTGTTTGGACACTCATGAAGTTTCAAAAGAAATAAATTTTTTGTATAATTACAAGAAATTAATATTTCCACATAAGTCACCCATTTTCAACTTCAAGAAGAAAAGTCATATGAACTTTGTTGTTGAGAATATAATTACGAATCGAAATGCATGATAACGTATTCCTTAAAAAAAAATCATTTCATGAAATGTTTTGAAAACGCGACTATCAATTTTTTGTGTCTGCAATTTCGAGACGGTCTTCAAAATTGCATAAATAATAACGGAGTTGGAATGGTGCCGACCTACTTTAAAACACCCTGCATATGAAATTCAATCACCGCAAACCCAAAGTGGTTCAGCTCGAAAAATCTTGACTAAAAACCAGACTGTAACAGAAATTAAACATGTGTAAACTCAATGTATTCCTTCAAACTAATTATTCATAACCATCGAACAGAATCCCAACATATTGAACCCATCGCTGTAACAGAAAGTTCAAGTCCAGAGCAGAATAACTGAAATCCAATTTAGATTAAGTATTCTTTCCTACTGTAAAAATGGCATGGAAACGCGTCATTCTTTCTAGAAGTTTCGAGACTTGTGAACTTTGTATTTACATTTATAATTAGCGTTGAACATTTCTTGGCGATATTGGATCAGAAGTTATTTAAATGGTAATCTTGGTGGCAGGAAATGCATTTGTTACGACAGGAATGAAAAAGTGATGCTAATTATTATAATGGGGAGTTTGTGCTGCTGCTTGATGAAAATGGATGTGGGCTGTTGCAGGTTCATAAATAATGTCATAGAAAATCATACACTCATCTGAACACTATTGAAAATCTTCAAAGTTTACTTTTCGGAAAAAATCTGATACAATTCTAACTTTAGTGAGTTCATATTTAACTTGTTGAAATTTAAGTAATAGATAGAAAAAAAATTGCAGCCGACAAAAGTTGCAAAATTTATAAACAGTAACGTAAAAGAAAATAGAATAATTTCGTTTTTGCAAATAATTTAAACACTATTTGAATAACCAAATTTTGAAAGAATATGGCTACGAGAATGATAAAAATCCCTCAGCTACGCCGCTGTCGACTGCCAAATCATAAAACGTAACTCATTTTCATAACGAATAAACTGACGTCGACCACAGTTATTATGTCCTCTTCCCGGAATCATTTATTTGGGTGTTTTTCTGTACTGTGTAATATAGAGAACGGAACAATCCCAAAAAATCTATTCTGGACGAATTGAGTAGGTATATGTACAGTGTAAGTAGCTTTCAATAGTCCCCCCTGTTAACTTTTGAACGGTTTGACGTACCAACATAAAAAAAAACATTTGGAGGGTTCCACCGATACTACTTTTTGTAATGAAACACATTGTTATTGCTCGTTAGATGGCGCGGGGGCGGGCACATCAACTAAAAAATGTATAGGATGACACTAAAGATTGAGAGAATGACACTAAAGATTGAGAGAATGACACTAAAACTGATCTTATACAGTACGGTGGAAATTCATACACTGCTGAACCGTACAGGGCGAGCAAAAAGTAAATATCCGAACGGAATATTCATTAAACTACCACAAGAACGATAAAGATAGATCGAGTCATTGAAAAAACGCAACCATTGCTGACACGTACAGGGCGAGCAATAGTAAATAACTGAACACTAAATTCATTATTTCCGAAACTACTAAAAGTTCGTGATAGGATGACATTAAAACCGATCTTATACAGGGTGGTGAAATTTTATCTACTGCTAAACCGTGCAGGGCCAGCAATAAGTAAAGAACTGAACAACATTAAAAACTAATCGTAAACCGTACAGGGCGAGCAATAAGTAAATTACTTAACAGAATATTCATTATTTCTGAAACTACTACGAGTTCGAGAACGATATCGATAGAATGTCAATAGAAAATGATATTATACAGTGTGATGGAATATCATACACTGCTGAACCGAACAGGGCGAGCAATAAGTAAATTACTAAACAGAATATTTATTTTTTCCGAAACTACTGAGTTCGAATGATATCGATGGAATGTCATTGAAAACTGTTTTCGTTGACGTTCTATCAATACTATTCTCGAACTCGTAGAAGTTTCGAAAATAATGAATATTCTGTTCAGTTATTTACTTATCGCTCGTCCTGTAATGGTTAGCAGAGGATAATATTTCACCAAACTGTATAATATCGGTTTTTATTAACATTCTGTCAATATCGTTTTCGAACTCGTAGTAGTTTTGGAAATAATGAATAATCTGTTCTGATATCTACCTATTGCTCGCCCTGTCGCTTTCTTTCTCGAAGTAGTATCAGAAATAATGAGTAAGTAACTGCTTTATTGCTTTCTCCATACGCTTCGGTAGTACACAGTTTTCATTCTTTGGATTTCGCAACACACTCGCCATCATTCAAGTACTCGACTCAACCGTTTGACACTTTTTGAAATTGTATCACACTGTAAAATCTTATATCAGATTTCAAAGTTCACCAGGCACATTCCATTTATCAAAATTATCTTCAGAATTCCTGAGAAATTTGGCAACACGGTCCATAAATTGTGCTCTATCCCATCTTTGACAGTCTCCACGTCAGAAACCGTGGCTGGGAAAGTGTTGATATCTCAATGGTAATTAAATATCCAAATCATCCAAAGTAAAATAGTAAGTAGCTGAATTGAGATCTGACAAATTTTGGATAAATAAATATCTCAAACTTTAATGACCGATTGATAGGAATCGGTTTTGAAAGAAACCCAAACAGACCTAGTATTCTCTAATTTATACATAGCAGTAAAAACAATTAGACTGTCAATTACTTATTAGCGTTACAGATAAGCAATAAGTACTTTTATAGCAATCGTCAATGGACAAAACTTGGTTCTTGAAAGAACCCCAATGTGTTTCATTTCGTCTGATGAAACTACAATTGTTCGAAGTCAGAAAAAAATAATCAATCACCAAAAACATTTGGTTTACCTTGTCATGATTACGTCTACAACACAGGAATTTATCTCGGAGAAACTGTTGCCCACCATAAGTTCACATATCCATACTGCACAGACACTACCACAATTTATTTATTATAAAAAACTCGTTCCACAAAACCCGATTTCAAAAAATTCGTTCATGACACACAAATGCCGAAAACAGTTCGAGAAATTAAGTGAGAAACTGAGAAACGCTCGCAAATATATTTAGTTTTCAGGTTCGAATAACAGTCATAGCACGCTTTTTCATATTGTGCAACAAACAAAAACAGGGAATAGTGGAATAGCTTCAATATTGAACGCATAGGCGTAGTTTTTGAGTTCTAAATTAAAAGGTATTTCGAAATAATAAAAGTATAATTTTTCGACATTTGGATGATTTTTATTATTGATGAATACAGGGAGTGTGAGTTTTGATTGTTAAATTTGAATTCAATAGGCTCTTTCACTTATAGGTGTTAGTGTGAAGTTAACCATTACCTAGTAAGTATATTGTTCCTGAAGCTGTTTCCATGACTTTACAGTATCTGCTGTGTAATTTAACATAATAGTGAAAATTAAAAAAAGTGGTGGAATTTTTTTTGTGGTAAGGAGTTTTGTGATTTATGATTCTATTCGATCCATAATTGGAATCTAGGGGTTTTCGGAGATCAGAAATAAAGCATTTATGGTCTAAATTAAATAATTCAAAAAAGCTAATAACGAGTTTCTGACTGGGAATTTTATGCTGTGCAGATCACCATTATTTAATGAAGCACTAAAAAGACTTGAATAAATATTAGTTTAGAAACCGTTTTTCAACAGATATTATAAAGTACATGAAAATATAAAGGGAAAAACAGGTTTCTGTCTCAAAACTGAATCACAGCCACAACAACAAAACTTGTAAAATAATTCGATTATATCATTCCTGACGAAAAAATTACTTAAATTCTAGTTTCATATGCCAATTTTCATCATAAATAAAAAAAGCTTGCGTTTTTCCCTGTATATGCACCAATAAAAAACTATACTGCTACAAACAGTTGAGAAAAAATATATTTATTTACTATACATTGCATCATTAAAATTTACGAATTTCCTATTGTAATTTTGGATTTCAATATTTTTTCATATGTGGCTGTGATTCCATATTTGAGTTCACGTGTTTCATGAATTCAAGTATTTTTCCAATATATGTTTTTTGAGAGCTACAATAAATCCTAACGGAACAGGCCAATTCACTTTACACCTACACTCTTCAGTGTATTTCATATCCTTGGAATTATCCCTTTCATGAGAACTATTTGGTGAAATTCATTAACTATCTACGTATCATGTTTCAACTAAAACAAAATCTCTCTTGAGCAATTAATCTTTCTGAGAAATATTTAATTGACAAGTTTCTATATCATGAAATGTTCACCTTTTTGAGGTAAATAAGAAAAACCTACCTACAATAAGTTGATGATAACTAAATAATTTTTGTCTGCAAGTAAAATTGATAAACAAAGCAACTTTTTGAGGAGAATGAATTTCTTACCCTCCTACACTTTCTGGAGTTGCTTAATTTTTTAGATATAGGGTGGACTCATGCAGCATCAAGTAACAATTATTAAATGAAAAGTGTCAGTTAACAATTATCACTTTACTTAAGTGAGGAAAAACAAGCATTAATGTATACCAAAAGACTATTAACAAAATTTCCATTTCATTTTGTGAAAACTGTGTTGGAAAAGCATATGATTCAGCTTATCTCTGTCTTTGTCATGTTACCAGTTTACTCAGGCCCAAAAATAATCTTTGGGGTGAAATAATAACACTCTATATAACTCTTTGCAAAATCACCTCTCAACTGCTTGTACATCAGGAATGGCTTCTGGTCTCAACAGTGTTCTTCCTTACGGCTTTTTAATGATCTGACCGGTGGGAACATAAACAGAACATAGGTATGTACAAACATTTCTTGAAGTTCAAAGGATCTTTGAGAACATCACACCATATTTGCAACTTCTCGTCAGTATATAGGAAACTTATGTCTGAATGAATTATTCATTATTAGTACCTATTCCACTTCAATATTATATTTGAAGAATACGTTTACATTCTACGTCCAACAACAGAGGGTAGATGTTCACAAACAGCAGAGACTAGAGGTGAATTGTAAATGAACACATTTGTCTTTGCTTCATTGAGTACGGTGTTTACATAGCATCGGGCCTATCTAGAGTTTACTTCTTAATCTGAAATCTTATCACTTTCTGGACTATTTTGTTGTCTGTTTGCCTACGATATTTTGTAAGACATTTTTTTTCCTAGGTTGGTTAAAAAGTTATTGTATGATATTATACTCCTGTATTCATTTGTTATCTGTGTGTTTTCTAATTATTGTGTATTAAATTTTCTGTTACGGGCTGTTAGATCATCTATGACATTCTTTTACATTGTTTTTCCTGCCTCGTTATTTCCTGCTCTTTCAAATTTTGGATATCATAAATAGTTTTTGAAATATTTGTAAAAAAGCAAACCGTTCTATTGTCTTATACTTTTTTCATAACTTTTGCAATTTTGGTCGGCTGCAATTTTCCTTTTTAATATTTTTATACCAGTTTGAATCGAATGAAACCAACATCATAATTATTTATGTCCAGCCTAAGTTTTTGACGAAATGGATTGATTTCCAATTTTTCTTCATTCAAATGAAAACTTGTGGCTCATATTCAAGGTCTTCGAGAGTTTTTTGATATTTGCAACCGATAATTGATAAAACATGCATGATTAATTTTATGTAAATTATATACCTTTTTATTTCTCAATTAGAACAATTATAAAAGGTTCAATTCAGATAACTATGAGCCAGACTCGTGTAAAAAACATACGAATAACAGAATATATTTGACATAACATCCGGTCATCATTTTTTCATAGCTCCTGACCAAAATCTGAAAGATTCAGTCGAAACTTTCGAATATTTGCATTTTTTTCAGTCAACACAAAAAAATGGTTGAGAATTACTTCAGAGACATTATAAGAATTATTTGAGAATATCACAGAGATTTCGAAAATGTAATAAAATACCGTATGTCCTATTTGAAATGAGGAAGTTTATGTCCACTTCCGGGTCAACCGAAATAGTACAATAAAATGGTAGTTGAACTTGGACGAAATTTAAGTCGGTTTCTCTGCGGCTCTAAAGGTAACTCCCAACTATGCATTCATGTTGGTTTTTGCTGTTATTCCTCAACCAATTTTTTTCAATCATGAGAAAACCCTATAATATATCTCATACAAACATAAATTATACCTTCATCAGTCTATTTCTGAAACAAATTGAGCATACTTATTTGCTGAAAACAAAAATCACAGGATAATTCTGAAAGGGAATCATAATCACTCTCGGTTTAATAATAGAACTTGAATGGGTCTCCCAAAAACATACGATATAATGAGTCCAACGATGGACATTACATCAGTAATAGTTTTATAAGTAGTCATACAAGTCATTATCCCACTGAGCCTCCTTCAAAAATAAAGTAACTAACGAATGGTTTATGAATCGAATCAGATAACAGAATCTAAATCCGGAAATGATTCTGACATATTACGACAAAAAATGGTTGTCTGACGTCATGTCCGATTCAGAAATATTGTGGTGAACAAATACGACACTTAACCAACTGAATGAATAACAAAATTGCTGAAGGCATTCGATTGAGTCCATCACAGAATACTGCTGCAAAAACTATTCTGTTATGGATTTAGGGACAATTTCCACAACTGGCTTCGATCTTATCACAGTGACCGTCATCATATTTTTAGGGTAGGAGAAAAACGTCAGATCCCGCATATATTTGTTGTGGTGTACCACAAGGATCTGTACTAGGTCCAGTTTCATTCTTGTTATATATCAATGATATAACCCGTATCAACATAAGTGGTGCGTTCATGATCTTTGCTGATGATACCACGCTCTTGTGAAATAATCGTAATGTCGATTGCTTGACTAGGACTGTAACCGAGGATCTGCTAAGAATCAAAGAATAGTGCGATTGAAAACCACTGTCACTGAACCTTTCGAAAACTAGTCTGATGACGTTCAAATATTCTGTAGATAATCTGGTACTAGGCACACGGAACGTTAAAAGTAGAATTGTCTCTAACTTTCTTGGGCTTCATTCATAATAATAATAATAATAATAACTGTCTTTATTATTTCCATTCGTTAAAATAATACAAAAAAACAAAAAAAAAATATGTAAACTTATTTAATTTAATCTTCCTCTTGAAGATGGTCACTTGGTGACCGAAACACGTGTCGAGGTGTTGAAAATAGTGGTTTGGTGTTGGGAAAAAACTCCGGGATATTCATTGTAGGTATGCTATTGTAGATTGTGCATATTTGAAAGCTGAAGCTACGTCTGAAACACTCTGATTTGAATCTGGGTGGGGTGAGCAATCCTTTATTTCTCACATTGAGATTGTGTACGTCGGCTCTATAGGCAATTTTCCTATGCATATATAAGGGAGTTTTACTTATACTTTGTGGAAGAGAATTGCCAATATCTTTCAATTTGTGTGAAATTCTTTGACGACATCTTATGCCATAGATGAGTCGTAGATAAGAATTTTGAACTTCTTGTATCTTTCCTACATATTGGCTGGTTAAAAAAGGGCTATACAGTACGTCTGCATAGGTAAAATTTGATAAAACAAGTGTTTCACATAATGTAGCTTTCAATCTCAATGGAAAATATGCCTTTGACTATACAGTGTGTTACACTTCTCATGGAAACACCCTCGTATCTTCCGTAATTTTTGACGCAAAATCATGAAATTTCCAGGATCGATAGATACACTTGAACTGAACTCACTGCACAAAAAGGGTCAACCTACGTGATATACACTGCACGCCAGCAGCGATGGAACCACCCATTTTTACGGTAAAACATACTAGAGGGCAAAATTCGCTCAAAATTTTTCCAGATTCGGGATCAGCACCCCCAAATTACTATAAATACACCTGTCTCCTGCAAAATTTTCAGTTCTGAAAAATTCAAATTTATTTCACTTCTCATGGAAACACCCTCGTATCTTCCGTAATTTTTGACGCAGAATCATGAAATTTTCAGGATCGATAGATACACTAGAAATGAACTCACTGCACAAAAAGGGTCAACCTACGTGATATACACTGCACGCCAGCAGCCATTGAACCACCCATTTTTACGGTAAAACATACTAGGGGGCAAAATTGGCTTGAAATTCCTTCAGATTCGTGATCTACTACAAATACACCTATCCACTGAACAACTTTCGGTCTTGTAAAAATTCGAATTTGTTTCACTTCTCATGGAAACGCCCACGTATCTTCCGTAATTTTCGACGTAAAACTATGATTATCAATAACAATAAATTGAATATATCATTAAATTTTTCTGCGCGGACCAGAATATGTTTTTATAACTTTGAACTTGGATTCCAGGAATATCAAATTTCAAATGAATTACGGATAGTTCGTGAAAAATATCTATTTTCAGTAATGTATAAGATGATAATGAAATAATTTTTTGCGACACACGTAACAGGAAGGTTGGTTGAATCATTGCATTTTAAATGACAATATCTTATCCAATTCTCCCTCTAATAATAAATATTTTTAGTCTCCTTCTAATATATCTCTCCTCAGTTTCCCTATGTATTTATTATCTTGATTTATTTCGGGTTGTTCTTGTATACTTTGTTTTTCAATGTGAATCAACCTGAACCATCCAAAAAATCATATTTTCCTTCACATTCACAGAAACTCTTTGAACGCCTCGAAAAATAAATTTTCCAAGAAATGAACTTATAATTTCTTTGTTTAGATTTTGATCGCACATCAAACTTTTACAATTCACTGCAAAATCCGACATCTCTTCAACATTATCTACCTAATATTATGAATAAACGAAAAAACAATTTTTTCATCGAATTTGAAGGATTGAAGTCAATAAAAAGCGGGGTGTGCCTTGACATCGCCATGGAAAACAATTCCTTGTTGATATTTACTGACAACTTCAGAAATGACAATTCAATATTACCACCAGTCTAGATTCCACGAATTTTTTTGTATTTATTGTTATTGTTTATTGTTGTTTTTACGTTGTTACCGCTTTTTTCTTTTTTGAAGATGGTTCGTAGATCTGTTGAACATAAAATTGAAATCGTGTTGTTGGTTGGTGAAGGAACGAGGTCTTACCGTGAAGCAGCCTCCGAATTCATCTGAAGACATCCGCACGAACCTTCAATTGGCCCTGGAACAGTTTTCAAAATATTTAACCTATTCAAAAGCACTGGCCAAGTTACGATGGATAGAAAACTAGTTAGGCACCATATTGAAGATGATGTCGTTTTGGCGGCTTATCGAGCTGATCCTCATATAAGTTTGAGGAATTTATCACTTCGGCTCAATATAAGCTACACTAAAATTTGTAGGTGTTTGAAAAGACATAAAATGCAAGCATTCAAACCCAAATTTCTCCACACCTTACATCCAGGAGACGAAAACAGACGGATGGAATTTTGTTTATGGGCACAGGGAAACTACCTAAATGACGGTAATTTCATAAAGAACATTTTCTATAGCGATGAAGCGACTTTTACCACCAATGGAGTGGTATCTTCTCAAAATATGAGATTCTGGGCTGAAGAAAATCCACATTGGGTTGTAAATTGTAAAAATCAAATATCCCATAAAGTCAATGTAAGTATGATGTGGAAATCTTAGGACCATATTTTTTCGATCGAAATCTGAATGGAGATCTATTTGTTAATTTCTTGGAGAACGAATTTTCAGAGGCATTGCGGGAACTTCCTGTGGGTATAAGAAATAATGTGATTTTTCAATTGGATGGTTCACCAGTGCACAATAATAGGATAACGAGGGTGTGGCTTATCAGAATTTACCTATAAGATGGATCGGACCCAATAGCCTCCTTGTAGTATGGCCTCCGCGGTCGCCTGACTTAACCCCGATGGATTTTTATTTATGGGGATCATTAAAAAACAAGGTTTATAAGAATAGGCCGCTCACTCGTGATGATCTCCGTGCGAGGATTACTGAAGCATGCCAAGATGTAACACGAGAGGAACTGAGGAAAGTTGGGAGAAATATAAGAAAGAGACTGGAAAAATGTATCTTATCAGAGGGGGGATTGATAGAAGGAACTTCAATTTGAGAATGTGTTAATATTGTTTAAAATGAATTTCTATTATTTTTCTGGTAGAGTCAAAATTATATTATTCACGAATCATTTGTATTTAATTTAAAACACAATGTTTCCACAGTGAAAGTCCAAAGTTTCAAAAAAATATATTCCAATCCGCGGTCAAACATTCAATAATACAATGAAACTGTTATTATTGTTGATTGCGTAATACACGAGAATAGCTATTTATGATACAAGATCGTAAAGTAGGACTTTTTTGTACGCGCGGGAACAAACTCGCAAGTAAAAAAACCCCTTTTTGAAAGTGTATCACAAAGTTTTTTTTTCGACAGTTTTTATATTGCAAAATTGTAGCAATTGTATCATTTATTTGAATGTTTTATCTTATGAATTGTCGTCATATCAAATACTGACTTCCAAGTTATATTTGACGCAAAATAGTGTATTTTTCAAAATTGCATGAATCTTCGAACAGTGTGTAAAAATTTACTTTACGCACTGTTCATGATTTTACGCACAGGTGATTTTTTCAAGCACTTGTGCGGAAAAGTATCACTTTATGCGCTGTCAACAGGGCGTAGTAAAAAAAAATACTATGCAATAGGTACTTATGCATACAATATTGCCACTACCTCATAATTCGTTGTTAGATGCACAAAGGAGTCATCGAGTAATTTTCTTATATGAGACTAATTGGGAGCTGCTTTCGTTTCTTAGTTTGACAAAATCTATGTATATTTTGAAAATCTCCATCGACCCTGGAAATTTCAACAATAGATTCTTTCGAAAAAATTGATAGTTAACGACTGGCGACAATGTATTGAGGCAATGGCTGCATTTCTGGGATATCAATCCTAAGAGTTTCATCATTATAACTGGATAATAACTGAAGGACGGTAGCGTTTCCATGAAGAGTGAGACATTAGAATTTTTCAGGATTGAAATTTATTCAGAAGACAGGTGAATCAGTAGTAATTTGGAGATCCTGAACACAAATCCGGCGTGCAATGTATATTACGTAGGTTGACCCTTTTAGTGCAGTTAGTTCATTCCTAGTGTATCTATCGATCCTGAAAATTTCATGGTTCTACGTCGAAAATTTCTAAAGATACGGGGGCGTTTCCATGAGAAGTGAAACAAATTTAAATTTTTAAGGAGACAGGTGTATTTATAGTAATTTAGGGATGCTGATCATGAATCTGAAAGAATTTTGAGCGAATTTTGCCCTGTAGTATGTTTTACCGTAAAAATAGGTGGTTCCATCGCTGCTGGCGTGTGCAGTGTATATCACGTAGGTTGACCCATTTTTTACAGTGAGTTCATTTCTAGTGTATCTATCGATCCTAAAAATTTCATGATTCTGCGTCAAGAATTACTGAAGATACGAGGGTGTTTCCATGAGAAGTGTAACACACTGTAGATGACTCTTAACATAAAATATGCACGTTGTAATATTTTATCGATGTGATTATCAAATCTCAAATCAGAGTCGAGCAGGACCCCTAAACTTTTCGCACTCTCGACTATTTCAAGATTCACTTCGTTTATGTTTATATTCACAGAATGAAGAATGAGAGTACGATTGTTTTTTGAGCCGAATACAAATGCTTTCGATTCATCATTATTTATGACTAGGCCATGATTCAAAGCTGTTTGAGTAAAAGCCGCAAGGTCCTCATTTATGCGTGAACAAGCATTTTCTACTGCTTGATGTGGAAAGCTGTAATAGAGCTGGGTGTCATCGGCATACATATGGATTTCACATTGCTGAAGACAGTTCACTAAGTTGATTGTATAAATAGCAAATAGCAGGGGCCCCAAAATAGACCCTTGTGGAACACCTGAATGAACATCAAGATAATGAGAGTCAGTTCCATCAATACTCACTTTTGATTTTTCAGAAATAATTCAGTGAGACAGCATTTTTAGATACATATTGATAAGGATGCTATGCTGTTAGATTTGTTGTTTTTGAGGTGGGTATTGCATTTTTTTTTCAGAGGCGAAATATCAGCTTCAATAATGATTATTATAGTCAAACATCAAGTTATCAATACCAACTCAATCATACGGCGTGTTCGTTGTCTTCAGATATTTTTTAATCAACGCTTTACTTACATTTTAACGACCTCATCAAATGAGCAGCACAATGAGCTCTGGTATGAAACGTTAATAAAATTCGGCGGCAGTGGCAGACACTGTATGAGTATGTGAGTAATGATCTAATGAAGATTGACTTCCACGTCGTGTTCTATACATTTATTGGGCAAGATGTCGGTCATAAAAAGGAAATGCCCCTGCCTGGAGAAATAAATGCGTATCCTTTTTTGTTTTGCGAGCAGTGGTGTAACAGGATGTGATTGAAGGTTAACTATGGTTTCGAGTAGTAACAAGAGTCATAAAAACAAATAATATTTTTCATTATGATTGAAAAATTGTTACGCTCATATACACAGTCTACAATCTATGGGGAATAATACCACTGTCAATTGCTATATCGGTAAGATTAATCAACAACGGAATAGTTATTTTTCCAGAAGCGTGCGTGATTCACCCTATACCCGCACGCAATTTAGTTTGAGAGGTATAATTTTTCCGCACTAGTGCGAGAAAAATTTTCCCGCACGCTTAAGTCACTTCAAGTGAGTTATTCCCGCACTAGGGCCGTTAAAATTTTTCCCGCACGCGTAAGTTTGTTCAAGAGGGCTACATATTTTTTTTTATTTCACTTGTAGAAAAAATCTTGATCCTAACTCATACGGAAAGGTAATTTCCCGCACTCGACTGCTTACCCGAACTCTGCTTTGCCTCCTCATAGAATATCCTGCCTTTTCAATTACTTTTTTCTTACTACCCCTATCAAATTAATTGAAGATATTAAAAATAATCCATTTAATCATCACAAGCATCTAACCAATGTTAATGACATTATATTTCTTGAGCCTTTCATAGAGAATGATTTGTAATATCTTTTATGCACAAGGGGGCGGTAAAGTACACTTTACCGCCCGGTTCGCCGGGTGTAAAGTGGCACTTTACCGCCCGTGGGCGCATCATGGCCCGCGGGCGGTAAAGTAGACAATATACTAAAATTATGAACTCATTATACGTCTTTTCGTAAAGTTTCTTTCTCGTTGGTAGCAGTTCGAGTTTGACACTCTCAGCCGATTCCAAAATTTCCATTGGTATGTATATATTAAGTTCTTCATCTGATGATTCCATAATTTTCGTGTGGAGTTCACTCATGCACTTTTTCAGATAAACATGAAGATGACCGTTCACCTTGTTTATTGAATTTGTTGCTGGACAACAACCAGCTTGCCTAACGTCATAATTAGGTGGGTATATACTGGGTATTTTGTGTACAATTTGAATAAATGAATCTATTTCAGTATACAGAGATGATTATTGACACGATAATTGCGATATAAATATATATAGAGTGTCCGCCAAAATCTTGGAACCATATGGAAAACTTTTTTATTAATAGTTTCTCAGAAAATGTCATTCTTCATAAAAGTTAGTTTCTCATGCTGTTCCAAATATTTGGTGGACACTGTATAAACCGCTAGTGCATAAAATTTTGTATGTATCACGTGCGTAAAATGCGTTTATGGCCTTCGGCGTGTAATGGCCCTCGGCCAACGCCTTCGGGCCATTATCCACGCCGCAGGCCATAAACGCCTACTTTACGCCCTTGATACATAAATAACTATTAATGAACAAACTAAATTGCAATGATGTTGAGGTTGCGGTTGCTGATGATACATGCATAATGTTTGCAGATGTCAACCTCACTTCTAATTTCGGACAGAGACGATAATTTTTTGAATGAAAAATGTAACATAGTGTTAAATCATTTTACTTCTTGGTGTGGAGCTTATTCACTTCATTTCAACCCCTATAAAACATTATTAGTACGGATTCACCACAGATAAAAAATCTGTTCCAACGTTGAAATAAAAATCAATAATATCACTAAGCGATAAATGTGAATTTTTAGGACTTACGCTAGACAACTGTCTGAACTGGAAGAGTTATTGTACTAAACTGATATCAAAACTAAGTTCTGTTTTGTATTTGTCAAGGAATCTTGAGTCGATATGGTGTTTGAATTTGGGGAAGCTTCCCACTAGCATCAAATGTATTTATGGCCCAAAAAAATATTGTACGAATTTTAGCAGGCGTTAATCAGAGAACTTCCTGCAGAGACTTATACAAACATTTTAAAATTTTGACTTTTTCAGATATTTTCATGTAGGTTTTCAGTTTCGTTCCTAATTGTATATGGTATGCTTATAAAATTCATACATACTCTTATCCTATAACTTATGTTCCACAGGATCAAAAAAGTGATTTGATCTGATGTGGGTCGTTAGGTTAGTTAATAGCAGTCGCATATGGAAAATGTATACTTTCCGTACTTGATAGGATAATAATGTTTAGAAAACGCAATAGTCAAATTACATAAGGGGGTGATAGATACCAATAATCCTGCAGATAACAGACCAATTTCAATATTACCCACACACTCGATATAAAAAATAAAGAATAGAAAAACTCGTGAAAAAAGGACCAATAGATTTTCTAAATGGCCACAATACTATTAATCAGGCTCAATTTGGATTTCAAAGAGAAAAAGAAACAAATGATGCAATGTTTTATCTTCTACGAAAGGTTCATCTGAAAATGAGTGATAGAGAATTTTATTTTTCTGTTGAGCACAAAATATAATTACAAAAATTGGAGGAAAAAGGGTTCAGAAATGTGGATAACCAGTGGTTTGAGTCTTATTTATCTGGAGGAATTCAAAGTGCATCTCTTCAAGGAAACTTATCGAACAAACTATTAATTAAATGGGGACCCCCTCACATAAATGATCTAAACTCAATCAATATTTCCGGAGAGTTTACCCAATTCGTAATAAACACCACAATAGTTTGACAAGATAAAAATGACTCGAAACTGCATCAAATGATTAAAAATGATATAAGTGAATCTAATCTCTCAGGTGGTATCCCTCTAGAAATTTGCCCAATAATTTATGGAGCTTCCCTATGTGCTCTGCAGAAGAAAAATGAAGGTGTCCGCCGTTTAGTCTCAGTACGTTTTCTTGAGCTCCTGAGGATGACAGCTTCTTTGGCGAAACGCACGTCGAGTGATGTTGACGTTGTTTTGGAAAGTTTCCATTTCTTCCATGTGCAGTTGTGATAGCGCATCAGTTTGTAGAATGTTCAATGATAGTGTGAACAAAGATTCTACCTCTATCATCCACTTTTTCAGGTGTTTTTCAGTATGCTGTCATTATAGATCTGATGGCAACTGGTAAAAGGTTGGATGGTCTGAGACCAATGAAAGCGAATGAACGATGCCCAATCGTTCCATTTGCATGGTTCGAAAGCCGATGTAGACATTTGTGCGAGAGTAGTTCAGATATGTCTTTTTTTCTCAATATAAATATAAGTGTATTTTTTGCAAAAAGTTGTCTTATATCCAAGATTCCAAATTAATTGCGTACAAGACTTGCTGTGTCTGATGAAAATTTAAGTTTTTTTAAGTGAATTGACTTCAGGGTTCGCTTCTGGATTTTTTTTCAGCAGATTCAGCGCAGTTTTTTATGCCTTCCCAGATAATTCTATATTAAAGAAGAGATTCCAGGGTCATTTTATGTACTCCTGATCCTTTCATATATCTCAGTTCTACTAATCTACTTTCATTGAGTAATCAGTAATTGATGTATCTTTTGAGCGAGTTCTTGTTAAAAAAAACTTTTCTTGTGCCACAATGTTGGATCTGTCTAAGGCATTTGATTGCATCACACACGACTACCTACTGAGTAAATAAGATTTTTATGGAATCAGGGGTTCTGTATTGGAATTAATCGCTTCATATTTGCACCATCGACAGCAACAAGTGGTTCTATCTTCAGGTGAAAAGTCAAACACAATGTCCATAGATATTGGAGTTTCCCAAGGATCAATATTGGGACCCATATTCGTTATTATTTTCATAAACGATCTACCAAAATTTTTGAAAGCTGACTTAATGACATTGTATGCTGATGATTCTACAATTTTAAATATAAGCCCTCATAGAAAATTGTTTAAAATTGTTTTTTCCGTTAACCAGCTGTCACCCCCCTACGAACAACAGCCCTCAGAAGTTGAAACTTGTGTGAGCTAAGGATTAACGAGGTCTTACCTTTTAACGTGCGATTCCTAGATAAAAAACCTGAAACTCAAAAACATTGAAACAGTAGCAAAGGCTTCGGAATGGTTTTCGACAAATAATTTGAAACTAAATACAGAAAAAACAAGTGAGCTAATTTTCTTGAGTGGTGGTCAAGACAATAGTGTTTAGTTATTAGGTATACAAATTGATACGAAACTGAACTGGAAAGATCATATTGATTACTTATCTAAAAAATTAAATAAGGTAGTTTACCAAATTATAAAATTACCCGAATTCACTACTCTAGATACCGCACTAACATATTATTATAGTAACTTCTATTCCATTTTTTCTTATGGACTTCTTCTTTGTGGCAGAATATTTCAACTCCAAAAAAAAGTTATACGAATAATAGCTAAGGCTAGTTATCCAGAACACTGTCAACCATTGTTTAAATAATTCAGTATTTTAACTTTACCCTCAGTATTCATTCTACGATGTTTAATGTTTGTGAAAGAAAACGAAAACTCAGTCTCTTCAAATTCATCCTACCATTCTTTCGACGCTAGAAATAAAAATTCGTTAAGCATTCCCTATCACCGTCTGAAAAAACTCAACAGGCAATCAATCATACATTCCTAAAAATTTTCAACAATCTACGGAACGCACTGAAAAACGCCTCTATCAAACGATTAAAGGCAGCAATCATAAAATTTTTGTAAAACATGCATTTTATTCTCTAGAAGAATATTTCGAATTTACTTTTGACGAAACACTTGTTTGATTTACAAATTTTTGATTTCTGTGTGTTCTGCTGTGATGTAATAGTAACAAATTTCAAGGTTCATATATTTTTAAATTGTTTGTATTTCAGATTTCTCTGAATTTTATGTATACATATTATAGGTATAGTTTTATATTTTGAATTTTTTATTGTAATTGTTGACGTTTCTAGTGACTGTACTAGGTTAAGTTCATATTTTTTGTTTCTTGTATTCTTTGACAACCTTAAATGTAACTCGCATAACTTGGGCAAATAAATTATTATTATTATTATTATTATTATTAAACAGCGCACTATTCAGTGTAGAGGAATTAGTAAATGAAATCAATGACGCAGAATCAATTGCTAATAAATGATTTGTTGAAAATTGATTGAAATTAAAAATAAAACACATTACATTTTTATTCTTAGACGAACTCGAATAAATTACCCAAACGACTGCCCATAGACCCAAATGAATCGATCAGATTTATTGGGTTCCAAATGGATCACAAACTCATTTTGGATATGGTTTGAGAGTTGATGGAGTTTCATGAATATTTCATCTTTTAAAACCATTATAGCTAGAGGAAAGTAGTCATTTGCTCACCAGTTAAGAACAAATATACGAACGTATTTGGAACAGCTACAAAATGCCAGTGTATCCTTAAAACATTATATTTCCAATATTTCGACAATGAATGGTGTCGTCACCAGGGTGTTACGACAGTGAATGATGGATATATATTATTAACTTAAATGTTACCTAGTAATGTCAATGGGGTTGGGTTCTTGTCTATCACCAATAAGTATGAATGAATCTCACTCAAATGATCAATTTCTGTACTTTTGCTCCAACAATAATCAAATTTAAATACATATGTCAAATCCAAGTAATGTCGTTTCGAAAAATGTCTTTCTTTCCTTTGCAAAAAACTTTGTGGAGGTATTTTGGTGAATTTTTTGTGTCCATGTTCGTTAAGTGCACGTTGCAGTCTACTATAACTTTCATGAGCTGTTATTCATTCTATGAGTTACCTGGCAGTATGACCTATATTTGCATAGTTACAGTTCGAATACTATATATTAATTTTGACTGGGAAAATAATGGAGTATTTTCTAGAGCACAATATAGAAAATAATGTCAAGACAGTTTCATGGACAATAAAACAACAATTCGAATATCTGTTGAATATCTGTGAATGCTCTGGTGTGATTTCAGCTAGGAGAGGTAAAGAAGTGAAAACCGTATTCAAATTCAGAAATAGTTAAGAATTTACAATAGTTGTATCATTTCATGAATTTTCTAAAATTGTTTTCATGTTAAAACGTTTTTCTCCAGAATACAAATTTGGAAAAATATAATGTGGTCACTCATTTTCCTTCGGAAGGATTGTCGTTATAATCTGTATGCAATATCCAATCACACTGGGACTATTGACAGCGGACAATACACGGGTTCAATAACTACTTTGCGTGTATCACCAATTACATCATAATCACTTGTGAGCAGAAAAACTTTTTTTTTTTCAAGAACAGGACTGGAAATCCATACCAAGGAAGATTTTCGACATGAGAGAAAGATAAATCATATCAATTTTACTGTTGTTATAATAATTTTCAACATTAATTTTCCATTACTTGATCCTATATCGACAAATTATAATCCCTATGAAAGAAACTCGTGTTCCGCTACTTCCGCAGAAAACAATTGTTGAACCTTAGCACTGCGAAGAATAGCAGAGATAGAAAACCAATTTTGTCGAGTAAGCTGGGTGTGTCTTTGCGGCAGTTTAGCCAAACGTCGATGTACACACAAGGCACGCGAGTTTTCAAATCGGGACTAATTTGTCCTGTCAACTTTTCACTTGTTTGTTTTTTCTCCTATTAGTAGGTACGCCCAAGTTAACATTAGAACACAAATGAACCTGAACAATGGGCATTATTTAGAAATTTGAGAACTCATTACAAAAACTCAATCATTTACAGGAAAAAACATAATATAATAATGATAATCTTTATTTCAAATAGGCATCCTAATATACAAAAACAATTTTCAAAATTGGATGGACGTAACTTCATACAAAATACAAAATACTAGATAAAAATATGATATTATAATATAATACTAATGTTAATGTGGATAATGTATCTTCAAATGACTATCAAGTCCTTTTTTTTAAATGTCATAATAGATTCACTTTGTTTTATCTCAAGCGGGAGGTTATTGTAGTACAATAGTTCCTTATGGAATAAGGAGTTCATGGATCGTATATGGTTCAGACGCAGCACATATAAATTATTATTTCCCCTAGTGGGGTAATTATGAATTTGGTGATGAAAAATTATAAATTGATCAAAACGATGAGTTCTCCAGTCTAACAATAAGGATGCTAACACCAAGATGAGTTTCCCCCCAGACGGCTAGTGCTCTGGGATGATGATAAGTACACCGATACAAAAGATGAGTTTCCCTCCAGACAGCTAGTGCTCCGGAATGACGATAAGTACACCGAGACAAAAGACCCAGAAATTAAATCATTGACTGTCTTATACCATCTCGAATAGACCTCATACCTTTGTCTAGGAAGGCCTGGTGCTAACTGCGGGAAAGATCCTGTTAGAAGGCTCCTCTGCAGATGTTATTTTCATATCATAGTCCTAGTCAAAGGGTCAACGACGTCAGGCTTGATTTACACGATTTTCCAAAATTATGCCTACAAAATAAACCGAATTGCCAAAGGCTCAAAGGATAAAGCTAGGGGGTTCTGCTTACCCGAAGAATATGTGGTTAGAAAGTGAGGTTATAATCCCCTATTGGGTATGTTTTCCAAAAATTATTCAACTTCCCATCAAATCACCAACGTGAATAATTACGGAAAACATTAATTCAGTTGAAAGAATAATCCCATTAACTGGATGATTGCAGAAATTAATAATCAATATTCAACTCAAAATATCCATCACTTCTACTTACCTATGACACAGACCGAAAAGACTTTCTCTTCTTCTTCTTCTTCTTCTTCTTCTTCTTCTTCTTCTTCTTCTTCTTCTTCTTCTTCTTCTTCTTCTTCTTCTTCTTCTTCTTCTTCTTCTTCTTCTTCTTCTTCTTCTTCTTCTTCTTCTTCTTCTTCTTCTTCTTCTTCTTCTTCTTCTTCTTCTTCTCCTTCTTCTTCTTCTTCTTCTTCTTCATTCCTCGAAGTGTCCAAATATCAACAAAGGATTCTGAAATGTTCCGTGCAAAATTTCATTACTTGACATTATCTAATACTCAAACATACGGGAATTCGTCCAGACAGATATGGAGTCTTTTTAAATTCATGTCACCGACGGCCTTTGAAGGTCATTTCCACCGATACATCACAGAGAAGTCGTATCTACCTGGAAAAGTGATCTATGCCCCAGCGACAGTCACTGAACTGAACAGCTGTTCTCTGACAATAGACAGCGCTAAAGATACAAAATGACTGTAATTTATCCAAAGTAAACAAAGTACGGAAGAAATAATGTTTCAATGACAATAAGATTTTGTTAAGGTAGGCAAATTCAAGCATCAGTTTAATAAATATAAATCAAATATAACTAAAACTCTGAGTAGCTGATAGTGAAAAAATAATAATGTTACAAAGTCGCCCCGGAGCGCCACGGCAAATAATAATAATAGCCGTCCTCTACCCACACAGGCTATGCCTTTGGGTAGTATTATTATTATTATTATTATTATATTTCAATTATTTCAGCTGGACTTCTATCTGGTAAATCCCAAATTCCTTTCGCTTTAATGTATAACCCATTACTATCTCGCTATCCCCGGTAAATTTCCATTTATCTAGACTCAGAATCAAAGTATGCATACATGACTTATGATACGTCAAAAGCATTTTGCATTTCCGTGATTTATGTTGGTTGGGATTGGATTTTGCAAATTCATTCTTTTAATTTGTTTTCAGGCAGCGGTAAGTGTTGTATTGATTGATTCGGCTGTTTTGCACCCGGTTTCGTTTTTGAGTAACCTGACAATTGAGAAGGGCTGATTTTTTTTTCTTTCCTGCGTCTACTACAGATATGTCTAAATCAAGAAATTTGGTATTGATGGATTGAATCGAGTTTGATTTTTGGTCGTGATAATATACTGTTTTAAGTCTCGGTTCAGTAGATAGATAAGTCCAGTAGTATTGACTCTCTGACCTATAGATAGTAAAATTAATACCAGTCAGTAATATCACTTTCGTTGAGAGTGCTATTGACCAAGTTCAGGGATGTGTATGTGGCATCAAGAAATGTTTAAAAATGTGTTGAAATCTAACATTCTTCTGAATACATCCTAAGAAGGCGTATAAAAGGGCCACAAACAATTTTTTTTCAAATATTAGCTTCAATCTCGGACCCCCACTTTAATGTCGGGGGGTCGACTTTAATCTCAGGGATCCGACTTTAATCTCTCAGAAATGAACTTGTATTTTTCTGCAAATTTCACCAATCTTATTTTCAATATTTTTCTTTTATTTCTATTTAACTTTTTAAGTAAGTGATATAAGTGTCACTGGCTTTCAATGAACCATTTGATTTTTCTTTCCATTTATGAATAGGGGTTTAATTACTTATACCAATCTGAATACTTTTGGAAAACACCCTGTTTCAATAAATCTATTCATCAGGGCTGTCAAAGGAGTTTAAATGTCATCTGCAATCATCTTTAAAGTTTCTGATCTAAGGTCATCATGACCTGAAGATATATTCAGTTTCAACTCCGTGATAATATTAAGTACTTCTTTTTCATTAACATAGTTTTTGGGTTCGATGATTTGCATAAATCTGACCAAGGGTTCATTAGTTTTCATTAAACGAAGTACATGTTGCATAGAATTTTTTATTTCTCTACCATTTTTCTAGTATAATACTTGATATCCGAGTTGACGATTTTTATTCATTGCATAGAATCCCAGAGTGCTTTGGAACTGTTACCACTTTCTTTAATAATATTTTGGAAATATTTTTCTTTTGAAGATGTTATCAGTTTATTTTTGAGTGAATGATTAAATTTAAATTAAATTTTTTTTTTCCGTTAACCAGCTGTAGTGTTCGTTCTTCCAATGTTTCGTATTCCAAATATTTCAATAAGTTTTGAATAATATATATCAATCTATTCATGAAATAATTGGCCATCTCATGAATGCACACATAGATTATCAAGTTGTGGTTATCAGTTCACTTTTGAGTATATCAAAGGTAATGGATTCTACTGATATAATCATTTTTAATAATTCAATTTCTCTAATATTAGTGACTTCACTTGTATATTCTAGTGGTCACTTACATCGGTTAGTACTCCGCCATTCTTATTGAGTTTCCTTGTATTAAATATCGTCTTATATCCAGGGATATTCACTAAGTCAAGGTCATTTATTATATAGGTTTCAGAGAGTATGACGAGATCAATTTTTTGTGTGAATTGGTAAGTGTGATTATTAGCTCTTCTAGATTTTTTTATATACTACGAATCCTTTTGTATCTAAAAACTTGACACCTGCTGTTTACTCAACTACCTCTTCAACAATTTCATCATAATTATAGTCTCTGATGTATGGATCCATATTTTGTTTAATGAAATTTTAAGAAAACCAACGAAAATGCATGTAAGTATACTATTTTGAGTAAGGTGTCAATTTGGAAACAGCTTCAATTCATAACCTAGGGACAGAGGGAAAGAAATAGCTTTCAATCCAACAGAACAAAACAATGTTACGGAATCCTCCAGCCAAGGAAAAAACATCCATAATAATTGTATACTTCATGATGAGAAATTCAAATTCCAAACTTCATTCTGTTTATAATGATTCAAGTAAATTGTTGAAATAATATGTTATATGTATAGACAATAGGTCTATGATTGGGGCAAAATAATCTATAAAATACCTCACGAGAGTTCGATAAAGTAGAATATAATTCTCCAGATTTTTTCTCACACTTGTTGCCAGGCAATAGACACGAGAGCCCGAAGGGCTCGAGTGGTTTTTGCCAAATGGCAACAAGTTTTCGAAAAATCTGTCAAATTATTTTCACTTTATTCCTACTCTCTTGTGATATTACAACTGACAATTTTATCAGCTTATTTTTCTGGTAAGGCTGAAAAAAGCCGTCTTCACCATGGAAACACTATAGTATGCTCAGAACAACTACTTCGATAAAGAGAAATGTGGATATAAGTGATTACTCTCAGATGGTAGCTTGTTCAAAGCAAAAACGTGAAGGTTACAAGACTATGAAATCCATAATATTTATTCTCGAAAGAAAATATACACCCCTTGTTCGAAAAAAAGTAATAATGATTAGTTCCTTAATGATTATACAAAAAAATGTGAAATATGACTACACTGAATGTTATTGTATATTTCAATGATTGTCGGTGTGTTTGGAGCTTGCCGTAGGGAAGAGTTGAAAAATTTAAGAATTAATGACGTTCTTGATGAATCGAAGTGAGGAAAACTGAAAGTCAAAGAGAATTTGCCATTACTAGAGGAAACATCGCCGGTTTGAACTGCTTGGATACCTTTCAAAATATTATCATCTTCGTCCTCAAACCACAGTCCATGATCGTTTTTTTATTTCATATAAAAAAGAAAGTGTTATTCTCAACCAGTGGGTATAAACACATTTGGACGTATTCCAAATTGAATTGCCCAATTTTTAGAACCACGTCATACAGGTCACTATTTTAGAAGATCTTCTGCATCCCTTGCCGATGCTAGTGCTGATATGCTAACTTTATAGAGACAGGGCGGGTGGAAATACAGTGGTGGCTGAAGGATATGTTAAGAAAACGAAAAAATAATAGCCATATAAAAAAAAGAGTGTTTCTAAGAATTCAGAAGAAATTGAACCCTGTAATTCTTTAGTTGCCTCGAATTATGCAGGAATGAATATTACCAACTTTGAAAATGTAGTTGATGTTTATAATGAATAAGTTAGGTTTTTATTTCTCTGTAGCAAGTAGGTCCCCAGTTCAATGTTGATTTGATACAAAACTGATGTTGATAATAAAAATATAAAATTTTTTAGTTGATTTTAAAAAGCCCAAATTCAACATTATGTCAATTTCATTAAATTCATCATGTTAATGTTCAAGTGTCGTGATGGAGTAACAATGTTGCAGTGTCGTAATGAACCTTATTGCGAAACTCATATCAATACTGTTATGTTTGACAGTTTATATCAATGGTAAGTAAAATTATATCATCACTTTTTCTTATTTATACGATAGTGCGGGTATTAGTAAAATTATTTAATTTCGTTTATTTTTGAGTAGATATTATTTCAGAATTTTTCCTCACATTATTGATGTCTTGTTCTCAATGAGTGACTTCTCACTTTTTTCTTCGAGTAAAACACCAAAACTACAGAATATCTCTTCAAATTGCAGAGCGCTCCAGTGGATTATAATCAATTCAGTAAGCTTCAAACCTGGTATGAAAAAAAATATTGTAAAGAGTTTGAGCGTATTATGAATATGAACGTTGTTGGAACAATTTTCGAACAAGATAGATATCCGGAAATGATCTTGATGCGTATACATTTCTATTCATCCCACCAACCACCCTTTTTTCGATTTGCCGAACGATAATACCAGGAAACAAGTCACTAATCAATCAAACATTTCAAAACACATTCATCACATGAGCTTTTATCGAAAATCTCGGAATACACCCTCTCTCCCATGTTTTCCATGCCGCACTTAGTATCGTATTGATCTTTCCATTCGTTTATACAGTCGATTCTGATTACCGAATGTTTGCTCAATCAGAACATTCGGAGTTATGAATTGTTAGTATTCGGTTCGTCTCTTATAAATATTTGCTCGTCCACTTTGCATTATGGAAATATTATCTGAAATTTTCATCAGCGCTCGTACGTGGTGGCATTTGCGTATCTACATCGCTAACGGAAAATGGCGACCGCGATCCTATTCCTCGCTGTACGGCAGTAGGGAATGTCGCGATCATAAAGTTTCGAAGTGATGAAATTTCATTTTAGAGGTTTTGTTTGACGCGAAAGCGGGATTAATCCCATCAATTTCAATATAAAATTCCTTAGCGAGTACATTTTTTTCGAAACTCGTTCCATTGATTGCTGCGAACGATGTGCGTGAATTTAGTAATGAACATGTCAGAAACGTTTATGAAAAAATTTGATTGGACGGAATCCCACAACTAATGTTTGAAATGAACCAAATACAATGAAAACTATTGTGTCTGCCCAGATAACACTTAATATCCTATGGATATTCGTTTCATGTTCAATAATGGTCGGAATATAACCGGATTTGAAATGGATATACATAAGATATCCATCAAGGATGTGTAATGGATACAAATTTATGCAAAAATGGTGCCATAAGTCTGCCATAAGAATATCCTTAGAAGTAATACAATAATAAGCTTGGACTAACATATTTAAAGAATACAATAGAAATAAATTTGAATTTATGGCCCTTTCCCTTTATGGAATTTCTTTACCCTGAAATTTCTTAGCATAGTGTTTTATTTTCTCATTTCTGGCTTATTTTAGAGCTGTGATTTATTGCAGCACATATATTTTTTCAAGATCAAGAAATTTCGAAATAATTTCTCGATCTCGAAAAATCTCGAATTGTTTTTCTCTATCTCGTTCTCAAAAAAACCCATTAGTCTCTTCTCGATCTCGTCCCGAAATCGAGCCGAGACGAGACAAGAAATCTCGAATTTCGAGAGTCTCGTGAAACATTGTATACAACGTGTCTGAGTTAAATCTGTCAAATTTTAAATGTATTTTACTAAATATGAAAGTATAAGCAATTTCGTTACTTGCTACACTGACTCGTGGTGATGTCATTTCAACAAAGAAATCGGAATTTATTAAGCAGATATTGTGTTATTACAAAAAAATATATTTTATTCTTTCAACTAATCTCAACAAAAATAAATTTTAGTTATAACAAAATATTTTGTCGTGGTTATATGACCCTCAGATTTTGTTAAATTCATACATTTTTTGTTGATTTAAACAGTTTTTTACTACTGGTATCTTTAAGAATTTTTTCGTTCATGGATTCGAAATGGATATCTATTAGAAGATATCCTACAGATGGCTATGAATATCCGAAACAAATACAAAATGAACACAGAGTACAATATCAATTTTTAATATATTTATATACAGTTTCCCTTTTTCCTCAATGATAACCTTATTTTTATCCCTTAAATATATCCTTTGGATATTTGTGAACAATGACTTATCGACATCCTTGTGGATATGTTGAATATGCCCCTGAACAACATCTATTGGATATCTGTGAACAATATCTCATGGATATCCTTGAACGATATCTTAAGGATATTCCAGAAGGATATCTTAAAGAAGTCTATCCTCGTTCACTTGGAACATCCACCGGACGTCAATAAAATATCCATCGGATATATCTGGATGTCCTCTGGATAACCCCAATATCCAAAATGAATGTCCAATGTTTATACATCGAATGTCCGTGTGTTTACTGGGTGTGAATCACAATTGAATACATAGTTTATGAATGAATCTACATAGAAGTAACAAAAGATGACAGAAGAAAATCTGGTTAGAACTTCACGAGGATTTGAAAATTCTTGGTGTTTTAAACTATGAACAAAAATATTTTTTAAATGCGATTAGAAAGTCTGAAATCCCGAAATGTTTTTTCTTTTGACGTATATCTCGAGAACAAGGAGAGAACCCACCATGAAATTCGACCAGATTATGTTGAATATTGTGATATTTCCAATAGTGACAGAGAAAATTTCAAAAACCCTGACAGCAATTCGAAAAGTAGTTGAAATCCCATTTTATTGTATTGCCATTATCAAAAGGTATATCTCAAAAACAAGCGACAGTGCCACCGTAAGATTCAACTAAAATATCTATTTTATCTATTATAAAAAAAAATCCAAAATTTTGGCATTATTGAAACGTATATCTCCAGAACAAGGAATGATGCCACTGCGAAGTTCAACAAAAATTTAGAATTTTGTAAAAAATGAGCTCTTTCCATCCATGATCAAGAAAATGATCAAAATCCGGAGGAAAACTTGAGTAACGTAGTTAAAGTCGCAAAGAAGTTATTACCTATCCCAAATTTTTTTATTGTTGTTTACAATTTCAATGCGTAGATATACCTCCAAAACAAGGAACGATGCCAACACAAAATTCAACAAGAATATAAAAAATAATATGCTCTCTTCATCTCTGATCAAAAAAATTTCAAAAATCCGGAAAGAAATTTGAAAAGAACCTAAATCCTCGACATATTTTCATTTTACTATTTTTAAAAAGTATACTTCGAGGAAAAGTAATGATGCCACCGTGAAATTAAACAAAAATATGTAAAATGATGTGATCTTTTTATCTATTATCGAGAAAAATTCCAAATTCCGAAAAAAAAGTTGAAAAGTTGTTGATATTCCGGTTTTTAATTATTTTTGTCATTAATGAAACGTATATCTTCAGAACAAGGAATGATGCCACTGCGAAGTTCAACACAAATTTAGAATTTTGTAAAAAAATTTTCATCTAAGATCAAGAAAATGATCAAAATCCGGAGGAAAACTTGAGTAGGTAAATTTCCGATTTTCTATTATTTTTGTCATTTTCAAAACATACTCACCTATATCTTGAGAACAATGAAGGATACTACCGCGAAATTCAACGAAAATAAGAAAAATCATGTGATCTTTTCATCTACTATCGAAAAAAAATCAAAATTCTGACAAAAAGTCGAAAAAAGTTAATACCTATCCCAAATTTATTAATTGTTTTTTACAATTTCAAGAAGTAGGTATATTTCCAAAACAAGGAATGATGCCACAGAAAAAGTTCAACAAGAATATAGAAAATATTGTGCTCTCTTCATCTTTGATCGAAAAAATTTCAAAAATCCGGACAGAAATTCGAAAAGTTGTTAAAATAATCATTCACGAAACGATTGTATTCTAATTTCTCTCCGTGATCTTTTGACGCGATGTAAATATAGTAATATTAGTGAATGAATATTATTATCAATATTATCATAATATTATAACAATTTCTCGTATTTTTAATCTCCAGGAAACTTTACGGGCTTCATGTCAATATCCTTGATCAGAATCATTGGATTCGCATTGAAGTTTCATCGCTCTAGAATACCTTGAAGTCCATTCTTTCACACAACTAGTAAGTACTAAGTCATTGTCAATGTTTATGCACTGACCTCGACGCCTTCCAACGGGATTATTTCCGTCCGCTCTTCGCTTATCTCTACCTCATTATCCTATCGTGCAAAATTTAGTATCCTTCGAGCTACTTATTCACTGAAATTCAGCACATTATGGCATGGCACATGCTATTCTTGAATAATTTTAAATTCACTGTCAATGAAACATTTTCTTCGTTTCTTGAACATTTTATGCAATGCATTATTTGCACCGAGGAAATCTGGGTCTTTCTCGAAAGAATGCAAAGTGACAAATGGATATTCGACACTATAAATATTTTTGAAAAACATTTTTTTGAGTAAGCCTAATGCCAGAATTGCACGTGTTGGGTACCAATATCATTTTGAAGTTAACGTCTGGTACAGAACATTTAAAACAATAATATCTTGCAAAAAAGGCTGGGAGAAGGGCAAAGGCAAATATGACCTTCTTTTTAATTTATTTCAACACACAAAATATATGCCACCCTCAAAATCTGCCTGACAAGTTACATCTAATCAGATTATCTCTATACAGAATAAATTCACAGGGAAGAGAAGTATATGAAACAAATTCATCATTTCTGCCTTTTCCTAACAACCCAATGGAACTGTCAAAACATAACAAAGTTAATACATTTTCTGATAATAATATTAAGTAAAGAAAAAGTGAAAGTGTGTTATGCTCTTAGAGTAATTTCAAGCGAACTGGGATATTCACATATATTTTGCATTTACTGATTTTCATCACTTAAGAATGGTATTGCTTTCTGAAGAGTTTGTTCAAAAGAGATACTAGATATGATTTTTGTACTCCAAAAAAGAGTGGTTCGGTACATTTGCAAAGCGGTTATAAGAGAACACTGCAAAACTTTATCAAAGGCCAATGGTATTCTGACTGTAGTATCAATATTCATTCTGGAAACAGTGAGTCTAATTCATGAAAACGAAAATTTCTTCCATAACCATCTCTCTTCTCACAATACCCGCATGTCAATTAGCGATATTGAACTCCCTTTTCCAAGTATTTCACTAGTCAAGGATTCGGTTATTTTTAATAGAATCAAAATGTACCTATAACGATTCACCAGTGTCTTATCAAGGAAAATGGAGTTCATAAAATCTTCAGAAAGGCTATGAACAAACATATTGTCGAGAAGGCTTATAATACTCGAAGAATATTTTAATGACTCATTTCAGTGATGAACATTAGGTTAAATAAGATCATGAAAAAATAAACCGTTACATTCTCATTTGTATTTTAATTTGTCTATGAATGTACTAGTATTTATTTTTATTTTATTTATTCATTTCGATTCTTTGAACAATAAAGTATATTTTGATTGATATTATTATCATTCATGAAATTCTCAAAATATTAATTTTTCTACATTCATGCAAAAAGCAAAACTTTATTGAACTATATTCAGTGGAAAAAGAAACTCTTTATTGCACTAGTGCAATAAAGTTTTTATTGTACTCATCTGTCATTCTACTTCAACGTGCTGTCATCATGAAAAACATAAACGTTCAAACCCACTACATATTTAGCAGATATTCTGTGAAATTGGCCATACGTTTTAAACAGCTACATATTTCATATTTATTTTGTATTAATGTTAGCAGTCAGAGTTGAACAAACAATACCTTCCGGAAAATAACTCTATAATCAAAACCGATCCGCTATGTTCTAAACCGTCTACCTGCATAGAGCAAACTGTCTGTACTATGACCACACCTCGTGATAACATACGCACTCATGGCTACTATTTTGATTTTTATAGTGCAACTGTGGTTATATAAAAGTCAGTAAAAATTTAATTCTGACAATTAGAGAACTGAAAGTTTTAAAATGAGTAATATTAATGGAAAACTAGATGATGGTAATGAAATCGATAGTAATAATTATTTATTTAAATTGCTTATTTCATTTTCCTTGATCTAGTGGCGCACCTAAATAAATAATTTTTTGCTTTTTGCATGAACGTAGAAAAAAAGGTTGTATGCAACTCGTGCAAAAAATGTTTATTGCACTCGAGGTGTTGTCCAACTCGGCCTGACGGCCTCGTCGGACAATGTCACGTCGAGTGCAATAAACACCTACTTTTTGCACTTGTTGCATAAATAACTATTATGTTCTGAATAATTCTGCGCCGATATTCTTCATCATCACTATAACCATAAAGGTTTAAAGAATCATAGCTATGTTTATTTCTCAAATTGAAACTATTTTTTCTATCGATATTTCCCAGATGTATGTTGAGGCGTACCAACGAAACTACATCATGATTTTTGTGTTATTTCTGCGATTTGAGACACCAAATCCGAAGTTCAGGTCATATCTGGAGTCCAATGAGAACTTTCCTAGCCCAAAAAGGAGAGCAAATAGTTGACAGAGAAAAAGTTTTTGAAATGTCAACCAGGGAGTGCTAAAAAAATCAGAAAATGTCTAATGAGGACTTGACTCAATCCACAGTTGGGGCAAAAAAATCACCAAACAGAACAGATTATCTTGTTGCTATTTGCTATGGATTCCAACCCTTATCAGCATCAAGGGAAATTAATAAATGGACCTATCTGCGAAAAATTTTGCAAATAGCGAAGTGTACAAACACAATTATCCAATCCGATTTCAAAATACTGGTACGTGTCCAATATTTTTCAGTGTCATCTTGGCTCCAATGACAATAATATCAATGAAGTGGTACTCAGATGAGAGGAAATCTCATAGAGGCAAAGTAACTTCAATCACCACGGTTGGATTTTCATCTCTGGATATGCCTTTAGATGTTTTGGAGCATATTAACTACCTCCTCCATACTTCCTTCAGTTTGAACATTCCTTATGAGTTCTTGTATTTTTTCACAAATATAGCAAGTCCACTGAAAGTAAACAAAACAGATATAAACAAAAGCTAACCTAACTACAATTTCTTCATTAAGATAATCTTTATATTCTCAGATAATATTCCATGTACTTCTCTTGCACGGACTCTTCATATTCTTAGTAATTTTCCCATAGAAAAACTTTCCTTTGAAAATTGGCGAACGCTCACACCCTATTACCCATTGACAGCTTTCAATAGTGACAAGTGAAAGGGTCTACATTCTATGAAATGGAGGACACGAGAATTGCAAAGAATCTAAATCAAAGAAGGTTTCTTTTATTTTTGATTATGGACCATATTTTAGAAACAGAAATATAAATCTTCAATTCTGATGTATCGTTTGTATGAACAACGAAACCCCCTCGAAAGGACACACTCCATCCAACGTTCAAATATAATTCTGCTTGGAACTTAGAACTTATTCTACCATATTATGATTATCGCTCTTCTGAAATATGATTTCCTTTCAGGCCTTTATTATTTTTCCTTGCCTCTCATTATACTTTCACTTATATCTTCAAATTTTTCCTTTCCATATCCTATTGCCACTTTCTCTACCTTTTGGGTTTCCTTCAGTCCCTTTCTACCTTTTCACTTTGCTATGATTAGACCTATACCTGTAGAATACTATTCATTTATGCTTATAAGCTACCAAGATGAACTAAAATCATAGAAATTCAGACGTCTCCATTTGGGAAGAACTGCAAGGTAGTACTTAGACGAATTATTACAGAAGCCCTGCTTGGATTGACAATTTAACCCTAGAATAACAATTTTCCAAGTGAAACTACTGGCATCGCACGGTTTACACATTATCGGTATATCTCCTTTACCAGCATCAGCCTGGCCTAAGCCAGAAGTTCTTCCGAAGCAATACAATAAATTGGTCGATTTTGAACATAGTGTTCTGTATTTCTTCTCACTAGCTTTAGAAAATACCAACTTAGCCTGTGAACCGATGGTACGCACACTGAAGGTAGTTGATAAATTCTTGGTAAAATATCCATAGCTAAAATTTATTTTTTTCAAAAGATAAACCATAATGATTGCTATACTTTATTTATTGTCCAAGTATCTCTGTCAAGGGTCAGTACTGTCTATTTCTCCTTCTCTGTAAACATTTCTTCTTCTACTTCTACAGTATATTCTGATCCTGGTGGTTACGGCTATTAATTGAAACCAGCAGTCTATCTTTTCACTTTCCTGCTTCTTCAATTCTTCTTCTTCCATTATTTCCTTAGCCTTATAACTACGGCTATTGGAACCAATTGCCCTGCTTCTCACTTCATTTTTTAAATTGTCTTCTAAATATTTAATATCTTTGTTATACGCATTTGAAGAATTAACTCATTCACATCATTCAATTTTCCTCTACAATAAAAATGGCGCCAAACCAAGCCCATTAATCCCTGTTTAAAAGTCTAGCTGAGACAGATTGAAATGAATTGCCCGTTTTCCAAGTTTAACTTAGATTAGATTTTTAGAAAACTTAAAAAGGTTTTTATCAAGGATAACATTTTCTGATGAACGAAAACTATGATACTGTTCCAAATGAGTCGAACTTCAAAAACAAGTTCTAATATAAACTTAATACCGCGATTTTACAACTCTTTAACCAAATTAGGTGTTTACTTGCATTCGTTCCTCTAATGACCATTAGGTCTAACGAGAGCTGTAATCAAACCAGACTGCTGAAAATTTCCGTTGGGATACCAATTTTCATTTTATCCTACGAGAATATGGAATTCGCTTACCGTTTTCATTATCCGTTATTGTCAATTTCGCGGAGATATTAATATAATTCCGTGAATATCAGACGTTAAAGGATACTCAATGTTAATACTAAAATCTTGGGCATGTTTACCGCTATGGGGGTGCACACCAACCACACTGTAGTGTTTCATATTGAAACGTTATTGCTGCTCTTCTACTTGAAAGATACACAATTAGTACATTATAGTTTAATTGAATTCCATATGAGATAGTTAGGGCTTTGTTCAATCTAGAAAGTTTCACAACATCACTGGATGGAACTCTGAATATAATGTTTAGAATATCTTGTGAAAATTCCCAAATGTTTGATGCAGAATACTCAAGCTGGTTGGGATAGGTCGAATCTTCTGGAATGGATCAATGTTGAGAATTCTGCTCTCGATTGATATTTTCACTGATAATCGAATGCTTTTTGTTTCACAGTAATGAAAATAGTTATTATCCTAATAACTACGGAAAGAGTACCTTTCCCGCATGCGACTGCCGTTACCCGAACGATGAAAAGCTGAGTTCGGGTAAGCAGTCGAGTATGGGAGAGTGCCTTTCCGTATGAGTTAGGATCAAGATTTTTCCTACAAGCGTATTGAAACATCTTATGTAGCACTCTTGAACAAATTATCGCGTGCGGGAATAGTATATTGTGCAACAAGTGGGGAAAGTTCAACTTTTCTCATGAGTGTGGAAGTTTGTGGCACCCGCAAACACACGAGTGAGAAAAAGTACAATCCCCACATGTTTCACCCTATACCTTTCCTACAACTGCAAAAACTTAAAAAATGCAAGTAATATACCTCAATATTTATTTTATTTTTGTATTTCTTTTCCATTCCATACATTTTTCGTATGCCAATTCATACTTTTTCTTTTAAATTTCCGGCAACAAATCCAACGTTACTTTCACAGCTTTTTCCAATCTCTCTGGCAGAGTATTATTATAAAAATCGTCAGTATCCATTTTATTTATTATGAGTGAGTATGTCTTATTGAAATAATATTCAATAGAAATTGCGATTTTTATGAAGCACGAATGAAAACTATCTGAATAGTTTTAAAAACTTCTAAAATCTGACAGTTCTGATATCTATTTAAAAATGAACAGCAGCCAACTACCTAGTCAACTAGTTTTTGTCGAGTTTTATTGATTGCGGGCAAAGTACAATGAGAAAAAATATATCTCACAGTATGAGCAATACATCGTTTTGAAATCAAGTAAGCTATGAGAAATAAGCCACTTTTTCTTCCCGCACTAGTGCGGGAAAATGACACCTCTCAAACTAATTTGCTTGCGAGTATAAGGTGAATCACGCACGCTTGTAAGAAAAAGTTATAATTCTGTCAACTAATAGCCACGAGCTATCATAAATAAGTTTGGAACTTTTTTTTTCCTCGGATGCTGGTCATATCGCTAGCAACACCTCAGCCTCCTCGGCTTTTTGTGTTTTCCGGGTCAGTTTACAGCACCCACTCCGCGACTTTAGTCCTCTGTACCAGTTTGTGAAGGTTCTTCAACAGTTGGTTGTTATTTTCTTCTGAAGTAAGCATAGGTCTTTTGTGATCTAATGCCTCGCATTCTGACAGTACGTGTTTGGCTATTTCTATCACTTTGCCATTGTACAGCCCCATTTTGTGCATGTGTCCTGTCATTGAACTGTGACCAGTGAAAAGGCCCATTATAGTCCTAACTTTATTCCTGCTTAAGCAGTTCCTTAGTTTTGCCTTTTGACGGTTTTTTAATGAATGTTTCCCGTGGTGCATAAGAGGGACTCCATTCCACCTCTTTTTTCGTTTTCGTTTGACCCAGTCCTGTTTGCATCCTAGGATGTCCGATACAATATCCCCGAGTGCGGGTTTTGAGCCAATTTATGGAGCCCATTCTGGTTAATTCATGAGCTTTTTCGTTGCCATCGATGCCACAGTGTTCTGGAACCCACATCAAGGTTATTTTGTTGTGTTCTTCAAGAACATGTTCGGAACTTACGCAGTTTGGTCTCCTGGACAAAAATCCAATTAAAAATGTTGGTGGTCTCAAGTAATTTCGGAGATATGGGTCAATTTTTGAATGATGACTGGCACATTTTAGGACACGTGTCTACAACAAAATAAAAACTGTACAATTTTTTTTTCTCTACTTTAACACAATGTACACACCCTAGTTTACAAAAATCAAGAAAAATCTATTCGCAGAAAATATTTTCCATAATTAGCGTTAGACAATCAACCCATATTTGTAGCTCACGCTGTAGAGCCAGAAAAAAAGTCTAATGAAGAAAGTTGCTTGTTTTGACCTGTAGAATGATATATCTAAAAATCAAAAAAATCTATCAAGCCCCAGTAATACATGTACCCAGTGCCATGTCCTTTTCAATCAAACCAAGAGGTCCCGAGTTCGAATCCCGGTTTGTCCACATTTTTTTAATTCAATTTTCATCTTTCCGTTTGCTATGCCAAAACCTTATTTTGGATTTTAAATTTAATTACAGACGTTAATGCTACTTAATTTTCTCATTTCTTCTTATTTTCTACGATTACTTCTTGTCGTCTGAAGTTCGAATCGTTGATCGTTCGTTAGTTCGTGATCGAATCGAAAGTTCGGAATCCCAGGGCTGAACTTTGTTACGCCATAGGAAATTTTGCCTCTGGTATTTCATGCAGAAGTTTATACCATACTCGCCTGTGTGAGAGAAAATATGTGCAAAAGATACCACGATATGTACCAACAGCCAAGCGCCGATCAAGGCCTCACCTCATACAGGGTTATTTCGCTGCTGGTTTCTGAGTGCATTGATGAACTACAAAAGTTATCTACTGCCAATAAGGTGAGGCTACTTTGGGTCCCCGGTCATACTGGAGTGCCCAGAAACGAACAGGCCGATAATCTAGCCAGACGTGGTGCAAAAACTCAACGATTGGACCGGAACCTATCCTAGGAGTTTCTAGAACATGGAGTCACTGCCACCTTAACAAGCACCTCAACATCATAGGTATCACGGATGATACTGAATGCATATGGTGCTTGGAAGATGAAGAGTCAGCCACCCACATCCTCACGGAATGCCCAACAGTGACAGCACTACGGGAAGCGCCCCTTGGGAGCATCGTTCTGAAACCGGAGAGTGTGAGAAGGGTACCGATTAGAAAGCTGGCTTTTTTCGCTCGCGAAATAAGCTACTTTAAAAATTGAACCAGTTCCCAGCGACTTCGAATGAGAGGCCTACATGCTCACGGTTCTGTCCACCCAAAATTATCTATCTATCAGATGCTTTGAAAAGATAGCGTGCCTAACCAGTAACCTCCTTTTTTGATCTAGTCGAGTTGTAACCGAGTATTGCTATACTAGGCTATTAAACAGAATATTTGTATATTTCTGTATTTTTCAATAGTTTATTAAGTAGTAAATTCTCAAGCACTTGGAAATGGTAACAAACAATGATAAAGGTCGATATTGCACATTTCTTTTTTGTGGTCTTTTTTGAACAAGTATTTGAGCAAATCAGTTTTGATGTATTGAAGTACAGAGTAAGACTATCCAATTTTCCATCGAACATAATCATGAGAATACAAAGCCATCATCAAAAATTACACTGATTTGTTTTAGACGCACAAGATAAATATTTGTTCATGACCTGGCTAGGAGAACTACCGAAGCTTGCAGATGCGATGTCTTAACAAACTTTTCTCTAAAAATATTTTGTTAGGCTGGGTTTTCTATCTCTATCACTGAATCTAAGTTTTTTCGCATATTTGCAATTGTTCAAGAAGGGTATCCGTTAAATGCAATAGAATTATATAAAAAGTACATCTAGGTACTTCCTCTCCCTTAGCTTATACAGTGTGTTCATGAACTTGAAGTGGATATTTTTGACTCATACCAGGATAAAAAGTTCATATGAACATGTGTCCGCAAATGTATTGATTCGGAGATACAGGTTGTTGGAGTTGAAACTTTATTTCCAATTATTTTGTATAACTTTTGCAAAAAATTATTTTTTCATCACAATTTGGTGAATTTGGTTTTTCCAAGGTATGAAATCAAAATTTGGTACTAATTTTCACGTAAATCTTATTTATTTTAATTTGCCCTAACCATTTTGATAGTAAACTATTGGAATTTTTTATGTTCAACTCTTTTTCCTTCACTTTTTCTTAGTAAAAAAGATGTATGTATGAATAACCTGCATCGATGCAGGTTATTGGGTCACTTGGGCCGCTTGGGCGCCTTATCAAGTTGCTCAGAACAAAATCTGAGTATGTAATGGATCTCGCTAAAATAAACTTCTACAAAGATGTATCAAGAAATAATTAATTTCCAAGATGTTGAAACACCATCTTTTTCAATAATTCTTTTGCATTTTGATAACGACAAATTTCCATATGCATCTTGGTATTTATTTTATCTATCACATATTCAGTTTTTGTCAAGTCCTGAGCCACTTCATCTGATGCCTATATGCTGCATCGATGCAGAAATTTGCATATTTTTCAAAAACGGTTGCGCCTAGCACTTTACAGGATTCACCTTTTTTTGCCAAGAAAAGGTGTAGGAATGAGATTTAAATATGAAAAATTCCAGAAGCTCACCGTCTAAAAGATTAGGACAGATAAAAATAAATAATGATAGCGTACGCAGCAGATTTCTCACCTCAAAAAAACACCGTTCACCAAATTTTGCGCAAAAAATTGAATTTCTGTAAAAGTTAGTCAAAATAGTTGAAAACAAAATTTCAACTTCAACACCCTGTATCTCCGATGAGAAACATTTGCGAGCACATATTCATATGAATTTTTCATCTTGAAATCAGTCGAAGATTTGCCTTTTGAAGTTTGTACAACACCCTGTATAGAACATAATACGCTGATACCACGAGTAACTATCATCTTCAATGAAAATAAAATGAAATGAACGTATTTGATATAATTTTTGCGCATATAAGAACAAAAATCCTGATTGATAAGTCCTAACATATACCTATTAAATTCCTGATCTGCGAACTCTACGCATCTAGGTATCACAGTTTCTGTTAGTGTTTCTTCCATATCTATGAAAATTGATTTATCACGTCAACTTACCTGGAATAAGAAGAATGGCTTGAAGTATGGTCCCCGCTGCAACAAAGGCTAACATCTTTGAAAAAATGTTCCAGACACACCACAATATTTCTAGTGTTTTTACCGGTTCACGAATTTTTTCCACCACGCACCACTCGAGACATAGCAGGCTCTGAAAATTGAAAAAAAGCTGAAAACATCATTTGATTCGAAGTTATGAATTATTTGGAGTACATGATCTGAAGAAACTCGATAGGCAGAATAAAATATATATTTATCAACGCGGAAAGACTTTTGTGGTTTACTTACTATAATGGTACCGAATACAATCCGATAATGCAGTACTCAAATATCATTAAAGACTGACTCATTTGAGAATTACACTTTTGCGTTCCTTTGGTGATGCTGGCTTGAGAAGCTGACAATCATACCTATTACATTTTATGGAAACTGATTGAAAGTAAAATAAATGAACTCTGGTAGTATCACTTTTTTCAAAGCGTGTCTGTATTAATCCTAACACTCACTATTTTCTGTTTTAGGAAGGATTTCTTTTTATTCTTCCTAATTTTTCCTTCTATCAAAACTAAATGAACACATATAAAGAACTCATGCCTTCCATATTCCATTCGGACAATGCATGTGGAATGGTACAAATCGAAATAGATGATTTAATTCTTATGGGTATAGGTAGTCCCTCTCCACTGTAAGGAACATTAAATTCGGGGACAATCTGTAACAGAGTGAATCTGTATCAGTTCTTTCCTGGTACCTAAACAGCTGAAGAAAGTCGTAATGCAGATAATTATGCGAGCATTCTTCGTCGAAATTATCTATCTTTGAATGTTGAAAATCGTGAGAAATAAATACTTTCTGAGACATACTCTGTTCTGCTAACTGCCACTGATTTAGCAGAAGTAATAGGTGCATTTGTTGGTCGATAATAAACAAGAACTAGAATTATATCTTGCAGATATCTTCTCAGTTTTATGGTAATCGTTAGTGTTAGCGTCGATACACAAACATAACCAATATTTATACTTGTGTCAGTTGACGTGACCTTTTAAAATGGTTTGTTCCCTTATATGACATCATTCACTACGTCATCTTGAATGCGCTTTGAAAACAAGATTGCATGCGGTTCATCATGTATGATACCAAAAATATTTCAACTGAAACAATCTTTTCGGAATGCTCCCGTATAGAAAGTTTGAGAAAACTAGTACTAGTAGTTTTCCATTTATGTTCAACCTGAACATGAACCTCATCCTTACATCATAAACTTATGATAATTATGGGGATGTATCAAACATCTGAAACTCGCGTGGCATATTCTGAATAAATAATATTATCCGGATTCTTGATTTCAATTCCATCCTGGGTTTCAGTAATATATTCATGTCGAGAGTGAATAATCTGATGTCTGTTGAAATATTCAGTAGTTTTCTTATGTCAGAATGTTTCTCACAGGAGTACGCGTGTGTCTGTCACATGAATGATCTGAATTAAATTACTGTGCGAAAGGAACACTTCCCCTTATCAGTTAATATGATAATTGAATCGGACTTTCTTCATGTGCAAGCGCCTATGAAATTACAAGAATAATGATAGGAAGTATGGTAGTTTAGAGTCCAACATACCTACTAACAATACTGCTCAGGAACCTCTCGCTAGTACAACTATTATACAGTACCACCCAAAATATCTGAAGGTTGCGGAGATTATCCTTATCTTAAGCCAGGAAAAACTAAAGAAAGGATCGAGACCTAACGCCCGATATCACTGCTTAGTGCGGTGGCCACGATGGTGGAAAGAATCCTGCTAAAGAGATTCCAGGAATTCCAAGAAAGCTCTCGCTCATCCAGATGGAACAGTTCAGCTTCAGTAGTGGTCATTCAACGACCTCTTGAGTGGCCAGAATTGTCCAAGAAGTTAGAAAGGGCTTCAACTGAAATCTTGTCACAGTTATGGTCCTGTTAGATTTCCAGAAGGCATTTGATACCGTCTAGATAGAAGGTCTAGTCATGAAGATGTTATAAGCAGGCACACCAGATCATATGGAAAAGTTCATGGACTCATAACCTAGTCTACAGGACTTTCAAAGTCATTGACACAGGCTCCACGACGAAGAGAACTGAAGCAGGTGTACCGCAAGGAATGAGCCTGTCACCAATGTTGTAATCGCTGTATACACATGAATTTTTGATGTTCGTTAACATGAGCATGGCCATATTTGCTGACAACACGGCAATGTATGCCCAGTTGCACTCCTGCAATGCCAACAAGGCGCGGTTAAAGACTCATATGTAGCAGATGGTCGTACCGTATCTTGCGAGAAACGAGATTGCGTTAAATCCGGCAAAAACAGAACTCATCTCTGTTAAACTGGAGTCCGTGTGGTACCTGAGAGTACGGCTGAACAAACGATTGACACAGATCTGCGACAAAGATCTGCGACAGCAGTAAAAAGTACATACCCGTTAATAGCCAGGAATTCTAACCTGTCCATGAAGAACAAGGTGTTTAATAAACAAGTAGGTCATTAGACCAACGATGACCTATACCTGCCTAGTGTTTTGCAGCAGAAGAAAGAACCCCGAATCGTCACACACAGTGACAGATACATTCAGATAGACGCATTGAGGGAGCTGGCCGATATCGTCCATCAAGGCATTTATGAAATGACAGTCTGATAAATTATACAGATACCATATCCTTGGTAAGCCCGCTAACCAGATATATAACAGCGGTCCGAGCCCACCACAACAGGCAAAGAAGGCATAGAGGACTCATCTTCCAGGCACTGGACATTTTCTACTAAAACCCAGAAGACGAACTACTCATGAAACTTAGGAATGTTTGATCCCGGTTTTTTTCGACGTTTTTCTGGAGACCAACATGAGCAAACAAAACTCCCCGCATAACTTGAAGAAATCGGAAAAGTCTTACAACGTAGTGACTTGGCACCTACAGCATTCAACTGCCTACATTACACCGTAGGGCAAGAGTAAATCCCTCGTCGTTAAAGGCAATATAACTTTCTAACCATTCTGTCGCTTATAGTTCAGTCGACAGGTTGAAAAAAGTGGGGTTAGGTGGAAAAAGGTCGGAAGTTAATGAAACTTCAGGAGGTTCTTCAGGGATGGTTAATCAACATTTACTCAAGTTTTGGACCTCCAGAACCCCAAAAAGTAGGGGGGGGAATCTGCAAAATTTTTGACCTCTCTCCGGTTTTTCCTCGATTACTTTTTTCTCTCACGTCCTACGGAAAAAAACATATCGATACTTTTTTGTAGAGCGTAAAATTATATACAATTTTGACTGAAGAAACATGCTTGTATGTGAATTCGCTACCGAGATATGGCACGTCAAAAATTGCTAAGAAATTACAAAAAATTACAGCTTATTTCATCTGCTATACCCGAATTATGATGAAATGTTGTAGTAATTATGGTTCTTAGTTGAAGTCACCAATATCGATTGGGAGAGAATATTTCAAAACTTAAGCGTTAATGACGCAGTTGCTGTTTTATACAGGGAATTAAATAAAATTATTGATGAAAATGTTCCGATCAGGAGATCTGATAGCAGATTTCCTACATATTTTAAAAGAGAAACTATTAAAACAATAAAACAAAAAAAATACTATCACAAAAAGTTTAAGATGTATCAAAATTAACATGACTATAACCGTTTTAAAGAATTGAGAAAACACGCAAAAGATCTGATACGGCGGGATTACTGTGCCTACATAGATTTGATTGAATCGGAAATACCAAAAAATAACAAAAAGTTTTGGAATTTTTTGTCAAACAAAGAAAGAACAACAGGGTGCATTTTCAACAAGGTTACTTTCAACAACTCCTCCGCCAACAATGGTATTGATATGTGTAATTTATTCGCAGATTTTTTTTGAATCCGTATATACTCAACCAAAATCTCTTACACCATCCCTATCAAATACTCTCACACAAGTGACAAAAGTTACCCAAAACCAAGTACTTGATTTGATAAACACACTGGACATTAATAAATGTCCAGGACCAGATAATATCCCACCATCATTCATAAAAAAATGCGCATTGCACCTGAGCAAACCCCTTACACTCATCTACAATCTATCACTCACATCTACATTTCCTAAACTGTGGAAAACGGCTCATGTCGCTCCTATCCACAAATCAGGTGACAAATCAAATATCAAAAACTATAGGCCAATCAGCAAATTATCTATATTCAGAAAACTTTTAGAAGAAATAATTAACGATCTTTTGTTATATGAAGTAAAAAATTTTATTATTGAACAGCAACTTGGTTTTTTTCCTAAAAGATCCATAGAAAGTAATTTAACTGTTTATTCTGAATACATAAGAAAAAATATGGACAGTGGTACACATATTGATGCGATATACACCGACTTCAGTAAAGCGTTCGATAGAGTAAATCACCCTAACCTAGTGAGCAAACTTGCTGAAGTTGGGGTAAGCGAAAATATATCTAAGTCGTATATAACAGATCGTAAACAAAGAGTCACAATAAATGGATTTGAATCTAGGTCGTTTTCTTGCCCTTCTGGAGTACCTCAAGGTAGCCACTTGGGTCCCTTACTGTTCATCATATATATAAACAATGTTTTCAAATGCCTCAAAAATTCAAAATTTCCAGTGTATGCAGATGATCTTAAAATAATTCACAGGATAAGGGATAACAGAGGACGACTTGAATACATTTTCTCTGTTCTGTGATACTAATGCACTTTCTCTCAATCTGGAAAAATGTCACCACATAAGCTTTACGAATAATAATAAAAATAAAATAACTTACCTATATACATTCAAGCAGAAACCAATTCAAAATGTTAGCGAGATAAGAGATTTGGGGATCATAATAGACGACAAACATTATTTTAAAGCACACATAATATAATTGCAAACGAAACAAATAAAAACATGGGATTTGTCATCAGAAATAGCAAAGATTTCAAAAATCCTAAAACATTAATTTCACTATGTAATGCATGTATCCATAGTAAACTAAGTTTTTGCTCTATAATCTGGAATCCAATATATGCAGTACATATCAACAGACTGGAAAAAATCCAAAACAAATTTTTAAGATTCTTGGGATACAAAACCAATTCCCCTGTACAGGATAGCAACTACGACGTCATCAGGAAAAAATTCAATATTCTCTGACTGGCTGATAGAATACCTCTCAGTGATGTATTATTTTTAACCAAAATCATTAAAAACCAAATCGACTCGCAAGAATTACTGTCACAACTACAATTCAATATTCCACTAAGAAGCCTTCGGAGAAAGGAATTTTTCAATAACCCGAGTAAAAGGACAAAGTCTCCTCTCATACGATCGCAAAATAAATTCAACCAATGTAAGCAAAAAATTGATAAAGATATATTTTCCAAAAATTATTTATTTAAAAAAAAAAATTTTAAATCTTCATATTTGTAAATATGATTATAATTGATGTTTGAAACCCGTTAGATCCGTTGAAAATTTGAATTTTTTTAATTTTAAGATATTGTATCTAAAATAGTTCACCCTATTCCAATCATTCAATGTTATTATTCATTATCACTCTATGTATATATTTTGTAATAATTTTGATAAGCACTACCAATTCAATGTATCTAAAATCAGTGGACACTAATTTTGGAATATCACATACATAAATAACACATACAAAAATAACATTAAAAAAATATATCATAGTACAATAAAAACATTTAATCATAACAACATTCCTATGAATAATATTATTCTAAAATAACAAATAAATCTAATATTACCAATATTTGAACGATTTTTTATATTTTTATGACTCGATTGTTCCTGAACGAACTATTCGCCTTTTTGCAAGGCTGGAAAATCTGTTGTTCCACCCCTCTGTATTGTCAAATGAATCAAATGTGTCCCCAAGCTGCTAAATAAACTTTGGACACCCCACTCCTCCTTTTCCCACCGAACCCCAATTCTCAAAAGCTAACTTTCTAATGAAAGCCAACCATACCTCTTCACATCATTTTGGTATTGATATCAGTTACTTTTCGGATCGATAAGAAAAGAAAACAAGATTTTTGACAGTTTTGCTGTGTGGTCGACGGTCTTCCTCAATCAGCTCAATCAGCTGCTGAATGGAAAACTGGCATTCATCACTATTCTCGTCGATATATGAAAATATCACTTGCATGGTTTCGTCAACACTCGGCGATGGGCGGAGTCCTCTTTTATGCGATGACTTAGGTGGATGGTAAAAGCTTGCGAGGCTAAATCAGTGTCCAAATTATGCAACTGGCTAATGCACTCTTCTATTTTCTTCCCCCAGTCGTCTCCACGAATCCTCGCCTTTTCGATGATTCTATTATAAATTTCGGGTAGAGTCACTTCGACTGTAGCATTGCGCCTTTCCAAGGGCAGCTTTGCCTGTTTAGCTCTGAAATCATCAGTGATAGCTTCCTCACAAAGAAAACACGCATTGGTGAAGTCGAATTTCGCAACTTGTGACCGTCGGGTAGGTGCAGGAGAAGGAGCTTTGGATGTGTCACATCCACGGCGTGTAAATGCAGCAATTAATTTCTCATTGTTGTACCTTGTTTGGCAAACACTGTGGGCTCTTACTTCACTCAACTCACGCAGAAACTGTCTCCAACAGTCTGGCAACTCCTCTGGCTTTCACTACAGTTAGTTCACCTGATGCTTCAACTCCTTTACAAATAAACCACAAGTCTGATCCACGCGCCATCTCAGAAAATTACCCAAAAACCAAAACTGTCACTAACACTCGATGCTCCTTTCGCTAACAAAGTTATTGACTTCAAGAGCTGAAGGTTTGTAATGTTACTTATCTAACCTAATCTTATATTTACTCTGAGTGGTTAAACACTCTCTGTCCCATTTTTACCAATCCCCAATTTTAATTTTCTTATTACCTAATTTGACTATTCTACCTGAGGTACTTATACCCTTCTATAATTAGTATTTTTCGATTTCTTCTTGGAATTATTGAATAATAGAGTCATGTTGAAAGAATAAAATGAAAAGTGATCTAATATGACCTCAAAAGTCGAAAACAAATAGGTCTAGGTAGCGCAGGTAGAATAGACAAATTTCAGCCTTCTGTGTTGAATATTGGCTCATCGTTTGCATTCCGCAGTTCCACAAGAGCAGTGTTCTAACATCTATTGTTTTCCAGCTTTTTACTGCTGTAGCTGATCACACACTCCCCTTGGCCCGACACTCTCTTTTCCTTGGGCGGAACGGTTCCACGTCCGAATAACATAGATACAAAATATCACGTCATAATATCATATACATAAATAACACATACAAAAATAGCATTAAAAAAATATATCATAGTACAATAAAAACATTTAATCATAACAACATTTCTCAGAATAATATTATTCTAAAATAACAAATAAATCTAATATTACCTATATTTGAACGATTTTTTTATAGTTTTATGAGTCGATTGTTCCTGAACGAACTATTCGCTTTTTTGCAATGCTGGAAAATCTGTTGTTCCACCCCTCTGTATTGTCAAATGAATCAAATATGGTCTAATTCCTTTAACATGACACACAGTTGAAATTTCATTACTTTATATGTACTGACCATTGTTATCGCATATAGCGGTATTTTTTCCGGGGGGGTTCCACGTCATTAGTATTTCTTTCCGATAATAATTGTCAAAAATAAATCCTTCAAAAGTTACATTTCATGTTTATTTTGTGAATTATTTTGGCAGTGAAAAAAAGTAAACATTTACGCATCGATAGAGATGCAGAAATATCACGTTTTTTGACGAAGAAGTTGTCCCTATTCTTCCTATTGACGTCCTCGCCAATTGGGTGAAATGTTACTGCTATTATGATTATAAATTACCACATACTTTCCGCAACCGTTTTGGATTATAGTAGGGGAGCTCACGATGCTAAATGTGGATTTACTGGAGCGTCATAGAGACCTTTTGGGTAGCAAAGCTTAGATAAGAAAAAAAAATTATATAATGTATTTTTAATAATGTACGTATGTTAATCTGATCGTTTGCATGATGGGGGTGGTCGTAGGTAAGGGTTGAAAAAAAAACGGCATTAGGCGCAGTTTTTCAAGCTCCATGAAGAATCTTTAAGTTTGAATTGATCGTACTAGAAATTCCAGAGTGATTCCGAAAAAACACTTTTTTCGGTTTCCTTTCGACAACGATAACTCACGAACAAATCAACCGATTCTGACCGGACTGGCGACGATCGACATGGTTTTTTGATATCAATGGTGATATCAATGGTAATGGTAATGGTAATTATGGATGGTGACTGATGCGCTGTGACCTAATTAGATCTATTGTGCCCCATCTTCTTCTACTATTTCAAGGTGTTCTCGTTTACAGCAGCCCCTCAAGCCCCAATTCCTTGAGGAATTCAAGGATTTTGAGGGGGTCCATTCGTGGTATTTCTCCCACAGTCAACTGGTGTGATCCCAGTATATTCAAACTTTTGTGATGTACAGCATAACACTTCAGCAATATATGGTGTGGTGTTTCTGGATGTTCCACACATAATCTGCAGGTGCTGTCCTCCTCTGAGCCTAGCTTCCTTAGGTGTGAGTCTGCAGTGTCCCGTCAGAAATCCCGTGATTGTCTTTAGACTAGTGTCTTCGATCTTGCTCGGTTGAAGTTGCCGAGGAGATCTTTGGCCTGCCTTCGCCAGTGTGTTGCTCTCATTACTCCTTCAGTTTTTTTGAGTTCATCTTGGAAGTAAGATTTTCCAAGTCCGCAAAATATTTCTGGCCCGATCAGTGGCGTTGATGCCCCTTTTCGTGCCAGGGTATCTGCTTGTTCATTGCCCTCCACTCCGACGTGCCCCGGCACCCAGAGGAAGATCACCTTGTTGTTCCTGCCTAGATCATTAAGTTTTTCTAGGCATTCCCAAACCATCTTTGAGTTGATGTTATATGAGCTCAACGCTTTGATGGCTGCTTGACTATCGGAGAGGATTGCGATTTCCTTGTTCCGGTATTTCCTGTCGAGGTTGGATTGAATGCACCTTTCTATGGCGTGAATTTCTGCTTGAAGAATACTGGGGAACTGGCCCATGTGTTCGGAGTATTTGGTGCGAGGCCCAAAGACTCCTGCTCCAGTTCCATCGGGAGTTTTGGACCCGTCCGTGTACCATGTTATGGTATTCTTTCCCAGGGCTCAAATGGATTCTATGGTCCACCCACTCTTGGTATTTAGTTCCGTTCGAAGGAATTTCTCGAAACAAAATTTCCTGGTAATTTCGTCAGTTGGGAGATCGGCAAGGTGTGCACTTTCGATGGTGGTCATATTTATAAGGTTCATATTTGGTGAAAGTACTTAACCAGGTACAAGGTATCAATCCCCGCTTGGGCTCCCCTGCTATTACGAACGAATGCTCTTCCCAATCTTTCCTATCACATTTTCAGGATAATTGGATCATTCAAAATACTCAGCTGATTCATCTCTATTCCTCACTAGAACAGTCTAAGCATATTGACCAATCCGAATTAATGAACTGGATACCCGAAAAACGCGCTATATGGCTACCAAACAGCATTTTATAATACATTATGTAAACACAACGTTAACTATCAACGTTATTTTATTCCTCGGGCCTTTCTCGAAGCAGATATCCTGCTTCAAAGAGATCGATCTTAATGAACAAAAACGACGAGACAGGAGATTGAAAAATAAATATTTGCAGAAAATATAACTGATATAGTTTCGAGGAAGTGAATCTCCGAGCTTAATATCCGCACAGGCCTGATATTTTTCTTCATTTCAGCTGAAGTGAAATCAATTATGGAGGGTAGCAGGTTATTATGCGGAGGGCATTAGCCTTACGGAATTATAAGTTATACGAGGTTATTAACATGGAACAGCTCAAGTGGTAGGTACAAAGGAAATTTTAATTGATGTCTTTAATTGGAATTTCACATTATCGTGACATCACAGTTTTGCTGTGAATGAAGCAGTGAAAAATGTGATGTTCTGATTACTAATAAACTAGAGCTGACAAAGAAAAAGTGCAAAGTGGTTAGTTTTTTCAATTTCCACATTCGATAGACATTGTTTCTAATGAGAACGCATCAATCTGTACGTCAGTGGAAAGAGAGGTAAAAATGCCTTCAAAAAAATTAAGTATTAACAAGGATATTTGCGAAAAACTATGAATGAATTAGTATCTTTCTACAAAATACTTACTCATGGAAACATCAACATTTTCGTTGTGCTTTATTGTAATTTGTCACTGAAGAAAACTGAACGAATGTAACTGAAACATGACGACTTTTTCCAAACAAGGCATCCAGTTTTCCAGAGAGAAATCCCACTGAACTTTGAAATTATCTGTTGTTTTCTCTTGTAAGAGAGAATTCTTCGACTCAAATTGTCCTTCAAGAATTCCAATGAATGAAAATTTTTGATGACAACGTTACAAATTTTGGGTAAATAAATAAAATGAGAAAAACATATAGTCATACTACCCTGTATAGATATTTGAACTTTTGAGGAATTTTGATTGGTCGATGCTGGGTTCTTTCGATGATGTTAACGATAGTGTGACATATTTTTATCGAGTATTCTATAATATTCTTAACATATGTGTACCAAAATACAAACCAACTAAAACTAAAAAATTAATCCTAACATGGTTTTCAGAAGAACTAAAAACAGACTTACGGGATAAAGAATTTTACAGGCGCAAGAAAAATAAATCGAAATATTTCCTAACAAAATATAGTACTTTGAGGGCAGAAATCAAACGAAAAATCAAAGTTGAATACAAAAATTACCTGGAGAACATTCAAAACAACATTAAGGAAACCCCAAACCTATTCTGGAATTTCGTTGACAAACAAAGACAAACTAAATCAACTGAAACCCACTTTAAACTAACAAATAGAGAGGTGTCAAATCCCAAAATTATAGCAGGTGAATTAGGAGATTACTTCTCCTCTGTATACGAAAATGAATCAACGTATGATCCCAGAGTAATAAACCAACTTTCCGACAATATACATTTCAAGTATCAACAGAACGTACATTTTGAAAAAATAACCCTTGAAGAGCTACAAAAAGCATTCCAAAACTAAAACCAAAGAAGTCGGCTGGCTCTGATAACATTCCGTGTTACATATTCAAAGCATGCAGAGAATCATTACTTTATCCACTTCTCATGATTATGAATAAATCATTGAGTACAGGAGTATTTCCAAAGGAATTCAGGTAATCAAAAATAACACCAATTCATAAAAATGGCGATAAAAAAATTATTAGTAATTATCGATCGGTGGCAGTACTGAACTGTAAAGCAAAAATTTTCGAATTTGTCATACATGGAAAGTTATATGAGGCGTTCAAAAATGATAATGTTACTGAACAACATGGCTTCTGTCGTAACAGATCTATAGAAACAAATCTATTAACGTTTACTAATCATATCACGAGCAATATTGACAAAACGCAAGTCGATTGCATTTATACAGATTTCGCAAAAGCGTTCGATAAAGTCAATCATGACTTACTGTTAGCAAAACTTAAAAACTAAGGATTCAGTAATCATCTTATAGAATTCTTCCTGTCTTACTTAAAACTACGGTCACAATTTGTTACTTTCAAGGGAGAGGCCTCACAAGTTTTCTTAGCAGGCTCAGGAATTCCCCAAGGATCGAACTTACGCTAATGTTCCTCATGTTCATTAACAATTTGCCCAAGGAAGTTTCATCTGACTGCTTATTATAAGCTGATGACTTCAAAATTTTTCAAAGTATTTGCAGCGTCAATGACTACTTGGAGCTTCAAAATGACAACATTTCAATATGGTCAGAGAACAACAATTTATTATTCAACCAGTCAAAGTGTAAAGTACTAACGTTAAGCAGTAACAGGAGCCCACATAATTTCGTATATCATATGCAAAATAAACCACTAGATAGAGCCACCACCAAACTTGACGTGGGAGTTCTTTTTCAAAATGATTTAAAATTTAATAGTCATATAGATAGAATCATTCGAGAAGCCAATAAAATGATTGGGTTTGTGAAAAGATCCACTTTTTACTTTAATGATACTGAAGTGTTAAAACTCTTATACCGGGTGGCTACGGAAGTATTGCCTACGGAATATCTCAGTTATTGTATGAAGTAGGTTTGTGAAATTTGGAGCGTCGATATAATGACATAAGAGCTAGAATTTGAGCATATTGACATGTCGAAGTTAACTTCTGGTCTGACCGGAAGTAACATCAACTTTCTTATTTTAAATGGAAACCCTATTTTATTTTCCTTTCGCTTTATTCAGCATTCAATTCCCTTTCTAATGACATATCACAAGTTGGTATCTAACCAGAATCTAGATAAGAAAAGAATTATTATTGAAATTCACCGAGTAGGCCGTGGAAGCAAAATGAAAGTCAAAAATTGAAAAGTTGGCTATGGAAACCATACGTCACTTGATAACAGTTGCTACTACTGTGATATTTTATTTTCATTCGTCGGCGTTATAAAAAGCCGCCAAAAAAATATTGGAAAAATTGGGGAAAAAACAATACTCTGTAGGTCCATAACTTAAATAGGAACATACAACTTTTTCTTGCCTGTACTATTCAGCATAACCATTCCTTTCTAATGATATAATAGAAAGTAATTTTTTGAAATGAAATACCAAAAAATCCAATTATTATTATTCAAATAACAAAAAAACAGATTTATCGAAAAAAGATAAAATAAATTCAAAACAAATGTTCGAAATGCATTCCCTGACTGGACCATGGGTTGTTATAAGTCTCTCTTGAGAGCGATTTTGAAGATAATTTCCTCGCTATTCTTGAATTAGGCGGAGGGGCGCCATCTTGCTGGAAGTACATTCTCTCAGTTATTTCCGCTGGTAGGTTGTTAATGAATTCCGAAATTTCATTCGTTAAAAAATTAAAGTATCTCTCTCCGGTTAGTTGGCCTTGAAAAAGAATGGGGCCAACAATATGAGTTCCAATTATTCCTGCCCAAACATTCACACCAAATCTCTCCTGGAAGCCACCTAGTCGAAACCGGTGCTCGATTTCTATCGCCCAGTACCTGAAACAAATGACCGTTCACACTTTTAGCACTTTACACTTCGACTATCGACAATAATCCAAATAAAGTACAGTACCTACCTTGTATTATTCCTGTTAAATAATCCATTGTTGGTAAATCTTGACTCGTCCGTAAACAAGATATAATAGTTAAATAGGTGATTCTCAGCATTTTGTCGACGAAACCAATTACAATATTCCAGGCGCCTTTCACCGTCATTTTCATACAAATGTTGATGCAACTGATACTTGAAGGATTTAAATCGATGTTTTTTCAAAATTTTCCTAGCAGAGTCCTTACTTATAGCTAATTCGGCGCCAATCTGCCTTGAGGAAATTGTGCTATCATATTGTACTAAAGCTAATACATTAATTTCAGTTTCCTCATTAATAACAAATGCTTCTTGGTCTTCGTGAACATCAGGCTCAGTTCTTAATTTTTCTTCAAGCCACTGGAAATACCTTCTTGACGGTTGCTGCCTCCCTGGATACCGCTCTAAATACAATCGTTCAGCGGCATAAGAATTTTTCAAACATTCACCATAAATGAGAAGCATGTCAATTTGTTCGGTTCGTGAATAACGGGGCATTTTTTGAATATTCCACTAACTGATTTTGATTTCCAAACCCTTTTAAAATGGCAGAATCAAAAACACTACTTCGAACGTCAAAATAATATGGATAGCAGCGTTCGTGAGAGCTCTAGTTTCTTTTTTGTTTCATTCCAAAATACATCTTAATCAGCCTACTTGTTAATATTTTGGTTCGAATGATTATTGCAATGGAATGATTATTCTGAATAGCACAAACATCGTCCATAGGTAGATATTAGAATATCTATGGACGATGGCACAGACCAAGTACGTTTATGTTCCTATTTAACCTAGAACCTACAGGATATAATTTATCATTCCACATTATTTTTAATGTTATTTTTGCGTATGGCGATAATCTGTTTTGTTATTTGAAGAATAATAATTGAATTTTTTGGTATTTCATTTCAAAAAATTACTTTCTATTATATCATTAGAAAGGAATGGTTATGCTGAATAGTACAGGCAAGAAAAAGTTGTATGTTCCTATTTAAGTTATGGACCTACAGAGTATTGTTTTTTTCCCAAATTTTCCAATATTTTTTGTGGCGGCTTTTTATAACGCCGATGAATGAAGATAAAATATCACAGTAGTAGCAACTGTTATCAAGTGACGTATGGTTTCCATAGCCAACTTTTCAATTTTTGGCTTTCATTTTGCTTCCACGGCCTACTCGGTGAATTTCAATAATAATTTTTTTCTGATCTAGTTTCTGGTTAGATACCAACTTGTGATATGTCATTAGAAAGGGAATTGAATGATGAATAAAGTGAAAAGAAAAAAAAATAGGGTTTCCATTTAAAATAAGAAAGTTGATGTTACTTCCGGTCAGACCGGAAGTTAACTTCGACATGTCAATATGCTCAAATTCTAGCTCTTATGTCATTATATCGACACTCCAAATTTCACAAACCTACTTCATACAATAACTGAGATATTCCGTAGGCAATACTTCCGTAGCCACCCGGTATGTTAGTCTAGTACGAAGTAAGCTAGAGTATGCAAGTATAATATGGGATCCACCACGACAGTATCTCAGTCAAAGCGTTGAAACTGTACAAAATGAGTCTATATATGATATATATGGTTCATCTTTATATCCTAGATGTGCTGTCTCCTAAGCTGACGATTTTCTAGAGGGATTTGTCTAATCTGAAAAAAAATAAATAGGAAAACGGTTGACAATAAAGGCCATCCCTGCAACTTCCCGCTAACTCCATACCTAAGCGCTCAACATTTCACTTATTTTGTTTTTGAGCTCTTCGAGCTCAAAAACAAGATAATTTTGTCATTATGTCTGATAGAAGTTGATACAATATTCTGAATTTTCAAACCGCAATAACTTTTGGATAAATGAACCGATTTTCATGCGGTTGACGGCATTCGACGCAGTGTTTCAAGCTCCATGGAGAATCTTCAAGTTTGAATTGATCGAACTGGAAGTTTCAGTGATTCCGAAAAAACACTTTTTTCGGTTTTCTTTCGACAACGATAACTCACGAACGAATCAGCTGGACTGACGGCGATCGACGTGGTTTTTTGATATCAATTGCTGATTACTTTTTTAAATCGGTAGATAAAGCCGTTTAAAAGTTATTCCAAAAAGACCACATTTGAAAAAAAATATCCATAGTTTTTTTGAGATTTCTCAAAATCTACCCGTACGAATCGGTTCAAATTATATTCAAAATCTAAGTTTGGCCAAGTCAAATAGATAAAGAGTGAGTGAGAAATCGTAACGCGGAGAGAGGAACATAGTTTGATGTGACCACTAGATACATACATACATACATTTCTGGATGTGTGGCATTTTTTGAATCGGAATTCCTAAACATGGATCGGTAGGAGTGAAACAATTCATTGGCCATCTAAGATTTGATACCCTTGGTTCCTTATACTGGACCATTTGTAAAACTAAGTTTACAAATACCGACCAATAAATCTCAATGAATTGAAAAATAGCATAACAGAAGGGTTCAACGAAATCAATAATCAAGTGGTTGTCTTCAATAAAGTGCATAATGGCAAAGTGTGAACATTTCATATAAAATTTCAATTATTAAATTTTCGTGTATTATCAATTTCAAAATATCTTTTTTTGTGCATCACACGAATTTTCTTCGCAATAACATTATATTTATTATTATGTATATTATAAACATCTCTGGATATTGAATAATGTCAAACATATTCCGCTTTATCTATTACAGATAAGTTCAAGGAACATAGATATTACTTTAATAAAGAAGTCGTTAGTAAAGGAATATATATTGAGTCGGCATTCTTTCAAAATATACCAGCTATTTCAGTTATATGTATTTGTTTCGTTTGTTTCATTGTTTTTTAGTTCATGCTTTAATCAAATTTTCACCAGTATGGAAACTGCTCATTCCCATGAGTATAACCGCGTGATAAACAGTAAATAGTATTTTGTTAATTATAATGTGCATTGCAGAAATGCAGTGTTGAAATAATATTCTGAATTCAATTGAAGATGGAATAAACATAAAGATAAGATAAACATTGAGAACTAGTCATATGACGGAAAGTATTCAGGTAATAATGAAACACGTTGCCAGGGGTGGCCAGGTTGTCCAAAGAAGCCTTACCGTCAAATTGTTAATGTGTGTCGTTGAATTACAAATAATTCTATATATCACAACAATATCATAACAATATTATATAACGTTATCACGAGTGCGGAAAGTGACATTTTTTACATGAATGAAAAGTACGAAGCACAGGCCTAGTGCGACAATTCCTTACAAATGTGAAAAATCACTTTCTCATAAGTAATTTACACAATTTTTCCTACGACCACGCTATGATTTTATAAATATTATCGATATTATTGATATGTGTGCAAGAAAAATGAGCAAAAAGGCTGACTGAGAACCATTTGAACTAACCTCATCAATTTTGATTACTTCCTTGGCATATTGAAATGGTAGTCAGACACACTTAACTTGATTACAGCATCTGAAACATTTTTCCATATTAAATATTTTTCAAAAACCAACGTAAACTGCAAATTATTTCGTTAGTAAAACGTCGAGCTTCTCATCCTAAGAAAGAACACGGGATGGATCCCAGACGATTGATTTTTTTACAGAAATCAAAATATAAACACTTTTCAAATTGATTGTTTCTTGTGCTCCATATTTGAATATTATGTAAGTAAATCCAGAGAAAAATTATATATTTCACATCTTGAAAGCGGCGATAAATCTAAACAAAAATTATGTATTCGACAGCTTTTCCGCAAACAAGTGGAAAATTACTTTCTGCACGTGTGCGTATAGTACTTTAAACAACAATGGGACCCCATACATGGTACCACTGGTCTCAACAGCATTCTGAATGCAGTTTTCTACGTCAGAAATTATTTTAGGAGTTCGAATTTCGGAGTTTTGTGAAAGATACTGCAAATTTTTCATCAAGTGCCAACAATTCCTAATAATTGTGTATAGCGCTGTGATATTTGTCATTCCAAGAAATATAAATTAGAAGATTTTCTATACATGGAGTTGTTTTGTTGCTGAAAATATTATATATCATCTCATTATTTCTAAACTTTCAATTTCTAGAAATATTTACAGCGTCCGCAATAAGTTGGATACATATGAGAAAAAAACTGTTATTGAAATTTCTGAAAAAATCTTCGTTCGTTTCTGCATATCCGAAAACTGAGAAAATCTGTTGAGACTTATAACCCGCGATTTCAGACATTGCGTTAATCAAAAAAAAAATTACTGTATGTGTTGCTGAAAATCGGGTCAAATTGACTTTCAAAACCTTTTACTGAGAAAATATATTTGGAATCCAACGAGAACCATGTACTTACTTCAAACAGGCTTGCAAAAAAATCACAAGTACTATTCTTGTCAATTAAAACTCAATAATTTATTATATCATATCCTAATTGAATTGTGTAGATGGATTTGAAAATAAAAAAAAAAACTAATATAAAAACTATCATATAATATTATGATCCAAAATTCCTACAGAGTTCTGAAGGGTTACCGATTCTAAATGATTGTCTGTTGAGAAATAAAGTAAATTTTTCTTGACCGTAGTATAGTAGTTCATCATTTGTTATTATTTAAAAAAGTTTATTCAATTTTCAAGACAGAAAGTGGGTAGTATAATTTTTCGGGAGAGCAGAACCAAGATAATTAATTGTTAAAGGTTTTAAGCTATATATTTCATAGGCCTTTATTAGTTAGGAGAACGTGTTTCTCAAAAGGGTACTCCGAATTCTGAAAATAGGTCAGAACATTTCAAAATTAGTTGGCTAATTTTCTTATTACCAGTTTATTTATAATTATTTACTAAAAGATACAAAAGCACTTCTTCAGTTCAGAAAAATTGAAGAGAACTCGTTGATTTGAGTATCGTTTTGGCTTATACAGTAAATCCCTGCCTCTCCAAAAATATACGTTATACCGACCTATGAGCCTATGACCTATGAACAAACCAGCCATGGTTTCAATTTCCGAATTTTGAATGATTGCAGGAATCAATAACCCTTCACTGAGCTACTAAAAATTAAAACAAACCTTATTCAGTGATGATAACGATGAAATATACTGAACAGACAACTTTCGAGAACTTCGCGATCGTTTTCCAAACTCCGCGTGCGTTTGCCGAGCGCAATTCGAGAACGATCCGCTCCCCACAGCGTCCACGAAACATGTGCCGACGGCGTCGGGACGCTCCAGACGCGCCAACCAATTCAAAGTGAATCCGAATACGACGTTGCCGTGTTCTTGTGTGGCAGAGGTCAGTTTCAGTACCTAAATTGGTATTGGTGTTGAGGAAGTTGTCTAAGGATGAGGTTCACCAATGCTCAATTCCGGAAATAATTTCGAATACACAAATATTTCGAAAATTATTTCAATACGCAGGCAAACAATAAAGTACGAACAACAACAACAAGGTTGTGAACATCAATCGTTTTCAAAAAGACAATATATATATATATATATATATATATATATATATATATATATATATATATATATATATATATATATGTAAAGGGTGTTCCAAATTAAGTCGGCTCCATTGCCAACTCCGTTATTATTGATGCTACGAATTCGGTTAATTGGGCAAACTAGTAGCATTTTTAATGGCCTTCTCGATGCCGAACACAAAAAAAATTGACAGTCGCGTTATCAGAATATTTGATAAAATGATATTTCTTTCAAAGGAACACCCTATATTTTTTCATGCATTTCGATTCGTAATAACATTCTCAACAACAAATCTAATTTGACTTTTTTTCGTAAAGGTGAAAATAAGACAGTTTTATCAAGGAAACATTTATAACAAATGGATTTGATAAAGCGCTATAAAATATCGAGTAAATTTTCAAAATCACCGCCTTCTTGTTAAACACATATTTGGGCCCTTCTATTGACACTACGTGTGACATTCAACACAGTTCGGCCATCAATTCTATTAATTATAGTTTCAATATAATTTTTCACTTCATCTACATTATTATGGTTTATTTTGTACACCTCATTTTCCAGAAATCCCCAAAAATTAAAATCTAGAGGTGTCATGTCTGGTGAACGAGGGGGGCACTTAACAGGACCATTTGTAGCAATCCATCTGTTTCCAAAACAGCCTCGCAGCATTCTTTTTACGCCACTGACATTATGTGCTAGTGCTTCATCCTACTGAAAATAGATCATCTGACGAGCCTCTAGATCAAGATCATCAAAAAACTCTTCCAACACTCTTGTTTATAAATTATTGTAATGGGGTCCGTTCAAAGAACCATGGATGGATGGATGGATGGATGGATGGATGGATGGATGGATGGATGGATGGATGGATGGATGGATGGATGGATGGATGGATGGATGGATGGATGGATGGATGGATGGATGGATGGATGGATGGATGGATGGATGGATGGATGGATGGATGGATGGATGGATGGATGGATGGATGGATGGATGGATGGATGGATGGATGGATGGATGGATGGATGGATGGATGGATGGATGGATGGATGGATGGATGGATGGATGGATGGATGGATGGATGGATGGATGGATGGATGGATGGATGGATGGATGGATGGATGGATGGATGGATGGATGGATGGATGGATGGATGGATGGATGGATGGATGGATGGATGGATGGATGGATGGATGGATGGATGGATGGATGGATGGATGGATGGATGGATGGATGGATGGATGGATGGATGGATGGATGGATGGATGGATGGATGGATGGATGGATGGATGGATGGATGGATGGATGGATGGATGGATGGATGGATGGATGGATGGATGGATGGATGGATGGATGGATGGATGGATGGATGGATGGATGGATGGATGGATGGATGGATGGATGGATGGATGGATGGATGGATGGATGGATGGATGGATGGATGGATGGATGGATGGATGGATGGATGGATGGATGGATGGATGGATGGATGGATGGATGGATGGATGGATGGATGGATGGATGGATGGATGGATGGATGGATGGATGGATGGATGGATGGATGGATGGATGGATGGATGGATGGATGGATGGATGGATGGATGGATGGATGGATGGATGGATGGATGGATGGATGGATGGATGGATGGATGGATGGATGGATGGATGGATGGATGGATGGATGGATGGATGGATGGATGGATGGATGGATGGATGGATGGATGGATGGATGGATGGATGGATGGATGGATGGATGGATGGATGGATGGATGGATGGATGGATGGATGGATGGATGGATGGATGGATGGATGGATGGATGGATGGATGGATGGATGGATGGATGGATGGATGGATGGATGGATGGATGGATGGATGGATGGATGGATGGATGGATGGATGGATGGATGGATGGATGGATGGATGGATGGATGGATGGATGGATGGATGGATGGATGGATGGATGGATGGATGGATGGATGGATGGATGGATGGATGGATGGATGGATGGATGGATGGATGGATGGATGGATGGATGGATGGATGGATGGATGGATGGATGGATGGATGGATGGATGGATGGATGGATGGATGGATGGATGGATGGATGGATGGATGGATGGATGGATGGATGGATGGATGGATGGATGGATGGATGGATGGATGGATGGATGGATGGATGGATGGATGGATGGATGGATGGATGGATGGATGGATGGATGGATGGATGGATGGATGGATGGATGGATGGATGGATGGATGGATGGATGGATGGATGGATGGATGGATGGATGGATGGATGGATGGATGGATGGATGGATGGATGGATGGATGGATGGATGGATGGATGGATGGATGGATGGATGGATGGATGGATGGATGGATGGATGGATGGATGGATGGATGGATGGATGGATGGATGGATGGATGGATGGATGGATGGATGGATGGATGGATGGATGGATGGATGGATGGATGGATGGATGGATGGATGGATGGATGGATGGATGGATGGATGGATGGATGGATGGATGGATGGATGGATGGATGGATGGATGGATGGATGGATGGATGGATGGATGGATGGATGGATGGATGGATGGATGGATGGATGGATGGATGGATGGATGGATGGATGGATGGATGGATGGATGGATGGATGGATGGATGGATGGATGGATGGATGGATGGATGGATGGATGGATGGATGGATGGATGGATGGATGGATGGATGGATGGATGGATGGATGGATGGATGGATGGATGGATGGATGGATGGATGGATGGATGGATGGATGGATGGATGGATGGATGGATGGATGGATGGATGGATGGATGGATGGATGGATGGATGGATGGATGGATGGATGGATGGATGGATGGATGGATGGATGGATGGATGGATGGATGGATGGATGGATGGATGGATGGATGGATGGATGGATGGATGGATGGATGGATGGATGGATGGATGGATGGATGGATGGATGGATGGATGGATGGATGGATGGATGGATGGATGGATGGATGGATGGATGGATGGATGGATGGATGGATGGATGGATGGATGGATGGATGGATGGATGGATGGATGGATGGATGGATGGATGGATGGATGGATGGATGGATGGATGGATGGATGGATGGATGGATGGATGGATGGATGGATGGATGGATGGATGGATGGATGGATGGATGGATGGATGGATGGATGGATGGATGGATGGATGGATGGATGGATGGATGGATGGATGGATGGATGGATGGATGGATGGATGGATGGATGGATGGATGGATGGATGGATGGATGGATGGATGGATGGATGGATGGATGGATGGATGGATGGATGGATGGATGGATGGATGGATGGATGGATGGATGGATGGATGGATGGATGGATGGATGGATGGATGGATGGATGGATGGATGGATGGATGGATGGATGGATGGATGGATGGATGGATGGATGGATGGATGGATGGATGGATGGATGGATGGATGGATGGATGGATGGATGGATGGATGGATGGATGGATGGATGGATGGATGGATGGATGGATGGATGGATGGATGGATGGATGGATGGATGGATGGATGGATGGATGGATGGATGGATGGATGGATGGATGGATGGATGGATGGATGGATGGATGGATGGATGGATGGATGGATGGATGGATGGATGGATGGATGGATGGATGGATGGATGGATGGATGGATGGATGGATAGATGGACGGACGGACGGACGGATGGACGGATGGAAGGAAGGATGGAAGGATGGACGGATGTTTTATTTATCTTCTGTTCGAAATAAAATATGATGAAAATATTCTTACCGCCAAAATTATATTTTCAATTTTTTTCCTGCCATATTTTTTTTATATTTTTTCCAATTATTTTCCGATACTTATGTAGAAAACCTCGGCCGACGACAATCACCGACGACAATCGCCGACGACAATTGTCGGCGACATCTCGGCGACTTTGAAAAAAATTGTGAAAATACTTTTTTCGCCGAAATTAATTTTTAAAACTTGTGAAAATATTTATTTCGCCAAAATTAATTTTAAAATTTTTATCCTTCAAGTTTTTGTTGTTGGCCGACATTTTTGACATATTTCGTTGGCAAGGTCAATTTTCAAAAATCTCGATCATTTCCAAAATTTTTTGGTTCTCTGATAATTTCGAACAATTGAAAAAAAAAACAATTTGGCGGGAAAAGTATTATCACAACTTTCTTGACTTGACAATGTCGATTCAAGGTCAGTCAAAATTAAAAAAAAATTAAAGGAAAAGTATTTTCATAATTTTGGAGGGTAAAATATTTTCAATCGATCTTTCTCAAAATTTTTTAGGGCTCTAGAAAAAATTTAAAAAAAATGGCGAAAAAATATATTTAATTTTTTTTTATTAAAAAATATAAAAAAAAAAATTTGGTGGGAAAAAAATTTAAAAATAATTTTTGCGGGAAACATAATTACACAATTCTTTATTTCGAACAAAAGTCAGAGTCAAGTCAAGGTTGAAGGCAAAATTTTTTGGATCACTGACAGGTCCAAAATAATGAAAAATATATTTTCACAATTTTTTTTTAAACAATTGAAAATAATCAAAATAAATTTGGAGGGAAAAAATTAAAAATATTATTTTTGCGGATAAATATTTTCACAATATTTTTGAACCAATAAAAAAAAAATTGATTGTAAAAATAAAAAAAATTGTGAAAATATTTTCACAATTTTTTGGCAAATGTCCGCAAATATCCGCAAATATCCGCAAATATCATCGGCAAATGTCGGCAATTGTCTCCGGCGATTGTCGTCGGCGATTGTCGTCATCAAATAAATAAAAACAAAATAATACAAGAATAATTTGAAAACAATAGCGATAAAATGTAATTAATTAATATTAAAACTTCAAAATCAAAAAACTCATTCAACGAATATAGACAATGTTCTAATAAAAAAAATTTCAGTCTTCTTTTGAAAATATTGAAATTGGCTGTTTCTTTCACAACACTGGGCAATTTATAGTTTTGGGCCTAGATAGTTTGGAGCATTAGAACTTACTTTCAAACGACAAAATAGAATATGAAGTTCACCAACCCGCCGTGTATTATAAAGATGTATATTTTCCACCGGAACAAATAGTTTTTTATTTTTGTATATATATACACACATTTCAAATATAAATAATGATTGGAGTGGTAAAATTCCATATTCTTTAAAGTAATTTCTGCATGATTCTCTCTGAGAAATTTTTGCTATACATCGCAGGATATTTTTCTGTGCAATAAAAACTTGAGAGGCGTTGGTAGAATTTCCCCATAAACATAAACCATATCTCAACCGAGAGTCAACCTGAGCAAAATAAACCATGATAAGTTGGTGAACTTCCAGTATTGAACGAAAATTAATGAAAAGAAATTTCAACGAATTAATTTTGGTAATCACTTGACTGCAATGAGATTTCCAGTACAGCTTTTCATCAATAGAAATTCCTAAAAAGCGAATAGGTTCATGTTGCATATCAATATTGAAGTTGTCATCATTAATAGCGAAATGTTGAACTGTTTCAGAAGTTACAAATCTGACCAAGTTCGTTTTATCAGCATTGAATAATAAATCAAGGTTATTGAAATAGTTAGAAATACTTTTAATCAATGACACGCTTTTAGCAGCCAAATTTTCAGAATTTTCCGATGAAACTAAAACAGAAATAGATAGATAGATAGATTTATATTTGACTACGTTATGTAAACATACATTTGTAGCAAGTCATGGCCTTCATAGTCATCACAGAACTGTTATTCCGCTCATTGCATTAAAAATTATAATAGAAAAAATGTAGTATAAACACATTGACATACGCACACTGAGAAGTATAAAAATTACATTTAAACATAATTAACACAATTGAGTACAAAAACGCAAATACAATCACGAAACATTGTGAAACAAAATTTAAAATAGGTAAAAATTCAACGCAATATATTTTCAATTATTGAGTCCTGCAGGTCATCATACAATGGTTTTTACATGTCCATGGAAGAACTAGCGAATTCTTCTACAGAGTGGAAACCGTGTTTTGGTAGGAAACTTTTCAGGTGTTTTTTGAAATTGTTGATTGGTAGCGTACTTATGTTCATTGGTATTATATTGTAGAGCCCTAGACGGGGAGAATTGTTTTTTGATTTTGTTAGTCGATACTTCTGTGTTTTCATAAGATTAGATGAACGTGTGTTGTAGTTGTGAGACTCTGACATCGGTGAATTTTTTTTTATGTTTATGAATATCAATCATAGAATAATATATAAACAAACAAGGTAAGGGCATTATTCCATATTCAACAAATAAGGGTTTGCAGTGATCATTAAAATCAGCTCCAGATATTATCAGCATATGCAATATATTCCGGAGTTGTATACAAACATTTATATTGTTGGTGTACAATATAAATAAAATAGGTCCCAATATGGATCCTTGAGGGACATCCATGTTTACGTTCACGAGATCAGAATTGATTGTACTTATTGAACTACGGTCTATATTGGTTAATGAGACATATTGTTTGCGATCACTGAGAAAATATGATATCCATTTCAGTGCCACTCCACGCATTCCATAATTTTGTAAAATTGATAATAAGACATCATGATCTCAAAAAATATCAACAGGACACTTAGCCGTCTCAAAATGTTCTATAATTTGATTGTAAAATGAATTGAAATCATTGCGGTAGTGGTGGATTTATTAGTGCAAAATCCATTTTGATTTTCTGTAACAATATTGAATTTGTTTGGAAATGAAAGGAATCTTTCAAGAAAAGCATATACAAAAATTTTGGAAAAAGCACAAGGAATTGTTACTGGTCTGTAGTTTTCTATTGACGTTGGATCTTTCTTTTTAAAAAGTGGAACAATTTTTCCCACCTTTAAATTAGAAGGAAAACTGCCGAATTCAAAAGACATATTCACAAATGTGTTAAGGGGACTATAATATCTTCGAGTATTTTTTTATGAAGAAATTTGGAATATCATCAACACCACAAGACTTTTTATTTTTAAGTTTACTAAAAATTAGTTGTTCTAATTTACTAGAACAAAAAGGTGTTAAATATAACGAACTTTGGTTTGATAAAGTACCAGTCACTCTACAAATTTCATTTACTTGTATATTCTTTACAAGTTCAGCTGGAGTATCGAGAAAAAAATTATTAAATTCTCTTACAATTTCTTGTGGGTCTTTTAAAAGTATATCATCTTTTGTAATGCTGATATTTTCGTTTTTTTTTAACTTTATTGGTCAATTCGGACACCACATTCCAAGAAGCTTTAACTGTGTTACTGGAATTGAATATACGATTTTGATAATACGTTTTTTTTTTCATAGTCATTAATGCTGAATGAGCTTTTTTATTAATTTTATAAATTTCTACAAAATTTGGATAAATCGACTGGATTCGATAACTTCTGCATCAATCCAGTTTCTATCCTTATGTTTTGAACAGACTTCTCGCTTAGGAAAGTATAATTCAAAGTAGTGTAAAAATGTTTTATGAAAGTAATCAAATGATTCATTGAAATTATCAAGTTTAACTAGTTCCGACCAATCAAAATTCGATAATGTTTGCCTAAAATTCTGTATTTTATCCTCGCTGAAATTTCTTTTCTCTATGATAGTTTCTATGCAATTGGATCACTATCTAAAAGAATTGTTCGGTGATCAGAAAAATCATTGTCCAGTACACATATACTTGGAATAAGATCAAAAGAGGACAAAAGAATAGTTAAACTTTTAAAATGGTCATTTTTATACTTATCAAAATTAAAATCACCAGTTAAAATAAATTTTACAGTAGGTTTGTACAATATATCTAAAACTTTTGTAAGTTTGCTAAAAAATGTTTCAACATCTCCTGAAGGAGAACGATAACAATGTACAGAACTTATTTAAGTCAATAATTTTAGCATTGCTTTTATCTTTCATCCATATACTTACTCCTCCACATTTTAAAGTGGGCCTACAATAAAATGCAACTAACTTGTAATTGTTGATCGTCAACAAGTTCAAATGGTCTACTTTAATTCCAAGTTCAGTTAAACACAAAATATTGACATTCTCATATTGACTCAAATCACTTTCTAAATAACAAATTTTCTCGTCATTTATTGTATGAATATTTAACAATAACAATGCAGCTCTGACGAGAGACCGGTGTTGCCTCATGCTCTGGAGCATATTGAGTCCATTGTGGAAGATAAGAAGTGCCAAATGTATTTGAACTACTTATTCCTCACCTTTGGGCAAATACAAATCAATAAACCTGATGTAGTCCATCTTGATCATCAATGTATGACAATTTTCATCATAGAGTTTTTAACTTCTGGCGAAACTAACATCGTCTCTGAACTCCTTAGGCTTCACCGAAACCATCCTGTTGAAATGGGGGTTCTGATTATAGGGGTACCTAGTGAAATGATGGACACGCTGCTCTCGAATCAGAGACTTGCACCGGCTTGCCATGATGCGGCAGAAATGCCTGCCAGACCCATGCAGAAAGCCGTCTTTCTTGGTTCACTTCGTCTACTCAGGGCTATAGGAGATCCGGAGACAGTGCCCGACAGGGTCCCAGAGGGATGAAATATGATAATAAAAATTGTCATTTTATTTCCTTGAGAGAGTAACAAATCGTAGGAAAATTTGCTCACATTTAAAATGTATACTTGAAATAGAAATAAGACGACTATATCAGCGCAAATTCTTATGACAAGTATTCATCTATTTTATAAGAACACTTTTGTTATAAAAGATTTGAGCATAATTATTTCTTATAGTACCTTTTCACATTCGAAGGAAGAGCATTGGTATATTCTAGGAGCTATTTTACTAACAAATTTGTGAATGATGATGAATTTTCCAAATGGAATTGAAAACTCATTATTTGGTCTCGTATTGAAGCTATGTTCTGTCTTTATTTTCTCTCTAAAATATTTTACCGTGTTCGGCAAATACTAGTATACTCAACTCTTTCATAACTAAACAAGGCATTATTGATATTTTGAGTTCCTTGAATACGTATTGCCAGGAATCAATCTATATGAGAGCCCTGTCATTGATCATAAAATTCGTTTTTGTACCACAATATTATGTTTCGCTAGAGTAGATACAACCTAAAAAATAACCCAAATCATACCTTCGGTCAACTTGGACATAGTGGAACTTTATAAAAAATGATCAATATTGAGTATATGCTGCAAATTTCTGAATAAAAAGGCAATAGAATAAAACTTTGAGATTATTCAACCAATATTTCTGCAGTCTTGCAGATATGTTTGCGAGTTTGGAGCGAGTTTTTACCGTCGAGACGATATTTGTTTTCCAGAATATCAACGTATTCTCGTCAAAAACATGAGAAGATGTCAAAGAAGCAATTACATAGCGGAAGAGTTTATGGGGATCATATAAATATCAGTGGAATAAAAGAGATCATATAGCCTGGAGGACTGTTAGGAAAACTGCAGAAAGCATCTTTACCTTTTTTAGACTAGCGAAATAAAGAATTTATTTTTGAGCTGACGTTCAGATATAGACCGCAATTTCTACAAGCGAATAATTCCTCATCTTCCACTAGGTGTTTTTGTATTTTTACGACGATTCAGCTATTTCTGTTTGATGTCTCGAAAGAAAATAGATAAAAAGCCAAACGAACGCACTTTTCATCTTGTTCCTTGAAGTTAGTAACCAAAATCAAATTCATCACCCATTTCCCAGCGAATGTTACAATTCCAATAACTTTGTGCAAGAATTTCAGTCATGTTTCTTATTAAATTACATTTACGGCATCTCTTTCCAAAGTTCAACCGTCTAGAAATGAGAAATTATTATGCATTTAAAAAGTCTAGCTGCCTCTGGAAATTGCATATTCCAACGCCATGCGACAAAGGAAAGAAGTGTGCCGCGGAAAGTTACACAATCAAAAACCGTCAGAGTAATTTCCCACAGGTAGCAAGAATCAAACGTTGAATGAAACTCGAAACGCATCAACGTCAACCACAGGAATTCTTCCTTCGCCCAATTAGCCACCGATCCTTGAAGTGTGGTAGACTAACCGTGTTGTCAGATCGTCGAACTTTTCGAAGGACGAAATAACTTTTCGTATAAAAGATATAGTCAATCTGGCGCGGATCCAGGAGGGAGCAATGGTGGGAAATTATCTTTGACCGCCATACTCTTTCATCTGATCTGGTCCTTTGTAGATCACCCCTCCAGCTTAGTTGTTTTTTGTCAATGAACCTGAGTTTTGATTCAAGGTCTTCTCTTATTTTTGTATTTTTGAGTTTATCTTCCTTAGTGACTCAGATACTTCATTTCTGCTGCTTGTATTTTGCTCTTTTGTCTGCTTGTCAACAACCAAGATCGATATTGTGATAAATAATATAACACAACGTACAACAACTAGGAAAAATATTTCCTTTGTACAGTGAGTTAGTGGATGCTCCTCATAGAATATCCTGCCTTTTCAATGACTTTTTTTATTACTACCCCTATGAAATTAGTTGAAGAGATTAAAAATAATCCATCTAATCATCATACTCATCTAACCAATGTTTATGACACTATATTTATTGAGCCTTTTATAGAGAATGAATTGTTATTCCTCTTAAAGAACAAACAAAAGAATAAAAGTTCTTCTGGACCTGATGAAGTTCCAATGTTCCTACAATATATAATTCATCCACTGACTCATTTAGTCCATTTGTCCCTCAATACAGGAGTATTTGCCAACAAGTTATGGATCGGAAAAGTTGTTCCAGTCCACAAAAAAATCAGACCCTCATCTTTTGGAAAACTATAGGCCCATCACTGTTCCTTCATGTTTCTCGAAAATATTTGAATATGCGTACCTACATCGTCTATTACATTTTATTGAGAGACATACCATTCAGCCATTCAGCCATTTCCGATATTTTGCTATTACCAAAATAACGGAAATGGCGAGTAATGTTGACGATATTTTTAACGGAATTGATACGGCATAGGGCTGATTATCTCCCCCATTCAACATGGTTTTCGATCAAATATGTCCACTATCACCGCTGTGACAGCTTTTTACTCAAAAATATTGGAGTGTATCGAGGTAGGCGATTGCCCTGTTGGAATATTTTGTGATCTCAGCAGGGTATTTGACAATCTCATTAAATAAATTATATTCATGTGGAATAAGAGGAAAAGCCCACGACTGGGTAGATCTGAAAATAGTCACTATAAATTTAGTTCAGATACTCAAGCATTGACTATTGGAGTTCCTCATGAATCAGTGTTGGGACCACTACTATTTATATTATATTGCAATGATGTTGAGGCTGTGGTTTCTATTAATACATGCATTATGTATGCAGATGACACTTCACTTCAAATTTCGGACAAAGACGACAATGTTCAAATCATTTAGCTTCCTGGTGTGGAGCTAATTCATTTGTTTTCAACCCTCATAAAACATTATTAATACGGTTTCACCACAGACAAAAATCTCTTCCAACGTTGAAATAAAAAGTAATGATAATGATACCACGATTTCTTTAAGTGATGAATGTTTATTTTTAGAAATTACGCTAGACAACTGTCTGAACTGAAAGAGTCATTGCACTAAACTAATGTCAAAACTAAGTTCTGTTTCGTATTTGATACGAAATCTCAAGTCAATTTTAACCACTGAACAGTTAGTAAACTATTACTATGCACACATATAGTCAAGAATTAGATATGGCGTTTGCCTTTGGGGAAGCTCCCCACTAGCTTCAAATGTATTTATTGCCCAAAAAAAGATAATACGAATCTTAGCAGGCGTTAATCAGAGAACGTCCTGCAGGGACTTATAAAAATAATTTAAAATTTTAACTTTTCCGGATATTTTCATTTTCGAAATGTGTGTATTTATTCACACCAATACGTCGATATATGATCGCAATTCTTCTACCAGAATATAAAAACGAGAGAACGAAATGATTTTCACATAAATTCCTACAAATATAATATAACGGCCAACTCACCTTCTTACCTGGGATTAAAACTATATAACAAACTGTCTGAATCATTGAAAACTACTCATAGAATCCAAGTTACCAAAAAGCAATCTCAAAAGATTCCATTTAGATCATAATTTTTATACTTTTGACGAATTCTTCAATCTGTGATATAATTTTAACTTCTCTTTTATTGAATGTGAATTAAATTGATATGTTTCGTTCCTAATTGTATATTTAATTGTATATTGTATGTTTATAACAATCATATGTACTCTGTATGTTTAACTTTATTCAAGTATTATATTATATACGTACAAATCCGACTTATCCTATAACTCATGTTCCACAGGATCAATAAAGTGATTTGATTTGATTCATTGTGTAGTACAAGTTTATTGTTTTTTTACTCTATTGTTAATTTCTATTTCTTGTCATCAATTGTCTTCTTTTTCCACCTTCAAATATTCAAATCTTTCAAATTGTTCAGTTTCTACTCCGTTTTTTGTGCATTTATCTCTTTTTGTACCTCCCATCTGGCCATGATTTTGGGGTTTACTTTATTCACTTTCACTCCAATATAGCTTACAAACTATGGTTTATGTTCCAGTATTAAATTGTAAATTTGTATCGGGCTGTGAATTTGAAGTAGTACCCAATTCAACAACCTACGGTAGATACGGTCAAGCCCTTACAATTGTTCCTCAGACTTCAGCAGGCTCATATGTTCTTTCGGTTCCTCGAGCGCCAGCTTCATTTGGTGTGCTCCAATCACCAGGGTAGCAACAGATGGAGATACGGTCGGTATCCAGGGGTCAGTTAACTACCAAATGTTGATATCCCAAGTGAGTATCGGCTTTGATTGCACCACTTGTGGATCTGTATACGAGTTGCAATATTTCACTATCAGCTCTGTCTATTTCACTCCACACTACACTTCCTGATATTTTGAAGAGGTTTGGAACAATGCACAGAGAATTAATCACACAATCATTTATTTCACCTATAGGATAAGACTTGGGTTAGTCTCCAGCCCAAATCAATAAATAATCGGAAAATAATTAATGATAAACGGTATTACTGACAGATTGAATACAATTATTGAATTTCTAACCCTACTTGAAATGACAAGCAGCATAGACGTAGAATACAGAATCTTCATTTTTGTCTTCTCTACTTGTATTCATGATTCGACTAGTATAGTCAGTAACGGTGACACGAGAATGGAATATTTAGAGCTATGAAACTTGACAGTTGTACCAACTTTGTAACGTAAAATTACTATTGTCAACTTGCAAGAGAGTTTTTACCCACTCTTTCTAGAAAACACTATCCAGGGGAAACCCGGTCGATCAGAATGCAATCCCAGTCTTTCGAAATATGGATATATTGTAAATGTAAAAATAATATTGATCCAACATGGATGAATATTGGAAATACGATGTCATATTAACAATATTGGGTAAATATTGGCTCGATCGATTCTGAATATTTATTGGCATTGTAATATTGGCTCAATATTGGCTGAATGATTTTAAAAAATATTGACAAAACAATATTGTCTATATACTGTTTTCAATATCTAGAATAAATATTGCAATCCCAATATTCCTCTCGTATCGAGTCTAGGAATAAAACCAATATTGTATATCCAAGTTTAATACCATATTGGTTGAATACTATTTTACCAATATTCAACAAATCAATATAACTTATGTTGGGTCGATATTGGTTGAATCATTTTTGACAATATATATATAAAGCGATATTTTCTACAATCTACATACTGTATTCAACATCTAGAATAAAATTGAATTCCCAATATTCCTTTGATATCGATTCTAGGAATATAAAAAACAATATTGTATATCCCAATTTGATGGGTCTTTGGTTGAATATTGTTTCACCGATAATCAAAGAATCATAATAACCTATGTTATATTCCTCTCATATTGATTATGGGAGTATATATAAAAACAATATTGTATATCCTAGTTTGATAGAACATTGGTTGAATATAAATGTCATGCCAATATTGAAATAATTATATTGATACAATATTACAAAGAAATTCTATTACCAATATTTTAATTTGAATATTGGTCAAATATTCAAAAAACAATATTGAAATGAATAATTATAATAAAACCTGTGTAACAAACCGCTAGATATGAAACATAAACTTGAACCTAGAGAAACATATGAAAAACTTGTTTTTGAGACAGTTCACTCAGTGGTTATGACGACCAAAATGCAGACTCTGTTGACTTCTTTATTGAAGGAGAACTGTAATTGTAGAAGTTCCGAGTCATTACACATTTTCATGAAATAGTTTACTTTCAATATTCTACCAATATATCTTAACGATATTGTACCAATACTACTTCAGAATATCCCACCAATATTATTTTCATAATGTCCAAACAATATTGGACCATAATATTGCCAAATGTTCACATATTTTTTCGCCAATTTATTATTTTGCCAATATTTTCATAATATTGTACCTACCAATATTATCCCAATATAAGTGAACCGCTATCGCTAAATATTTTGAGGTCAATATTGTTTTTAGAATATTTTGGTAATATTACACAAGAGATATTGGACCAATATCGCCGAATGTTCACATTTTTTTTCTCGCCAATATTACATTTGAATATTTTGCCGATATTTTAATGATATTGTACCAATATTGTCTCAATATGAGTGTGCTACGTGGGTAGCGAAAAGAACGTTCCAAGTACGAGTTGGAGGATATCCCTCGTACACGAGAAAAATCCTCGCTGTTGTACCCCAAGGAGCCGTTCTATCGCCCACCTTATATTCCATGTACACCAGCGATTCAGCCATAGAACAGCGCACGTCGAGATATACATGTATTCCCAAGACGGCACTACTCGCGAGCTCGATGAACCTGAACTGGGGGGGTCATCTATGTCCAGAGAATAGTGGATAAATTCAAAAAATGATTTCTCGACTGGAAAATACGAGTCAACGTAGAAAAAATTCAACTGATCGACCTGGGTAGGAGGAACCAACCACATAAGACAATCAATCTCTCGTGGCAGTCACAAGCTAAGTCTTATCCTACTTGGGCTTCACACAAACGTGAGATCAAAATAGAGCGGTTATGGACCTATGTTCGATCCAAGATTTTCTTCTAGAAATCATGCAAGGATTATTGCCCTTCAGGGTCAGCATTCAGTTGTGAAACATCTTGTAACAACAAAAATCCGAAGACTATATACTGCCCTCTACGACCGTTGAATTCAAGATGCATAGAAACCCTGGTATGATCTCTTATACCTGTGATACCGACATACAAAAGTGTTGATGTACGGCCTACTTGATTCATTGATTTCATGATTTATTTTTATTGCATTGGTACCGTTTCACTTCTTTAACACAGATGGCGGCAAAATTACAGATTAATGTTGTCATTGACGATTGATGGTTGGACAAGCGAGAAGTGTCATGTCAACATTCAAAAACAATCAAATGACAAATCAAGACACTGTGGAATGTTGGAAACTCGGCTATTTTCGACTTCTGCCCCATCCATCGACGAATGAAGCCAATGGTGTCAATGCAATTACAGTATCAACAACTTTGGTAGAAAAAAAATTGAATCTGAGATCGCACCAGGGTTTCTATGCATCTTGGTTGAATTATATCTGTTTTATACTTAGCAGTTTTCTGCAAGAAAAAACTTTGCAATGTATTTTAAATATCGTCCCGGTTTCATGGTCCTTGCCAATCATCAGCGAAGGCTAGATCGACCCAATTATATCGAAAAATCCTTTTAGCCTAATTGAAAATCCCTGAGATAAACACTGAAGTATGAATTCAGCGCCATCTCTGGGTTCCAGAATATGAAGCAAAAAAAATAAATATTCCGGTTATGCTCATCTTGTATTAGTCACTCGAACGAAAGGTGAAATCCATAAGTCTCAGAATATACTCCTTGATAATTAACATTGCTCTAACCGTGTCGATCGACGAAAACCTTCAGAAAAATCAAGTTTACCATACCAACCTCGACCAATCAAATGAAAAGTTCCATTTCTTCTCTTAAATCAGCATTTTCCAGGCACATCTCAAGAATGTATAATTAGTTCACCGTTCCAACTTCAAACAATTTAATTTCATGAAACCGAGTCTATTTGGCACGGAAAACTCGAAAGAAAGTAAAATAATCATTTCGAGGGCAAACGCCGAATGAGCAAAATGCAAACTATGCCATCGCCAAGGGCGTTCAGACTTGGGTTCATGCAGGGGTCAGAGCTGGGAAAGTTTCTTAATCTCAGAATAATAATAAATTTTATACGTAGTTATCGAAACATGCTGAATTTTTGTCTTGTGATATTTTATGGTCCTAAACTTATCAGATCTCTCACTACATTGTTTATAGCGAAATGTATTTGAAAGCAGTAAATGGGAATGAAGTTGCTTGACGAAAGATCATTTTCACGGTATATTATGTGGAAAAGTACAGTATCGCGCCTGTCATAAGGAATATGAAAAAAATGTTCAACAGAATTATACAGATTACTGTGTTGTTGAGTAAATTTTTTGATAAATTTGTGGCGTTGTCAAATTATTTCCGAGAGAGGAATAATCGAAGGAATAACTATACTAATAATATAGGTACAGAAGCATTGATTAAACTTGAACTTCAAATATCGAAAACTTAATTTTTTTTTCGTGAAACAAACATATCATAGTTCTATTTGATCCCCACAAAGATTGATGATGTAACTTAGCAAATTTCAAAAATTGTCTTTTCATTCAAGTAGGCTAGGATTTCGACGCTAAGTTATTGTGATACAAACATGACTGTACTTCAAATTGCTGAAAAATATAATAATAATAAAACATAATGACAATAATAACTAGGGAACTAGGTATCCCATCTTCCGGGTCAAGGCTATGTCAGAGCCTCTCCTCAGCCGGTTGAGGAAGTGGCAGAAGTAATAGATATGCCACGTGTCAGTCTGGCTGTAGAGAAAGCTTGCATCATGCCACCAACAGATAGCATCAGAACCCGCAGGGCGCTTCATTACACCAAGCCGCTGAAGCCACAACAACTAGCATGGGTGGATGCGAAAATTCACGTTGTCCTTTCAGAAGAGTCTGACATCTGGCAGATCAACTCTGCTGTATATGACGCCGCTCAGACTTTGTCCCATGCGGATAGGAGGGATACCACCCCTCTGATTGGGAGGCAATGGAAGCAAAGATCAAGTCGTTGATACAAAACGCGTCTCGTATTCAGTGTACGGCGGACTACGTGACTGCCAATAAGCTCTTCACGTCCGCAGTGCGGCAAATTGCCGCAAAATTAAGCGAGATCACCGCACTAAATCAATGTGTGTTATTTGCCATCAAACAGCACTATCTTGGCAAGATTCGAATGCTGGTAGCTGCAAAAAAGTCACCAGTGAGAGGCTGGCGAGAAGTATCGTGGGAAACATGATGTTCCGCGATAAACCTTCTCGCCTATTCCAAGAGCCTCCACGTGTTGTGGATAACCTGCCGGCGGCTGATCGCGGGGACACCTTCTGGAAACTCAACGTAGATATTCTGACCCTAGCGCAGTTCAAAGCTTTCTACAGGAGGCTTCCTCGGCCTGAGCTCGATGAACTGAGCAACCCGATAACTCCGAAAGAAATTCGGCAGGCCCTCAAAGGCTCGAAGAACTTTACTGCTCCTGGCCCTGATGGGCTAAATAATAATTGGTGGAAACAATTCACATGTGCCCATCACCATCCTGCAAAAGTTTTTTTTAGATGGGGAGCACCAGATTCCGGATTGGTTTGTTGAAGGACGAACCGTGCCGACGCCCAAAAACGAAGATTTCTCTGATCCCAAGAACTACAGACCGATAACATTCTTCAATGCATGTTATAAGATGTTTACCTACATTAGACACTACTAGCAGTTGGTCGAATGAGGTGGTTGCTGGCTGCAAGGGGAACCTGTTGATCGACAGATCGATTATCGCAACGCATTTGATAAAATTTCGCATAAGCTCATCGTGAATTTTTTTCAGATGCCTTGCGGGACCCGATCAAACAGTAAGATGCATTGAACAGCTGATGCCGCTCTGGAGGACTCACTCCACCTTAACATCTCGTCAAGTAGCCCAAACAGAGCGGATTATCTTCAGAAGGGGCGTAATTCAGCCCTCATCTCTTCTGCATCTCCCTATCGCCTTTGTTCGTCGCACTACAGAAAACCCACGGATATAACTGCGGCACCCCCAGAAACCGGAGGCATAAGGCCGATCTATTCTACATGGATGACCCCACTTAGTTTTGTGGCAATTCTCATCTGATCATATCAAATATAACTGCGACACATAGATGTTCAAGCTATTGAGTTGGCTCATACAGATGTCAATGACATAATTCAATATGCGTTTTTTTTTTCTGTCAGATATTTACCATTATTAAGAAATGTGTGAGAGAAGGCCCTCGTCGAAATTATTCTTTTGATTTAGAATTAGAAGAGATACATATTATTCCAAGAGCAAAATCGATGCAAGCGGTGGATGTATCATTCAGTATATACGTGTTGAAAGCTGTATTTGAAAAACGATGGGTGATAATTATAGTAGAGGATCCGAATTAAAAATGATCTTCACCCATAAAATTTAATTTAGTATGTTGAAAAATATATCGCAAATGGGTTGGATGAAAAATTTCTGGTTAGACTATGTATATTAAAAATAAAAAAATCCGTTTTTTAAAAATTTATTCATTAAAGTTACATTTCGTTGAGTACATTTGAGTACAATGAAGTTGAGCTAACTAAAGCGTCACTCGATTTCATTGCTAACCTCTCGTTACTACTTTGGGATATGAATACAATGAAGAATTTTATAATTTTAGTACGCAGAATACAGTAAGTACCTACATACTATATAATTTTTCTAAATCATTATTAAATTATGGAATAATGATAAAAAAGTGTGAAATTTTAACACTGAATAAATTTCTCTCAATCGAATAAATTATAAAAAAATATGAAAAATTTGCACTAAATATTATTTTCCGTTGACCTCGTATTAACATATCTGTTAAACGTTCTTCAATACAAACGAAATCAACCATTATTAGACCCTATCAATGGTTGATTTGTCATTAATGCATTATTTTTCGAAATTGGCCAATAATGACACCTATTAATGTTCGATTCTATAGCGTATCCTTTAAATGCCTGTGAACTTTTTCTGTAACTTCTTTCAATTTCTCTAATTCTACCATTACAATTGGTGACATAAATCTTTTAATCAGGAAGGGTAAATACATTTGAGATCATTGATTGAATATCTTTCCTTTTTTTCCTTTAATCCAACAAGAGTGAGGTCGACAGAAAAATATTGTAATCAACTCTTATATTGAAATGCGATTAACGAACTCGAACATTAACGTGCTCGCTCCGCTCACGCGTTAAAATATCACGATCATCAACACTAGTTGATTAAATAACTATTTTTATTATCGACACACATTTTTTAATACGATTTTTGTTAAGCAAATGACGAAAGATTGTATGATTTTTACGACTTTCTGTTACATTATTCATGAGTATATTTTCTTTTAACGATATAAACTGAATCAAACATTTTCAGCTACAATTCCATATAAACATGCGTCCTACTATTATCATCACAATAGGATCGGAAAGTTAGTTTCGTTGCGGTGTTTGGATTGCTGGTGCCGGATAATATTTCAGATGAACATTGACCGACGTGTAACCCAAAGAGTCTCGATGGATTCCTCGAACTATTTTCTCCCGAATGAATGGTCACCCCAACATAAATATTTGTTCACTAGGCACCAGTGTCCTGCTCTCTAAAGGGATATGCTATTTATTATTGACACTTGTTTGTTCATCGACAACAGAACAGAACTCGTCAGTCAAACATATACATAATTCAAAGTAGTTTCAATTGTTTTGAAGTTAGCTACAGGGTTATTACACGAAATTTCTACATTCTATTTGGTAGTGGGATCTGATGCCAATGTCCACAACAGAGTACATTTTAGGAATCCTTATGAATTCCCATGAATACGGGAAATGAGGCAACTTTTGATAAGAACATTAAATCCAAGATCATAGACATCACCTGGGCAAACTCACAGGTCAGCCAACAACAAAGTTATCGACGAACCATCTCTATCAGATCGTCACATCAGCTTTCGTGCTTTCGGAAGCAGTGGTGGTTTAACCTCCCTCTGAAACCCGAAGAAAACCGACTGGGAGATACACAGAAGTTCCCTCACGGCTTACCTTGAGTAAGTATATGATTTTTCCAAAGAAAGGGCTAAGGAATTGAAGAGGCAGCAGTCTGGCTTCAGTATGTGATAATCTGATTCCAGAGAAGCTGTCCCCCAACCAAAAATTGACTGAACAACACAACAAGTTGGAAAACTTGAATGAACGGATCACATATCTTTTCAATAAGTCCTACAAAACAGAGCCATGGGGTGAATACAATGAAACACTCTCTCTGTACAAAAGAGCCATTCAAAGAGAAGAAAGGAAACATTTATAAGAAAACGTCGACAGCACGGCTGAATGCTCATGACTGAACAAGATCTTGTCAAAAGATCCGGTGAACCTGGTTGGGACGCTAATGTGAGCCGACCGATCATTCGCCAAATCAAGGAAAGATACTCCTTGATATTCACTTTCCTGACACTACAGGAACAAACGACCCAGTCGTGTCCCAGAGAGTACAGTTGATTGTGATGAGTAAAGACATTATTATCATTATTATTATTATTATTATAAACAGTCGAGGTCAGTCCACCAAGGAAAACCTGGGACCTGGTGAGGAGAAATCATCACCTACAGGAAGGTAGAAAGGGCTATGGTCTTCATACCAGGGAAACCATCTTTCGGCCAGGACATACGGACAAATTGGCGTCTCATCTCATCTCAAAACTATAAACAAACTAGTTGATAGAAGTAATTATAATAGATAATGATACAGAGTATCCAATTTTCACGGAGTACCAACACGCCTATCAACCTGGGAAATCTTGTCAGACGACACTCCATTAAGATATTGCTCTCACAGCGTTTCTTGACGTAGAAGAGGTGTTTGATAACACATCATATGCGTCTATCAATTCAGCCCACAGGCAAAAAAAAGTTGATCCAGTCACGAGCCAGTAGATATCCGTCATGCTCAGTTGTAAGGTATTACAAGCCTCGGGGACCCCATGGAGGTGAAAGTTACGAGAGGCTGTCCTCTTAGGGTGAAATACCATCCCCACTTTTGTATAACTTAGTGATAGACCGCCTTCTTATAGACAATCAGGGAGGAGTCTATGCTAGCGATATCGTGATGATGGCAAACGAGTATGTAGGGGTCTGTGAGGATCTGATGCCATTAGCACTCACAGACGTACAGATGTGGAGCATGAAGGAGAACCTCATGGTCAACTACCAAAAAACACGATTGTCCCTTCCATCAGAAAAAGAAACTCAGAGGCCAACAGAATACTTCGAATCCTTGGTGGAAGCCTACAGATGTCGGAAGAGTCAAAATACTTTGGATTGAACACCTGGAACAAACATCTGACGAGGACAAGTACATCATTAATGACGGCCAGGTGGTCCATCGGCAACACATGTGGACTAGGACCCAAACAATCGCAACAAACAAGTTAGTTTGCAAAGACTGGCCCTATTTGGTCCAATGTCCAATGATTAAGAAACTCCTTCATCTGCATTTGCATATTATACTGCCGTCCTTAGCAAAAATGCCGTATCTGCATCCGCTATCTGGCTAGCAATTCTGTAAATCCGATCTTCATACGAAGGAAATTCTCAAACTTTTGTACATACGGAAAAATGATTTAATGATTTTGGCTATAAATCTGGAGTATACATCATGTTTGCTTGATGAAACGCAAAATTTGTAGGTTTTCAAACCTAAAGAATCCCATATCTCAATATTTATACTTGTTGTAGATACGGCATTTTAGCTAAGCACGGCAGTATAGCGGAGGCGATGATAAAAAACCTGGTGAGAAATCTTGAGGAGTTCAATAGAAGATACAGAGTACTCACTAGATAGACTTGACAGTGGGAAGCGAAAAGGTTCTACGCAGAACTACCTGCATTTTGACTGATGGCTTGCTTCACCGTATAATAATAATCTACCATTAAACTACTCATTCTCCACTCACTCATCCCTGGACCATCAAAAAAAGGCGGTTGATTTTCGTTACAAAGTTTTCGGCTCCTAGCGAAACGAACATCGTACGAAAAAAGGAGGGAAACCGGACAAAATATCCAGACTTACCCTTTCATCTCCGCAGGCTTTACCCAAACATTCTGTTGAAATGGTGATTCTGATCATAGGGGTATTTGGTGAAACGATGAACACGCTGCTATCGAATTTGAAAATTATACTGACTTGCCATGATGCGGCAAAAATCTTAGCCGGAAGAATGCAGAAGCCCGTAATTCATGGTTCACTCTGCCTACTCAGAGAAAATGATTTTCTGACCCAGTAATCACCTAACCCACGGACGTGGGGAGTGTTAACTGAGGTTGATGACACATCAGCGCGCCTTACAGCTGTATATCGGAGCTATGGTGACAGGGCCAGACTAGGAAATTCCTGACGGAAAAAGATCTTCTATCACAAGAGCATATTAGTTCATTCTGTCAACAAGATGGGGCTTCGAATTGTTTACCAATGATTTTGGAGAGCTGGGTCTTCAGACCTAATGCCGTATGATTTATATTTATGTTAATAAACAACGCTCATTTCAAAATGTGGATCATTTAGAAATATTTATAAGGAATTGTGCAGCTCTGATCAACAGAACCGTGTTGAAAAATGTTCGCCGCGAAATTTTTTCCTGAACAATTCTATGCATGGAGCGGAAGGTGGTCACATAGAATTTTGAAAGCTCATGTGCATCAGTAAACAGGGCATGACTACACCTTGTGACAAGACTTAATCGTGGTTTCATAATCAATCTCTCGCAAAATGTATATTCCACAATTATTTTATTAGTTTTGACCCAAACGTATGTGATTGAGGTTATTGAAGCTGTTTCCAAGTGGAGACATTTTTTTTTTACAATCCGGTTCAAAATTGGTAAAGAGAGTCCTCGTTGTATTCCAAACAATTTTCTCCAAATATTTTGTGATTTCTTGTCAATTTGACCCATTTTTCGACACCACAGATAACTTTTTAAATTCACGCCAAATCTGAGGTTACGCGATATAAGTCGCAACGGATTATTAATTTTCAGACATACAGAAATGAACCACCATTAGAGTTTTTCCGAAACTATAATACAATTTTTTTTCTTAAATTCACCCAACTTTATAGCAGACTCTTCACTTCCACTCTTTCGAACTCGGGGCTCTTTTACCGGCACACATTTTCAATATGCTACAAAAAGTCGACGCAACGGGTACCCTCTCGACGATATCGTCCTGCTCACATGAATAAAACTGTAGCCATTGACCTACGCCGGAAAGGATGCCTGCATAATAGAAAAATCCATCTCTATTATCCCACACGAATAAAAATAAGTGCGCAATCAAACAGAACGATCTGGCCATTCTGTCTTGAAGGAGTTGAGTACGTACGTTGAGTATTCTTATACACTGAGAAAAAGGTTCATCAACTACTGGTGTCTCAGTGGACTAATGATAATTCTCGTCGAGATAATGAGGTTTCTTCTGTCACCTACGACGATGCTTCCTGACAGTCAATTCGACCAATCCAACGCAGATCAATGAAAATTACCTGATAATATCTTTTTTGTCCTTGATTTCGAAGATTCAATAAATGTTATTGGTAAATAATTGAAATTCTTATCCCCACAATATCAGTTGATTTTTTTTCTTCAAAACGCTTTTAGAGCAAACACGACCAAAATTTCCCACGGTGGGCACCAGTTATAATAATAATAATATTTTTCAGTTGTGATAATAGTGTTAGGATAGGTTGAATAATGATTTTTGTTGAAATTGTTATTTCCGTCAACCGGCAAACTCTTACGAACAACCCTCAGAAGTCCTCCAGAGACTTGTGCGAGGTACGGAACACGTAGCGCTTACCGTTTTATGTGTGTTGCCATTGTATGATAGAAAATGGTTTTATAAATTTGATAGAGTGTGTAGATAACATGCTTTTATATGACTCATTCACTTCTTTTCAAATCTTATCAACCATTTTTTTCTTGAGCACTGTTAGACACCTGTTTCGTAACTTAAAGCGTGTCTCCCTCAGGTAGATTCCGAATTGAAACGAAATCATCAAACATTGAAGTAAATAAAAATATGAAAATCCTGTCAATATGAACAATATCAGTTAGGACTGAACAAAAATACATCATATTCAAAATGTCCAATATCAAACATAGAACCCATTCAAATACCATACCTCACCCAATTGAAATTATCGAAACCCATAAAAATAATGAAGATAAAAATTATCCCTCAAAATGGATAACAAATTATCAACTTGAATTAATATAAAACTCTGAATAGTATTCTTTATTTTCATCTAGCCTGTTTGAATTGTGTGAACACCTCACACGATAGCCAGCTGGGTTGTATCGACACTAACGAAGAGGAGGGTTGAAATATCCAGGGGGGACCTCAGACTGAAAACGGAGGTGAGGGGGGGCTGTCCTCAGGGAAGCTGTCTCTCCCCTCACCTATGCTGCTTGGTCATGGACGAACTCCTGAGTAAAATCACAGACGAAGGTTTCGAGGCACAGGCATATGCGGATGATGGAGTTGTCCTGGTCAGCGGACGATTCATTGGAGTCGTCTGCGACCGTATGCAGGCCGCATGCAGGATTATCGAAAGGTGGTGCGGTGAAGCAGGGCTCTCAGTAAATCCGACAAAAACGGAGATGATCCTGTTCACCAAACGCAGGAAAAAGGATGGGTTCAGGCCACCCACCATGTTTGGCCAAGAGCTGCAACTAGCTCAGCAAGTCAAATATCTGGGGGTTGTTTTGGACTCCAAACTTTCATGGAAGCCGCACGTCGATAAGGATATTCAAAAGTCGGTAGCAATCCTATGGCAACTGGGAAGAGTTGTAGGGAAAAATTGGGGAACCAATGCTGAGATTATGCGCTGGCTATACACGGCGGTCGTGAGACCAAAGATCCAATATGGGTCAGCTGTATGGTGGCCAGGCGCACAAAGTAGCACAATAGGTCGAAAGCTCAGTAAGGTCCAGAGGTTGGTCTGTTTATTAATAACGGGTGCAATGAGAACGACCCCAACCGCGGTATTGGAGGTGCTGTTGAGGCTACCACCCCTTCCAGTCTGGATCAAGAAGGAGGCAATGGCAGCCCATTTGAGGATGCGAGACTCGGAGGTCTGGGTAAACGAAGGAGAGATGATAGGGCATGCGAAAATCGCAAAGTGGGTGGAGCAGGAGATTCCAATTTCCGTCCTGAGAGTGAAAAGCGCACAGGACAGACTGCGATGGAATAAAAAGTTTGCTCTTACTATTCTGAGCAGGAAGCCACGGACGGTTCGCGTCTGACCGACAAACAGGCCTCGGGCGCAGGCATCTTCCTGGAAGAAAGAGGTATACGAGAAAGCTACGCTCTGGGAAGATACACAACAGTTTTCCAAGCAGAAGTGTTCGACATTCTAACCGTGGCTATGAGGCAAGAGGTGATAGAAGGACCCGAGCAGAGAATTTATATCTGTTCGGATAGCCAGGCAGTGCTCAGAGCCATCTGCCATCCTAAGCCAAATTCAGTCCTGGTACAGGAATGCGGAGACGCTCTGGAGAAATTAGCTGAAACAAAGGAAGTCGAGTTAGTATGGGTTCCTGGTCAAAGAGGGGTGCCGGGAAACGAGGTGACTGACGAACTTGTCAGATCCGGTTCCGCGGCGCCATTCTGTGGGCCAGAGCCAGTACTGGGCATCGCAAGGAGTCAAATCTCTTCTGCCCTGAAAGAGAACTAAACGAACTCTGGAGGAACACTGCCGGATGCAGACAGTCAAAAGACTTTTTAGCCGGCTCTAGCAAGTCAAGGACGGTGTGGCTCTTAGGCAGAGATCGCCAAACACTACGCCTCCTTGTAGGAATACTAACAGGCCATAACAAACTAGGCAGACACCTGTCACTAATGGGTATAAAAGACAGCCCCACCTGCCATATGTGTGAAGAAGATGAAGAAACATCGTCTCACTTCCTTTGCGAGTGTGAGGCGTACAGAAGGCTAAGATTCGAAATCTTCGGAGTTGAAAAACTCCAACAAGAAGAACTCACCGAATTAAAGTGGATGGACTTACTGACCTCCATTAGAAGGTCACAAAGATTCGGAAAGGAAGACTAGGAGAGTTAAGGTAGTTATGTGGAGAGAGGGAAAAGCAAAAAGTTCCCAGTGGGACCTACTTGCCTGGCAGCGGCCTCCCCATGATTACTACTACTATTACTACTGGTACACTAGAAAATCATCGTAGATTGAAGAACAGAAGATAGAACATAGTCAACTAAGCATTCTGCCAATTTTCCCTGAGATCCCTACTCCTCGGCCGCCCTATCAAATCGTTCATCTCTTCTATCACACCCACAGTCTTTGAATTACATGACCGCCTACCAATACTCATGTGGTACAGCTATAAGAAGAATTTGAAATATGTTCATCTATTAATTTATGATTTTGAGGGCTGTATTTCTCCATACCATGATAAATGAGACTTAACGGGATGAACCGCGGTTATATTTTCATTTTGTTTGATTACTGATTTTGATGGCCACAATTCATCTCAAATAGTGTGATTTAATAGAATAACTATGTGATATTTCATCTCATCAACATAAATTATGAGAAAAAAATATTAATAATTTTTGTGCATAATCTGTATGTAGTCCTAGTTATCCATTATTTTTCCCGATCAGCTTGATTCAGTAAAATTATTGGTGCTGAATGAATTCTTAAGAAAAGCTGAAACTATTTCTCGATTCAATTGGGTGATTCGATTATCAGTAGCAAGAATCGTGAAACCGATACGTAGGTGATACCGCAATTAAATCGAAACATAATTTCAGCTTTGATATTTGAACAGCATTGCAAAGTATTTCTTGTAGAAAACTTTGCTAAGATTATAACAGATGTAATTTAACGGTCGTAGGAAGCAGTTGTTTTCTGTTATAGAGTTGCTATCGAATATACCCATTGTATAGGTTGAAGAGGAAACTGAATAAGAAATTTTTTTATAATCGAGTAATATTTTTGTCAAAACATACCTACTTGGAGCGATTTTTCAAACATACACAATTTTAATTTGGTCCGAAGAAGTTTTTTATGGAGTATGTTATATGAACTACTATTTCTCATGAAACTGCACGCTCACTCATTCCATGATACAAACAACATGAATGACATTTTTCCAACGAGAACGTAAAAGTATATTCGATACAGAGTTTGATGAATTCAACTGAAAAATTGTTTTCCTCTTTTTTTGTAAGTACCTTCCGCTCCAGCAAAATCCATTTGAACTAAACTTAAACTGAAATTAACAAAATTCCAAAAATCTAGAATCCCTTTTTATTGCCAACTTTAATTCTTTGTAAAAATCACCTACACTCACTGTTCAAAGTTGTTATACTTGACGAATTATTGATTTGAATTTCTGTTTTCGTAATATCAAACGACTTTTATATCAATCTATTTACTTCTGTCTAGGCAATTTTTTTAAACTCAATATCATAGTTTGTTTTCTCGGTGTGGAAGTCATGCGATATTCATGTACGAGTATTGAATTGTAAAAGATTTGGGTGGGTCGAGAGTCGAACCTCTTACATATGTATTGTTTGAAATTGTATGTTTCCAGGAACAAGTTCCTTTTCGCCCGTTTTACATACAAACGTGATAATACAATTTCCATAAGAACATGCGAGGCGTTTATTTTCACGAGTCTATTTCCACAGAGGGGTCTCACAAGTCGAAAGAATCACTGTGGAGTTTTCAGGAGATAGGTATTTTAGAAACAATTGCTCTATAACATACATCAGAATTCTAAAGGATAAATTAGTGATGGGATATTGGTTACATGAGAATTTCAAATGTAAATGTGAAAAGTCAGATTTTTTTAACTATAGGTCCATTTCATTGTTCAGTAAACCTGGCAAAACATGCTAATAAATTGTTTCCAACGAGCTATTTCTTTTGATGAAAAACCCAACTATCCATGTCAACTTGCTGAAGTGGTTTACTTTATATCTCTCTCAAATATTTCAATACGTTATATTAAATGTTTTCAGATCCGAAGAAACACTTATTGAGTCGGGTGTACCCCAAGGCTCACACGCAAGTCCACTTTTGTTCAGTAATTTTGTTAGCGACGTTGAAGACATTTTTGTTAATTCTAAAATGAAACTACTTATTTGCAAGTAATTTGAGAGCACACAAAGAAATAAGTCAAATATCAGGTTATTTTGGGTTTCAGAACGATCTAGATCGTTTCTTTGAATACTACCTCATGAACCGATTATGAAATAACCGCATAAAATAATATCATATTGAATAAAAACACAACCCTCTCCCTGAATACCTGTACATCAACAATCATCTGATTGCAATTACTGACAATAAAAGAACTAGGTGTTAGATAAAAAAGCTCTCCTTTCAATTTTATATAAAACATACAGTAAAAAATTCCTTAATGTTAATCTCATTGACTCTGACCTAAATGCTTGAAACAAGCTTGAAACAATTATTAGTGAAATATAATATCCATAATTGTAATTCTCCCCCAGATAAAAGCATGAACTTTTATAACATTATTTGTGACTCTGATGTCGATACATTAGGTGACCATTTCGCAAAGTTTGAAATAACATTGAGATTAAAATTCAATTTCATGGTACAGTTGCCGAATAAGGAAATAACCTACTTATATGAACGTTTAAATGTCTATCTATTGAATTTTAGGAGTAACAGATCATTTTGTTAGAGTACCATTTGTATATTATATTTCAATTTATATGAGTAGGGTAAAGTGGGGGAATACCGGCCGTCTAAGGAAATCATGAATTTATGGCGAAGTTTTAATAGTTAAAAATATGGTATTCAGTGACAAAACAAATAATTATGTACTAGAATATAAAATATAATTAAAACCATAAATATCACGAAACTAAAAATTCTATAAAATAATAACTAAAACTGTGTTCTGTCCGGTATTACCCACTCAAGTGGGGTAATAGCGGCTGGGTGGCCGAAATTGCCCTCAAGTAATTTTTATTGACAGAAATCGCAAATCCAGTTTAGATCATCGATATCAGTACATTCTTGGTGTGCCCATTCTGAACACATTGTACATCTGACCCACAATTCCCTGTTTTTACCAAATTCGCCACATATTAGACATATGTCCTCATTGATAGAATTGCCTTCATCTGAATAATCTTGTTCTTCTTCATCTTTATCTTGAACTTGATACTTAGCGATTTTTGCTTTTCTACTTATTTTTTCTCGTAACTGTGGTGGCTTTCGTTTTTCCACAGTAATTTGATCAAATGAGCCAGTTTCACTAATATATTTCGCTTAATTTTCTTCACATTTTCTGTCTGCTTCTTTTTTTCAAACCTTTCTTGTTTTTTCTTCTCTTTCTCTTCAAGAAGTATTTTCATTGGGGTCGAAGTAAAAATCTCAGAATGCTGCTTGTTCCTACCTTTTTTTTGGCATTTCCATTATATTTCGAACAACTTGGAATAGGTTCGAGTAATTCGACAAATGAAGACGCTATGATGGTTTTATTTTTTTGTCAAATTTCCTTTGAGTTTCTTTCAGAACTTTTAGCATCAATCGTCTTTTGTCGAGCTGTTTCGAATGATTGTTCAGGTTTTTTCGAATACTGCTTCTTGTGGTTTTTTGGGTGTTGCTTCTGGTCTGTCTTCGGCTATTTTTTCAGATATGATCTCAGGAGTTTCGTCAGGTATATCTTCGGCTGTATTTTCTGCATTATTTTCGAAGTTGTTTCCTTCGTCATTGAAAACAACTCCTCGAACAGCTTGCCAGTTGTCGGCAGGTAAAAAATCTTCATCTGAAGTCGCAACTCTGCCAAAAGCATTTTTAAAAAGTTCGGCAATTTCAGTAGCAGATATCCTTTCGCCTATATGAGTTCTCATGTATTTGTCACATTCCGAATAATACGCTTTTTTAAACGTACCAAAGAATGTAACATCCAAGGGTTGGATAATGTGGGAAGTGTAAGGGGGTATAGTTAGTATGTTGATGCCATTTTCTTTGCAGTAATTATATGCCTGTAGAGTGCAATGCGTGGTATGATTATCAAGAGCTAACAATACCGGATCCTCTAGAGAAGCTTTGGAAAACTTCTGAAAATGCTTAAGCCACTCTACAAACAAATCTTCCGTAATCCACCCATTATCTGAACACGTATAAAGCGCTTCTGGAGGACCATTTTTTTTAGCTGTGGAGCCACTCGCTTCCGGGCAAAGATAAACATTGGAGGTATGTACATACCCGATGCACTCATTGCACCCATAACAGTTGTATTCTTTCCTCTTTCGGCACTTGTTGCGAATCCCACTCTTTTTTGGCCCTTCTCTGGGTAGATCTACCCAGGATTTTGAACACTGGTAACGCCTGTTTCGTCAGCATTAAATATAATTGACTGAGAAAATTTATGTTTTGCCATAAGTTCTTCTAAGTTATCATAAAATCGTGAAACTTCTTCTCTATTGAAGGAGTGTATCCTATTCATGCTAAGTTTCTCCGGTTTCCTCAAAGAAATCTGGCTATTTCTTTAAATAAAGCCTTCCAACCAGTCTCGCCCCGCCGCCTCATTTATTTCTACAAAAGGATGCTTTAGATTATTTTTCTTTGCATAATCATCGGCACAGCGCTTCACTTCCAAGGGTGTTAATAATTTGAAAAGTAAGTGCTTCCTCTTCAGTCTCACTAAAAACTGGCTTACGCCCTAAAGCTGGTTTAGAAGATGTTCCAGCTCTACGGCAATCCTGCAATGTTGATCTAGGTATACCGAAGGCTATTGGAACTTGTCTCAAACTGCGTCCATTTTCTATCTCTTGTAAGGCACGCTTGAGACTTTCTTGTGTATATGAGGCCTTGGCTGTTTTTCTGTTGGATTTTCGAGGCATCTGAAAAAAAAATTGGTTGTGGGTAATACCGGCCAGGCCGTTATTTCCCCCAACGGCATGGTCGGTATTACCCCATATTTACGAAAGTTACAGATCACTTTTTTATCAAATAAATTAAGACTAGATTGAAAAACCATTAACCATTCATATTACTGCAATAATTTGAAATAAATTCATTTATTTTTTAAGACTGTATACATACCTTTCAAAAATTTGTTGCGTTATAAACACGACCTTCAATATTGTGAACTGTCACCGAAATGTTTAACACGTCCTCCCTTACATCGCAGACAACACACAGTGAAACCAGACGTTAAAATACACTGACTTACTTATCCCGATAGCGGAGGGGGACACAGCAATGGAGAAATTGGCTGTCCGGAATTCCCCCGGGGCCAGAATTCCCCCACTTTCCCCTACTATTATATGTTATTCTCCAACGGCCAGCATGATAAGGATTGTTTGAATTAATTTTCTTCACTTTGTATCACCCTGTAATGCGGGATATACTCTCTATGCATCTGTTGGGTGACTTCAATAAATATATAAATGAATGAACAAATGAACGATTGAACAAATGAACGAATGAACGATTGAACAAATGAACGAATGAATGAATGAATGAATGATCTGATGAACGAATGAACAAATAATCATATTACTGACCATTGATTTAAGAATGGATATGGAGTAAGATTAAGTTCGTATTGCAGCACCTTTGCAGTCACTTTCGTTTGAAAAAACTAAATATGCTATCACTTCTCTATGAAGGGTACTTACTATCTTGAAAGGTTTCAACGATTCTCATTAGTATTTTTAAAATCAGAATTTTCAAATGAGAAGTCGGAAAATATATAATGGACATACTCCGAAATGAGGAGAACTCAGCGACTCCACCAAATTTGCAAACTATTACATCGACCAAAAAACATTAGGTACATATAATTTTTGTTCAATAGCTAAAAATTAAATTAAAATAGGTAGTAGAATGTAATTACCTCTTTTTGATAAACTGGTACATTTGTACTTTCTTAACATTGTTAGTTCATGGAATCATCCTTAAGAATACAATTCGTGCCAACAATAGTTAAAAAAATTATGTCAGATATCTTAAACTCGATGAAATTGCATTGAGGAAACGGACTTGTGGTGTTACCAATCAATTTGATCTCGTTAATTTCTAGTAGAATTTCTATCGACACCATTGCGAGCCCTCATGGTAATATCCATTTGAATATCCAAGTCACTTCACAAAATAATTCATCTGATCGATCGTTATCATTTCCTCTACTTTTGGAAGGCAGAGTAAAATTACCCTGAGGTTAGAGAAGACAGAGGGTAGATAATATTAGGCTAAAGGTGTGACTGTCGTTTTTTCAACGTTTTAGGAACATTCCAGTGGTTTGGCTCTTACTCTTCTCAATACGGTGAACGTACTTTAACACATTAAGGCACCATAATATATAACTTCAAATACAACTGTTTTCACAATTCAACAAAGCTCGAATTTATTCTAATAATTTCATTAATCTCATGCACATAAGATGCCCATAGGAGCAACTGCAGTCCATTTATATTTTGTTATACACTGAGCTGGAATAAATGTTACAAATTGAAGTTTTCATTAAAAAAATGGAGTGAAGTCCTATTACCTACGCAAATCAACCTGTATATTTCAATTTTATTTGATAAAACGCAAAAATAAGAGTAAAAATTGAACACTTCGATCGTTTTTCCCCAAACATTTTTCATTACGATTTTAACGAATTCATCCACTACTTCATTGGATGGAATCGGTTTGAAAGCTAGAGCCCTCCTTAATATATCAGACCTGTATAACCTGAAATGAGCCAATTTCACGTGAAAATGAGGTTTTCAGAATCCGTAATAAAAATTGGAGGTTTCTATTTGAAAAATTTGACGATGACGTCATATATCCAACGAGTATCACCTTGTATTGAATAAAAATAAAGAAATGAATACGGGTAACACCTTCAATATCTTCATTTTATCCCATAATACGTCATTTGTTTTAGAATAGTTGAGTGGCATTTATTTGTCAGATACCAATCTGACACTCCTACCATTTCTTCTTTGGACGATGTAGTGAATAAGGCAGTATATATCCCATTAACCAGTAGGTATACTCCTATCGTCAGCAGAAAGTATAAGGGCAACTGTTGTTAAACTACAGACAATATCATCTACATGAAGAAGAATTAATACCTGATCCCTGTGGAACACCAGCCTATAAAAAAGTATATTCTGAATCCTGAGGTAACATATAATCTAACGTTCATAATTGACTGTAACACATATTTTTCATTCTGAGAGATATAATTTGACCCGATCGTTGGATAAACCTCTGATTCCAGAGTTCTCCAATTTCTCCAGGAGTAATGTCGAATGCCTTGAACATATTGCAGAATATTCCATGAATGTATTGTTTCGATAACAAAAACTCATATGTTCGTTTGAAATATGACACCCGTAGTAGTAAAATTCACTCTGATCCGAAATATGGACCTGTAAGGTGCTGACTATTCAGACATGACCATATTTGAAAAATTCGAACGAGTTCGAATATATTGTGCCAGAGAGGTATCAACAATGTGAAAGAATACGGGGTACCCTTTTCTCTAAGCGTTTTCACCAAGTGGAAAATAAAAGGCGAACATCTGTCAGAAAACTACTACTTCCCTGGCTAATACCACGATGGACATTGAACTACATCTGACAGATATTTGGGCAACGTTCTTCCAAGAAGACCCAGTTGCAAGTATTTGTCTTGAAATCAACTTTGTTGTAATTCGTAATGTCATCCGTGGGGAAATATTAGTTGAACAGTTGATTGTTATTCATTTGGCAGGGACAGGACAATTATAATGTTGTCCGACCTACCCTGTCACTGATGAGAGGCAATAAACCTCGAAACATGCATGTCTGCAGGTGGTCATTCCCAGCCAAATGAAGGATAATCTTCTGTTTAATTTCATGAGTATGGACAATATTACTGTGGTATGATATTTCAAAAGTTTATTGTCATTTTGTGGAGAAAAAAATAATAAATCTTTGACATTGAAATTATGTAGATATTCTGTACTGGAAATACAACTATTCGAGTGTTTTATATGGAATACAAAATTTTTTCTCCGAATGGCAGCAAATATTAATTTTGCTGATACATATCAATCAGCAAAGTATTACTTTTTTGCCTAGGCAGAAAAGTGGGTACTTTGCTGCCTAGGCAGCAAAGTGATTATACTCAATGGGAATAAAGCATTTGACGTAAACATTTATTAGCAATTATTACATAACACTTTTAACAAGAATTTAAATCATATGTTTAGTTGTTATTAACATTGATGGTAAAATTACTACAATTTTGAACGAATAGGCCACCTTTTCTTTCCTCAGATATCGTTCTCTCTACATTAATTATATTACCAGTTTTATTCGTCTCATAAGTAGTTCTTATATTTGTCAAAACTTTTTCACAAATGCTGGTTTTACTTGCCATTGAATCTTCAATGTACCCTTCTGCTATAGTTGAGGATTTCCACCCACCATGTCGTTTCAACATTGTTATGTCACCTCCTGCATTCACAAGTAAAGTGGTAGAACTTCTGCGGAGGCAGTGTCCCGTATATTCCTTAGCATTCGGCAACTTTAAATAGACAGCTATTTCTTGAGGTATTTTACCAAATTTATGGATTCCAACAAATTGCTATATGGATTTACGTTTTGCGTATTTGAAAAAAAATCTTGTGTCTTTTAATTCAGCAGGCCGAAGAGCTATATATTTTCTAACAACATCCAAATATTCCATTATTACGAAAGACCTCGAATTCTTCGTCTTTGTGTTTAATAGGGATACCAATAGTTTATTGTTCATATCTTCAATATTTTCTAACTTTAAATTCAAAAGTTCGTCGCAGCGACATGCACCCGCAATTCCAAAAATCAATACAACCTAAAAGAATGGATTATAAGTATTTTCACTCCATGGTATAGATATCATATTCAAAACTTACTTTTGCTAATAAATATTCATCATCTGGTGCATCCAGTATAAAGTTTATAATATATTGTTTTTCGAAAACTCGGGACTTCTTTGCCTTGTAGCCTTCAGATGACCGTTTTGAATATGCCCGCAACTTCAAGTATCTTCCTATATTTACGCCATTTTTAACATTCATAGTTGCCTTCAACATGGAATATACAGACCAAAGGGTAGAACTCTTCATTGTTTCAGATAATCCAGCAACATAAGCATTAATACATTTTTTTCCATGCAATAATCCATAAATCGTTTATAATTTCCTTCATATTTCATCCGAGACTTCTCCGGCAACAAATTCAACTCTATATTTTTTGCCACCTCCCTTATTTCTGGAGGAGTAAGTACTTCCAGGTCGCTATCACTGTCCATTATATGATAATTTAAATATACCGATATTTTTTTGCACAACTGTCAGTAATTTCATGAATTGTCAAACTATAATTATTATGGACATTTCCATAGCAACCAACCATTCCAACAACTGCGATTTCTATCAAATTTCATTTTAATTGAACACTTCAGGAAAAATAAAGAGATTGTGGGAATTGTAATAATTTGCAAATACAATATCCTCCTATATCATTATGAACAATCGGAGAAAAAATTATATGTTCAACTCGGCAGCAAAGTAGATTGACTACCTTAGCTGAATTCCTAGCCTCGCTACGCTCGGCTATGAATTCAGCCTCGGCAGTCAATCTACTACTTTGCTGCCTAGTTAAACAAATAACTATTCTATGGAATTCCCCACACTAAGAATAACTAAAAAGTTCGTTGATGCAAATTCAAAAATATTTGCCAAAGGAATGAATTTCAAGATATGGCTTCCTTTCTCAAGATTCAAATTAGTATTTTCAATTGTCGTTTGCCTTTCTTTTTTCAGTGTGTACTATTTCACTGAGTCGGCTTCCATTCTCAAGAGGCAAAATGAAAAACTATCATGAACAGAACCACTCAGACACTGAAATAAAATCCAAATTTAATTTACTTTGATAACCAGGATACCGGAATTGTACTGAGTCATTGTTATCACATCCCTTTCATCTATTTCATTCTGGAAGCAAGACAATATACAGACTGAAATTTTTCCTTTCAGCGGAAAATTAAAAATTCTCCACCGTATACTGATGATTACCTTTGGGATATAACAGCAATTACAATGGGAATTATGGATCCGTTAATGGATCGGTTGTTTCATAGCAGAACACATCTATAGCCAATCCTGCTCCATGTAAAAGCAAGATCAAAAGTAGGCGTACCAGAGAGTTACATCACTGTCATACACGAATATGCAATTTTGAGTTTAAAATTGGCAGGGTCATTATGAACCAAATTCGTGACACACAACTGCTTCTGGGTTACATCATGCTGTCAGCAGAAAATCCTTTCGAAAGATACCATATAATGCTAATGAAACTGTCCTGTATATACTGACCTTTGTATTTTCGAGGTATTTTGACATAATAATATAATCAAAAGGCGATTCTCATGTTCTGAGGAAGTGCTTAGGTATAATAGAATAAACTCTCTAGTTATCCTCTAGATATTGGGATCAACTGTGTCACTTCAGGGTTCTCTACTCAGTGTATCTGAGATTTGTTGTTGCTTTCCAGGAACATATTTTAACAGGAATCATCAATTGGTTTCTTGAGTAATCCTAACAATGGTCGATGATCGGTTTGAAGCCTAAATATAGTTCCATATAAATGAAGGTAAAAAGGTTCACAGCCATAGACAACAGCTAATAGTTCCTAGTGATTATACCCTTGGTGCTTTGGCATTAACGAAGCTGAACCATACTCAACAGGTTGTCCATTCTGAAGGATTACAGCACCAATTCCATATGGGCTCGTATCACCTGACAATATATTAGGGTTGAAGCTGAAGTTACAACTTTTTTCAACTTATCAAGAGCTCTCTGTTCATTAGAAGACCAAAAGTAGTCTCAAAATATCAGCTGATGAAAAAAACAAGAATAGAGCTTTTGATTGATAAGTTGAAAAAACTTGTATCTTTGGCGCCAGTTTTGAGGTCAACCGTAATGAAGCCTATATGGAATTGGTGCTGTGATTCTTTAGAACGGACAACCTGCTGAGTGTGGTTCAGCTTTGTTAACGCCAACGCAGCAAAAGGTATAACCACTTCGAGGAAGAACTATTAGGCTGTGAAAAATTCCTCTTTTATTTATATGGAAGGAGATTCAGGATTCAAACCGATCAACGACCATTCTTAGGATCAGAGCTGTCCCAAAGAACTGTGCTTAGTGCTCGTGAAAGTGCTTGAAGCATTTTAGTGCTCAAAGCACTGTGCGCCCAAGCACTTTTCAGATTCAGTGCTTATTGCTCTCAAGCACTGTGCTCCCGAGCACTTTTTGTGCTTCAAGCATTTCACGAAAAGGCTTAATACTTCGAGCACTTTTCGGGATTACTAAGCACTAAGCTTTTTCTCAGCTATGGATCTATGATTTATGGGCACCCCCAACCCCAAGAACTACTGATTGCGTCCTTATAGTATGAACTATGATTAGTATCAACGTTGCAGTTTGTAACAGAGTAGAAATTTTTAGTTTTTCTGTATTTTGTTTGAGAAATATTTTTGTTTATTTTATATTTTATTTGTTATTAATATTAGGTACTCTTTTTTTGTAACAGTGATAAGATGAAGGTTTGAACAAGAATAATTTAATATTTGTTTTACTTACTGAACTTTTTCAAATGAAAACACTTAATTTTGCTTCACCACACTAGATTATTTAGTGCCACACCCAATAAATATTAAATCCACTAAAAATATAACATTCTTTTTCATTTGAACCAAACTATTTATTAAAGCTAATCAATATAAAAGAATTAATTAAAGAAACTAAAAAATCCGACTGCGGTTTAAACTAAAATGCTAAAAACAAGTAATATAATAATCTTTTCATAAAGAAAAATTGGAAGTAGCCGAGACCCATTCTATTTCTATAGATTTTTTTAAGCAAATAGGTCCTGGCTGCTTCCAGTTTTTATTTTATTTGAGAAGATAAGATTTTGATTTTTATTTTAAACCACAGTCGGGTTTTTTAGTTTATTTATTTACTTTTTTTTATTTTCAGATTTTTAGTACACATTTATTATGTAGTATAAAGACGGTCACTTTGACGCAAAAAATCCGCTATTTTGAATTTTCATAATTTTAATATTAAAAGTGTCACTTGCGGTATCAAAACGAATCTAACGACAGAAAATTCATCAAAATCGGTTCAGCCGTTTAGTAGTTACAAGGAAAAGGCGACTTTGTTTTACAATACTTTGATTTTATATTATTTAACAAAATTCCCGGAATAAATATATAAGTTGCCTCACTCCGCTGAACGTGACGATCCACCTACCCCCTGCCTCTCTCCCCGATTGGGAGGCCCGCGGTCCACAAAAGACTCTCAAGTTATTGATTGTCAGATAATGACAGATTTTGCTAACACATTTTCTCTTTTCTGGGATTTTAACCACTGAAAATTATGCCAGTGTTAAGCAGAATACATAAAATTAAAACGCTTATGAATATGAACATTTCATTTTCTCGATCTGACTAGTTCTGCCTGTCCAGCTTCTACCGATGGTTATCAAAATCACATTCCTATTGCATTCTTACGGCAGCACGCTCTGACATGAATGAAATATACTATACAATTGTGCTTTCTAACCGAAAACTACCGAACTAAGAAATCAGTGAGAATGTTGGTAAGGTAGGAACCATTTCACGCCGCTCTATATTTCAATTTGGCTATTCGCCGCCCATTTCAGAAATAAAATTAATCTCCCAAACGATATTGTCTGGATTTCCCTATCAGTTGGAAGTTGCACTGTTTTTATGGGTCTTTCTATTGAATTAAAACAAAAGCAAGTATTGACTCATTTCCTTCAATTGCCGCCCAAAAAACTCTCAAGTCAATGTCAATATATTCAATAAGTACTCCAATCCTTTCTGAGTTCACCTACCAAATTTGAGTTTTCCAAGTGAAACCGCTTCCAAATGCAATATGAACTTGGAATACATGAAATTGAACGCCCACCTTAACGGTCTCGCCCTTTTGAAAAGTGTTTAGTACTTAGTGCTCGCTAAATCGAATTACTTTTTGAAAGTGCTTAGTAATCGCGAGCACTTCATGAAAAAAAGTGCGTAGTGCTCAAGACTCCCGAGCACTTTTCAAGAGTACTTAGTGCTTAGTACTTATGTTAAGTGGCTCATTTTGACTTATGTGCTTTTCCCCCCTATACGCAGAATTGTTCATTCAAGACATTTGCGTATAACGCGCTTTTCCGTATTCTGGCCTTTCTTGATTCCTTCATTTACTCACTCATTGCAGTTGATTTTTTTGAAGATATATCTAGTATTCACTGGACAAAATAAGGCTAGAGTAGAATATTGCATTAATATTTTTGGAATGCGAGTGTCCGTTATCAACCTTAGGTTTTGTATACTCCATTGAACGAGTCATGAAAAATCCACCTCTCTGAAAAGTTGGCGGTGCATCGTTCGATAAAATCGTTACACAAGAACGAGTGGCTGGATTGTGAATAATATCACCTCAACAACGAAATATCTATGAAACACTGCTCTCAGATACAATGAGTATTCTCTTTTGTTTGCGAAATATCGTTCCAATCTGCTATGTCATTGAGGCGAGTTCTTCGAAACCTGCTTTGTCAGCTGATCGTTGTTTAGCTTTGTTCAATAAGCTACCGTTGCGTTTGTATTATGAGTTGAAGTGCGTCATAGATATTTGAGAGCATGTGTGCGGTAGAGAATCTGAAATTAATGAATATTCGGTTCTAATCTTCCTAGTAAGTACTTGGATTTTTACATGGAATTATTTCGAATGCACGAATGTTTTAAAGATTATCCCTAGTCAAATACGAGGTTATTCATTATTGTTATTAGGTAATCCAGTGAGAAAATTTTACACCAAAACAATTTTAAGGTGCCTACCCTTTTCTATCAATTACTGACAGTTATGCACCGACCACTCGTTGTGATGCTGTAAGTTTGTCGGGTTTTCTTATAGGAGAAAGTAAATACGCGACCAAAGTCGGAATGCTACAGCATATGGTGTTTTTTCCAGACGCGAAGGATTTTTCGCCAAGCTCCTTTTAGTGGTCGGAAACATGAAGCATCCAAAGGCTGTGTTAGATGTGTACTATTTGCAGGTAATAGTATAAAACGTATTTGGTTCTCCTGGCATTCAATTATCACATCTAGAGATATGTGGCTTGCTAAATTATCCCCAATAATCACTTTTTGTCCCGGTGGGAGTGACTTACAGTAGGGTAGCAGTATAGTGCGGAACCAATCATGAAAAATCGTTGCATCGAACCAATCTGATTTGGTACTATATCTGGCTCCCTCTGGACCAAATTCAGTTCACGTAGACCATAAATTGTCAGCCTTATATACAATATATGGCGGCAGAAACTTTCCTTGGATGAATCCATGATTTTCTCTGCTCTCTTGCTCTTTCTTCGTACAATGACTTTCTCCCTTCTAGGGTCATCAGAGAAATTAGTCTCATCATAGTTGATGATTCATTCGGGAGAAACGTTTTCAATATTTTCGGTCAGGTTATCGAAAAATCTTTTTATGATCTCATAATTAACTGCGGCTCTGCTCTCTTTAATGGACTGAGAAAATCTATTTGAAAGTTCAGGATGTCTTCGAAGAAAATTGGTCAACCAGCTCTCTCCAGGCCTATGATCTCTGAATTTGGGCACAGTGGTTTCAGATCTGCCTAAATAATTTTTGACAAGTTCAGCTAAATCTTGTTTCTCGAATGGAAAACCCCAGTCTGCTGCAACACTAAGATCATTACAGATGATCCTTTCTTCTTGTTCTGATAAGATTGTTGGACAGCCTGGACTCTTAAACCTTTCCGAAAGTGCGTTTAAAGTGATCTGTTTATCATCCCTGTACAATTGTAAAGCCTCCTGGACGCTTTCCTTTATATGTTCGAACCATTGTTTCAAGTTACCCCTGAATACCCCAAAAAAAATATGTACGCCCCTGCGTGTTCAAAGGATTTTTCGAATAAATAAGGTTAGGAAGTTCATCACAATACACTAGTCATGCCAAAAAAAAATATTAACATTGTTTCGCTCCCTAAACGTTATCTACACATTCAAATGTATTCATACTACAAAAAACTCCATTTTTCTTACCTAATTTCATAAATTTTTTGCACTCACACGAACTATGCATCAACGTTTCTTGGTAGCCAACGTGCATGTAGATACCATCAGCTGTGTACCCAGCGAATATTTTAGTTCTACTACTTATAGGTAGATGTCAGTAAATTTTAACATATCGCGCATGCATTTATCAAGTTGCCCCGGTATTTCAAGTTACCCCGTTTTACGGTAATTTTTTTGTAGTTGACTATTCAACTCATGCATAAAAAAATTGCATATGCCACATTGTAATTGTCAATTAGACAGCGGCAAAAGTTAGCTGCAACTTTTATAGCGACAAATGCACCAGTGGTTTTTTTTTCACTTATTCACTTACATTTACGACGCAATCATCAATCTGGCGACAATTTTTATTTATTTTTATTTATTTTTGTTACGAATCTTCCAGGTTTACAGAGAGCTTGTGCAAGCAAGGAAAAGGTCCGGGACCGATGGCCGTGCTGGGCTTTGAACCCACGACCTTATGCTTGTAAGGCGAGCACTCTACCACACGACCATCACGTTTGTGATGCAAAAAGATATAAATTTGAGCCATATACTTTCATCGAGAAATTTAATGTACTTTTGCATGATTGGGCATTCAATATGCGAAAAAATAACGGAGAAGACTTCAAAGAAGCTGTAGTTGAAACAATTTGGGACACCACCTCTAAAATGCTACAAAGTGAATATAACGAATTCAATATTCACCAATGTTCAGTTTAATTCATCATGAGCTGCACGTAATGCTAAACATAAAATCCTACAAGCACAACCCGAAAATAGAAAATCTAGTGCATCATCTCTTAATAAATCTGAAGTATTTGCAATGGCCAGAATATATGACGAAAATGAACCGACAGGGCTTCAAAAGAAATTATATCACATTTTGGCGTTCGAATTAGCTTGGCGCTGAGGAGAAGCAGCTTACTGCAAAACCACGTATTTCGTATATGAAATTGAAAACAATGGAAAAGAAACTGGACAGGAAATGGATTACAACTTAAAGAAGATATTAGCCCAATACGTTTATTCAAAATTTTAACGGAAAAACGAGACACTTTTATAACATTGGACCAAATCCCTTTTGGAAGAACACTTCTAAGGGTTGGTATACGGACGTGCCGATTGGAATTTTGTATTTTGTTTTATAATAATATTAGCTTCTATTCAACAATTCTTCGGATTTACAATGGAGTTGGCAGTTGGCTACAAAATCTTCGTAGTTGTAGTGTGGGCGTGGTGGAACTAATCCTCACAGAGAGAAGTTATTTCGGAAAACCAAAATTCCTGAATACCATAACTGTAACTTTCAAAATTGTATCCCTCCAAGGGAAGACAGATATGTCTCAATATATTTAAAAGATATCACCACCAACACCGAATACTCTATTCTTCACGAAGAAAATCGTATATTTAATATTCCTGCTTATCGTCTTTGCAGTAAAAAGATATGATTTTTTTGTATTCCTCGCAGGAATTTGTTTTGCTAGATACTGACTCATTTATTCATTATTTGGTACACCTCCTGCCATCTATATGTGAGAGACAATAAAGGTTACCAGAAATAAGAAGTTATTTCAAATGTAACTATGATAATTGCAGGAAAAAATATAAAAGTCATCTGATTTCCTTATTCGCATTGAATAATTAGTTATTGTAACAGGCGAATTGGACTGTTACACTTTTCCTAGTATGAATTTCAATTACTGCGTTTTCAATAATTGTACTTTCAAATAAAGATTAGCTTATTTTTAATGTTTCATAAATGAAGTTTGTAATGATATGTTTTTGAATTTCTTATTCATTGAATTGTCTTGCCAAATTACACTCGATGTTTGTATTGATATCAGGTAAATTTGTGTTTTTCAAGTTCTAAACTGTTTCCTTCATCAATTTTACTCGAAAAACTTCAAACTTAAAAACGTAGCGTTTTTTAAAGTTAACAGCTTTCTCGTCTTATTGTTAGGCAACAGATCTCATGAAACAACCCAAATTTACCCAAATTTAACCTCTGGTGCAATTATAAGTGACAATAAGATTATTCAAGGATAGAAAGACGGAATGGCTAGTTGGACATGAGTGTTGTTGGTATGCCAAAAATTATCCAGTGCCGACGTTTTCTGTCATTCTGTGTGATCGAGAGTAATAGTACAAGTGAGTAAAAATGTCGCGTTTTGGACATGAAAATCGAGAGAATATTAGAAAATAAATTAAAAAGTTAATGCCACAACATACACAGAGGAGTTAGGTGAGTGTGTGGAGACGATTTTTGCAGTTTTGCTCCAAATAATCCTACGATATCAACAATCTATCTGTTTTGATTGAGGCACTGAGTAAAATTTTAGAATTCTGTTGTATTGATTCAAAAAGAGGTCAGGTGATTATAATGTAGAAGTTATGTGGAATAGCACAGCTACGATGGATCTGAAGGGACATGGTAGATTTTTTTTTCTATCTCATAATTATGAGTTAGTTATCTCGTTATAATGAGATAGTTAACTCATTATAATGACTCAAGGCTCAAGTACACGGAGCGAGTTAACACGCTACAAACCGGCCTTTTCACAAGCAGCTCGTTAACAAGTCCAGTGTACTCAATGCACTCGCTCCGTTAGCTGCTTGTAAAAACGCTCTGAAAAAAGTTGAACTGCCGGCGACTTTACACACCACTTGCCGGCTTTTGAGCGTGTTTACTTGTAAACTGGCAACGTGTACTCACAGTAGCTTGTGCACAAGTGGCTAGTAGCATTGGTCTTGAAGATGTCGAAGGAGCATACTTGCCTGGTGTTTTCAAGACCAATATTGTTGAAACCCGATACTATTGATAGAGTTGTTTGGGCTGCTTGCAGTTTGCATGACTGGCTACGAGAGACTGCCCCAAGCCACTATATATCACAACAAGCACTGGAGAGAGAAGATTTCAACACAGGAGATGTAACACCTGGTGAATGGAGACAAAATATCAATAGTTTAGCAAATTTTCACAATAACCTCCTAACAGCAGGCGACAACAGGTGTTTTCCACACGCCAGCTAGTTGGCTATTGAGCAAGTGGGAAATTTTGTGTGTACTCGACTACTATCCATTCGCCGACTCGCCGGCTTTTTACAAGCCGGCTTGTTAGTTTGTAAACTCGCCCCGTGTACTTGAGCCTTTACGGTGTCTCATAATTATGAGATAGTTTAACTCATTTCAATGACTTACGCTAAGTATCTCATAATAATGAGAACAGAAAATTCGGAAAGAAATTTTTACTAGTGCTGCGTTGCCATAGTTATTGTGCACTTTTCTCACATGTTTTGATGTTTTATTAACCAAAGTTTCAGAGACCTCTAGAATAATAATTTATTATATCCTATATTTTAAGATGTAGGTATCAAGAGAGATAAATACCTGACATATGTGTATATATTAATGAAATAAAATATATAGGCAGAGCAGAGGCTTGACTTTGGAAGTGAAGCAGCTAACTGAAAGTTATTTTTCTGGAAAGGATTTGAAAATTCCGAAATAAAGGCTTAACTTTTACATTAGTGAAAGGCAGGAAAAATGGTAGTTGAATGAACTTTATTTGTACATGGCTGACCATTGCATCATAGACTCATCTGAATTTAATGAAGACTAAATAGGTGCATCAGGCATCAGCCATATATAGTTTGACTATGTAACTATATAACCGACATGGATATTTTGAATTAAGAAGCAGTTTCAAACTCTGAAAAAGTGAAGCCTCTAAAGTTTTGAGTTTTATTCACTTGCTTTTACCATTATACAATTATTACCAAAACTCTAACTATTCTAACCTAAGAAACCTACATGCTTTTTTCTGCTTACAAATACATATAGGCTTGTTGTGGTTTCGAAAAATACAAGTCCTGGGACGTCAGGATTATGCGCAGTTGAACTAAAGTGATCGAATTTGAATCTTAGTGCATACTTCTGATCTACTGCGCATCATCCTGACGTCCCAGAACCACTACTTTTCAGAACCAGAACCAGAAAGTATTAACTCATTATAATGACTTACCGTATCTCATAATAATGAGATAATTCAACTCATTCTAATGACTTTAGTAATGAGATAATTTAAGTCCTTACAATGAAATGAATATATCATTATAATGAGATAACTAACTCATGATTATGAGATAAAAATATCCAAAATGTCCTTTCAGAGGCATCGTTCACATCTAAACTGTTGGAAGAGACGGTTTTTAATAATTTCAATAATAAAATTGATCCATATTCCGATCCCGAATTCATACCTGCCAGGGCAGCGTGTGAAGCAAAGCTAAAAAACAGGTTGAAAATAAAAACGAAGAATTTAGTAAAATTATAGAAATTAAGATTGTACAGAGGCCTTTAATGAAAATATCTGTATGTCGCATCTCTTGAGCTAGCCTGAAGGGGAGAGAAGGGTCATCAGATTGTATATATCCAGTATTTAATAGAGGAATTCATTGATGAGGGTGATTTAATTGAAAGAATAGAATATAATACAGTTTTTCCGATCAATCAAACACTATTTTTTTTTACTACGTTTCTATTAATTCGATTACTTGTCTGCCTCTTTGTTTGTTCGTTCGCATTCATTTGTTTGTATCATTCCTTTTGGTTGGTTAAAATTTTGCAATCGATTTTCAACTAACTTATAATATAGCTCAGAATGGAAGACAATGCAATATTATTTATGTTAATATAATAAAATTAAAAGACTGAAAAGCAGACAATAATAATTATATGAAAAATATTGTATCACTTTTCTAATTGTGTACCTGGTTTACCATACCATCTATCTCGAAGATCAATTCAACCCATATTTCTTGGATTTGGCCTAATTTTGTGAACAGCAACAGATATAGAAAGAAATATTTCCTTTTCATGGAAGTAGATCTTCTTAAATTATTGTAATGGGCATTATAAAAGATATGTAAACATTATACTGAAACTCATCCAACTGTAATTTAAAAATGCCACAATTCCTACATCATTGCCTTTTCTTTATAGGCCACCGTATTCGCCCCACATACAGGACAAAAAATTGAATGAACCTCTTCGATATCTTTCCGAATATTATTTACGATATTCGTAACGTAATTTTTTTCTCATCTCGAAGACGTCCAATATCTCACATACGTTGCACTCATTGGCATCAGACATCAGTCGCAGGTGGCCGGGATGGCCCTCATGCGAGAGTCCTGTTTAAATTCATATCTGCATATCAGAAGTGGGATATCAGGAGAGGGATATCATGCATGATCGTAAACTTGAATGAATGCCGCATTTGGTGCAGAAGCTCTTCTCTCTCGGAAATGAGCCCTTTGGACAGGATATTATTGAAGTGTTCCTTGCATTCTGAGAATCTGGTGCTGTTCTGTTGGGTTACAAGTAGTTTGAATTGTCGTCAATTATGGGTTCAGTGATGTTGAAGGAAACGATGAAATTATTGATATTCAGTATATTGTGTGGATAAAGAATAATCACATATGCTGCAATCGTTGAATACAGTATGGTTCCTATTTCATAGCTCACTATTGGATTATCGGATTTTACAGAAGTTACTGATTTCATTACAACGAACAAACGGTTTTACTCAAAATGAATATATATCTTTTGAAATCGAGTTTCATGGGTATCCTGAAAAAAACTTTAGGTTATATCACAATAAAATCAGGTTCTCTTGAAGAATGAAAACAAGAATGTAAATACCTACTAATATAATAGAAAGATATTACAACACTACTAGTATTAAAGCCTAGTAAAAAATGGAATAAGGACAACTTTCTCACAGCAATAAAATCCTGTAGTTACAATACATTGGTACTAAAAATAAGTATAAATTACCGTTAAGCACGGAGCTCAGCAAAGAAAAATCTGTGAACTTCTGAAGAAATAATTCTCATTGAAAACAATTCGAAAAATCTTATTTTTATAACAAGGAATGAAGATGATTCAGAATTAAAAAAAATATTGTGATGACTCAGAAAAAGTATATAGAAAAAAAGATAATTACATGAGGCAAAGTATGCTTACAATAGAAGCAGGAAAAACATTTGGATCATAGTAAAGAATAAAACCGGAAGAGGATAACAAAATACGACTCTTCGCTTTTATTGTATACTTACCATCTAGTAGCACAATACTGCTTCTCATACAGCATAACAATTCAGCCAATTGAGCCCTTTTCAAAAAATAAATCCTTGCTGATGCTAATGAACGTTCATACGCAGATAAAATAGATAGATGGATGATTTTATGAACAAAATATATTATTTTCTAAGCTCTACCAAATGAAAACAATGGCACTTACACAGGGTGTTCAGTGTCTCTGGGCCGGTCCTAACTTCGTTTTTTTAAATGGCGATCTGTATTTTGTATCAGTTTTTCGGTTTCTACTTTATGTGATACTTTTTTTCGGAAATATAGACGTGATTTTTAGCATTACAATTTTTTTCCAAAATTCATCACTTATAATATTTGAAATTATAAAGTTGTGCAAAGTCCCATTGAAATTAATTTTCATCAAACATTGTACGTTAGAGACTCTCTCAAACGATACATCTATAATCCTGTGATATACAGGGTGGCAAAAACAGCTTGCCAAAATATGCAAAATCTTCTTCATTCTGAATGGAAAACCCTGATATTATCGATACATAAGAAGTGCCAACGAAAGCTCCAAAATTTTCAATGAATATCCCCTATGGTTTCCTTAAAAAAGCTTATTTTTTTTCAATATATTTTATAGCAAAATCCATATTTGACGACTGCGACAGAGATATATATGTTATTATAACACATTTCTTGGAATGAAACACCTTCTAATTCATTTTTATAAAGCATAGTTTTTATTCTACCCCTTCTTCAAAATATCGATCCATGCCTTTAGTTACCCGTTCAGAAGATGAACAAGTAATGCCCGAAGCCATTACGGCCTTATTCTCTGTCCAATTTATTGATATTATTCCCCATTGGCATGTGCGGGCAGAAGACGGTTAATATTATTATTATTCACTGTTGGTGACCAGCAAATATATATGCTGATAATCGGCCCTGATTTTCAAGTAAATACCATATCTTTTTTTTAAACTTTTTCTCATTATTTTTTTTCCTGAGTTCACTGTTGTTACAATTGATTCTCGTGCAAAATAAATGAAAATATATTTTCCTCTTTTTATTTTTTATGTAATGAGAAACGGACAATAATAAAAAAATAATTTGTTCATTTGACATGTTTTATTGAAATTTGTAACATACATGCATTAATGAAACACAAAATTAAATTATTATGTTGATTGACTTCATTGAGGTCATTTGAAGGGAGGAGGGAGGAGGGAGTAACTTACTCTCTTCTACTTCTATCTATCTACCTACTTCTTTTCGTGAAATTGTTGACGTTGGACTACTCCTTTTATATGCCAAACCTTGAATCTGCCATGAGCATGAACAAATCATAAATTTTCGAAGTCTGCATGAAATTTTGCTTATATAGTGCGGATTGCAAGTAAATTTGCCGATTTTGCATTTTTCTTGATATTTAGGGGTGGACTTCTTACGATTTTTCGAATAATTTTGTTTTGCATCAATCGACTCAAAATTCACAGATTATACAAATTGGGTCATTCTGAATGGATTCAATCGTTCCTGAGTTAAAGAGTTCATCTGGAGTAGGAAGGAGTCATTTCCCTATATATTTTTTTCCAGTCCTATTCGTGACACTTTTGACGTTGTACTCCTTTTATATTCTGAATCTTGTATCTGAGCATAAACAAATCATATATTTTTGGAATGTGCATGAAATTTTCGTATGTAGTACAGATTTCAAGTGAGTTTTCTGTTATAAGGAGTCGATTACAACTGCAATATTCAAAGATTACTAATATAGGCCCATAACTATTATTATGAACAACTTTGCACAAATTTTTGAGAAATTTATGAAGACCAAAATAATTAATTTTTGCAATAAAAATAATATTTTGTCAGACAATCAATTTGGTTTCAGAGAAACTCTTTCAAACGAATCAACGGTATTTCAAATACCAAACTCGATATTTGATTGCTGACCATTTTTTCAGGCCTAGCTAAAGCTTTTGACACTTAACCATGAAATTTTATTCAAATATCTCGGAGGCAATTGAATCACAGGCTTGTCCTTGGATATATTGAACGATTTTCTAATGAACAGAAAACTGGTTGTTAAAATGAATAATTCTCTAAGTGAATCATTATCAATTACCATGGGGGTTCCACAGGGGACAGTAATAGGTCCTATCCCTTCCCCATTGTATATGAATATAGTATTTTTTGTGTTGCACAGTTTGATATCAAATTAACGTCATATGCCGATGAGACTGCTGTTTCTTTTGTAGGTAACACTTGGATTGAGTCACTTCTAAAAGCTGAAAGGGGAATGAAGTCAATTTCTTGTTGGCTCAATAATAGTTTATCGAGTCTCAATACTGAAAAAACTAAATTTATTTAATTTTCCCCAACAGTCAAAGATCAACGAAATCTCTAGAGTCTTCATATAAAAAAATTCAACTATCATGTGTCAATATCCTAGTGTAGAAAAAACTCAATCGAATACCTAGGAATTAAGATAAATCAATACCTGCGTTGGAATGAGCACATCTCATACACTACAAAAATTTTACGTAAACTGATTTATATATTTTTTGCACTTCCGGGACTAAAGTGCCAACTTTAGTCCCGTATAACAGGGACTAAAATGTATCTTCTAGTCCCTAGGGAGATAAAGTTGCATTTCAAATTTTGTTGACACTGTTGCTATAACGTTACCTACTGAGTAATCCAAGTACCGTGTTTATAGAACTCATTAAAATTATTATTTGTATTAATATTGAAAGTAATAATACTGGGAAGTGCAAAAAATAGCGTATATGCCTCAGGACTAAAGATATATTTTATCCCTTACGTGATTATTGGACTCTACGAGCCCTCAGGCAATAAACATCACGTGCGGGATTAAAACATTCACCTTAGTCTCTTGTTATATAATATACTATTATCAAGTTAGGAATATTTTGAACAAAAATACTCTTCTTATGATTTATAATCGATCATTCGTTATTATATCGTTGTATGTGGCGGAACATTCAAAAATACATTTTGGAATTCGGAGTCCATTCAAAATACCCTGCTCAAAATCCTTTTGAAGAAAACTAAAAGATTTTCTACAACACTATTATACGAACAGGCAGGCGTCGTCACTGTTAAAAAACTGTTTTCCTATATATCATTGTCTGATATGGGTCACGAGTAAACACTTGACTTGTAGAACTCACCAGCATATCACTAAACTGAATTAAGAAATATCTCTAATATCAAAATAATGAAACTAAAAGTGAAAAACTTTGTGGAGAACAAATTTGACTGTGGGTCCTCTTGATAGCATTGAATGGTCTCTCATATTAACTCTCTAACAAGAATTATACGTCTATTATTGTATTTTTCGTAAACTCATACTGTTATTTTCATTTAACGGTATTCAGATAACAATTGAAAAGTTAATAGAGAGATATTGCAATTCATAATAACGCCAGGCAGTAATAAAGTTGTCCTTATTTATATACTGACGCGCAATGTGAATCTGGAATAAGGACAAGGAATACATGGGATTTTGGAAGATTGTGAAATTCAATGAAACTCGAGTATGTTGTAGGTAACACTTCAAATTGACCATAATCAAATCGTATGATTAGTTTCGGAGGAACAGGGTGATTTTGAAAGATGTTACGAAAACACAAAATAAAAGTAATTTACACAAATTGAGATTATTCCTAATTTATTCACGTGATTTGGCTAAAATATGACATGCCTTCGAAAATGCCATACTATTATGATGCAAAATAGTATTTAGCTTACCGAGGAACTCAAAACATCCAATTTCGACGTTGTTTACTCCACTTACTATTATTGAGGTATTTTCTAATTTAATTTCGAGATATGGCTGGAAAATGTATACAATTTGAAAAGGCAGTATTATTATGATACAAAAACAGTATTTTACTATATCGGGATAATCAGAAAAGTACTTGAAAATAACCTATCAGGAAGTTATGTACGTCATTCAGGTGGTCGGTGGATCAGCTGTCTAATGCACTGGCCCTTCGAAACTCCAGCATAGCATAGTCGGTTCGAATCCGATGTAGGTACTAGAATTTTTCTCAACTACTTTATATCGGATTCGATAGGCGGCCGCATGCCTTGTTGAAAAGCAAGTGTATTGTGAGTTGTCTAGATGCCAATCTCGTCTAGTGCTAGCTTGGAGTGCACACCGACCACCCGAGGTGGTGCTGTAGGTTTTCCTGGTTTTCCTACAGCTGAAAAGTGAATACATCACCTAAAACATCAGTAAGTCGCCCCGGAGCGCCACGGCAAATAATAATAATAGCCGTCCTCTACCCGCACAGGCTATGCCTTTGGGTACACTCAACGAGTGTTTATGAGGGAGTATTATTATTATTATTATTATTATTCATTCAATAGAATCCTTACAGAACCCTACGTTTTCGACTTTCCACATTAATTAATTAAACCATGATAATTGAAAAACTACAAGCCACACTTATATTTGAAAAATACAATGGCTCTACAAATATGTTTGCCAGTGGCACTTTATCTTTGCAGTTTCTCTAATAAAAGAAGTGAAAAAACTTTTAAGTTAAACAATTTTGTTGTAAAGGAACATAATGGAGATGAAGATATTATAATAAAAGCTAAAAGATAATTAGGTAGGTACCAGGTACCATTCATCAACCCGCTCTCCTCATCACTGATCAGAAGAAAATAAAATCGTGGAGCATGTCGAATTTATATAATCTACGTCAACCGATCATATCATTACATATTTATTCAGGTTACGGTATTCCCCACGATGACGTTTTAGTCTGATCAATGCCCTAGATTGATAAGGAGAGTGGTGTGATGACTGGTACCTGGTACCTACCTGATTATTTTTTAGCTTTTATTATAATATCTGCATCTTCATTATGTTCCTTTACAATAAAATTGTTCAAATTGAAAGTTTTTTAATTATTTTATTAGATAATTTAATTATAGGAACTGCAAAGATATAGTGCCTCTGGCAAACATATTTGTAGAGCCCTTGTATTTTTTAAATATAAGTGTGGCTTGTGGATTTTCAATTATCATGTTTTGAGGGTTTTCACGTATTAATTAATGTTGAAAGTCGACAACTTAGGGTTCTGTAAGGATTCTATTGAATGAATGACGTACATAACTTCCTAATAGGATATTTTCAAGTACTTTTCTGATTACCCCGATATAGTTAAATACTGTGTTGGTATCGTAATAGTATTGATTTTTTAAATTGTAAACATTACCCAGCTATATCTCGAAATTAAATTAGAAAATATCTCAATAATACTAAGTGAAGTAAAAAACGTCGAAATTGGATGTTTTGATTTCCCCCGGTAAGCTAAATTCTGTTTTTGATCATAATAGTAAGTATGGCGTTTTCGAAGGCATGACATATTTCAGCCAAATCACGTGAATAAATCAGAAATAATCTCGATTTGTGTAAATTACTTTTATTTTGTGTTTTCGTAACATCTTTAAAAATCACCCTGTTTCTCCAAAACTAATCATACGATTTGATTATGGTCCATTTAAAGTGTTACCGACAGATCGTTATTATTATATTATTATATCGTATTAGAGGGCATTTGAAGCCAGGATTTAAGGTTATTTTTTCTTCGGGTGAGATCGTGGACACGACATAACTCATGCCTGATAATTATATGATTTTTTCAACACAAACCGATACCGAAGCCCCTTATTGGCCATTCTGTCATCACAATAATTGTATATTAATATGAAATAAATTATGTTGAAACAACAATCTGAGAAACTGGATTTGATTTATAGGTTATGAATAACGAACGCCTGTGTAAATAAGGGACGAACAGACAAATCTGCAATATCTCTGTTCTTAATCACAGAATAGTGCCAGTCACTATTAAAATAAAGTTGCCATTAATACTGGCTGGCATTATTGCAATATCTCTCTAATGTTAACGCCGGCGGCCGTTAAGGAATCACTTGTTGAAATATTTCAACAAGATGTTGAGATTTTTCTATAGAATTACGAGGTACGTGGTTTGTTCTTTCGTCGGAATTGAAATGTAATCTTTCAGCGGAATAACGAAAAGTCTTGAAGGACACACGGCCGATACGCAAATAACGGATTCGGTTGTTCAACCTCATCCGTTATTTGCTACATATCGGCCTTATACCGTTAATAACTATTGTAATAAGAACGGCTTGCTTAAGTGGTATCCCCTTCTGTAATATGATGTTTAAGCAACTAATTATAACTATTAATATCGGCAGCTATTTCCTCAGTTTAAAGATATTGTTTCCTTTTTTTCACATTGCCAACTGAATAAATTACTCACTTACTTACTTAATTATGAAATAGACCAAGACCCAAATTCAAGAAAAACATCAAAGCAAGAAGTGTCAAAGGCATGATTTATTTTGGTTTTCATGCTAGAACTCCACTGCATCATTCATTTTACAACAATAACGAATGAAGAAATCAACTCGAACGTCAACAACATGACCATTATATTTCTAGGGTATGCCCGATATGATCTCATGCTATAATTATCACAGTTTTATGTATCACATGCGAAAACGTAATTTGCCTGAGTGGTAACAAAGGTATCTACCCTACATTATTGAATATCTTCCACATTTGAACTATTACGTTATAAGTAAATAAAGTGCAACAATAACGTAAAATGCTCCAGACAATCCCCGGTAACATTTTATGGGGGCCATAAAGTTTACCGGATAAAATTTACATTCTCACAAATTTTATGGGCAGTGAAAACTCGAGGCACATTTTTATTATTGGTGCTCTTGACTGTTGTGCACGTCGTGCATTTGTTTTATCATTTTGACGAATATTGTTAAAGATAAACTGGGAATGGGCGAAATGAAAGTGCTTTGTATCGCGAAGGGATTTGGAATACGTTCTCGCAATATTGAGAAGTGGAAAATATTTTGCTTTATATTTGTCTACTGTGTATGGGATTATTTTGGAGGGGCAATAAGTTTGCAACATATGGAAAACTTGTTTATTATACAATTATTAGAAAATGTTATTCTTGGCCATTCAACTGATGTACCTATAGAAAATCGCATATGCCACAGTGCAATTGTAATTTTGACAGCGGCAAAAGTTAGCTGCAACTTTTACAGCGACAAATATGCACTACACCTTTTCCAGTTATATTTCAGAAAGCGTCAACTTCATTTCAGAAAGCATCAATTGAATTTCAGAATAGTTACTTATATTTCGGAAAGTATCAATTGTATTTCAGAGTAGTGACTTGAATTTCAGAAAGCGTCAATTGATTTTCAGAATGGTGAGTTGAATTTCAGAAAAGTTAGTTCGATTTCAGAAAGCATCAATTGTATTTGAGAATACAATTTGATTTCAGAAACCATCATTTGAATTTCAGAATAGTCAATTGTATTTCAGAAAATATGAAATGTATTTCAGAATTCATCAACATCTATCACTTTTTACGAAATTCAAATAATTTTTTCTGAAATGATTCTTACTTTTTCTGAAATTGAAAATAAATTTTTGTAGATACTATCATCAACTGAAGTTTTATTACTTATTAGACAATAACTACAAAATAATAAATATATCAATTAGAAATTGAATATCATCTGCTCGTAGACATACGTTGCTCGTAGGTTTTTTCTGTACCGATGATTCTAATCCCCAACTGGCATATCTTCAATAGCTATTGCAGCCTGGATGAATGTTGTGCTGCACGTTCACAATCACCTCCAATAATAACCAAATCGAACCACACAAATTCAACTTAGTGATTTCTGTATCTTAGAAATCATGCTTTCTGAAATTACTTTCACGTTCTCTGAAATACAAATGAGACTTTCCGAAATCCATATGATACTTTCTGAAATGCAATTGACTAATCTGAAATTCAAAAGATGGTTTCTAAAATCATGTTGATTATTCTGAAATACAATTGATGCTTTCTGAAATAAAATTGACTTCTGAAATTCAACTGATGCTATCTGAAATCCAACTTACTATTCTGAAATACAATTGACGCTTTCCGAAAATTAACTCACTAATCTGAAATACAATTGATAATTTCCGAAATATAAGTGACTATTCTAAAATTCAAATGACGCTTTCTGAAATACTACTGGAAAAGGTGTAGTGGTATTTCCACTTATTCATTTGTTCATCAATTATCGCGGTGTTGTTTTCCAAAATAAATAGTTTTACATGTTTGTCATGAACTTATTGGATTTCCTAGCACTAACAATGAATCGATTCGGTCAGTCTGCGAACGCCGAAATTCGTCAAATTGTTAATTCCTGTGTGCCCACTAATACAGTTGCGACGCAATCATCAAGCTGGCGACAAGTTTTCTACGTTTTACGATGAAAAAATATATAAGTTTGAGCCAGACACTCCCATCGAGAAATTGATTGTAATATTGCAAAACTGGGCTTTCAATATGCAAAAAAGAACTGAGAAAACAACAAAGAAGCGGTAGTTGAAACAATCTGCAACACCACCGCTAAAATGCTACAGAGTAAATATTATAACGAATTCAATATTATATTTAACCCTTTCACCGACGTTCAGTTTAATTCGTCACGAGCTGCACGTAATGCTAAACGTAAAATCCTACAAGCACAACCCAAAATGAGGGAATCTAGTGCATCAGCTCTTAATAAATCTGCATGAAGTATTTGCAACGGCCAGATTATAATATGACGAAAATCAACCAGAAGGACTTCAAAAGAAATTATACCACATTTTGGCGTTTGAATAAGCTTGGCGCTGAGGAGAAGCAGCTCACTGCAAAACCACTTATTTCGTATTTGAAATTGAAAATATAGAATAGAAAATAGACGTATCGAGTGTAATACTCTATTTTCGAAAACGAGACAAGGCACGGTAACAATAAATTAACAATAAATGGATTACGCCTAAGGCGGCACTTCACGTAGCGTATTCGTTCATTTGCTTGATTTGGCTAAAAACGGCAATGTGTAGAGAAACTATTTGGTACGTTTGTCTTATTTGTACAAATAAGGCAAATAACGCGAATAGGCAAAAACGCGTTTCCGTCCACTTGTCGGTTTTTAATTACACATCAAAGGACTCAAATGAGCCGAATATTTGCGTCGACCGTCCAGACTTGATTCGCTCAGTTTCATACTTAGCGGTGGTCGTAAAATGTGATGAAATTTTTGGAATTGTACCAAGTGCACCATTGTATTTGGGACCCCAAAAATGGAAAATATATTTGGCATGTTTGAGTTCTTTGCTGGTTTGGTTCAATGTGTGGATGGCATGTTTTGATTTTTGAGGATACAACAAATATTTGGCCAAATATAGCGAAACCGCTACACAAATACGCTACGCCAAGTGAAGTGCCGCCTTTAGATGAAGATATTTGCTCAGTATGTTAATTTATAAACTTAATGGAGAAACGAGACGCTTTTATAACATAGGACGCAGTATTTCTGACACCAAATCCCTTGTAGAAGAAGAAAAATTCTGAAGGTTGGTAAAAGAGTACGCCGATTGAAATTGATTAAATTTCTAAATGAACTAAATACTCAGCACAACACATTGGAATTGATGTCAGAAGTGTCAAAATTACAAATCCCTAAGTCGAGCGGCAGCAGTGTTAGCGAATTACGTAAAAGCGGAATTGAAGAACACGTTCTAATAAAAATAACAGGATGCAGCACTTCATAATCAATGTCGTGTTGTCAATAGTTGACAGTTTTTCTCGTCTGATTGCGGTAAGGTTATGGGCCGTAATGGTCATGATGGTAGAGCGCTTGTCTCTTAACCTAAGGGCCTTGGGTTCGATTCCCAGCATGGTCATCGGTCTCGTGCATGGCATCACACGTTAAAAGGTAAGGGATGCGTCTTCCCTAGCTCGTACAAGTCTTTCGAAGACTTTTGAGGGTTGTACTCTTTAGGGTGTGCAGCTGGTTGACGGAAATAACAATTTTTCAACAACAATTTTTAACAACAGTTTCTCATTAGATAACCCAAATTCACCCTTTAAAAAACAAACCACTCGTTTACTAAAAGTGATAAAAATTGGTGCATTGCAAAATACTTGCATTTGAGTCAAAATTCCAAATCGACGAATAGTGTACAGGAATTAACAAAAAATAGGAATTTTGTTGAAGAGTGAACTAGCCTTTTTTTTGCTAATATCAGAAAAAGCTTTTCTGAAAAGTTATTCAGAAAAAAAAACAATATTCATATTTGAAATCGCAACCACCTAAGCATCACATTTTTTTAATTTTTTGTGGTCCAAATGATCGGAAGAACTGGTAGATGAATTATTCAATTGTTCAGCATCAATAAATTGATTTATTCAATTATTTCCTTCCATTAAATCATTCTGATAATCGTTATGCACATACATACAGAGTCGAATATGAAATCTGCACCAGAAAACTAGTAAAATTTCTAATCATTTTCAACAAACGTCGATATTCTAGGACAAATGATAAAATGGGCTAACTTTTGCATTGAGATGTTATTATAGTAATATAAAGGAGGTGCTTGAAATGTGAATGAGATACCTACTATTACTCTTTATGAGGATAGAAACAAACACAAAATTGAAAACAAAAATTTGTGTAAGTGGCTGTGATGTCAAATCTAAATATTATTGTCAATTCTAAACAACTTTTCTACATGAGCTTCTTTGACAATTTTGAAAATAAAGCTAATTTACTCCCGATACAAGTTTCTATTTTCTGTTCTGCCCTGTGCGTCATTTGGAAATTCAAAACTTTGATAACTCTAACGCAAATTTTCCGCCACGCACCAATTTTTATGAATAATTAAATTTTCTGATGAATGGATATAACAAAAACGGTTTCCATATGGTGCAAACTTTTTGAAATTCACTCTATATTGTTGGCCTCATATTACAGGAGGTACTTATGTCTACTGACTGAAGCACCGTATTTCACCAAAATGAATATAATGGAAAGACGAAGCGACAATATTACCTGCTTTTCATTTCGACAAAACATGAAATTTTCTTTCCTCCCGTTCCTCTTTTGGGAGAATTCAATTCGAATCAATGTAAAAATATTTCAAACATATTCATTTGTCTAATTCTGCAATATTTTATAAAAACTAGGAATTTCGAGCCAAACAGTTATGATATCAAGACATTGTTACGAACTGGAGCCGGAACTGTCTGCCCTGGCTTTCGCTCCACTGACGAAATTATGTTACGTCATCAGCTGATGGGGGGACAACCAAAGATTTTGTGTATGTGAAGAAATTTGTTTTTATTATCTGGTTGTTAGTGGGTAACTTGGATTTTTAAGAACGTCACCAACATCCAGCGATCCTATTATACGATACCTAATACATTGTAATACCCTTTTTACGTAAGAGAAAGTGGATAATTTCAGTAGAAACTTGTTTGTAATCGTAAGCGATAATATGATTTTAATCTTGTCCCCTTTGAAGTTTTGTCAGAGGTATTTGGCACTGACTTAGTGAGTAAAAACTTTTCATGATATTTATAATTTAAATTTCCTATTATTCACACTAGTGCGGGAAAAAAATTCGCGCTAAAGTCACTTCAAGTGAGTGAGAAGTTTTCCCGCACACGAAAGTTTTGTTTAAGAGCATTACATAATTTTTTTTTAATGAACTTTCAAAAAGGTACTCTCCCGCATCGGACTGCTTACCCGAACTCCGCTTTGCGTCTTTCGGGTAACGGCAGCCGCATGCGGGAAAGGTACCTTTCAACAAAAGAGAGATCTAGGATTCTAAGAATTTTCGAAAATTTCTTAACCCATGACAAGGCTATTACAAAAATATATACGCTTCCATTTTGACAAGGAATCTTGAGTGATTTTTTTAATTTTGAAGAATTTATCAATAATATCAATTTTCCGCTTAAAAAATTTAACATGCATCGCGTCCCAACAGGGAAACTAAAGAAGTAGGCTGCGTTCAAATATATGGTGGCATTACTCTGTTCACGCAATTTCCAAAAAATTTAATTTAAAATGAAACCGCTGCTGAAAACGGAAGTCAAGAGGTAATGGAAAAGATTAATTATCTGGCAAAGAGGAAGGGCCCTAAAACAGCAGTGTGCACTTATTTTTATTTACCATTAGGAGTTTACTATAAATCAATGTCGTTGCTAGCCGTTAAACATACTGCTGGAATTGCGGAAAAACAAAGTTGTTTCCATCGAATGCTTCCTGGAAAAAGTTTCTGTCTGTGCGTAATTAACGAGGGCTTTCCAAGTAGACTTGTGAGCTTTCAAAGTACACCCTTGTCAGTGATCATAATAACGCGATGGTACGCAGTCTATACCCTCGGGAATATTGCAATAGGCAGTATTTCCGATGCTACAGTAACACATTTTATCAGATTTTGTGAAAGTGAACAGAAATCAGCAGCGGTATTCTACTAAATAAATTAGTATTGATTGTTATCTTTAACAACACCTATTCAATTAATTAATGGGATCCTGCTGCTGAAGGAAGAGTGAGAAGTTGTTGCAGCACTTCGAAGGTATTGCTGAAACTACAACAGATTTTTTTTAAATCCATTCAAGCTTTTGACTGTGTTCCAGAAAATATTATGTTGAAAAAAATTATTGAATCACTATGAGCTATGAGGTGAAACACTAACACTGCTAGCATCACTTCTAACCGACAGAAGTGCTTCAGGTACCCTATTATTTGTTATATACAGAGTGTTTTCAATTCCAGTATCAAGATTTTATGGCCGTATTTTTCAGGTCAAAATATTTTTTTTCTTGTAAAAATGTGTCCGCGAACGACTACAGTATTTCCAGTACAATTTTGTTTGTGAAAGCTCTCATCGAGTGATATTGATGTTGTTTTGGTGTTTTGGGTAGTTTTGATTGCTTCAAAAACAAGAATTCTTGCCATTTATTGTTACATTATGTCCCAAATAACAACCCGTTTTTTTCATCGCTTCAATTTCAGGAACACCCTTTATATACATTCAACTTGGAGTCGAAATATTATACCTACGTATTGAAAAAATTATCAAAAGTTAGCCATGGTTCTTGTCGGTATTCTCTTAGTTACGTTACTATAGCAGCTACTGTAAAAGTATCCATATTTTGCGTGAACAGCATTCAGGGGTGTTGTTGAACCTTGATATATTATTATGTCGTATATCAAGCCACTCTTGCCAGGTAAAACATAAACTTTGACGCCCCATGGTAATGGTAATGGTAGGTATGGATGGTGACTGATGCGCTGTGAACTAATTAGATCTATTGTGCCCCATCTTCTTCTGCTATTTCAAGGTGTTCTCGTTTACAGCAGCCCCTCAAACCCCAATTCCTTGAGGAATTTAAGGATTTTGAGGGGGTCTATTCGTTGTATTTCTCCCACAGTCAGCTGGTATGATCCCAGTATATTCAATCTCTTGTGATGTACAGCATAACACTTCATCAATATATGGTATGGTGTTTCTGGATGTTGCCCACAGAATCTGCATGTGCTGTCCTCCTCTAAGCCTAGCTCCCTTAGGCGTTCTTTGAGTCTGCAGTGCCCAGTCAGAAATCTTGGCTTTAGACTAGTTCTGCTGAGGTTAATCAGTGTCTTCGATCTTGCTCGGTTGAAGTTTGCCGAGGAGATCTTTGGCCTGCCTTAGCCCTGGAAGTCTTTGCCAGTATGTTGCTCTCAATGCTACTTCAGTTTTATTGAGTTCTTGAAAGTAAGATTTTTCAAGTACACAGAATGGTTCTGGCCCAATCAGTGGCGTTGATGCCCCTTTTCGTGCCAGGGTATCTGCTTGTTCATTGCCCTCCACTCCGGCATGCCCCGGCACCCAGAGGAGGATTACCTTGTTATTCCTGCCTAGATGATTAAGTTTGTCTAGGCATTCCCAGACCATATTTGATGGCTTGACTATCGAAGTGGATTGCGATTTCCTTGTTCCGGTATTTCCTGTCGAGGTTGAATTGAATGAATTTCCGCTTGAAAAATACTGGGGAACTGTGTTCGAAATATTTGGTGCGAGGCCCAAAGACTCCTGCTGCAGTTCCGTCGGGAGGTTTGGACCCGTCCGTGTTATGGTATTCTTTCCCAGTGCTCGAATGGATTCTATTCTCCATCTATACAGTATCCATATTTTGCGTAAACAGGATTCAGGGGTGTTGTTGAACCTTGATACATTATTAGGTCGTATATCAAGCCACTCTTGCCAGCTAAAACATAAACTTTGACGCCCCATTTCTTAGAACAATTTTTCACATACTTGCTTCATGTGTAGCTGTTCCCTGAATGGTATTATTATCGTTTTGTCGACGGAAAGGTAAGTTTCTAATGGTAATTGTAGACATCTTCTTCTTACACAATCGTATAGGCATCTGACTTTCCACAATCTGTAATGAAATAAGTCAAATTTCATTTATACAATCACTTCAAATATGAAGCAAGAAATGAATATCGGGTAAACTTGAATATCTAGATACCTACCTATTTCTGTTGTTGTTTTCACTGCTCGTTATATAGATCAAGTGTATTCATTGCCTAACGTAACTTGTAGAATCTAGATGGATCGTGGCATCCTTTACTAGTGATATTCCCATGCACGGTGCCAATACTTTGAAACTCTAAGAAACTAGGTTTCCTATAGCAATATAGATCCCAATAAAAGTTTTCATGTCTTTTCGGCGAAAATCTAGCAAAAATTTTTTATGTGGCGTATATATTTGTCATATCAGCCTTTTTTGTAGTATTTCATCTGGAATATATTTTGAAAAAAGGCAATTAGTGTCGATAAATCTTTTGTGCTTGTTGTAGGAATGATTGAATTCTATTGCATTTTTCTAGTTTCTAGTTTGGTATTGTACATTTTCACGCAGTATCCGCTATATTTTTGATTTATCAATGAGACCATAAGTTATTTCTATATTTTCAACTTATTTTTTCAGCTGCTCGTTATTAATTAAAGAACTCGCGCCAGTTCTTTCAAATTTTCTACTTCATTCATATTCTCAATGATTATTTCATCTAGAAAACCATCATTTATTCCAGTAATTTCGGATTGCAAATCCCCACAGTATGAGTCTGATAGAAATTCAATATCTGTGTTACTGTCATTTTTCAAATAGTACAGAAGTTCATCTTCTGTGAGTTTCCTCTTCGAATCTTTTTTTGATTTATTCGTTTTCTGAAAAAAACATGTATCAAGCTTCTTTTCGTAATAGTTTTTAGTGAAAGCATTTTTTTTCAGTTTTATGTTACAAACTGTGTTCGTAAATCCTCATGTACATAACAACTCAAACTACGTTCTGGGATTATATGATAGAAAACATTCAAATCATTATGAAGCTATAGAATTGATATTTGTACTCACTCAAAACCACTTATTTCATCAGTTTTATGAAAAATTTCACATAATCTCAATACCACCTGCTCTGTTAACAAAAAACTATTGGAAACTGGAATACGATTAAATTCGGATGTTGAAATTTTGGCGAATTCGGTAGAATTGTAAATAAGTTGAGTACCCTCTAAAGTATAAACTCAGCTCTTGAAAAGAAGTAGTGCTGCCTGCATATGGGTCAAAATTCCGAAATTATGATATTTGATGTCCCGCGTCTTTAAAAAAAATTGACAACTTTTAGACAAGAGTTATTGCGGTATACCGTTCAAACATACACTTTAGATATACCCATTCAGAAACTTTCGACAAATTTCTACAAGTACTTTATTAGTTGAATCAAAGTGATCAAAAATCATTCCTCTGGACTGTCACTGTACCAAAGGTAGAGTATAATTTAGCGTGTACTGGCTAGACACTGGTAACTTTCATAGAGGTGAATAACTAATGAAAACACTTGAATATACAGCAAAAAAACTTTAGAAATTATTTTACTCGTTCTTTTTTAAATTTTCAGTAAATTTAGTGAGAATCAATGTCCTGAGCTTCAACCGTCATTCCTTTGACATAACTTAAAAATTCACTAACTGTATAGTAAATGACGCCCTTTCAGTTGTGTCTGTGACAGAAGGCAAGTTGAAGTTTCACAAGTTAGAAACTGGGGTTGTTGATAAAAGTAATTGTCGTAGTTGTTTGTTATTAGTGGTTTTGAAAGGAAATCGTGGTGAGTCACACTCGAAAATACGAACATTGATAATTGTTTAAAGTTTAAGAAGACAGTTTGATGTTGCAACTGTAATTACCTTTTTCAATTCTTAATTTCTTGCTTATTGGCTTTTATTTCAAATACATTTGCAGTAGTCGTTTCTACTTTGGCAGCATAATTTGAAACCATTGGTTAGATCCAATTATTTTACTGCTCATACTATTGAAAGTGACAGTTTCAGTGAAACTAGTGAATTCAGTATAGATTGACACAATACTTTTACAACAAATCAATAGTCAGCACCATTTTTTTTTGTAATCAGATAAGAAGTAATGGCCAAAATAAGAACAGAACGTGGTAACGCAGAAAGGTTGAAAAAAGCGAGAATCTGAAAAACGCAGATATGAGAGGCTGAAGCAAGACCCTGAAGGTAGAAATAGACTAAGGCAAAAAGAAAGAGACCAATATCTGAAGAAAAAAGCTAAGAAAATTGTGAAACCAGTTGATCAAATGACTGAGAAAGAGAGAAGCGTATGAAAAGGAAAATATGGAGAGAACATTCGAGAAGCTACAGAAATAGGAAGAAAGAAGAAAATCAGTATCTCACAGTGAATACCCCTCCTTTGTCTAAAAATGAAGAAATTGAGGTTCAAGCTATTCAAAGTATTCGAATAGTTCAAGGACAAAGAAGGGCAGCAAAGAACAGAAAAGCGAGAAGTAGAGAAATGAGGCAAAAAGACGAATTGATCAGAAATCATCAAAGAAGAGTCGAAAAGTACAAAAAAAGTGTGAACGTTATAAGAAAAGGAAGGAAAAGAAGCAAATCAAGGAGATGTTTCAACTCCTGCAAATAGGGTTCAAGAAATGCTATCACATGAGAAGAAGAAGGTTGATGTTGTGAAACGATTACTATTTGCAGAGGCTATCGATGATCAATTGAAGAATAACTACGGAAATCTGAAGGGTACGAAAGAAAAGCAGGCTTTTAAACACATGCTGTCGGGAGAAATATTGACGAAATATCGTCTGCAAAGTGACGTGAGGAAGATTTTCAAGCGGGGATCGTTATTAGAATTAGGCAATGGAAGAACATTGTTGAATTGTTGTAACAGATCTACTGGTTGAAATAAATATTGTATATTGTATTGTACTGTATTGTAACAGTCAAAGATGTCTTTGTAATGTTTTGTATTTGTTTGGAAATTGAAAATAATGTTTATTTCAGTTGCCTTTTTCACAAGAAACTTTCTTGTGTATTTTATAATAAAGAATTATACAAAATCAAGCCATAATATCATTCCTCTGTCACCTTCATCATTCCTCTTATAAAGCTTTTGTCAAAACCAGTTCTAAATCTCGAATAATCAAAAATTGAGAATGATCCGTATGTGATTCCTATAACTTAATAATAAACAATTATAACAAATATCAAATTCAGCCGCCACGGTAATTAAAATTTTTCACAGTTTTCGTATTACAAATAACATAGTTACACAATTTTTACCCATATAACGCAATATAAATGGGTGTACATGGTGATGTATAATGATTTCATTTTAATTTGTCCCACTTTTAAAAGACTTCAAAATATTTATTTCTTGAGGTATAAGGTCGAAATGAAAAAAGGAAATGTAGTGTTTTCGTTAAGTTTTATGCTATCCTGTTAAAAATTTTATAAGTTATCAAATGTCAAAATTATTGACACAACTTACTTTTTTCAAATAGTACACCCTGTATATCATTAAATATTTAAAAATACTTATTTTTTCTTATTACGAACATATGTCATATTTGCTTGCTCTTTCTTTCCATTACTTTAGCGCAAATTGGTATAAATACGATTAAAATTTCAATTTTACTTGATCATTGAGATACATACATGAATATTGTTCCATAAAAGATGGGCGACACTACTTGACGGAAGATCATAAAACTAATAATGAATTATGGTGGATTACGTAATCCAATCTTCCGCAAAAAAACCTATACAATAGGTATGGTCGTCGGCAAGTATTCAACAAAAAACAACTACTGCCCCCTACGACCATTGAATTATATCTGTTTAATACTTGGCAAAGTTTTCTACCACTTTGCAATGCATTTCAAATATCAAAGCTGAAATTATTTTTCGATTTAATTGGGGTAACACCTCTGTACCGGTTTCATGGTCATTGCCAATCATCAGCGAAGGCTAGTTCGACCCAATTGAATCTGGAACCCAGAGATGGCGCTGAATTCATACTTCAGTGTTTGTCTCAGGGATTTCCAATTAGGATGAAAGGATTTTTCGATTCAATTGGGTCGAACTAGCCTTCGCTGATGATTAGCATTGACCATGAAACCGGTACGGAGGTGTTCCCTCAATTAAATCGAAAAATAATTTCAGCTTTGATATTTGAAATGCATTGCAAAGTGGTTCTTGTAGAAAACTTTGCCAAGTATTAAACAGATATAATTCAATGGTCGTAGGGGGCAGTAGTTGTTTTCTGTTGAATACTTGCCGACGACCATACCTATTGTATAGGTTTTTTTTCGGAAGATTGGATTACGTAATCCACCATAATTCATTATTAGTTTTATGATCTTCCGTCAAGTAGTGTCGCCCATCTTTTATGATGTTTCTGGCTTCATATTGAAGTCGACACGTAGTCGGAGTGCATTTTAATCTGGAACCCAGAGATGGCGCTGAATTCATACTTCAGTGTTTGTCTCAGGGATTTCCAATTAGGATGAAAGGATTTTTCGATTCAATTGGGTCGAACTAGCCTTCGCTGATGATTGGCAATGACCATGAAACCGGTACGGAGGTGTTCCCCCAATTAAATCGAAAAATAATTGCAGCTTTGATATTTGAAATGCATTGCAAAGTGGTTCTTGTAGAAAACTTTGCCAAGTATTAAACAGATATAATTCAATGGTCGTAGGGGGCAGTAGTTGTTTTCTGTTGAATACTTGCCGACGACCATACCTATTGTATAGGTTTTTTTGAGGAAGATTGGATTACGTAATCCACCATAATTCATTATTAGATGAATATTGTTCCCTGGTGGTTTGTTGGTCAATTAACAAAATGAGATATTCCATAGAAGAAAAATATATATTATATATATTATATATTATGTTTCACATTAATATACAAGGTGTATCCAACAAAGTTGAAAAAATCAATGCTTTTTTTATTGATAATGATTATGACATTTTGTGTTTCTCCGAACATTGGCAGAGTGAAGAGTGTCTCATGCAAATTAATATTCAGGGCTACAAATTGGTTAGTAGTTTCTGTAGGACCAAAAATATACATGGTGGCTTAGCCATTTACCTGAGTAACAAAAATGACTCGAACCTAAAATATTCTCTTATTGACTTGAAAGAATTCAGTATTGAGCAAGACTGTGAATTTACTGCAATTTACTTAGCTCTTTTGAAAACGGCTGTAGTGCTTGTCTATAGATCCGGTTTGGGCGATATCGACCTATTTCTTGCGAATTTTGAAATTATTCTACATCAACTTACACACAAATATGATAAGATAATTATTTTAGGAGACTTTAATATAAACTTTAATGTTGAATCCGAAGTCCTTTTGAATTTTTCCTGCCTGTTAACTTCTTTTGGATTATATGTTACTATTACAGAAGATACCAGGGTAACGGCGACTTCTTCTAAATGCATCGACAATATACTCACAAATATTTCTGACGAATTACTCACCACTGGTGTCTGTGAACCTTGTTTATCTGACCATAGAGGACAATTTGCCAAAATCAATCTTAACACAGGTAATGTGAAAGAAAATAATCTTCAATATCGAAGGCATGTATCAACTAACGGTTTGACTAAGTTCAGACAATCTGTAAGTGAAATAAATTGGCAAATATTTTATGACAATCAAGCTAACCCAAATTATCTGGCTGATTTTTTAGTAAATCATTATAAAACTCTCGCAGTGAAACATTTTCCTCCCAAAAGATGCAAAAAAAAAGTAAACAAATCACCAGTTCAATGGTTCTCAGATGATTTGAGATCGTTGAGGAATAATATGCACACAATTAAGCAAATAGCAGATGCAACAAAAAATCCTGATGATTTCATTGCTTACAAACATATTAAGAACGAGTATGGAAGCAAACTGATTTCTGCAAAAAAAGTGGCGTATGATGAATACATTTCCTCGTCCAGGAATAGACCTAAAGCTTGCTGGAAAATAATAAATTTTGAGAGAAATAAAACTAATTTGAACCAAAGAATTAACGCATCACCTGATGAGATGAATAACTTTTTCAGCAACATAGCTGATAACATCATAAATTCACTTCCGCATGTGGCAAACGAAGACCTTTTGACTTTTAAAAATTTTCCTGTTCCGTGTAGCTCATTTTTCTTTCGACCCGTTCTTGAGGTAGATGTTCTCGAAGCGATTAATTCACTGAAGGACTCCAAATGTTTGGACACCCACGAGCTCAATAGCAAAATACTGAAGGAAACCTCTCATATAATAATAAAACCTTTCACTGTCCTGATCAATTTGATTTTATGTACTGGTATCTTTCCAGATGTCTTCAAGTTCTCTAAAGTTTTACCTCTTTTTAAAAAAGGTGATGCAGAACTCATTGATAATTACCGACCAATAAGTATCATTTCAATTTTCAGCAAAGTGATTGAGATACTAATTAAGATACAGCTTTATGCCTACTTTGAGAACAATAACTTCTTCAGCAACTCCCAATATGGATTTAGAAACTCGCGATCAACAATTCAAGCAGTGTATGACGTAGTTTCAGGCGTAGTTGAGGAACTTGAGCAGGGCAATCATACTGCGTTGATGCTTTGTGACCTGTCGAAGGCGTTCGACTGCGTCTCACATGAAATTTTGTTGGAAAAATTAAACTATTACGGGGTTAGAGGTATTCCACTTCAATTGATAAGAACCTATCTAACAAATCGTCAACAAGCAGTAATGATCAACAGTACCTTGTCAAATTTTCAAACCATTAAGCATGGAGTTCCACAAGGATCTGTTTTGGGTCCTCTTTTATTTGTAGTCTATGTGAACGACTTGTGTAGCTATATGTTGCCGTATAAATCGGTTCTCTTTGCGGACGACACCACTTTTATTTTGTCAGATAATAATAATGACAAGTTACAGTATCATCTCGACAAGATTACTAATAGTGCTAATGAGTGGTTTTTATCTAATAAGCTGAAACTCAATGGTGAAAAGACACAAAACATCCAGGTTTCTGCTAATAATCAAATTATCTCCAATTGTGAAACGAATCAGGTTAAATTACTAGGCATTACATTAGACAACAGACTTAACTGGTCTGCACATATTTCCCAACTGAAGAGAAAACTCTCGGGTTCTCTATTTGCTCTTCGCCAATTAAAATACATCACTACCGCAAATATACTAAGAACCACATATTTTTCACTGTTTCACTCCCATATTAGTTATGGTGTACAACTTTGGGGTAATTCATCTTACGCCATTCTAATATTCAGGATGCAAAAGAAAGCTGTGAGAGTACTGGCTAATATTGGGTACAGGGATAGCTGTCAAGAGAAGTTCAAAAAACTTGGAATTATGCCACTGCCAACTCTATTTTTATATTATGTCTTGATTGAAATACACAAAAAGCAATCAACCTTTACAAAACAATCTCATATTCACGAACATAATACACGTAACTCTCACCACATACGCCTTGAACGATTTCGTCTTCACATATCTAGGAAAAATTCCCTAGATTTTTCTCTATTTAATATCCTTCCTCAAGATTTCAAAGAGCTCAGTCTGAACGCTTTCAAGAGAAATTTGAAAAAATATTTGCTTAGGCACTGCTTCTATTCTGTCGATGAATTCAGAACTCATTTTTGTACTAATAAACATCTCACTACTTCCATTTGATTTAAAAGGTTAATATATTCATATAATTATACAATTTTTTTGTGACTGATTGATTGATGTTGTTGTTGATGTATTGTTGTTTGTTTTTTTTGTTGTTTCTACAGATTGTACACTATTCACGTTACTTTTACATTTAGAAGTAATTCAAACATGACTTGCTACAAACATTGTATTATGTAACGTAGTTAAATAAAATATTCTATTCTATTCTATTCTATTCTATAGGGTGCAATTTTCAGTAAGAAGAGCTCCATCAAAATAATGTTTTATAGACTCAAGAAGTTTTTTTAAACTGGTAGCCTACAAAAAAAACTGTTAGACCACAAACGGTTTTGAAAGAAGAAACATAAATTAATATTCTAGCATAGCAATATCTTAGAACCAATCTTCGAAATTCATTAAACGATGTAGTTAGAGAATTGCCACTGAGTATTGGACTGCAATTTTCCAGACATATCTTTGAAATCATTCAAAGAGATGCCACATTTCTGAATGAAATATTGTGGACTGAAAAGTCGTCGTTTTCCACTAGCAGATTCAAATCTTCATCAAATACAGGATACTCAGTCCATAAGTGTTTGGTACGGATTGATTGGTCGACGTGTTTTGGATCCTAAAATTTTTTATGGTTCAATGACTGGTCAGGTTTATTTAATTTTTCTAAAAGCAGAAATTGAAGAACGCATTGACAGTTCACCTCTAGTCATATCAAAATATTCAATTTGGCAACAGTATGGGGTACTGTCACATTGTGATGTCCCAGGTACAAGGTTCTTGAATAGGAGATATCCGCAGTGGATTTGAAAATCGGGAACTATTAAATAGCCTCCTAATAGTCCCGATCTAACACCGTGTTACTTTTCCTTATGGGATCACTTTAAAAATGTTGTCTATTCTACGCCTTGCTATTATTTGGATGATGTGAAGATAAGAATGCCATTCTTCAGGTGCAAAACAACAGAGACACTTTATTAAAAATCAGAGGACATACAGTAAAAGTATATATATTACCTATATTAAAAATGAAGGAGGTCAAGTTGGGCAGCACTTATAAGTACAAAAAATAGTTTTAATTGTTTCAAATTGTTTGCAATTTGTATAATGGATTTATTTTATTTTTCCATAAAGATGCCCTTAGACTTGAATAATTTACTCCGCGAGTGAGTTTACAAATCAGAAAATCATCTTTATCATAATACATGCCTAAGAACTATAACTATAAAAACCATAAAAGTTCTTGGAAACAAAAAAACATTTGACAATTTATAAAATTTTTGTCGGGACAGCATAAAACTTAACGAAAAACACTATAATTTCTTTTTTTATTCGAGCTTTTAGCTCATTAAATAAATATTTTACAGCATTTTAAAAATGGGACAAATTTAAATAAAATCATTATTCAAATATAGTGGAAGGGTTGAAAAAATATCGATTAAATCCTGATCGTCCATACAAGTATATCAATTGTTTTTTGAATCGATGTAGGTGATACTTGAAATCCATGTACCTATATTTGAATACATTCGCAAATGAAAATAAATTTTGAGGGTTCCCAGCATTTTTCCCAAACATTATCCGATTCAAAGAATTTATCCGATACTTTACAAAAGCACTGAACATCATTTGTTTTGATTCTCAATACAAATGAAAGGCACGGTTATAAAGTTTGCCCACATATTGAAGTGATCCGTATTGGAAGTGTAGGCTGTACAGATGTCACGAATTACGATCCAAATATCGCCGTAAATATTGGGCGTGTAGCCTTCTCCTGAAGGAGTTCAGCAGTATTATATTCCGTGATTTAAATGCTCTGGAATGCACCCCAAATAAGCACTCGCAGAATAAAAAGATATTCATAACATTTACTAGAACTCTATAAAAACTCCGGCATCGCGATTCACTCATCGCATTTGAATTTCATCGTGTAAAACTTGAACGAATTGCTTACCTACGACCCTTCCCGTGGGAGTTTTTATCCAAATAAAACTCTACATCAAGAAATGGATGCCCCTCGAGCTATTTTCATTTAATTTCTCTTCAAAGAGTACTCCAAATCTGAAAACATTCAGATTCCGGAAACATGCTAATTGCTTGAAATGTTTTTTGATACGAACGGCCTGCACTGCTTAGGTATGATTAAAGTTATTCAGGCTGTTTTGGTGGAAACCGCGTTTATATACTGTCCACCTAGGGCCATTTTAGGGCCTGAATTATGGGCCGGGGAGGATAGCACCAGCAGATATATGGGTTATTTTTGTCGGGTGATATATTTTTTGCAAAGGAAACCGGCATTTATTTCACACAAATATGTTCAGTAGTGGTTTTTGTCGAGAGCCGTGTTTATGAGTGAACAATTAATATACATAGCCTCCCAGGAAGTATTAACCTATTTGTTTGTTTGTTTGTTAAAATAATAGTATTATTATATTTTAAAATGATTCATGAAGTGCTGTCGGTTCATAAACTTTATAGGAGATGATCAACTACTGTTTTTGATTTTGATGTTGAAGCGAATATGTTTCAGATTACAATTTTGAATTAGAAATCATAGACTTGATCAAATTGGTTCGACCTCGTTGATTTCTGGTAGTAGAATTACTATCGAAAGTATTGCTAGCATTTGCAGTATTACCCCCGAAGATTTTACTCGCTGTTATACCAATGAAGAATGGTGCTGCATTTCAGAAAAAAATATTAAACTGGCCGTTTGATAATATGCTGTCATACCATCAGTGATACTTGAAGAAATCAAAGGTATGTTGTAGATTTTGACTTTCTCTGCAAGTGTCCATGGGCAACTAGTTTTTGAGATACAGGGTTTAAAAGTTGAAAAGTGAAGCTTTCTTCTCAAAATTTTTTACAATTTCAAGAATTGACAATACACCTATTTATTTTGAAAATACCATGCCTCAATAATGGTAAAATATCATCTTGATCTCGTTTCCATTATATTTTCTTGTTTTGGGCTCCACCAAAACGGTATTAGTTCTCTGATGAGAATTGAAAATTCAATTTAGCCTTAATGACCTACTTCAATCTTGAAGTTACTTGACATTTTTTTTTCAAATAGGGTGGTTCGAAAATGGGGGTACGTCAACCACTAGTTTTTAAGTTCAGATAGGGGAGAGCATGTCATATACAGAGTGGGCCATTGAAAACGAAACAACGGCTCTGTGGGTCGACAGAACCGAATTATATAAAAACGCTCGGACGCGTCAACTAAATTATCGAGAGAGACATCGTTCTCGATTAAATTCACCCGAAATACATTCTATCTTGCGGAGCTATGACCGCACCCCTATATTTTCAAACTGCAACATATGTCAAGTGATATTTCATTTGAAAGGTATTCTACTTCTCAATATCAAACAACAAAAAAAAATTAATCCTGTCAAGTCGTTTTTGAGATATAGGAACTTGAAGTCGGGAAATCACTTTTCATTCACTCATTCAATAAAAACAATATCTGATGAAGCAACTATCGCAAGATTTATTATTTTCAATGAACTGAATGTTCAACCTGTCTACCACCCATTTCCATACAATTTCTGTTCAAAAAGAGACCTCACATTTCGTAGCATTTCTGGCATTATTCGACGGCATTCTTCAATAATTCTACTTCGTAAATCTTTCCACAGGAAAAAGTCAAGTTTAAATCTGGAGATCTGGCTGTCCACTCTACAGAGCCTCCTCCTTTTCCATTCCAACTTTCAGGAAATATTCCATCCAAAAACGACCTAACAGGCTATGCATAATGTGGAGGTGTCCCGTTTCGTTGATTTATCAAGTGGTCTTCATGGCAACGATCGTCATGTTCAATGATGTCTACTAACTGTGTCCTGTCAGGTTACCGTTGAAAAATACTGGTCCAATCAAACGATCCCCAAAAATACCGGCCCAGACATTGAGATTTTGGGGAGTAAATAACGACAATTATGACGATTCACCGTCGAACTCAAAAAGAATGCAGACTCATCCGAAACGTAGATGTTGAAAAGGAAATTCGCAACAGCATCTATTCTCATAGTTATAATTTCAAAAAATTCCTGTCGCCCATCCAAATCATCTTCATTCATTTGGTGGATAGAATTTATATTGCTTCAGGATTCGGCGCATACTGGTTCTACTGATATTGGTAACACTAGCCAATTTCCTTGTGCTCAATGTTGGGTCTGCATGAACTTGTCCTAAAACTTCAACTTCAACTGGTTCATTTCTCAACGGATATTCACGTTCTGGGTCTCGTTTCTTGTTGGCTACTGATCCAGTTTGACGAAATTTTTGCACTAATTCTAGAACGTATTTTCTAGCAACAAATTCATCTGGATGCGTTTTATTGAAGACATTAGCTATACGGTTACCGCATTCATCATACTCAAAAATATTGTTACTATTGCAACTCTTTCCGCGATCGTACACACCATCATTGAGGAATAATATTCAGTAGCTTTACTCAAGATATTCACTCAAATGTTCAATCATAGATCAGTTTGACACTGATAGACGTCCACAATTGCGATTTGGCGAAAAATATCATCTCATACATGTTTTTGTTGTTGTTTTTGTTGTACTCGCATTTGAGTCGATTTCAAGAAAACGTCTTTTATCGATTCTTAAGAGTAAGTAAATGAGGATGAAATAAAATTTTTAAAGTTAATTGCTTTTTATTTGTTGTTAAATAGTTAGACCATTCATACACCCTGTATATTATCATCTAGACCAACATACATTTGAACTATGTGAGCATTGTTTACTTATTCACTAATTGCCGAGTGCATTTGAACTCATTTATGCCCTTACACTATATTGTCCTGTTAATGGAAAACTGTTTGACAATGAAGCTATTATTATTATTAATATATTATTTTTTCCGTCAGGAATTTCCCAGTCTTCAAGGCCCTGATACATCCAGAGGGAGTGCTGGTATGTCATTAACCCCAGCAAACACTCCCCACGTCCGTGGGGTGAGTGATTACTGGGTAAGAGAATCATGTGCCCTGAGTAGGCACAGTGAACCAAGAATTACAGCTATCTGCATTTTTCCGACCAAAATTTCTGCCGCACCATGGCAAGCTAGTATAATTTTCAGATTGGATAGCAGCGTGTCCATCATTCCACCAAGTACCCCTATGATCAAAACCACCATTTTCACATAACGTTTTGGGTTAGGCCTGGGGAGTTCAAAGAGTAAGTTTCAATATTCTGTCCGTTTTTTCTCCTCTCTTCGGACGATGTTCGTTTCGCCAGGAGCCAAAAAGTCTATGACAAAAATTGTCCCACGTTCATGGTCGAGAAGAACTACTTCAGGCTTATTATTGGCTTGTATTTGCCTGAGGGTGGAAAATGAGTAGTTACAATAGATTTGGCACTTCTCATTCACCATAACGGACACAATATCCCCCGAAGCATGAGGCAACACCAGTGTCTCGTCTATACCTTGTAAATGGTGGTACAACACTCGTAGGGCCGCGTTATGCCTGCGGATATAGGCTGAGACCGCATAAGCTGAACAGGCTGACAGCAAATGCATTATGGTCTTGGATGTCCCAATACACGATCTGTATCTATACCCATCACGCGACTACGATAGCCGGAAGTGTTGAAGACACCATCCTGGCAGGCTATCATGAATCCCTCGGTTTCCGACTCTAGCCCACTTGACCTGAGAAAAGCGAAGGTCAGGGATTTTCAATAGAAAAAATTGTCATTATTGGTCCAGTGAAAATCCTCGCGTCACAAACGAAGCCGGATTTCAAGAATAATTTAGATTTAATGTCTCCTGCATGTTAATGGACAACAAATCGTCATATACGAGGAATCATTTACATCCAGACCTGAATATTTTGAAGAAAACAGTAGAGAGTTTCGTCGATAATTTGTCACTCGAATAAAATCGAAACTGTTGGTACCAACTAGACGGAGCTCCTGTACTAGCACAAGAGAAGTGAGCGCAGAACTAGAAATACTTTTTGACGATCGGTGGATAAGGCGCTTGGGACCATGGAATTGGCCAGCAAGATCACCCGATCTCAATCCATTAGAATGTTTATAGAAAAAGTTTAAAAAACACCTGCATGTTCGAGAGATTGATTGTCAGGGAGGATTATCCAAACATTTGAAGATTTGTATCCCACTAAAATCAGATCTGCCGCACGACCAAAGCAGTCAACACCCACATTTTGAGGAGTTTGGGAGTGAACGGCCAGCGATTCGAACATATTTTGAAATATTCATGCTTCTTTCACATTTTTTACATTTTTATAATTATTCATATCAATATTTCCGCTCTCAACTTTCTTGGTGCTTTTTTAAAGTTAATCCATACATATTAATTATTGCTGACTCGTTCCTCTCTCCTTGGCCTACTGACTACTTGGATAAATATTGACTTCTACTCTTGCAGAATTATCATTGTGGTATATTTCAGTTTTCCCGTAAGTGAGTGGTGAATTGAATTATATGATGTTCAGACTTAGCATTCATAACTACGTATTGTATTTTGTTTCGTTCTCATTTTTCTCATCGTAGTTTTGTTCTTTCACTATGAACGGATCAGTTTTAAAAGCTATTAGCTACATTTTCTCTGATATTGATATGATGATATGTATTTGATTGTATTCTTTGTACTCAAATTCTTTAGTTTTTTTTTTTCTCTTGGTAAAGTTTAAAAACAGCTCAAGCTGACACTTCACCTTTCCATCATCAATCTATTTTTCTTTCCCTACAATGACACTTTATGTTCAGTTGATTGTGATGAATAAAGGCATTATTATTATTATTATTATATTGAAATTATTCCGAACTCGCATGAATTTCTTGAGGTTCTTGGCGGATATATTTCATTGAACTTAGTACATATCTTGCTGATAATTTTTGTACAAAAATAATAAACAAATTCATTTTTAACTTCTGAAGTGACGTAAATGTTGATATTATTAGAACAATGAACAACGTTACTGTCAAATAGTGATCAGGGCCTGCTTACCAAATACTGAATGGGAATACCATTCTGAAGGGATATTTTCACAAATAAGATGATAACTTGAAATCCGTGTCCAATATTCTTGTGAATTATAATGTAGACATTTCCGATATAAAAGTATTTAGGGTTAGGAAAGTTGAACCCAACAAAAACCGACCTATCAAAATCACCTTGAAGATTCGTGAGGATGCCATTACTGTTTTGAAAAATAAAACAAGGAGAATTCCAGGTATAGTCATTTTTGCCGACCAAACTAAAAATCAAAGGGAATACTTCCTGTCTGTAAAAACAATTAGGTTATCCTAATATACCACTACATATGATAACATACAAAGTTTTCTGGCAAATAAAGACGAAGCAATAATGATCATTTTGTGTTACAATCCTGCAGTGATTTTATTTAGTGGAAGTCGAACCACTTCTGAAATTGAAGACAGTGAAATATGTTTCAATAACTACACCACCAGAAGATGTGATTCGATATCAAGACATACAGGAGGTGTACTTCTGTATGTTAGATCCGATATTGACTACTCAGCATACAAAACCTATATTCTTGAAGGAAACTATTGGTGCAAAGTTGTAAAAATCAAATACAAAAACACTAAATTAGTAATTGGATCTTTATACCATTCACCAAAGTCATTCTGTATCATTGATGATTTTGAAGATATTTGTAATGATGTGTTTGGCAACAATTTGAAATGTATTATAGCTGGTGATTTTAATATTAATTGGAAAAACAATAATTTTTATAGTAACCGAATGAAAAATGCTCTAAATATGTTGGGAATAACTCAAAATATAAGTGAATCTACCAGGTGTACCATACATAGCAGCACAATTGTGGACTACGTTCTCAGCAACTTTGAAATATTCACTAAAGTCCATGTCACTCCCAAATTAACAGACCATTCACTTATTTCTGTAAATATCTTCAATATTAATAAATATATGAGTTTAGATGAGATTAAGGAATTCAGAAATCTTAGTCCAGTTAAAAAGGAAAAAATCAGTCTAGATTTGATATCATGTAACTTTTTGCTGATCTGCGTCGATGTTAATATACTATACGAAAATTTTCAAACTAGGTGTGAATCCGTAGTATGATTATGAACTGAAAAATAAAAGCCTCAATAGAGATAGAGCATATTTAGCATTCAGAAATAATAAAACCGAAGAAAACTGGCATAATTTCAAAATTATCCGCAACGAATTTGTAAACATGCTTGAATATAAGAAACAGCACTACTTTTATGAAAAAATTGATTTAAATAGAAATAATTCCGTTTTGATGTAGAAATCACGTCTTAAAAAGCTTGTAAATATCAAAAGTAATAATTCTCATTTGACAAATGGTATTCACTTTATGACTACTGAAGGTCAACTTAAAATAGTTGAGAATGAAATTGGAGAATGTTTCAATAATTATTTTATAAATAGCATTAGAGACATTGTGGAAAGTATTGATGAGGGTCACGAATGGAATAATTTATTTAGAACAATAGTACCTTTTCAGAATTCCTTGAAATCTCATTACCGGAACTATCATTGATTATGAAAGAATTGAGTAATAAATCTAGCAGTGAACTAGTGGATTTGAAATTCATTCAAAATATTTATGGAGTCGTTGGACAGTTACACTTGATAAAATATCTTTACAATATGGTAGGTACATTTCCAACCTCACTCAAGACTAGTATTATTTTTTGTACCTATACAAAAGATTTTAAATTCAAATAAATCTTGGGAACATCGACCAATAAACACACTGCCTAGTATGAAGAAGCTATTAGAAACTAGTATATCAACAAATATTAGATTACTTGAATTCAATTAATTGTTTTCTTGGAAATCACTCTGGTTTTAGAAAACATCACTCATGTGAGTCAGCACTTCAATTGACATTAACGAAATGGAAGAAAACTATTGATGAGGGAAAGTATGTTATTGCTGTATTTCTGGACCTAAAAAGAGCCTTTGAAACAATCGACAGCGAACTATTATCAAGAAAACTTGAGTCTGCGGGTATACAAGGTATAGCACTCAAATGGTTTAAAGATTACCTCAGTAACCGAAAGCAAATCACAAAAACCAATGAGACTTCATCAACCCCCATCGTTAATTCTTTTGGAGTACCACAAGGGAGTGTTTTAAGGCCGCTTTTATTTTTGGTTTATATAAATGACATACATTTCTTTCACTCTTGCGACTTTTTAAATATTTTTGCTGATGACACGTTATTATCAGTTTCAGATAGTAATCTAGATACTGCAATAGGTGGAATGAATAATTCATTAGCTAAAATTAATTCTTATTTCAATGACAACAAACTGAAACTAAACGTAGCCAAAACAAAAGCAATGGTATCATCAACGTCACATAAGCTGAAGTTCATCAATATAAACAATGCCATCCTGAAAATAGCTAACGACACAATAGAATTTGTAGATGAAATGAAATATCTGGGTTTCATGCTTGATAATAATCTTTCTTTCAATACCCACTTTAACTATATTATCAAGAAAATTTCTAAAAAGCTATATTTTTTCACAAGAGTTTCTTCACAATTGTCCACCTATTCCAGAATAACTGTATATAATTCAGCCTCATTTTGATTATTGTGGAAGTATAATTTGTTTCTAATGAAATTGCCCGGCTGCAAATACTACAAAATCAAGGAATGCAAATCATTCTGAAGTGTAATAGATATACCAACATTTCATTAATGTTAGACACCTTGCAATGGTTATCAGTATCCTGAAGACTGTATCAAATATCCATGATATTTCTTTTCAAAATCTTGAATAACCGTTCTCCAGAATATTTTAATGAATTTATTGTATACAAGTCTCATTCTTATCAGACAAGAGGAAGCACTAGTCAACATTTGCACCTACCTAAATACAACATGTCTAATACAATGAAATCTATATTTTATAAAGGCTTAGATGAGTATAACAAATTACCTGATCATGTGAGACAATCCAATACTATTCACAATTTCAAAAAACAAATCATTGCCCACATCAGATCATAAAATTATTAAAATTGAATTGTTTTCATTCGTAATTGATTATTGTTAATATCAAATGATTATTAGGTTTAAGGATAACTTATATCATCATTTATTTTGGTAATTGTATATTCACTTATTGTACCTCATCATGTTATTAATTATATGTATTAGGATATTCCTACTAAATATAGCTCATTCATTCAAAAAAAAAAAAATGCTCATAAATCCGAAACTTCACTAGTTAGGTTAAGGTATGATAGTAATAGGAAAAAATGCAAATTCAAAAATATACAGGTTGATCCATTTGAAATAATCAACATTCAGTGACTTTCGAGTATCACCTAACACCAAACCAAATTTCGATACCATAGTATTTCTTAACTTAAAGATATCAGCATTTTTAGAGGTCATGTTTTCCGAAGAAAAAAGTAGAAATGAATTTTTATTTCGACAACGGTAACAGATATGTATAGGGAAATATCAACATAAATTATCGGGCAATTGTTGAAGATTCCAAAAATAATATTATATACCTACAGGGTGTTCCATTCGACAAGTCAAAGTTGCTAATTCTTTCTAACATAAGTGGCAACACCGCATTGCCGAAAATATTTTAGTTGGGTGGACAATGTCCGAATATGTTCTCCTTTGAATTTTCAAAGTGATCCGTTGTCTAGTTCACCAGAAACATCTAATGTGCTAATCACCGTGATTTAGGCTGTATATGATAAACCAATAATTGACCTTGCAACAACCGTAGAGGCTATAGCAGTCAATCTTACATCCAAATATAGTATTGTTTGTAATCCATCTATTTCCTGGGTCATCATTCCGTTTCGCAAGAATTCAACGAAACACTCATACCTATCATATTTAGATATTTATTAGGTAGTTTGTAAGACATCAATTTCCTAGGTCATATCACACATTTCGTTTTGCAGTAATTCAACGAAATCACATATTTCTCCATTCAATCACTTCTTCTTCTCAACTGATCAACGCGTTACGACATAAAGAACAAATACGAAGAAGTTTCCGAGAAGCCGTTGATTCATCACAATCTTAAACATAAATACCTTCTTGATACTTGATTCATTCAGTCTTCGCTTTCTCCGAGATGATTCGTCTAGATACCCTTGCGAAATAATCAACGAATTGATGTCTTGAAACCAGTTTTGTAGTGATATATTATCTAGTTGGTTTTTGATTCGGGTAAGCGCAGGAGTGATCAGTGTAACATTGGCTATATGCCGCAGACCTTCGAATAACCAGATAAACATGAGGATATTTCTATGCACGATTTTCGTATTTGTTTGTGTTGTTAATCAATTGGTGTTGTGTCAAAGTCAGGACGAAGGCAGAATATGGTCACCGGATGAATTTGAGGAACTGCTGAGTGAGTTGAATATCTAGGATTACGCATTATTATGTTTTGCAAGCGAGTCACTTCATACCTAACTATTCAAAAATTAATATGTTACTGAACCAAGAACGAAGTACTAGCAGCAATTAAAACAGTACGAAATTCTCCAAATGCTATCGTACTCTAGAACATCAAAATCATTGAGGAATTGAGATAGGTGGACCCAATGATAATACTTATTAGTACTGGCTCAGTTGAAGAAATACTTCAAGGCATCTTGAAGATATCCAAAGTTATTACCATATTTGATGGAAGTTCACCTGCAGACTTCTGCTGGAACTTGAAATTTGGTATGCTGTCATAATCGATGTGTCAGTTCTATCTAAATTATATTTAGTCCCTTAGCTACACAGGGTATGCCAAAAGTCCGTACCAAATCTATTATTCTGAATGGAAACTTACGTATCTTTTCACTTGCTTTGATTGGCCTTCTGATTATTAATTTAGTCATGTTAATTTATCAATTACAGTTTTTGATACTTTTGAATTGATGTGTAGATCGCAAACCGTTCAAAATTAGCAAACCAAATTTGTGGAGCAATTAGCAGGTTGTTCATGCTACCACCAGATGTCCCATCGAAGGTCCCATTTTATACCAAATGGGCGCCGGCGATATTCGAATATCGCATTAAAAAATTGTCAAAAACCCAATTTTTTAAATGACGTCTACTATTTTTTGACATCATTCTAACGAAAATTGAATTTTAGGATGAATTACTTAAGCTATCCGTATATCTAACATCTCTATCAATTTATTCAATAAAAATTGAGAAATGCCAAGATATTTATTGATTTTTGAAGTATGCCATGGAAACAAAAGACAATTTCAATAATTCCATCATACAAGACATATTATTGTTAATGAACAAGAACAATATTGACAGAACTCTAACGTAAATGTTCGATATGAACACCATTTTTGTCCGAATATTCTATTATTCTACTTTCAATAGACTGCATATTTGTTCGGATCGAGACTGTCAAAAGTCTACATTATTCCAAGTCTCAAATCACTTATATTGTGAAATGTGGAAGACTATACCAAATCTTCCACCCTACCCCATATATCGATGCCTTAATTCGCAAACCAGCTAACTTCACGTTTTTTTCATGGAGTTAGCTGGTTTGCGAATTAGGACATCGATATACGTATATATACGTACGATATATGTATAAGTCTAAAGGGGTGAGATCTGTAAATCTTGCCGTCCACAGAAATGGTCCTCGATTTTCCCACCAACGGTGCCAATTTGGTATACTCAGTTTTTGTATTATGCGGTGGTGCCCCATTCATCTGGTACTATGAACGTGCAGCTCTAGCCAGTGGCAAATTTTCGAAAAATTCTAAGTATTTCTCACTATTCAAATTTTCATCGTACACGAAATAGCATACCTCTTCGTTAATTGCCAAACAGAACACACATTTATACGAAATTGTACTCGATTTTCAACTTCCAGCACCATATGTGGATTTTCAGAAGACCAAAATTGTCGATTCAGCCTGTTGTAGAGTCCCTGTTAACAAAACTTTGGCTCACCAATCCAAATGATGTTTTCTAAGAACCCGGCATGCTCTTGTATTTTGAGATATTTCAGATTAAACTCACGGACATTTCGCTGAATAATTTTTTGATACATGCCGTGGATAACAAACAAGTTTGAAACAACTTCGTTCGGATAATTTTCCATTTTCAAATAAATTTCATTTAAGAATATCACCTTAAACTTGAATAAACAAAGAATCATTCGAAGATATGAGGCATTTTTTTATTTTTATTGAATAACTCGATAGAAGTTGAAAGAGCTAGAGTAACTAATCTTAAAATTCGATTTCCTTCAAAATGGTGTAAAAAAATACTAGGTGTTCTTTGAAAAAATGGAGTTTTTGGCAATATTTGAATGCAAAATTCAAAAATCGAATGCCTTCATATGGTACAGAATTGGACCATCGATGGGAGGTGTTTTTTCCTTAACTAATACGGCGGTAATTTTTTTCAGAAAACCTGAAAGTATATCAAAAACTGGAATAGGTGAATTGACATGACTCAGGTTGTCTAAACTCGTAATCAGAAGGCCAATCGAACCTTGTGAAAAAAAAGTTAGTTTTCCATTTAAAAATGAGAAAGTTGGTGTGGACATTTGGCATACCCTATATAGGTAGAACGGACATGATTGCTTATGACAGCATACCAAATTCCAAGTTTCTAACCCAACTGCAAGTTGAAACACCTCTAATGCACGGCCTACATAATTCACCCTGTATAATTTCCGAAACTGTAGTATACCTAAGTCAATATTAGCACCAAACTTTATGATTCATACACGGGTTTGCTACGGTGTAACTAGGTGTTAATATCTTGTAATAATCAGTGTAATTTTTATGTTAACTGAAAGCACTTTAAAGCCATTAGGTGTTTCTTATGAATACATCTTTCTCAATCTCTGTTGATTACCGCACGCGTGTCATTACTCATTACTATCATAAGAATTGACACCACCGAATACGTTATAATTTTTCTGATGAAATTCATTCTTTGCTATTCCGGTGTTGGTTTCATTCAGAGAAGACTCGCAAAACGTCATTAAAAATATACAGGGTCGCTGATATGTATGGAAACGGTTGATTATTTCCTAAAGTAAGAGAGCTGGCGAAAAATATTAAAATATAAAAGTTTTTGGGTTTTTCAAAATCCATAACGAAAAATTAGGTATACAGGATCAGTCAAAAAGTCAGGGCGAAACAAAGTTGCTTTTTCTCTAATGGGACACTCTGTATATTATTCCACATTTCAATTCTGATCGAAGTTCTGAACAAAATTGATATAGCACATCATTTCCTAGACTCAACCGTTTTCGAGATATCGAAATTTGAAAATATCTTTGTAATAAATTATCCAAAAATGATTTAGTTCATTAAGTTTCCAGCTCTATATCAACGCCGCGTCGTTATTTTGTCTAACAGTGATGATTTCGACAACACATGTCAACAATACATTTAGAGTAAATAATTTTCTTGCAAAAATGGCACGTTTAACTGATACTGAGCGTAATGAAATTTTAATGATCATATGATACGGTGATAGAAGACGAAGTTGTGACCAAGTAGTGGATATTTTTAATGAATTGCATCCCAATCGGAAACCCATTTCTAAATCAACCGTTTCAAAAACATTGCAGCGTTTTCATGGAACTGGAAGTGTCAAAGATCGACCAAAAAGTGGAAGACCAGTAAGCGTTACAAATGAAGAAAATTCTTTGAATGACGTGTTAGATGTGGTGGAAAATCCAGTAAGTCGATATTCCATTCAAAAAATTTGCAAACTGCAAAAATTCCATCCATATAAAATTCATTTGGTACAAGAATTCTGTGAAGTTATTGATAAATTAAATAAAAATGTCAACTTTGTCAACTACATATTTTTTTCTGACGAATCTACATTTTATTTGAACAGGCTCGTAAATGGACACAACTGTAGGTATTGGTCAGACCAAAATCCACATTGGATCGAGGAAGTTCACACCCAACGGGCACAAAAAGTAAATATATAGTGTGGCATTCTTGGTGTACATGTGATAGGACCCTAGTTTATAAACGGAAATTTGAACTCTGGACGATATTTATCACTTTTACAACAGCATATTATTCCAGAGCTTAGACGATTATTCCCGAATAAAAACAATCCCTGTTTGCCAGCGGAACAAATATGGTTTCAACATGATAGGGCTCCTCCACATTTTGGACGTGTGGTACGGACATATCTAGATGAAACTTTTTCTGATAAATGGATTGGACGCAGGGGAGCAATTGAATGGCCAGCTTGGTCTCCCGATATGACCCCACTTGACTTTTTTCTATGGAGTCACATAAAAAATGTAGTGTACAAAAATAGGCCGCCAAATATCGAAGAGTTGCAAGAAGGAATAAGGCATAAAATTTCTACCATTCTTCCTCACATGCTTTTAGATTCACTATAAAATTTTGTTCAGCGAGTTCATTACTGGCAGGAGGTAAATGGTAAACACTTTGAGCACCTTATTTAATAGAATTCCGAAGAAAAATTTATTGTTCATTAAAACTTGTTTTCTCTCTTTTTCTCCTGGCATAACTATTGTTTTCATAAAATTTTAAATATCCTGAACATTCATTAAAAATACATTTTATCGTTTCATGCATTTTTATCAACCCTGAACAATTATGGTTTTTTTATTTACTGTGAAAAAATTATAAAATTGTAATCATATGCACATACCTTTTGTGACTTTCAGAATAAACATCCATCATTTGGTGCGTTTTCTTCAATAAATTTGAGAGAAGTAAAAAGTAACAAAATTCGATAGGTATCTCGAAAACGGTTGAATTTAGGATATGATGTGCTATATCATTTTATTTTTCAGAATTTTGAGCAGTATTGAAATGTGGAATAATATACAGGGTGTCCCATTAGAGAAAAAGCAACTTTGTTTCTTCGTGACTTTTTGACTGACCCTGTATAATTAATTTTTCATTCATATAATGTATTTTGAAAAACCCTAAATCTTTTGTATCTTAATATTTTTCGCTAGCTATCTTACTTTAAGACCGTTTCCATACATATCAGCGACCCTGATAATATTTTCTCTACTTTTTATGTCATCAGTTACCACCAGAAAAAGAGAGAGAACTTTTTATTACCATAACACTCAACTTCCTCACGGTTATACCGTTATTGAAGAACTAGGTGGTTCCCATGACAAAAAAATTCAGGTGACATGGACATCACGCAAACCATTTAGCTCTAAGAAGTTATACAAAGGGGTAAATCCTGAAAATGAGCTTGCTACATAAGCTATTCTTCATGCCATTTTCATTCATGTTGTTTTCGTGATTCGAATACAATGAAGAAAGATTATCAAAAATGTTCCAAATAGTATAGTTAATATTAGTCTCGAAACTTATTTTATATTGAAAGTTAAAACTTTATTTTAGGTACAGTGCGTAATGGAAGGATCAACCACAGAAAAAATGTGTATACTTTCAAGGACTGTTATGATATGTAACAACTTATCGTGCAGGGTTGTATCTTACGATTCTCTACAGTTCATTTTATATAATAATGCATTCATAAAGATTATGATTATATAATTTAATATGACGAGTAAAACATAGTTCATCGATGGTGTCCAAAGGAAAGGCTGAAAGATAACATACGTTAAATCATCGTTTTATCTTTCACCAAAGTCATTTAGGTAAACGATTGAATAAAAAATATAGATTTTGAAGTGCATAATCCTAGACCAATAACTTACCTAGAATTCGTTATTGGAAAAGCGACAGCTGCACCGCACACTGCACCCTCCGAACATCGGAGAGACATGGGCCTGAATCAAAAAAGAATATTTCAAATCATTGTGTAGCCTGAGATGTATTTTCAGATTCTTTACTAGGTACATACATTCTTTGTAAATACCCTCAATTTCCAAAAAAAGTTGCAAAAAGATTATATCACCGTGATCACCGACAAAGCGCAAACAGTATCTCTTTCAGGGATCACGTGTGAATGTAAGATAGAAAAGGGTATAGACTTTTGTATCTACGATCTATAGAGAACTATAGATAATCACCAAACTTGCAAATTGCCACTTTTACAACAAGGTTATCATCGTCGGTTTCTGAAAGCTTACCAAATCGCAAACACTTATCACCATTAAATCCCGAATAAGATTATCTGATGAATCATGTAAATTTCTTATCATTTCCTGATTCTTTGCAATTTCTAATGCTTCTTGCAGACTGACTGGACTAGCTAACATAACTTTTCTTCTAATGGGATCTAGCAGTCCCAAAGAGAATTGTAAAACTTTTTCTCTTTCATACTCTTGTCTTAATATATTATCAACATCTTCCGAACCGGTGAATTCGTGAATTTTTGCATTGCAAATTTCAATCCTAGCTGAATAGTGGCGACAAGTTTCATCTTTCCTTTGTATACAACTCCTGAACTTCAGCAGGTCGTTAAAATGCAATTTCAATACTGTAAATTGTTCTAACAAACCGTGCTTTAAAATATTCCAATTAGTAGTTATTCTCAACTTTTCATCGGAATCAATTAATTCTTTCGCGATTCCTCGTAATCTTAGACGAACCAAAGCGGCTGTTCGGTTGTCTGTCCATCCTGCTAAAAAAGCTGTATCTTCTATCGTTCTGATGAAGTCTATTATATTCGAATTTCCGTTAAACAATGGAAAATTCTCGATCCTGAGATTTAGAAGAGCCCCTGTATTTATCGGGCTCGATTCCAGTGCGCTGCGGTACACAAAGTCGAGTTATAGGTGATAACTCGTTCATTTTGTCTTTCTATCTTACTCGGTTCACTCAAACAGTTAATATAACAAAGGGGTAACTTCGTTTTCGTACTTTCAATAACCCTACACCTGACACCAATGTTATAAAGCGGCGTATCGGCCTTGGTCTCTACACCGCTTAGAATATCCTAGAGTTTCTAACGCAAGGTCTCATTCGCCATCAGCGCTTAGTCTGATGATGGAGGAGGCGTATCAAAACGTCGGGACACCTAAAAACAATAAAGAATATAACGTGAGCGGCTACGCTATACCCCTGACGGTCCTAGAAAGTACGTGACGTCCTGTTATAAGTGAAATTCGAGTATAGAAAGAAAACAAGACAGATTAATTTGATAAGTATATTAAATAAACATAGATTAGTTCCGAATTGAATACAAGTATTTCCATTTCAGATCCACTTGCTATCCCGCAAGCCAGACCTCTTTAACATGTATCAAAAACACAATATATTCATATAATGTGTAGTAACCAACATCTAAACTACTTGAAGTACCCTTGAAAACAGGCAAGCTTAAGAATCGCATATTCCACGAGACATTTCTTACATTATTAGCCGTTATTGCTACTGACGGAGGTACATTAAAGACCGTTAAATAAACAATGGTAGCAAGCACATAAATGTTTCGGGATAACAGTTCACATAAATAAAAACACACTATCAAAGATAGCAACCTCATAGTCATTACTAAATACCTTTGTTTGCGCAAAGAATCAATATATATCAATAACACTCCTAGTAATCAAATATCAGAATATACGAAATATATCAAGCAAAACGTGTTCTAACAGTACATATTGAACTACATTATACAGGTAACATGCGATAAAATCATGCAAATAAATCAATAAAACATTATTCAGACATATAAGACATAAACACATATCGGTTGATCAGTTTAAACCTTGATTAGCACAAATCAATCAAATATACAAAACACATGATACCTATAAATAAGAATACACCAAAATCCGAAGTAACAGTAATTGCTTTCTCTGTGCTAGTAGACATAAACCTTTAGTACAATAGAAACGATAGCTGTACCCAATCATGGTTCCCGGTATGCACTTTAACCTAAATAAGGGACAGCTACTACAATAACCAAACTCGACAGGTGAAAATAAAATAATAATTTCAACCCTGAGCAACAGCCTCTGTATCAGGGTTAAAATATTAGGTTCCGTTCCGTATGTGCTCATAAATTAAACAGGGTGTTCTGAAATTTACTTATTTTACGACTTTAAAAGTGTTTCTTACAAGTGAAGTTATGTTGACTACGCCGCTGGCGATAAAATATGCATTTTATACATATAGATCAAGGTGGCAGTTGTTAAGTTGTTATGTAATGTCAAAAAATACATGACAGAGAGAGAAGTCTAAATAAAGTTCAAAATTCATTAATTCAAAGAACGTAATTACTTCTAACCCATACAGAACAATAATCACACATATTTATGGTAGCAGAGCGTGGTTACTTAGTAGTAAAGTTGAATTACTAAGCGAACAAATTCCAAAGAGTCAGTTTTCCACTGAGGCACGCACCAGTAAGCAAGACGCGCAGGTTGCACGCAGATCCAGCTCCAAAATAAGGACAAATCCCGATTCACCTACCCATTGCGAGTTCATACTGGTCTGGCAAAAAGTGAGTCCGTTCCTATTTCCATCCTCTCCCAAAGATATTCTTCACTGTTTTGCCTGTTTTGGGACCTTGTTTTAACTCGATAATTGACGATTGCATATATTTGCGACGAATAAGAATTAGCGGTCTTTTCAAAAAGCCTGATTTTTATTTAAAGTAGGTATATTTTTGGTCGAATAAAGTCTATTAACAAACAATGAAGGCATAATGAGTGAAAATAATAAAAAACGAGGCTCTTTGAAAGCAAAATTGACATTTTTCTCGAAGTTTCTTGGTGACATTCAGAGCAAAAAAGATATTTCTGAGTTAGATATCATTCAGCTGAGGGACAGATTAGAAAGAATACAACAAGTTATGATCGAATTTGAGGAAATTCAAAATATCATCGAATTTTCTTCTCAAGATGTAGAAAATGAATATAGTGAAAGGCAATCTTTTGAAGAGTGCTTCTATTCTCTAACCTCAACAGCAAAATTCATTATTTTTGAATTTGAAAATAAACATGAAAATGAGAAAATCTCATCCTCAAGCTCAGATCAAGCACAAGGTGTTGTTTCAAATCAGGTGTCAAACAATCACATAAAATTACCGACAATACAGTTGCCCAAATTTAATGGGGAATATTCAAACTGGCTGGAATTCCGTGACACCTATGAATCGCTTATTCATGATAACCATGGAATAAATGAAATACAAAAGTTTCATTATTTGCGGGCCGCCTTGGATGGAGGCGCGGCTCAGGTAATTAGATCACTTGAATTTACATCAAAAAATTATTCAGTGGCGTGGCAAGCGCTACTTGATAGGTACAATAATAATAGATTATTAGTGCAAAATCATGTAAAAGCATTATTCAACATGGAAATATTGCAAAGAGAATCAGCGGATGGTTTGAGAAAAATCATTGATTCAATTTCTAAAAATTTGCGCGCATTAGAACAGCTGGAACAACCCACAGAAAAGTGGGCACACTCATTGTCTATTTAGTGACAACAAAATTGGATAATTTAACATTAAGGGAATGGGAAAAATGTAAAGCTGATAATAGTGTGCCGTCATTAGATGATCTTAAATCTTTCTTGAAATCACGAGCTGATTTTCTCGAAACTTTACAACAAAATAGAGCACAAAAAAGTAGTAATGTTAGGGGTTTCCTGGCTACGGAAAACAATACACAAGCTTATAATGTGAAATGTAAAATGTGCAACAAAAAATATACAAAACTGTGCCGAATTTCTGAAACTTTCTATCGACAAAAAGATAGAAAAACTATAAAACCTGAAATTATGTCTGAACTGTCTCAGGAGTGGCCACAGTAAAAAATTATGCCGCAGGGGTACATGCAAAAAATGCGAATTAAAACACCACACTTTATTACACAAGGATGAAGCTGATTCTAGTGCCTTGGTAACTGATCAGTCGTCATCAATGCTTGAGAATGTGACATCACTTTCTTCGCATGTTTCTGATTCGTATGTTCTTTTGTCCACAGCATATGTACAACTAATTGATGAGCGAAGGAATGTTCATACTATTAGAGTATTACTTGATTCGGGCTCTCAGTCTAGCTATATTATACAAAGTTTATGTTCAAAATTGAACTTAAAAACGTCTAAGGTGGATATATCAGTCCTAGGTATTAATCAATCAATTTCAAGCATTAATGCAAAATGCAGAGTAACAATTCAATCACTTTATAATGCATTTTCAGCTGACATTACATGAACTACCAAGTATTGTTTTAAATATTTCAGAACTCAATATTCCTAAAACCCTCAAATTAGCAGATCCTTCTTTCCATCAACCACATCCGATAGATATGCTTATCGGTTCCAACTTATTTTGGAATTTGTTGTGCATAGGGCAAATTTCATTGGGAATAAACAAACCTATATTGCAAAAAACAAGATTAGGATGGATCGTTTCTGGCCCGTGTGGCAAAAGTCAATCTCTATCGACTTCTTGCACTTTCATGCAAGAGGTTAATATTCAAACTCAATTATTGCGTTTTTGGGAATTAGAAGAGTGTTCATTAGAAAAACTTTTGTCAAATGATGATATTACCTGTGAAAATCATTTCAAAGAAAATACCAAACGTACTGATGATGGTAGGTTCATTGTCAAGTTTCCTCTGAAAGATTCGGTTCAAAAGTTAGGTGTCTTACGAACATGTAAAACACCGATTTCTTTCATTAGAGCGTAAATTTCGAAGACAACACGATCTCAAAGAACAGTATATAAAATTTATGAACGAATACGAAATTCTAGGGCATATGTCTAAAATCGAAAACTGTGATGAAACGGGTAATTCTGCGAAAATTTGCTATTACATGCCCCATCACGGAGTAATGAAAGAAGAAAGTCTAACAACTAAGTTGAGGGTTGTTTTTGACGCCTCGGCTCCTTCAAGCAGTGGCTTTTCGCTAAACAATATTCAGCTTGCAGGACCATCAATACAAAGTGAGCTTTTGTCAGTATTGCTCAGATTTCGACAATATCGGTATGTTGTTTCAGGTGACGTCGAAAAAATGTACCGTCAAATATTAATCACCCCTGAACAAAGATGTTTACAACGGATTTTGTGGCGCAAAAACCCAGACGAGCCATTAAATATATTCGAATTAAACACAATTACTTACGGTACGACAAGCGGAGCTTTCCTCGCGATAAGGTGTCTTTTCCAATTGGCTCATGAAAACAAATCAAAACATCCTGAATTTTCAAAAATCATTGAGTCAGATTTTTATGTTGATGATCTTTTAACTGGCGCAAGTTCTATCGAAGAAGCAGCGCTCATAGTAGAGGGTGTATATGATATTTTACAGCAGGGGGGTTTCAACTTGAGAAAGTTCTATTCGAACGACCAAGAAGTACTAAAATACGTAAATGATAACGATTGTCCAACGAAGGTAATAAAATTCGGTGATCACGAAAACGCGAAATCTTTAGGTTTAACTTGGTGTCCTTCCACTGATCAATTGATGTACGATATCAGAAAAGCACCAGTCAACCAAAAACTAACAAAACGAGTTATATTATCGAGCATCGCACAAATATTTGACCCTCTTGGTCTACTGAGTCCTTGTATCATTCTCGCCAAAATACTTTTACAAGAATTGTGGTTAGAAAAGGTTACTTGGGACGAAAGCTTGCCCTCGCACATTCATTCATTTTGGACAGAATTCCGAAATAAGCTTCCGGCTCTGAGTGAATTACGCATTAGTCGACTCGTACTTTGTAATGATCCTATCCGTATAGAGATGCATGGGTTTGCGGACGCCTCTGTAAAAGCGTACGGTGGATGCATTTATCTGAAATCTATAGATCAAGACGGAAACGTTGAAGTGAATTTGCTTTGCTCAAAAACGAAAGTGGCTCCATTAAAAACGGTGACATTACCACGTTTAGAGTTATCAGGAGCGATGATTCTAGCCAGACTCGCGAGTAAAGTTTCTAAAGCACTTCGTTTAAGTATCGATGAACGAGTTTTTTGGTCCGACTCAACCATTGTCCTCGGATGGTTGAAAACTTCTCCTAACAAACTTAAAACTTTCGTGAGTAATCGAGTCGCGGAGATTCAAGAGTTAACAGTCACTGATACATGGCGGCATGTATCTAGTAAAGACAATCCCGCGGACATACTATCTCGGGGCTCCTTGCCTGATGAGATAAAGCATGCACAGCTATGGTGGCATGGTCCATCCTGGCTGAAAGAAAATTCCTCTAATTGGCCAACTAATATGACTCAATGTAAAACAAAAGATCTACCAGATGTGCGAAAAAATACTCTATCTTTCTTGGTTCAAGAAGTTGAGTTTTTTCCATTCAAAAACTTTTCCAAACTGATTAAATTGAAAAGAATAGTAGCTTGGATGTTCAGATTCAAAAATAACTGTCAGTTAGAAAAAGATAAGCGTATCTTCAATACGTTAACTGCAAATGAAATCAATAATTCTTTCAAACGTATCATAAAAGTTGCGCAAATTGATTCATTTAATGCTGATATAAGAAATATTGGAAATAATAAACCATTGCATCGAAAGAGCAAATTATTGAGCCTCAATCCATTTTTTGACGAATACGGCATTCTGAGGGTTGGTGGTCGTTTACAAAACTCATTATTTTCAATTGATAAAAGGCATCCAATAATTCTTAGTGGTGATCATCATTTAACTAAACTTATTTTCGAAAGAGAACATATTGAGCTCATGCACGCGGGGCCTCAACAACTATTAGCATCATTGAGAGAAAATGTTTGGCCCATAGGGGGTAGAAGCCTCGCCAAAAGAGTAGTAAGGCACTGCGTGACTTGCTTTCGGAATAAACCGAAAATTGTACAGCCGCAAATGAGTCAATTACCTGAGCCTCGTCTTCAACCAGGTCCTGTATTCAGTACTACAGGTGTTGATTATGCAGGTCCTTTTCTCGTAAAAAATCGAAAAGGACGTGGTTCAAAAACCAGTAAATGTTACGTAGGACTTTTTATCTGTTTCGCTACCAAATCGGTACACTTAGAGCTAATCACTGATTTGACTAAAGATTCCTTCATGATGGCTTTGAAGAGATTCATATCACGTCGTGGAAAGCCAGCCCGTTTATTTTCTGATAACGGCTCTAACTTCACTGCAGCTAGGTCTGAGTTAAGAGATTTAGGAAATTTTTTAGTTGAGCATAAAAGCTATTTTGGGGACTGCTTGTCCGACTATAATATTCAGTGGGAATTAATTCCCCCATATTCTCCTCATTTTGGCGGAATATGGGAAGCCGGAGTCAAATCTAGCAAGGCACATTTGAAAAGGGTAGTTGGAAATGCACATCTCACATTCGAGGAGCTCAACACTGTCCTAGTGCAGATAGAAGCAGTGTTGAATTCACGCCCCCTTTTTCCACTTTCCACCGATCCTGACGATTTAATCCCCTTAACCCCGGCTCACTTCCTGATTGGAAGACCTTTAGTTGCTGTACCAGACCCAGATTATCGAGAAATTCCGATGAATCGATTATCCCGTCTACAATTAATTCAGCAATGCCAACAACATTTTTGGGTACGTTGGCAAAAGGAATACATATCCGAGCTTCAACAAATGACGAAATGGAAAACAAATCAGGGTGAATTGAAAGTAGGTGCCATGGTCCTCATCAAGGATGATAATTCTCCCCCTCTACGATGGAAACTAGGACGCATAACCCAATTATATCCAGGCAAGGATGGTGTGAGTAGAGTCGCTTCCATCAAGACCGCAACAGGAGACATCAAAAGGTCCTATGCCAAGTTATGTCCACTCCCGGAACCAGACCAGGATTGAAAGTGCCCGCTCAGGACTTCCAAGGCGGGGGGCATGTTCTGAAATTTACTTATTTTACGACTTTAAAAGTGTTTCTTACAAGTGAAGTTATGTTGACTACGCCGCTGGCGATAAAATATGCATTTTATACATATAGATCAAGGTGGCAGTTGTTAAGTTGTTATGTAATGTCAAAAAATACATGACAGAGAGAGAAGTCTAAATAAAGTTCAAAATTCATTAATTCAAAGAACGTAATTACTTCTAACCCATACAGAACAATAATCACACACAGGGTTGCAGATGTCTTTTACGGCGGCTTATTTTCACGAGAAGGCACATAAATCTCCGCACTCATTATATCTGTTCAGACATTATATTCAAGATCGTTTCTGGGTAACCTTTAATAGTACGATAGTTTCATGTTACGGTTTTTATTGACGAAGTGATTTCAAACTCCCTTGACTAAACTCCGAGCATACATTTTCGCGAACAGTTGCACTAATACATGACGACGAACTTGGTAACACTCTGGTATAATCCTTAGACGAACATGGCCCGGGTCAAAGATGGACTGACTTTTATTCTTTTGAAATCTCGCTTAAATACCAGATTGACCCCTCGCAAAGGAACACGTATCGCCGTTATTCTTCCCTATGCCATACAATAGGACATTTGCATAATTAATCATGTTTTTAATAGCGATCATTTATTGCTTTAACCTACTTAGCGAGACATGTTCATGGCCTTAATTCATTGATATTATCTTATGCGGTGGGTGGAAGAAAGACGCACTATTGAAAAGTAGGATGGAATATTTCGAGATACCTATTCATTATCTAGGAATTCGTTAATTATGTTGGTCGTGGGGGAAGGATAGCAATGAACTCTATATTCGCGCAATTTGCTCTCAAACAGAAGAGAGATGCATTCATCATCGTTTATTATTTTGATATCTTTGACCGATATTCGAGAATAATGAATTGCACGACGTCGTTTGATGACGGATCATTTCTAAAAATCAGAATAGGACAGGGTGGATCATGACAAAGCATTGTGAAATGTGTAAAAGATCATTTGAAACTGAAAATCAAAATATGTCATTTCATAGGTAAGCTACCAGTGTCGTAACTATCGAGAAAGGGAAACCTAATTGGAAAAGAGTAAAATGAATGAATTATGAAAAAACATGGAGATTATTTCATCATAATTTCAGGTTTCCATTCCATATTGGGTTTCCATTATTTCTATGTTAAAAACGCACGACACTGCCGTTGGGGGAACATGTTCCTTACACACAATTTTAATGCGTGGGCGGCGAGTACTAGGTTGTCTAATTTGATCGGAGGTTTTTTTGGCATATTTTTCCGACGTGAGTAAGGTACTAAAATCCAATACCCTATGGTCGCGTTACTCGATGGTGAAATGTTTAGTTAAAATAACACAAAACCTGGACATAAACAAGTTTCATAATTTTACATCATTCCTAAAAAAGCAAAATGTTTGTTTCAACCACAATAAGCGCAGATTTTTACCAAAAAAGACGTACCCAAGTTTATGCTAGCCTATTTTTTGCTCTGGCCGGTGCTTTTCGCAGAGCAGAGCTGAACGATATTCAAGATAAAGAAAACCTGAGCTAGAAGTCACACTGACCGACCAGGATCGATCGTCCGCGACCGTCCAGCTTCAACTTTCTAACTCACACTGACTGACCAAAATTTTCAGAAGATTGAAATTTCAAATAAGGCCTTTGAAAACCGGTCGAGGACGATCATTCAGTGTGACTTATTATATAACTATAAGAATATACGTGTTGGGTAGTTGTACGATCGCAGACGGTCGGTCACAGTTGCTCAGTGTGCTGGCTGCCTGATTGAAAAAATTTCCGATTCGAAACACCATACATCAAGATCCTTTGTTATACTGAGACATCATGAATAATGAAACCTTTTTTGAGCTTTATATAAATTAGGCAAATTTACGGCCTCCTACCACCAAGCACCTTCGTTTTTTTATCAATTATAAAAAAGAAAAATTCTCTGTTCAGTGCGTAGGAGTGAACACATTTGGTAAAATGCCGGCAGTTCCTATTATGACTACTCACCTAAATTACCATTTACATATATTGTTTCATCGTTATTGGTCTATTAGAGATATTTTGTTGACAGAATTTTATTTGTTTCAGAGAAAATCAAATACACCAAGTCGAGAAGTACCGAAGACCATGGCCTGGAAACAACTACCGAATTCTTGATAAATATGAGGTACATTTTCAATGTTAAATGCCTCAGCGGATATATCCATCTACATGGAAAGTGCAGACAAATTCAATAAGTACGAGGAATACTTGGGATAACTGGGATTTTTCGAGGGAAGAACACGCACTGAAAACTACTACGGTATTCATACTGAAGAATGAAGTGAATTCCAAAAGAAAGAAGTGATCCATAATGTCTAATATTTATTCAGAGGTTTAAAATATATCGACAGTGAATAATGAAATATGAATTTTATTTGGGTATGATTGTGATAGGTATGGCGTTGATTAATTATTCTGAGCAAGCAACGAATGGTAAAGACATCTGTTAATTGTTCACAGATTTTTTAGGAGTGTTTATGAACCTTATCAACAATTACCTATCGAGTTGTCACTGAGTTTAAATAACAATCTGAGTAATCTCTTTCAGCGAAGACGATGTACTAAATAAATTAAGATGTTTAGATAAGAAAAAAAGAGGTGGTTTTGACAACATTCCTGCTTTCTTTGTGAAAAACTGCGCAAATAGTTTAATATACAATCTATCTACCTATTAGTGAGGGTGAATTTCCAAATATTTGGAAAACTCCCTATAATAATAATAATATTTCATCAAAACAGTGTTAATACAATTATCACATTGTTTACAGAAATAGTGTCTAAAAATGTAAATTAAAAGATTAACATACACCTTGTTCACATTGAGTAAAATTCGTTCAGAGAATAGAGAGACTTCACTAATAATAATGACTTCAGTTCTTTTTTGAACTTTTGAAATGACTTTATATACAGGGTGTCCCGAAACTATGGTGCCAAATTGAAACAGACGATTCCCCTTGAAAAATGAATAGGACTTTCCCGATATTTCTTTCCTCAAATGTAGTTCGTTGTAGAGATACAGGGTGTTGAATATGAAAAATTAGAAGTAATTTGTATTCATAACTTCCACAGTTTCCAAAATTTTTCAATAAAATTTCAAAGAATGTTTTTGTTCAATAGTTGCTTCTTTATAAAAAAGAAAACATATTTTCGGTTGTTACCAGTGGCGTACAATAAGGGTATCATTGTCCCTTTTTTCCCTATTTTTTACGCCACTGGTAAAATCAGAAGAATTATGCATTTTTCGCATTCTTCATTCAGTTTTTAGTAAAAAATGTATACTTGTTTGAATCCGGAAAAACTAACCGTTTTTTAAATAATTGCGATTTTATGAATACAAACATACTAGTAATGAAAAATTTGTTTGTCAAAAATCAATTTTACAATCCCAATTACTGGTCCAAATATCATCTTGATATTCAACCAAAAAAATTACACTTTCAAATTTAATTTATTTTTTTTGTAACTATGAAAGTGGTGAGAAAAATGCCTTTTTATTTTTCAGTTTCAACACCCTGTACCTCTGCAAAAGAAATGCATGTTGAAATGTCATTGGTTTTTTTGGTAAAATATCCAGTTTTAAGTTTAACCAGTAATTAGGATTGTAAAATTTACTTCAGCCGAACATTTTTTTCATTACTATAGTTATGTTTGTATTGAAAAAAGCGCAATTATCTTGAAAACTCTTGATTTTTCTGGAATCCAACAAGTATACATTTATTACTCAAAATTGAAAGAGGAATGCAAAAAATCATAAATTTTTCCGATTTTACCAGTGGCGTAAAAAATAGGGGAGAAAAGGGACCATGATGCCTTTCTTGTACGCCACTGGTAAAAACTGAAAATGTGGTTTATTTTTCGAAATGAAGCACCTATTGAACACAAACATTATTTAAATTTTTTTTGTAAAATGTTCAGAACTGTGGAAGATATGAATAAAAATTACTTGTAATTTTTCATATTCAACACCCTGTATCTCTGCAATGAACGACATTTGAGAAAAGAAATATTAGGAAAGTCGTATTTATTTTTCGAGGGGAATCTTCTCTTTCATTTTGGCACCATAGTTTCGGGACACCCTGTGTAAGGAAGATTATTGAAAATTTTACATCCATTGTAGAAAAGGTTCTTTTGGTACAGTTTTGTAACATGTTTGCTTGGGAGTAATACATTTTTATGTCTGGTATTATATTGAAGGTTTTGACGAGTAACGTCGAAAGCAGATTTATTCTTGAAAACAAAGCAGGCTATCTCTAAGATATATACTATTGTAAGTGTCAAGATGTTCAACTCTCTAAAATGTTCCCTACAGCTATGGTTGTAACTAAAATTGGCCAAGGTACGAATAGCCTTTTTTGAAGAACAAATACATTTGCAACAACGACAGCCTGACCTCAGTGTACTATGGAATATTTAAGATGAGTGTGGATTGTTGCAAAATAAAGCTGACGTAGTATGGATCTGCTGCATTGTCTTGAGGTAATTTGGAGAGCAAATACCGTCCTAGCCAATTTGATGCAGAGATATTCAATGTGCTTAGACCAATTGAGATTACAGTCATTGGTCCTAGCATTTTACTGTGTTTTTGATATTCTAGTGCCCTAGTTACATTTAAAGAAATTCTATTATTACTTCTTATTGACTTCTTGAATAACGTGCACACCGTTTTGTCTTCGTTTAACCATAGCTTCTTTTTTTACCCAGACCTCAACTTCAGAATATATTTTTTGAGTTTGGAGAACACATTCTTCATAGGTATCGTGGGTGATCAAGATATTGGTATCATCAGCATATGATGCAATCGTACAACCCATGTTGTTGTTTCTGACGTAGATAATGAACAAAGTAGGCCCCAATATGGATCCTTGCGGAACTCCATTCATAACGGATGCTAGATCAGAGACATTACTCCCAGTACTAACTTTTTGAAACTGATCAATGAGATAAGAACTGAACCAGTCCTGGGCAACACCCCTGATTCTATACCTTGATAATTTGTTCAGTAACATTTGGTGATTTACGCAATCAAAAGCCTTGGAGAAGTCTATAAACAGTCCAAGAACCACCCTTGACTTAACCAAATTCTCTTGTTCAGGGCAGTCTCAGTGCTTTTGATTTTAGTAAAACCATGTTGGTCTGATGAAAGTATTGAATTTTTGTTCAAGAAAGACAGCAGTTGTTCACTCGCAGCAGTTTCGAATATTTTCGATATGCTAGCTAGTACATAGCGAGATTGCTCTGTTATTCACTATATTTGATGGATCAATTTTTTTGAAGAGTGGTATGACCTTCGATATTTTCATCACACTCGGCCTAGCCGGGAGAAAGAGAAGACGATGTATACCAATGCCAATACAAACGTTGTGGTGGTCCTTAAAATTCAAAAAAAAAATTCAAAAAAGGTACTTTTCATATTGATAACAAATGAATTCCATCTAACTTTAAACTGGTTTTTATAGCACGATAACTTCGTAATCTCACAAATTTTCCTTAAATGGCGTTTTTCTCGTCTTTGGGCATATGTAGGTACTCAGATTTCAGATGAAACTTTGTTATTGTTCTCCTTTAGTCCCAAGTATAAACCGAACGTCGAAGTGTGCTTGCTCTGTGTCACAACAAACAAGTATACTATGTTTTCAGCTTATCAGCCTACGTCCTTTCAGGGTCAGTTTGACATTTTTCAATACCTATACAAACATGAAGATGTTTCAACAACCGCGATTTTGATCAATTCATTTTGACTCAATTTAACACAATTAGAACAATTACTGATTATTATGCACCAATTATTAGTCAATGAGTAACCAAATTTGTGATTTTACAAGCATGAAACTGTCGCCATTTACCATCATACTGATTCAGCTCGAGACCCAAAAAGTATAATGACGCGACATCTATTGGTGAATCTCTAAAGCTTCGATACGTACAACATGTAAATGAAGAGGGCTGCAAAAAGAATTCTACGAATGTATCGACCGAGTGTATGCAACCAGCTTTTCATTCTAATAAGAAAAATAAGGTGTTTCGTTCAAGAAATATGTCAGTAAAATTTATTTTGTACGTTTCAAAAATTGGACTATTTACCTGCATTGTTTTTTATAACGAAAAAAAAATTATTATAAGATATTGAATTGACGGCCTGCATCGTCTGAAACTAATTTAAAAGATATTGAAACACCATACAGATGAGATCATTAATGGAGTTTGAGAATCAATACAAAAACAATAATTACAATTTTTTTTAACGTCCTTACTGCTGATGACTGTGAAGTATTTTTTGGGATTTAGGTCTCAGATTAAAGAAAACGATATTTCTTGAAAGCCAACGTTTTGTCAGTTTGTGCTGACATCTTCAGGGCACTGTAAGATAAATAGGGATGTTACAATTTTATAAACAGTAGCAGAAAATATTTTTTATCAACTAATTACATCCATTTTTGCATTTTATTATTTTTCCAGAAAACAAACACTGAATATTGTAAAGGTGAGTAAACTTGCTTATAAAGAAAATAGTCTTTCTACTTACAAAAAAGAAGAGTTTTCCGTGTTAAACATCAAAGGGTTATCCTCCATAACAGGTTTATCTCTCGACAGATATACATATAAAACTCAACTTAAAAAAAGAATAAAACAATAATTACTGAAATTTGAGTGTCAATTGACAAGAGTTTCTTTCATGATTCATTAGTATTTCGTTACTTGAAAGATTGTATTTCTCTGAATTGTACAGACATATTCTGTAAGGAAGAACAGTATAACGATAATAATAACGAGTATGAAAACATAATTTATATTAAAGGTATATTATAGCATGAAGCGTTGGGTAAGTACATCACGAATATTTTCAAAATTCAAAAGGTTTGTTTATGTAAAGAAAGCTAGAGTAAATTTAAAATATGAATTTTTCAAATGGATCACCCCTTAACTTTGTACACCATACAACTGGGCAAAAAATGATACACAAATAAGGAGTACTCTTTTCTTTTCAATATTATTTTCACAAGTTACGAAAGTCTTCGAAAAAAATTATGAAAAATTAATTACAATCAGAAATGGCATCATGAACACTTCAACCCATACAGCCCTGAAACAAATTTTTTCCGAAAATTCAAAGTTTTTCTTGTGATTTTTGTTTTATGAAGGAGGTAGTATCTCAATAAAATAATGAAAAAAATTCAAAAGGTCACGACTGGCCTAGACAAGCTGTCCTTTTTAAAGGACGGTAGGTCTATCTACTACTATGGAATAAAATTAATGTTAATGAAAATTATTTTATTTTATCATCATAGATACAATGCTAAATATTGATAATAATTAATTTGTGTGATATATTACAAAACAATCCTTTGGATGTAAACCAACCGTTACACTTTCGACAAATGAAATTATATTTTTTGTGGCATACAGCGCATCGTCGCTGATTTTCTTTGTACAGAACTAGGTGGTCTATTCTGACATAACGAGAAAACTCATGAGAATTTTTAGGACCCCTTTTTGTATTTCTTTTGAGGATTATCTAGTTGTGTATTGTCGTTGCCATGAATATTACTCATAATATATTGAAATCAGTCGCGCGCTATAGCTTCACATACTAATTTGTTATTGGTATCATCCCTATTTTGAAAATACATCTTTTTTCGTGGTAAAGACACGCAACCACTAAGTAGAAGAACTCCAATGAAACAAAATATCTCATCTGGAGTAATATCCCCTGCACGATTTTTTTGTTGTGCATATGTATTTGTAAAATATACAATCAAATCTATCACTTCTTTATCAAAACTTCCAAACATGCAAAATCCGTCACGACCAAATCTTGTTTTTCGCAGTGAAAATCTTTAACTTTTTTTGGTCTCCTTTCCACGAATGTTGATAGAGGTTTGTCGTCGTCACTATCCCATGCCTGCCCAAGTTCTTCTTCTAATTCTGATGGCATTTGGACTTCAATTTCTGGTAGCAGTTGTGCTCCAGGTAAATTATTAAGTTCAACTACGTTCTCATCCCCTGAATCTTCCTCAGTATCTCAACCGTCGTTAGCATTTTCTGGAGGAAAAATCACTATTTGTTCTGGAAGCACAGCATCCTCGTAATTTTCCAATTCTGCCAGCAACTCTGAAAGGGTCAGCGGACTTTTCCAATAACTAGAAAGAAAGATAGTCAATAGCAGTGGATAGACCTACCGTCCTTTTAAAAGGACAGTGTTGTTTCTTGCCATTTATTTTGCAAAATTCAAATGAAAATTCGAGGTTATCATAATGAAAAGATTCATTTTTCATTAGTTTACTTAGAAATGAAATTTAACGATCGTAATTACTCTTATCAATAGCAATCACCTACCTAGATTTACTCATCATCAATGGTCACTGAAATAACAAACAAACACACGTGTCTAACTGTCGGCAATCTTACAGTTACTGGAAACTTGTACTCTAGGTGGCTTCTCAAAACTTCATATCCTGTGTTGATCAGCTGCCAACTGTACTCCAGTAGCAGAATTAGCTGGAAAGAAATAGTTAGTGGTGCGTCCTTTTAAAAGGACGGTAGGGCTATCTGGGTTAATAAAACATAATGAAAAGAGGGATCTGAAATTCTTCTATATGCTCAAAGTTAAATTTCGTATAAGGAAGTTTAGGCATTAACTTGACAAAGTTTAAATATCAAATAATAATTTGTTTTTTTATGAAACACATAATATTATTTCAACATTTTGTAGAACTGAGTGATTTACAGTTTTAATTTTATTGGCATAGTAATAGCTAGACTTATCTCTAACATTTTTATTTTGGTGATTTCCAGGAAACGGTTACTTTTGGTGAATGGTTTCAGTAACAGTAAGTTACTTCTTCAACTATATTATTTTCTTATGTGGCCATACATCACAAAGATGGTTTCGTCATCGTACAAAAGTTGAGACTTTCAATATTATTCAACCACCAGTGAGACAAAGACAAAGGTAATTGAATGTACGACAGATGAAGCTACGGCCCACAACTAAGTTGATCGCAACGCCATCCGCCTGGAAAATCAAGAGCTATACACTCCTCCTATAGACTCCAGGAAGAGTTAACTGTATCAATTCGAACAAAGTTCGAAATATGTGCTGGAGATTATCACGAATATGAACGATCAACTAAGTTGTGAGTCGCAGCTTCATCCGTGAGGAAGTACTAGTTAAACAATTGATTATTATTCATTTGGCAGGGACAGGATAGTTATTATGTTATCCGACCTACCTTGGCACTGATAAAAGGCAAATCCTCGAAACATGCATGTCTACAGGACGTTATTCCCAGCTAAATGAAGGGAAATCTGCTGGTTACTAACAAGGTACGCACTTGCAATTGGTTCTTCTTGAAAGAACGTTGCAGAAATATCTGTCTAATATAGTTCAATGTCCGTCGTACTGTAAGTCAGGGAAGCAGTTGTTTTCTGACAGATGTTGGCCCCATTTTTCCACTTTGTGGAAACGTGTGAAGAGAAAGGGTACTTCGACTTTGTCTATTTTATTCGTTTCATGTTAATGTATTTGTTGAAAATTGAAATATATTGAAAATATATTTATAATTCAACTAGCAGACCCGGCCACGCGTTGCTGTGGCTAAGGTTTTTGTTATATTACATAATAGTGAACTATTCAAGGGAAACGGTGGGAGAACACCAGTCATGGGGACCACCATGCTTTTTTACACAGATGCCATTTGTAAAAAAACATAGTGACCTCCATGATTGATTTTCTACTACCGTTGAGTAAAAATCAATACAAAGGAAATAAATTTAATTTTATTTATTTTTTTTATTCAAATTTGTAACAAATGAGTATATTACAAAGTTGTTAGTAAATAACACGTGACACTTAAACTTATAAATGAGGAAGGTAGGGCAGATAGTTTCGAATCTTCTATTTTTCACTTATCCATTACTGCTTTATAATACCTTGGCAACAGTTGCTATTAACAGACCCAAAACGTCCGGAGCGTTATGGAGGGCATAACGAATCGTAACGCCCGCTAAATGTTTTTTATTTATAACCGTACATAAAAAAGGGACTAATTATTTTCTCTCAAATAGAAATTACAATTTTCAAATGTTCCTGCAAAAATTAGTACCAAGTTTGAAGTTCTGTGAGTTGACCGAAGATGAACTCCTCAATGTGCATTCGGTTTCGTTCGGAACGTTAACATTATGTTGGGCTATCATTGTAGCGATTTTGTTCTTCGAGGTGATACTTTTCTCAATATAACTACCGTACCACTCTTCCATTTTACATGTGAAAAATAAAAAAATTATGAAGTAAACAACGTCGTTTAAGATAATTTTTCGTGAAAAATAAAATCTTGTATGCACCACTAGCGTTACTAGATCCTAACGCCCATCGTTAGGATCTATACAACGCACTTGGTACATAAATAGCTATAATAATAATGTTTATTATTTTGAATTATGAATACTTTTAATTTCAATTCAATTAAGCATTAATCGGTGCACAATATTTTTGGATAACCTGTATTTAGCTAACAAAAATAGATTGGACGGTTTTCCTACACATGAACAGGCAACATATAGTTGCCCATGAGAAAAACATGGATTTTCCAAATCTAAACCACAAATGGACATTGTTTGGCCTTGAGACTCATTTATAGACATGGCAAAAGCTAAACGAATTGGAAACTGTAACCTTTTGAAGGGTATCGTAGATTCTGATAGTATCATCGGAAAACGTGGCAACAGGATTACTTCTCCTATAAAGTTTCCAGTTTAAATGGTAGCTTCAAGTATATTTCCGGTGATATTTTTGATGATTCAAATTACGCAGGAGAATAATAGGTGAACCAATCTTTAATCGAAGATTATGTGGTGGCATTCCATGTATATTTGGTGAATTTAAAAATTTATTTGAAAAATTTACACTATCATTTTCATCAACAACAGTATGGATTGATTTAAAAGACATCAGATCGCCTGGTAACAACTGTTGCATCTGGAAGTTAATTTCGTCAACATCAACATTTTTGGCCCGATCACTAAGCCAGTTATGATTCAAGTAATTAATCTCTATATCCGGATGAATACTCTGAATCAATGAATTTTTTCCCTGAAGAATATTGCAGAAATTGTCTGGCAGTTTAATGCATTGCGTATTTGGTTGCAGTTCTATTTTACCAATAATTAAAATGCAAGAAGAATTCCACTGTATTACTTTTACTATAATAATAACACGTGGCCGGCTATGCTAATAACAAAAATTGAAAAAGTAAGAACAATTGAATTCCACTGTATTGCGTTTACTACGAAATAAATTTAACTTATATTTTAGCCTATTATAACACGTGGTGGTTAAGCCATTAAATTGTAGCATATCTGAAACGTTGGTACTTTCAACACAGCGCCATCTATTGATTACGTACTCAATACAGTCAACAAATACCGCCATCTGTTAGAATCGTTTGGAGCTAACAGATAATTGTGACTGTCAAATAATAAACAAATTATTTGCAATAAATAATATTGCGGCTATAAATTGAGATGTAAGCTATCCTTTCAAGTTGGATCAAACTGCACACGGTGTGCAGTTTTGATTAAAATCGGTTAAGTAGTTTAGGAGTCCTTCGGGGACAAACAACGTGACGTGTCATTTATATATATTAAGATTGAAACTTTATTAAATTTTCAAGAGGAAAAGATCCACTTTTAACCCTCAAACTAGGAAAGGTAAGGTCAATCATTACCAATGAGAGTATTAGAAAAATTCAGTTCCATTTTTATAATTGAAAACCGAAGTCCACCAAACTTCAGTGCCATAAGAGAAAACTGGCATCCAATCCAGTCAGCTGAGACCCAGTCACGGGCGTACAAGAGATTACATACACCCTGATATTATAGTCATAAAATCTTTTCTGATTTTAGTCTTCCTGTTCTTGGGCAAGTTAAACATCGACCTGAAAACGGACCTGGACAACAAATCCAGTTCTTAAAGTCAGTAATTATGGAACATGTCATTACTAGAAACTATGAGATAATCGTTGGGAAAATACTATTGAAATTACTCTAGATATCAACAAATTAACGCGACCAAGAAGAATAGCGTGGTGACGATTCTGTGAATACCTACATGAGTGAATCATTGGGAGACACATTGTATAAACCACTGAAGTGAAGGTTATATCGTTCAATTATCAATAATTTTCCTTCAAATACCAACAACTCGGCAGAAACACCAAGAAAATATTTGCATTTTGAATCAGTAAATAAGTATGAAACAGTCAGTGAGATTAATCAAATCCGATTACTTATATTTCTTGAGAAAGATCGATTCGTTTCGTGTACCAATGACAGAGATGAAACGATAAAACATTTGCTACTGTTTATTAATCTGGTATGATGATTTATTTGTTGGCGTTTTTGTTTTGAATGCGTGTCTGGAGTTTGTTCATTGTGTTAGTGTTCGACAGTCAATTCTATCCGCAACGTACTGTGCCATGTTTTCAACTACTGGAATCTTGACGATCACGATATTGATTTCCTTGTTTTCTTTGAGGTTAGCAGTTAAGGACATTTACGACCCAGATGAATTCGAAAAATACAAGAAAGAAATCGGTTGGTATAAAAATATATTGATTTAACCTTTCGATAACCTGTTTGTTAATAACCTGGTAATGTTGTCTGAATGCGATTGTTTGAGATTATGATTTGATGTCAGAAATTCCACTTCAAAGTTAATCGGCTACCAAGTAGGTAATATTTTAGGACCACCGTATTTTCGTGTAATGACTTTCTCATTAATAAAAAGTAAATATTATATAATCTATTATGTAGAGGGTTACCACTCAAGATTTCTCTAATAGTCTGGTCAACAAGTTCGCTTTTGGAATTTTTTTTTCGGCAGTCTCGGAAAAATATGAACCAGGTGTCATTATGTTCGGAATAGCATGTTGATTATTGAAAAAAAAAAAAAAATTCCGCTTGCAGAAATCGCAAAACTTATAAACAATTAACTAAAGAAACAATGGTGTTTAGTTTTCAACGAATGATTCAAAAACTATTTCCTAAATTTTCCTAAAATGAATTCTGTAAGAGCATTATGTATAATTTTCACAGAGGAACGGAAAATTTAAGAAATGAAAAAATCAGGGACTCACTGGATAGACAAATGAACAATTATCCGCCGAAAAAAAATTTACCGTGATTTTTCAATTAGTTCGGCAATAGTTAATTAATAATTTTTTGCTGCATGAAGATGAACATTGCAAGTTTGATAATTGTTATATTGTTGGACTATAAATGTTCTTATTCTTCGGAGCTATTCTTGAAAGGCCTCAAAAACTAGAAAAAAATTTTTCGAAGTTGCTAAATTTAAACTAAATTCATCATCGTAAAAGATGAATTTTTTCAATATTATTAATATTCTTTTATTTTTATATCCCATTGGAACAATTGTTATAAACAAATCCGTTGTTTATAAGATAATCGAAAATTGTTTTTGGAATCGTAATCTTTGATGCAAATGTTGTTAATAATGATTTTTGAAAGAAGAATCGTTCGTTGATGTTTTTTTATTGCGTAAGAACGCATTTGTTAATTAACAATCATTTTCTACTCATTATAAATAATATCAAAAAAGCTATTTCCAAAATCATTATTTGCTCTTCTTATTGATATAAAAATATACGTTCTATTTAATTTAATAAACGAATAAATGTTTACTTTTTTCTCATTCTATTTACTGTAACAGCCAGTTATCTCATTTTTTTAGATATTTTTTTACATTTCTAATATAAGTTTTCTGTGATTTCTTTATTCTTATTTGGTTTTTCATTCTCAGAATTATTATAATGTGTTAACTAATGGAGAAACGATGAGAATAATTATTTATTTTCCATTAAACAACAAATTCAGTTTAAAAGTAAAGTCATCAAATTCATTGCAATTGTTTATAAAAAATATGTTTTATTTCAATATTTAAATATCTCATCAACTATTGATAATATGACTACATCACTCGAGTAACTTGTCATTTATTGTTCTTTTATAAACATTTTGACCTTTTAGATTTAAATCTCACTTCATTATACCTTAAATTCAAAAAACAAAAAAATGTCTCGAAGTTCATTAACCTAAGCGTCTTTTGAAGGAAAAATGATCTTGACATTGTGTTTCATTCAACGAAATACATTTATAAATGTTGTTCACATTTTATAATATATTTTTTTCTATTTCATTTTACATTACGTTGATTTTTCCGAACGTTTTTTTGATGGTGGCTTATAGTCTTCAGTTTCTTCTTGTGTTGAGTTTTCATCGTTCTCTTCGTCCTCCAGCAAAGTTTCCACAAGTTCTCCAATACATAGGGCATAATCAGCACAGGTACTATCGTCTCCATTCTCATTGTGTAAATTGTTTTCTTCATCAACATTGTCGAATTCATCATTATCATCTTCCATCGTAACCTGTTTGCAGTTGTCTCTCTCCTTTGCAATGCTTGCAGAGACATGAACATGGAAGACCAGCATTCCGGCATCCGCATCTTTTTGAACAGTTTTTAGGGCTATCACAGTGAACTAATTTCATGAGGAGCTGATTTATGAGTCGTTCCAATGAATGAAAACTCAATACTGTGGACGTAGGTGGTCGAGTTGCTAAATTGATGACTTTTTTATCTTTTTCAAAAATTATATAAACTTGGAAATACGGCATTGACTCGTGGATACATTAGTTTAAAATTCTCCATACAAAGACAGTATCAATCTTTCTCCAGCTTCGTTAATTTATTTAGTGGATACACAGGGATCATAAAATGGCCTTTAGATTCATAGCTGTTGTTATTACAGAAAGAAGAATGAGAAAAAAGTAGTATGTAGTAAAAAATGATTGATAGTTAACAAATGCGTTTTTCAGCAATCTGAAGATATTGTTTGAAGGAACAATTTTTTATTTGAAAATCATTATTTGCGTCAAAGATTAGGATTTAAAAAAAAAATTAAAACGAATTTTTGGAATAATATTCAATCTCTTTAAATAATTTTTATCGATCTTGGAAAATTATAAATATTGGTCCTACAGTCGGAACTGTATTTTATGAAATTTCCTGCTATATTTTATTCTTTGTTTAGATTTGAAAAATCTCAATCAGTATTTCATATATTTGCAAAAAACTAAACCCTATTTTTAGTTAATTGTTTATAAATTTTGTAATTTTTTAAAGTGGAACTTTTTTCAAAATTTCCAAATCGAATGACACCTGGTTCATATTTTTCCGAGACTGCTGAAAAAAGTTGACAAAAAAGGCATTTGTTGACTACACTATAAGTGGCAAGATAGACCTTAATAGGTAGTTGACGGTACGTACTTTGTCTACTACCGAAAAAATCAGAATTGTTTCACCTATATAGATTAAACATTATATAGGTGCGTTCATAAAAATTTATGGATAGTCCATAATATCTTCTATAATAGTAATAGTTCGTGAAAAAGCTGTAAATTATCATTTTTTCATTTTAATCCGATGAAATGAACCATCACTTTATTGTATTTTTGCGTTATTCCACTCATGCTGAGATACATGTTTTTTAATTTTTTAAATTGTTTGTGTTGACCAGCCAAGTGTAATAGAAATATTAAATGATTGTTTCACTAATTGATTATTAAAAAAATATAACTTCTAATTTATTTTAACCAAATACAGTTATTTGGATCTGTATCGCTAAGCCAAGTCTGTATTGTCAATTTCTGATTGTTGAACCCATTTGCCCTCTATGGCCAAGCGCTCTGCATTTATGTCCGCTGTAAACTTTATGAAGAATATTTAGGAAGATTCGTTGTCTAGTCTAGAGCCATTCTAGAGCGGTGACTCATGCAATACTTACAAAGAATTACAAAACAGCAATCAGGTCCTGCCTCAAGATTTTGGTATAGTTTGTCGGTAGTTACTCATGTTCCGTTGCTCACATAGTTACATGGGAGTACGAGGATCACAAAAAACTATGATTGCTGAAAGAAATGGTGGCTCAACCAAGATGGCTGATGTTGATCTTATTGAAACGGTCATTTCTCTGGAAGAATTTTTCCGATTCCAAATTCACTTTCCACGAATTGAAGCTTTTACGGTTTTTAGGTTTATCTACAGTTTTTCGATATTTGCAGACGTTAATTAAAAAATCAGGGATTATTTCTGCTATTGATTAATTATGAATTAAATAATTTTTTATTATACCTGCATCGTAATCCTTGTCAAATGCATTGAAAATGATCCGAAATCATCTAAATTATAACACGCCGTGCTATAAAAGTAATTGCTAGGCACTGCCAAGTTCTCAGGGTCATCCTTGCCTTTGTTAGCACTTTTTCCAGATGTTCCAGGTGAGCTTTGAGTATAAGTTCAGCCCCAAGTATTTTGACTCTCCTGTACTGTATGTTCTTGAGCTACTGATACATTTCTTCTTCAATATTTTTGTTTCCAATACTTCCAGTTGTTCTGTTTTGGTATATTTATCTTCAAAATATCTTCTCTTCGTACTCAATTGAAAATTCTTTAATTTCTGTTCAACAACTAGAGGTGTATCGTATCTTCGTTTTGATATGACTCATTGTCCACGAATTTATCAGTCACTTTTTAATTACAGAGAATCGTATTGGAGCCCAAGAACCCAACAATGAGGAATCCCCAGAAACTACTACAATAGATCTCCCCAACAGATTTCTAGTTGACTTACCTTGTAATCCGCCCTACAAGAGGATAAGAAAAATGTGTAGAAAGGTACTAAGATAATAAATCTTTAAAAAAAACTGGTATTCATTCATTGTTCAATTTCTAATGGTTCTTTGCATCTAAGAAATTTTGGCTTTCCTAAGCGTTGAGAGTCACTTAACTAGAACTTGAACTCAAAAAGACTCAAAAAGGCGTGTTTTTCATTTTCTTCACACCATTTGTTTTGAAGATATTCGATCTGTTTCGTTTTCGGTGCCCCACCCTGTATAATAGCCTGTGCGGGTAGAGGACAGCTATTTAGAAATTTACTTTACACTTATTGGGAAAGCTACCTAGGTAGGTTTTTATCAGTGTAATCGACCGTTGATTGGTCGATTCTAAGAAATTGAAGTAATTTCATTGATAATAGGCGTGTATTAATCATAATAAATGCATACCTGAATGGATTTACGATATTAGTTCAGCTACCTATCTGAAATTAATAGCATTTTGTTCTTCAAATCACTATAAATATTGTGTTTTCACTGGTTATGAATACCATTTTGTGTTTGAAAAAGCTATAGGTATAGCGAAGCGCACAATTATTTACTTGATTTTTAAGTGTGTTATTGAAGTTATTTTGGTTGTTCGCCGTTTTTCTGAATATCGGTAAATATGGTGAATTACACGAATGCAGAAATGGCGGCAATGCATTACGTATATGGCCTCGCTGATGGTAATGCAACAGAAGCCAGACGCATTTATCAGGAAAGATATCCTAATCGTGCCTTACCAGATAGCCGTACCTTTTCAAATATTCATCGCCGACTTAGGGAAACTGGTAGTTTCAAGAAAGGTACTTCGGAAGGTAGACCTCTAAGCGTCAGAACTCTTGAAATTGAGGAAGCCGTTCTGCAAGAAATCGAAGAACATCCTGAGACGAGTACGAGGAAGATCGCTAGAACTCTGAATATTTGTCATCAAATTGTTTGGCGTATTTTGGTTGATTTTTTGTTATACCCATACCATATTTTACGAGTACAGGCATTACTCCCTAGAGATTTTCCACAGCGTGTGAACTTCTGTCAGTGGTATCTTCAGAGTATTGCACTAAATCCGCAGTTTGAGTCACAAATTTTGTTCACAGACGAAGCAAATTTTTCTCGGAATGCTATTCAAAATTTCCATAACAATCATATGTGGGCAGAAGAAAACCCCCATACCATAACCGAAACCCATTTTCAACACCAATTTTCGGTTAATGTATGGGCAGGAATTATTGGTGATTATCTAATAGGCCCATTTTTTCTACCAGGACGCCTTGATGGTCGGTCTTATTTACACTTTCTCGAAGAAGAACTAAGTGGGTTGCTTGAAGATGTTCCAATTGCGTTAAGGAATTGAATATGGTACATGCACGATGGAGCGTAATTGTCCGAAACCATTTAAATACAGTTTATCATAATCGTTGGATAGGTCGCGGAGGACCTCAGCAATGGCCAGCAAGATCCCCTGATCTCAACAGTTTAGATTTCTTTTTATGGGGGCACCTTAAAACTCTAGTGTATAAAACTCCCGTTAATACTTTAGAAGATTTAAGAGAGCGAATAGTTACCTCGTGTGAAACTATTCGAAATACGCCGGGAATATTTCAACGTGTGCGTAATTCCATGCGTAGACGGGCGGAAGCATGCCTATTAAGTGAAGGTGACCATTTCCAACAATTTTTATAATCAGTGTTAGTATTGTCAATAATTAATGAATTTGATCCGTTCATTTAAACTTACTTTTATAAAATGAAATAAAATTCGTTTTTGTACAAGCTGAAATCCATATTTTTTTGGTTCTCATTCATTTTGGAACAAATCTGATCCCTTTATTTGCTTTAAGTCGATGCACAATCATTTCCACACCACATCAGATTTTTGAGGAATTGATCCTGAAGTAAAACGATTTTTATTTTTTTAAGCGAAAACCATGCGGCGGACAAAGAAAACTCAATAGATTAAATTTTCTCAAAAATAAATGAGGATCTCAAAAATATTTTTTTTTTCAGGAGAAAGCAGTGGCGTAGTATTTTTTCTCCAAAAATATTCAATGCAAAACCCGTACGCACGCCACTGGTTGATAAAATGAAAATGTTTGTGCATTAAAAAATGCACCTTGATGCATAGAAGACATGTACCAAATTTTATAAAAACGTCTACAATAATATCTCAGTTATTATTAAAAAACTGATTTTTTTTCAAAACTTTATCACCCTGTATCTCAAAAGTTAGGACTTTTAGGACATACGTTTATAGGAAGTTTTTTCCTTAAAATAAGTCAAAGAATCACCCCCCCAAATATTAGCATGTCTTTAAGGAACACCCTGTATAGCCGTTGTTCTCGTTTTCTGGCATATCCCACGAAACACCGAATCGATACTTGGTGAAGTAGTCCATTGCCACAAGGATGGTCGGATTCTGGAAATGGGTCAGCGATGTTAATGGCCATTCCTTTGAATGGTCTGCTTACATTGATAGCATGGGAACCTTATTTAATGTTTCAGTTCCACGGTTGGCAGTACATACTGTGTCAGGATTTGACATCCGCGTGACAACTGGACCAGTAAAATCGATGCCTTACTTTCTGGAAGGTCTTCCCCAGTTATCCGATCATGGATTCCGTCAAGAACGCCTTTTCTTTCGTTTATGGGGATCACTTTTTGCCTATTTCTCCCTTTTCCTCTTTCTCTTCTTTCTTTAATAGCTATCGCATACCTTGCGATTTCTTGCCATGTTGATCTTCGATAGCTCATCTTGCAGTCTCTCAATCCATCATGCTACCTAACGACCAGGATTTTTTTATTTTGAACTGACAAAGACATGTAAAAAAACACGTCAACAACAGTATACAGGGGGACACATTTTGACATATTCACATTTGATGTTACTTCCCCTATCGCAACCCCAGAGCATGTCACAATTTTTTTTAAATGGATCACCCTATATTGTTTCGCATCATCAGATGCTCCATGATGAGCAAATTTCAATAAAGTATAATATATTGTCTGACGCTTATTTATAGTTCGGGAGCTACAAATTATTTGAGTAGAAAACGATCCAACCTGAATAAGTTTTGGAACAATTATTTTCAGGAAAAGTAAAAAAAACACCTTAAAAATAGTATACAAGGGGGCACATTTTCACATAATCAGATTTGATGTTACTTTCCCTACGCACCCCCAGAGCATGTCATCTTTTTTTTCAATGGATCACCTTATATTGTTTTGCATTATCAGATGATCCATGATAACAGATTTCAACAAAGAATACATTGTGGTCTGAAACTCATAGTTTGGAAGCTAAAAATTATTTGAGTTGAAAACGAGCCCTGAATGAACTTCTGTACAATCTGTTACCTAGGTTTCATAGGTGTTTTTTTTTTAAGTAAGAAAAAAGTATCATAATACCAAGTTGAGTTTGAATTCGATATTATCTTCATTTTGTATTTGTCTCATTCTACGATAACGATTACCTACCAGGTGAAGATACAATTGGTGTTTCTGTTTTTGTGAATTCTTGAGAAGCAATGGTTTATACGCTTCGAGAAAGGATTGAAATAGTGAGTTTGTGCTACCAGAATGGAAATAGCGCTAGAGCTGCTCCCCGTAACTGGATCTGTTAACAATAAAAAGCATAACCGTTCAGGAGTTGTCAACGATGAAGCTATTTCTATTGCAGTTTTAGGGCACGTTGGACTAATGGAAAATACGCAATCTCTTACGAAGTTATCTCAAAAATCAGGAATCAGTCGTAGACATGTTTTCAGGATCCTTCATAAGTACAAATTTCATCCATATAAGATTAGATCAGTTCATGAATGGAACGAAGATGATTTCGATAAACGTATCGAGTTTTGTGAAAGTCTCACTGAACCATACCGTGCATCAATAAGGCAATTGAGGAGGATATGAATTTATTCGAAAACGAAATAGTTTTTCAGCAGAATGGTGCACCTCCTCATTATGCAGCTCCAGTGCGACAATTTTTGGGATCATTTTCCTGGTCGCTGGATCGGCAGAAGAGGTCCTATACAGAATGGCCACCAAGGTCTCCGGATCTCACTCCTTTAGATTTATTTCTATGGGGTCATTTGGAGTCTAATGTGTATGAATCAACAGCATTAGAAGATTCGAGAGAAAATATCATGAGGCATTGCAGAGAAATAACTCCCGAGATTCTCAACCATGTGAGGGCGGCAATGGAAGCTTGTTTGTATCATTGTATGGAAGTTGGTGAAAACGTTTTTGAATTTTCATTGCAGAAAATTTGTTTCTCCTCATTTTCAAGTCATTAGATAAAAATTCTCTTTTTCTGATTTATTGCTTCCATATTTGTCTCTAGAACGAATATTTCAAAATGTGGCCTCCTGTATAATTGTTGACCTGTTTTTATATTTTCACTGCAAATCATCGTTTCAAAAGTTATTCAGGGAGGCTCGTTTTCAACTCAAATAATTTGTAGCTCCCGAACCATAAGCTTCAGACCATATGTTTTATACTTTGTTGAAATCTGCTCATCATGGAGCATCTGATAATGCGAAACAATATGGGGTGATGCATTTAAAAATAATTGGTGACATGCTCTTGGGGTGCGATGGGGAAAGTTAGATCAAATGTGAATATGTTAAAATGTGTCCCCCTGTATATTATTGTTGACGTGTTTTTTTATTTTTCCTGTGTACTAGCAGTTATTCAGGGTGGCTCGTTTTAAAAGGAATGCACTGTATTTGAATCACTAGAAGAATTTTTCTTTTCTTCCTGTAGAAGAATTGACTTTCTTATTTTCATTACAGGAAGCCGCCTAGGAGCCACCCAAGAAAGAAGCACTGGAAAACCACAAGAAACTACCAAGATAGTACTCGAGAACAAATTCTTAGTGGACCCACCTTGTAATCCACCTAGGAAAAAAATCCACGGAGTTTGCAGAACAATTCATCAATAGTGAATATTTGAATACACAAACAATTGTTGATTACCCAATCTGATTTTGAAAAATTCAAATCTCATATCACAGAATAGACTGAGACTCTGCAAAATGGTTCTGAAAAGTATCCAAATAAATTATGTACAGTGTAGGATAGGAAATTAATTCATTGAAAGTAGTAAGCGATGAATCAGTGATTTGGGATTCTGTGATATTAAAACATTTCATTGTTGGCTATTTTTTCCCACGAACATCATCGTCATATATCTAAATCGAACATCATACTCTGTATATGTGAAATTTGTACTTGATTTTTTTGATTCTAGTGTCTTTATTTCATGTATTCTATTAATGTGTTGACAATATTTAACGATATGTAGACAATATTGTTTTATTAGTATATATTGGTCAAAATTATCAAACCAATACAAATACAATTTAATACAACTAGCGCGGAAAAAATTGTCCGGCAGGCTAAAGTTTGCATTGTTCTGGTAAAGGCAGTCGCATGGGGGAAAGGTATTATTTCCGTACTTGTTAGGATAATAACAATAATAATAAATATTTATTCCTTGGAATAATTATTTCACAATAACATAGGAATCGTCAGTTTGAACATGAAGCATATAAATGTATAAACACGCAAACCTACATTAATAATATAGTCCAAAATCATTATTTTTACATGAATGTGAAAACAACATATTCTTGTAAAATTATTTACGTGAAAATTAAAGATTCGAAAAGTGAGATAATCGTTGAACTAAGTAAGATAAAACCACATAACAATATTCGTTCTTTATGATGGTGGCAATGAAAAAATTGCCCAATACTGAGGGGAATTATAGTTTTCATTCATTGAATACTTGAAGAGTATTTTTTTCATTATTTTTATCTCCATACACTTCCATCAATAAAATAAAAAAAAATCGTTTCTGACTCCCTTCTTTCTCAAAGATAAAAACCGTTAAGAAAAAGTCTAATAATTTTTAATACAAATATTTATTTATTATTTTACTGTTCACAGTAGAAATGGTCACTGGTCTATAGTTACCAATCAGAAGGGAATCATTTTTCTTAAATAAAGGGATGAGTTTTCCTGTCTTGAATAGATCAGAAAAATATTTGTTAAAATATACCTACTCGGATATCGCTTTGATTATGCTTATAGAAAGGTAATCCATTCCTGTAGAATGTGTATTAAAGTGCATTAAGGTAAATATCTGACCGAAAACAACTACTTCCCCCTACGGATATTGAATTATATCTGTCTTCTATTTGTGCAACGTTCCTTACGGACACATAATTGCAAGTGCTACTTGTTATAAAGCCATTGAATATTAATCCTTTATTTTTGTTGTAAATGACCACCTGCATACATGCATGTTTCGAGGTTACTTTCCTCTCATCAGTGGAAGGATAGGTCAGACGACCATGTAGTCGTCTTGTTCCACAAAATATGAATGATAATATTCAATAGCCTTATAGTATCCGTCTAGGAATGGAGCTGCGACTCACAATAAAGTAATTCGCAGAGCCATCCGCCAACAGATCAAATGACCCTCCTGGTAGCACTGTCTCCAGGCAGAGACCAGAAGTACATAAAACGAACAAAGTTCGAGAGATCATTCATATTTGTGGAACAAGACGACTACGTGGTCGTCTGACCTATCCTTGCACTGATGAGAGGAAAATAACCTCGAAACATGCATGTATGCAGGTGGTCATTTCCAACAAAAATGAAGGAGTAATATTCAATGGCTTTATAACAAGTAGCACTTGCAATTATGTGTCCGTGAGGAACGTTGCACAAATAGAAGACAGATATAATTCAATATCCGTAGGGGGAAGTAGTTGTTTTCTATCTGATATTTGCCTTAATATCCACTTTGTGGAATTGTGTGGAGATACATGCACTTTTCTGTTTTACGAAATATTTGGCTCCTATAATTAAACTCTCCTATATAAACTCTCGAACTTTGTTCGTTTTATGCCATTTAATTCCTTTTATAATATTGCTGTGACAGGGTTGAAGTGAAAACTATGCTTATATCTAGTTGAATCGGCAGTATCTGAAAGAATTTCATTTAAAAAAAAACTTTCTAAATTGCATTTTCAATCTATTTATATTGGCCCAATATGAAATCCAGATCAGCCAATATGAGGTGCTACTTATCCAATCCAGTTTTCGTGACTGCAGAAGGAATATGAGATCTTGTAGTCTTCTTGAAAATGTACTTAATAGATATATAGACCATATAATTGACTACGACAATGCGAAATTTCTTGGAGATGAACAAAATCTCAATGAGCACATCTTTCTTGAAATGGTGCATATAAATCATTCTGAAAAAGCAGTGAATAAAAGAACAGATATCAATTACCTCAGTACCTACCATATTCACATATCTATTAACAAAACATGAAGAAAATTAATATATATTTTTATTGGTTGAGTGGAAGAGCAATTAGCGATCTAATGGTGAAATTGAACTCTGCCATTTGTGGGTTATAATTACTAAGTCATAGTATTCATATTATGTACTTTTATGTCTACTCAATAAAATAATTTAATATTATTATTATTATCTTCTCACCCTATATTTCTTCCTTTTGGAATCTGGAAATATGATTATGTCAACGTAATTTTATGTCATCCTGTCATTAAAATTCTGACAACTATGTTCCTTTTTGTATCAATTATTTATAGTTACTCCTTAAAGAAAAAAATAAAATTTCTCTAAAGCTCGGCATGAAAACGAAAAAATCATATTGATTGGTCTATCATGACTGCTTCTCACTAATATGTACAAATTAATAATATATACATATATAAAATATGGAAGGGCCAAGCACAGTTCCTTGCGGCACTTCATATGCAATGATATTTTCGGTACTGAGAGAACTATCAATTCTCACAGCACTGTGTCTGTTGATGACATAACTTTAAAAAAAAACTGCAAATAATTATTTCGCATCCCAAAATCTTCCAAGAACTGCAAGAGAAGACGATGACTCACCGTATCGAATGCTTTCGACAGGTCTATAAATATGCTTGATTTCATGGAAGCATTCGTTGATTTTTGTTGTTAGGGAAATAATAGCCACTTGTGTAGATATTTTTTCTCGAAACCCATATTGTTGTTTTGACAAAATTTGTGACTTGTTAAGGTAGTCACAACAAGTTTTATTTTAATTGATTTCTCAAATATATTTGCTATATGTGTGATCAAAGGAATCGGTCTATGATTATTGATGTTAGTTATGTAGCCTTTCCTGTGTTTCCTTTACAACATTCGATTTTTTAAGAGTTGATGGGTAAATACCGTTTTCTATGAAGATGAATGTAAGTAGGTGTACCATGTAAGAACTGATCAATTTTAGCGTTTCGGATTTTATATTGTCATTTCCTACTACCTTCCCGTTTTTTATTTCAGAGATATCTGTGGTCATGGGTGAAGATTAAAAAAAGAATTGCTGTGTATGGCTTTTGACTTTATTATTCTTATCTAGTAGCTAGTACTTTACCAATTTTGCTAAAACCATTGTTAAATTCGTTGGCAACATCAAACTTATCCACTAGATATTCTTCTGTTTCTACACTTTTTGTATTTTCAATATAACGCTTCGGCTTTTTTGTATTACTTTCTTGTCGCACTACATTCCATAAGTCCTGAAAGCTGGATTTGTTCTTATCGATTTATTTTTTTATAATGAAATTCGGCCTTTTTTATCAGTGAGTTCCGTTTGTTTCTATATTCCTCTTATTAATTCTTTATCCTCATTTTTGTGTCAACCAGAGAGCTATAATATGAAAGCTGTAAGTTCTACTATTGCCCCAGTCTGACATTGTATACTTTTGTTATTGTTATTTCAATATAGAGACAAAATCTGTCATTCCAAAAATAAACTCCGTCTCCATGTCAAACGAATTCAGTGAATACCGTGGACCAAATGCATTGATTAATGTAAAATAAAATAAACAATGAAATCCCTAAAATGGTTAAAACAGTATCCCTTACTATAACGGACAAATACTTTCACTTGAAGTCTGTAACGAAACTTCTAAGACCTATTTAGATAAAAATGATTTTTTTTGCTCCAATAATGATAACAAATTCAATAATTATCTCTCTGAAGACAAGAGGTCACGAGCGAACTGATATTTCCAATATTCTATCGAGAAATTGTCAGTCAAAGCGTAACCCGTAAATTGTGACATGGCAAACTTTAAACACCTTTTCCTGTGTATCTCAACAGTCTTGATCAGTGCGAAATCACAATATTTGGACCAAAATTATCAAGTTCGTGACTACCCCTTCGTCTTAGATCGTCAACCGTACCCTCAAACTTTAGGAGTATACGGTGGTCCCCAAAACACATTTGGCATATCGCAACCAACAAACTACGTTCCGGCCAATACACAAGGCAATGCCTACCAGGGCGCTGCAATATTTCCGTACCCGTACCAATACGGAACACAAACTATTCCAACAGGCATACAGAATGGACAGTCAGTTCCTGTGGGTTCGCAGGGCAGTAACATAGGCACGTCAATGAATCAGAAAGTCCCAGACCCCTACGCTGGTATCAAAACCGAAATAATCGATATCGATCCCGCCGAATTCAGAAGGCTCATGAAGGACCACTGGTCTGAGGTAGAAGTAATACCGTACCGTAGCAATGGAGGTAGCTATGCAAACCAACCAAAGTATTTCATTAAAACTGACAGTAAGCAGTCTAATAGAACGATTGCACCACAGAGCATCAGCAAATATGAAGTTCAAAGCAAAACAACCTCGTTCAATAAAACCTTCGTGATTCATCCCAATGAAGATGGAGAAAAAGTTATTAATTTGAATTTCGTGAATGGAGTTCAAGTGACAGAGCCCACAGAGGTACCCGAAGAGCTCAGGAAGACAACTGAAGCCGATGAAACTACGGTAAGACCCACAACAAATTTGCCAACTACAACGGAAAATGAAAATCCGGAACCTATCATTACGTGGTCATTCTGACAGAAAACATTTATTTGCCGATGAAGTAGTATTTGATCAATAAACTCTATTGTTAATTAGGAAATTATTTTTTTCTAACACCTCCTCATTTACTTTCCTTCCCTAGTTAGAGTTAAAAGTTGCACTTCTTCCTGGGGAGGAAATAAAGAAAGCCTCACATAAATACAGGGATATTTTAGTTCATATTTTCAATATATTTTATTTTTCAACAAGTACATTAACAAAAGTTGAAAATTTTGGACCCCGCACTTTTCTTATGGAAAATGGCCTTCGGTTGAATTCTTTGAAATTTTAGTATATTGTAGTATTCGATCACCTTCTGAAAAGTGTCCATTGACTCAACACGATTCTATGGCTAGTTTTCGAGATATGGAATGTTGAAGTTTAAAGTGACCATTTTTATTTCATTATTTGGTACGGTATTCAATAACTTTTTTTCTGACAGTCACTATTCATTCAATCCCAAACAGTATTCTGATGCTTGAATGAGACCTATTTTTCAATTACCTACGTTCAGTCCACAGGTTGAAAAAAGTGGGGTTAGGTGGAAAAAGGTCGGAAGTTGATGAAACTTCAGGAGGTTCTTCAGGGATGGTTTATCAACATTTTCTCAAGTTTTGGACCTCGAGGACCCTGTGCGAAAAAAGTAGGGGGGGGGAAACTGCAAAATTTTTGCCTCTCTCCGTTTTTTCCTTGATAACTTTTTTCTCATACGTCCTACGGAAAAAAAATATCGATATTTTTATATTTTTTTGTAGAGCGTAAAATATTATACAATTTTGAGTGGAAAAACATGTTTGTATGTGAATTCGCTACCGAGATGTGGCACGTCAAAAAAAAGTCAAGTTTCAAAATTTGCTAAGAAATGACAAAAATTGCAAAATTGCAGCTTATTTCATCTGTTATTCCCGAATTATGATGAAAAAATGTTGTAGTAATTATGGTTCTTAGTTGAAGTCACCAACTTTGGACACCCTACTAAATCAGTGTTCAAATTCTGCAACTGGCTAATGCGCTCTTTCATTTTCTTCCCCCAGTCGTCTCCACGCATCCTCGCATTTTCGATGATTCTATTAGAAATTTCGGGTAAAGTCACTTTGACTGTAGCATTGCGCCTTTCCAAGGGCAACTTTGCCTGTTTAGCTCTGAAATCATCAGTGATAGCTTCCTCGCAAAGAAAACACGCATTGGTGAAGTCGAATTTCGCAACTTATGACCGTCGGGTAGGTGCAGGAGAAGGAGCTTTGGATGTGTCACATCCATGACGTGTAAATGCAGCAATTAATTTCTCATTGTTGTACCTTGTTTGGCAAGCACTGTGGACTCTTACTTCACTCAACTCACGCAGAAACTGTTCATCTGCCGAAAGTTTCCTTTTTACACTGGACTCCAACAGTCTGGCAACTCCTCTGGCTTTCACTACAGTTAGTTCACCTGCTTCAACTCCTCCTTTACAAATAAAACACAAGTCTGATCCACGAGATGGAGATGCCATCTCAGAAAATTACCCAAAAACCAAAACTGTCACTAACACTCGATGCTCCTTTCGCTAACAAATATATTCACTTCAAGAGCTGAAGGTTTCTAATGTTACTTATCTAACTTAATCTTATATATACTCTGAGTGGTTAAACACTCTGTCCCATTTTCCAGTTTAAAATGCACTCCGACTACGTGTCGACTTCAACATGAAGCCAGAAACATCATGAAAGAGGGGCGACACCACTTGACGGAAGACCATAAAACTAATAATGAAATATGGTGGATTACGTAATCCAATCTTCCGCAATAAAACCTATACAAAAGGTAAAGTCGTCGGCAAGTATTCAACAAAAAACAACTACTGCCTCCTACGACCATTGAATTATATTTGTTCAATACTTGGCAAGTTTTCTACAAGAACCACTTTGCAATGCAATGGAACCCAGAGATGGCGCTGAATTCATACCTCAGTGTTTGTCTCAGGGATTTCCAATTAGGATGAAAGGATTTTTCGATTCAATTGGGTCGAACTAGCCTTCGCTGATGATTTGCAATGACCATGAAACCGGTACGGAGGTGTTCCCCCAATTAAATCGAAAAATAATTTCAGCTTTGATATTTGAAATGCATTGCAAAGTGGTTCTTGTAGAAAACTTTGGCAAGTATTAAACAAATATAATTCAATGGTCGTAGGGGGCAGTAGTTGTTTTTTGATGAATACTTGCCGACGACTTTAACTATTGTATAGGTTTTATTGCGGAAAATTGGATTACGTAATCCACCATATTTCATTATTAAATCCGGAATTAATAAATGAAGGTGCCGCCGATGTAATTCATTAGCGTACGATAGAAGTAGACCTCAACTTTTTTCCCTTTTCTCTAGTACTATAAAATTGTGATTTTGGTTGAATATCTATTCAATTATTTAAACCACATTTCACAAGAGCATAGGGAAATTGAAATATTTGATATCAAATCCGCAAAAAAATAATTCGCAATTCGCTGTTGTGAGACAAAGCCCTAACAACTTCCTACTATGATGTCCGTTACATGGATAATAATATGTCACCTAAGTATGTAACCAATTTAATTTCTATTTTAAAAAAGTTTTGCTATAAATTTTTTTTAACGAATTTCCCGCGAGCATGAATTAATATTCCGAAAATTTTTCTCAGTTGCGAATATTTTAAGAAATTTTCTTTCGGCTGACGCATCGGGAAATTTTCAAAAAATTCGCACTCCGAGAAAATTTCCGAAAATAATTCATGCTCTAGGGAGATTATACGTGAAAATTTCCCAAATTTTCGGATTTTTTATTTGTTAATTATGAACCAGATTGAATTTCTGTTGCATACACACGTTTGCTACATGTTTCAGTAATACAATAATGAATAATATGATTAAAAATATTCATATTTGACAAATGAGTGTCAGTAGATTTTTGTCAAATTTCACTTTTCCTAGTAGTTTTTTTCAATTTTCCATATTTCTACTGTGAACTTGAGAAAGCATATTTTTGAAAAGACAATATAAAATAATTTGTTTATGGAATAATTCAAAACCCTGTACTTATAGATTGATTCGAGGGAAAATATATACCACTAATAAATAGATGTCTCTGAGCTTCAAGATATACAAGGAGATTTATTTGTCGAAAAGTATTCTATTTTGATATTAGTACAAAAACCGTGAACAATCTGTATTTCAAAATTTTTTCGGTCAAATGTAATCATTTTCTCAGTACATATTTATTTCAATAACGTTTTGAGAGGTATGATTTCTGCATCCGATCTTATGACCAATTTTATAGATACAGGGCGTTAAAGTGGATAAATGCTGATTCCATCAGTTTTTTACCTCAAATGCATTGACTTATAATGCGTAGTAAGTTCGATATAAGTTTTGGTCAGATGAACATTGAAAGGTACAGCTAAAAATATTTAATGCTACAGGGTGATTCACGAATAATTCACAATACCTACGTTCTTTAAACACTAAATAATTATTTCCTGAACTTAATAACACGTTCACAATTTCGAAATTAAAAGATTTTGCTCTCATTAATTTTATATAACAATCCATCAAATGATGATAATGATAGCGAAATCTCTTATCCCCGATATTAGAATAGAATATGATGATAATGATAGCGAAATCTCTTATCCCCGATATTAGAATAGAATAGAATAGAATTAGAATAGAATAGTGGTGGAGATAGTGGATTTTCTTAAGAGCTATGACTCATACCGTCGCAGACAACAAATTTACGTTTCGGCAGTCGTCTACTGAACGTAGGCTTCTATAGGTTAGGCTAGGCTAGGCTATTATAATGAAGTAGTTGAGTCAATGGTTTCGGTTTCCATTTCAATAATTTTGTGAGTTGTTTCCTGTAAGCGACGCGCAGATATATTCAAGGTCATAGCTCTTAAGAAAATCCACTACCTCTATTAACTCTCTTACAAATCAATCAATGAGTATAAGGATTTGAATTAATCCTTAAAAAAAATAATTTGATATTGTGGATCTCTCTATTCAACACCCTACATAAAAAATGTGTACTATACGATATTTTCTCCTGAGAATGTCACATTAAGGGCTAATTTTCGGAAATATGCTTTCCTGAGGTCACAGTAGAAAAAATTAGATTTTGTAAAATACTACTCTTCTGGGTAATTTTCAGTTTGAACACCCCGTATCTACAAAAATAACCACAGGATGGAGTTGAGCCCATGGATACTTTTGGTTACCAGGTCGAGTACAACAACATACCAAAGTTTCTGGAAATTTGACCGGTCGCTACTTTACAGAAGAAAAGAGCGGCCGTACGGGGTCCTTTACCATACTCAGTATCAAATGGATATACACGTCAATTACAGTTGAATTATTGATTGGTGGTTTTATGCTGGAGGTGTTAGAAAAACTCATTTGTTCCACACGGGAGTAGTGTCTTCATCCCTTTGCGTTAGCTGATCTCGGGCCCTATGGGCCTGTGGCAGCAGACCTCGCATACCCAAGGAAAAGTGGCACTTTTATCCTTAGTTGAACAAATAGCTATTTTCACTCAGTACTTATTTCATAGTTACGTTCATAACACTTTCCTAGACTCTGCCAGAATTACCATTACTTGTAAGTTTTTGGAGTAGCGGTTACAGTTATTGAAACACTTTGTATGAACTTTCTAAAACTTCAAGATTCACAAAAAAGTATCTATTTGAATCACCTGAAAAATTTTAAGATTTTCAAGTAGATTAATAATGTTTGCGTAATATTGAATTCGGGTCTTTAAAAATAATTTACTCGTCAGATGTCAAGTTATATTTGCAGTTTTGGATTTATTCGTATTCAGTGATGAACAAAAATAAACTAGGCGAACCTGCACCTCTCAGCGTTTTGAAGATCTGAAATAACAATCATAACGATGTTGATTAACTTCGTTTACTGAAATCAGTTCCAAATTTAGAAATTCCTATAGAAGCAAACACAACAAAAATTTTCAAAAGCTAACCTAACCACATTTTCAATTATGTGTAATATTGGTACATTCCGGAACCTTATGCTTCATATCATAGTTTTCTTGAATTTTCCAGTACTTTCCAGAAGCTTCGAGAATATTGCAGATTCTTTCTTCTTATAATCAATAACTTTCCTGAAAGATTCTCTAAACACCCTTTTCACTGAAAGTCGAACTCTTCAGAATTTCACTTCCGTGTCTCTTCAGTACGTTTTAGAACCTTCCGAAGCCTATGTTCTGGTTCTCTCTTGGCTGTTTTCGTGGTACTACCGCAAAAGGAAAGAAGTACTGGACGAAGAAACGAAGAGAATTGTGTCACCTAAACTTTATGGAAGAATTCATTTTATTCAAGTTAATCATCTAAAAACTTTGTACGAATGAATAAAATATATTTTGAAGAGATCCTTGGCTTGGTGACACCATTAAACCAAAAAAAAAATTTGGTTGGAAAAATATTTTAAGAATTTTTTATTTCGAAGAATAAAAAAGTAAAAATGAAAATTACGGTGAAAAAAATGGTCAAAATCAAGGTAAAGGTCAAGACAGGGTCAGTTTTCAAAAATCTCGTTCCATTCCAAAATTTTTCGGGTTAATGAGAGGTCCGAAGAAGGAAAAAAAAATTGAACAATTGAAAAAATGAAAAAAATAATTGGAGGGAAAAATATTTTGGTGATTTTTTTTCAAAAAATATTGAAAAATGAAACTTTTTTTGTTGTTGTAGCAGGGCGGCTAGAGCTAACCTAGGAAGATCCGGTGCTCCTGCTGCCCTGCAAAGGAGGCAATCTAGGAAATTGCCACTGCTTGCCTGCAGACGCCACAATCAAGGAGGCAATTAAGGGTCAAACCCACTTTTACAACTTAGATTGTCCCTGCGGCAGGCGTGTGAGTAGCCGCCTTTATATTCCAAACATTTTCAGAAAGTTTCTACTCCACGGCTCCCTCCAGAGTGGGCGAACATTCTAGAAATTCATTTGGGGTCCAATCTTAAATCTATTGACGCCATTGTTCTGGTTCAATCCAGAATTTTCTAGGAATTCTCAACACTTCACAGACGCTTTAAGAACGTTGCAGAGTATTTTAGAACAGTATCGATCATTATACATCATCTAGATGATTTTGAATAATTTTATGTTATTTTCGAATATTTCAGATTGCTCTTCACTTTTGCAAGTTTTAGATAATTCTGGAATATTATAGATCATTTTAGATCTCTTTGAAACATTTCAGACTACTCTTGAACATTCTAGAACATTTTGAAACTTTCTGAAAAACCTGGATTTCTTTTCCCAAACACAATTTTCGAGCAAAGAACAAGGATAGTTATATCTCATCGCACATGCATGACTCCCACAACTATCCACTTTCACCCCCTGCTATCAAACTCCCCTACTAACACCACCAGGCGACCAAGGGTTATCTACCACCCCAACCACGAGTTGATGACAGTGGGTGGTGAGATGGGTATTTTTGTTTTCTCCTAAATTGTTTCATTATTTCACTATGTACTAGTGAACATAGTAAGTACATAGTGATCTCTCAATAATCGTTCGCGACTGCAATCACTTCTGCTCTGGGTTCTGGAACCAAACGCTAGCGACCGACTCCCTGATAGAACATTCGAACCAGCACGTTTGGATTGGATTCATTGTCTTTTATACTAATTACCTACATACATCAAGATTTTGAATTTGTACATTATTTATTATTTCTATCTCAAAACTATGATGGTGTCAGTGTCATAGTTTGTTATCAACATTGGTTGACTCATCTGTGACCGCTTTGCCTACATATCATTCAGAATGACTATTCCAAAGGAGGTCACGTAACAAAAATCGCATCTGGCGCACGGCTTTATCAATCTATAAATGTTGTACCAATCACTTCTGCGAATAACAATTCTAATCAAAACGTTGCAAAAGATATCGTGTATCCGGTTGTAGTCAGTTTTCTCAGATTTACCAACAGTTTCGTTTTCCGTATAAAAGTACAAGTTATGCACAACAAAATAAGATGCATACCTGCCTTGATTGAAGTAATTTACTAAATATACGAGAACAATCGCAGTTTGATATGATTTGAGCATGGTGATTCCCCGTCAAAAATCAAAGAGAGTCAGTCTTTCATGTTGCCAAATTCCAAGGTCTGTCTTCAAAAAGTAACACGTTTCCGAAAATGAGAAAAATTTAGAGTTGAATAAATTGTATTTTGTGGGCGTGTTCTACCAATAAAAAGGCAACCTATGAATATTTTATTATTTTGTTGTGATCTCTGAAAGGGGTGAAACATGTAAGCTATTTTCCACTTTTTTTCAAATCTATCCAACGAATAAAAATTAGTTGATTCAAAAAAGATAACGATTTGTATCCTTCCCATATTCAACGAGAACGGGCACTTTTGCGGCAAGATTTTCCCCATCGAGTACATTTTTGTCAATGTAGTCTTCAGATGACCACCCAAACTTCACTTGTGGGTCGGAATTATTGGCAAAAATGTTACTGGACCTTTTTTTCTGCCGTTGAGGTTAGATGGTGCATCCTATTCAATTTTTTTCCAGGATCAGCTTCTCTTTCAAGCATAACTGCTAGTCAGTACTTGGACGACGAGTATCCAAATCGTTGGATAGGCCGAGCAGGACCTCAACCTTGGCCTCCCTGATCTCCAGACTTCAGTCCCTTTGACTTTTGCATTCGGGGCCACATAAGTCCATGCTTTATACGGCCCCCATCGGATGTGTGAATGATTTAAGGAATCGGATCACTGCAGGCTGCAAGTCAATCCAAAACACACCAAGAATATTTCATACTTTGCGCCAATCTATAGGACGAAGACATGATTCCTGTCTAATGGTTGGTGGTGGTCATTTCAAGCAGTCTTTATAACTCCATTTAGTTTGACCTTGTTGTCTTTTTCTTTGTTGTAATATACTAGCTTTTCTTTTGTTTGTTTTGTTGATTTGATATACTATTGAAACCAAACATGAAACTGGTACATGCCTGAATCGAAAATGAATTTAGCATCTAAGAATGCCTGGACCGCTAATCGCTCTCTTACATTTTCCAGCGTGGCTGGGTATGCAAGACGAACCAAACCTATATCTGCTTAAAATTCTTGTAGCGGTTTTTAGCTGGCAGTTGAGTGGAGTGTCTCGACAGTTCCCGTTCTTTCCTCTAATCGATTTGTCACGCCACACATTTCTTTTTTCAATCCTTCCGAGTTTTCTAAAAGCTTGTCACCCAAATTTTTCAAATTTTCTTGAAGTTCTTCCAAACCCTCACAATTATCTACGAGTTTTTCTTCCAGATTCCTTTTTTTTTTCAAAGTTCCTCTTTCAAAGTCTTTGAATTTTCTAAATGCTTTTCTTCATCTAGGAATTTCTCTTCTGGATTCTCTAGAAGATCTATTCGATTCTGTAGTAGTTTATCTTCCAAGGATTTAGTAGTTTCGTCGAGTTTATTCATTATCGATCTTAAATCAATTTCAGAAACTTCCAATTAATCTTGAATCAGTTAGCCTAGAAGTATTTTCTACGGCCTTTTTACCGGTTGTTTCTAAGTTTTTTTTACTTCAGCCGTTTTAATTCCGCTACCTTCAAATCAACCAAACGAACTTTTCTTGAAACTTTTCATCTTTATTGTCTTTGAACGAGATTTCAGTCTATTTCCCACAAAAATTTATCAGTTTATTTTTCGGTAGCACGAAAAAATCTCCACTTCGCAAAAAAAGGTTTGAAGCTTCAGTCCCCGTTCGTATTTTTCCTTTCGGGTGCAGGAACAAAAATCCAAAAATAAAAAATTGTTATATCCGACAACCAGCGACACCCTTACGAGCAACCCTCAGGAATCAGAGACTTGTGCGAGCTAAGGAAGACGTAGCCCTCACCTTTTAACGTGTGATGCCAAGCACGAGACCAGTCACCATGCTGGGAATCGAACCCACGCCCCTGTGATTGAGAGTCATGGCGCTCTACCATCACAGCAAGATTCCAAACAAAAATATTTAGCCAGAACAAAATGGCTGTACATAACGTTAGAACGCTCAAATGACGATTCGTTGGAAAAATGGCTATTAACAAGCTCTAGCAAAATAAAAAAACTGTTTTTTGGTGTTTACAAAAGTGCTTTGTCTCTCAAAATGGCAAATAATTTCAATCTCCGGAAAAAATTCAATTGACAATACTGGTAAGTGATACCGCGTTTTATTGAATCTCAGCAGAATTAAGGGAGTCTTGCTCCTTATGTCGTTGTGAGAGACAGAGAACTTTGTAGATAACAACGAATATCATTTTATTTTGCTAGAGCTCCTTACTGCCATGTATTCCGAAGAATCCTCCTGGGAACATTATGAACCGCCATTTTTTTCGGGAAGGGTATTTTTCTGAAATCGTTCAAGAATGCCCACTTTCTCGGAGCAACTTCAGGCCTCAAATTACGCTAATCTAGTATTTTAGTCCGTTGCTAAGCAACGAACTTTCCCGGACAGTTTTCGGCACTAAACTGTACGGGAATAGTATATTGTGTATCTAGTAGTAAAAGCAATACATTCGCGGACGACAATATAAATTGTTGGCCGAGGCGATAAGGGAATGGCTTTTACTACGAGGTACACATACTATTTTTTCTGAAATCGCAATCAGCATTATCATAAATTAAGGAATTATACTCATTGTTTGCGTGCATTCATTTACTGTCTAAAATGTATACAAGCCGTCAACAATTTTCCCGGATCGTTTACGATACGGAAATAGTTATTATCCTAACAAGTACGGAAAGAGTACTATTCCCGCATGAGACTGCCGTTACCCGAACGACGCAAAGCGGAGTTCGGGGAAGCAGTCGAGTGCGGGATAGTACCTTTCCGTATGAGTAAGGATCAGATTTTTTCTACAAGAGCATTGAAACATCTTATGTGATGCTCTTGAACAAACTTTCACGTGCGGGAAAAATTATTACCGCACTAGTGCGGAAAAAACTCACTTGAAGTGACATTAGCGGGAATATTACACCTCTCAAACTAAATTGCGTGCGAGAATAGGGCGGAACACGCACGCTTGTAGAAAAAGTACTTTCCCGTACAGTTTAGTGCCGAAAACGGTCCGGAAAAGTTCGTTGCTTAGCAACGGACTAAAATACTAGATTAGCTTATTTTGAGGCCTGAAGTTGCTCCGAGAAAGTGGGCATTCTTGAACGATTTCAGAAAAAGTAATTTTTGACGGCTTGTATACATTTTAGACAGTAAATGAATGCACAATAAGGATAATTCCTTAATTTATGATAATGCTTATTGCGATTTCAGGAAAAATGTATGTGTACCTCGTAGTAAAAGCACATTCCCAGACTTCAATGCTTGTTGGCCTCGGCTTATCGCCTCGGCCAACAAGTTACATTGTCGTTGCTTTTACTACTAGATACACAATATACTATTTTGTCTGAAATTTTGCTGTTTTATGGAGAATTAAAAGACGTTTCGAATGACGTATCACTCAACCCTCAATGCTATCTCAAAAAATATTTCAAAATGCCGTCCCAACGCCATTGAAATGTCATTCAACCGAAACAAGATTGGAATAAAAATTTTCACAAGTTAACTGGGGGGGTGTTTCTTCATGGGCAAACTGTATATACAAGAATTTCTGAATGTGTATATGGTAGAACATTCCTGAAACAGCACTAGCTCAATTAACCATAATATCACTTCCTTTCATCATTTAATATTGTACTCGTACGCCTTTGGTTTCGGTAGCCCTATCTCAAATATAATTTAATAAATTTCGCTTCAAATATTCATAAACAACTCCTTATCTCATCAAAACATGCCATTATAAGCATTCAACAAGTCGACTTCCATCTGGAATGAATTCAAAATGATTTTTAGTTGTATATTTTTAATAATTTTCATTTCCTGCCAGACATCCCCAACCAGGGCTTTGCCGAAAAAAGATGGCAGGAGGTTCATAGACGTGCCTGGCGGCTGTGAAGAAGGTATGGGATTTGCTGCTACAGGAGGCTGCCATAGTCTTTTCAAATTGAGTTTAAATAGGACCAATCCTAATATCACCACTATAACCAGGTAAGGGTTGGATAAATTAACGAATGACTAGTTGAAGTAATACGTTTTATAATCATCGAGAACTATTATGATATACAATTAAAATAGACCCCAAATTAATATAGACAAAAATAATTTTATATAAAGTTCGGCTGTTGACAGTTCATCCTGTTGGCCTTAGGACTAGTAATAACACCTATACTTACTAATTAATAATACTATACTATCTTTTGTTCACCGATTCTGATCCAACGACCTTTAAGATTCTCCGACATAAGACATCAGATGATTAGGTTTTCATGAGGTGGCTGTGAATGGTGTTACCAGACTAGAAACAGGTTCGAATGTTATTCCTTTCATTTTTTCGTCTCATTTTCTCCGATAAACCCCTCACACTGGGAAGGCACATTGTTGCCTGTGACGGTTCATCTGTGTTTCTGGTGTCAGCTTTACTGAGGACCAGGGCCTCTCCTACCTGGCTTTCAGAATGCCTACTTTGTCAAAGATCTTCCTTAGAGAGATAAAATTCAGCGGCAAGACTCTCATTCGTGTTGCAGAGGCTATGGTCACGCTCAACAAAACCTCCTTTCTCCGTAGATCTATGGTGGTTTCATTCGAAGTTAACGTGTTGTCCTGCGCAAGTTCGTTTTCTGTGAACTTATGTTTGAAACCTTTCATATCTACAAAAGGTAACCTGCCCTGAGTTTTCTTTTCCACTATAGACGCTCTGATGTTGTTCAGGTGGTTCAGAAAGGCATCTAGTTTCTCCAGCATATGATTTATTTGTTCTGCATTCACCACCATCCATATGACAAAAAACTTAGTGGATAGGATAACACCTATTCCACAATCGATAACTTAGCAATAACAAGTACTCAAAAAAAACAAAGTGCTTTTCTATAGAACTAACTTCCTAACTAACCTCATGAACTTCCTCAATTGTGCTTCTTTTGAAAGCTTAATCAATTTCTGTTGCAATAAGAATTATTTTTCTTTTAGATACAACATACAATAAATGTTATTGATTGATTGATTGTATAGCAGTTTTTCTAGACACAGTCTCACACAAAATTTTACCAAACAAGTTGAGCCACCACGGTATTCGTGATCTTCCACTCGATCTTCCACATGGTTGGATGGAAGAGCAAGGTCTGATCATGGTAATCTACCATGGTCATACATTGAATTCTATGATCACAGAGAAGATCTCGATATTTAGTCCGTTTTTGACTCAATGACTCAATGACGAAAATCGTCCTACTTTGGTGGTCGAGGAGAACTACATCAGGCTTATTGACTTGTATTTGCCTGAGGGTGGGGAATGCGTACTTCAAATAGATTCGGCACTTCTCATTCTCCACAACGGACTCAATATCCCCCGGAGCATAAGGTAACACCGGTGTCTCGTCTACACCGTACGAATATCGTAGATGGTAGTACAAAACTCGTAGTGCCGCGTTATGCATGTGGATATAGGCTGAGACCACATAAGCTGGACAAGCTGACAGCAAATGCATTATGGTCTCAGCTGCCTCACGACACGCTCTGCATCTAGTGTCAGGGACCTCTGTACCCATCACGCGACTGTGGTAGACGAGGGTGTTGAAGACACCATCCTGGCAAGCCAATATGAATCCCTCGGTTTCCGACTTCAGCCCACTTGACCTGAGAAAAGTGAAGGTTAGGTTTCTGGATAAGCCAAGGTCTTCTATGTTCTTGAAGAAGACCCCATCCTTATGTAGCTGTAGGAGCCTCTCACTCACCGCAGCTTCGACGAGGGCTTTCTGCTAAACGGGTTCCAAGCTTCTATGAAGATGCATCATTATGCGAGTTTTTACGTCGAGTTGTCGCAGCTCCTCCTGAGTCCATTTCACATAATAAGTGCTGATACTCGCCGCGTAGTTCGCCACACACTGGATACGAGACGCGTATTGTTTTGTTGACCTGATCTTAGCTTCCATTTTGTGAATTCGTCGCTCATACCTCCCAATCAGAGGGGTGGTATCCCTCCTCTCCGCTATTATTATCATTACTATTTTTTATTTTTTTTCCGTTAGAAAAAACCCAGTCAGGCCCTGTCTCCGGAGCCCCGACACTTCCGGAGGTAACACCGATGTCTCGTCTACACCGTACGAATATCGTAGATGGTAGTACAAAACTCGTAGTGCCGCGTTATGCATGTGGATATAGGCTGAGACCACATAAGCTGGACAAGCTGACAGCAAATGCATTATGGTCTCAGCTGCCCCACGACACGCTCTGCATCTAGTGTCAGGGACCTCTATACCCATCACGCGACTGTGGTAGACGAGGGTGTTGAAGACACCAACCTGGCAAGCCATTATGAATCCCACGGTTTCCGACTTCAGCCCACTTGACCTAAGAAAAGTGAAGGTTAGGTTTCTGGATAAGCCAAGGTCTTCTATGTTCTTGAAGAAGACCCCATCCTTATGTAGCTGTAGGAGCCTCTCACTCACCGCAGCTTTGACGAGGGCTTTCTGCTAAACGGGTTCCAAGCTTCTATGAAGATGCATCATTATGCGAGTTTTTACGTCGAGTTGTCGCAGCTCCTCCTGAGTCCATTTCACATAATAAGTGCAGATACTCGCCGCGTAGTTCGCCACACACTGGATACGAGACGCGTATTGTTTTGTTGACCTGATCTTAGCTTCCATTTTGTGAATTCGTCGCTCATACCTCCCAATCAGAGGGGTGGTATCCCTCCTCTCCGCTATTATTATTATTACTATTTTTTATTTTTTTTCCGTTAGAAATTACCCAGTCAGGCCCTGTCTCCGGAGCCCCGACACTTCCGGAGGTAACACCGATGTCTCGTCTACACCGTACGAATATCGTAGATGGTAGTATAAAACTCGTAGGGCCGCGTTATGTCTGTGGATATAGGCTGAGACCACATAAGCTGGACAAGCTGACAGCAAATGCATTATGGTCTCAGCTGCCCCACGACACGCTCTGCATCTAGTGTCAGGGACCTCTATACCCATCACGCGACTGTGGTAGACGAGGGTGTTGAAGACACCATCCTGGCAAGCCATTATGAATCCCTCGGTTTCCGACTTCAGCCCACTTGACCTAAGAAAAGTGAAGGTCAGGTTTCTGGATAAGCCAAGGTCTTCTATGTTCTTGAAGAAGACCCCATCCTTATGTAGCTGTAGGAGCCTCTCACTCACCGCAGCTTTGACGAGGGCTTTCTGCTAAATGGGTTCCAAGCTTCTATGAAGATGTATCATTATGCGAGTTTTTACGTCGAGTTGTCGCAGCTCCTCCTGAGTCCATTTCACATAATAAGTGCTGATACTCGCCGCGTAGTTCGCCACACACTGGATACGAGACGCGTATTGTTTTGTTGACCTGATCTTACCTTCCATTTTGTGAATTCGTCGCTCGTACCTCCCAATCAGAGGGGTGGTATCCCTCCTCTCCGCTATTATTATTATTACTATTTTTTATTTTTTATTTTTTTTTCCGTTAGAAATTACCCAGTCAGGCCCTGTCTCCGGAGCCCCGACACTTCCGGAGGTAACACCGATGTCTCGTCTACACCGTACGAATATCGTAGATGGTAGTACAAAACTCGTAGGGCCGCGTTATGTCTGTGGATATAGGCTGAGACCACATAAGCTGGACAAGCTGACAGCAAATGCATTATGGTCTCAGCTGCCCCACGACACGCTCTGCATCTAGTATCAGGGACCTCTATACCCATCACGCGACTGCGGTAGACGAAAGTGTTAAAGACACCATCCTGGCAGGCCATTATGAATCCCTCGGTCTCCGACTTCAGCCCACTTGACCTGAGAAACGAGAAGGTCAGGTCTCTGGATAAGCCTAGGTCTTCAATGTTATTGAAGAAGACCCCATGCATCGGCTTATCCTTATGTAGCTGCAGGAGCCTCTCACACTCCGCAGCTTTCACGTGGGCTCTTTGCTGAACGGGTTCCAACTCGGTGACAGAGTTTAGGTTCGTCCGTTCAGTGTCGAATAGGACGAGTTCATCGGCTGCACGGGTTGCTGCCTTGAAAAGAATTGCTCCAATCCCTGCTTTTTCATGATCACATACCAAGCAGAGAAGGGGATCTGAACTCCTGATGACTTTACAGGCTCCATCCAGTACCATTCTGTTATGTAGACACTCCAAACTCAAAAGTCTACGGCCTCCCCGTTGTCTGGGGAAGTATAACCGTGGAACAGACGATTTAGGATGCAAGCTTCTGTGAAGATGCATCATTTTGCGAGTTTTTACGTCGAGTTGTCGCAGCTCTTCCTGAGTCCATTTCATTACTCCATTATTATTATTATCATACGACTTATTATTTAAAAAAAAGAATGAAATTTGGGACGAGGTCAGTATACAGTCGACAGTGGAAATTAGTGTACTACAAGTATCAGTGCTGAGACCAATACTATTCCTTGCATGCATGAACAATAATTCAAAAGTAGATGGTTCAGGAGCACATCTTGTTTGTTATGCTGACGACACAGCTTTGATTATCATGGAAGAAAATGAGAGGATGTTAAATATAGTACTGAAACAAATTTGCAGAACATATATGCATTGTTGAATTTCAATAAGCTTATCCTAAGTAAAACAGTGGTTGGTTAACCAAACAACCTGTCATTGAAATTACACTCTTAATTGGATAGTGATAATTGAAAAGGAACCAAGCGCCAAATTGCAAAAACTGAGATGAAGGTTCCAAAGGACAACGTTACTTTAATTCCTTATGTGTAAAAGTATTAGGCACCTGCTAGAATTATGGCGACATCTATTGACTAATGATTCAAGCGACTTGGCAAATGCAGTTGCCCATTATAGAAAAAACCCATCATTACAATGCCGCTCATAGAATATGATCAAAGTCGCTTGGTTCTTTTTCAATTGACCAAGCACCATTACCGAATTTCGAGATACTGGTGTCTTCTAACGAACGATAGTCCAACTTACTTATGAAAAAATGTAGCCAAACGCAATCGCTCAAATTTCGGATTTAGTTATGAGGTGTTGAGCTAAACGCCAGGTTTCAATACGAAAGTACTGATTTGTAATTGACTGGTAAAGTTTTTTCACTCTCCTGAGAAAATTTGACTCTTGGTCGAGTCATGCATAACGCGGTCCAATTATCATCATCCAATTGTCACCAGAAACCATATGTGCGTGTTCTTCTATTGAAAAAGTCACATCCATTAAATACTCAGGGGTAGTCGTATTTATTTGATCATATTATGCGTTAAATTTGAACATAGTTTGAAAATTTTGATGAAAGGTACAGAAGCAGTTGAAGAAGGGATATTCCTCAGAAACTTTCTAGCAGAAATATGTTCAGCAGAACCAAATCGTTTTACAATTAATTTTATGATAACCACAAAAAATCCAGTATTTTATGTCCGTTCAAAACATATTGATATCAGGCGCCACTTTATTAGAGGGACTGTGAATCAGAATTTCATACAAATTGAATATTTGCCATCAACAAAAATGCTTCCAAACGTTTAAACAAAATCACTGTCGAAAGTAAAGCATGACTTTTGTATAAGGTAAGCTCGGGTAAGTGTGAAATTGGGGCAAGTGTGAGTTTGCTCGCTATCTTCGCTAAACCGGGCGACAGCCCAATGCCTTCTATTGACGAATAGCCTACACTCATAATGAATCCATAACCATCATATAAAATACAAAAGAGATCTTGTGAAATCCAAATATTTTCCCCAATTTTCTAACCTACAATTCATCAACCCGAACGAGTATAACGAGTTTATTTCAAGCTTTGAGTGTATTGTTAAAATCTAAGGTATGAATCCATTTTATACACTTTTCTTCTGCCTAAACAATGAATCTGACTATAGATTGCCGTTTTTTCATGAAGTTGTTTTTTTTTCCATTTTTCCATTGCATGTCACACTTACCCCGAAATTAAATGTTATTGGGGATAGTGTGACCTATCTGTCGGGGTAAGTGGGAACCTGGTTCATTTGGCCAATCCAAACAGTAATATTTTTTCAGCTATAGTACGAAATTATATACGGAAATCTCAGAGAGCCAAACAATATACCTGGCCAGATGTGGAAGACACTGATACACAATGGGGCATTTCAAATTCAATATTAAAAAGTTCCTAACTATGTTTTGAATAAAGATATCTCGAAACAAATAAATTGTGGTGAAAGTTCCTTTACTGTTTACTCACACCTGCCCCAAAGAGAGATTTACGTGCATTAATATCTTTAAATTTGGCCAGAATCACACTTGCCCCAAATTTCCGGGGAAGTGTGACCTATGGAGATGTATATCTGAATATATAAATAAAATTCATAGAATACGTTTTTCAACAGTTTTCTGTGGTGTATTACAAAGACTGACCTTCGAAGTAAATACCTGCAAAAGTTCATTGTTATATTAGTTTAGGTTCATCAGATGGACTAAATTCAATGCGAACTAACGAAAATCACGGTCACACTTACCCGAGCTTACCTTACAAGCCTTAGGCCTAAATCCTTTTGAAGAAGTACCCCAATCGAGAAACTCAAGTTTGAAAGGGAGTATGAAGATACAAACTCGGAGTACTCATATTAATTCATCATTTCATAACTCTCTGTATTAAAATATGTGTCAAGTTGATGTTAGTTTTCTATTGTGTCAGTGATCTGATATTTATAATCTTCATCCAATATTTCAATCAAATTAAATGCAATTCAAAAAAAATCGCATTTGTACGTCAAACATTACGGAAGAGATTGAACGCTATCTTTAGGTTTCAGAAAGAATTCCCACCCTTGTATCGACTTCACAATGAAGCCAAAATATATATCATAAATATCGGTCCCTATTCAAACCTATACCTAAAATAATTCCTATTTTCGTGGGCTTTCATTATAACAAATCAGAAACTAAGATATGAAACGAATGAACACTGCGGCCAATCACAAAGCTTTTCAATCATATTTGAGTTTCATATGGACGAAATGTAATCAAAGATAACAAGTAATTACTGCTTACCTTATTACGTAGATATATAAAATAAATTCTAAAATAAACTTCTGGACAAACACGGTTATCATTTTATCAGTGTGCCTTCGTATTGTTACACCGCAAACGATTACGAACTTTGATCAACAATCATGAAAAAAATTATTCTCTTATTATCAATCTTACTGATAGTTTCAACTGTGCTCAACGCCAAGTTGTTGAAGAAAAACGCCACGCGACTAAGTGATGTTCCAGTGGGGAAACCTGTGATGAGATCTAGGAGTTTTCTGACCCCCAGTAGATGCAGACGTGGGTACGTTAATGTAAACGGAAGATGTGTCAAGACATTCAGTTGAAATAGAAAAAGTTAACTGTGAGTCTCAAAAATATATGTATTGTAAAAGCAATCCGAACATCACTGAATAAAGAGTCCATGGTTGACTGCAGTTTTTCTTGTATCTCCATAGGGGATTGATTATTTCTCCTTTCTCCCTTCACAGTTGTAACATAACAAAGATGTGATGAAAACCGCCAATTGAAGTTGCTTTCTTCAATCACCTTAACTTCCACAACAATATTGTAGAAACTTCTATAATTGAGGGTACGCAAGTACTGATTCTATATGTAAATATATGAAAGAAAGTTTCCACACTGTTCCGTAAAAACTTTTCAAGGAATGCTAGGGTACTTTGAAAGTGGCTCTCTTAATTTTCATTCAGTATCTCATGTCGATCGGTAAATAGTGAAGAAGGGAAAATAAATAATGAGAATCATGATCTTGATGAAGTTGATAATAGACATTAATATGAAGATGCCTATCGAAGATGATGATGATGAAAGAGATGATGAAGATGACCACAATAATCATTCTAAGGATCCCTTTGAATCACGAAATGATTTTTCATAGAAGGGTTGACAGAAAATTAAAAAAAAGTCATGTAGCGGTTTCCATAATAAACCTAAAATCATTAAGGCATTATCGGGAGAGTGGTGTGAGAAAGACAAAGGATTTTTTGATGAATGACTTCCCAAATCACACATAATATCCTATGGATATCCGTTTCATATCCAACTCTGATCGAAATGAACATCCACAAGATATCCATAATGGATATCTTTCCGAAGATATTTTATGGACAGACATAAGATATTCAAAGCAATCATAAATTCATATGAATATAACAAAATCAGTTTTCAACCTATATTTATTCACCTTCCATATTAATGAACAAAACGATAATTTCCATCTTGAAGCCATTCCGCTGGCAGCATTTGTTTTGTGAATCAAAATATTTCTGCTGTAATGATAACTTTGAAGCCGTTTTGTATAAAACAGAAAATACTGGAGGGTCATATGAATGTGGTTGGAAAAAATGTGATTGATTCGATAAAACATAATTAATATGAGCAATCAAGTTGCCTTGAAACTTTGTTGAAATACTATATTTGTCAAATATTCTCAAGTATATCATGACAATGTCATAAATTGTAGTAACTGTCAACTACTGTTCGAATATTTTTCTAAATGTCGTTTTCTCATCAAGAAAAATGTGATATGTTAAAATCCTACTTGGTTTGCCAGAAAAATAGCATAAGAGCACTCCAACACTACAGCAATTCGTTCTCCGATCGTGAATTACCTAATCGGCATTTTTTTGCTGTGCTTCATCATCGATTGAGGAACAATGAAAAAGTTTTTGAGAAGAGGAGAACTAAAAAACGTTTTGTAATATCTGAATATATCCAAATAATTACACCAGAGATTTATCTAGCGAAATAGCTGTTCCACTGTCTGGTATTCAACGAATTCTGAAGAAACATAAGATTTCTCCTTATGAGTTGAGACCAGTGCAAACACTAGAACCTGGTGAAACTGAGAGACGATTGGGGTTTTCTCGGTGGTTTATGAATAAATGCAGACAAGATCCAAACTTCTGTAGAAATGTTATATGGAGCGATGAGGCTAATTTTTCAAATCGTGGGATGTATTTATAATGAAAGAATTTTCATTATTGGAGTAGGCATAATCCATTTCTAGTCCATCCCCACAATTCACAAAGACGATTCAGTATTAATGTTTGGTGTGGTCTATTCAGAGGCAGAATTATCGGTCCATTTTTCTACCATGGTTCTTTGAACGGACCCCGTTATATTAATTTATTAACAAGAGTTTTGGAAGAGTTTTTCGATGATCTTGATCTGGAGGCTCGTCAGATGATCTATTTTCAGCAGGATGGAGTACCAGCACATAATGTCAGTGGCGTAAAAAGAATGCTACGAGGCTGGTTTGGAAACAGATGGATTGCTACAAATGGTCCTGTTAAGTGGCCCCCTCGTTCACCAGACATGACACCTCTAGATTTTTATTTTTTGGGATTTCTGATAAATGAGGTGTACAAAATGAAACATAATAATGTAGATGAACTGAAAAATTATATTGAAACTATAATTGATAGAATTGATGGCCGAACTGTGTTGAATGCCACACGTAGTGTCAATAGCAGGGCTCAAATATGTGTTCAACAAGGAGGCGGTGTTTTTGAACATTTACTCGATATTTTATAGCGCTTTATCAAATCCGTTTGTTATAAATGTTTCCTATTGATAAAACTGTCTTATTTTCACCTTTACGAAAAAAAGTCAAATGATATTTGTTGTTGAGAATGTTATTACAAATCAAAATGCATGAAAAAATATAGGGTGTTCCATTGAAAGAAAAGCATTTTATGAAATATTCTGAAAACGCGACTGTCAATTTTTTTTGTTTCCGGTATCGAGAAGGCCATTAAAAATGCTACTAGTTTGCCCATTTAACCGAATTCGTAGCATCAATAATAACGGAGTTGGCAATGGTGCCGAATTAATTTGGAACACCCTGTATAGCTCGTATTATTGTTTATTCTTGGACTTGAGATGGACATCCATAAGATATTTATCGATGGTCGATGGATTCAAAACGGATATCTTCCAGAAAATATTCTACAGTTGAGTTGAAAACAGCTGATACTCCACCTTTTCATATTTGCAGAATTGGTATTAAGGTAATTTCGTATTATTATTTTTATATTATCACTTTATATTATTTATATGTTGTTATATATGAATATATTTTCATTTTTTCCTGCATCTGATGAATACAGACGAGTTATTATTATTATTATAAAATATCCGAGGCAAGCTAAAATGAATAAAAATAAATATCAAGCTAAAAATTTTCAATATCGATGTTTTCTTTTCTCTTTTTATCAAACATAAATTACATCTTTTTGAAAATAGTTAATCGGTTTCTTCGAAATTTGATGGTATAAAGGAAAATTTTGAGATTTCCATATACGAGTCACAGTGTCAAGTTGGTGACACACAGGAAAAACTATTAATATTTCGAAAACTACACGAACACAAAAATTCGAAACATGTGGCACAAATTAGCAAATAATAGGAACAATTAGATGAAAATAGAAAATTCTGAAATTTCGATATATGAGTCACAGTGTCAAGTTGCTGACTCATATAAAAAACTCTAAATATCTCGAAAACTGAACGGGCACAAAATTCATAGCACACGACACAAATAGGCGAAAATGGGCACAAATTACCCATAGCATTGACTGAATGGAACAGAAGTTGCTATATTTTTGGGAGTTATCAAGCATCACAGATCGTGCTAGCTTCTCCATTACTTAGTTTTTCACCCTATTTCACGTCAACTTGGATTTGGGATGGTCAGATTTTGAATAAGTAGTTTCATTCAATGAATGCCACTTTCAACCCGATAGATTTCTGTTGATTGTTCTTGTAGAAACGCAATACCCAAAATAACGCAATAGGTGATACATAAACATCACTGCCACGATTTATCAACTTTTTGCACTAACATTCGAATTTTGCATTGTTTTCTCCACAGTGTTTTCTTCCTGGCATTAATATATTTTTTTACCAAAACACAAATTGGTGGAAATACTGGGAAGCAGTATTAGGAAAAACAAGATATTTCTCGAAAACTACATGGGTACAAAATTAATAACATACGGCACACATTGGCATTAAATGGACACAATTTGATGGAAAGGGAAATTTTCAAATTACCATATACGAGTCACAGTGTCAAGTGACCCGCAGGAAAAACTCTTAATATTTCGAAAACTACGCAGGCACAAAATTTGAAACATACGGCACAAATTGGTACAAAATTAGCACAAATTACTCATAAAATTGAAATACCAAAGTTCGAGGATCACCAGCTTGACGCTCCTCCCAAGAAACCCTATATCGAGAAAAAGCTCTTGAAAAATGTCTTATGAAATATTCATTTGTCATTTGAAAAAAAATCGTAGTAGGCGATGGAACAGCTTGAGGAGTGGACTGGAAAAATGTTGGTTGATTTCTTCTTGTGAATATCATAGATAGAGTATTATCTAGTTTAATTGACCAATTTTGAGAGAAGCTACGAGAATACTACTCACATTCCCGTCTTTGTCAATAAAGGATTATCTCACAGGCGCCATTTCCCATGCAAACTGATAAAAAAGTACACCTTTGGATTATATCAGTGGTTCACATCAATGGTGTCACAGATAATGAAACTGTTCGCTTTCGCATTAGTTTTGATAATTTTGGAAGTGAATCCGACGATGTGCGAGTGGATGACTTATAAAGAGTTCTTCGAAACAAGAAATAGGACATCGAAAAACGTGGCCGTAGTTGGCGCAAATATAGTTACGGCTAAATCGAATTGTGGGGCGAGGCAAGTGGAAATAGCACCTGGATTTTGTAGGCCAATTTTCTGAAAGCCGATTATTTGAAGTGAGTTACAGAACATTTCCCCTCCGAGCTCGGGATTCAACAATTTTCTTCTAGTTACGCAGAGTCTGATCCAATTTAATTTCAATTAGGATATGTGCTTTCCGAAATAATGTTTATTTTATATACAGTGTCCGCCATACAGTTGGCAACATATGGGCAAAAAATTGTCACTTATAATCTCCCTAGAGCATGAATTACTTCCAGAAATTTTCTCGAAGTTCGAATTTTCTTAAAAAATTCGCGATTAATTCATGCTCGCGGGAGATTTGGTAAGAAAATTTTATACTAAAACTTTTTTAAAATAGAAATTAAATTGGTTACATACTTAGGTGACATATTATTATCCATGTAACGGACATCATAGTAGGCCGTTGTTAAGGCTTTGTCTCACAATAGCGAATTATGAATTAGCTTTTTAGGGATTTGATATCAAATATTTTAATTTCCCTATGCTCTAATGAAATGTGGTTTGAATAATTAAATAGAGAAGCAGATATTCTACCAAAATCACATAATTTTATAGTACTAGAGGAAAGGGAAAAAAAGTTAAGGTCTACTTCTATCGGACGCTAATGAATTTTATCGGCGGCTCCTTCATTTATTAATCTCAAATTTTAATTATTCAAAATTTGTTGTCAAATATTGTAATTTCCCTATGCTCTATTGAAATGTGGTCCAAATAATTAAATGACAGATAATGACATGTACTATATGAATATCTATCTAAAATATTTTACGCCACTGTGTTTATGACAGCTCTTAAGCCAGAGGGAAATTTCCACTCATTAATTTCCCTCTACGCAGGGAAATTTCCGAAGAAATTAGGTTATTGTCATGGCAACATGTCAAAATGCAGGCATCTGATTGGCTAAAATTAACTGGTATAAAATTTTCATTGAAATTACTGAAAAACTTAATGGCGGTTCGTTTCTGCGTGTCTGACAATTAAAAAATAGTACATTGCGTGACCAAAGATTTGTTAAGAATTCAAAAAAAGATGTCTGTGTTGCCGAAAAATGGGTCAAACTTAGAAGATCGAAGATTTTATAATTTGAATTCCAACGAAGACCTTAAATCCCAGATAGAAAAAAATTGAAAATACCATTTCATTCCGAAAGAACATTTGTAGAATTTGCAATTTACGGGAGATTAATTATAAAATCACGAGCCTTATTACTAGATACAGCCATGCCCTGTATATTGACTTCTTCAAAATTATCAATCCGTAAATGAAATTGAAACCAACTAATATTTGTAAATAAAACTCAATAATACATTATTATTCCTTGCTAAAAAAAACTGCTTGTATTGTAACGATAACGATTGTCATAATAACTTCATGACAGTGTTGGTGGAGTTCTTTATCAGTTTTAATGTTTTCCAATTAATCAAAAAAAATGCCTTCAAAACTGTGTGTACAAGAAGAAATAGAAAAGGTATTGCGAAAATTGTCATAGCACAAGAAAAGTTTCTGAAATTTTTAATGATAGGTATCCAGAAAAAGAATTGTATTTTACTACGGTGGCAAAGATATCGCAAATTTTTGGGGAAACTGGATACGTTGAAACAATTACAGCCATTTCCATAATCAAATAAAATTTGTTCAATCATCCAGGCTGCACCCCTACAAGCAACTTTGAGAAACTAGTATCTAAGTATACCATAACGTGCAGAAACATATTTTCCAGCTGGTGTTTTTGGTCAGAATTTTTTTTATTGGGTACTCAAAAATACAAAATAAGAACAAAACTATAACAAATCATAATGACTACCTAAATGTAATTATAAAGATATACAGATTGTGTACAGAGACAGCACCTGAATGACTTAACATTTGTATTGTGTTGAGTAGTAATATGGATTAATCTTAAAAAACTTCAGTTGTGTACAGAAGGTAAGAGAGAAATGTAGCAGTATAACAAAATTTCAATGAACTACCTACTGATGTTCTAGTATTCTGATAAGTTCATAGTAATTTTAGAATATAATTTTTTTTGTTTCTTTTGAAAAGGATTGTCAATTTGACCTATTTTTCGACACAACATACACCTTTTTTTTTCAATTCCCGTCAAATCAGAGTTCAGGTGATATAAGTTGCAAGTTAAGTATTTTTGAGTTGTCAAACATGCAGAAACAAACCGCCACTAGAGTTTTTTCAGAAACTTCAATAAAATATTTTTTGGTTTCTTATATGTAGCCAAGTTTAAGATGGACACTATATTATTACATCAAAATAAGGAATAATGCAACATGAAAACTTGAATGAAAATGTGGACCAACTAATTGAAAACCCAAGTGAAATTTCACCCGATAAGGTAGCAATCCATTACGTGCAAATTGAAGATGATGTGACTGAGTTAATACTGATAAAATCAAACTTCCTTGCATACCCAATGAAACCATCACAGTAAACACAGGATATCCGATGAGTGATCATGAGAGGTCTACGAGATAATGAATACTTATTATAATCCCCTCGGAATATAAAAACGGTATAGTAAAGATGACATCAGCAAAATGAACAGGAGAACATAATTACAAAAATAACAATAGAGATATATAAGCACACACCAACAAAAAAATATGTACTCCAAATATCTGACATCTGACAAATCAAAAATAATGAGATTGGAATGATCTCATCCACCAATATTTTCATCAACATTATTGAAACAACTTTTGTGTAGGAATTTTTTGTTTTGCTCTGAAACTTTTTTATTTTATTATAGTATATTTTCTGGAACACTGTTGTAGAATATCACTCATGCTTGTGATGGACGATTCTCAAATAGTTATGTTTGTATCTAGTGCGCGAAATGCTACTTTGGTGATCGAGAACTGATTTTTTGTAACGAGACGCAGCCGAGTTAAAAAAAAAAATTGTCGAGATCACCAAAATATTTCGCGCATGAGATGCAACAAAATTTTTTCTACGAACGTCAAAAATATTGTTCTAAAATAAGTAATATGCTTAGCTTAATATGAAAAATAGTATTGAACTGGCTTAAACTGTTTTTTCAAATCAACTATGGAAATAAAATGGTATTTGTTGACAATTGGATTTTTGCTTGATTGAGGACCATAAAGGTTAAAATATAAAAATCCTATATCCCTATGCAGTGTGCGAAGTAAATATTTCGCACACTACTTCGCGCACGGTGTCATGGTAATGAAGTAAAATGAAAAAAAGGGTCACTTCGCATATTGCCAATGCGCAAACCTTGTCATTTTTTGACGTTTGTATAAAATACAGAAAATAGTTATTTATGATACAAGTTCGTCAATGAGCGTGAAGTTATATCTGTACCTACGTATACATACAGTGTTTCACTTCTCATGAAATCACCCTCGTATCTTCTGTAATTTTTGACAAAAAATCATGGAATTTCCAGAATCAATAGATACACTAGAGATGAACTCTCTGCACGAATGGGGTCATCCTGCGTGATATACACTGCACGCCAGCAGCGATGAAACCACCCATTTTCCCGGAAAGTTATATTAGGAGGCAAAATTGGCCCAAAATTCCTTCGGATTCGTTTTCAGGATCCCCGAATTACTACGAATCGACCTGTTTCCTGGAAAATTTCAGTTTTAGAAAAATTTGTTTCACTTCCCTTGGAAACGCCCCCATGTATATCACGTATGACCCTTTTTGTGTTAGTTCGTTTCTAGTGTACTTATGTATCTTGAAAATTCCATGGTTCAACGTCGAAAATTACGGGGGCGTTTCCATGAGAAGTGAAACAAATTATAATTTTTCAGGACTGAAAATTTTTCAGTAGTCAGGTGTATCAGAAGGCATTTGGGGATCCTTAACACGATTCCAAAGGAATTACGGGGCAATTTTGCCCTCTAATATAACTTTCCTGAAAAATTGGCATGTATATCACTTAGGATGACACCTTTTGTACAGTGAATTCATTTCTAATGTATCTATCGATCCTGAAAATTTCATTGTTCTACGTTCAAAATTACGGAAGATAAGGGGGTGTTTCCATGAGAAGTGAAACACACTGTATACACAGTAAAAAATTTTAGGGTGTACTTTCAATCGAGTGGATTTCAGAGCCAACTCCGATTGAAATCAACACCTGAATATCAATGTATTGTCAGTTTTATTAAAAATCTCATAAGAAGGTGTTCAGTGGTGTTAATTCTGACCTCATCAGTGAGAACTAACACGGATGAGGTGATTTAGAGTGATTCTGAAATATTGAATCAAAAGAAACACCAAGTGGTTGAAAAATAATACACCCAATAGTGCTTTTATTCATGTTTAATCAGAAACTACACTCAATGTATAAAATTTTCACCCAGTTACACCGTATCAAATCACGATTGAATAGAAACCGTGTATGAATCATGAAATTTGGTGCTAATATATACTCATGAAATCTTGCATTCTCTCTGACTGATTTTTGACTGCCGCTGGTGTTGAAATTACCTCCTAACTCAATGCAGCACCCAATGGTTAATGGAAAGAAACAGAGTGTGCTGCTACTATGTTTGACGAACTCCATTATAAAGAGTCGGGCTAAATTAAATATATAGATACCAGAGTAACTACCTATTTTTTGAATCACAGGTAACAATAAGCCTACCAGATGATTTCTCGAGAATAATAGATAGATGAAAAGTTCAAATAGAAATCGTTAATTTTTCGTAGTAATTACTATCTACCTAATGCTATTAACTTCACCAGATTAAATAAGAAATCACCGTAAATGTTGTGATTCATTGAACTTCTGGTGGAAAAATATAAAACACTACCTATACTTTTTGCAAAATAATAATGAAGTTTTCACTCAGCTTACTCAGTCAGCTATAGTTATTGTTGTACCATATATATTGGATTGGGTTTTTTCAAACACTCTCCATGGCAATCGCACTTCGTAAATCCGTATCTTCTACATCATATTCACTGCATAGTCGATCATCTCTCTTGGTATAAGTAAAACATTAAACAGTCAACACAGTTGCCAATTATCAGGTAATAAAATGGAACCAGCAGTAAAGGTATATTTGAAATTTTTGTTATCTGATTCAATTTTAGTCCTTGAATTGCGCTACCTGCATTTTTCTATTCAATACATTCACTAGGATATTTGGAAAACGAAATTTTGAATCAAACAAATAGGTATTCAGCTGGAAACTTATATTTGCTTCATCCTTGAAACTGATTAAGTGTGTAATCAGTGATCAGGTTTGAGTAAATCAGCCACCATCTTGTGAAGGACGTTTTCTTGATAATCTCATAATCGGTCTCACAACAAAAACGTTTATTTTTTTTATGAAAAAAAACACCATTCCACAGTTTTCATAGTTATTCAAAATTATCTCATCACTGCAAATATCGATATAGATTTTTGAGGAAGATTTTTATGTTTCTTAAAGTTGATGTACCGTAACATCTCGTAATACTTCCTCAAGCTCTTAAAAAAATAATCACCTAAACAGCAATTTTAAATGAACCAAACATGAGCAAAGTAAAGATATTGTTTTCTTTCAGACAAATGACAAATAGTGTAATTGAAACAATTCAAAACTGACAAAAATACATACTTGACACGAACCACCTATGTGATTTCTCAACAAAAAGTCAATTTTTTCTTAAATAATTAAAATAAATTGATAAATATGATTGGTGCGATAATTTTAATTAATTTAGATAGTTTCATTCTACAAAAATGATCATTATTTTTTGACATTTCAAAAATCCAATGGGAAATCATGTAACCACATGTATCGTTTACGCATTTTTATATTGAAATATCTACTCATTATTTCCGAGAGAATATATTGAGGTGGTTATTTTATTTTCAACAATGGACAAAGGAATTTATTTGACATCTGTAGGTAACTCATTTTAATGAAAACTATTGAAATGAACCAGAACTGGTTCAGTACATCTTTTTTTGATACAATCACAAAAAATATTGTTTTTGATTATATTTGTAATATCAAAAAATAATCCATCGAATATCATAGTAGAATTCTATGATAAAAAAAAGTTATTCTATAAATGTTTTCTCAAACCGGTTGCCATTCGACAATAGCCACTCGAGTATTCGGTGGTTAGTATCTTTTACCAGACATATTTTCAAAAATCAGTCACATTATTTTCACTTATAATTCGTTAAAAATGCTGACATCAGGCAACCCTGTACCAAGACGGTGATTCCAATACCCTCCGTTAACAAGTATTCAGCTTCAGCATTTGCCGCGGAACTACCGGCCAAGCGGTGTCAAATTTCAATCCATTTAGGCGTCATTTCATTTGTTATATTTTGAAAGTGCAATAGAGCTTGCTTATTCCATATTCCCATGAATCCAAAGATGAAGTGTCTGAAAATAAACTTCAGGGCATCGGAGAATCAGCTATCGAAATAATTACTGAAGGTAAGTGGAAATATTTTTGTTTGAAATCTTTTTGAGGTTACAGGTACATACTATTCATTCACATTGCTGGACTTTGGATTCTGTCATTCTTTTGATTTTAAAATGTTCCATAATCAAAACAGATCGGAAACTTAATGTTAATTGCTTCCACGCAAATGATTTAATTTCATGTTTTACATTGGAACCTTCGTGCTATTATTTTACATTTCAATCACTGGAAATATCTTTCGGTGTGATTCGACACGAATAGGTGAGATTCGACACCAACAGGTGTGGTTTGACACCAACTGGTGTGGTTCGACACCAACAGGTGTAATTCACCACCACAAACACCAAGAAAGTGTTATTTTACACCTTGGAAGTTAGAATGAATTGAAAAACTCGAATTGTTTACTAAATGATCAATCGGACCCGAACAGTTTCCTTTAGTTAAACTTATTCTTGAGTAGTAGCTATGTTTTTTAGATTTCCTGGTATAGGTACATTGTTATTCAGCCCTATGCTGTATCACTTCCGTTAAAAATAACGTCACCGTTATTCGCCATTTCCGTTATTTTGCTATTGCTAAGTAATAGCAAAATAACGGAAATGGCGAATAACGGTGACGTTATTTTTAACGAAAGTGATACAGCATAGGGCTGATTGTCAATATTAAAAGTTATATGGTTCTGGGGATAATTCTAGGTAGGCCTTAATTATCTTGATTGATAAGAAAGGTATTTAAGTATTTTCCAACGAAGAATAATTTAGTAAGTATACTACATTCCCTTGAAAAAGATACTGTGTATCGAAACATGTCGCGAAGACAATAAATCTGTTGAAATTTAATCGTGTTTTACCTTATTGTCATTTCATGAATAAAACAAAGCATTTTTTTTACAGTAAAAGCAAAAATTGGTGTTGAAGAGGATACATAAATTATAATAAAAGATTTCACAGAAATTGATAAAGAAGTCTTGGAGTCCTGTAAGAGCAGAGAGGAACCGTATCTAAGTGTATTTTTGGCTTCAGATTCAATAACCGCGTTTGCACCACCTCTCGGAATATTGTCAGGTGAATACTTTGCTCTCAAAACGAGACTTTCATAGGATTTTTGTTCATGTTCATATGAATTTATTTCATTTTCATATAAATTCAATTCCTATAGCAAGGTTGTAACCGTTTTTCAGCTATTTTACCTGTTTCAGATTTTAATATTGAAAATGGTATTAATTAAGGACGCCAAAATTATTGCTGAAGACAATGACACCTTCTTTGTCAACCACTACTTCATTGTCCACATTGAGTAACCATTCCGTGATCCGAGAGGAGGCCTCGCTAGAATCTGATGTAAGTGATATTTTGTGGGACATGGAAAATAATATGATCTCTGAGCGACCTCAGACTTTTCGATATCCAAGTGTTTCAATTGAAGAGATGCATATCATTGTTCATTTGAAAATGGACATTTTTGATTGAAACTTCTCTTTGTTATCAGGATATACAGAAATGTATTGTACGTGCTGGTGGGCAGTATATTATAGACCAATATAACAAAAATAAGATGCTGACTGACAAGTATCGCATTATTAGTCAATATTGTTGCTAATATTCTCTTTGAAAAGTTTGGAACCGCTGTATCAAAGAGGACAAAAATGGAATATGATAAAAAATTAATGGAAGCCTTTCCCACTTACATAAATTAAGAGAGCTCCTGTGGTAGACATGTAAGTAGCAAAGAAGTAAATTTGTTATGATAAACAGTATAATATCTCTGAATTTTTAGGAAATCTTTTTCTTTGAGAACACTCAATAGGATACATAAACTTGAAAGAACATCTTCAATATCTGTGCAACAAACAAAAGCAAACCATAGTCCTGTACGAAACGAGATAAAAAGAATACCTGGCGATATGGACGAAAAATTGAAAGATTTGATGGCAACCCCATCCACCGAGAAAGAGAAAATAAAAAGGCTGTTTCTTGAAACTCATTCGTTTTTTACTGATGGAAATTTCTCTTATGTTTCCTTCATGTTTCTCCAAATTTGGAGGACAATTTGTCAATTCAGACGAGGACAACAAGCAACTCTCACCCGTTAAGCTACTGTGGCTTTAGCTTGAATATTCAGTCGTTTTATGCTCTACTGAAAATGCTTCCGCCTTCACCAAAGGGAAAACGAAAGAACGGTCTGATACCAACCACTAAATCATTGGAAAAAATAAGATATAACTAATTTTCTCTCAGCCCAGATTTTCTTTATGAATTATTGTGAGATCCTTCTATTTTTATAGAAAATATTTCATATTTTATGTATAGTCTTTACATATAAAATATATATTAATGTTGTCTTGATTATGCATTTATTTATGTTTCGTTTCTATAGAAAATCTTTTTATTTTTCATATAGCATACCGTGTGACCCACGAAAGATATTCCAGCATTATTTAATAAATGAAAATTATGCATAAATCTTTTGTTACATTTCGATTCAACCTCCCCCATTCCCAGATGAACTGTGATATTTGGTGTTTTTCTTGATGCTGAATCATATTTCAAGGAAATCATTCCTTGCTAGTTTTTACTTTGAGCACGTTCATGCGAATTTTTTTTATTGAGAAGAGGGTGAAATTAGTTTTTATTTCTTTCAATGGGTTACTCTATTCTTTAAAGTTTTCTTCGAAACGGGTGAAAATTCATTACCTCCTTCCCCATCGAAAAAAATTCCACATGAACCTGCTCAGAGTAAAAACTGGCAAGAGAGGGTTTTTTTGGCATCGAAAAAAACACCAAGTGATTGTGTAGTATATCATTTCGGTGTCAAATAACACACACGGAAATGTAGAATTAACATTCAATAGGTGTATCTTCCCACCAGAGAAACAATCTCTTGGTGTAAAAACGCACCAGGCCGAGTTTATTTGAAATATAAAAGCATCAAGGAAAACACCAAATTATTGTGAGGTACACCATTCCGGTGTTAAAAAACTTTTACTTTTACCAGAAAAACATTCGCATACACTTGCTTGGTGTAAAAACTCACCAGGGATGGTTTCCTTGAAATGTTATTCAGCATAAAAAAAACACCAAATGATTGTGTAGAACACCATTTCGGTGTTCAATAACACACGCGAAATGCAAAATGAACTCGCACTAGCTGTTCCTTCTCACCAGAAAAACATTTTCATAAACTTGCTTAGTGTGAGAACGCACCAGGAAGAGTTCATATGAAATATGATTAGGTAGAAAAAAACACCAAATGATTATGTATTACACCATTTTGGTGTCGAATAACACTTAAGGAAATGCATAATAAACACCACCGAAGTGTTCATTCTCCTCAAATTAGCACTACCCTAGTGTAACTTCCCACTGAGTAAGATTAATTCTCTACACTGTACAGAAGAATACATGACTCCCTGCCATGGTGAAAATAATGCCGGTGCTGATTTTCACTAAAATAATCAGGACCTGGTGGGACACCGGATGGTGTTAGCTAGTGTGTGTTGGTGTGAATAATTTTTCACTGTGTATATGTTTCAAGTGAATCTCTCTTGATCTGCGATTTGAACAGGAGGAGTCATTGAAATGAGTAAACTGCTTAGGATTTCCCAGACATGTTCAATCGGATTGACGTCTGGGGAACATGAGGGCCATTCAATTTTTGGAAAACACCTTCAATATCGAAACATGTGTCTAGGTTCTTTTACATTTTTTAGCTGTTCTGAGTTCCCTAATCACCAATATCAAGTTCCAGCATCTCAGCATCAAAACTCACGACACCCCACATTATTACAGAACCGCCTCACTGGCAAAAAAAGATTTTGGAAGAAAAGATAACCAATTCTTCAACAAATTCTTTCACGTCCATCCAGTGGTCTGAAACAACACTTCTTCTTGCCGGTGTAATATGGACATATGCCTGATTCTCTCTTCTTGAGGGATTCCTCATAAATGAACCTTGAACTATTTGAAAAAACAATGAAATCAAACTTGATATAACAAATTTATTGACGAGCAAACTTCATCAATAATTTGAGTGTTCTGCTAATTTTGCCGTTGTGTGAAGACCATGTAGAGAAAGAGATCTGAACTCCTACTGACCATTCAGAACCATTCTATCAAGTAGACACTCCAAACTCAAAAATCCATTACCTCCTCGTTGTCTGGGAAAGTTTAATCGTGAAAGAGACAATTTAGAATGCAAGCTCCTCTGAATATGCATCATTTTGCGAGTTTTTGCGTCGTGTTGTCACAGTTCCTCCTGTCCATTTCATCACTCCAAAGGAGTTTAGTAGAATAGGAACATTAAGCATATTAGTTGCAGCAAATGTGATCTCTTCCGACAGTTCAAATGACCAGATCTGCCGGAGATTATGTCATATGTATTAAGAGAGGCATTGTTTCAGCCCTAGGTAAGTACAGGTTTCTCCGACATCATGATGATGAGGATTCTTTCTCACTGAGGAAAATTTTTATTAACCGTAGCTAGAAATCCAATAACCATAGCAAGAAACTCTAATAGCATAGGGGACAAGCGAGCTATTATCTGTGGTTATAAAGTCGACTTTGCTGATTATAACTCACTTGGGATAAATAGAAATTGTCGAATAACGTAGTTTCTCGACCGCTATGGAGTGCATATATCTGTGGCCAGTGGACAATGTTTTTGTAGTAGCTGGTGATGGTAAACAGCACGCTTTGATTCAGTGTGTGGTAAGCTCGTTTTAATTTTGTGACAATTCTCCGCACTGCGGGCGTGAAGGACCTATTGGCTACCACGTAGTCCGCCACACACTGAAAACGAGACGCGTGTTGTTTTGCCGTCTTGCTGACTCGAGCTTCTATCTTATGAATGCGTCGCTCATGCCTCCCAATCAGAGGGGTGGTATTCCTCCTCTCCGACTGGGACACAGTCTGAGCAGCGTCATACACGGCATAGTTGATCTGCCAAATGTCAGCCTCTTTTGAATGTTCGCATCCACCCGTGCTAGTTGTTGTGGCTTCAGGGACTTGGTGTTATGGAACGCCCTGCGGGTTCTGATGCCTTCCGTTGGTGGTATGATGCGGGTCTCATCTACAGCCAGACCGACATGTAGCGTATGTGCCACTTCTGCCACTTCGTCAACCGATTGAGGAGGGGCTCTGACATAGCCTCGACCCCTAAGATGAGATACATAGTACCTAAGATTCTGTGCGGAAAATTAAGCATATTCTGGGTGTGTCTCACACCACAGAGTATGCATTCTTGCCATGTATCCTGTCTGGGCGGGCTCGCTACTCTCATAGCAATACAGAAGATCGTCCCTTGTCCCTTAGTTCATCTGTCCAGTGTTCCCTTGTCATCGCGGTTGTTATTGTTTGGCAAATCATCGTTGTCGGCCTCACCACTTTTCCTATTATCATTATATTCATTAAACCTATCAAGACTATTCTGTTTGACATTGATAGCACACATTGATTTAATCTGTGTTGAGCTCACCTCAGTCTTACTATTATTATTTCCTTCTTCAAAATTATTCTTATTTCGTTCACGATATATCAGATCGAAAATATATTGTTTCCAGAAACACATTAATTAGATCGAAACACTTGATGCCTTCATTAACATGCGATTTGTAAATTCTTACTTTCCAATTGCGTAGCATGACAAGTTGAAAGGTAAAGGGCCTCGTATGCCCTCGCTCGCACAATCTCGAGTTCTGCTCGTCATGGTGCAGCCGTTTGACAAATAAACAAACAATTAACATTCTGATACCACAATGTCTGTGGAGCCGGTCCTGTTATGTTCATTATCAGAACCCAGAACATAACATTTTATATTCGACTTCGCCAAGATGTGGAATTGTTTGAGAGTTTTCGTTTTTGTAGTGGTTTTGTGTGTTATCGTCACCGTCGTCTATGGTGAAATTTTAACTTATGAAGATTTTTACAAGAGGACGTTCAGTCCAACCCTTAAGTCACTGGAAGCAAACATAATTACCGTTAGATGCAAAAAAGGATTGGTGCGAATTCACGGAAAGTGCCGTCAGACATTTTAGGTTAGTGATATCAATTTGATAATTACGTTCTTGATCAAATAAAGCATCAGGGTTGGGCTTCAAGTTGATAATAGTTATAATAACAATAGCAATTATAAAAATTACACCAGCGCGCCATCCAGATGAATCGTGGCATCGGGAACAGTGCCCGACTGGGAAATTCCAGAATTAAAAAAAAAATATAAGTTATGACGGACGTGGGAGGGGGCGACTATCGGAGAAATGACACCAGCGCGCTTTCAGGGTGAATCGGAATTTAAAAAAGGAGTGATAACAATGAATAAAATATATATTAGGTTACATGAATAATGAGAAATATGCGGAAAAATATAAATAAAAAATAAAAATAAAACTTTGTAAATAGGTGAAAAAAAGTAGGCATCAGTTGAACAAAAAACAAACTCTTAACATTATGAAAATGGAAAACTATAGACGTGCCAGTTGTTTCGGTAATACTTTACTAAACGCGTTCCTCAGTTTGATATATTCTAAACGCTTCTTTGAAGTGAAGATTCATAAATTTCTGCTTCTCGGATATTGAGTTGTACACTTTGGTGATCTAATACGAAAAGTACCTGTCCCTCCGCAAATTCAAAGTGGAATATATGAAGAATGCTTATTTCAGTAGGACAATTGAATATTGTCCTTCATTTAGTTGGAAATGACCATCTACATACATGCATGTTCCAAAATGTTCACCTCTCATCAGTGCTAGGTTAGGTCAGACAAAAACTAAATCATCTTCAATGTTCTATAACCGTTTTGGTCTTTCGCTGCTTCCAACATTGTGAATTTTGTCATAATAACATATTGTATAAGTCCAAAAAGATTGAATCAAGTTCCATTGTGTAATCGTAACGAATACCACTCGACCAAATAAAAACAATGTCAATGTGACACTCAATCAATTTGCCCAAGTAGATATAAACAAATCATCGGCAGACGATATGAACAGATACAACGATGTGTTTAATTGTTATTGATTAACTTGTGTTACAGTTAGACTTTTCAACTGTAACAGTTATTACAAAAATGACAGACGATTCAAATCGATGCTAATAAATTGTTTTATATAATGGACCTTTCCACGTACTATCAGAAAACACTGTAATTAGAAAGTATATATATTTTTTTTTATTTTTTCTGACCACCAGTTTTTCTATAATTTGAAAAAGAGGAGTTTCGTGACGTCACGTTCATCAAAACTAAACATGACAACGTCGTGTAAGTTGTGAGTAAGTCTACACCATGAAATCTCAAATTATCATTACATCTGGATTGTGTTCTATGATAGTAGTTGTCATTTGATACCAGATGGGTTTGTTCGTCTGTTTCAATTGTTTTTCTCTGTTCAACTAATTTGCTTACCTTATGTGATACAAGATAGATGCTAGTAGATCAAATCTGTATGCTGGAAACTAACATACTCGTGAATATTTCATTTTCTCAGATTAAAGCGGTACTCAAATTCAAAATTTTGTTGTTTGTGTTAAGTAATTTCTATATTATTTATGTGAAAATGTCTAAAAAGTGCTTTGCACCCGGTTGTCTGAACACCAATGAAAATTCAAATAAACTGTATGTGTTCTGTGGTAATAGCAACTTTTGTTCCATAAGAACTGTTATTATAATTTGCGATGTTGCCAACAATAGTTTTTTATGAAAAGGCAGGTTCGTTCGGAAAATTTGAAAGTTACAAATAATATAAAAAATTGCTTTACGTAAAATTTTTTGATGTGTTGATCCAGTGACAAGGTTTCAATTATTTCTTGATGGCTTATAATCAGCCAGTAGCAGTAGCATTTTATGGAAGAACGATATTTTTTTTTGGAAATGTAAAGGTCCATTATGTATAACACATAACAATTTAGGATGAGTTACTAACTACTACTAACTAACGTTTGCCAATAATATTTTTATTAAAAGTAATGAAAATAACTAAACTCTTCGACGGCAGGAATTTTCATATGCTACAAGTATAAACCATCAGTTAATGAAATTGCAAGAAATTGTCAAGTTATAATTAAGAACAGACATATTATGTCTGCCATTAATGACGATGAACTTATAAAACGTTTATATGCGCATTTTGGTAATAGCAGACATTTCCAGGAAATAGTAGCATTAAATGAAGTAATTGAGGAGAAGGGTGTCCATCACTAATTGCCATCGGTGTAGGAAATCATACTGAGTCTATTGTACAAAAATTATGAAATTGTAGAATGTACGGAAAATTAATCTTTTGATTTTGTGTTGGAGATACCTATTCCCCATGACTTCTTATTTGTAATGTTCTATCAAATTGAATATGAAGAAGCATCAGGAAATCTTGATGCCACCAGAAGTATTCACTTTCGAAAACTTGATATAAACTCCTTCCAAAAACCAAATGACACTATAAATTGACGGTACCATTAGTTGAGAAACCAGTACAAAATATACCAGATACATGCAATGGATGATCAAGTATTAAATTAAACCACCGTTCACCAGAGTAATACTTGATTATCCTTTTCATCTATCTCTTATATCTGGTATTGGTCGACTGGACTGATATTCAGATCTATATGAACAAAATTCAATGCAATATAATTTTTTCTACAACCGAGCGAGAAGTTGCACTTTTCCAAGAAGCGATCGTTTTTTTTGCCGCTCGCTGAGTTACCATGGAAACCACAATAGAAAAACATGTTTTTGCGACATTTGACACCTGAGTAGGTGTTGACGGTATTTGACAAATAGTAACTATTTCATGAAGTACGACTGATTTTAAGATCGTCATCGAAAATAAAAATGTCGTTTCTTGAAAATTCAATGAAAATCGATGAAATTAGTAAAAGTGAGAGTTTCAAAAAACCATTGAAAAAACATGGAGGATAGAGGGGTAAAAGGTGATAAAGATGAAAATCTTACTAATAAAATTTCTACAAGTGAAAAAATTTTGGGACCGACATCGATGCAGACGGTACATAAACCTCCAATAATCTTAGATACAAGAAGCTTAGAAAATATCCCGGTTCAGTCACCACCAGAAACTTCATCTGAAATTGTCATCAAAAATTGTGAAAATGGAACATTTACCATCAATATTGTAAATATTGGGAAAAATTATACTGTTTTATATTATTTTATGGAAAAGTGTGAAAGAAAGTGCACTTTTTCTTGGAATAATATTCTAGAGTTATTTTCCGAAGGGGTATGCCAGAAAAATAAACGAATGATTATTTGACGTATCAAAAAGTTTTCCAGCTATTTGTGTTTAATGAATTGATTGTAATAATTGTCTGATAAATGAAAGTTTTGAAAAGTATATTTTATGTAATTGTAAAGAATTGTGCCATGTCCAAGTACGCCATTTCAATTTAATATACTTAAGTGCGATAATTGAAAACTACGACAAAAATCTGTCAAAAAATGTTTTGCTCAATAATATTCAGAGTATACTACAATAATGTCGACCAATTATAATAATATTCCCAGGTTATATCGACTTCTGTTTAATGAAATATGTATTTTTTATCATTTCTCTTTCTCAGATATCGATATATTCCATTAATCTCTGTACCTCAAGTATGTAATAGGGCTATCATAATTCTGGAAAATTTAAGATAATGACTCGTATGTATTGTGGTTTTTATACTATTTATATACGTAACATTCTTAATTTCCTTTTATGAATTCCAAGTTTTATTAATATTTATAATTCATTTCAATGCTTCACTATGAAGCAAATATAGTGTCCTAGGTATTTCTTTTTTTTTGTTTTCTGTTTCTAAAATTGGGAGCAGATAATAATAAGATATGTGTTTGTCTGTTATAGCTGAGATTCAGCACTACCTCATTTTACGATATATTAAGGGAGTATTTGCTGAATGGCCAGCGTGACCACATCTCTCGCCATAAGATATGTTAATTTGGGCATATATCTGAAGTCTAAGAAACACAATCTGCCATTCTTGGAAGTGAGGGGTTCAATAAGACCATAATGGTCAAGGTCAACTCTTGAAACTCTCAAAGGTACGAAAAGAATTTGGACTCTAGTGGAAGTCCATCGGTCGTTAGATTGAACGTGCCTTGTAATATAGAAAAAAAAATGCACATATTTAGCACATTATTAGAATTTGCTTTTTACCATTGTCTTGCGCATACGTAAACTTGTCATCAAATGTCACAAAATGTATCATGAGCCATTTTCAATTTTGTAGTAAAAAGGGTCAAAGTTTGATCAGGTATTTCATCTATATTTTGCTTATTCCTGGAATCTAATTAATTGGGTATTTTGATTAAAAAAATATAACGTGACGGCTGTGCCAGCTTAAGCGATAAGCTAGCATAACCCCTTTTTCTCCGAAACCACTTGTGCCAGTAGCAGCAAGCATGGGTTCAAATATTAATACTAGCCTGTGCTATGCGAAAGCTATAAATATAATTAGTTGGAATCAAGAGAAAAAAAAGATTTCCGTCACCTTCAGTAGTACAAAATTGTTAAAAAATCAAAAAAGAATAAGCACCAACCAATTTTCGAACTGACGATGGTTTCACCTGAACTATTTACACATATAAATAGTTCAGGTGAAACCATCGTCAGTTATTTCTTATGAATTGTTGAATGATGTTCATTTCTTGGTGTGAAATTTTCTTACCGATCCCCCGCATGCTTGAATTAATTGCCGAAAGTTTATATTTTTGAAAATTCATGTAAGCACTCGAAAAATTTCCGGCAATAATTCAAGCACTTGGGAGATTATAAGTGATTATTTCCCTCATCTGTCAGAATGTATGTACCCACGATAAATGTTGTTCAATCAATAGCACACAATAACGAAATTAATTCCAAGTCAGGAATCAAACACACGAAATAAAGTTGAAGGATAAAAGAAGTTGCGATTCGTAAAAATAATTGAAACGATGTGTTTCCATCATCCTTATAAGAGGTGTCAGTAAAAATGAGCTACTAAAAATTGTCCGAGTGGATAACTCGAAAACGGCTAGGAACATTCCCAGGGATGTACATACAAAAAATATTCGTCTCTCAATCCAATATCACATGGTCGAAAAATATACGGAGTGTTTCATTTGAACAACTCGAGAAAATTTAATTCAAAAACTTCCGAATTGAAAAATCATTTTCAGTCACCCTGTATAATTTTTGGGAATGATAATGATTCAGAAATATCACTCATATGTCTGACGAATAGGATAATAATCACGACCTCCTGCATTCCATAATCTTGAGAACGGTGGTTTTTTCGGTATGCATCTGCAGATAGCATTATTTTGATAAAAAAAATTATAACTCCCAAGTGGTTGGGAGATAGTAAAGGACGTTGGAGGTGTAGATGGAGACCACTAAAATGCTTGAAAAAATGGATTGAAGTACATAGTATTTCATTTGAAAGAAATGCAATTGACCCTGTAGATTTTCCTTGGTTCACCCTGTATATCCGACAGTAATTTCTAGATATAGACACAGTTCTCTTGTTATATTTGGTTTTTGAATTATCGTCCTAACTATCTTAGAACTCAAGCAATCGGACTCTGACGCACTATTGCACTATTGTATATATAGTACAGCTTTGCATTATTTGTGACAGTGAATTTACTGCTAGTGTATGTCTTAGAATCAAATATTTTTACAATAAGGATTGACTCCTTATCTTAAATGTTGCCCATTACCATCTTGACAAGATCGTCCCTTCTACACGCGATGCAGAAAAATAAAAATTGAAAGATGGGTTAAAATGACATTACCTGGTTATTATACCTGCCAACCGAATAGTAATGTCAGAAAATAAATAGACAACCCAACATTTGTTTATAGGCTGCATATTGGATTGGTATAAAATTTGTACATTAAACTAACGAGTGCCATTTGAAAAAAGAGTTAATTTTCCTTTTTCGTTCAATCATAGACTGGCCAGAATTTTTTAGCCAACCCACTCGCGATATTTTTCTAACATACGAAATTTGAAATAAAATACTTTTCATCCATTAAACAGATTGGTGTAGGTCGTTTCAAATTCGGATCCTCTACTGAGGGTAATTTCCTGTGGAACTGATGATAATAATCAAATTGGAGAATGACGAAATATATGTCACTGTTTTTTTGTAGGATATATTATAATCAATACATTTATCAAATTAATTTTCTTTGATTTCAGTAAACCCACCAATGTGCAAGAGGCTCACCGAAGAACCAACCATGGTCGACCTCACTAGTCTTCGAATATTAGATTTAAGGAGTTTAGTTATATGACTATAAAATGGAAACTTTACTCGATGAATTTCCGCAATATAAAAATCTCACTTCCAAGGAATGTATGTTGTGTTAAAATTTTAAATTTCTAAATTAAGAGCAATATCAAAATAAAGATAATTTCTCCTTTACTTATACACCAGATAAATAATGATAAATTTCAAGTTATTGGTCATTATTCATTATATAATAATGATAATAATAATAAATGAATTACCATCAAACAGCAGTCTTGATAGGATACGAATGCTGGTGGCCTCAAAAAAGTCACTAGTGAGGCGGGCGAGAAGCATCGCGGAAAACATGAAGTTCCGCGAGAAACCTTCTCGCCTATTCCAAGAGCCTCCACGTGTTGTGGATAACTCGCCGGCGGCTGATCGGGTAGAAACCGTAGCGCATTTATGCACCCTGTAGCGGCGTAGCGGAATTCGATGATAAAATAGCGGAATATCCTGAAATGTTCGAAGAGTGAATGACAGATAATATTCCACTTCATAATTTCAATCTATTTACTTCATTGTCGCTTATTTCAACATGAGTTGTTATTAATAATGAGAGCAACGAACACAGAATTCGTAACCGAAGTGCCGGAACCATGTAGCTGAGGTAAAAAAACAAACCTCTTAAAGAAGAAGAAGGTTGAGAGTTCTATCTATCCTGTGTCAACTGTCAAGTCACAAAATATCAATCAAAACAAATACCATTGTGTAACTGTTTGATTTGCCGGTGTGGAGTTATCTCATCTTATCAATCTTTCATGATTTTATAAGAATTTCAATTAATCATTAAAAATAATGCTTTCAAAGAAACGCGGCATTTTTGAGACATGAGGACAATGCGCAGGCGCCATTACGTCATAACGACCGTAGCGGCTTTGGCTGTAATGTAGCGGAATTTTTCGACTAGTGTAGCGACATGCTTGGTCAACTTGTTGGCAACACTGCGGCGATATTTACTCCGCAACCACTCAGCCTTAGCGCAGTTCTAAGCTTTCTGCAGGAGGCTACGTCAGCCTGAGCTCAATGAACTGCGCAATCCGATAACCCCGGAAGGAATTCAACGGGCCCTCAAAGGCTCGAAGAACTTTGCTGCTCCAGGTCCAGATGGCCTAAATAATTATTGGTGGAAAAAAATTCGCAAGTACCTACCACCATCTAGCAAGAGTTTTTAACTCTTGGCTAGATGGAGAGCAACAGATTCCGGATTCATTTGTCGAGGGGCGAACCGTGCTTTGTCTGATCCGAAGAACTACAGACCGATAACATGCTTGAACGCATGTTATGAGATGTTTACCCGCATCTTATACATGCGAATACTCTTCGCAGTTGAGCCGGTATGAACGGATATATGAGCAAAGAGGGTCAAAGAAGGGAGTCGCTGGCTACAAGGAGAATATGCTGATAGACAGATATATCAGGCAGAACTCCGTGCAGTATAAGCGTAACCTTTCAATGGACTGGATCGATTATCGCAATGCATTTGATACAACATCGCATGAGCTCATCATGCATTTGCTCAGATGCCCTGCGGTTCCGATCAAATAGTGAGATGCATTGAACAGCTGATGACACTCTGGAGGACTCGCTTCACCATAACATCTGGTCAAGTCAGAGTCCAAACAGAGCAGAGCAGGTTATCTTTAGGACAAGTGTATTTCAGGTAGACCCTCCAGCCCTCTTCTCTTGTGCATCTCACTACTGCCATTATCCGTTGCACTACGGAAAACCCGCGGATACAGCTGCGGCACCCCCAGCAACTGGAGGCATAATGTCAGCCATCTGTTTTTAATGGATGACCTTGAACTTTATGCCTCCGGAGAAAAGGATGTTCATCAGTCCTTAAGGATGGTGCAAGAGTACACGCATGATATCGGAATGAAGTTTGGGATTAACAAATGGGCCACAGTTCATCTCAAAACAGGACGATGCGAGGAATACGGATAGGACGTTCAGCTCGAAGACGGAAGCATCCTACATCATCTGGATGCCGGAGAGACGTATACCTTATCTAGGGGTGGAACAACGCCACACCTAAGAGGTAGCTACTGTCAAAAATTCTCTCCGCGGCAAGTATGAGAACAAACTCCGACAGACCTGGTCATTAGAACTGTCGAGGAAGAACAACGCTGCTTCAAATGCTTGCCGTTCCAATTCTACTTTACTCCTTTGTAGTAATGGAATGGACTCGGGAAGAGCTGCGACAATTCGGCGTAAAAACTGGCAAAATTATGCATCTCTGTAGGAGCTTGCATCCTAAATGGTCCTTTTAACGGTTATACTTCCCCAGACAACGGGGAGGCCGTAAACTTTTGAGTTTGGAGTGTCTACATAACATAATGGTACTGGATGGAGTCTGTGAAGTCACCAGGAGTTCAGATCTCATTTTCTGCTTGGTATGCAATCATAGAAAAGCAGGGATTGGAGCATTTCTTTTCAAGGCAGCAACCCATGTAGCCGATGAACTCGTTCTCGTATTCGACTCTAAACGGACGAATCCAAACTCTGTCACCTAGTTGGAATTCTTTCAGAAAAAAGTCCACCGTAAAGCTGCAGAGTGTGAGAGGCTCCTATTGCTATTTGAGCCCTTAGCCAGTGCATGGGATTTTTTTCAAGAACATCGAAGACATTGGCTCATCCAGAAACCTGATATTTGCTCTTCTCAGGTCAAGTGGGCTTGTTTGTCTACCGTAGTCGCATGATGGGAAAAGAGGTCTCTGACACTAGATGCAGAGTGTGTGTATTTGCTGTCAGCCTGTCCAGTTTATGCGGTCTCAGTCTATATCCACAGGCATAAGGCGGTGCTATGAGTGTGGTACAACCATATAAGATACTCGTACGGTATAGACGAGACACCGGTGTTACCTTATGCTCCGGGGGATAATAAGTCCGTTGTGAAGAATGAGAAGTGCCGAATCTATTAGAACTACCATTGTTTATAGAGAAAAAAGATAGTTGACCTATCGTACGTACTTTCAGTTGGATTCAAATGGAGACTATCACTAGAGGTCGCTAGTCCACGAGTCTCCAGTCACGTCTTTTCTTGACTTTAACGTATGTATTTGATCTGTTCGTAAAATGTGATATATTGAATAATCCGATAGATGTCTCTGAAATATTATTTTGACACGTGCATCCTATCCAGCGTTGTACTGTTAAACTCGAGATTCCATTCGTTTCAGTTTCAGCGTTGTTTATAGGGAAAAAATATATTTAGTCAGTGCCTGTGGAAATCGCGTTTGATACAATCGCGCAAGACATCTAGCCCGATCGATAACGACGAACCTAGGCAGTACGAATTCGTACGGGTGTATTTTCTGCCAAGGTCCGTTGTTATCGAACTATATGTCTCGGGCAATTGTATCAAACGCGATTTCCACAGGCACTGACCAACTAACTATACTCATTCCCCACTTTTTGGCAAATAAATGCAATTACGCCTGATGTAGCCTTTCTCGACCAACCGACTAAGACGACTTTTGTCATTGAGTTTTGCACTCCAAGCTAGCACCACACGTCGGGATTGGCATCTAGGCAACTCACATCACACTTGCTTCACAAGCTGAAATATGGCCTCTCAGAGACCGATGCACTTGAGAAAAAAAGATTCTTGCGTAATGAGGCCTAGAACCCCTGTCAGAAGCTCCCCTGCCAAATACCATAGCTTCTGGGCTACCTACTATTGTGGATATTGTTATTGCTATTTCCGATTGAATTTTGAGTAATCTTTCTTATGGAATGGTGTTACCATACTAACCTTCAATAGAGAAATATTGCAGTTCATAATAACGTCAGTCAGTAATAAAGTTGTCCTTATTTTGACATATACGCACGCGCAATGTTAATCTGGAATAAGGACAACTTTATTAAAACAATGCCTGCCTTTATTAGAGGACGATTAAGGCCGGATTTAAAGTTCCTTTATTTTCATTTCGGGTAATAATTATGATTTTAACAAAAATCGATATCGAAGCAACCTTTGGTAATTCTATCATCACAATAATTGTATTACAGTATAAAATAAGTTATGTAGAATGGAAAATCTGAGAAACTAGATTTCATTTATAGGTTATGAATAACGAACGCCTGTGTAAATAAGGAACGAACAGATAAAACTGCAATATCTCTGTTCTTAATCACAGAATAGTGCCAGTCACTATTTAAATAAAGTTGCCTTTAATACTGGCTGGCGTTATTGCAATATCTCTCTACTATGTCTGGAAATTTTCCCATGTCTACATATCTATTTGATATGAATGACAGTGGCTCACTTTAGTTCTGATCTTTTTGGCAAGTTTTGTTGGTATGCAATCTATTCCCATAGAATTTAGATTTTGTTGCGACAAAATAATTTCACAAATTTAAATTTCGGTATGGACCTTTCTTTATTCGAAAGAGATTTTGACTTGAATTAGAAGGGGAAACTTTAAACTGAAGATAACACATACAGACATGAGTGGGTGTGGTGAATACACCCAAAAAAGATTAAATTTTCATGGCGAATCAGGACAAAATAAGATCGTTTCACATGGCAAAGAAAAGTTTGAAGTCCCCATCGTATTATGCAGTTCGTGATTCAATTTTTTTGTTGATCATTTTTTTGTTATTCAGACGAAGAAAAGTTGGGCACTCAGGGATCGTGAGCTACTAAAACCGGCCCTGCTTGTTGTGCAAACGTGTGTTCATTACAGTTACCGTTTATACATTTTTAAGGCAGATATCTTCCATGCTGATATCGATACAACAGAGTAGTTACTCCACTATCCGCGAGATGGAGGCGCGCGAGTGAAGTCGAGAATATTCATCATCAAGTATTATTAATCAGTCGATTTGAATTGGTATAAACAATATTCATTGAATAATAGTGGAAATGTAAGACGCAATTCAAAAAGTGAAAAGCGAATTTATGAGAGTATCAATGAAAGGATCGGCTCGTTTGATTCAAGTAGAATAGAAACCATTTTTGTAATAACATTGAGACAGAATAAGTACCAAAAACCTTTTCATAAAAAATTAATCCCATGATGAAGGTTTGTAGAAAAATTTCGTTTGTCATGAGAACAGAGAATCAGGGCGTTAGAGAATAAGGTTTTTTTTCTGGTAGAGAGGGGGAAGTATAGGTGACGAAACAGATTTGTTGTTAAATTGTTGTTATTTGCGTCACAGCTTTCACAATGCGATTTCTTTTGTGTTTTTAAATGATCTTGAATTAGCCCAACTCAATATTTATTATACAATTTATTTTATGTAGTGATGTTTTGACTCATCCCAGACTGCACACAATAATAATAATAATAATAATAATAATACTCCCTCATTAACACTCGTTGAGTGTACCCAAAGGCATAGCCTGTGCGGGTAGAGGACGGCTATTATTATTATTTGCCGTGGCGCTCCGGGGCGACTTACTGATGTTTTAGGTGATGTATTCACTTTTCAGCTGTAGGAAAACCCGGAAAACCTACAGCACCACCTCGGGTGGTCGGTGTGCACTCCAAGCTAGCACTAGACGAGATTGGCATCTAGACAACTCACAATACACTTGCTTTTCAACAAGGCATGCGGCCGCCTATCGAATCCGATATAAAGTAGTTGAGAAAAATTCTCGTACCTACATCGGATTCGAACCAACTATCGCTATGCTGGAGTTTCGAACGGCCTGTGCATTAGACCGCTGATCCACCGACCACCACAATATTCTATGAATATTCTCACAACGTTCACAACATACCTCCTATCGAATATTCTACAGAAATTCCGTAGAATATGATAAGTATGTTCTGGATATTCTAAGAATGTTGTTCAGGAATGATCATAGAATATATTATTTGAATATTCTTAGAACATTTTAGAATATGTCACAATATTCCATGGATGATCTCAAAGAATGGTCACATAATATAATATTCTAAGAACGTTCTAGAATATTTTATAATATTCTCTAGGAGTGATCATAGAATATATTATTTGGATATTGAAAAAAAGCAAAAGTTTTGATTAAAGTTTAAAAATATATTAATAAGGACTAGTTTTGTATTCAGCTACTGTTTATTTTGAGAATTATAACTTATTTTTCATTAAAGTGATATTATATTTTAACAAATTTTGATATTCTTATTCATATAAGGAATGCGTCTATAGTAAATATTGAAATTAAATAAATCGAACGTTTGAAATGTATTTCATCAGAGTGTTATCATATAAGTAAATGAAAACAAATGATTTCAACTAACGTTGAAAATACCCTTCTCTCCATTTATTCCCACGAAGTCTTTGTGGAAATGTTTCCACAAAATATTTTGAATTTTAATTATTTGTTTTCATTGATATAAGGACTGCATACATAATAAATATTGGAATTAAATAAATCGAACATATAAATTAAAACAAATAATTTCAGCTGAAAGGGTATTTTCAACTCAAGTTGAAATTATTTATTTTTATTTATATGTTCGATTTATTCAATCCCAATATTTATTATGGGCTCATTTTGAGAATATGCTGTCTGAAATGTTCTCAGAATATTCTTAGGCTTGATTCGTAAACTAAAGGTCAAAAGTCACTAGGTACTTGAAAATGTATAGACAACATAAATTACTTTTTTATCGTGAGAAGTTCAGAGAGCTGAGGCACTCAGTTAAACGTGATATAGAGATTTCATACAAAGCTTTCATCACAATATCCGAACACAACTTGAAAAAAGATCCCACAAGTTTTTGGAGCTATGTAAATTCGAAGAAAAACAAATCTCGAATTCCGGGATATATGTACTACAATGAACAAACATTATCCTCGCCTGACGCCATTGTTAATGCATTCGCAACAAACTTTGAAAGCGTATATATTTCTAACAATAATTTAGCAAACACAAACTTAAGTATCGGAGAACCTCACAATACAAGTGATTACTCACATCTTCGTAAAATCACGGAGAATGACATCATTTCGGCATCCAAAAAATTGAAAAATAAATTGACGGTTGGACCAGATGGCATTCCAGTCAAACTTGTTAAAAATCATATTGCTCTTTTTGCTATGCCTCTCTGTATCATCTACAACCTCATGCTAAAAAATGTTTACTTCCAGAATATATGGAAGCTGTCGAGGGTATGCCCTATTTTCAAATCAGGCAAGAATGCAGAAATTGTAAATTATAGACTGATTGCAATAATATCAGTGTTCTCGAAATTGGTTGAAATAATTTTATCGGACTTCATTTATAATCACGTGCGTAACACAATTTCTGAATTCCAACACGGCTTTGTGAAGTGTCGTAGTACTGCATCAAATCTTTGTATCTTCACCCAACATGTTTCCGATAAATTGGACCAACGTAAGCAAGTTGATGTAGTATATACGGACTTCAGCAAGGCATTTGATCGGGTTTCACATCACCAATTACTGATGAAATTATCCAGCTTTGGCATTTCGAGAAGCATTCAATATCTCCTGAAATCATATCTTAGTGAAAGAAAATTATTTGTAGAATATGCAGGAATTAAATCGTTTACATTCAGGGCAACCTCCGGAGTTCCTCAAGGTTCAAACTTGGGTCCACTACTATTACTCCTATTCATTAATGACATTTCTCATAGTATCAAGTCCAAAAAACTACTTTTTTGCTGATGATTTGAAAATTTTCAGGGAAATAGAGGATCACTCTGATTATATATTATTACAAAACGATATCACTGAGTTACATGATTGGTGTCAGAGAAATGAACTATCATTAAATATTGGCAAATGCAAAACAATGACCTTTGCAAGGAAACCTTCTGTTCAAATGTATAACTACAAATTGAACAATATCCCATTGGCAAGAATTACCGAATCGAGGGATCTGGGAATTATCTTTGATGAAAAACTAACGTTCTCGTCACATATCGAACAAGTAGCATCCAGTGCAATGAAAATTCTGGGATTTGTGATGAGTTTTCTTCATTGGAGGTTATTTGTTCCATATATTATTCATTGGTCAGAAGCAAACTGGAATACTATATCTCCATTTGGAATCCTTGTCAAGGAAAATACATATATTGTATTGAAACTGTTCAGAATTTTTTTTTTAAATTTCTTCACTTGAAAAAACATGGATCTTACCCCATAAGGGGGCATAGCTATGATTTACTCTCAGAAGAGTTCAACTTTGCATCACTCAAAAAACGCCGTCAAATTAACGACTTGATTTTCATGTACAAAATCATACATAATCAAATCGATTCATCTACTCTTCTTTCATACTTGAATTTTAATGTTCCTCGTATAACTAACTTCCAGATCGCAAATAACATTCCACATCGACGTACCCAACTCCCAACACCACTTTCACTATCCTTTGACTTCTATGTGTAGAAGCTACAATAGTCTACAAAATATCGATATATTTTTTTTAACCTTATCTCAGTTTAGGAAAGCAATATATAACGCACTACATAACTAAATTGTACTTATGCTTATATGTTACAATTACATGTTATGTAATGATAGTAGCAATTTTGTTTTCTTTTTCATGGATAATATTATATGCTTTGATTTTGTATTATGTACTCCTGTAATTGGGTCTTATGATCTGTTGGATGTATTTTCTCAATAAATAAATAAATAAATTGAGGACTGTTCTCTGTATGAATCTGGGGTTGTTTATGACCACTTCAAACCGGATCGGCATGATATCTGTCGGTTTAGACATGGCTTCTAGGAAGATTTGTTCCAAAATCTTTAGATTTCAAATTTCGTGCTTCCAAGTTTTTTTTCTGGTACAGCCTGAAGGCAATATTTGCTGCTTTTTTCATTACACATAGGTGCAATGGCGGAAGGTTTAGCATTAGCTGCAGTAGTGCACGTAAATATTACTCCTTTAGTTCCCAAGCAAGCTAGCCACTGCACTTTCTGCCACCATGCCAGTGAGGCGTAGGTGACCGTTATTTTGATGATTCAGACCCCATGTCTTACCGAAGACTCTGCGGCATGTTCAGCTTGCCGCTATAGTCCTGGAAAGAATGTGATTGATTTAGCTGTTCCATGTCAGTTTTTGGAAGAATATAACGCCCAGATATTCTACTTTTTTGGAAAATGTTAGCTGGGTCCCATTCGTGGTTAGGGCTTCAAGTTCATACTTTCGCCTTCTGTTGCTAGGATTGACATTGAGTTCCTCCTTTGCGCACCAGCTTCTGATTGTGTTTAGGGCAACTTGCATGCGGTCGGAGATTACTCTGTCATGTCTGCCTCCAATGGTGTCGACCAGGTCATCGGCGTAATTTTGAGTCGTTAATTCAGATTCTTGTAGGTTTACTAGTGGGTTGTTGACAATCAGTGACCACAGTAAATGGGATTGAATTCCCCTTGGGAGGCAACCTTTTTTCTCTCCCCCCAGGGTCGCTACAATGACTCTGCTTTTCAGCATTGCTTATATACATCTGATCAATGAGGCATATTGATATTCCTTTTCTCTAGGGATCTGTTTATGCTGGAGGCATGTGATGTATAATATATCAGATACGTCCTCCAAAAGCATTTTAGCTGTCATAGTATTTGACCGACATGATAATACCGATAGTATTAAAACATCTGAACATTTAAAGCTGATTCTGATACATGCGTGCCCATGCAGGGTGTTTGAAGCACGGGCGGTTTAAACTATATCTTTTATCTCATGCAGAATGGGCACACATGTATCTGAATCAGCCTTAAAGGCAGTGAAAAATACATCGGGATTATTTGTAAAACCCAAGTGGCATTAGCCCAGCATTGACAAAATTATTACAGAACCAAATAAAATATGTTCTTGTGATGGAAACGTGAATAAAAGGCGTTTGAACCGCCCGTGCTTCAAAAACCCTGCATGGGTACGCATGTATCTGAATCGGCCTTTAGGCAGGAAGCACATTGAGCAAACAGGCCACGACCGAAACTTCCAACAAGTACATTCTTATCGCACAACTCACACTTCATGATCGTCTTCGGCTGGTTTTCAAAGGCCAAGTTTGAAATTCCATCTGCTGGAAATTTTGGTCGGTCTCAGACTATTGATGCGCCTAATTTATGTAACATATTCCTTATGAAAAAATTAAATAACGATCAAATTTGACATCGTCTAGATAATCAATCAAGACAGGTTAGTTGTTGGGTACCAACAGAAAGTAGCTTATTATATTATTATATTATAGAACGTTCTGAAAAGTGACAACTTCAACTGGATGGAAACAGAAAAAGAAAATACCTATTCCTTGAACGCTCCATCTGGAAATAATACCAAGAAGACAAAAAATGAGCATTTTCTGGAACCTCATATATGGGTGAAAAAACCATAACACTCTCAGACATTAGTTCTTCCCGTTCCTATGTTACGAATTAAGAACGTTTTCTAGAACCTATTTCATCAGAAGACGAAATTGAAGTGGAAAATATGGCTGTAGGAGTTTAGAAAAGTATCAAAAGTGAAAGGGGAAAGCCCGTTAGTAGATATCGTACGGAGAATGTAACGAGGAACTAGATACTACAAGAGAAATACAAACAAAAATTCTGCTAACTTCAACAATCGTTCTAACATAACAATCTTATTGTTTTACGACTGTTTGTGTGACTGATATGAAAATGTGGTGCAACTAACTAAAAATTAAAGCAATTTAAACACATTTGAAACATTATTTGATCTCTTAGTGTAGCTGGTATAAAATGTTGTTCTCGATCTCTAACTTACAACCTTTTTTCTTTTTTCGTTTATAAAAAAACACATTGTCATAATCCGTTCTCCTTCACCATTACTTCTCATTATTCTAAGCATTAGTATCAGAATTATGACAAAATGGTCGTTCAAAAATTCATTATGTTGATCCTAGTGAATCAGTAATAGACGAATCAATTTCCCGGAACCCGCCTCTTTGATTTTGTGTTAAATTTTCGTTATTAATTCAGAGCTACCTTCTCCAACAACGCAGTATATCTCTACATGGTTCTGAATGTAGAATATTCCAAGGACAACTTAATCAAGCAATATCCCAATATTCCCATTATTAAAAAACTGTTCGTAGAAACGTCCAAGGAAATAAATATTATGATAAAACATGATAATATAAACTGACACAGATTTCAGTGAAACATACTCGATAAGCGACCTAGATGAACTTTTATTAATCAATTTTATTAGTTATTCATTCGTTTATCGCTTATATTTTCTCTTATACGTTTCTATGAAATTATGCTTATACAGTTCATTCTCAAAACTTTCGTAATTATCTACAAAAAGGCCAAACTTGGACAACAGCAAAGACACTCAACATTCACGTCTTGTTATACGAGGTATTACAGAAATCATGGCGAACTAAACCTTACTAACATGAAAAAGTCTTATCCTGTAGTTATGTGAATATTAATGTCGGTGTTCCACAGGGTTTAGTGTAGGGCTCAGTACTGTTTCTATCATATATGAATAAAATCAAGTTCATTTCTTCAAAGGCCCATTTTACATTATATCAGAACACACGCCACTTAAGATTCCACGCTGGACAAAAAGAAGTTGCCTGTTTCAACTTGACCATTTGTTCGTAAATTAGTAATTAGCAATTAGTAGGACCACCGCAATGAACAGCTTTTCATTTGCAGTTGACTTACAAATATACAGATTGGCAAATGGAATATTAAGACATTAAATTTGTCTCTTCAAAATCATTAAAATTATAAAATTAATTACATACCCACACGAACACGGTTTTCCAGTAAATCACAGAAAATGAAAAGTAGGGTCAGATGATGCCAGGCGTTTTTCTGCAGGAGACTTTAGTTCTTGGAAGGAACCTTCTTAACGCTTTCCGACATCAGGAACTTAGCTCTCAGGAAACTGATAAACTTCGCAAGAAGTCTCGAAATCCCGAGACTCGAATAGATCAAGAGTCACGAAAAGAACTTATAGGTCGAAGTGCTTGTGAGGTTGCACAGCCTGTATGACCACCTTACAATCTACATTCTACAATCTACAGGGCCAAATCATTGACAAAACACATTATTTAGAATAGAATGCAGAATTTAAAGATCGCTGGTAGTATGTCAGAATCAATTATGTTAAATCTCTGTTTCAATATTGTGATATCTCTCTATATGCAGACGATCTAAAGTTCTTCAAAACGGTACAATCTAGCAATGACATTGACTGTATCCAGGATGACCTGGGTAACTTTTGTGCATACTGAGATTTTTGAAAATTAACGTTAAGAAATGTAATGTAATGAGATTTTATAGAATACGGCAGCCTGTCATTTGTAATTACTCCATTACTGATATTGCTCTTCAGTCTGTCAATAGTTTAAGCGATTTAGGAATTATCTTCGATAAAGACCTCAACTTTAATGATCACGTCAATAATATTTGTAACATAGCATTCAGAATGCTCGGGTTCATAAAAAGTAATACTCGCCTTATTACATACTGTGGCGCTATAAAGACATTATACTTATCACTGGTCCGTAGTGTTTTAGAGTACAATAGTGTAATTTGGTGTCCTATTTATGCTTGTCATAAAGAAACACTGAAAAAAGTTCAGAATCGTTTCACTAAATACCTAATCTGGAAACTTTGCTTACCATATTTTGGATTTAACCCACATTTGAGACTTTCTGTATTAGATTCAAGTCACTTGAGGATAGACGTAAACTTGCAATGGTTCTATTTCTTCATAAAATAATAAATTCTTACTTTAATTGTTCTCCTCTTTTAGAAGAGCTTCTGTGAACTCCAGAACCCTGAGAAGAAATAACACTTTTTCATTTGGGTTACGGTAAACTATGTTTAAAAAAATGTCAATTAAACAACTTAATCCCGTCATTGTTCACTAGACTTCTAAATAGTAATTGTTTATTTATTTTCAGATTTTTAACTCACCTCCAGTGTTTGAATGTGTTTGTTTTTTCTTCATTGAAACTTCCTTAGTGTACCATTTGGGATTCTTAACTCTAGTGTTTCAATGTTCCTTATTTTTCCATTTGTGACTTTATTACAATTCTGTTTTGACTTATTTATGTATTGGTTTATGACCTAATCATAGTGTTTGAATGTTTTTATTCAATTGATTTTTTTTGATGTACGGTATTTTATTACAACTTTCTAGTTATCTTGACTAATAAAATAAACAGTTTTATTTATTTTTATAACTTTAATTTAGTGTTTCAATTGAAACTTCTTTGATGAACCATTTGCAATTTTATTAAAATTCTGTAGTGTACTTTACTAATAAATAAATAAATGAACAAACAGAATTCATTTGACAATAAATACCAGAATGGGCCTGTTAGCGCCATCTGTTATACTAAAGCTAAACTTTGCAGAATTGAATCTACAGGTACCCTACATACGTGGTTTCATATACATTTCTGTAATCACATGAAATTTATCCGTGCTCTACAGTCAAGAAATTTAGTTGACATTTCAAAAAATTTCTCAGCTGGAAAATTTGTTGTGTAACAAATGTATCAAACCTGCAAAAGCAGGCTATTCTGTGTAAGTGTGTTATGCCCAAGTCGAATCATATGGGAGAGGAATAATATGAAATTATCTTTCATATCACTATTATGAGAATTGTACGAGTTGGGTGAAACGTAGATCACACCAATAAACGTGCGATCTCAAGCACGGTCGAAAACTGTTTCTCTCTAGCTGACCCCCTTCCTCCTGTATTCCCACCTGAATAATCCTGGGCACGGTCGTGAAGGACTGTACATTTCCATGAAAACTCACGATGAGAACATGGAAGAGTATTTGGCGATGAAAACCTGAGTATTTGCTTTTTGATTACCAGCAGTTAGTTATCTCTTATCACTTACTCAATCCATGTATCATTTTATTGCTATGGCAGAATTTTTTATTAATTCGCCAACACCTGAGATATATAACACGCCACGCCGCAGTTCAACTTAGTCTGCAGTCATGTTCGCCAATCATTCAGCATTACTGATGGTCTTCCTGACTGTATTAATACTAACAATAGCTGTTTCGGCAGCCGCTGAGAATAAGTCTTTTGTACTCCAAAGTATTATTGCAGTGCCATGCCAAGCAGGGTTCGTGAAAGTGGGAACCAGATGCATAAAAGAATTTTGAAAAGTGGTGAGTTGTTCATTATTCATTTTATGTGGCACTTTCCACACCATACTTCGTATATGACTCATAACTCAGTTGGTTTTTCCAATACTGAACTTCTGGTGGATGTTTTCCGCAAAAATAAACACTGAACATTCAAGCATTCCATGACTCTTTTATGGTGTATTATTATTTATTTTTCACTTGACCATTACTGCTTTATAATACCTTGGCAAGGATTGCTATTAACAGACCCATAACGCCCGAGGCGTTATGGAGGGAGGGCATTATGAATCATAATGCCCGCTAAATTATTTTCTCTCGAATAGCAATTAAAATTTTCCAATGTACTTGAAAAATTAGTACCAAGTTTGAAGTTCTGTGAGTTGACCGATGATGAACTCAATATGCATTCGGTTTCGTTCGGAACGTCAACATTTTCTTTGTCGGAAACGAAATGGGCTATCATTGTAGCAATTTTATTCTTCGAGGAGATACTTTCTTCAATATAGCTCTCCGCTAACGTTAGGTTTAGGTTAGGTTTGAACGTGAGTGGGCCCATATCAGGCCCTCCACTGCGGCCAATGGCCTATTGTGGCTCACCCTATGGTTATATTTCTCCCAGTATATCCAATCTCTTAACGAAATTGAGGAGTATGTTGGGAGATCAATTTACCAGGTTCTCTGGCCTTACTGTTGTATTGCCAAATGTTGAAAATCTGGTTCTGGCCGCTGCGGGGCATGTACATAAAATGTGCTTAACCGTTTCATCCTCCTCCATGCATAGGCGGCACTCTGCATCTTGTGCAAGTCCGATTTTATGCAAGTGGTGTTTGAGTTTGCAGTGGCCAGTGAGCAAACCTACTATAACTCTGAGATGTGCTCTACTGAGTTCTAGCAGCTTGTCAGAGTCCTGTTTTTTCCTTGTGCAAGCAATAAATGCTTTGGAATGGGCTAGGCCCGGTAGACTACGCCAGTACTCGAGTCTTTTGTTGTCAGCCCAGGATGTTATGACATTGTTGGCAGTGCTATGTGCTATACCGATTACCGGTTCTGGCCCAGTGAACGTTGTTTCGGCCCCCCCTTTTGCTAGGGCGTCCGCTATTTCGTTTCCTTCTAGGCCCGTGTGACCTGGTATCCAGACTAGGTTAACGTTGTTGCGTTGTGCTCTGGATTTAAAGCAATTGGATTCAAGCGCTTTCAGTGCTGCTTGACTGTCTGAAAATATTTTTATTGTTTTTCGTGTGTGGCGTCGATTTTCCAGCTCCCTTACACACATTTCAATGGCATATACCTCTGCCTGGAATACCGTAGCTAATTCACCCATACTGAATGAGCGTTTCACTACTGGGTTTATCCCGTATATATCCGCTAACGTACTACTCTTCCAATTTCCATGTAATTTTAGTGTTTCAAAGGAAGCACCACCTTGAACAAGATGCGTTGACGAAGTTCGGCGTAGACAATGTCCGGTGTAACCTTTCGGGTTTTCCAAATTAAGGTATTTCGCTATGATAGAAGGAACACTCCTATAGTATTTTCACCTACAGGTAACTCAATGCATTTATTAATTCTGTAGGTTAAAAGAAAACCTAAGTTTTTTACATCCTTTTGGTCGTAGTACACACAAAAAAAAATTATCTCAGATTGACAAAACGCATTTCTTTGAAAATTCAAGTAAAACTCTTTTTTCAATTGAGCATATTTCTTTGAATCGAAACATCTGTTATTTTCAAGCAAAGGATATAATTTTATTGAAATATTTGCTCAATCCAAGAACACCATTATAAAATTAAAAATGTAATTTCTTCAGCTTGATATGGTTGATTTTTCGGAATGAATAAACCTAATTTATTGATTTAATGCTTCCTCTTTTTGATATAAGAATATAAATATACATTTCTTCAAATTAAAAAACGGAAATACTTAAAGTTGATATTACTGACTCTTTTCAATTGAAAAAATATGAAATTTTATTTCAGTACTTCATTTTCTCAATAATAGTATATACATTTTGATTTCTTTCAATGAAAAAATGAAATGTCTTCAACTTTATATTACAGTTGTTATATTACATTTGAAGCTGAGATAATATTAAAATTGGATGGTAAAACCACAGTAAGTATTGCTAAATTGTGATTAAATTATTCCGATAGTATGCTGAAGTGCAGAGTTTTGTTTCCATAGCCTTGATCAGCAGTTAAAAACATGTTGAGTCCCACAGAAATTATAGAGATCTGAGGTGGATCCCAGATAGGTGCAGCAAATGTTCAATACATTTCTAACATTGTTGACTGACATCATTCTTCTAGGACCGGCCCTGACGGATTCCATAGGCTGTTGTGCAATTGGTAAGGGGGTGAGGGGTGTAATGTCTGCTTCAGTATTGTAGTTAGAAGTGTTTTTCGGGTCTCGCCGTTCGCAGGTTACAGGTCTCGTTGAGGTTAATGTGCGTATTGTGCCATTGTGCGTTTACATACATTCGGACTGGAGTTGGTATATTTCATATTAATTGTGAGAAACAGTCATGAAAACAAAAACATGGATATCCAAAAACTTCTGAAACTGTGCAACCTTGATGGAAGGATTAAGTACTTGTATCAAACTTCCTTGGTAGGTGAGTATTAAAAGATGACCGGCACAACTCCATGGATACTGGATTACAAAAGATGGTAGGCTGTTTTATAGTTTTATAGAAAAGTTAATGGGTAAATAATTCATAGTACTTCGGCATTATGCCTAACCAACGAATGTGAAGAAATAACTTTGCATCGATAGGTATAAAAAGTAGAGGAAAGTGTAGGTATTTACCTACATGGGAATGAGACGCACTTGCATCAGTGTATTTTGATACTTCTATATTCTTGATTCAAAACTATAAATATATATTTCTTTGAACACAAACATATTATTGAAAAGAAAATAAGGTGTATTATGGGGATAATGAAGCCATTCTGTATAGGATCAAAATTATTCACTGGTTAAAGAATTATTTTCATTTCTTGAGAAATACAACTACAAGTTAGAAAGCTAGAAAAATACCTCTTTTGAATCCTTAATTATTTAGATGAGCTCTACGTTTGAGAATTTAGGTATTCAAACTTTCATGAAAAACCAACATTTCTGAGAAACTATTGATGATTTCGTTTGAATTTTGAGTTTATTAAATAAGCATTATTTCAGATAACAAAGTAACTATCGAAGATTTTCCTTTCCTGAATGAGGAATATTTGAAGAAATTAGCTATTTTCCTCTCATAGGACAACGTAACAGGATCCTTCTACGGGATGAATAAGTGAAATAAAAATTGGTATCGATAGAATTGTTGTTACTTCTTCAAAACTGTTTCATCTTCATTAACTTGTCTATCATTTTAGATAGACATGGACTTTGAGAGGCTCTACCCTGCATCGATTATGAACTTTTATGCAAAATAGGCACCATTTTACAACCCCATTATGCAATATAAGAAAATAACTTCAAGAAAAAGTGTTGGGAGTCTGATCGAAAAAATTGATTCCACTGAAAATACAGGTAATTTGATGTGTATTATTTATTCAGATAAATTCACGCTCTATTGAAAGACATGATTTAGAGAACAATAGTGCATTTCTTCGTTTCATTTCAAAAGAAACAGTGTACCAGAAAATATTTTTAAATTATTTTTTCCGTAAACTTAATTGAACTAATCTTAATCAATTTTTCGGTTTGGAATTTTTGGGTTTCAAATTATTTCTAATTCCTTGTAATGTCAAGTTTGTCAATAGTAGGTAATAGGTGCAAATTTTTTTTAGACGTCAACTTCATCGAACAGATTTTGCTGCTGCCTCAACGATTCCACCTAGGGGCAGAGTGAAGCTGAATAATGAAACAGAAATTTTCTACTGTAGAATGCCAAGAAGCATTCTTGTACATGTTACGGTATATATACAGAGCAAGGAGGAAACATCTAGCTAAAATATATACAAGACTCAAGATATTTGAAAGACTAGAGACTCGAAAGTGGGACTGAAAAGACTCAAAATCAAATCCAAGTGACTCAAAGACTCAATCAAGCCTAAGACTGAAAGACTGAGCCGATGACTGAAATACTGAGGTGGAGATTTATGGACAGAAAATTCTGTTTTTATTGTAGATCTTGATGTTTTTCTCATATTTTTGATCACATATCGATGCCCTAACTCGCAAACCAGTTGCTCCATTGATATAACGTGGAGTTAGCGGGTTTGCGAATTAAGGCATCGATATGTAGAAAATTTTATTTGTGTTTATTTTTTTTTCTGGTGAAATATGGTCTTTTTATTTTTTCTCAGTTCATATCCAAAGTTACTGATAATAAGGATTTTTTGAATCATATGTTAGAATATTGTTAACCAAAGAATTGTTTTGATTCATGTAAGAATGATAATTATGTTGAATAAAACTTTTTTCATTGACCTTTTTGTTTCAATTATTTTCGTACGATGGAATTCATTATTTATAATTCATTATATTAATTCATTGAATATTTTTGTTGAAGGGAATGAACGAAAGATTCATTCTGATTAGTTAATATATTTGATTCCACAATATTACTCTATATATTCAAAGTTTTATAATAATTAATTCATATTTTCGGATCAATACCAATATTTAAAGTAATCTAAGTAATAGATATGTTGCCTCAAACGAGTAATTTTGTTAAAGAAAACGAACCTAAGTTTCATTCTGATCAATGTATATATTCAGATCAATAATATCCTTTCATCAAGTCGAAGTATCCATTGTGTAACTAAATAAACCGTTCCTCTTGAAGTGAATGAATGTAATCTTCATTACGAGAAATTTATAGTTTCAAATCAAGAAAATATCCATCTTCAATGGATATTTTTCGTTTCTACTTCAAAACAATTGTTTTATTGAAGTAAGTAAATAATTTTTTTACTATGAAATAATTATATTTTCCACTCGAGATATAAAATGTTTTCATATAAGCATATATTTGTTTTCAATTAAGAAATTTGTTGAGAAAATTGATTCTTTGAAACAAAACAACCATCTCTTTCGTTATATACAAACAAATTATTTACTTGAGTCAATGCAGTCATGCTTATTCCAAGAAATTATTTTTTTGTGTGTACAATGTACTTTTTAACTAGGTTCAAGGTTCCTATTTTGCTTCCTTCAATGGTGAAACTTTTCGAGGTGCAGGTCTTGGTTTCTCGTACCTCGATCAGTAAAACTGCTCATCGGTCTTCAATGTCATCAATTGTCATCTTGAGCATTTCATCACGTCTTAAGCCTCCAAATACGCCCATTACCAGAACAACTTTATGTAGCAGAAAAGTATCATCTGGAGCTTTTCTTATGAAAAGTAATACTTACTTGTCCACCTTCCAATACCTTTGATCAGTTGACTGATTGCTGATAAATTAATGTTTTCTTTAACAATCAATGTTGATTTCAGCCGTGAGTATTTGCATTATTTTCCTCCACTAACAAGTTTGTCAAGTCTTTCAAAAATGCAGCGTCATTTTATTGAATAAACAACCCTTAGCAACCTCTTCAATGTTTCCATGGCAATTGCATAGAAGCTCACTTGTGCTCAGTTGACGACCAGAACGCAGTAAATACTATTAGAAGAAATTTATGAAGTAAACAACGTCGTTTCGTAAAATATGAAAAATGTATGAAGTAAACAACGTCGTTTAAGATAATTTTTTCCTGAAAAATAAAATCTTTTATGGACCACGAGCGTTACTAGATCCTAACGCCCATCGAGCAACATTCATTCCTCGGGCCCTCGGGCGTTAGGATCTATATAACGCACTTGGTACATGAATAGCTATTCTAAAATATGTGAGGGAACTTTCCCGAATGATTTGAAAACTGTGGTTGTTTCGCCGATATCAAAATAAAACAATTAAATATATTTTCGTGAAGAATTGCCGCCCAATGCATCTATAAAAAAATCTTTCTTTTCATAATGAACAAAACGTACTAAGTCCATCGATCTCTGAAATCTGTGATCTCGACACTTCTTTATTCCTGATAAATCAACGGAGAGCGTGCTAGGGGGGTGGCAACCATCACCCGATGCCCTGGTGATTGGCGACACCACCTACAGAAAAAGGATGATAAATCGGACTGGCAGCTCATGCGCATCTAGGAGGCAAAAGGCAACTTTCCCTCTGATGCCATGAGCTAACTCCACCGTAAATCCTTTAAATCGGTTCATAGAATAACACTAAGCCCATGAAGTGTGGCGGACTACATGGCGGCGAACATTTAACCCTTGAGAGCTACCCCTCTGTACAATGTTAACGGGACAAACGGAATTGTCTTACTGAAAATTTTCCTCCATTCATTTGGAGTGTTTTCCAAATGCATCATCATTGCGTATACTACATTCACTTTTAATTAGTATAAATGAAGGGTACTCGATTGAGTAGATGGAACCACCCCCATAAATTTCGTAATTTCTGATTTTTGTAGCTCATTCTCTCCATAGTAGATATATTAGGAACTGACATTATGCATTCTTTACTATGTAGTAATTTTCACTTATAAAGTTTGACATATAGAAGTTATGCTTCAGTTGGCATATTTGACATATTTTAAAAATAAATAACTGCTTTTTCATTTATATTTGTTCCAAATACAAAATTTCTAATGTTTTATATTAGAAATTACGATTTAACCCTATTCTCAAATCTTGAAGAAACTCAAACAATTTAACGCCTTTTTCTTAATTTTTGAGCAAAAAATTATTCAGATGCTATTCCAGTGGTTCAAGCAAAACCAGTTTTGGTGTTGTTGGAAGCTTTCACCTTCTGATAATGAAAACTTACTAATTCAAGGAAATATTTGCAAGCATAGAATGCCAAATGAATGATTTATCCCCATAAGTTACTGCGTTTACAAGAAAAACAGATTTCGCCATCGGAATTGCCTATTAGAAGAAGTACGAAACGTTCAAAAAGACTTGAACTTCTCTCTTTCAAACACGTTTACGTATCCGTTATCAAAACATGATGAAAACTCTATTCGTTTAATATCTGGAGATAATAAAATCAATTTCTTTGACGAAGTTTAATGAAATCTGCCAGGAAATTATCCAGGGTGACATTTGCTATCTTTAGATACATGGAGTTTTCTTATCTGTCAATAATTATTCTGTTATTAACTATTGCTTCCCTGAGAAGAGGTAAAACCATTTATTGGACTTCGACACTTGTAACTAGATGTCCCTCATTTAACATTTTTTCAATTTGAGAAGGTTTAAATCTTAAAAAGACCGTTTCAAGAAACGAATTTTCTCCACAAAATCAAAATTTCAATCAATAGAAAACTCATTTATATTATTATGCACTAGCGGGCGGTAAAGTACACTTTACCGCCCGGTTCGCCGGGCGTAAAGTGGCACTTTCCCGCCCGTGCCAATAATAAATATACTAAAATTGTCCATATATACCTACGCACATCATTTCACGGAAGACCTACCACGAAACAATGAATTCAGTTCAATAAAGAAATACTCATTTAAAAACTTTTAGTCATAATCTACATTTTTGCTCCATAACACTGAAAATTAGAATTTTATATTAACTATGCAATTGTTACAATTTTGAATATTGAGGGTGGGATATTCACTTTTCTCTTGAAAATAATTATTCCCTTTTGAAACATCCTCACCAGTCATTTTAGATGTGGATGGTAGGTCCAAATAATTATTATTTGGTATCGGTCCATCACCATCGCCGGCAATTTTTTTGGCAATATTCAATTTATTTGAAATCGAATGTAACTCTCTGCTACTGTAGTTGATTTCCAACCAGCGTGTCTTTTGATATTGGTGATACTTTCCCCAGCATCAGCCAATAAAGTGGCTAAAGAACGCCTGAAACAATGACCCGTATATTCTTCTGGGCTTGGTAGCTTCAAAAATGCTGCAATTTTTCTTGGAATTTGACCGAGGATATTCTTCCCAACAACTTGTTTTGTACATTTGTTGTTCTTATAGAATATAAAAAAATGCCCATGTTCAGTATTTGCGGGACGTAGACTAGCATATCTTCTATAAATATCCAAATAATTAACTGACTGGTTTTCAGTACTGCAGATGGTAAATGTTCGTTGTATTTTAGTTTTTGACTCTCGAATTGTAATCAATAAAGCATAAGTTAGGTCTTGAATGTCATCAAGCTTGAGATTTGTTAATTCTTCTCTACGACAAGCACCATGTACCCCAAATATTAATGCAACCTATAAAATAATCAATAACTTATTAATTACTTAATAAATATAGGTAGGTATAACATACATTCATCATCAGATATACATTATCTGGAGCTTCTTTTAGAAAAAGTTCCATTTCATCCCCATTCAATATTTTGGATTTCTTCGGCTTATATCCATCATTCTTCCGTTTCAAAAATGCTATCAATTTTGGAAATTTGCTTATGTTTATATTATTATACAAATTCAAAGTAGACATCAATATCGAATAGTCTGACCACAAAGAAGATGGTTTTCGATTCTTGGACTTCTCAAAAAAATATCCCAGTAATATATCTTCTGTAATCACCTTCACATTATTTTCATTGCGCCATTTTATGAACTCATTTTACGTCTTTTCGTAAAGTTTTTTTGACTTTGTTGGTAGCAGTTCGAGTTTGGCACTCTCAGCCGATTCCAAAATTTCCATTGGTATGTATATATTATATTCTTCATCTGATGATTCCATAATTTTCGTGTTGAGTTCACTCACGCACTTTTTCAGATAAACATGATGAACGTTTATTGCGATATAAATATATATACAGTGTCCGCCAAAATCTTGGAACCATATGGAAAACTTTTTTATTAATAGTTTCTCAGAAAATTTCATTCTTCATAAAAGTTAGTTTCCCATGCTGTTCCAAGATTTTGGTGGACACTGTATAAACCGCTAGTGCATAAAATTGTGTATGTATCACGTGCGTAAAATGCGTTTATGTCCTTCGGCGTGTAATGGCCCTCGGCTAACGCCTTCGGCCATTATCCACGTCGCAGGCCATAAACGTCTACTTTACGCCCTTGATACATAAATAACTATTATGCCTTACTTAGAGAATGATTTTCCATTGGCATTCTCGAAAGACAACAGATATTAACTTTATTCATATATAGTCTAGTTAATAAATTGTAGATAGTGTCTCATGGTACATTTTCTGGTTTTTAAGGGATTTGAAAGTGCAGAGGGGATGTACCAAAGTGGCAAAGTAAAACTTAATTTAAAGCCAAAGTACCTAGCTTATATCTGTTCTATTTTTTGACCTGCTTTATACAAATTATGAACCGTACAACCGATGAGTCAATATCTACAATTTAGGAACTAGACTATAGGATGAGGTGGGATGCAAGATAAAAAAACTAATATAACTAACAAAAAACGTTCTATTTCAGATTCGAATATGTAAATTTCCATCTTTAATAATAACCAGATAGCGTGACGTAATCTTGTTGCCACCCGGTATAACCACTGTCATTGCAGTCGAAAACCTACTAATTCCTTTGACCAACTAGCCCTGTTCACTATTTTCAAGTTTGTTTATTGTATGATAAAACGAGATAAGATAAAATAAATATTATTTTTCAGTATTCATGTTATTTTATTCCACTCGAAAACTTGTCCTTCCTACAGTTTTTCCATAGCTACCGTCATTTTCAACCTATCCGTTTTCATCCTAAAAACATTCAAGTGGAATGTGAAATATCTATCTGTTACTCTCCGAAAATACATAAAATTCTTTCTCATGCAGACAATAATTATTTATTCTCATTGAGACTGTTTGAATATCATACCGATTACAAGTCACACTTATTTGCAAAAAGCAAAATCTCATAGATACAAACTGAAATGAACCAATATTTCAAATCGTAGAAGAAATCTGCCTCTCCATATCGGAAGAGACAAATTATTCAAATGTAAGTATATCTGAACCTGTATGTCACTAGCGCTTAGTTTTCAAGCAGATATTCTTGGTGATAGGAAAGTAAATAATGTTAGGAAATTGTCCTTCACATGGTTCTAACAAATCTGTTTAAATGTTTGTGATCATCACAAACTTCTCAAAAATTTGCATAAACAAACTATTACCTCATATAGCTGTAAAGAGAGTTGCCAAAAAAATATAATAATTCTGCAAGTTTGATATTTGGGCCACTATGTGAAATTGTGTAGAATTTAATACATTCAGTGAACTTCATTCACCGCTTCAATCTCACACATAATATTAAAACTATCTTTTCTCCGATATACGCTACCAAAATGACGGTCATTACCTAGAGTGGAGATTTAGCTACAGTTCAGTATTGTTCTACCAAACGACTGATATTTAGGAGCTGATACTTTCTACTACACTCGTGAAATATTCGACGCAGGAATTGGAAACTTTTCAGTAAAATCTGAGACAAAAGTTTTCAATGTTGTCATCTGAAAAATTATATGTAGCTTCATTTCAATATTTTCATTACATTTCAACACCTATTCCCAACCTTCATCTATGCACTAACTCCAATCAATTTCAAGTTCAAAATTTGAATTCGCTAAAACAGTTCCAGCAAAAATAGGTCTTCATAGCTGTTTTTCTGCATTACGCCTCTTAAAAAACTCTCTCCGTGACAAGTATTAGCATAAACTTCGACAGATCTAGTCGGGGAAGAACAAAGTTGATGCAAATAATATGCTTGCCGTTCCGATTCTAATTTACTCCTTTGTAGTGATAAAATGGTCTGAAAAGGAGCTGTGTCAGATGAAAGTAAAAATTTGCAGAATGATGTACATTCATAGAAACTTGCATCCTAAATCGTCCGTTCCACGGTTATACTTTCCCAGACCACAGGGAGGCCGTGGACTTTTGAGCTTGTAGTGTCTACATAACAGAATGGTACTGGATGGAGCATGTAAAGTCATCAGAAGTTCAGAGCCTAGTTTTGGATTGTGTTTAACGCGTCACGATTACTCATTTAGGCAGCAGGCACACTGAGCGACCATGACCGACCGTCCGCGACCGTCCAACTACGACCAAGATTTCCAAAACGTGTATTCTTATCGGATAACTCACACTGAATGCTCGTCTTCAACCGGGTTTCGAAGACCATATTTAAAATTGCAATCTGCTGAAAATTTTGGTCGATCAGTGTGAGTTTGAAAGTTTTTATTTTTTTTGATCGTTGCTGGACGGTTGCGGACGGTCGATGCTGGTCGTTCAGTGTGATTTCTAGCTTATCGCGTTCGTGGAGTTGATGAAAAATATCTAGCCTCTGGGGGGTAACAGGCCCCTGTACTTTCGTGGCTCATTGTGATGATGTCGAAGCCCTGTTATTTTCCTAGTTAGAGAGCTTCTGGGTACGAAATATACTCATTGATGTATTACCGTCAGGCACTTTCAAGCTTTAATATTAAATTCTGTACACGCATATCATAAATCGTAAATCCTAGCAATATACAATCTTCAATTATCTCTCAGCCTTCAGAAATGAGGGAGTTGATCGATTCTTCCGATGTATTTGGAAGTAATGGAACGACGGAGAATACTTAGGGCTGATTGTACAAACGGGAGTTCAGCCGAAGCTTAACTGAATTGAATCTCATCTGAACCAAAGCTAAGCCCTTGGTTCGTTGTACAAATGACGTTCAGATGCGAGTTCAGTTGAGCTATAGAGATCAACATTTTTATACGGTACAAGTTCAGCAATGGTATTTTATATGACATTATAAAAATTTGACAATATACTATACTTTGAGTATTTCTCAACGGAAGTGACTCAAAAAGAATTGAAATGGAGGGAAATAACTATTCAAACGAAGTTCTGATGAAATTTTTTATTCTTCATGGAGAATGTGAGGGAATTATAGCAAGAACGTGCAGAAAATTCAATGAAAGTACCCTGATTCACAACCAATGAACAAATAGAAGTTTGTACGATTACAGCATAATTTCATTAATTATGGATCAAAATTGAAAACAGAACGACATTTACCGAAGCCTAAAACTTCAGATGAAGACAACATAATAAATGTTTTGGCCTATTTCCATGATTTGCCAAGCTTCCACTAGGAGTGCCGGATATGATTTAGGCTTGGATCGTATGCTTCTGTTCGAAAAATCCTTCATATTCATAACATGTACCCATACAAGTTTACAAAAGTTCAAGCTCTAAACCTATAAGATCATCAAAGTAGGGTATAATTCTGCGAAACAATCCTTATTCGCACCCAAGAAGATCCTAACTTCTTAAAAAAAATCATTTGGCCAGATGAATCAAAATTTTTCAGAGAAGGAATTTTTGATAGAAGAAACGAGCAGTTCTGGGCTGATCAAAATCCAAATGTTTTCAAGGATATGGGATATCAGGAAAAGTTTAGTATCAACGTATTTTGCCTTCTAAAGGATAACCGAATAAGTTTTCTTATTTACGATGAACTGTTGAATTCTGCGATATATCTTCAAATTCTAAGGTCACTTGTGAACGACTTCTTGATCAATCTGTCATTAGAAGAGTATCGAAGCAGTTGGTTTCAGCTGGATGGAGCACCGGCTCATTGCACTAGGGAAGTAACAGAGGAGTTGTTCGAGATTTTCGACGATCGCTGGTTCAGACGTTTGGGTCCGTGGAATTGGCCTGCGAGATCACCCGATCCCACGCCACTTGATTTTCACTTGTAGGGTAATTTGAAGAGAAAAGTATACATGACACCAGTGCACAATAAACGAGACCTACTCCAACGAGTGATAAACTGCATTGAAGAGCTAGATGCCAGTGAAATAAAGAGGGCTACAACAACTGTATCTTCAATTACCCGGATTTTGAAATGTTTTGAAGCGAATGTTTTCTAACTTTTGACAGATAGGTAATTAATGAAATTAATTTTTAATCCTACAAATTTTCTTTTGTTCATTGGTTGTAAATCAGGGAACGTTTTATTGAATTTTCTGCACGTTCTTGCTATAGTCCCCTCAAATTTCCCATGAAGAATGAATAATTTCATCAGAACTTCGTTTGAATAGTAATTTCCCTCCCTTTCAATTCTTTTTGAGTTGAGAAACACACAAAGGTATCATTAATAGTGTAGTACTTGTCAAATTTTCACAATAGCCACCCTAGATGAATATGAGAAAAATAAATCGATTTTTTTAGAAAACTGCTTTTATCTCGATATTCTGGCTAGTTAGCTATAGGAACATGATATATCAATTCGAAGGGAATTCAGTCATCTTTCAGGATATTTCATAGTATACAGGATGTTCCATTTATAAAAACGCATTTTAAACCCTTTGTGAATCTAGCAGTAAGATCATGAATTTTGAGCGACCCTGTATAACGCAGAACAAACTTCTCTGTACATAATCAATATACATGACCTTGATGAACTAAACACAAAATTGCAACTTCCTAAGAATTCAAATACCGCCGAAATAAACATTCAAGTCGAGCTATGTTTTGAATAAAATATATCAAAAACCGTTAGAGATAGGTATAGAAGAGTATGAGGCAAATATAATCAGAAAGGAATGGCATGTTCAAAATGAGGTAATATACAGGGTGTCCCAGTTGCTGAAAATATTTTAGATCGATATACCAAGAGCAACTTTTTGAGTAACGAAATTTTCAGAATGATCCTATGTCCCGTTCTCTGTAAACGTCTAAGGTACCATCGACCGTGACCCACCCTGTATATTATTGATGTAGGTGTTGTGACTGCAGACCCCCATGAAAATGCTGAAGATTCAGTTAATTTTTGTGATGAAGAGAGTTTTTCTCATGATAATAATATACATCATACCTCATATATATAAAACGAAATTAGATTTTCAGCTCATCAGCAGGGACGAGAAATTCTCGTAATAGTAGACAATAAGGATTCTACATTCATGAGTTCTCATGATGTTCCTAAACGAACGATCTTCTCACGAACTCTGTATCATTCTAATTCTTGAAATGGTTTTCAGAGGGGCGAAATACTTTAGGAGCTCGCTGTTAGTCAATCAGACCTACTAATTCTTCCATATATCCAGGTTTGTTATAAAATATATCCCGAATTGGCGATCTTATCTTTCATTTACCCAATCTTTCGTTGTGTCAGTTGTTCTAGATTAATCTCGGTTCTGTCACGCCGAAGCTCAAACCGTCAATTTTGCAGGTTCAACTTGAGCTGACGTTTAAGCTCGAGCTCAGAGTTAAACCGACAATGTAAAACTCAAATTTCCACTGAACTCAAGTTCATCTGTGGTTCAAGAAAAACTGAGGTTTAAGTCCCCTATGTACAATCGGCCCTTGAAGTTTCAAACCCATAGTTGAAAGTCCATCAACTTTTTTACTTTATTGGCAAAGTCAAAAAAAGCAACTACCTCTTAACCGAAAAATTTAACCCTTTTATTCATCTCAACCTCAACAGTAGCGTTGTTATTATTGCCATGAACATGTTAGGTTGTTTATTGACGTACACGGGTCATTACCCACTTTATAAGCATTAGAAACTAGTTCTCAGGCCAGTAACCGGGTGCAATTGCATATCAACATCGTATACTACACGAGATGTCAAAGGTTAATGTCTCCTTAGAGTAATACGCATGTCCCGATAACCTCTTTAGATACACCGAAAAATTGGACCAAAACAAATGACATAGCTCTCAAATCATCACTGAAAATACCGATGAATGACCGGCAAGTATTTCGTTGCCGAAATCACGATTTGTAGAAAGCATTTTGCAATCCATCAGATAATGTACCTAATTGAAATTTTGAGAGGGGTATGGTAAAGTAAACAGTTTTTTATACGCTTTTATATCAAGTGGAAAAGTTATGTTTATGTTCGATATCACACAAAACGTGATCCGCCATTATTTTTCATTCATGAAATGACGATAATGGCAATCAGTTTTTTTCCACAAAATAACAGTTCGTTAATTAGTGATAATAGTTTTTTTGACACAAATACATGTTTTTTATCATTTTGATTGTTACAATGTAAGATGATTTATTGTGGGGTGAAGTAGAGCACTGAACGAAAAATGAGGTTTTCATGCAATGTTGATTGTAAACAAACTGTAGATTCCTTCACTTCAGTTATTATTTTTTGTATAAAATATTGATGAACAAGAATGATTGATTCAGAACTGTATTACATATTCAAGTATCGTATCACTATAGGATGGAAAATTTGTCCCCATCGATTTTCGTAGTATGGATTTACGGCACAAATATTGAACAATATTCTATCAACAGCTCTGACTATCCACTCAAAAATGGTTAATCATCCACAAAATAATTATATTAGAATCATGCGACAAGCAACCGTTGTGTGACTTTGCTCTGAGGAAAATTTTTATTAACCGTAGCTGGAAATCCAATAACCCTAGCAAGAAATTCTAATAGCATAGCGAGCTATCACCTGTGGTTATAAAGTCGACTTTGCCCATTATAACTCACTTGGGATAAATAGAAATTGTCGAATAACGTAGTATCTCGAACTTTGCTACCGCTATGGAGTGCATTTACCTGTGGCTAGTAGACAATGTTTTTGTAGTAGCTGGTAAACTTTGCTTCCGCCAGCGAGTGCACCTACTTGTGACTAAAAGGTATTGCTGTAGTTGTAGGAATCTGACTTTGCTACCGCTGGTGTGTGCAATTACCCATAGGGCATTATTCATGTTGTAGGTATGCTATGGTAACACATATATCTATTTCTGTAACTGTATAGTTTTCAATGAAAAATTATTGCAAAAAGTCTGTTGGAATGTGTTCTAACAGTGACAAACAAGAAAGAAGTTTCGAAATGAAACATGTAAGACAATGAGTCAGGTGAATAAATTACAGCAGAAGCCTTACTATTGATTCATATTCCGCATACTTCATTAACACGAATATTATGTGTGTCTTGAAAAAACATGAGTAATAGCATTTGATTATATTCATTCACTTCACCCATTATCACATAATTCCTATGTTGCTTATTTGCACTATTCGGCAGTATGGCTGGACTAGAACAGCCGATAACACTGAAACAACCTTCAAATGTTCATTGCATTCGTGGAGGGGGCAATTTCCGTCAGAATTTCAGCAAAACTTCGAATAACCACAGCATGGAACAAAGTAGTCGTAATTAGGTTCTTCGAGTAATATTTTAGTGGCAGGTTGACAACTGTATTACCGTAAGTGGATGAACTTCTATGCGATGATCCACTTATCGTAAGCGAAAACCTTACGGTCACAGGCATGTAATTCATTAGTGATTATTCACTTAAGAAATTATGATTTTGATTGAAAAACTTACTGTCCTAGACTGACTGCCTAATAGCGACAGCATTATAACTACCTGTGGCAGAAAAACTACATTCAGCAAAATCGTTTTTGCTGCCATAGAATTTGAATGTGCTACTTCTATTCTATAATTTGTTATAGTAATAGTATTTCTTATTACAATAGCAAGAAATATCCCAGAAAAAGCTTTAATAGCAGAATTTTCCTCAGTGTGGTTACATTGGTCGTTGTCATCATTGTTATCCACATTTTGTGGAAAAAATGTATTTCTGTTCAGACTACTTTTTCATTTGTGAAAATTGTAGGGCGTCCGACAACTATAATTTCCCTAAAATTTTCTCGGAAAAGGCTATACCACTTGAATGAATATTTTTTTTAACACCTTTGGGAATTGACTTTTTCTCCCTAGTTTTTGGCTTGAAAGTGGAAAGGACTTATTGGAAAAATCAAATGTATAGTTTTAACTTTGCTGAAGTAATTGTTTTACAAATAAAAGCGCCCCCGAGGGCCCGCTTTGGGAACCGAAATGTAGATTTTCATGAGAATAGAAATCGGAAAAATCAGCTAATCGTATAGAGAAATAGAAGGAGTATTCATGCGTCCGATCAAGTAACACAACCTAGATGAGTGATACCCAAATAGAACTGAAGATAACATCTTTTCATAATGTTATCCCTCAAATCATGACATTATTGCAATGTCGCAATTTTTTAAGGATACAATAAGCACGTCAGCTAGATTTTGATATCTGTCGGGTATATTCATTGTCGATATAGTCTTGTCAGTACGACAACGCTGCATTTGATGTTTGACAGAACAATCATTTGAAGCTACCAGTGTCGTAACTATCGAGAAAGGGAAACCAAATTGGAAAAGAGAAAAATTAATGAATTATGAAAAAATCGTGTTCTCAAAATCCTGTGGAGATTATTTAATCATAATTTCAGGTTTCCATTCCATATTGGGTTTCCATTATTTCTATTTTATTGGCCAAGTCCAAATATCAGCACAGTTACACATGAAAAATATTCGAATATTTGATGAAATGATGTTTCTTTGGCTTCAAACAAGGTCTGTGTTCGGGTAAGAGTGCTTTCTGTGGTCCTATAGACGGCTCTGGTGCTTACTTTAGGTGCTCGGTAGCGAGGCGGTTAGATGCCTGCCTTCGAAACTTCCGCTTGCATTTGGCCAGGTTCGAATCCTGGATTTTTTTTTCAATTTCATAGGAATCGATAGGCAATTCAAGTTGTCTAGATGCCAATCCCGATGTCTGGTGCTTGTTTGGAGAGCGTGCCGACGACTAGGGTTTTCCTAAAACTGAAAAGTTAATATGCCACCAAAAATCAGTGAGTCGCCTCGAAGCGCCATGGCAAATAATAATAATAATAGCCGTCCTCTACCCGCACAGGCTATGCTCTATGAGTGTTTATGAAGAAGTATTATTATTATTATTATATAATTGTGTTGCCGTAGGGCAAGTTGACAAAACCAAGTGGAAATAGTTTGCATGTTGTGCCGGGGCTGTACTGATGAGCAGGTTTAACCGTGAAACTAGTATGCAGTAGACACACCTGTATTCGATTATCATTCGGTAGTTGTTACAGAAAGTATTGCAAAGTAAATTCTTATAAAATAACTTTGCCAGGCGTTGGGTAGACGTGATTCGACTTTCGTATGGGGCTATTCAATTATTATCTATTTAACGTTGGCCGGAATAAACGAAAGGCTCGATTTTTTTATCAATTTTCATTTTTGTATTTATTGCCTGTCGTCAAGTAAGTATACACACAGTTCCACATGAAAAATATTAGAATATTCCTCATGGTGTAATGAAACTTCGTTATTATTGAAATTGTTTTTTTTTGTGACTCCCTAAGAATGCAAGGTTTGTAGAATTAAAACACTAGGAGATAAGGAACTAACATCGAAGGAAACCAAAATTGTATGTGTTGAATGAACTTTTAGAAGTTTTTAATTCTGAAACTCAGTTTTGCAATTGGTGGGCCATTTCGCTATATGGTAGCTGATACGAAAGATAGATTTGTAAAAAAAATTTGAGCAATATAGTTTTGGAACTGTTGGGTTGGAAACTTGTATTCTTTGTTTCTGTTCAGAGATTAGAATAATGTTATATTTTTTCGCTTTGGCAGTCATCTTTAGTAATAGGCTCCTGAATAATCTTATATTAGGACCATTGGCGAAGAAAATTTCAATCCTTCCGCAATTATCAGATTCATCTCAAATGAAAGAAGTCTTTGTTTTTCGATCGCTTGATAAGTTTTTTGATCATCGCTTGTCACTTGTTGTTTAGGTCATCTGTGATCATAAATTCAATATATAACTTCTTCTCGAACCAGAATCTGGCACATTATATTGAATCGAACTTTCAATACTGTAAATGATGTGTGCTAGGACTTTTTGGGAAGCAGGGATGACAAATTTCAAACCGTTGCCGTTGTTCAAAGGTGAATTTTTCCTTATCAAGCGATTGCGGTTAATTATTCTCTACATCGATTATGATTTTAATTTAGAGATTAAATCCTGGATTATAATAAAAGAAAAACCTTGGCCCTTCAGCGATTTCGTAAGGATTTTATCAGGAATGTTGCAGAAAAAAAACTACAAAAAACATGTCGAAAATATACTATACGATATAAATAGCATAAAATACCACTTAGTAATCAGTGCTATTCTTATAATCACTTAAATCTTTGCTCTAATCGTGTAAAATGGCACAAAAGACTATTCACCAAATCTCACAATCTGTTCATTTAGCATACATGTGGCAAACTTTCGATTTTTGTGAAATTGGATAGTAGGTGAACGATGAATGAGATCGAATTTCCATTGAAATGTATGTTTGTAGTAATAAATAATTAATCATATTCTCGTACCAGCCCGAGTGCCTCCATATGAGATAAATATGATTTGACCTTTGCTACTACGATACATAACCAGAGCCGAACTAAAAAGTATGTGGTTAGAAGAACATGATCTATAAAATAATTTCTGTGTGAAGTCATACGTTAAATAATGAAGATATCCCAATTCAATAACGCAACAAAAATGAACAATGTTATCGAACAACAAAAAGCTGTCAAAACCTCTAATAGCAGTGATGGGCGCAAATAATCGCAGAATGAAGGCTTAATATCATATGGACAAGCCTAAAATGAACATATAATATCTCCATCTATCACATAATAAGTACATACAAACATACTGAAATCTGTTCATCGTAACAACACATATTCCATATAAGAAACAAATTTACAATTCCATTTCAACAAAGCCTTGAATCTAAATTAGATTCATTTCTATTCGATAATAATGAATTTTTTTATAGTATTTGGCAGTTTTCAACAGAATAGGAAAGTCTTCGATATCTGGTATAGTTATAGTATTATTATAGTCTGCGATTTTGCTTATAATTGGCTAAATATGTTCTGATTAATAGGTTATGAGAGAGTACCAGAAAATCGAAATGGGGTTTAATTATGCAATTATAGTACGTTATTCTGATGGCATCATGCACTGATAATGAAGAAGACATCCTAGAAAAAAAATTGTTTCTATGAGACTATGAGACTACGTAGTCTGCATAATCATTCAAAGAATTTGTGTTATCTGTAATAAACCCTAGATACTTAATTTTACTCACAATTCCGATTGGATTCTCTTAAATGTGATTTTGTTTATGTTTTTTTCTAGTTATCTTCGTCTAAGTTTTGGTGATATTTAGTTTCAGTTTATTCGTTCCAAGGAATACATTTTTTTTAATGAATCATTCATGTTCTCAACAGTCTTTCAAGGTTTCATCGAAAGTATATATCAATGTATCGTCTACGAACTAGTTCATTTCGTGATCTCCATGTACATACTAATTATCATTTAGATGAATTAAAAGATGTTAGGGCCCCAACACACTACCTTGTGGTATCCCAAGATCATATCTCAATTTCAATAAATTTTGGATAGTACCAATTATTTTCTGATATTTGATTCCGAAACCTGAATATACTGGAGCTTTAGCCCGACACCAAACCGCTCCTTTTAGTGAGATCAGAAAAGGTCCCATCGATAATGAATATATCACAGTAAATGCAAATGTTCTCTAGAATATTAATATTCAGTGTTTTAATTGTGATGATTTGTGATGATTTCATTAAATGTTAAAATTGTTTGAATCCTTGACTTTCATCCAAACTACTCAACACTAATTTCGTCGCACCCCAAAATTTTGACCCTATTAAAATCTGATTAACTTTTTTCTGCATTGGACAATTTGAATTCTGTTCACACTGTTCACTAGCCCAGTCTTTCAGCTATAATCTCGTCATTCTTCAAAACATAAGGTTCTTCGCATCGCTACAGGTTATTATCTGAAACTGTGCAAAATGTCTGAATTTTCAAAAGAATCCCAAATGAAGAAATTTTTTTTTATCAAATTTGACAAAAGTGGCATGAAGACGAACTCATTACCTCAAGATATTTTTCGAATTGTCTTATTATCTCTTTTGTTTACAGGGTGATATCAAAAAATTTACTTTTTGGTTTTGCAGTCATAACTTTTTTCTTCGTCAACCGATTTTCAAAATCTCGAGCTCATTTTGAAGATGAAACTTTAGATGAAGAGATATGAAGATCGGAATGAACTCAAGATGAAGATTGAAGATCAAGGGTTTCCTCAAAGTTGACCTAAATCTGAAACACCCTCAAAATCCGGTTGGGAGGAGAATTAAATGAAAATCAACTTGTTTTCGGAATGATCATCCATTCTGAATACGTCCAGATCTTTATTGCTTTCAGCAGTCAAGAATTGTGCGTGAAAAAATGCAATTTTAACGACAGGATTTTGAAAAAAAAATCAACCCATTGTTCTCCTGAAATGCATGGCCCGTAACCAAGGTAACAAGAATCACATTCAGTGACTGACAGGCCAGGTTAGACGTCAATTTTGATTCGTTTGTACAAAAAATTATCATATCGATGCCGCATCTAACGCGCGAACAGCTGGAACTGATTCCACGAATGACTGTACAAGGATTATCTACCCTTCAAATTGCCAATCTGCTTGGAACGACAGTTAGAACCGTCCAAAGGGCCCACGTCCGAGCTAACGCTGGGGATATTCAGTAACGGCCTATAGGAGGACAAGAAGGGGAACAAGAAGAAGAACAATTCCCGCTCAAGACCGCCTTATTGCAAGATTGGTACGGCGGACTCGGACTTCAACCGCCCCCAAAATTCGTCGTAAATTGATCGATGCTACGGGAATTCAGGTTTCATGCCAGACAATCCGACGCCGGATCCACGATCTTGGATTATGCGCAAGGAGACGAGCTGCCTGCCCCTTACTGAAACCTGTACATCGAGCAGCAAGACGATTGTGGGGGGAAGAACATCAAAACTGGGGAATAGCAGAGTGGAATAGGTGTATGTTTACGGATGAGAGTAGGTTCAACTTGTTTCGAAAGGATGGTCGAGTGTTGGTTTGGAGAGGGAGGAATGAAAGGTTTTTGGAAGAAAATATGAGGGCGAGGTTGGAGTTGGAGGAGTGACTGTGTGGGGTGGAATATCGATGAATGGGAGGAGTGAATTGGTGATTCTGAGAGGAGAGAGTATGAACGGTGAGAGGTATGAAGATTTGTGTATGAGAGAAATCGTGGTCCCTTACGCCGCAAATATCGGCAACAACTTTCTTCTCGTTGATGACAATGCGAGACCGCATAGGGCTCCCATTGTCAAAGAGTTTTTGAGGGATCACGGTATTGAGCGAATGAACTGGCCGCCATTCTCTCCGGATATGAATCTGATGGAACATGTCTGGAGTCGTATGAAATAAAAATTTAAAGAAAGGGAAGGGCGAATGGAAAATTTGGATGACTTGGTGAATGCGGTACAGCAAGAATGGACAGCCGTACCACAGGAGTTCATTGATAGTCTGATAGACAGCATGCCGGAAAAGGTCAATGAAGTAAATGCCAAAGGAGGAGGACCCACTAAATACTGAATATCATAAATATTTTTCAATTCTAATGTTATCCAAGTTATTTTCTCTTTGTTGTTGTTCAATAAAAACTCAATAAAACTTGTTTTCATGTTCTTGCTAACATGAATAATGCTTCACGATTCAGAAAAAAACCGCTATTGTGGAATGAGACTCAGCTGGTCAGGCTTGTCAGTCACTGAATGTGATTCTTGTAACCTTGGTTACGGGCCATGCATTTCAGGCGAACAATGTGTTGATTATTTTTTTTTCAAAATTCTGCAGTTACAATTGGGTTTTTCCACGCACATTTATTGACTATTGAAAGCAAGAAAGATGTGGACGTATTCAGAATGAATGATCATTTCGAAAACAAGTTGATTTTCATTTAAATCTCCTCTCAACCGAATTTTGAGGGTGTTTCACATTTAGGTCACCTTTGAGGAAACCCTTGATCTTCAATCTTTATCTTGAGTCAATTCTGATCTTCATTTCTTCTCATCCAAAGTTTCAGCTTCAAAATGAGCCTGAGATTTTGAAAAGTTATGACTGCAAAACCAAAAAGTTAATTTTTTGATATCACCCTGTAATCATAAGAGATAATAAGATAATTCGGAAAATCTCTTGAAGTGATGAGTTCATCTTCATGCCACTGTTGTCAAATTTGAAAAAAAAAATTTCTTAATTTGGAATCCTTTTGAAGATTCAGAAATTTTGCATAGTTTCAGGTAATACCCTGTATCGATTTTATGCGAAGAACCTTATGTTTTGAAGGAGTACGAGATTATAGCTGAAGGACTGGGCTAGCGAACAGTGTGAACAGAATTCAAATTGTCCAATGCAGAAAAAAGTTATTCAGATTTAAATAGGGTCAAAATTTTGGGTTACGACGAAATTAGTGTTGAGTAGTTTATTTCTCTGGGTTCTTTTCACAAAAATTATATTATATTATCGAATATAACTCGTGGTTCGTTTATCTATATTTTCTTATAAAAAAACAGCACATTCCGAATCGTCATATTGCTTATGACAACAAAATTCCTGTAGATATCATATGACCATACATAACCCAATTTAAAACAACAACATCCGTACCAACATTTCATCATAGCGGTAATGAAAAACAAAAATAATTGTAACGATACTAATGAACCTGTCAGTATGACAAATGAAGTGTCAAGTATTTTTCATCTGCGAAAATGCCTTACATGACCACTATCGGTAGAAAGAGGCAATATTCGATGAAATCAGAGAAATCGTAACAAAAATGTCCCAAAAGACACCATCATTAACAAGCAATCTCTTAACTCGTACCTAGTTGGATATTTTCTGATATCAGAGTCGCAAATTCTGAATTTAAACTCGGAAATTCCTACTTTGGAGGATGAATGGGCATATGGCCATCTTACATGCCCATTTCCTCAAAAAGTTACATGAAATCCGCTTTTTTCTGTGGAAGAGAAAGAGGGTAATATCAGCTCTACGAAACCTGAAATCATTTGAATGTATTACGACAGAGATGATATGTAACGTTATAAGAACTTTCAAGACTTGCAATTGAATAATAAATAATTTGTTCCAAATACAAAATGAACTTTCTTAAAATATTTGTTTATATTCAAGTTTCAGCATTTACTGTTAACGCCTATGTTAATTCTTTTTTTTCGGTAACCTCTAAATGTTGTTCACTGGAAAATGAATTCAAGTTAATGGAAATGTTCGTCTAAATTCTCCAATCGGAAAATATATACGGTTTTCCTGTTGAAACAATTGAACAAAAATGCAATTGACAATTTTTAAATTAGAAATTCTCCTAATACACCCGTATAAATTACGAATGTAAAAAAAATTGTGAGTTGACTTATTGAATCTTCGTTATGAAAATATTCATCTTTAAGAAAAATACTATGTATGCAGTAAATTTTGAAACTGAAGAAAAATTATTTTTCCCTCATGGATAAAATTATGAAATAAAATCAATAAAAAACTAAAAAAGTATAACCTAACCTTTCTTTGAAAAAATGGTTAGGTATCTTGATATCATCAACTGTAGACACACCACTCTGTATAACTGAAAATAATTTTGAAAAGGAGTTATAGGGCTTCGACAATGATTTGTCGAACCCAGCATTATCACAAACAATCATTAATTCAATTTTGAATTGATTTAATACTGATTTTGACAGTGAAGCAATAACCTTCACGTAAACTTTCCACAATAATACTGTTCAAGAGCGTTGGATTGGAAATAATAGACCTGTTCTATAGCCTGCACGCTCTGCAGTTCTCGCGCCACTGGATTTCTTTTCATGTGTACATTCGAAAGGAGTTGTCTTCGAATCTCAACCAATCAATACGGAAGATTTGAACCAGAAAATTACACAGTCTTGCAAGGCGTTCTACGGAAGTGATCAGATGTTTCTGCATTCACGTATTGATTCGGCGAATTTTGAAAAAAAAATTGACATAAGTCTGCGTGATATTCTCAAAATATGCTACTATGATATATCATGGAATAAAAAAGACTGTGAGTTGAACGAAACAAACATGGGGGTGCATTTGAGGAATCAAAGTAAGGGGTGGTTTCTAGGGAGTTGTTTGCCAGGAGGTTGATTTTGATAATATGCAAGTACTTATAGTCTCTTCTACGACACATATTTCTTCAATATTTTCTTCGGAAAATTACTGAATTATTTCACTAATGAGGGCTTTGGACATTTTCAAAAAAATGCCGAAACTGACTCGACCTGTTCTGACTTTGTCCCATCTTTAATGCATCCATTGATCAAAGTCAAATGTCTCTAATACAATGAAGATTGTATCATTGGATTTGAGACAAATATCTTGAAGACGATAATTAGATTAGTTACAGCTGTTTTCAAATCATTTTCGGCTATTAGTTTAGTTTTTGTTCAGAGACGAGCAAGAGTATATGATATCATTCATGAATATAACGAAAAATAAAGGACCTATGATCGATCCTTGTGAAACTCCCATTGTAATCTCTGATGTATCCAATTTGCCAGCATAATTAACAAATTTGTGACCTATTTTGTGAATAAGATGCTGCCCAGTCATTGGCCGCACCTCTGACACCGGTGCGGCACAGCTTTCTAAAAGTAAATTGTGATCAACAGTATTAAATGCACGACTCAAGTCAAAGTACAGTGCAATAGGAATTTTTTCTGGTTAAGATATTCGTAGACTTGACATAGTTCTCTCATTGCAGATTCAGTTGACCTTTCGTTTCTAAAACCATGTTGACAATCTGCCATCAGCAGTTTCTTTTCCAGGAAATCATTCAAACGTATGTTATATGTATAGTCAATTACCTTTGCAAACTGTGATTGAAGGCAAATATTACGGTAATTATTCACCTCTTTCCTAGATTCTTTATATTTGAATATTGGGATTGACTTCGATATTTTCAAGTCCTCAGGATATTTCCCTTCACAAAATGTAAGATTAACTGTCATCAGTGTCAAAAATCCATCAAATTGCGTTATTTTTAACAAAAGTGATGCAGCATAAGGCTGAATGACACGTCTGTCTGTTCACGTTATCATCAAAAATGTCGATGACAATGTCAGATTTGACGTATTTACATCAGTGATTCCCTATCTCAGAACCCAACCAGCAATCCTCGTATAGAGAGGCTTTCATTCGTAAACACAAAAGTTGCACAGCTCCAATCTGTTCGTCTCGCACGAAACTCAATATTACGGACCTGGCTCTCGTCAGCACATGCTTATTGTTACAGGAGTAGATCACTTCTTGTCTGATTTCAATCGCGAACGACACAGAACGTAAAAATGGAGAAGTTCCTAACGATTTTCCTAGTATTCCTGCTAGTTTTCATTGGTTATCTCCTAGCTTTTCCCGTAGATAATAACATAGTGAGCAATGCCAGTACGCCAGTTATATCGTCGAAAAATACAAGTGTTTGCCTATATGGGTTCGAACTAATAAATGGAGTATGCAAAGAAATATTCTGAAGGAGGTAAGACTTTTTTCACAAAGTAATCGATCACCTTGTAGTGGACTGAATAGATAATCCAACTTTGGAAACCCAAGAAGTAGCAGAGAAAATCTTCAAAACTGCGGTTTTCAATGTCTCAAAAAATAACCTAAGTAGCTTTCATTGTTCATTCTTGAACAAAGAAGGGTGCGAATAATTTTGAATGTTGCAACAGTATTGGGGCATTAATTGGAAGGGGTGGTTAAAGATTTTCGGACCTCGCCAAAATGTTATGAAATGTAAAATACTGCAAGAAAATTTTGCGTGAATATCGTCACTTTTCGTTGCTTGACAACGACTAGAAACAAGAATATAGCATTTTTAGTCTACAAAAATGTTATCCTGAAATGTCAATATTTCTAAACGATTTTCGAAAAACATAGTTACCAAAAAAGGCATACACTCCTTTGATTACTAATTTGGAATCTTGGAATTTTCAAGAAGTCGTCAATAATCCAATCAAAATGAATAGATATGAATAAAAATCAGACAAAACTGACAATCTCCTAGAAGTTAAACTGATCCTGAAACCGTGAGTTTTTCATTATTTCTGATCGGACAATAAAAAAAATCAACATGGGAACAATTACTACGGATTTTCATCAAGTAACGACAGAATCAATGATAAAGAAAAATCATCAGTTTTATCGATTTAGAGCTTGCAGAAAATTGGGATTTTTTATTAATTTTCTGAAAGTTGAATCAAATTTGGACCAAAAATTCCCAAGTATATTTCATTTTCCGATATACCAGAACCTCATCAGTTATAAAACACAGTCGGCACTAATTCATTAACTGTCATTAAATAACTAAAATATAAGTACAAATAACGTTGATTGTCACATAATGTTGAATGTATCAGAATCTTCAGTCACTCTATACTATACGTACATGTTTGTGGCTGAAAATATGGTATTTGTCGAAAACCATGTCTTCTGCCGTATCTCTAGAAGTAGTTACGAAGAAATCTATTTGAAAAAAGTTTTATTTCGACTTGAATAATAAAAAAAAAATCAGTATTTCGGCTCTCTTGAAATATGATAAAAAATGAGTTACGTCTTTGTTCGTTGGGAGTGTCGATATATCAATATTTCAAAAACTATTCGATGTCCTGTAAGAGTGAAAATATTTCAATTTTTGTGCAAACTTTTTTTTATCATCCAACTGTACTGAAACGATGTTATCCCTCCAACATATAAAACCGATAGTAAAATAATCAATACCTAAACAAGCTTGATGATATGCAAAATTGATTTTTTATTTTTTTATCACGGCTTAGACTAATGGAAGATTTGAAAAAACAGTAAGGTAAATACAATGCATTAATTTTAATGAATCGATTTGAGAAAATGTTTGCCATAAAGTATTGTCAACAAGAGCTAGAGTTTCGACGTTTTGAAATAAAATGTCAGTTTCAAATTGGTTTCAAACTGTACATTACAGATATTAGTACTCACTTCCGGTACTGGATATAATAATAATAATATTTATTACTTTGAATTATCATAGTAAACGTCACTTTGAACATGAAACATATAAATGTATAAGTTAAGTATACATTTTATATGCAGTCAAAGGTACAGATGTAGAACATTGTTGAATATTTTGTTGCATGATTTCATTAGTATTTTGATCTAATCCAGAATTTAGCATTTTTATTGAATCCATTCTAGGTGTTACTTTCATAATATCTTAGTGTTAGGGACAGCAGGTTGTGCATTTTAGAGAAGAAATAAATAATTATGCTGTCCAAATCTTTTTAGCATGAATGGGATAACGCAGGTTTGTCAGGTCACTGCTCTCGTGACATAATAAATGTGTTCTATGCTTCTGGTTCTGAATAGATGCTTAATTATCTTTAGAGTATATAGAGACTGAATATATCTCAAGTCAGAGTCATCGAAAAGTTGTATTGTTGGGAAGCAGGAAGATTTATTAAACATTATTTTGATAAGAAGTTTTTGTGTAATTGACACTTTATTCATAAATGTTTGATACGCTCCTTCCCACGCGTGCCCACATTACATTTTTAACCCTGCATGGAAAATGCATGCCTGTCGACGTTCGCACCTGTGCCTGTCGGTTTACATGAAAAACAAAAGGTTAGCATGAACGGAATTGAAACATATTCTAGTTAGAATAATAGAAGAATCAGTGAAAAATATGACAAGAATATTTAAAAAACGAAAATACGATTTTGTTATAAAAAACACAAATAAAAGGCACATATGTGAATAGTCATGCAATTTATAGACACAAGGGGTCAAAAATGCATAAAGTTCAAACACCCTGCATGGCCATACATGTACTTATCTGAATCGGCATTTACGGTTCACTTGTTCACTCTGCTCTAGAATCTGCTCACAAAGTGACGAAGGAATTGCGGAAACAGTGCAGCCGGTGAAAGATTCTCAGATGAAGCAAAGTAATTATTTTCCCAAATTGTACAGTACATCTGCTGTTCTCATAAATCGAAAACAAGCGACATACAGATGCTGCGGTTGATAACAGAAAAGCAACATTCGAGCAAAAATCATGAAAACAGCCAAATTCATCAACTTCAAACATACCCCATAAATAAGTTTTACTCTATGAAATCTCAATAATGAGGTATATATATATTATTCATTTTTCACATCATCTCAAGCCATTTTCAAGAATTCGTCGGTATGGCATGCCGTCCCCCCCCCATAAGTGTAATATACAAATAATTGTTGACTAAGTCTTCAAAAATTCAATCTAGGGCGTCGCTAAAATATGTAATCATAATGCTCCATAAAATCTTGGAATTTTGGATTTTATTCCAAATAATTTCTTTTTCAAAAATGCAATACAGTTTTTGAATTTTCTTGTTCATTTATTTTCCACGTATGATTGAAAATTTGTTGGCTAAGCTAACCGTACATTTTTATTTTGACAAATTAATATTTCCTTATTGACAAAATGAGAACTGATTGAAAATAATCGAACCTTTTGCTTATTCCCTATAAACGTGTTGGCAAATGTCGAACAGAAAACAATTCAACAGCCCCATATTTTAAGGGGCTGTGTATTACATCCTGTCACTCAACGAAAATGTCTTTGTCCAACAGTCGTAGCAAAAACACATTTCCTTACTTTCCTGAGTAGGTGGTTACATAGCCCCATCGTCACCTGCAGCCAACAGATTCATAAATATTGCCCGCTTACTCTTTTTGTGGAAAAACTTTGCCAAGTGTTGAACAGATGTGATTCAGCAGGGTCTGTTGGATTATTTTGTGGTCAATGCTTGACGACGAAACTCCTATAGTACAGGAAATTTGTGGAAAGCTGTGATATCAGTCCGTTTTTTACATTTCATGAAATTATGACTTTTTGCCATACCCAATTCCATAAGCGACATATCCAATTATTTCACATGCTGAAATGAAAGATTCTAACAAGGCATTTACTTCAAAACAGGAAACCACTGTGACATCGTGAGGAACTGTAATAGTGTCATACAGTGCAAGTCTCTAACTTGTAATAAATAAGCATCTGGAAAAATGTATAACAAGAGCACGGATATAACTAGCCAGGTGTTCCTTTTCGATGACATGCGGACTTGAGCCCACACAATCCCTTTGGCTATTCACAGCGATAGTGAGGATCACGATAACGTAAAACCCTGCTCTGGAGGCCATAGAAAGAACATGTGACAACTAGAGGTGAGCTAGCTAGTTCACAGAGAATGACCCTACAGATCGGAAGTCTGTCTCAAGGTAATTCTGAACCTCTTTCTGTAAATTGTAAACTCTCTGGACTGATATTATTGTTGTTGTTGAAATTGTTATATCCGTCAACCGGTTGCACCCCTACGTGCAACCCTCAGAAGTCAGAGACTTGTGCGAGCTAGGGGAAGACGTAGCCCTTACCGGTGGAAATACTGAGATTCGAACTCACGCTCTTTGGCTTATGAGGCGAGAACTCAACCCGCACACCACCACGGCCCATACTTCAACAAATGGAAGTGCAATAATCTAGGCGACTATAACATAGAAACAATAGAGGTCATGACAATATACACTAAAATAACTCCTATTTCCACACGAAATGAGGAAGGCACTTCGAGGTTCATACCAATGCTCTCAAGAATCTGGTGCACAGCTAGCTCTAAAGAGAGGTCTTAGAAGCCAATAAAGGCCCTGCAATCGCTTATATTTTTCTTTCAAATAACAACCTAAGAAGAGGGTAGATTTCCTAGCTAGAGCAGGGGCAACAGCTCTCATTGGGCCAGAACCAGCCTTTGGAATCCCGAAGAAATTGGTGAAGAATCATCATCAATCGTCCTGGGAGAATGCCTCAGGCAATACTCATTGGAAAATCAAGATCGCTACTCAGTCTGAGCTGAAACTCTCTCAAAAAAGTGGTAGGACTAAGGTCAGGGTACTGCCACATCAAAGAAAATATGCCAGCAGGAGTCCACATTATGCAGGCTCCGTGATGAAGAAGAAGAAGTAGTATCCGTCTTACTGATTGAACGCCAAGCAGATATCATCCCACAAAAATACCTCTAAAGAAATCTACAGAAGCTCAACTGAAGATCCGGAATACTCACCCAAAGTAGAGCTGCCAGCGGGAAGGAAAACGGTTCTATGCAGAACCGTCTGCATTCCGGACGAGTAGCAATAATAATAAAAATACCCCTTGAAAGCAACCTTCAATACAATATTATAAATATTCATGCAGATTTTAATGAACTAGCAGGAATATTATATTCTTAAAACCACAAACAATAAGGTAGGTTTTCCAGTATCACATAAATGTTTTATTTATGTTTTTATAAGTAATGCTGAGTGTGTATCTCCGGCAGCCAACCGTTGCCAAGTCAGATCACGGGATTTTCCTCACTCGAATTCTCCACTCGTCATGATAAACAAACGGTTGAGCGTGATTCATCTGCATTTTTTCCAGATTCTGCAGCGTAGTAAATATGTGTTCCAAAACAATGAAGTCAACATTCGAAAACAGAAACCAAACCAAGATAAGATAATTATTTCACTGATTGATATTATTTATGAAATATGTCAGGGGATATTGTAACAGATGCAGGAGATGATTTTTTTTAAACGATCTTACCAAAAAAATTTTTTTTATCTTCGACCATTTTTTTATTTCGATCTGATTAGTATCTGGTAGACAGCCTACTTTCAGTAGACGACTGCCGAAACGTAAATTTGTTCTCTACGACGAGAGAGTATGAGTTATAGCTCTTAAGAAAATCCACCACCTCTACATACTCGATCATGGCCATATCAACTGAAAATATTCGTTTTTGGGATCCGTACAAAATGATTTATATTTTCACGAAAAGGGTTATCAATTATTGAACACGAAAACAACCCGGCTTTTTTTATGGTAGCCGTTTACATCTTCAAAATATATTATCTCGGTTATTCCACTCATGGTTTTTTGATTGGTTAAAATGTTTGTGTTGATAATCGAAAATATTATGTTTTCGATTTTGTTATTCTGCTCTTCATTGGATACTGATTACCAATATGTGTTTTCAATTTGTATTTTGCTTCCTCACTTGTGGTTTCAGGGCAGTGACTTACTACCAACAAGCTCTCATAATATTTTCCTGTGTCGGAATTCCACATCGCCAAACCTTGACCGAAACCGTCGTTATCACCCACTTTTGAATCTGGATAACGTTTTTCGATACAATCACTAAAACCCAGATATTGTCGAAACTATTTTTTTTACAAATATGTTCGAAAATATGATCAAGGTGGTCTTGAATAGGTGAGTATTCTTATAGAAATGAATCATGTATTTTTCTCTTCACTATCGAAAAAAACTACAGCCTTTTATAAGGATGGTGGCAATATACACTTCAACTTCATCGATGACTAATATCTAAGACAACTAATCGAAATGTCCACTGACAAAGTATTACTTTGTATGAAAAGCAAAAAAACACATTTTTTGGGGTGTAATGTCAAATTGTACTTCTGACACGCAAAGTTCGCTTTTTTGTGACACTTTACAGATACTGTCTGGTTCTCTTCTCAAACTCTTAGATGATCTTCTCCATCATACCTCTAATGTGCATGAAAATCAGCTTGCATTCTTGAAAGTCCTCTTTCGATGGTCTTTTCGGAGGATTCCAAAATTCCCAGAGCAACAATAGGTCTGAATGCTAAATGACCTAATTTTCCACCATTAAGACGATAGAGTTGCCATGCATTCAGTTCTGCCTTGTCAACGCAATGATTGAAAAGTGGGAAATACCATTCCTTTCCTCTAATAGATATCCTATAGAGAATGATGCTCTACCTACTTCCCCCACATTTTCATATAACCAGAGGATCCTATTCATTACTCACTAATCGACAAGTAGTTCGGTCCTTTTGACTAAAGACTTTAATTCTTCAGAAAAAATGTTCTAGAGAAATAATTCAATGACAAATTAATGTAACTTCACTTTTACTTTTATAATGATTTTTTTCAACATATATTTGTGACACAATATATTTATATAATATATAACACAATATTAAATGTGGAAATGACTTTGAGTTTTTCTAGTTCATAAAATCATAGCACTCTATTTCGAGATGCAATGGGGAACAATATAGCATTATTTCGAGTGTATATTAGAAAATTCTTAGATTTTGAGAATGTTTCTCCATAGTTTTTGTATGCTCTAACTCTTTTCGGCTGTTAACATCAATAATTTTTATTTTCTACATTCATGTAAAAAGCAAAGCTTTTTTAAACTGTATTCAGTGAAAAAAGAAGCTCTTTATTGCACTAGTGCAATAAAGTTTTTATTGCACTCATCTGTCATTCTACTTCAACGTGCTGCCATCATGATAAACATAAACGTTCAAGCCCACTACATATTTAGCAGATATTCTGTGAGATTGGCCATACGTTTTAAACAGCTACATATTTTATATTACTTTGTATTAATGTTAGCAGTCAGAGTTGAACAAACAATGCCTTCCCGAGAATAAATCCATAGTAAAAACCGATCCGCTATGTTCTAAACCGTCTACATGCATAAAGCAAACTGTCTGTACTGTTACGAGATTGATAAAAGCCCCCTAGCTGCGCCGCTGAGTCCATTCCACGATACATCAATTCCAAGAAGTGTTTATTTGGATCGTTTTCTGTACCGCATAGTCTAGATAACGGAGCTGCCGCATCATCGCTCAATTCCTGGAAATGTGTAGAAGTTCTCCGTTTTGAGTATTCTCGAATCTTCGCGCTTAATCCAGTCTACGCGATGAGCGCCTATATAAACGGAGACGTTTGACTGGGAAGGAAGTTTTTATGAAGAGAATTATTCAAGAAGATTAGAAAGTGATAATAAGCAGAAGTGTTTGGAATATTTAGCTAGTTGTATTGTTGTATAGATAGATCTAAGTGTTTTATTAGTCAGTGAAGTGTTGTATGTTTATTTATAGTGAAGTTAGAAAATAAACAGTTTGGTAGTGTGCTCGGCCTATTATTTAGCAAAACGTAACAGTACTATGACCACACCTCGTGATAACATACGCGCTCATGGCTATGATTTTGACTTTTATAATGCAACTGTGGTTATATAAACGTCAGTCAAAATTTAATTCTGACAATTACAGAACTTAAAGTTTTAAAGTGAGTAATATTAATGGAAAACTAGATGATGGTGATGAAATCGATAGTAATAATTATTTACTTAAATTGCGTATTTCATTTTCCTTCACCTAGTGCCGCATCTAAATGAATAATTTTTTGCTTTTTGCATGAACGTAGAAAAAATGTTGCATGCAACTCGTGCAAAAAATGTGTATTGCGTTGTCCAACTCGGCCTAAAGACCTCGTCGGACAATTTCACGTCGAGTGCAATAAACACTTACTTTTTGCCCTTGTTGCATAAATAACTATTATCAGTGGCGTAGCTAACTTTCAGCGAGCCCCCCTGCAGGAACCTGCTTGCGCCCCTACCCCCTAAACTAACCCATACATTTTTTCTCTATTGAAAAGAGTACCTACTAGAGAAAGGAAACAAGTGTTTATTGGCAGTAAACAATCAGCGCCGTGTAATAAAATTGGCGACAAAAGAGCGAGGGCGGGAGTTTTTAAAGCAGGGTGTTTTCTTTTGGGCCCCATGCTACCGGTCATAAGACTTTGTATACTTATAGATTTATAAATAAGAAGCATTTTTCCAAAATTTTGACTTCCAAACCATTCTGGAACATCTTCAAATAATTTCTTATATATTAGAGTTCTCAAGACAAAAAATGATAAAATGTACATTCTGACAACAGAGCTTATGTGGGGGTCTTGGATTTCGATGTAATTTAATTGCAACAGGCACCTGTTGCTCAATCGATAAAAAGCGTTCTGAACTAGGCCAGGTTGCCACTTTGTACAATTGATAAAACTTATTACATAAGATAACTAATTCTGGACGGAAGCACCCAAATTTCCCTATGAAATACCCTCCTTTAAATGTGAGGCAAAAATTTCTGGTTTCCTTGCGCCCCTGTCAAGCTTGCGCCCCCCCGCGCCGCGGGGGTTGCGGGGGTGTTAGCTACGCCACTGACTATTGTATGAAATGAAAACTGATTATCAAGTTCCGGTCCACTAAAAGTAACGAATGTTTTATTCTATGTGAGTCTAAAACAGGATACAGTCAAAGCTTGCCTCACACTTTCACGAGTATTGAGCATGGCAAACTCTATATAGGTGTAATTTTAAAGCTATGCAGGGCATTTCATACTTGTCCATCACCCAATTCACGTCATATAAATAATTTTACTATCTACTATTATTTCTTGAAAATTTCTACTGGGAACCTACTACCTACTAGTCAGCGTAAATATTATATTATCAGTTTAGTCAGTTTGATTTTATACCAGTCCTGCACCCAACTCGCTTCATAGAGAGATTGTTGGGCCATAGAATAGCAGAATTATTTTTGTAATATCGATAAATGAAAAAACCAGTAATATGTAAAACCAACAAAATGGAGAATCAATTATGTTTCAGAATGACATTTTATAGGTCTTAAAAACAGCAGAAGTGAATGGATAGAAATGATTTATGATCGAAATTGAAATTCATCTAATATGTTTTTATAAGAAACAATAAAGCATCATACGCGAAAATAGTAAAACCAGATTTCATAGGTCTGAATTCGGCAAGATTGGAAAGTGACCGAAATGAGAAAATAAAGTAATTGCAATTCTCAATAACCTAAGCTCTTCAAAACATAAAACGATCACGCTCAAAAAATATCGAAATGTAATTCCATCAAAACAACATATAATCGTATGTAAAAACGTAAATCCAACAAATTATCTGAAAATGAATCTGTAGTAACATAAAATCCTTGGAAACAAAATGTGTCAGACTGAAAACGGTCAGAATCGAAATCTAGCAGAAATTGTGGAGGGGATGAGCGAATTAATTCCGATATTAGAATTTAGTAATATTGACCGCACGCTGCTCCATCTCTGAGAGACTAGAGCCATCCGCTATCCCCTCTCCAAATTCCGATATTTTTCGGTTCTGTCCTTTTCGATTCTACTATTTATTCTTCTGATTATTTTCAATATGGAAATTCAACGATTTTAATTCTTATAATATTCTGTTCCGATATTTTTCCACTTCTACAAAATATTGATTTTCTGATTTGCTGGTTTGGTCAAATATCTGTCTTCCCATTTTCTGTCATTCTCCTTTGACGGTATTACAGTTTTATATTCTTGTAATGTTCAGTTCTTCGAATTTCAGTTCTTCGAAAGATCGATACGATCATTTATGATTCTCGAATTTTTTGATTTTGATGAATATCCGTTACTGCAATATATTGATTTTCCAAATTTCTCGTTCGATTATTTTCCATTTCTTTAAAATTAATTCTGAACCATTTCGCTTCTCTAGAATATCTTTACTGGATTTTATTGGTTCGATACTTTTAACTCATAGTCAATTTCATTTTGAGACTTTACTTTTCTGATGGATTATATGTAATCGAGAGATTTTCACTTGAAAACATTGATATCCTCTTCAAGAAATCATTACTATGCACATTGACAATGTAGCGACACAAAGAGGACGTTATACGAGTTTTCTACTGATGTGTCTGATGGCGCATAATCGTAATTTGTACTTCCAAACGGTCTCTCGGTCTACAGAATGCATTCTGAAAATTGACAGATCGGATGAAATTCGAATCGATTCAATTGCTTCATCTGCTCCATTGCTTTATTTATCATTGTCCTGGTATTTCATCTTAATGGTAATAATTATTATTCTTACAAGTACGGATGCGACTGCCGTTACACGAACGACGCAGAGCGGAGAAATTTCTTCCTTAAAGGTGTTGTCGATTTCCGTAATAACTTAAATATAATGTTGTTAGGTTTTTGTTTATTCAATATTATATATATTTTGATCTTCATATCTTCATATTTCTTATTATCATTTGTCAACATTGATATCGAAGCAATATTGATATCATGACTTGCCATACATGTTTTTTATTTACATAACTTGGCCAAATAAACTATCATAATCTATTCATATAATTAGATGTATGGTCTATTTGGATACAAATACAGCTATTTAATGTAACGAAATTATTATGCGACTTATAATATTCGGGGATGCAACTTCAGATATTTATTTAAATTACATAATAATCTAGTTACATTCGAAGCAACTTTGTATTGTCACGTTATTGGCATTCTTGCGTGCAATAAAAATTAATATGGTTCTAATTAAAACACGTATAAAACTGTGAAGAAAATCATGGCAGATATTGATATTCCAGTAAATAAGCTTACGGCAGCTAACACTGTTAGATTAGATTTGCTCCCTGATAAATCAAAAATCCATTACGAAAAAGAATACCATCTGTTTTTGAGTGGCGAAATACAGAACAGGTTCAAGGTGCTGGAGAAACGGCATTACTTGGTTATTCTGTGAAACTCTCAAATGAATACTCCCCATCATCTTTGTGGCCTGAATATTTTAAGTTACGAGCTTGTTTGGAGTTGAAGGGAAGGGTAGAAATCGACAAGTATGACGCTTTGATTAAGGAAAAATGTGTGGAATATAGAGCGAATAAATCGAAAGAATTCACGAAAGTGCAGGTTAGTGACTTTGTCCGTACTGCCCCAGATGAAACATTTTTTGATGATGAAAGTAGATTCTTTAATTGGAATTGGCGGAGCTTGTATACTGTAGATTGTAGGGGGGTCGTGCAGGCTCTGTAGCCTCACAAGCACCTCGGCATATAAGGTATTTTGTGCGTGACCCTTTGTCTATTCAAGGCCCTGGATTGTGGGACTTCGTGCGAAGTTTATCAGATTCCTGGGAGCTAAGTTCCTGATATCGGAGGTCGCTAAGAATACCCCTTTCAGGAATTTAAGCCTCTTGAAGAAGATTGCTGGGCATTCGCAAAGCAGATGTTCTGCAGTTTCCGCGAAGTTCTCGCAGTAGCGGCAACTATCACTCTATAACTTGCCCATCTTTTTGAGTTCATACCCCAGAAGGCAGTGCCCAGCGAGTAAGTAGTCCCGTTACCAATTTTAAGTATTTTTTGTCCAACTCGAGAAGCTGTTTAGCTTTCCTTGGCGATAGGCTCGCTAGCCTTTTCGCTTGTCTTTGTCCTGGCACTTTATTCCAGTGAGATTTCATTTCATTGGGTTCCCAGCGTCGGAACTCTTCCTTTAGGGGGGCTTTGGAGAGTCCACAGAAGGGTTCTGGCCCGGGAAAAGGTGTGTTTGTCCCTTCTTTGACAAGTCAGTCTGCTTCCTCGTTGTCTTTGATGCCCCTGTAACCCGGCACCCACATCAGGGTTACCTGATTGTTTACTGGCAGGGTTTTTTCACAGTCCCAAGTCAGCTTAGACTCACAAGTGTGTGACTTTTAATACTGCTTGACTATCTATATAAATATTTTTGCCCTTCGGGTGCCCCTTTCAAGGCATTCTTGGGCACAGATCTCTATAACATGAACTTCTGCTTGGAAGATGGTTGGGGTCTTGCCAAGGGGTTTTGAGAGCTGGAAATTTGGCCCTGTAACGCCCACTTCAACCCCTTCATCCATCTGTGTACCACACTGAGGCATCCGTTGCCAATTCAGGTCCGTTCTCTGTGCAAACCTGTTACTTGTTTATGACCACTTCAAACTGCACTTCAAAGTCGTACCTGATCGGCATGACATCTGTTGGTTTAGACATGGTTTCAAGGAAGATTTGTTCAAAAATTTTTAGATGTCCGATCAGATCTCCTGCTTTCAAGTTTTTTGTATGGCTCAGTCTAAAGGCCCTGTTTGCTGCTTCTCTTATTATACAAAGGTGCAATGGTGGAAGGTTCAGCATTGCCTCTAAGACTACAGTAAGGCACTTAAATATTGCCCCTGTGATTCCCAGACAGGCTAGCCGCTGCCCTTTCTGCAACGAGGCGTAGGTGGCCATGGGTTTAATGATTATTTGGTATGACCATTAAATCATTTTTGGTTTCAGACCAAATATTTCACCTCTTTGGAAAATGTTAGCTGGGTTTCATTCAGAGTTAGAGCTTTGAGTTCGTACTTTCGCCTCTTGGTGAACGGAACCAGCACTGTTTTGCTAGGATTGACGTTCCTTCCTTAGCGCACCAGCTTCTGATTGTGTTAAGGGTAATTGCATGCGGTCCGAGATCACTCCGTCATGTTTGCCTCTAATGGTGACGACTAGGTCATCGGCATAACCTCGAGTCGTGTAACCAGATTCGTGTAGCTCTACTAGCAGGTCGTCAACAACCAGTGACCATAGTAAAGGCGATAGAACTCCCCCTCGAGGGCAACCTTTTTCTACTGTCATCCTGATTGTCTCGTTCCCCAGGGTCGCTACAATGATTCTGCTTTTCAGCATTGCTTGTATCCATCTAATCAGTGAGGCATTGAGCCTGTAGAACCAATGAATTAAGGAAAAGGTCCATGAATAATGTTGACATTCTAGAGAGCAAGCTAGTAATCACAATTCCTTATTCAGAAACCCATAAGAAAAGGTTTTTTGCGGTGATATCTGACGGAGACCTTGATCCTGTTACATTGTTTGAAAAATATATAGAGTGACGTCCAGCTCAAACTCCACATAGAAAACTGTTCGTATCACACAGAAACGGAAAAAGCACAGTTCAGCCTTGCGGTATTCATATCTTTTCTAAAATACCTGTGAAAATTGTTACATATCTCAAACTCGAAAATCCAACAATAACTACTGGTCATTGTATTAGAAGAAATTCAGCAACTTTTCTTGTTAATGGGGGTAAAGACATATCAGATTTACAAAAACGTGGTGGTTGGGAATCGAGCAATGTTGCAAGAGGATACTTAGAAGATAACTTGAGTGAGAATATTGCGCAAAAAATTCGAGTTGGAGACGTTTCTGTGAACACTGTCTTATGTAAGAAAGAGACCATCGAACTGAATAAGAATGTTGCTGGCCAAAATTCAGCGGACATGCCTATCATTCTGGACAAGAATAGTGCCGGTGTATCTATCAATGTTGAAAACTGTCAAAACATTCATGTCAATTTTCATAGATAGATTTTAAAATAAAATTGGTATCTACGGTATTATAAAGTATCAAACGTATTATATTTTGTAACTGATGTGTTGTGTGTTGTTATGTGTATAATTTTTTCCGTCGACCGTTTATTTACGATGTATTTCAACGCACTCAAAATCGTTGATTAATGACCCCTGTTAATGAATGATTTTCTATTAATCAACGATTTACTTATATGCAACCCAACGTACATTGCTCCAATACATATTATATTTATATAGTGGCCTGTGGCGTATGCAACCAAACATATTTATACTCACCCGCTAAAACATTTATTTTGAAATGAGGTAGCTGTGTTAGTACTATCTGTCATTATTTATTTCATTGTTGTAATTTCTTAAAATTCTACGTTTATTTTGAAATCAAAAGATGGATAGTGACGAAGTTCTGTAAAAAAAAAATTAAGAAAACATCAAATAAATCAGTAAAGTTGTCAGTAGCATTAATAGCTAGATAGTCACGCAGCCGGCTGGTAAAATGCTGGTTTGAGTCCTGAGGTGATAGCAAGGTCGAGGGTTCAATACCATTTTTTTTTTTAATTACGATCAACGGAAAAGTTTTGTAAGGAACTCGAACATTAACCCGCTCGCTCCGCTCACGTGTTAAAATAAGTCAATTTTTAATCGCCCTTATTAATACACTTGTTCGTTAATTAACCATTAATGAATGTTTAACTCAAAGGATGCTTAATTTTCAATGATAAAATAAGTAAATGAAATTGAAAATTTTCTGCAAAATTACCAATCGAGTCAGTTTCGCAGAAGAATCCTTCAGCTTCGCGGTCGAATTATTTAAACTGTCAAAACTGACATTTTTTGTAATTATGCAACAACTATTTATTCATACCACGATCATTTTCAAACTAGGTACTCAATTACTACGGAATATGCATTTCCTATACATTGGGGACCTATACAAATCATTCTATATCTATTTTTTTTTTTCAGGATTCATTCACAAGGATGCAGATGACCTGAGGGACTCCTTTGTACATATGTGATTTTTGTATTATTTATTGAATTAATATTTATTCTGTATGTCAATGTAGCGACTTAAGTATTGTATGAATTAAAATCGGAAAAGGCTTCACCGAGATAGTTCATAATGAGATTTAGTTCAGAGATGTTTCCTTGTCATAGTTGCTTTCCTATGATCAATACTATCAGTATGTTTGAACAATTCATTCAACTACTATAAAATAAAATAGTATTTTCAATTATTTTGAACTCGAGTAGGTAATAAATATTATGATTGGATCCAGAAACATTGATGAAGGGTCTAGAGGGATATATTGTACTTTAAGTATTGAAATAATATTTTTAGATTAGAGCCTTACTTTTAAGATTCTCGAGCATTATTTTCGAATAATATGCGTACTTAGATTATATTATAAATAGGAAATTACTTAATATGAATGATAAATAAAAATTGATTATTCGGATTTTTTTGCTTTCAATTTCACACCATACTGAAGATTACCAAATTAATCCGAAACACATATAATAATAAATAGAGGAGAACGTGAAGACAATTAAAAAGTTGTCCAAATTTTTTTAAAGTAATACTACGGAAGTTCATCTTTACACACAGGGATATTCAAATTCGTGTCTACAAATTGGGATCTCGGTAACGGTAAATGACAGAAAGGTTGTTAAAAGGGAGCAAAGTAACGTATTTCAGAAGCTAATTACGTGAAACAAAAAAACCTGATCTAGCTGATTCAGTTCTTATAGGAAATATGAAACTTTTGGCACTATCCCATAGTAAATTTTCGTATCCTATCCAAATAAGTAACTGAAAATTAAATACAAAGCATCGTACAAATTGTGTCACTGTCAACTTTTCATTTTCAAATACAGACCTGTATTTCTATTATATTTTTTTCAATACCAAGAGTCTTATTTAGAAAATTGTCATGCAAATTCAGGTGTACATCAGGGATTTAACTTAGAAACTCTTCTACTCATATTTTTTCTTAATAATCTTCCGTCGATATTGAAATACTCGAAATGTTTAGTCCTTGCAGATGACTTGAAAATAATTGAAAATATTCAAACAGAGTAAGAGACTATGCTTTGCTTTAAAATGACATTGATATCGTTGAAAAGTGGAGTCATGATAACAAACTGTTTTTCAATATAAAAAATGAGCAGTTTCAACAACAACTCTGTCAAATTATAAAGTTATTTTTTATTATTCACTGAACGAAGAATCTCTAATGAGAAAAACTGACATTGAAGACTCAGGACATGTAATAATGATTTTGTTTTTCAAATGTCGTATTACAAATGTAGTGAAATTATTATACGATGGTTAGATCTAAATTAGAGTTTGCCTCAATGATTTGGTTTACAGAATATGTTAAAATTTTAGTTTGAGAAAAATTCAAAACAAATTTTTCTGTTATTTGAATTCCAAAAAATTTGAGAAATGGCCTAATTATACTAGTATAGGTTCCAATAGATTTGGCACTTCATTCTCCACAACAGACTCAATATCCCCCGGAGCATAAGGCAACACCGGTGTCTCGTCTATACCATACGAAAAATCAAAAAACGGAAAAAAACCCGGAAAAAATACCTCCGGAAAAAAAACGGAAAAAAAAACGGAAAGAAAACTCCCGGAAAAAAAAACGAAAAAATACAATGGCCAGTACGCAAAAAGTAATGAAATTTGAACTGTGTGTCATGTTAAAGACACTAGACCATATTTGATTCAATTTACAATACAGAGGGGTGGAACAACAAATTTTTCAGCCTTGCAAAAAGGCGAATCTGTCACCAGATTATAGTTCGTTCAGGAACAATCGAGTCATAAAAATACAAAAAATCGTCTTTTTTGGTCGTTGACGATGAACATTCCACAGGATACCTTAAAACTTTTATTGGTATTGTAAAATGAATCAAATATGTTCTAGTTTCTTTAACATGACACAGTTGAAATTTCATAACTTTTTTTGTACTGGCCATTGTTATCGCATATAGGGTTATTTTTTCAGGGTTTCTTTTCGAGGTTTTTTTCCGTGGGGTATTTTTTCCGGGATTTTTTACCGGTTTTTTTTTCGGGCTTTTTTCCGGAGTTATTTTTTTCGTTTTTTTTTCAGTTTTTTTTTTCCTAGATCCTACCGCGTTATACCTATGGATATAGGTTGAGATCGAATGAGCTGAATACATTATGATCTCGGCTGCCCCACGACACGCTCTGCATCTAGTGACTGGGACCTCTATACCCATCACGCGACTACGGTAGACGAGGGTGTTGAAGATACCATCCTGGCAGGCCATTATGAATTCATTGGTTTCCGACTTCATCCCACTTGACCTGAGTAATGCGAAGGTCAGGTTTCTGTATAAGACAAGATCTTCAATGTTCTTGAAGAAGACCCCATGCATTAGCTCATCGTTGTGTAGCTGTGGGAGAATCAAGAAATGCTCCAATGCCTGCTTTTTCTAGGTCTGGGGAAGTATAACCGTGAAACGGACGATTTGGGATGTAAGCTCCTATGAATATGCATCATTTTGCGAGTTTTCTGACAGTTCTGATGACCAGATCTATCGAAGTTTATGCAGAGAATTGCCACGAAGAGATTTTTTAACAGTGGTTACCTCAAGATGATGTAAGATGCATCCATCTACGAGCTAAACGTATTTTTCGCATTGTCCTATTTTGAGATGAACAGTGGCACATTTGTTGAACCCAAACTCTATTCCGATAGCATCCGTGTACTCTTCGACGACCCTTAAGAAAGATCCCTTTCTCCCGAGGCATATGATTTGAGGTTATCCGCATGCATGTAAAACAGATGAGTTTCCTCCCGTTTCTGGGGGGGGAATATTTCCGCAGTGCAACAGACAATGGCAATCCAGAGATGCAGAAGAGGATAGGACTGAAGGAGTCTCCTTGAAGCACACCCCTTCTGACGATAACCTTTTCTGGTTGGACTCTCACTCGACCAGATCTCATGGTGAAGCGAGTCCTCCAGAGCGGCATCTGCTGTTCAATGCACCTCACTACTTGATCGGGTACCGCAAGGAATCTGCGCAAATGCATCGAATGCTCAATCGATACAGGCCATTGAAGGATTACACTTATAATGCACGGAATCCTGCAAGACATATCTGTCGATGAGCAGGTTCTCCTTGCAGCCAGCGACCCCCTTCTTTGGCACTCTTTGCTCAAATATCCGTTCATATACCGGGTCAACTGCGGAGAGTAATCGCATGAATGAGATGCAGGTGAACATCTTGTAGCAAGCATTTAAGCATGTTATCGGTATATAGTTTTTTGATTTGGAAAAATCTCCGTTATTGTGGGGATTAGCACGGTTCCCCCCCTCGACAAGCCAATACGGAATCGGTTGCTCCCCATCCAGCAATGAGTTCTAAACTCTTGTCAGATGGTGGTGGGTGCTTGGAAATTCCTTCCATCATCTGGGCCTGGAGCAGCGAAGTTCCTTAAAGTCTTTAAGGGCCGTTCGAATTTCTTCCGTTGTTATCGAATTGCAAAGGAAAAATTTTTATTTTCTCGGTAGCCATGGTACTACAGATTTTTTTTTTGTCAAATAATCCATGTAATCAAGCCGAAAGCTTGTTTGATTCAATGAATAAATAAATTAAGAAATACAATTTCTGACTAATTTCACTTAGACCTCATTTTAAAAGCAAATGTTCTAAGGCAAGATTGAAAATTTTCCCAGAGCTCATTTCTCATCCAAATCCAACCTTGTGCATTACAATAAAGAGACACTATAACGAACCGTGTCTTGAATGCTTTTATTGCAACCATTTTCGTTCAATTGAGCTCCCATTTACAGTAATCGTTCAATGATTCACTAATAACTGATACCAAGAAGCACCTACTAGGATTCCATTCGGCGAGTGGAAAAGTACTGGACTGTTACTTCATCAACTGATTCCATTAAATATAGCAGGGGAGCCCAAGCGGGGATTTACTGAAGCGCGGCAGATTAATATATATGGGGATACCTTGTACCCGGTTCAGTATCTCCACCAAATATGAACCTCATAAATAAGGTCCAGGATAAAGGATCAGATTAGTAAAGAAAAATTGACTATCAGAAATTCTCGAGCGCGTCAGATTAAGGTAGGGTGAGTTAATTACATACTAAAAAGTGTATATTCTACTAATCTTACAATTTGAGAGTGACGTAAAGAAAAGGAATGGCTACAAAGTTGTAAAAAAAACGTTATCTCGACATTCTCGAGCGTGACTAATTTTTTTTTTCATTTTGAAGAAAATAATTCAAGGCTAATGAAAAATATATAATCTGACGATTTCCACAAGCCGAAATAAACAAAAATTCGTTGATAAAGTCTAATGCGTGCAGCTGCGTAATGCGTTACATTTCACTCACTCTTTCTCTATCTATTTGGCTTTGCCAAACTTTGATTTTGAGTATAATTTGAACCGATTCGTAGGATTTTTTTTTTTTTTAATTAGTTTTTTTTTGAATAACTTTCAAACGGCTTTATCGATCGTTTTCAAAATTTAATCGACTTTCAATAGTAAAAAACCACGTCGATCGCCGCCAGTCCTGTCAGAATCGGTTAATTCGTTCGTGAGTTATCGTTGTCAAAAGAAAACCGAAAAAAGTGTTTTTTCGGAATCACTCTGAAATTTCTATTTCGATCAATTCAAACTTAAAGATTATTCATGGAGCTTGAAAAACTGCGTCGAATGCCGCCAACCGCGTTAAAATCGGTTCATTTATTCGAAATTTATTAAAGTTTCAAAATTTAAAAAATTGTATTAACTTACCTTCTATCCGAGCTCGGAGAGCTCAAAACCAAAATAAGTGAAATGTTGAGCGCTTAGGTATGGAGTTAGCGGGAAGTTGCAGGGATGACCTTTAGGGTCAACCGTTTTCCAAATTTTTTTTGTCAGATTTTGTTAGCTTAGGAGACAGCATATCTAGGACATAAAGATGAACCATATATATCTTAATCTGACGCGCTTGAGTATTGCAAAATGGCGTTTTGTTTTCATATTTTAATAATGGCCACGAGTTTGCGTCACATCGACATCGTCAGATTATTGCATGGGAGCTTTTTTTTAGGTTCACTCAACACCCCTAAGAAAATCTGACGCACTCGATAATTTTTTTTTTTCATTTTCAACCTTTACCTGCGACCACCCCCATCATGCAAACGATAAGATTAACATACGTACATTATTAAAAATACGTAGGACATTAATGATATCAATATCTGACGCGCTCGAGTATGTCCATACAATGTTTTTTTTTACAAATTTGAAAATCTGTAGCCGCTTTCCCCACCGATGAAAAGGTATACATTACATAACATTTTTTTCTTCTTATCATCTAAGCTTTGCTGCCCAATAGGTCTCTATGACGCTCGAGTAAATCTACATTTAGCATCGTGGGCTCCCCTACTAATATGCAAGACAAAAATTATTATTGCTGAACATAATGATAATAGTAATAATACGTTTTCATTCTCCAAAGGAAGGTTCAAATGACTTTCTTTTCAAACACTGAGACGTGGATTGTTATGATATAGAAGTAGTTGTGAATTTGTTGTTATTGTTTTTACAAAACTCTGATTCTTTGATCAATTAAAAAAAACATTTTTCAGAATATCTTTTCACGACTACATATTTTATCATTTTTGATTACGTTATTAATATTTATCTAATAATCATGAAAATTGAAGCCAACACTTTATACTAAGTAAATAATCAGCCATCAAACCGTGCTAAAAAATTGTGAAATTATTCAGAGTATTTATTTTATTATTAATAATTCGTCAAATTTAATAGTTTTGAAATTTTAGTACAAAGTGCAGCGTTCAAACACGATTATCTTCGAGACTTCATGATAATCTGGAGAAAATGAGAAAGTTTCAATTGTCATTGAAATATAAATGTTTCAGTAGGTTGAGTCGAGCTATTAACAAGAATGAAAATCAGGATTTTTCATGAGATGGAAAACTATTCAAACAAATGGCAATTTTTATATTATATGAACATAAACAAAGGACCCCGCATTTTTCTTATGTAAAGTGGCGACCGGTCAAATTTTCTGAAAATTTGGTATTTTGTTGTACTCGACCTCATAACCAAAAGTATCAATAGGCCCAACCCAATCCTTTGATTAGTTTTCTAGATACAGGGTGTTGAAACTGAGGATTGCCCAGATTTTTGAATTTTTTTTTTGTTAACTTACGAACTAGATTGAATTTCTGTTTGATACACACATTTACTGCATGTTTTACTGATACAATGGTGAATACGTATTACTAAAAAAATTATATTTACGGGGTTACTCACAAATGTATGACAATAATTCTTTGCAAAATCTCACTTTTTCTACTGTGACGTCAGCAAAGCATTTTTTCGAAAGGTACTTCTCAATATAATATTTTGAGGAGAAACTATCGCATACTATACATTTTCTATAGAGGGTGTTTCAGGAAGAGGACCACAATATCAAATAATTTTTTTTATGGATTGAATAATTCTAGGTACAGGGTTCAGTCAGTACCTGGAATTATTTGAGGGAAAATTTATACCACTAGTATATGAGTGTATCTGAGCTTCAAAATATAAAAAGTGATTTATTAGTCGAATGATATTCTATTCTGAGATAAGTCTCAGTATACAGTGCGGCTTTTAATAGCCCCCCCCCCAGTTAACTTAAAAACGGTTTGACGTACAAACTTAATAAAAAAAGTTTGGAGGGTTTCACCGATACTACTTTTTGAAATAAAACACATTGTGATTGCTCGATAGATGGCGCTGGAGGCACAAAAACTAAAAAATTTTAAATGGCATGGGTGATCATGTGTCACATCGTTGAAAAGATGATTCAATTCTCTTTTCAACAATCTAAAAAGATTTTCGTTTCAACATTTTTTCACAATATGCATTTGAAATGTCAATAAATGCTGATTTGGCGTTTTTTCCTCAAATTAAAAAACTGCTTTGACTTATATTGCGTATGTTACTTTTACATAAGTTTTAGTTAGATGTTCTTCTAAATTTACAGCTAGAAATATTTACTGCTACAGGGTGATTCACAATACGTTTTCAGAACACTCAATAACTCAATTCATTTGCGCCACAGAGAACTTATTTCTTGAAGTACTCGTGTATACGTATACGTCCACAAATTCAAGGCTAAAAGATTTCGCCACCATTAGATTTGTGCAGGGTGAGCCATATGACAAACCATTTGATAATGATAGCGAAACCTTTCAGCCTCAAAATTGTTAACGTGAATTATAAACTTGAAGAAATAAGTTCCCTGTTGCGGAAAGGTTGAATTATTGAGTGTTTAAGAAACATATTGTGACTCATTCGTAAATCACCCTGTAGCAATAAATACCTAACTGTACCTTTCAATGTACATCTGAACAAAACTCATATCGAACTTACATCCGCAATATAAGTCAATGCAATTTTTCAATTTGAGGAAAAATATTGATGAAATCAGCATTTTTCCTCTTGGTCCCATTTGACCTGAGAAATTTCAGAATACAGAGTGTTCTTGGTTTTTGAACTTATCTCAGAATAGAATACCTTTCGGCAAATAAACCACCTCGTATATCTTCGAGCTTAGAGACACTCATATTATAATGGTGGTAAAAATTAACTCTCAAATCACTCCATAGGAACAGGATCTTGAATTAATTCATGAAAAAAATTATTTGATATTGTGGTTTTCTCTATGAAATACACTGTATGAAAAATGTGTACTGTGCAATATATTCTCCTTAAAAAAGTAATTTTTGAAAACATGCTTTCCGGGGGTTATAGTAGAAAAAGTGAGATTTTCTACAAAAAATAACTGTCATTCATTTGTGAGTCACCCCGTAAATATGAATATTTTTAGCCATACGTATTCACCATTGTATTACCGAAACATATAGTAATCGTGTGTATGAAACAGAAATGCAATCTAGTTCGTAAATTAACAAAATATAACAAGAAAATCTGGCAATTTTCAGTTTCAACACTCCGTATTTAGAAAACTAGTCATAGGATTGGATTGGTTGGACCCATTGACACTTTTGGTTACTAGGTCGGGTACAACAAAATTTCAGAAAATTTTAGCGGTCGCCACTTTACATAAGGAAAGTGCGGGGTCCTTTCTGAGCAACTTTTTTCGATATCTGTCCATCTGACCCGACTTTTTGTCCATTCGTAGTATTTTTTGCTCAATTTGCCGCCATACTAGTGGTCACGTGACTTGTATTAAAATCAATTTTCAGGTTGTTATACATGCACAATCAAGAGAGAAAACTATGATAGCCCAAAATCTACGCCTTATGCCGCCCTGAAAAACATTCAATCAACCTCCTCTTGAGGGTAGTTTGTACTTATCTACTTGCGATTTTTCGGGAAACTTTGGAGATCGAGTGGTATGAGTAAAAATACTTCAATGAAACGGAAGACTGATTACCCTAATTATACTTTTAGTGCCACCATAAATATATGAAATTTTAATCAACCCCCTCTTAACACGTTGCATGCTGACAACGTCAGTGAGTAGTTTTGCGAGATGCTAACGACTCCGCAACTAGCGTTTTCCTAGTATTTGAGAATGAGTGAAATTTTTTCCTCTGAATTGAATAATGATCTTATCCTCGAAACTGATTATATTCAAAATTTGTATTTTCAGTATTAAAAATTGTTTAATCATAATTGAATTGATACGCATTTTCAACAGAAACAAGAATATTTAAGGCGAATGAAAGGTTACCGAATACCAAATACCGAAAGGTTGTTCTGTGAACAAATCTTACACCTCTGTTTTCTGTCACGATGGAGTTAATTTATGAGGTGTACCTTCTCTTGAATGAGCTAGTGGTGTTGCTGGTGTTTCTGTCATTCTTGAAAAAAAAAATCGAAAAAAAAAACAAAATTTTGAAAAACTATTGATTATAACCATAAGGAATATTCAATTAAATTTTTAGAGCCTTCGTTGGCGCTTCTTATATTGATCTATAATATACATGGTGTTCCATTTGAAATTGCTAAGATCACATGTTTATTAAAAATGTTTGTCAAGTTGCTTTTTGCACCCTGTATATCACAGGTTGATATTTGAATCTCATTAAAATTAATTTCAATGGGACTTGGCACAACTGTATTTTTCCAAATAAAACTGTCATGCTAGAAATCTCGAAATCAGTCAATATTTTCGAAAAAAAGATTAACATAAATAGGTACCTTTCATTTATCATGTTGAAACCGAAAAACTGATAAAAAATACAGGTTACCTTTAAAAAAAACAAAGTTGGGACCCGCCCAGAAAAAATTGAACACCATGTGTAAGTGCCATCATTTTCATTTTGTAGAGCTCAATGAGAACAAAAGGTTTTCCTTTTACAACACTATTAATTTGATTCCTAGATGCAGTTTAGTGATCCTACTGATAAAGTTAACGAAATGCGCATGTAGGAATGAAATTACTAGTGTGGTGAAAGGGAAAATTTCTTTTGTTCTCATCCATCTATCTATTACCATAATGGAATGTCTCGGAAAAAAAAGTTCTTATTCATAAAAAGTTCTGCATGTTATGAAATCTGAAATGCAATAATCAGATATCAAGTTTTTTCAGTCGTTTACGCGGTTTGTCAGAAAATATGAATTTCACAAAAAATAAAGTAATTTTATATTTGACGATATCTAAAATTGTTATTGCAAAAAGTTGTTCAGAACTTAAAACTATTTAAATATGCAATTGCATCCATTTGCAATGAAAAATTAAGTTTTGTTAATTTTTACTAATTTTTCTATTTTGAATGAACATTTATCTCTTGTGATTACGAATCACTGATAACTATTTCGTTTCTAAATGTTTTTTATCAATTTTGTAACTTAAACATGTTAATAACAATTTTCAATATATATAATGGTATTCTAGCCTTGAGTAAAATTAATATTTTTGGACCAACCGCGTATGGTACTGAGGAAAGTTGATATCTGATCGTATTCTGGATTTGAGAACATGCAGAAGTTTTTATGAGGAATAATTAATAATAAAAAAGTTCTCCATATGGTTCCAACTTATTGAGACATACTGTATCAGCGATACTTTACATTATTTACAGAAACAGAAATCGGATTATGAGGGAGTTGGGAAATGAGGCAGAAGTAAATACAATTTTTTTTGGCAGGTATGAGTGAGACCTGTCTCGGTACTCTTGAAAAGTTGCATATAGTCCAGTGAAGGTAACAGTTTCTGCTTCGTGTAATTATTCCATACTAAACAAAATTTCGGTGAATTTCGGATCCTCCGTAAACCTCGCCGAAGGCTAAGGAAAAATTCTAAAATGAAAACAGAACAAATATTTTTTTATGAACATTTGTCTTGTGTTTGATTTTAGGTTTTCTTAACAATTTTTTCTTGGTTGGCCTGGTGCTTGGTTCCTTTGTGACTATATTCGTGGTGCTATAAACCTAACTGGACTGGAAAGTGCAAAATTTTGATCTAAGATTTTTCAACAGCTATATTTACTAATAGAAGAATTTTGACAAAAAATTCATTATCACCGACCTCAAGAACCCTTTCATACCACCGCTATCTTGAAGCCGCCATTTTTGTTTCCTTCTACATAATTTCCATAATGCAGTACGTGAACACCCTGCCAAATTTCAAGTTATTCGTAGTGGGTCAAAATGCACTTGCAAAATGTACAGATAAACAAGAAAACGAGTTTATAAAAACGTGTTAGATAAAAAATATAATTTCATCCACAATAAACTCGTTGATGGCGAAGTTTCCATTATAAAAGTAGAATATAGTTCTCGAGGATGAGGACGAGCTAATCAATCAATTCTGAGCAAATATCTTCATTACGAATGGTTTCCGTCCCCAAAAACTAGGCAAACGCCATTTGCGGCGTCGTTAGCATATCGCAAAATCATACAATGACGCCGCAGCATGCAACGTGTTAACATCCCTGAAAGAAAAGGGTATCAGAAATAATTTTCGATTGATGGAGAGATGTATGAGTGAATGAAGATAAAAATAATTTAAAAAAATATTCTTCAAGTATTAAATAAATGAATGAACAGTATACTTTTCCTCATTTTTTGGCGTTTTAGTTCATTGCCACCATCAAAACGAACAAATATTTTTGTGTGGTTTTATCTCACTATCGAAGTCTATCATTTACTGATTATCTCACTTTTTTTTAAGCTTTAATTTTTGTGTAAATGATTTTATGAGAATGTGTCGTTTTCGATAAAAACAAAAATGCCCAAAAGCGAGGGAAAATATACTACCTATTCATTTATTTATTACTTGAATAATTTTTTTTTATTTTTTTCATTTTAATACACTCATACAATCCTCCAACAATAAAAAAATTGGGTAACTTGTAATTAAAATTTTCCAGTAAAGATATGTCATTGGAACAGTAGATTATAGTTGGCCGAAATATAATTTTTATGCCACCATAGAAAAAATTAGGATCAACCTCCTTATATGGGTAATTTTTTCTTTTGAATTTTTTTATCTTTGCTTACTGGGGAATTTTCAGTGGAGAGATTTCATTGAGCAGGAAGTTTATGATTGCTAGAAACATACTTTTTGTGCTACCTTCGATAAGTCCCCTTATAAGGGAAGTTCACTCTTGTTTTTTTTTTTGCTAACCAGGAGTCAAATATTTCATTAAAACAGTAGATCATGATTGCTCAAATAATACCTTGTTCCACTATAAAAAAATTATCATCCCGCTTCTGAAGGTAGTTTATTCTTGGAATTATTTTTAGCGGTTTTTTCTCCTGGAGACACTTTATCGAAACATGATTTTATGCAAGTACAGACAAAATAAATTTGGACCAGTCCCCTCATATGGGTAGTTTATTCTTTTGATTTCCATGAAAACTTTGCTTACCGAGTGTTTCCAGTAAAGTTATTTTATTGAAACAGATTATGATTGATTGAAACATACCTTTAGAGCCACCATAAAAAAAGGTAGCCCCCCATTTAATAATAATTTATTCCAAGCATTTTTTTCAACTTTTTGGCATTTTTGGGTTTCTCGTGAAAATACTTCATTGAAACAAAAGTTATATGAATGTTCGAAACATATTTTTAGCAACAATAGAAGTTAATTCGGACCAGACCCCTCATAAGGGTAGTTTATTCCTTTGATTTCTTTGATAAATTTGCTGGTCAGGGGTTTAATATTTTTAAATGGAAACGAACAAAAGATAATTTCCACACGAAATAATAACTATTATTTAAAAACACTGTTTATCAGAAAGGACTAATCTTGGACTAACCAGAACTAATTTTTTTATCGCAAAGATGCATTAAGAATAAACTAATAAATTTTAAAAAAATTCCCATGTTGGTGGTTCGAAACCACAACCTCTCGTCTACTATGCCATTGCTATACCATCTGAGCCATTTGGCCTCCCATTAAAATTTGATAAATATTATATTAACTGCATTAATATTTTTCATACTCATTCTTTGATTTTTTTGGTAGTAAACTTTCCAGTACTTATATTATTTGTACTCTTTGTATTTTCAGGTGGTGTATTTTCACACTCTGATTCCGAATCACTGGATAAATTCATGATACTTTTCATAATAATTTTGACACTACTGAAGTTTGCCACTACGGTGACAATTTGGACAATCAACGGCATCAAGGCTAATGTTATTATTGCTAACCAGTGTGAGAATATTCTATTACAAGACAGAGAATGTAAATACATTCGAATTGCATGGGGGCAGAGGTGTTGCAGAATATTTCTTCAATCTCAAGAGAGAGAATTCCAGCATTCTGTAATCAAATTTCATTTCAGAATTAGCAAATTCTGTGATGATCGTGGAGAAAGTAATTTCTCATTCCTAGTATGGTACAAGTACTTTGTGGCATTTTTGAGGAATATCCAGCCGATTGTTTTGAAGCACTAATTTATCAATTCAATAAAATAAATCTATACAAAACAGCTGATCAGCTAACAATGAATTTTCAAACTTGGTGTCTTGTCAAATCTTGTTCGTACTCTCAGAATTATGTTAAATCCTGCCCTGCAAAATCTGAATACCATCTGATTACACCACGATAATTTTTCAAACTTAGCTTTTTGTCGAAATTTTTCTACGTTCGAAAGTCTTATTACAGGACCTTATGCCGGGACTGAATCGATATTTTTTTATGGTGGCACAAAAATTACATTCTGAGAAATTAAAATCTATTCTTTCGATGAAATATCTTCAACGAAAACCCCGGTCAGCAAAGTTTATCGACAAATTACAAGTATATAGGACCACGCACACTTCTTATGCAAAAAGTCTTTCGGTCAAATTGTCCAAAATTTCAATATGTTGTTTAGCTCGGGGTTCTGAACAAAAATTACCGTGGGCACACAAAATTCTATGTATAATTTACTAGATACAGAGTGTTGTAGTATTGAAGTTGTAAAAGGTTACTTTCAGGCCATTATTAACTGCACCTTAATGGTGGTTATTTCATTATTCGTGCTAGGAATCGCAAGTTAAAAGGTAAGACCCCGGTAATCCTTAGCTCGCACAAGTTTCGACTTCTGAGGACTGTCGTTCGTAGGGGGATGACAGCTGGTTAACGGAAAAAACAATTTTAAAAAACAATTTTAAACAATTATTAGTGTTTTGAAGCATATCTGTAATTAATTCCTGACAAAATAACGAAACGAAAACTAGACATAGAGAAATTATATATTTTTCAAAAAAGTTCATATGATATATCATCTGTAAAATGAGAAGAAATCAGGAAAATTAACCGATCCGTTTTATTTATACAGGGTATTTCTCTAATTTTTCTTAATATTAGTCTCGTGTATACTCGAGTCACATTGTATAAAATTCATAATTTACGTTCTGTCAAGTGCTCATTTAATTGGTGCACTGAATTGATCAAATCACGTATTCCAAAGAATATATAACAGATACGCGTATACTTTCAATCCCCTCTGTATATATAAAAACAAATACATATTCCTCGAATTCAAAACAGAAACTTTAATTTTCGTACCATCCGACACATGACGTTGATGCTTCATTCTAAAATAATTTTCACTTTTCGTAACTCTGAAAATGTCATGATTTACACTGTATATTGTTTGAAAAAATTCTTTAAGAATTGTACTGTTGTACTGGCCAAGTGTAAAACTGTGGTGTGGATAAAAAACCCACTAATAAAATGAAATTACCAACATTAAGGAGTAGTTAATAATGGCCTGAAAGTGACCTTTTACAACTTCAACACTCTGTATCTCGTAAATTATATATCGAATTTTTGTGTGCCCACGGTAACATTTGTTCAGAGCCCCGAGATAAACATCATATTGAAATTTTGAATAATTTGACCAAAAGACTTTTTGCATAAGATGTGTGCATGGTGCTTTCCCCCAAATAGGGGTGGGTTAAAATTTTGAAGATGGTGGCAAGAAAATAATCATTCATAGATTTCTTTTTTGCATTATGCTTTCGATATTCGCAGTACAAGTCGAAAATCAACGAAATAATAAATTTTGGTCAACATTTTTTCCCAAAATGAAGAACAAAAATGTATAAATGAGATTTTTTGAAAAGGTACATAAAGCTGACTCATTCATTAACTTGAATAGAGTCTAGTAAAATTCCATTAACTAATAGCCACAAACTACATGCAAGATTTTTTTTGAAAGTCACGTAGTTAGGTCTCATGAACAAAAAATACACATAAAATTTTTGGCTGTCTCAAAAGTAACTTCGGAGATATTGGCCCATTTTTAAGTGATGACTGGCATTTTCTAGCACACATTTCTGACGCAAAAAAATATTTAAAAAAGTCAAAAGTTCTTCGTTCTTATCACTAGCAGAATGTTAACACCCTAATTACTTTTCAGGAAAAAACTCATCCTTCTTTTATGACCACAACCAACAAATCTAGGCAAAATGGTAAGTGAATTTTATTCATGTCAAGTTGGTAGCTGGAAAAAAAGTGAGTGAATAATTTCCTATCATGTTGAAGTTAAATAGCTCGAAAAGTTGGATGTGCAAGTATGCAAAGTTCAAAGTTAACAACCTGACATGAATGAGTTCCCTATACATTTAACATAAATTTATTTTTTGATGTTTTTAAAAAAAGGTTGAATTTTTGAATAAACAATGCCGTTTTTAATTTGAAAGAATGTGTAAAACGAGTGTATTAGGGGATGTACATTGTGCTATCATGAATTAGGAAGAATACCTACAATCAAAAGCAATCAAAAGCAATGAACGATTCATTTAGAAATACCTTTCATGTTTGATTTCTTGGCATCATCCTCTCAGAATCCAGATCACACAAAGTCAAATGAACAAATCCACTGAAATACACAAAAAACCGTCACAATTCGAAAAGAACTTGGCTTTTTCACGATAATTCATGTCAAACACTTCCAATATATTCATTCATTCATTACTCTATCAAATTGTTAGCAATGCAATCCGATCCACGACACGAATCTAACAATCAACGGATAAAACGTAAATGACTTTACATTCCAAAAACTTCTTTTGTTTTCGGGAATCGGGCGATCTCGATTGTTGAAGTTCCTGCATTGGTGAACGGTAATATGCAAAAAATACATACCTATTTGTGATAAATACTTCCTGAAGTTCGATGCTAAATTGAATGGTAGATTTCGACTGTTTCATTAACGTTTTGAGAAGGCAATATATTATAGATACAGAAATTGGTAAAGACGATTTTTTTATGGGAGAGGATATATCAGTATTGTTTGTAGGACAGGTGTGAAAGTCCGGCAGGATGATTTTGAAACTACCTATAGTAGTTCATTCAAATAGGTCAATTATTCTTGTTGTCACAGAATGAAATGAAGGTTCAGTGGTTTGTAACCATTATCAACTGTTTTTTCACGAGAACTGATTTTTTTCTACAATACTTGGTGATGCTTGATGACGTTTCGAATTTATAAACACCTTCCCCAATGAAGAAGGTCCAATAACAATATATGAGTCGACATTTTTTAAGTTTTTTTTTTACAAAAAGAGTGTATGACTGTTTCAATATTGGTCGAAAATTACTAAAAATATACTCATAGACACAATTTAAGGAAACCTTCAAATGAATTGGTTAGTGTTAGTAGATATAATGAGGTAACTTCGATTTCGAGATTAATAATAACTTTGATACTGAAAATAGAGTATATCACTCAAGCAATCATGATGATGATATAGAGGGGTTTGAGGTGTACATTTATGGTTATTTTTTCAAAACTCGGCAATTCAGTTTTCATCCGATTTGACCGAATTTTTGATATGATCTAGTGAACAAACAGTTTGTAAAATTAATATTTTTTCACAAATAATCAAAAATAGTTACACTTGTCTTTAAATATCCATACGTTTATCGATGGAATTGTCTACAATAATTAATACAGGAGGTTTGCGTGACAAGTGCTCGATCACGGAAAGAGATGGCGCTACTACCATAAACACAAATTCTTGCAAATGCAACCTTTCTCAAGTATGCTGTCATATTCTGAGGAAGCTGCATCATTTAGTTTATGAGTAACAGCCCTTAAAAGTGAATACCTTATGAGAATTTATAAAAATGGAAAAAATAGAATATCCAGTAGTGATAATTAAATTGTTTTTGAAAAACAGGACAAATGATCAGTTTAACCCTTTATAGTGCAGTAGTCGATATTCAAGCCACAATTCATCTCCATATGCAGTACAGCCCGAAGTATAAATTTCAACCAGATGAGTTCCAAGCGCTTACCGTTAACGTTTTTAAGCAAAATATTAGCCAGTAATTCAGTTTAGCGCGTTATTTAGTATGCATCTTGACCACGCCCTCAACAAGTGGCCGATTTTTGCCAGTGCTCATTTGCGGCTCTTTAGTTATAGGATAGGATGAAAAACTAATATCTGAGAGTGAAAAAAACATTCATCAAGGCAAGTACATTGAAAAAAGTATGTTGTGGTGTCGTATGACTATATAATTTATGCCATTAATAGAAAAATTAATGAATTATTGCAGTTTCGAAAAAATAACCTCACATTATTTCAAAACAGTGCCTAACCTTGTATAATCTTGGCGCTGAGGAGATCTAGGCAAACTGCATTTTTTCAGATGAATTCTTTGTTACAATTTTCAAATGAACACGTGGAACTCAATTATTTGACAATTGGAATTCTTATAAATATAAATACTACTTGTGTGTAAATGTCTACAATAAGTTTGAAGGAAGTTCCAGAACTTGGTACTGATGAGATGTATGACTGGATTGAAGGATTTCCTGATGATCAAGCACAACAATCAGACTTGGTTGGAGACAGTGATAATAATAATAATAATACTTTCTCATAAACATTCATAGAGTGTACCAAAAGGCATAGCCTGTGCGGGTAGATGACGGCTATTATTATTATTTGCCGTAGCGCTCTGAGGCGACTTACTGATGTTTTTGGTGGTGTATTCACTTTTCAGCTGTAGGAAAACTCGGAAAACTTATAGCGCCACCCCGGAAAGAACAAGTAGGCAATCAAAGGAGAACATTAATTACAAGTATTTCTTCAAATGTTATGAACTGTATGATTCCATTACATGTTTTTAATTTCTTGCCGGTCAAGCAGATAATGCTTGCAAATCATTTGTCGCAGATGTAAAATCGCCATCTGCTTAGAATGTTTTGCACCATTTCACAAAAATTAGATTAGATTGATGTTGGTGGTTTTACCATTCACCGATTTCCATTCAAAAAATATATGCTTGTATTCTTATTTTTTCGTTTTTATATAAAAACAGAAAGTGGTCTTTATTTTGACTATGATTCGAGCAGTTTAGTTACCGTCCTTAACGATCATTGGTTGAAAAATCGACCACCGCCTCCAACTGGCAGATGACATCTGCCAACTTTCTTAAATATAGTAATATTGATTTTTTTCTCTAAATCTGACTAAAATTGTTTTGCGCATTAAAGGGTTAACAGCAAAATTCATGTAGACTCTTCACCTTCGGTATAATGATAATAATAATAATATTAAACGCCAGAGCTGTTGCAAAGAGTCTTCTTCTACGAACATTGAAGACCTTGGTTTATCCATCATCCAGAAACCTAACCTTCGCATTTCTGAGGTCAAGTAGGCTGAAGCCGGAAACCGAGGAATTCATAATTATCCTGCCAGGATAGTGTCTTCAAGACCGTCGTCTACCGTAGTCGCGTGATTGGTATAGAGGTCCCTGACACTAGTTGCAGAGCGTGTCGTAGGACAACCGAGACCATAATGCATTTTCTGTCAGCCTTTCCAGTATAACGTGGCGTTACAAGTGTTATACCACCATCTACGACACTCGTACGGTATATACGAGACACCGGTGTTGCCTTATGCAACGGGGGATATTGAGTCCGTTGTGGAGAATGAGAAGTGCTGAATCTAATGGAACTACTCATTTCTCACAAATACAAGCCAATAAGCCAGATGTAGTCCTCCTCTACCATCGAAGTAGGACGATTTTCGTCATTGAGTTTTCAGCTCCTGGCGAAACGACCATCGTCTGAAAAGAGGAGTAAAAACGGACAAAATATCGACATTTAGTCTTCTCTGTAGGCATTATCCAAACCAGTTTGTTAAAATGGTGGTTCTGATCATAGAGGTACTTGGTGGAATGATGAATACGCTGCTCTCGAATCTGAAAATTATACCGGCAGAATGATGTGGTAGAAATCTTAGCCGGAAGAATGCAGAAGGCCGTAATTCATGGTTCACCCCGCCTTCTCAGGGCACATGACATTCGAACCCAGTAATCACTCACCCCACGGACGTAGGGAGTGTTTGCTGGGGTTATTGACACAACAGTGCGCCCTCCGGTGACAGGGCCTGACTGGGACATTCTCGAAAAATGTGTAACTCATATTTTCAAATAGCAACCTCATTTTTTCTCAACGCCAGTGCAATATATAGGTATACGCTAAAAAACTTCTTATAAAATTAAAAAAAGAACAAATTACTGAGGAAATTCTCACATCGAGTAACAAACAAAAAACAATCTGGAAACACGTAAACAACAGCATAAAAAATAAACAAACACACTCAAATAATACAAACTCTAGTGACGAGTATAATAATTATTTCGTAAACATAGCAAGTGAAATAATAACAAAAATTCCTGAATCAAACCGATCATATGAAAGCTACTTACGGGAGCGAAAAACAGCAAATAATACACTTTTCTTATATCCAACCACAGAAGCTAAAGTAAAAAAGATCATTACATCTTTCAAAAACTCTAATGCCACTGACATCTTTGACCACTCTACGGTAATGTTCACAAAAAATATGTCAACACTTCTATCTCCAATTACTCATCTAGTGAATTTGATACTCTTGCATGGCGAATTTCCAACTAAATTGAAAATAGCTAAAATTATACCAATCTACAAATCAGGAGACTCAGAAATAATATCCAACTATCGCCCAATTGCCTTGATTCCCATTTTAGCAAAAATCATAGAAAAAGTTATTGCCATTAGAATAGCGAATTTTTTAGAGTCACACAATCTATTTACAGAAGCACAGTTTGGATTTAGGAAAAACAGAAGTACTTCAAAAGCACTGTTAAAACTAGTCTCCTACATCCAAGAGGGTTTTGAAAACAAACAGGCTACAATAGGAATTTTTTTAGATCTCAGTAAAGCTTTCGACTGTGTTTCCAAAGATATTCTATTGAATAAATTGGAACACTATGGGCTGAAAGGAAAAACATTAGCACTATTATCGTCATATCTATCTGACAGAATGCAGTGTGTATCCGTCAATGACAGTTTGAGCGAGTCGCTTCCAATTATTAATGGTGTACCACAAGGAAGTGTCCTAGGCCCCCTATTATTCCTCATTATTCCGAACAGCTCACCACTTTTCTCTTGTTTATTCGCAGATGACACAACTTTTGCCGAACGCTTCAATACAGGTACTGATGTGACATCTCTTGTAAATGACATTATAAAGGACACATCAGATTGGTTCAATGCAAATAAGCTATGTCTAAATAAAAAAAAAAACTAAAACATTAAATTTTGAAATGAAACCAAACGAAACAGAAGCTGTAAAATCAATGGGAATATGGTATGATACAAAATTAACCTGGCAAACTCATATTGATAATCTGACAAGGAAAGTATATGCCTTTAGAAAATTAAAAAATGACCTTGGTCAAAATGCGGCTATAGCTGCCTATCATGCAATATTCCATAGTACAATGACATATGGGCTGATAATCTGGGGAATGTCCACTCACATGCAAAACGTGTTTACCCTGCAGAAAAGAGCAATTCAAGCAATCGTAGGTCTTCAAAGGAATGACTCATGTAAACCATGGTTTATAAAACTTAATATAATGACATTACCATCTGCAAACATATTCCGCCATCTCCTTAACATAAAAGAAGATGATTCCAAACATCCAACCAATGGAGAAAATCATTCTTATAATACTCGCCATAGAAACGATATACAGATACCCAAACAAAGACTTGAATCAACAAGAAGATATAATTTGGGTATTAATCTTTACAATTCATTGCCCACTCAACTCAAAAATATGAATATGAAAACATTCAGACTGACCTTGAAAAATCATCTCATAGCCAATGCCTACTACGACATATCAGAATTTAAGTTTGACATTCAGTAAACTGTATTACTATATAATATAACACATTCTATGTTTTTAAACTGATACTGTACTGCTTTGTAACGTATACATTTTGACCTGTCAAAACACTACGGTGTATTTTAGACCAATAAAAATTCTATTCTATTCTATTCTATTCTATAACGGGTCTCAGAAAAGTGTTCTGATGTTAATTCATTTTCATTACGAACATGTCTAATTACTTTTCGATTTTAATAAAGTGGGATAAATGCATGAAGTGATCTAATATCCATTTTATTGGTAGATGAGTTTTAACTATATGCAGGATATGACTATTTGTTGCAGCTCCACATGTCAATGCAATATTAGTCAGAAAACCTGGTAAATTGTTCTCCAAGTTACTTAATAATAATAATAATAATAATAAATCATTTAAAAAAGAATATATGAACAGGTGCTCAGGTACATAAATTTTACCGTAGAAAGTTTTCTCTTAGTGGCGAAGTCTAGCTCAGAGCTACTCGAACTTAACCACCAATAGGAATTTCCTAAGAGAGAAATTACCAAAAAAATACTCGAACAAAAATAGTCAATTTCAATGTTACTCTGTTGGTCCTCAGCAGCATAATTGAATGTGATAATTTTTTTATAGTTTGTCTAAAATAATGTATTTATATTTGTATTTGAATTTGTTGTTATTGAGTATTTTCAAATTCTCAGGTAAATTGTTATAATTTTTGATAGCGTTGTATAAGAAGGATCCCTGAAACATTGCGGTTCGATGTTGTGGATTGTCAGTTTGCAGACACTCCTAACATTCCTACATAATATCAATTCAGATTTCGGTAGGGAAGAGTGGGGGAGAGTTATCAATTTATGCACAAAGCAACCCAAATGAAGCTTTCTTCGGCTCTCCATACTTAACCAGTTGGTCTGTTTGAATACTTGTGAAATAGAGCCGCACTCTCTTAAACCATATATCAAACGGAGACATGAATTTTGAACTTTCTATATCCGTTGTCTATCACAATTATACAAACATGGGCCATATATGAAATCACAGTAGTTGAAGTGACTGAGCACCAAGGAATCACAAAGCATTTTCCTTAAAGTTTTGCTCAGGAGTTGTCAGCTGCAGTATAACATTTTGAGAGACGCGTAGGATTTTTTTATTAAATATGTTCAGAGAATTTGAGATTCGAATCGAGCACAACTTCTAAGTTCCTAGCTGATTCAACAGAGTTTAAAGGTGTATTGCTTAATTTTGATTTGAAATTGTCTTTAGCAATTTTCCGATTCTTATCGTTACCAAAGCACATCATGACTGTTTCATTTGGGTTAAGCTTCAAATCGTGTTCTTTTGACAACCTATTAATTAATTCCAAATCCGCGTTTACCAATTCTTGCGCTCTGGCACAATCTTCAATTTTGAAGGACATGTATAATCACCTGCATATGTTTGAATTTTACAACTCCTGATGGAGGATATGATGTCAGTTGTATGAATTATGAATAAAAGCGGCCCCAATATTGATCCTTGTGGAACTCCTGAAAGAATGCCAATAGGAGAGGAATATTGAAAGTCAACACAAATTTTTTGTGACCTTCCCATCAAATATGACCAAATCAAATGTGTGGAAGCTTCGTCAAAACCAAAATATCTCAGTTTTGCACAAATCATTTCATGGTTGATAGTATCAAATGCTTTAAAAAATTCGAGGAAAACCAAAACACTTGCCATACCTTTGTCGTAAGCCTCAAAAATATCATTAGTCACTGTCACTAATGCTGTACCTGTGCTATAACCCTGCCGGAAACCACACTGAGAATTTGACAGCAAGTAATTCCTTTCAAAAATTTTTGACATGGCAGGGAGTATACTAATAAATCTGAAAAAAAAGTTGGGTAATTTTTTTTTGGTATTGGTTTACCCACAGAAATTTTCCAGATTTGAGGGAAATTAGACTTTTCAAAACAACAATTTATAATATGTGTTATAAATTTATCAATGAATGGGCTACATAATTTTAGCATTCGTGAAGAAATATTGTCTAATCCAACAGCTTGACTCTTGATATCACTTAATATGTTATGAACGTCATCTACCCCTGCTAGCCGAAAGCAAAATGTATTTTCGTTGTTATATTTATTCTTGAAATAAAATTCTATGTTTTTATCACGATTATTTGAAATGCACATATTGTGCAAAATAACTATTGACGTCATTGGGATTACTAAGATTAGCAGGAATTGTACAGTTCTTATTGAGTCGAATATTTAAGTTCGTAAGAGTTTCCCAAATTTTTCTTGAATTTTTTCTACGAATACTGTCTTTAGATAAGCTTTTTTTTTAGCCCTCACTTCTTCATTCTTTAGTGAATGCTTCCTCTGGGATGAATATAAATAGTCTGTTTTAACCTAATGTAAGCCTATTATTATCTTTCCATTTTTGTTCATGTTTGCGAATGCATGCGAGAGTTAGTCATGGATTTCATATTTTGAATTAGATTCTTCATATGTTTATGAGGAATATCCTGTGAAAAATAATGAATTAGCTCTTGAATTGATCGATTGTCACGCCACTGGTGAATCAGTTGTTTTTCATCGGTCTACGCAAATTGCAAAACGATATCAGCTAGTTCTTGCATAATACATATTATATATCTATTTGGAATTATCATTCATAACGCAATAAATCATATATAGAGACATGAAGTTACATGCACTATTCGAAACTTTACTAATTTTATTTTCCATCTTGTTGGTCCAGGGTGCACCAAAAATACCGAGACCAAGGAATTTTGCAATAGACCATCCCATCGTATCTCCTTGTCCAGGTGATCAAATTTCTTTGAAGGGGATGTGCAGAAAGGTGCAGAATCAGTATACAGAATGACCCAACAGTAAGTACCAACTAAAACCAGACTACTTATCAACATTTCTTATTTTATTTGGTAAAATATTTGACTGAATTCTATAGCAGAACTGCAAATAATATAAACAGAATATTTGTGCTGTTTCACCACGAACAATTATTTTATTGTTTCTGAGAGACAAATGAAGACTTTATTATTGAAAAGTTTCAAACTGAAGCCTCTAGAACTACACCACTGGAACAAAAATTCTTAAAACAAGGGGGATATTCTCTACATTAAAGTGTTTTGAATTCCACAATTTTTCTTTTTTTGAGAAAAAAATCAACTTTTTTATCGCATCTTGTACACGTACTCATACTGTTACTCATCGAAAATGTCACATTAAAACTGTTATTTTTCCAACAGTCACAGAAAAACTTTGTTAAATAATGGTCCCCAAATACTGCCGTCCTAAGTAAAAGTACCGTATCTGTTATCTGCTATTTTTCTCAGAATTCTGTAGATCCGACCTTCTCATATAGGAAATTCTTGAACTTTCGTATAAATGGCAATATAATTCGTTAAGTTTGGCTGTTTAAACCAAGTATACATCATCTTTGTTTGGTAAAAAGCTAAATTTATAGGTTTTTGAACATAAATAATCTTATATCGCAATATTCATATCTTTTGTAGATATGGTACTTTTGCTTAGGACGGCAGAATAATACTCCGTGCTGAAAAATTCTAATGGAAATTCCAATTTTCTGTTCATTCGTTGCAATATCAAATTCCAAAAGCAGATTTATTTTAAATGTCATTTGTATAAGGAAATTAGATTCATTCAAAATTTCTCTGTTACAGAAAATACCACCATCATTCCATTGGAAGCAACATGAAAGGAAAAAAAAAATTTTCTAATTCTATAATTTGAAATATACTGAAGAAAGCATTCTGCGTGTTTTATTCTGAACTGTCATGAACTAACCTAGTCATTTTCAGTTTTAGGGGTAATTTTTACAGCGACATATTTTATCAATCAATTTGTGTTAATAATCAAAATCATTATGTTTTCGATTTTTTATTTCGGCTTTTGATTAGCTGTTTAATGATGTGTTTTCGATTTTGTATTACGTTTCGTCACTGATTGGTCATTAAGCAATAACCATCAGCAAGATACTACTGGGTAATTTAGTTTTGCTTGTATTTTTAAATTGATATTCTAATAAAACAAAACATGGTACTGGTACATTTCTGAATTGAAAGTTATAACAAGCGGAATAATTTCAAGATACTACAATTTGAATCATAATTTGTGCAAAAAAACGTGATAGCCGCCTGCTGGATGTTTTCGATGTCATTCACAGAAGATACATCTATGCACGATAATGTATTTGATTTTTTTATTGAGAAATTATTGGTTTTACAGAGTTTCGCAAACAGTCTTTTTTCTGAACACATTTTGAGAAATTTTGTTCTGGTAAAAAATAGAAAAAAAATACAATATTACGAATATACTTGTATATAGAATGTTTATTGGTAGAATACGCTCACAACATTCCATTTCTTTAACTCTTTCACAATTTCATTTTTGGAAGCGTGTAACTTTACAAGGACAGGCCTAAGCTTTTATTCAATGAGACCCCCCTTCAATTTTTGACAAGGAATCACCTAATAAAAATTTTCGCACTCATGTGGAAACACCCGGTATAACGACACAACCCCGATCGTTGACCAAAACACCTTGATGAGCACTCAGTATCGATTCATACTGACAGATATTACTTTTATCCACAATTTCTGGATGAGCGGTAATTAATTTAAGCAATAAAATCAAAACCACTATGGAGGACATTACCCTAAAATGTTACAATTTTGAATGAAGTGGTAGCAACGATGAAACCAACCATTTTTTCAGAAAGTTATATTAGGGGACAAAATTGGTCCGAAATTCCATCGGATTTGTATTCGGCTTCCCCAAATTACTACTAATACCTATCTCCTGAAAAAAAATCAGTTCTGAAAAATTGTAATATCTATTTTCACTTCCCATGGGAACGCCACCGTGTCAATCACGTATGGTGACCCCTTTTGTGCAGTTAGTTCATTTTTAGTGTATTCTATCTATTCTGGAAATTTCATGGTTCTGCGTCAAAAATTACGGAGAATACGGGGGCGTTTCCATGAGAAGTGAATCAGATTAGAATTTTACAGGACTGAAAACACGAATCCGAAGGAATTTTAGACCAATTTTGCCCCCTAGTATAACTTTCCGGAAAAATGGGTGGATCCATCGCTGATGGTGTGCAGTGAATTAATTCATTTCTAGTATTTCTATCGATTCTGAAAATTTCATGTTTCTACAATGAAAATTACGGAAAATTTAGTATTATTGCTACAGATACAATCGAGTATTCATTATGAAAAATAATGAGCAAGCTTGTACCTTACCATTAAGTTGACAATGTAACAGCAAATTATTTATTCACTGTCGAACACACTGCTGTCAATTGGATTTGCAGTGGTCGTAGGACCATAACGAACTTCATTATGTCACTAAAACACAATGACATATGATACGCCAGCAGATAAACTAATACGCAAACATGACTGGAATCAAGAATAAAGCATTTTCAGGGTTTTTCGCCGACAAACACCTGGGTGACATTAAATTGTTCCTCGCCATAAATAAGGTGAAAATGACTCTAATCCTGAATTATGATGGAAACATACCTCAGGGTCTCGCAGGCCGTTTTGTTCTTTTATTCAGGACGGGATCTCCGTTTATCGTCGCGTTTTTCGTGACGTATGCCCCGAAGACAAAGCTACGGAAACCGGATAACACAATGAGGAAAATTATGATTTTCTACTCACTTCAGTTCAGAATCGGGCCTAGATGATGTAGGTGGCAGAAAAAATTTGAAATCATGGAAATTATAGAAAATGTTGAAGTTATAATAATGGTTATGGTTTGAAAGTTTGATTTGACGGAGGAAATTCGTTTCTGGATATGGTTTTTCAACCGTCCACATTGTAAAAATGAAAAAATGTAAATTTTAAATAATCTATAGCAACTTTAGCAAATGAAAATGGATCATTTCATGAGAAAAAATTGTTTATACTTCTTAGCGGAAGACCATCAAACTAAAACTGAAATTGGGGTATTTTATCCATTTTCATCATCAATTTGTAACGCTCTTTTTTTCCTTGACTGACCAAAAAGGCGATTAGCGTGAAGATTGAAGATATCCACACTTTTCCAGCCACGGTTTCTGACGTGGAGACTGTCGAAGATGGGATAGAGCACAATTTATGAGCAATGTTGCCAAATTTCTCAAGAATTCTGAAAATAATTTTGGTATATGGAATGTGCCGAGTGGACTTTGAAATCTGATATATGACTCTATAGTGTGAAACAATTTCAAGAAGTGTCAAACGGTTGAGTCGAGTACTTAAGATATTGCGAGTGTGTTGACATAATCCATAGAATGAAAATTATGTACCACCAAAGCCTATAGAGCAAGCAAAAAGGAAATTACTCATTATTTCCGATAATACTTCAAGTTCGAGAAAGAAAGCGTACAGGGCGAGCAATAGATCAGAACAGAATATTCAATATTTCCGAAACTATTGTGAGTTCAAGAACAATATTGATATACTCAGTCCAATGCTGTATCACTTCCGTTGAAAATAACGTCACTGTTATTCGCCCTTTCCGTTATTTTGCTATTACCAAGCAATAGCAAAATAACAAATCTTAAAAACTGAAGTCAACTGAGGACATAATGTAAGAGCAATATGAACAATACTTACAATATTCAGGTCATAAATTATAACTAATGATAATAACAAATATAAGAAAAATTCATATTTTGAAATCAATAGGTAATTTTTTTTTCTAGTAACATATTTTTCACTTTTTTCTTGAACTGATTTACGTCATAAGATTTCAGTTCCCTAGGAAGAGAGCATTCATTACTTTGCAAATTACATAGGAATATGACTTCTTAAATAGGGATGTCTTGTGTTTAGGAATAGTCAAGTTGTCTTTTTGACGTATGTTGATGCTATGTACGTCTGAACGAAATTTTAGTTTTTGGTATAAATAAATTGGTGTTTTAAGCTTAAGTACGTTATGGAATAAACAACTACTATGAAGAAATCTCCGTTCTTTGATACTCATCCACTTCAGACCGATAAGTTTGTGACAGATATGTGACCGTCTTGTTATATTGAAAATGAATCTAAGGCAGGAGTTCTAGATTTTCTGTAATCGATTCTCATTTTGTTTCGTTAAACATGGCCCATAGACAACATCGGCGAAATTAAGGTGTGCTTCATATAATATGGTTTTAGATTTCATACTGAGTATATTCCTGTTGGCAAAGATAAGTTTGAGGCTACCGTATGCTTTTTTGATGATGCTACTTACATGTTTATCGAATTTCAAATCGGTGTCGAGTAGGAGTCCGAGATTTTTAGCAGTGGTAGTAGCTGGTATAATATTATCATCAATCTGTATTTTTATTTTATAGTTGCACCTGTCTCTCAAAACTTTGGGACCGAATAACATCACTTGAGATTTACTTGGATTGAGAGAAAGGCAATATCTCGTAGATATTTCAGACAGGGCTTTCAATTCAGAACTAATGATTACATTTGATATTTCAATATTTGATTCATCGAAAGACATGTAGATCTGAGTGTCGTCTGCATAAAAATGACTTTTGCATTAACTTATGCTATCTCTGAAAGATAAATTAATTTCAGAATACCTGAGAAATTTGGCATTACCGCTCATAAATTGTGCTCTATTCCATCTTCGACAGTCTCCACGTCAGAAATCGTTGCTGGGAAAGTGTGGATATCTTCACGCTAATAAAAAGGCGGACGTCACTATGGTGCGTCGTCTATTGGGCTTATATTATTCTCTCTAACGGGGACAACTCAAAACCCAGCAAATGCCTCGGGTGCCAGATATTTGAAGTGGTATGCTTTACTCTCCCAATATTACTTCGGATGGAGGCCCATGCAGCCTTCAGATGGAGATACGGTATTCCCGGGGTCAGATATGGTGACTCCAGAATGAAGCTGGCAAGAAATTGCAAGGTTCAATTGCATCCCTTGACGTTTCTGAAATACCGGCTACTTTGCTTACTCTCAACAAATGCCTTAGGCACACTATACAAAGTTGTGTTTCTTTAAGCGGAACCGGATTCCGCCGGTGACAGATTACTCCGTTTCTTCAGGTAACTAGAGAAGCACAGCGAGATTGAAGATCGAGAGTTCCTAAATGAGAACTATTCAGTGATGTAGATCCCGAACAGAATGATTCCTACACCGTTTTCGAGAATTTTTGCGGTCAGTCTCCTGCAAATGGACAAACAAATGCCTTCGGGAGGAGATGGAGATGGCGGTCAGAGCAATCTATTCTGATGTATTATACGGATTTGTTAAGAATGCACAGATACCCCAAATATGATCAACTACCCAATATCTTTATCATTCCTGATTGAAACACGTAGTATATCTCAATCTACCAGAATAACACAGAAAATAATGTTCGGAGTGCTTACAGTTGTTATATCCACTGAAATGCGGCTTTCAGTACAGGACGAAATACACAGAATTTGAATTGGAAACTTCTAACCGAGAAATTTACAACTAAATCTAAAATTCAACTATTCACTCTGAACGAGAATCGACAAAACTGCAGGTAATTTCTCGAACAACCTCAAAAGCACCAAAGAGACCTCCCGAAGAGGAGTAGGTGTATTTATAATAAACCGCTGGACTTCGTAACACGGCATAGCAAAAATGAATGAAAAACGGAAAAAACTTTGCTCTGACGTTTTTAACAGCCCAAAAATATGACCCTTAAAAACCGGAGCTGGACACCTATAAAAAAGTTAATATTTTTCCAGTAAAAACTAATGACTCGCAAAAACAATACGTCATGGCAAAGCAAAATAATTCTACCATCCCAAATAAAAAAAGGAATTAATGAACAGGTGTAAAGTAGATAGTGAGGTTAGGGATGTACCCGGATAACTTCAGAACTTGTTACCCTAATAACAAACTTATCTAGCCTTATAGAAAATAGAAAGTCTTCAGGAGTTGTCCAGCTCACGCGGTCTCAGCCTATATCCACAGGCACAACGCGGAGCTATAAGTGTTGTACTATCAGTCTACCACCTACTACACTCTTACGATATAGACGATACACTGGTGTTGCCTTAAGCTCCGGGGGATATTGAGTCCGTTGTGGAGGTTGAGAAGTGCCAAATCTATTGGAACTACTCATTCCCCATCCTCAGGTATATACAAGCCAATAAGCCTGATGTTGTAGTCCTCCTCGACCATCAAAGTAGGACGATTTTTGTTATAGAGTTCTCCACTCCTGGCGAAACGAACATCATCGGAAAAGAGGAGGAAAAGCGCACAAAATATCGAGATTTACTTTTTGAAGGCTTTACCCAAACCATTCTGTCAAAATGGTGGTTCTGATCATAGAGGTACTTGGTGGAATGATGGATACGCTGCTCTCGAATCTGAAAATCATACCGGCTTGCCGTGAAGCGGCAGAAAACCTAGCGGAAAAAATGCAGGAAGCCGTAATTCTTTGTTCACTCTGTTCACTCAGGGCACATGATTCTCGGACCCAGTAATCAGCCCCCCATGGACGTGGGGAGTGTTTACTGGGGTTAATGACACACCAGCGCGCCTTCCGGTTGTATCGGAGCTCCAGAGACAGAGCCTGACTGAGATATTCCTTATGGAGAAAGAGTGCATATGATTCTCGGACCCAATAGTCACCTACCCCACAGCGCGCCCTCCGGAAGTGTCGGGGCTCCGGAGACAGAGCCTGCATGACTGGGATAGTCTTGACGGATTTAATAAAAAATACTCACTCATAAACACTCATAAAGTGTACCCAAAGGCATAGCCTGTGCAGATAGAGGACGGCAGATAGAGGACGAATACAACGAAATATTTTCTCAAATGAATGTAGTGCATAATGAAAGAATTTTCAATAGTTTGTCTTTATGGAGAATTGCTAATTTGGAATTGACACTTCCGAGATTAAAGCGTGTGTATTGATTTTCTTTCTGAATTAATCAAATTATTCTACTAATAAATTTATATACCACTGCCCTAGAATATAAATTCAATTAAATTTTAAAATGTTTCTTTCAGGTAAGTATTTGAAGAATTTTTTTTTATTCCTTACATGGAGAAATGTAATATGATGGCTTTTTATTACTTCTCCTAACCACTAATTTCTTCAATTTGTCCAGTTAATTCCTATATAATTCATCAAATAATAAACATGTTCAAATAGTATAAAAAATTCTGTTTGAATACTCTATCAGATAAATTGTAACTCAAGTTGGAAATGAAATCATCAGATACGTCGACGATATGAATCGAGAGGTTTTATTTGAGCTGAAGAAGGGTGGACCTTTCTACGTTTGTTTGAAGTCACTTCGTTCTACTTATTTTCTACCTGCTGAAAATGACAATAAATGTATTTATCTCATCAAGTTCATATTGGTCTTACTATTATATTTCTCGTTATGGTTTGAAGGATTCATTCATTTGGTAATGACTTTAAAAAGTAAGTATAATTCAATTTAAGCTATATTACAATATACCGTACAGAAAGCATATACCTAATCAGAGAAAAATATAGGAAAATTTTATTTTTATTTATTTAGTTCCTCAATAGGAACAAAAATAATACAAGATATACATGAATGAGGTAAAGGCTTATAAAGACTAGCTATAATGAAATATTTGGTACATATAAAAATAATATTTGAAAAGAAGTTTTTGATTTTATCATATTATTAGATTCACTCATCTTACACTACAAGTGAGTACACACTTGTAAGGTTCAGATTTATGTTATAAAAACATGTGGCTATATCTTCATGCTCTTAGAATTTTCAGAAAGTCCTGGTAGTTATTGAAAATATAAATTTTAGTATTGGTAGTGAATTTCTTGAGGTTACCACATTTTTGAATAACAAGAAGTGACAGATTATAAGCTTCATGTAGTAGATAACTGGGAAACATTTAGCCAATTTGTAGTTCTCTTTGTGCAAATAATTTAGCTTGTTGCGAAGTATCTGCCTCGAACAACATCCCAGTGTCATCTACATAGAAAACAATTTTTGCATTTGATGGTGATAGCATGGAGTTGATGTAGAGTAAAAATAGTACTGGCCCCAGTACCGTTCCTTAGGGTATTCCTATACTGATAATAGTTGGAACACTTAGAGAATCACTGATTTTGGCCTGTTGATGCCTATTTTTCAAATAACATTCGAAGACAGTTAATACGGGGCCAAGTCTAGAAAGACCCTAATACATTTTTTGTTCTTGTCTAATTTGCTGATGATCTCATTTACTACAGCATGCGTTGCATCGCTAGTTCTCTGGTTAGCTTCAAGGAATTCCATCAGACGAAATTTAAGGCTTTATTCGAAGACTTTGCCAAAGTTGTTCAGAACACTAATTGGTCCGTAATCGCTACTCAATTCTAGTTATATCACCTGTTTTGAAAATGGGCATCATTATTGCTTTTTTGAACTGGAAGGGGACCACTCCTGTTGAGAAGATGAGGTTGATGATATGTACGAGAGGGGCCAAAAGGAGCATCTGTATCATCTCACTACCTGATACTTTCACAATTGGTCATTCACTTACACTATTCGCTGCTTATTTTTTTTTTTTGTAATGAGAAAGGGAATGTGCAAATATTTGCATTAAGAAAACAACATGAAGTGTCGATTCAACTGATTGTATGTTTTCGTATACTTTTAGGACGGAACTAAGTTTCAATGACATGAATAGTATGTAGATTGCTAATGACTGGCTAAATATCGTTTTCAGAACCATCTCCTATCATTTCAGTGAACTTTTCCAATCGTTAGTTCACCCCTATATAATTCATGAAGTAATGAACAAGTTCAAATAGTATCAAAAATTATGTGTGAATACTCTATCAGACCAAATTGTTAGTCTATTTGGAAATGAAATATTCAGATAAGTCGACGATATGGATCGAGAAGTTTTATTTGAGCTGAAGAAAGGTGAACCGTTCTACATTCTTCTGAAGGCGTTTCGTTCTACTTATTTTCTTCCGGATGAAAATGATAATAAATGTTTTCACTTGGTGAAGTTCATATTGGTGTTACTATTATATTTTTTGATATGGTTACAAGTATTCGTTCATGTGGTGATGACCATAAAAAGTAAGTAAAGATAATTTAATTCTTCTTAATTTAGTTCTTCCCGATGGGTCGAGAGTACAGAGAGTGCATTCAGATCTCCCATTATCACATAACTGTTTGCTTTGGTTGCGTTACACTAATTCCGAGTTGTGAAGTCGGATTTATACTATTTTCGAGTAATTAGGCCAATTTCGAGTTTTGATGTCGGAATTAGGGTAATTCCGAGTTTTGAAGTCGGAATTATACTAATTTCGACTTTTGAAGTCGGATTTATACCATTTTCGAGCTGTGATGTCGGAATGAGGCTATTTTCGAGTTGTGAGGCCGGAATTGGGCTAATTTTGAGTCGTGAAGTCGGAATTAGGCTAATTCCGATTTGTCAAGTCGGATTTATACTATTTTCGATTTGTGAAGTCGGAATTAAGCTAATTTCGAGTTTTGAAGTCGGAATTAGGCTAATTTCGAGTTGTGAAGTAGGAATTATACTAATTCCGAGTTATAAAGTCGGATTAATATTATTTTCGATTTGTGAAGTCGGAATTAGGCTCATTTCCAGTTGTAAAGTCGGAATTGAGCTAATTCCGAGTTGTGGAGTTGAAGTTATACTAATTCCAATTTATGAAGTCGGATTTATACTATTTTCGATTTGTGAAGCCGGAATTAGGCTAATTTCGAGTTGTGAAGTCGAAAGTAGGGTAATTCCGAGTTTTGAAGTCGGAAATATACTAATTTCGAGTTGTGAATTCGGATTTATATACTATTTTCGAGTTGTGAAGTCGGAATTAAGCTAATTTTGAGTTGTGAAGTCGAAATTAGAGTAATTCCGAGTTTTGAAGTCGGAATTATACTAATTCCCACTTCTGAAGTCGGATTTATACCATTTTCGAGCTGTAATGTCGGAATTAGGCTATATTCGAGTGGTGAGGTCGGAATTGGGCTAATTTTGAGTTGTGAAGTCGGAGTTAGGCTAATTCCAAGTTGTGAAGTCGGATTCATATTATTTTCGATTTTTGAAGTCAGAATTGGGCTTATTTTGAGCTACAAAGTCGAAATTGGGCTAATTTCGAGTTGTGAAGTCGGAAGTAGGGTAATTACGAGTTTTGTAGCCGGAATTATACTAATTCCGAGTTGTGAAGTTGGATTCATATTTTCGAGCTATGAAGTCGGAATAAGGCTAATTCCGAGTGGTGAAGTCGGAACTATACTAATTCCGAGTTGTACAGTCGGGATTAGACTGATTACATTTTTCTATTCTTTATGGCCCTTTTACGCTTCCGTACCTACTCTAACGCTCAAGCGGACAAAAAATGATGTTGGGCTCATACGCATAGCAACCCTTTTAGTGTCTGGGTGGATGTTTGGCCGATCCGATTGATCTTGATGCATTCATAAATTGTTAAATTAGTTCACCAAATATCATATATATTAAAATCAAGACTGAGATTATAATTAAACTAACATTATTTAATGGGGGGTTTTAAAGCGTCTGGTGACAATTGCTGCCAATGGAAAGTATCTGGCAGTATTGATTATTAATTTTTAACAATAATTTTCAGAGCATGCGTTAAAATCAACACTGAGACTTTAAGAGATGTGATTACTGTTTTCAGCTACCTTTAGCACCTGGTATCTGTAAATTGGCAGTCGGCCCAAGCTAGCATTCAGGTATGCACAAACTCAAAGTTTATACTAACACTACTTTATCCCATATATTCTATTCGTAAAAAAACAAGTAACGTCTTACTCTAAAGGAAAATGGAAAATGGGAAATAGGCTGATTCTTTTACAATTGGTCATTCATTTACACTATTCGCTCTTTATTTTCTCTTATGAGAACATGGAATATGCATATATTTGCTTAAAAAAATCTGGAGTATTTTCTCATACGTTTATGACGGAAATAAGTATCAGTGACATGATTAGTATGTAAATTGATAATGGCTGGTTCCGTATTGTTTTCTGAACTATCTTCTATCATTTCGGTAAACGTTTTCTATCGCAAGTTCGTCCCTATATAATTCATGAAGTGATGAACAAGTTCGAATGGTATAAAAAATTATGTGTGAATACTCTATCAGATCAATTGTTAAGTTTATTTGGAAATAAAACATTCAGATACTTTGACGATATGAATGAAGAAGTTTTATTTGAGCTAAAGAAAGGTGAACCGTTCTACATTCTTTTGAAGGCATTTCGTTCAACTTGTTTTCTACCAGATAAAAATGATAATAAATGTATTCACTTGGTAAAGTTCATATTGATCTTACTATTATATTTTTCGTTTTGGTTTGAAGAATTCGTTCATTTGATGATGACTTTAAAAAGTAAGTATGATTCAATTTAAGCTATATTAAAATATACTGTTCAAAAAGCGTATAATCAAATGAGAATAATTTATTCACCTATTTATTTTATTTTTATTTTTTTTAAACCGAACAAATGTTCCAATAACAATATAACACATGTATCTAAACAAGTGTGGCAATAAATTGGCGAATTTACTCAATTCAAATAAAATAAAACTATAAACTTAATCTAAGTACAGAGCTGAAAGTGAAAGGAATTTTTAATCATACAACAAAAACACAATAAGCCTGATTTTTTACTATTGCAAACGATTGACAACATAGGTCGATGTGGATGAGGTATTGGTTATATATTGTTTGAACCGCAACTACTGGTGAATTTTGTACATAGTTCGTATTGGTGTTTGGTGCTGTGTATAACACGTATGGTGAACGAGTGACATAGGGTCTAGTATTGAAATTGAGACTACTCAATAAATAAGTACTATCAAGATGGTTATTAACAATATTGTAGAGAAAAAGAACATGTGAAACCATCTGCTTGATGAAAGTTTCTGCCAATTGAAGTGTATCAAGCTTACTTCGTAATCCTGGCGACACTGTTGTCTATTGAATCTCTAATTCAACATATTGATAAACTTCTGAACCCTCTCGATTCGATCAATGTATTTTTGGTAATAAGGATTCCAAATTTTACAAGCAAATTCAAGGTGGCTACGAATCAATGCATTATACAACGTAAATAATGAGGTGGGCCTTGTGAATGACCTGGTTGCACGTGAAATTAACCCTAAATTACGCATAGACTTTCTATCTATTGATTCGATATGATCCTCAAAAGCTTAGACTTTCTCTAATTTTGTATTGCTGATGTTGTAGTCGAAAGATTCGTTATTGTGTAGTCTAGAAAACGAAATTGAGTTGCATTTATTAATATTCGGATGTAGTTTGTTGGTAACCTGTTAAGATCAGACTGCAACTTATGACAGTCGGTGACATCGTTAATAGTGTTGAACGCTTTCAAGTCATCCGCGTACAGACAGAAGCCAGAATATTCAAAACATGCACCAATATCATTGATAAATAGGGTGAAAAGGAGAGGTCCAAGGTGGGATCCTTGTGGCACACTGGATGTTACACACACTGATAATGGGGAATAATGGAGAATAGCCTGATACTTTTACAACTGGTAATTCATTTCCACTATTCGCTCCTTATTTTCTCTGATGATAACAGGGAATATAATAATAAACGTCTTTATTATCATCATATAATAGAAACATATCAAGATAAAATAAAATAATTTGATGACAAAAGGCGAAGTTCAATAATTGACAGGAGACCTATCAAATATTGTTCTTCCTTAACCTTAAAAAATATTGATTCGATTCTCAACATAATTATCAGCAGGTGATGTGATATCAGAAGCTTTCAGTTTTTTTTTTAAGTTGTTAATATTTAGCAGTTTGAGATCAGCGGGTATAGGTCATTATAAACATTGCAGTTTTGGTATGAAAACGACCGTTTGAAAAGTTCAGTGCGGAAAGGTGGGGGTGTCAATGTACCTTTGTACCTAATATTAATATTATGAACATCAGTTCTGAATGTTACCTTATTATATAGATATGGGGGTGTTCTAAATAATATTATTTTATGAAATAGACAGGAAGCATGGTGTAACCTTCTATTAGTCATATTGAGCCATGTTTCCTTTAATTTATGTGAAATTGGTTGTCACCGTTTCACGCCATGGATCAATCTCAAACAAGAATTTTGAACTTTTTGTATTTTATTTTGATATTGGATCAAATTTGGACCATATAGGCTGTCAGCGTAATTAAATATCGACAGAATCAAACGTTCACATAGTGTGATTTTAACATTCTTTGGTAAGAGATGACGGTTTCCATAAATTACTTTCAAATTAATGTATGCTCGTTGAATGAGTCGGTTCACGTGTTTGTGGAATCTCATTTCACTATCTATGATGACACCAAGGTTTTTCACTTCATCAACTAAGTCAAGGGATACGTTATCTATTTGAATATCAATACTGGGGGTAACGAGCACTCGTTTCATTTTTTGACCAAATAGAATCAATTTATATTTATTTGCATTAATAATGAGACAGTGTTCCTCAGATGATGTTATGAAGGAATTCAGTTCGCTGTTGATTATAGCACAGGCTGTTTGGACCTCTTCAGGAGGACAAGATAAGTAGAGTTGGGTGTCATCAGCATATAGGTGGACTTGACATTGAATTAAACCTTTTATCATATTAGATGTATATAAACTGAATAAGAGTGAGCCAAAATAGATCCTTGAGGCACACCAGCTGACATATATCCATGATTGGAGATTTTTTCTTCAAGGTGCACTTTTTGACATCTTTCCTTAAGACAGTGTCCAACAAACTACAAGCAGTTTCTGATAAACCCAGATAATTTAGGATGGCAATCAATAGCTCATGATTCAGCGTGTCAAATGCTCTGCTGAAATCTAATACGATTAATATTGTAAAAAGGCCTCGATGTGTTGCTTGTAAAAGTGCAGTGGTAGAGCTATATCCTTGACGGAACCCAAACTGAACTGAAGGAATCAGAGAATGGTTTGATAAAAATGTTTTGAGTTGGACTTCCAGAGCCCTTTCCAATACCTTCGACAAAATAGGCAAGACGCTTATTTCTCATCCTTCATTTCTTTGGGATTTGATATTTTGAGGAGTGGTCTCACAACCGCACTTTTCCATGCCTTGGGGAAAATGCTATTTACAATGCAATAATTTATATGGTGTGTTAAATATGGGATTATGTGAGGACAACATCATTTTATCATTAAAAGGTTCATTCCATCACTGCCAGTTGCATTCGATGTCATTTCCGAGATAATCGTATATACATGTAAATCATTCACCTCAGTGAATTCCAGAATGCTGTTTGAGATTTCGTTATTTCTATAAAACTCTAATAAGTGTTATGGTGGGTTAGTTTTTGGTATTGAACTAATGAAAAAGTTATTGATTTAGTCTACATCAAACATATCAGAAGGAGTAGTCTTGCTTTTCTGGTGAATGATTTGATTACTTCTCAAAAATTTCCACGTATCCCTCGAAGTTTTGGACACTCTCAATAAGAAAAAAATGCAATTTTTCCTCGCTTTACTGCTTTGTTGATGTAATTCTTCATATCTTTATGTATATATATATATATTTGCATTAAAAAAAATTACCTGAAGTGTCAACCCAACTTATTTTACTCGAATCTTCATTCAATTTTCTTCATCAACAATATTTCAGACAAAAATGTTCATGCAAACCAAATGGCTTACCATAATGTTAGAACTCTCATATCAGGATCTTTTGAACACATGACTATCAACGAGCAATATTACTATTATCGTTAAAATACAAATTTTCCACTACAGTCGAGCTATTCAGAAGAACAAATATGGATATTTGTAAAAATGGCTATTTTCAATTTTTTTCAGATTATTGTTTGAATATGAGTACTTACCTACAAACTGAAATAATATGCAACTTGTTCAAATAACTTTTACTGTTAGTATTTGATATAAAAGTACTTGAAAAAAGTATTTCAAATACTTTTATGTGATTGAAATACCTATTTCAAATACTTTCGCACTTCGGTATTTTGTATTTGCCATTCCAAATACCATCGAAATTATTTGGATTTAGTAATTGCTTGCATCACTGACAAAGTATTTAAAATACTTTTCGGCGAGGTTCGAATACTCCACAGTATTTGAAATACAATAGGAATTTAAAATACATCCCAGAATTTTTCATTTACTCTCAGTTGTATTTCAAATACTGTTAAATGTTTTTCAAGTAATTGAATTATTATTTCAAATACTCTGATATTTGAAATTCTTTCGGATATTTTTGAAATACTGATATGCATTTCAAATACTTTGGTACGGTATTCAGTATTTGAAATACTTCTCTTGAATATTTTATACAGCTCTGGTTTTGATATAGAAAAAAGTGCCTTGAATGAAACAAGCAATTCTCGACATGTCACATTAATATGACTCATAAAACACCAGTGTTTTATTCTTGATAAGACGTTTTTAAACAGAAACATTATGATTTTATAAAATGTCAGATGAGGAAAAAAAAGGTTTAGTCTAGTACGCATTCAAATCTCAGATGTCAATACATCCTGATTTACATGTACCGATTTTCAGATAAAACTGGCGTCAACATAAGCGAAGATGTAGCAGTTATTGTCAACTTTGGTGGTCTAATAACGTCGAGTATCCTATTCAAACTGCACTACAAGAAATGGCTCAGCATTTGCAGCATCATAGTTGACTTCACTGAATTTGGAAAACCTGCTAACTTCGATGAAGCACGAAGACGTGGAGAGCTCCACACAATGGCAATGTTCGCGTATGCACTATTGGGCACTACTGCTTATTTGATAACCGCTGTCTTCGAAGCACCTGGTTGTGAACAGTTGAACAAGAAACTTGGTTAGTCCATCGAAAGTAGACCTACCATAAGTTGGCAACATTTTTGATACTGAAACATAGGTACTTCGGATCATAGTAACTAGGTGTAGAGTTGGGTTCCTGGAACTCTTTCTATTCTGACTCGTGATTAATGGCTATAGGATCGATTCGTTAAGATTGGTGATAGGCTACCACAGGGCTCGAGCCAGGGTGTCCTTCACAGTGTGTCACTGGGTCTTAGATAGGAAGTTCTGGGTGGGGTTCCTGTCGTTTCGGTTTCTTCCACAACTCGGTGGGACTATAGAGCCATTCTGACTGGGTAGAATAGAATAGAATAGAATTTACTGATCTCATATATAATATCAAATAATGACATAAGACAGGTCAAATATAAGGAAAGTAAAATTAAAAAGTCTAGTTAAAACTAGAACATTTTCTTTAAAATAGTAAAATTAGACAATAATCTAGATTAAAAATACAAAATACAGCAATGTAGTATACATAAAATATCATAAAGAACAACTGGACACACAGGTAAGTACGTCAAAAAAACGATAAAATCAAACGAAAAATATGTTGCAGTCTAGGCAAAATTCAACGAGTATTTTAAAACTATTCTTCAACCGAATATGGACACATGTCAATGAGATAGTTTTTAGTTTTCTCTTTAAATTTATGCACCAAGACAATATCTCTGAAACATTGTGGGAGACTATTATAAAGTTTAATTCCCATTACTATAGGTGATTTCTTACATATTTCTATACGCTGGTAAGGTATAGAGAAATCTGATTTATATCTTGTGTCATGAGCATGAATGTCACTATTCCGCAAATAATCGTCTCTACTTCTATGAACTGATGTGATTAAATCCAATATATAAAGACTGATAAAAACAGGTCGACGAGAGTCTACAAATGAGATGTTTGAAATACACCTTAGAATTCTTTTCTGTGACAAAAAAACATTTCTAGCATGAGGAGAACTACTCCAAACACAAATTCCATAACTAATCCTAGACTGTATTTCACTAAAATAAAGTAAACATATGTGATTTGTATTGAGTGATTTCCTTAAATTTCTAATTTCGAAAAATTTTGAATTTAATATCTTTGATAAATTTAAACAGTGAGTTTTAAAGGACAAATCTGAATCAAAAAATACTAATAGAAATTTCACATTTCCTGTTTTTATTATATTTGAGTTATTAACCAATATATCAAAGTTAGGGCAAACAGTTTTTTGACGAGGATGAAATGAAATGAAATTAGTTTTAGTTGTGTTAAATAACAAGGATTGATCACTTGGCCAGGCAGAAAATTTCAATAAAGCATTCATAATATTGACCTTTAGAATGTTTGGGTCTTTATCACTAAACAGAAATGTTGAGTCATTTGCATAAAGGGTACTAAATGACTCTGGTATGACAGAAGGTAACTCATTTATATATAAGATAAACAACAAAGATCCAAGTATGGATCCCTGTGGAACTCCTTGTGCATTTACCATAAGATCAGACATAGGTGTATTTCCTTTATTAACAATGTTGACTGATTGTTACCTGTTGTGTAGGTACGATGATAACCATTCGTACGCTTTTCCCCTTATACCATATTTATGAAGCTTGTCCTTCAAAATACCATATTGAACACAGTCAAAAGCCCGACTGAGATCACAAAATATCCCAATCGGGCTCTCGCCCTGGTTGACCAAATTCAGAACTTCATTATAGAATGATTCCAAAGCTGTTGAAACTGTTGCTCGAAAACCATGTTGATGATCCGTAATGACTTTATGAATTTCTAAAAAGTTCAACATCTTTTGTAGCATGACATACTCAAATATTTTTGACACAGCTGGTGATACAGATATTGGGCGGTAATTTGACATCATTTCAGCAACACCCTTTTTTTAAATAGGAGAAACAATTGAAACTTTCAGTGCATGAGGGAAGATTAAAAGAAGTATTAATTATATGAGAAAGCGGTTTTATTATGAAATTTGCAATTTTTTTAATGACAATTCCAGATATGTTGTCAGAACCACATGAAGGTTTGTTTTTAATTTTATTCTTGATAATTTCAAAAACATCTTGTGTTGTGACATATGAAAGAAATATACTGTTTGAAACAAAATTATTTGATGGATACGTTAATGTATAGTTTGGTTTGGATATCGATTCAATTGCTTCATTAGGAGCATTTATGAAGAATTCATTAAATTTACCAGCAATTAACTGTGGATCATTTACTGTTGTGTTATCAATATTTAAGGTGATAGCTTTCTGAATATATTGTTTCCCTTTGAGTTCATTAATAACACTCCATACTGTTTTATTTTTATTGGAAGCATTATTTATTTTACCGTAATAATAGTCACTCTTTGTATTTTCAACGAGCCTTTTATGTGAAGACTGCTTTCAGATACGTTGCTTCAAGTTGTGGATATTTACATTTCAAATTAAACAAATCTCTCAGATTGCTAGATGAATTTTTCAGTTCATTACTAACCCATTTTTTGTTGTTTTTTATTGTTTTTTTCGATACTATCGGGCAACTAATATAGAAGTAATAAATTAGAATACCATGAAATATCTCAAATTTAGTATTTGTATCAGAGGCTTCATAAACGTCCTTCCAAGTTTCGTCAGATAAATGTGATATCAACTCATTAAATTATTTTCACATATATTCCTAACATCTACAAAGCTATTAACGGTCGTTTGAGAAAATAAATTGAATTTTAGTAAAAAATTGTGATGATCTAATTCAGTATTTATGTCAACAATACCGTCACATTTATCAAAGTTTGAGTATACTTGATCTAGAATAGTGGCACATGTAGCAGATATTCTGGTAGGAGAGGAATTTTTTGGAAATAATCCAAATGATTCCAAAAGAATGGTGAAATAACGTACCTCGTTTGCAGTCATAGAATGGATGTTAAAATCACCAGCTAGAAGAATAAAAACATTAGGTTGGAATAGTTTTTCGAGAAGTAAATTGATATGATAGAAGGAATTAAAATTATCACTAGGTGACCGGTAACAGACTAAAAGAATATTTTTATAAGAATTGAAATTCCATGTTAAACCACATATTTCTACATCCTTGTCTATACAATATTGATTTAATGAAAGACATTCAATAATTAGATTGGACTTTGCCCAAACTGCAACACCACCTCGTTGGTAATTGGTTCTACATAAAAACTTATTAATTGATAATTTGGAATGTTATAATTAGTTACATCATCACGTAATGACCAAGTTTCCGTAATGCATAAGAATTTTAAATCTAACTCACAATAATCTGATACCAGTTTGTCAATTTTATAGTCCACTGCGACTCATATGATGGAGTTTTTGGGAGATTCTGCATCCTTGATAACACCCGCATTTTGACTCTCAAGGCATCGCTTTATGTAAAGAAGCTTCATTCCGAATTTGGATTTGCGAACTATCACTCGTCGGTATTGGTTCTGGACCCGCTCCAGAATACTTGTGTTAGGGAGGGCAGAGTGCTCCCACGCGGTTGAGGCGTACAATATGACTGACTACATGGTGTTATAAAAGAGAACCTTGTTCGTGCTGCTGAATTTCCTGTTACTATATTTTTGGGGCAATTTTCCTTAATCATGTTGATATGTCCCAAGTGAGCCTTCTCTCTATTGTCAGGCCAAGATACTTAGCCTACGGCTGAGATAGATACTCGACCCTACGGTTGGCATCTTCTGCCTAGGCCCAGACTGAGACTTGTCCGGATTGAAACGGATCTTCCAGTTTAAGAGCCAGCCTTTGAGGTTGTCCATTGCGTTCTGCAGGTAGACAACCCTCTGCTCTTGTTTTATTGAACTTGCTAGTAGTGTGGTGTCGTTCGCCATTCTCAGGATGTCGCTCGTGTACTCTGAGCATAGAGTCGGTGAAAGTACCCCGTATAATATAGCAAAGCCAGTATGATATACATAGACATAAAGTAAATTCCAGCAGCTTTCCGAATTTCAGATAATAAACAGGAAGTAATCAACTTTCAGTCTCTTTTTCAAGTAAACGAAAAAACTTTTTTTTGACTGAGAGCCTTTAAGTATCACCTAACTCCAAACCCAATTTCGATACCCTATATATATCTTAACTCAAAGATATCAGCATTTTTGAGGTCATGATTTACGAAGAAAAAATCAAAACTAATTTTCATTTCGAAAACGGTAACAGATAGGTGTAGAGAAATATCAAGAAAAGTTGTCGAACAATTGTTGGAGATTCCAAAAATTATATTACATGTGTTTCATTTGTAAAATCAAAGTTGCTACTACTTTCTAATAGAAGTGGCAACACCGCATTGTCGAAAATGTTTTAGTGGTCTGGTTCACCAAAAACGTCTAAAGATGTTTTTATTATTCTTTATTGCATATACTACTTATTTAAATAATAATAATAGCCGTCCTCTACCCGCACAGGCTATGCCTTTGGGTACACTCAACGAGTGTTTATGAGGGAGTATTATTTTTTTTTTTTTTTTTTTTTTTTTTTTTTTTTTTTTTCCGTTAGGAATTACCCAGTCAGGCCCTGTCTCCGGAGCTCCGACACTTCCGGAGGGCGCGCTGGTGTGTCATTAACCCCAGTAAACACTCCCCACGTCCATGGGGTAAGTGATTACTGGGTCCGAGAATCATGTGCCCTGAGTAGGCGGAGTGAACCAAGAATTACGGCCTTCTGCATTCGCCCGGCTAGGATTTCTGCCATGTCACGGCAAGCCGGTATGATTTTTAGGTTTGAGAGCAGTGTGTCCATCATTCCACCAAGGACCCCTATTATCAGAACCACCATCTTGACAGAATGGTTTGGGAAAAGCCTGCGGAGTTCAAAGAGAAGATCTCGATATTTAGTCCGTTTTTCCTCCTCTTTTCGGACGATGTTCGTTTCGCCAGGAGCTGAAAACTCAATGACGAAAATCGTCCTACTTTGATGGTCGAGGAGTACTACATCAGGCTTATTGGCTTGTATTTGCCTGAGGGTGGGGAATGAATAGTTCCAATAGATTCGGCACTTCTCATTCACCACCACGGACTCAATATCCCCCGGAGCATAAGGCAACACTGGTGTCTCGTCTACACCGTACGAGTGTCGTAGATGGTAGTACAACACTCGTAGGGCCGCGTTATGTCTGTGGATATAGGCTGAGACCGCATAAGCTGGACAAGCTGACAGCAAATGCATTATGGTCTCAGCTGCCCCACGACACGCTCTGCATCTAGTGTCAGGGACCTCTATACCCATCACGCGACTGCGGTAGACGAGAGTGTTGAAGACACCATCCTGGCAGGCCATTATGAATCCCTCGGTCTCCGACTTCAGCCCACTTGACCTGAGAAACGAGAAGGTCAGGTCTCTGGATAAGCCTAGGTCTTCAATGTTCTTGAAGAAGACCCCATGCATCGGCTTATCCTTATGTAGCTGCAGGAGCCTCTCACACTCCGCAGCTTTTACGTGGGCTTTTTGCTGAACGGGTTCCAACTCGGTGATAGAGTTTGGGTTTGTCCGTTCAGTGTCGAATACGAGATCGAGTTCATCGGCTGCACGGGTTGCTGCCTTGAAAAGAAATGCTCCAATCCCTGCCTTTTCATGATCACATACCAAGCAGAGAAGGGGATCTGAACTCCTGATGACTTTACAGGCTCCATCCAGTACCATTCTGTATTATTATTATTATTATTATTATTATTATTATTATTATTATTATTATTATTATTATTATTATTATTATTATTATATGTTTTGTGTGAAAATTCGTTTTGACATATCAAGTGCTATAACTTTTTTTTTTTCGATCTGTCTTTGGTCTCTTTTTATAAATATCGTTTTGTCCACCAGACCTACACGAAGTTTGCGGAACTCTTGGACCCATATGGCTGCCCAATGGATCCCCATCTTTACCCGTTGTGGTCTTTATCAATATTGTACAATTTTTGGCCGTTGTGGGTACATTTTGCACTTCGATTTCTGTTGCTTTCATGATTTACAATGCAACACTACTGATGCTTACACATGTAGACCATTTTCAAATGCTTTTTCACTCGATCTTTGAGGAAACCGACACGATGAAGAGATCGAACAAACTGAGGAAATGTATCAAGTACCACAAGAGCATACTCAGGTGAGTTCAGAAAAATTTCATGATGAAGTTTCATAGTTTCGAAGATTTATGAATGTTCGTTGTGCTATTTTGTAATCTTTAGAACAGGCAATTGCAATACGCGATTACGATATTAGATACTCATTACCGTTTTCAACAAATAACATGATTATTAAAACTACATTGACTCTGACAATAGTAGGAACTCGATGGGGACCCAACTTAAACTAAAAGATACATGATTGGTTTGTTAAAAATGTCAAATTATACTCTAAAATATACATTTGCTCTCAGTATATTTCTCTAAATCATCAACTTCATTCTTTTCTTTCGACATGACAACACAGTCAATCAATTCAATCACTTTTTGCGATTTCCCGCGAAAATATTCTGAGGAATTTGATTCGAATTTGAGAAATGTCGAGATTGAATCCAAAATGACTCCAAACTTATATGTTCTAGGCTTTCAATGTGTTGGAGATATTACTATGAATCGAAAAACGTTATTTACTTTACAATTAGTTTCATTTTAAACCTTTTTTTCAACTAAATTGACTGGTCGGTCATACGAGAATTTCAAGACAAAAAAAATTGGAATGTTCACTGCGGAAGCTCGCTTTAGAGTCGTTATGCTCCCACCAAAGTAAAAAAACGAAATATGAGTAGGTACACGTCGAGCACCAGTCGCAAATGGGTGATTTGTGAATTGTTACTACTGCCAAAATAATTCACAAAATAAACATGAAATATTACTTTTGGAAGGATTTATTTTTAACATTCAATTATTAATTGATTATTCTTCATAACACAATTTCATTTATTGGAATAATAATTGATAGTAAAGATTGAACCAATACTTCCAACATAAATTCTCCAAGATGTTCCATGTTGTTGCTGATCAGAAACGTTATACAGGCCGTTTCTTTTATCATGTGGTAACATTGCTATATTCTAAACCGTAATAGATACAAAGACGATTAAATGGGAAAAAATTTAACTATTGTGGTGAGCAGTACATTGGCCAGAGAAAATCTACGGGGACTCTCGCCCTTCCCGACTTATACAGGGAAAACTAAAAATGTTGTTTTCTTTTTTTATGAATAAAATAGTTATTTCAGAAAATTTAAAAAAATTAAAGAGGAAAGTTTTATTGTATTCAAAATGTAATAGAACTACCTAATGATAAATTTTTAATTAAACGTTTCGTGTCAACACGGCCACCATCAACAATTTTTTTCAAATACGGACCTGTCTATTTCATCACAAATATTGATAAAGCGATGAAATCATAATTCAGTGGTATATCACACTTGACATTTTTATAGCGTTTCATATAAAATAACTGGCATCATCAGTGACAACAATTTTTAATTATGGTCCTGTCGTTAGTTCTTTTGTAAATTGTTTTGATTTCTTCAAAAATCATTCAACTATTAGGATACTTCAGTCATTACCCAATACTTTCCATAGGAAGATACCCCAACACAACGAACATTCGTATTTTTCCTTTTTGGGGATTTTTGTATTACAGTAATCCTTGATTCAAGGCTGATTTCTCCTGTTTCAATTTTTACACGGATTATTTTCATAATTCTCAATCCTGGAAGTAATGAAAATAAAGGTTTTTGATCAAAATACAAGTGTTGTCTAATTTGGTACAATTAAATAGCATCTCACTTCTTTTACCCTATTCAAACACGCAGGCTTTGCTTGATTTCTAGGCAGGAAAAATCAATGAGTTGTTGATATCTGTTAAGAACTGTCAGACATTTAGGCACTCGGTTACATATTAAAGATGTACCTATTCGAATGACGAAAGGACTGATATGCTATTTACTTATGCAAAATCAAATAGAAATCCTCTTGTGGCAAGAAATATGTATGGTGAGCTATACCCGAATCGTCGCATTCCAAACATTCAAATATTTAGACGATTAGAAAAAAATTTGAGAGACTGTGGTGCATTTGACAGAAATAAAACTAGAAAATGTGTAGTTACTGGAAATATAAGGAACCAAATAAATGTTTTGGGTAAGCATATATTACCTTATAAAGACTAAAAAGTGAAAAATAACGTCTTCTTTTCAAATCTAGGATTGGTCAGTTACAAAAATATTTCTAATCAAGATTGTTCTTTTCGAGAAATTGCCCACGAACTTGGGATATCTGTAAAATCTACCAGAAATATTTTGAAAAAGAACAATTAAAAATGCTACTGCATACGCAAAGTTCATCACGAAAGGGATTACGGAAAGAGAGTACGATTTGAGAAATGGTTAAGACGTAGAAATAGGGAAGTTCGAAATATTTGTAAAAAAATAATATGGACGGACGAATCAAAATTCACCAACAATGGTTGGTTTAACAGAAACATCCATTATAGGTGGAATAATACGAATGAACATTTACATAGAGAAACCAATTTCCACGACAGGTTCGGAATAAATGTTTGGTTGGGAGTTTTGGGAACAAACAAGACGGTGCCCCTCCCCATAATGCAGCAATAGTAAGGGAACATTAAGATGCAATATTCCCAACAAAGTGGATTGGAAAAAATAGACCAATTGCCTGGCCAGCTCGATCCCCAGACCTTACTCCTTTGGATTTTTTTGTCTGGGGATACATAAAGGTTAAATTTTTATCGACACCTAGTACCGATATCGACCATCTCAAACAGAAAATAAGAGATGCATGTAATAGCATTACAACCATCATGCTCGAAAATTGCCATAGAAATTGTATGGACAGACAACTTATGTGCATTCAAAAAAGAGTTCGTCAATTCGAGCATTTAATGTAGAATTCTTTTTCTGTATTGGTTTTATTTTCTTCCACAAATTCATTATGAAATAAATTGTTTTTCTGTTTGTTTGATTTCTTCTCCTCTTAAGTAAGTTTATTTCTTGGGTAAATTGCTATCATTCGTCTCTGAAACTGCAGAAATCTTTTATGAATTTTTATAGTATAAATACAATTTTCATAGATACATTCATTCAGAACGTTTCTGATAATTTTTATATCCAAGCGTTAGATTCTGTGGAATTCATAATCAAACTAACGACAGGACCGTAATTAAAAATTGTTGTCACTGATGCTAGTTATTTTGTATGAAACGTTATAAAAATGTCGAGTGTGATATACCACTGAATTGTGATTTTATCGCTCTATCAATATTTGTAATGAAATAGACAGGTCCGTATTTGAAAAAAATAGTTGATGATGGCGGTGTTGACACGAAACGTTTGATTAAAAATTTATCGTTTCGTAGTTCTAGTACATTTTGAATACAATAAAACTTTCCCTTTTAATTTTTTTATATTTTCTGAAATAACAATACTATTCGTAAAAAAACGAAAACAGCATTTTCAGTTTTCCCTGTATAAGTTGGGAAGAGCGAGAATCCCCGTAAATGTTCTATGACCAATTTACTGCTCACCACAATAGTTACCTTTTTCTCCATTTAATCGTCTTTGTATGTATTACGGTTTAGAATATAGCAATGTTACCACATGATAAAAGAAACGGCTTGTGTAGATATTTCTTGAAGAGTTTAATCCACAATTTTATCAGATATTTTAATTTGTTTGGAAAAAGATGGACAATTCAATATTTTGTTAGAAATCTCAATTTTTTTATTCAAACTATGTTCTATATATGCTTCTGCTACGGAGGCAGATTTTCAGCCACCTTGACGTTTTATGAATGTAATGTTGCCCTGCATTGGCAGAATAGTTACGGAACTCTTCCTGAAGCAGTGACCTGTGTAGCTCTTATACAAGTCTTTTCCAAGCCATTTTGCAATCAAGCTGGGAATTTCTCCTATTTTATTCATCCCCACATGTTGGTTAATAAATTTTCCTCTCGAATATTTCAAAAATAATCTGGTACATTTTGTATGAGGCGGCCGTAGTGCTTTATACTTGCGGTATATCTCAATATAATCAGAATTTGAAACAGTAAACGTTCTTGCGCAATATGTCTTCTTATCAGGTATCAATATAGACCCGGCATTTTCAATGGCATCAATAGTTATATGTAATCGTTATCAGTATTTCGAATAACCCTTGATAAAACTTCAGATTCCTTTTCTCGGTATCCGAAGCTTTTGTTCTTAATGAGCTGAACCAATTTTGAAACTTCCGTATAGCAATATTTTCATTAACGTGGGAGGTTTTATAATTTTTGATTTTTCCTCAAAATAGCATTTAAGCACATTATCAGAATCCTTTTTAAGGAAGTATTTTTTTTAATATATTTCAGACGATGTAATTCACATTCACAGTTGAATAAAAATTGTTATTTGTATTTCGTGTATAAAATTCGTGTGTTCATGGCACATTCAAGATTAACACTCTCATATGTGCCATTAAAAAAACACCCATTTTACGCACTTAATACAAAAATAATTATTTTTGTTGAATTTCGGTATATTTATTTCAAAAAGTATTTCGACTATCATTCAGAACATTTCTAGATCCAAAATACCACTCACAAGAATCACAATCACAATACCGATAAGTATATAAAAGGTAACAAAGATGAAAACCAATGAATAGACACTTTGATGACCGACAATAATTAGAAATGTTCAGTGTCAAAACAGTTTAAAAGTATTACATTCATATTTATTATCTATACTTTCTTTATCTTTACAGAATGGGAACAAAGCTTAGTTCTATTTCAAGAGTCAATCAAGGTCATGCTTTTCTCAGCTCAGCAATCTGTATTGGATGCATAGGGAATCAGATATTGATGGTAACTGCTCTTTATATTAATATTTACAAGGGATTTCACACAAAATTTCCAGAACCCCAAAAAATTAATTGATTCCTGTGAACGCTTTCGGTATTTTCTTGACGAAATAGATTTTTTATTTGGCCTCAGTAAACGTATTCCAATTATTTTCATAAAATCTCCAACGAGTCCTGTTTTGCACGAGTTGCTTACATACATATTTTTGTTACATTCATGCATATACCAAGAAATTTAATATTTCATTTAGGTGACACTAAGTGTAGGAAAATATGAAGCTTGATTTAATAGTGAAATATTTAGCACTATCGATTTGCTTTGAAACAGTTAGGAACTGATATGTTGGGAAAAATTTACCGCAAACTTTATTCGTTTTTTGCATGAACGCAGAAAAACATAAAGTTCAACAATTTTGACTCTGGTGATCAATTATTGACAGTTACACTGTAAAATTTTGCTTCGAATTCAAAAAAAGACGGTTGATTTCCCCAAATTGAATTTTATAGCGAACTATTGATCGATCGTATATATGCGTATTTTTTAAATCCGTCTACTTCACAGTTCGAAGTCGTCTATTTGGATTAATATAATAGTGTATAAAATATTTGTAATGCTTTTTTATATTCAAATCACCATTGTTCGTAGGAAAAATCCATTCGATCGTCTATGCTTCTGATGGGATATACAACCGGCTTGTTTGTATTATGTCATTCTGGACAAATCATGATTGACAAGGTAAAAAAAAATTCTTATCTCGGCTATGAATATTGTAGTTGTAGACATGTTATAAACGCAAAACAAGATTTCGAACAGACTGAATATCCATATTGAGTTGACAAAATGCATTTTTAAATTATCAACTCGTTCAATTTGTGTTTTGATAAATTTTTCTCTTTCTTTCTTTAATATAAAATAACAAGAGATGGACGTCAAATTGATAGGTACTCTTGGACGTACTTCTCATGTCGATCGAACTTGGAAGGATATTCAGAACATAATCAATAAGACATTCATTAGACGTATTCCTCATTTTTCATGACTTTATAAACTGCGAGATGTCTGAAAACCATGATATAACTTGATGATTTAGGTATAGGGACAGGATATGTCATCTTAAAGCACTTTTTTATCTTTCAATTCATCTAGTAATATACAGGGTATTGAATTTTTTTTTTTTTCATTTGAAAAAATTAACTTTTGACCACTTCTATGTAAAACGGAAATAATAGTAATTTTAGCAGAAATATTTCGAGTTTGTGCAGACTACCATCAAAATATCAACTTTTAATGAATTGATAGTACTAATTTACTTACGTTCAATTTGGACCATATTTAACACAAATTATTTTTCATCTCAAAAACCGATATGGGGCATTATTAACAAAAAAGTACTACGTATAATAAAAGGGCAATTCTAAAAATGTGTCAACATACGGTGTATTCTATTTAATATAATAAAGTTGCTAAAACTTTTTGATGGAAGCGGCAACGTCGCAATGCTGAAAATATTTTAGATTAGTTGAAAGGGTGAGAAAACGCGAAACGTGTAATTTTCACAAAAATCCTGCGTTGCGTTTTCCAGAAACGTCCAACCATCGACCGCGACTCACGCTGTTTATCATTTTTTCACATTCACCTCCCCTCCAAGTTTCTCAATTCAAAATTTCAATTATTTCAATTTCAGACAGGGTCAATTCAAGAGATAGTTTACTCTTCCAAGTGGTACACCTGCAAGCCCAAGATGATGAAAGATGTCAAATTCATATTAGCAGGGTGCAAAAATCCCATTTACTTGAGTGTTCTCCCTTTTGGATACATGAATTATCCATTGTTCTTGATGGTTTGTATCAAAAATCGTTGACATTCTTTCACATATGTGTGAAACTGTAGTCAAGGGCGTCGATATAGGGGGACAATAGGGGTAATAATTACCCTTCCCCAAGAATAATTTCGTCTCATTCCTAGTTATCAATCATTTACTGCATCCAAGCTTACAAAACATAATCCAATTCCTAAACTAGCCTTCACTTCCCAAGAAAAAGAATTTGCGGCGCCCTTGACTGTAGTTTATAATGCCCGCTGATTTATCAATTGTTTTTATTGTTGTTGGCAAATTTTATATAAGCAACCAGATGTATGATTCAGTCAGTTTGTATTTTGAGATAAAAAAAATTATATTTGTTACATATTTGGATTAGTTTTCCTGCTCTAAGAGACTGAAACAAATACTGAGAATCCTTAAACTACCCCATACCCGGTTGTTTTGGTGGTCCTAACTTCACGAAAATCAGCCCATCGGTGGTTTTGTCCGTATCGAAATGATCATAAAGTTTTCAATTCCAGATCGTGAAAACATCCTATTCCTATCTAACCCTGCTGAACCGGACCACTTAGAAACCTCATGAAAGGAAATCACATCGGTGAAGAAACCTAATTCACTTCATTCACTTTTTATGTAGTATTAAATTAAAAGCACCTTGATATTGTCAAATAAAACTCACATAGCTGCATTATGTTTTTTTTTATTATTATGGTACAAAATATCCGTAAAGGCATAAATATCCCATTTTCACTTCTGGATGTCCATTCCATTGATTACATCATTACCCTAATGATTAAATGAAAAACTCGCAAAGGACTTTAATTTTCAACATGTCTTTATCCTGATAAGCAAAGTCGGCATTAATTATTTCTATACTTTCAGAGGCATCCAACAATTGAATGAAGGGTATATTGGCACTTTGACAGGCCAAGATTACCTATATAGCGGATTGAGCAGTAGCTTAAAGCGGCTAATCTCAGGGAGTGGTAAATTCTGATTGAGGAATTCATCTACCCTACAATCTCCACTGAAAATTATTTTCCCAGAGCCAGCACACATAGAAAAAGGCGCTTTTAATCGCGGCTTTTGAAGCGGCAAATCTCAGGGATCCACTAATTCTGATTAGGAATTCAAAGACTTTACAATAACCACTAGAGATTATTTTTTCAGTTCCAGAATTCATGAAAAAATGAACTTTGAGATTTGTCGCTATAGGCTAATATATAAGCGGCAAATTCTGATTATGGAATTCAAATACACTACAATACCCACTAGAAAGTATTTTCCCAGCGCCAGCACTCATAGAAAAATACGCATTTGAGATTTGCCGCTATAGACTATAAGCGGCAAATCTCAGAGAACGGCAAATTCTGATTATGAAATTCGAATACCCTACAATCCCCGCTAGAGATTATTTTCCCAGCGCCAGCAGTCATAGAAAAATGCGCATTTTAGATTTACCGCTATATAGGCTATAAGCGGCAAATCTCAGAGAACGGCAAATTCTGATTATGAAATTCGAATACCCTACAATCCCCGCTAGAGATTATTTTCCCAGCGCCAGCAGTCATAGAAAAATGCGCATTTTAGATTTGCCGCTATATAGGCTATAAGCGGCAAATCTCAGGGAGCGGCAAATTCTGATTATGAAATTCGAGTACCCTACAATCCCCACTAGAAATTATTTTCCCAACACCAGCGTCAATAGAAATAGGCGCGTTTGAAGCGGCAAATCTCAGTGATCGACAAATTCTGATTATGAAATTCAAATACCGACTATCTTCACTAGAAATTATTTTCTCAGTTTTAGCAACCATAGAAAAATCCGCATTCGAGATGTGCCGCTATAAACGGCGAATCTCAGGGAGCGGAAAATTCTGATTATGGGATTCAAAAAACTTTACAATCTCGACCAGAAATTTAATTCCCAGCGCAGCACTCATAGAAAATGCACTTTGAAGGTTTGCCGCTATAAGCGGCAAATCTCAGGGTGCGACAAATTCTGATTATGAAATTCCAATACATATCTAACATAAAATTAGCAAAACAAAACTACTATAACAGTCTCATAGATGATTCGAACAATAAAAGCAAGACCATTTGGTCTATAGTAAACTCTCGATTAAATAAAACTAAAATCCAAAATGACATCGAATATTAGACCACGATGGAAAGAGAATCTCAGGTAACAATGAAATTGCGAATATTTTCGGCCATTTCTTCGTGTCAGTAGTCAGCGACCAGCTTAAAATTCATTTTTGTGATAACCTTTCTGTTGACTGCACAAAAACTAAAACAAAACAATCCAATTCATTTTTCTTTGAACCTTTCACGTCAACTGAGATAGAAAATATAATCAAAAACCTCAAAAATAAAAAATCTACTGGGTTGGATGAAATACCGGTAAGTACAGCTTTAGAAAAAATGCGCATCAGAAATCGCACCTTATTTAACATTTAGACCTAATTAATAAATCATTCGAGCTGAGACAGTTTCCATGTCGTCTGAAAATTGCATCTGTCCCACATCTACAAAAAAGATGACGACTATCAATTATGAACTTTAGACCAATTGCATTACTTGGCATATTTTCTAAAATATTTGAGAAAGCCCTCGCGCTATAAGAATAAATAAATATCTGGAAAAGTACAATATACTGAACCCCAATCAACATGGCTTCAGGAATAGACACTCCACTGAAACAGCCACTATAGAATTCATAAAGTTTATTGAGAGCATGGAAAACGGGAATAAATTGTAGGATTGTTTTTCGACCTCTTTCGAGCATTCGACAGCATCAGTGTCGACTTTATCTTACTGAAATTAGAAACAATAGTGTTCCGAAGCAATATATTAAAATGGATCGGTTCATTCCTGAAGGACCGAAAAATGGTTGTAAAGGTCAAAAATCAAACATTTGAGGAATATTTGGTTGATTCAGGCGTTCCCAAGGGTAGTGTCCTTGGCCCCTTACGCTTGCTATTATTCATTAACGATCTTCCTGACCACATAAGTGATGGTAGAGTTTATATATTTGCTGATGATACTTCCATCATAGTTTCTAGTCCAGATGCCGATCAAACGCGAGCAAAAGTAGCTAACGTACCAAATGAATACCGATGATTTAAAAATAAACAGTAATACAGTTACATTCAGTAGCATCTGCAAATTCCTAGAGACCATTGCGTAGATGAAAATCTCAACTGGTCAGAATACGTCAATACGATCTGCTCAAAGTTGAATAAACAGTACTTTGCACTAAAGCTGTTTTTGAAGAGCTGTCTCAATGTTGAAGGGATGTTAACCGCGTATTATGCTCTAGTATATTCCACATTAAGTTATAATATCATAGTCTACGGTCTTGCGAATGACAGTAATAGAGTTTATCTAGCACAAAAAAGTATCATACGTCTAATATTTTCTCTTGATTATCGTGAGTCTTGCAGAGATACTTTCAAGCACAATAAACTCCTGACATTCATAGGCATATACTTGTATAAAATCATCTGCCATACCTACATACATGAAAACAGTTTTATACTAAATTCAGACATTTACAAATACCTAAAAAGGACGAAAAATGAATTTCGCTTGGAAACGATCAAGTACACAAGTCATAAAAAGTCACCAAGATATGCTGGGCCGTATCTGTTCAACATGTTACCTGATGAATTGAAAAAACAGACTAATCTCTTCAGGTTCAAATCCAAACTGAAGACTTTCCTTACCTCGAATGCACTCTACGATATGAATGAATTTACTGCTGTCAAAATTCCTAGTTGAACTCTCACTGTGAGTATTGTACTCATACTTAATTGTTTATAACTTTGGCATTGTCCGGTCAGAGCTTTTGATACTCTGTGCTGGTCAATTAATTTGTGACATTACTTATACCTAATTTTATTATGTTTACGAAATGTTTTTTTTTAAACTTGTACCTCTTTACACTGAGGAAAATTTTTATTAACCGTAGCTAGAAATTCAATAACCCTAGCAAGAAATTCTAATAGCACAGGGGACAAGCGAGCTATGACCTGTGGTTATGAAGTCGACTTTGCTGATTATAACTCACTTGGGATAAATAGAAATTGTCGAATAACGTAGTATCTCGAACTTTGTTACCGCTATGGAGTGCATTTACCTGTGGCTAGTAGACAATGTTTTTGTAGTAGCTGGTAAACTTTGCTACCGCCAGCAACTGCACCTACTTGTGACTAAAAGGTATTGCTGTAGTTGTAGGAATCTGACTTTGCTACCGCTGGTGTGTGCAATTACCCATAGGGCATTATTCATGTTGTAGGTATGCTATGGTAACACATATATCTATTTCTGTAACTAAATAGTTTTCAATGAAAAATTATTGCAAAAAGTCTGTTGGAATGTGTTCTAACAGTAACAAACAAGAAAAAAGTTTCGAAATGAAACATGTAAGACAATGGTTCAGGTGAATAAATTACAGCAGAAGCTCTTACTATTGATTCATATTCCGCATACTTCATTAACACGAATATTATGTGTGTCTTGAAAAACTTGAGTAATAGCATTTGATTATATTCATTCACTTCACCCATTATCACATAATTCCTATGTTGCTTATTTGCACTATTCGGCAGTATGGCTGGGCTAGAACAGCCGATAACACTGAAACAACCTTCAAATGTTCATTGCGTTCGTGGAGGGGGTAATTTCCGTCAAAATTTCAGCAAAACTTCGAATAACCACAGCATGTAACAAAGTAGTCGTAAGTAGGTTCTTCGAGTAATATTTTAGTGGCAGGTTGACAACTGTATTACCGTAAGTGGATGAACTTCTATGCGATGATCCACTTATCGTAAGCGAAAACCTTACGGTCATAGGCATGTAATTATTCATTAGTGATTATTCACTTAAGAAATTATGATTTTCTGATTGAAGAACTTACTGTCCTAGACTGACTGCCTAATAGCGACAGCATTATACTTACCTGTGGCAGAAAAACTACATTCAGCAAAATCGTTTTTGCTGCCATAGCATTTGAATGTGCTACTTCTATTCTATAATTTGTAATAGTAATAGTATTTCTTATTACAATAGCAAGAAATATCCCAGCAAAAACTTTAATAGCTGAATTTTCCTCAGTGTAGATTTCTTAGTTTTATCTATATATTTTTGGGCCACTTCCTATTTTGACTTATCAATCCGATGTACATGTTGGAAAATTATCAATAAATGTCTATCATCTATCTATCTAATACCCTACAATCCCAACTGGAATTCAGTTTCCCAGCGCCAGCACCAATAGAAAAATGTACTTTGGAGATTTGCCGCTATAAAATTGTAACTGATCAAGCACCGGACTATTTGAACCAGTCTATGTTCCTCGCCTCGATATTCTCGATCTATGAATTCCATTTTCCATATATTCTGTTAGTTTCCATTTTATTGGAATATAATAAGCTCCCAATTGAAACTCAGCAATGCGTTCCAAACATGTATTTATCGGTTGAACACTTGAAATCACAATATCAGTATGATATATGTAGACTACCATAGAATTATGAATTTGCACGTCATTGTCCACGTTGATTTAGATTTTTACATTTATCTTCGTAGCAGTATTTATAGCGGCCCCATCGATACTGACTCGTCAAGCTACATGGTACATGGCATTTCAATCCAATGCGATGGTTACCGCGTGATGAGCTTTCGGGAACATTTATATAATCTTCATTAAATTTGATGAACTTTTCCAGGGCATATAGTGTTTCAAGGTGCTTCAATCTGTCCGGGAACTATCTTATAATCTTGTCCCATATATCCTCTATCAGCGCTTGACAGTCTTTTTCATTGCGCCTTCTTAGACTTATTCACTTTGTTTCCAAATTATCTTCTGAGGTCCTCGTAAATTTCAGTTCCATAAAGTTAATGGTGTGGGGGTCGATGTGCCTGCCTCTTGCACTTTGTACTCACCTCTATATCCCGTTGTAGTTATCTCCCAGTCCTGCCAGCTCTTTATTCCATCAATATGGCGGTGTTCTTGCGTTTCTTGTGGAGTATCTGTTAGGCTTGGTTTCTGGAAATCCTTGATGGATCAAGTTCCTGAACACCGCTTTACTCATCAATAGACCAGTTTAGTGTGGCGTCACGCCGCATGAGTGTCACGGACCATTATACAAACAAACCGTATTTACCATTGAAAGAATGTGTATGTGGTATATTTTTTGTGTTTTTGTCGAAATTATTGCAGAGAAATGAGTGAAATAATCGAAAACATTCCATTCTCTACCATTTCCAACCTACAAATGAAATTTATATAATATTTATGTATCAAGGGCGTAAAGTAGCCGTTTATGGCCTGCGGCGTGGATAATGGCCCGAAGGCGTTAGCCGAGGGCCATTACACGCCGAAGGCCATAAACGCATTTTACGCACGTGATACATATACAAAATTTTATGCACTAGCGGTTTATACAGTGTCCACCAAAATCTTGGAACAGCATGGAAAACTAACTTTTATGAAGAATGACATTTTCTGAGAAACTATTGATAAAAAAGTTTTCCATATGGTTCCAAGATTTTGGCGGACACTGTATATATATTTATATCGCAATTATCTTGTCAATAATCATCTCTGTATACTGAAATAGATTCATTTATTCAAATTGTACACAGAATACCCAGTATATACCCACCTAATTATGACGTTGTTAAGCAAGCTGATTGTTGTCTAGCAACAAATTCAATAAACAAGGTAAACGGTCATCTTCATGTTTATCTGAAAAAATGCGTGAGTGAACTCAACACGAAAATTATGGAATCAGATGAAGAACATAATATATACATACCAATGGAAATTTTGGAATCGGCTAAGAGTGCCAAACTCGAACTGCTACCAACAAAGTCAAAGAAACTTTACGAAAAGACGTATAATGAGTTCATAAAATGGCACAATGAAAATAATGTGAAGGTGATTACAGAAGATATATTACTGGGATATTTTTTGAGAAGTCCAAGAATCGAAAACCATCTTCTTTGTAGTCATACTATTCGATGTTAAAGTCTACTTTGAATTTGTATAATAATATAAACATAAGCAAGTTTCCCAAAATTGATATCTGCAGTACTGAAAACCAGTCAGTTAATTATTTGGATATTTGCTAGTCTACGTCCCGCAAATACTGAACATGGGCGTTTTTTTATATTCTATAAGAGCAACAAATGTACAAAACAAGTTGTTGGGAAGAATATCCTCAGTCAAATTCCAATTAAAATTGCAGCATTTTTGAAGCTACCAGGCCCAGAAGAATAAACGGGTCATTGTTTCAGGCGTTCTTCAGCCACTTTATTGGCTGATGCTGGGGAAAGTATCACCAATAGCAAAAGACACGCTGATTGGAAATCAACTACAGTAGCAGAGAGCTACATTGAACAATCGATTCCAAATAAATTGAATATTGCCAAAAAAATTGCCAGCGATGGTGATGAACCGATACCAAATAATAATTATTTGGACCTACCATCCACATCTAAAATGAGGGGTGAGGATGTTTCAAAAGGGAATAATTATTTTCAAGGGAAAGCTGAATATCTCACCCTCAATATTCAAAATTGTAACAATTGCATAGTTAATATAAAATTCTAATTTTCAGGGTTATGGAGCAAAAATGTAGATTATGAATAAAAGTTGTTAAATGAGTATTTCTTTATTGAACTGAATTCATTGTTTCGTGGTAGGTCTTCTGTGAAATGATGTGCGTAGGTATATATGGACAATTTTAGTATATTGTCTACTTTACCGCCCGCGGGCCATGATGCGCCCACGGGCGGTAAAGTGCCACTTTACACCCGGCGAACCGAGCGGTAAAGTGTACTTTACCGCTCGCTAGTGCATAAAAATATATTATGTTAAAATTTTACTATAGCTACTTTGTAAGAGCATTATTTACACATAAGATAATTACGGTTATTCGCTTTGAAACCCTTTAATAAATCAAATATCCACAAAAGTCCAACAGCTTATATAAGAATCAAACACAAAACAAGTTTGTTTGGATAATGCACATGAAATAACTCAACAAAATTGACAGCTCTGACGTCAGCACTAAAATGGTGTATCGTTGTCGCATTTTATTCTGCCAGTTCTCCCCTCCTCCTCAATGTCATAGAATATGTCTATGTTCGATATTCAGTTGTATCAAGATGCATGCGATAGTTTTTTAGTTGTTAATGTAAACAAAAATAAAAAAAAATACATTGTCAAAAAAGTTCAATTCGACAATTTTAAATATACAGTCCAGACAGCTTCCTGTAGACTTACAGGACATTTACGTACAGTCTATGTAGTCATATTTTCTCCCAGACACACAAATTATCTATAATGCCCTTGATCCTCTATGTGTACATAGTTAGTACATGTTAGTTTACTAAATCATTTCGGGTTATTTAGAGTTAAAATGTCATTCGATTCCTGGACCAGAGCGTGGTTTTTCTTCTTGTCCGCCACTATTTCAAGAATAGGATAACGCGCATCAATGTGCTCATTTACATTTGAATAATCTCAACCATAATTGAACCCGTAATTTTGAAAAGGGCCCGAGTCCAGTCATAAAAACTTTTCAGGAGCACAAAAATATGATTGATATGAAAAGTGCTATGGTGCTAACGGAACTTATTATTATTTTGAAATGTACCTATTTAATTTTTTTATATATTCAAAATGTGACCAATTTCTAATTTTTACCATTTTTCTTTCTTTTTATGTATATATTATGATTTTTCAGCATTTATATATATTACGATATAGAATTAAATATCTTAATTAATTTTACATGATCATGGACAAGTTTTCAACTTATTTGATCATGTTTCCTTGAAATATTAATTACATTTAATTGTATTTGAAACTATGTATTTGTCATTTTCAAACAAATTAATTAATTATATATTTTTTATGAGATGTATCAAAACATTCATTACACAGATATTTTACATAAAAAATATTGGACTAATGATTTAAAACAAAAGTGTGACTCGTGCCATTTTCGAAACGACAGCTTCAATTATAAATTAAATACAACGGTAATTATAAATAGTTTATTAAAATACTAACAGTTCGGTGAACAAAAAAAAATTAAAAGCAGGATTAAATGAGAAATAGACCACTGCCCTTTGAACAAAAGTCAAAGATAAGGAGATCTTATCTAAACCTCGTCCTTTTAAACACCAATTGTCCCCAAACAAAGAATATCTAAACTTATTGAATACTGCAATTTAAACGCTATAAATAGCAATTCGACTAAGTTAAATTTTTTCAATTTGTTTTGATCAAATTAATGCAAAATATTGAAATGAAAATGTCCGTTTATTTTTTGTTATGAAAAAAAAATATATATGTCAATAGAAGCTCTGCCTTCGTATGCATTCCTGTGGTACTCATGAAATATGGAACTATTGAATGTTATTTCATGAATAAGAAAAGTCATAACATGCTTTATTGTCTGGAAATGTTCGAACTCATGGACATCTCAAGCATATAATCAACTTGAAAGATTCTCAAACCATCTATAAACTTCAGCGCTTTGATAATCATGAAAATAGTTTGCTCTTAAAATATCTTCATTATTATTTTACTGGCTCCTGCCTCTTCGTTCATTTCCAAGTAATAAAACTTTTTATAATGACTTGCCCGTAAATAAATAAATAATGTATCCAGTTAATCGATTTTTTAAATGAATATTAGCAATATGTAAGTGGCAATTTGAAGAACTGTTATTTTTAATTATTCAACTTAGGAACAAATCCACCATTTTTGTCAAGCTATTCCAATCCCTCATTCATATGTCAAATATTAAGATACCAACTGAGTTTAACCTGAACACGTGAATAATAATCAAAATACAACCACCAAGAAAGATGGAAATAATCCCACCCAATTCTTTGAACACTTCGACCATAGCCTCATCGCCTTTGAAAACGTCCGCCGCAGTTGTAGAAAAAAACAGTTATGAATACCAACAGGCACAAAAACTTAAAATAACTTGAAAATTTCTGGTTGTGAGAACGCGATAGTTTAGTTTTTCAAAGCTCTATGCAGACATTTTTAGGCCAAATCGTGGTTTGTTTTTTGAAGAGGATAATTGATGTTTAAATTTCATGTGCTAGGCTTCACATCAGTCACTGGCAGCAAGTAATCCATAGATTCAGTAATCAGTGTTATAACATTACGGACTTTTCGCAATGTTGCCAATTATTCGGTGCATTAATATTGAAACGAAATCGAAACGAGTTAATTTTTTTAGTTGGGTTGACGCACGTCGTCAATTTTCAGGATCATCTTCACCAGCTGCGTCGCCAATAGAAGTTGCTGACGCTTCGATTTGACAGATTCGATGACGTGTTGTTCCCGCATGTTTATGTTACCTGTCGCCATACAATCGACTCCCAAGGAAGGATCCCCTGCGGATGACTGCTTGGCCTGTAAAATATATTAAGATGTCTTCAATATTTAATGCATTTAATAAATCATAAAAAAATGCCAAATACCATGATCCAAATCCCTTTAAATCAAAAAATAAATTTCAAAATAAAAATTATTCATTCCTAGACAAAAATATTGCATATTTTATTTTCAATCTGTATTTTTTGTCCAAAATGTTTGTGATTTGTAGGTACTGGTTCACTGGAGTGTTTCAAGTGTTTTGATAATCAGTGAATTCAGTCACTTAGTTCAGAAACAACACACTAAATGCAGTTTAACATATTTTTTTTATTGGTGCCCCATTTTAGCCATTTCAAGCACGACTATGCGTGTTTAAATCAAACTTTCAAAAACGCGCGATTTTCAAAGTTACCATGGCAACATCAACAACTCGAGAAACAAGAAGTCTAAATGACAACTTTTGATGAATGATCTGACAGCAGTACCTTCTAACGTCTAATAAAATATTACTAACAAAAACAACCTTTATTCAAACATTATACAAAAATTTTAATTTTATAGATGAAAATGGAAAGTACAGTTAGTATTGTTTGATATATTAATATTTCGATTTTTCAAATCGGAGGAAATGGCATATAAATTGATACTGTTAACATTCTGCGAACTCAATGAGGTTGAATTTCCATTAATGGCACTCCCTATAACGTGTGAAACATTCTTCTTATTGCTAATGCTCTCTTCAACGTAACCACTCGCCACAGCTGCCGAAATCCATCCTACTTGTCGTTGGATTTGGTCTATTGTCATGCCACTATTTGCCATAATGGTAGCGGACGTGCGTCGAAAAGCATGTCCCGTGTATTTCTCAGGATCATCCAATTTAAGATAACGGGCAATTTGCAAGGGACATGATCCAAATGTATTAATACCAACCACTTGATTGGTACACTTTCCCTTATCATATCGTAGGAAAACTCGGTCTGTACTCACATTTTGTGGACGCAATGATAAATACTGCTTTACTAAACGCACATAACTAATTGCTTCATTGTCGGTTACAGTAAAACGTCGAGCCTTCACTGTCTTAGACGGTCGGATAGTAATAACCAATACACTCTCTCTTCTTTGATATATCATGTAAGCGCAAATTGCATGACTCACATCTTCTACAAGATCCAAAAATACCCAAAATGGCAACCACTTTCAAAAATAGATAGGTAATGTCTGGTGCTTCTATGAAAAACTTCCGCAAATCATCTTCATTGAATATATATGCCTTCTTGGCTACGTTATTCCTACTAATTGCCTTCATGAATGCATGCACTTTTACAAATGATTTTATATCGACTCCTTTGTTTATCCTCAACATACATTGTAATTTTTAATGGATAGCCCACATAGTCGACGCCTTGTACTGCTTCGACATTTTGTGAAGGTGAGCAAGCACAACTCGTTCATCTATTTCAATCAACTTTTGCACTTCCATCTTGCACTTCCAACTTGTCATATTCTTTGTTATAGGCTTCTCTAGATTTTTGCGGTATTAGTTGCGATTCTGCTTACTATTCAAAGAATCAATATAAGAATTAATTTTGAAGGACCGCAGTGACAACTATCAATCTTTGATGACAAGTTGCATATTTATTTTTGCTTTTCTCATTTTCATGGCAACGAAAGGACGAATACTGATTTCACATCACGAATTCAACCATTTTACATTATTAGTTCTTATTTCCATGTTTTGTAGTAATAATACCAGTATTTATCATTTCAAATTGTACCATTAAAAAAAATTGCGTAAAGTATGCGTGGATAAATAGGTCTTTCAAACACTTGCTCTATTTCGAACACTCCCGCAGAGCCGTCGTGTTCGAAAAATCGTGCGTGTTTGAAAGACCTATTTATCCACTTAAGGCTGAAACACAATGGAACTTTTATGTATTTAGTTTTAATTTTCATAATTTTTCGATATTTTTCAACGCGAAACTATCATTGCCATTATTATTCTGATTACGCCTCAAAAAAAATCTTCTTGATAAAATTCAAGCTTCATTTTTCAATTCTGTTTTGCATCTTGTTTTATTTGTAAAATTCATATCGAAAATCCCAAAACTTAAAACTTATTACATAAATATTCCATTGTGTCTACGGCTTTATACTTTAATATACTATACTATCATACAATAAATCCTGAATCGACACTCCCTAACAAAGATGCCGCGTAAATGCGTTCACAGTGTAGGCACATTCTTTTAGCTATAAACAGTGCCGTAGGTATAGAACAAAAAAGCGCGCTGGTGCCAAATTCATTTCGGCCGTGAAATATACCTTTTATGAATCATTTGGCGCGGCCTGTCTTTTAACGACGAAAGTTTGTGGTCAAGGTTAGAAATGGTACTGATATGTTTCGGCGGAGGCGATGAGGTTGCAACATTGAACGATGGATCCCAGCATTTACCTTGTCGATACCTGTTGCTGTGGCATAGTCGTACTTGTGGGATTATTAGGATATGGCTTTGTTTTTGTATTGTGTAATAGAACAGGAATGAGATTCGACAAATCTTGCATATGCAATGGTAAAAACTGTGTATGAAGGTATTTATTTAAATTATCATTCGTTGACGGAATTTAAAAACAAATTAAAGAAAGAAATTTTGAAGTGAATTATTTATGTATATTTAATGAATTCATGACCACTTGAATTTCAAATAATTTTGATATATTTTATTGAAACCTGATAATTGTGTACTGGGTGACCACGAGGTGAGGTACGCCCCCCAGTTTTTCTATAGTTTTAAAGATACAGGTTTCAAATTTGGTACGTCGATATATTATTTAATTTCACATATTTTGACTCCATTACCGAAAATTCACCACTTCCGGTTTAACTCAACTTAAACTTCATTTTTCAAATGACACCCTGTACAATTTTTTTCATTATCCGGAAGAACATGCAATTTGTGATAATACTGTTCTTCAAAATTGAAAATCGGTTGATAAATGGCGGAGATACAGTTGATCGTTCAATCGAACAAAGTTGGCCATGAACATCAAACTCAAATCATCACAAGTAAAGAACGGCGTCAACATTTACGAGAGGAAGGTTCGAGGTAAGATACAGCTGAAAATTGGGCTTCTCATGTAATTGCAGCAACCATATTTTACAACAATTATCAAAAATTTCCTTGAAATGGAGTAGTACCCATAAAGAAATGCTCACAACTGCCATTTCTCAAATGGCAACATACTCTTTTCACATTGTCGTATTGAAAAATGATGAATTATTATATTACTCGAATGAAAAGATTTGATTTTCTGCTAAGCTTTCGTAGTTTCAAGTCGCAGCTGTTTAAGAATATTCAATTTTGAGAACACTCATAATGAAACATCCCATATCTTCGATTCCTTTCAGAATTCTCCGAAACTTTTAACACGATTATTTGGATAATTCATAACTTTTCAATACGACAATATAAAAAGAGTATGTTGCCATTTGAGAAATGGCAGTTGTGGGACTACTCCGTTGTGAGGAAGTTTTTGATAATTGTTGGAAAATATGGTTGCTACAATTACATGAGAAGCTCAATCTTCAGCTGTATTTTACCTCGAACCTTCTTCTCGTAAGTGTTGATGCCGTTCGTCACTTGTGATGATTTGAGTTTGATGTTCATGGCCAACTTTCTTCGATTGATCAATCAGCTGTATCTCCGCCATTTTTCAACCGATTTTCAATTTTGAAGTACAGTGTCATCACAAATTGCGTGTTCTTCCGGGAAATGAAAAAAATTGTATAGGGTGTCATTTGAAAAAAAAGTTAGGGGTCACTTCCGGTTAAACCGGAAGTGGTGAATTTACAATAATGGGGTCAAAATATGCGTGTTTGAGTAATATATTGATGTACCAAATTTGAAACCTGTATCTTTAATACTATAGAAAAATTGGGGGCGTACCTCACATCGTGGTCACCCGGTATACATATACATTTTTTTACTCCTACATAATATATTTTTTTTGAGCAAATGTGATCAATATTGATGAAAATAATATTATTATTGACTAATGACATTTTCTGTATGTTAAGTTATGTTACTTTTAGTCGTTAAGTTATTATTATTTTTTTATCCCTTTTATAAACATGTAATGTTTCTTGGTAAATGAAGTTGATTGATTGATTGATTGATTGATTGAAACTGTCATAAATTGTGTTGAAATTATGAAATATGCAATATTTTTTTGTCTCGGAGATAGAAAAATGACAAGTGAGATACGCAGTTGTTTTCAGAATGCCATATGGAGAGAAGTAAGTGAAAATATACCAGGTGTCCCATTAAAAACTCAAATTCATTTCATTATCTTCAATAACAAAAAAAGTTACAGGGAAGACGTAGCCCTTACCTTTTAACGTGTGATCATACACGGGACCAGAGACCCCGTTGGGATTCGAACCCACTCACCTACCGATGATTTGGTTAAGACATGAACGCTTTATCCAAGCGCCACCAAGGCTCATACATATGATCCCATATATATGACTCTAATATAGATTTTGGAAAAGATTTTTTTTTGCAAGGCAAATTTTTTTACGAAAGTATAATTGATATGTCTGGTTAAGTTTCTTCTCAAATCAGAATTCATCACAAAATTTTATCATTTTGAAATCGTCTCTCGTTTTTTTTTGTTTTGTTTCTGGATCAATGGTCAGATATTTATGGTATTTATTTTTAATGTCATTTGGTTACGGATAAAAATCACGAATATATAACAAAACCTGTTCCAATATGATTATTTGCAAAACAATCAACTTATCATAACAAAATTAACACTTCTCACTCAGCACAATAGTATATTATGTACATATAAGTGTTGTAAAAAGCATATTACGAAGGAATGGTAAAATAAAATTCAAGTACAGGAGTAGATACATAATTGCTATACAGCATGCAATACGCACTATACTTTTTCTACGACTCTTATATACTGGGTGGTGCATATGTTTAAGCTTTAAGTAATAAAAAAAGGGAACTAACGTAGTCAACAACAAACTGAATCTAAGAAAATACAAATTTATAAATGAATTTCTGATAAGCCTTTTTATTTGATTTTTGCGGCAGAATATTCTCTACGGCAGAAGCAGCTTGAAGAACAATTTCCGGTGGCGTTGCTCTTATTTCAATATCAAATTATTCACATTTTTAGACACACAAAGAATACTAATGAATTAAAGATCAGTTTATAATTTATAAAGTATCAATTTGAACTTCAACTCTCAAATAATGACAATAATATAATGGAATTCTGTTATTCAATGAAATACCCATTAATTTGAAAAATATAATAGAAAAAAGTCGTTTCAAATTACATTTGAAGAAACATTTATTACAATGATGCTTTCGATAACACTTTTTTTTACTTTTTTTTTTGGTGCACTCATTTCTTTGATTTTGTTATTTATTGTTTGAATTAGATGATTAGAACCCTATTATAAACATTTATGTTTCTTGGGTCAATAAAGATTATTATTATTATTAAATATTCAAGCCGCAAGACAGATAAATGTAACTATTGGAGTAGTTCAAGGGTAACTGGATAGTTATACTAGGCATCATAACGCACAGTTGTGCATTTTCATTCTTTACACACAGTTGTGTGTTAGAATGCATTTACTTATAGAGTGAATTGCACATAAAACAATGTTTACTAATATAGAAGTAGAAAAATAACGTTATCACTCACCTTAAGTTCACCAAGAACATGTACTGCAGACATTCCACTGTTTTCTGCCAGAGCTAAAGGAATGCTCTCCAACGCTTCAGCGAATGCACGGTAGGCGTATTGTTCCAACGAGGCTAACTGGTCGGCTTGGGCAGATACAGCTAGACTGCAGGCAATTTCAGCTGCACCACCACCATACACAACTCTGGGTTCCTGAAAACCAATCAATCATTGGCAAAATAAGAAATGGCACTAAATTGAGAACAACCAGAACAACCTGAACAGAAAAAAGCAACTGCAACTAAGGTAACTGGCACAGACGTCAACGTCAAAAAAATGGTTATGGATTCATCAACCGAAACGATACCAAAGAAGACGTTTTTGTGCACCAATCCGCAATTATCAAGTCAATAACAGTTCTGTGTTATAAATCATAAACTAACATGACTTTCTCTGACTGTCAGGGGTTGATGTTTTCAAAGTAATCCCTTAAAAGAGGTTTATTTTTTCGAATTAAAAAAAATCTTCGAAAGAAAAGTTGTTTGTATTGTTTGTATACATATGTCGCAAATTTAAAAGATTTCGAAATTCTTGCTTTATTAAAAAATTGTAAGTTCAGCAAAACTCTACACCACTAGCTTCATCATGCTACTAACTTTTAATTACCATATATCTAGAAATGGGAAAACCTTTTCATATTTCTATTGTATTTCACGCTTAGGTGATGTATCGTTGCATTTAAGACCGAAATTGATTTTATTTATAAATTTTAGGATTTTTACCTTAGAAATTTGAAGCGATTATTTTGAAACAGATACAATTTTTGATAGATGGCAAAGGTAACCACATGATTCCATCAGAGTAGACCGTTTTTTTTTAAGCAAGACTACCCCCTGTTTAAATTTCAGTGTAAATTGTTATCAAGAGATTTTTCCATGTGATCCCAACTTTTAAAGGACACTATATGTGTTAATCAATGATTGTATATAAATAAATAATAATAAGTCATCCTCTTTATTCATTCATTTACTAACCAAAATCAGCTTTACCAAACCTCATTTTCACAACATGCTTGACTCTTCAAATACAACATCAACTATAACTTCAACTGTTTGAAATAATAAACAATTCTTCAACTATTCAACTACTCATTACTCCAGATGGTGTTCATTATATAGTAAGAGTTCTAGAACATCCAAGAAATTCAATAAAGAAAACTCGAGATTAAGAACAAGAACAAAAATGAGTATTTGTAGGTTATTATCGAAATTCAAGTATCTCAATACATTAATGGACACAACATTCTTTATTTTTCTTTAGTTCATTCTCAATTGAATTTTGGCATTCTGGCTTGGGGGGGCGTCATGAAATCTCACCTGAGAAATGATCTCGAGAAAATGTTATTGAAAATCATATATAGGAAGAGTTATTTATTTCCAACTAAAAATCTGTACAAAGAATCAAATAAATTGAACATAAGACAATTATTCATCATACATATAATTATTAAGGCTTTCACGACCCTCGCTAAATGTCCTATATCGTCGGCTTAAGGTGTTAACCTGCTAACTCCAATTTGTGACAATTTATTAATTCTTATATATACCATGAAAGAAGGAGAAAAAAATGTTAATTGACTGTGAAAAACAGCTAAGTTATTAGTAAACGGATTTTCAGTGATTCTTATTAATGCGTAAAACCATTCTATTGTATTCAGTATTAAATTTTATTCGCAGATTTTTCCATCCCTTGAAAATTTTACTCAAATGGAGTTAGCAGGTTAACATTTCAAGCCGATGATATGGCTTTTGGGTTTTCGGTCGTGTATCCAATTTTCTTGGGTTTTGACGTCTCGCCTAGACGTGCGGTAGGCTTCTTCAGAAAATTACGAGTGTAAATATTCTACTGAAGTGGTACTCTTGGTCTCAGATTATATATACCTGATTTCTCATTATTGGATGAAGTAATTTTGTCCACAGGTACGTTACCCCGTATCGTAAGTTGATTATTGTTTCCAGGTACATTTGTTTGTGTAATTAAGTTCGATGGGCTAGGTAAACATCCCGTTGTTTCTAAGGTTGGGATCCAGGTATTGTTCAATTTTGTTAAAGTTGTTTTTATGCTTTCTGATCTCGATTGCCTCCCTAACGAGTCGTGCATGATAAGAGGAAGTAGTAAAATGCTTATTGCCATTTTACTATGATTTTATTCCAAATAACATAAAAATGATCATGTCATTATTTAGAAAATGGGGTATTGGATGCCTGGGGTGTCACTAAATAAGAACAAAAGATGTTTTCCCCTTCACCACACTAGTAATTTCATGTCTAGATGCGCATTTCGTTAACCAAGTTAACTTCATCAGTAGGATTACTAAACTAAGGATTAGTACCAAATTATTCAAATTTATATGTATCCAATGGTTATGATTAACATAATATGAAACAGGAGTTGATCCTAACTTGTAAACAAACATATGGACAGGTATAATTACAACTAAATTGAAATGTTATTAATTACTTTTTCAGTAACAACTCAAATAGTTTTGAATATAATGGACCATTATCGATATTAAGCAAGGGCCTGCTTGAACCGTTCTTGTATATAGCAATACTTTCATAAATATCTAATTTTCTATAATCACTAACGGGTTTTACTAATTTTAAATTTTGAATATTGATTTTATAATGAGTTTCTAGTAAATTATCAGCAACACTCAACTTATTTTCCCGTGAATATTTAGCATGTTCACGAAAACGTACATTTGTAGATCGCTTGGTTTGACCATCATAAATATTATCACAATCGTGTGTGATTTTTAGGAATTTTTTGTTGAGTTCAAAATGTGCTTAAGACAAATTATTACACTAGATCAACTAAAAAATAACAAAAAATTTACAAAAATTACACACGATTCACAGCTTACGAGAGGACTCAACTCAATCTTCCGAGATGTAAACCTTCAGCTTGTACATAGCAGTACAAACAATCTCCAAATGATATTAGGCAACCCAAAAGACAAAATTCCACCTTTAGATAGATCAGGAATTTATGAAATTAGCTGTCAAAATTTATTCTCACGTCATTGTTAAAAAAAAAAAAAAAATAAAAAACTGGATTCAAGAGTCTTGTCAAAATTTATTTCATACTTTTTAGAAACTATGATCTCTTTCAATAGCGTGAATAAAACCGTTAAATCAAACTTCATACTAACCAGAAATTCTGAAATACATAGTTATCATATTAGGCAACATAACTTGTTCCATATTGATCCGGCTAGCGCAATTTTTGAACAAAAAATATTCACACATTCAGCTCTTTCGAATTTTAATAAATTACCGAATGAGATTAAGAATTTGAAAAATATCAATCAATTTAAAAAATCGATTGAAAAATTACACACTTTCTCAAAGAAACCCTCCTCTATAATTTATCACCACAACGACGACCGTTCTTTGTGTATTACTTTTTTATTATTCTATTTTCATTTTCAGTTTTTCCCCCTTTAAGTTGAGATTATTATACAACAATAATTGTTGAAATGTTCATAGCATAAACAGTCTTCATACCAGTTTTACATAACTGTTTAACTGTTTCATGTTATTCGTTTGGAAACATTTAATTTTTTTTATTCCTTGTAATATAAATATTAACGTATCAATTTGAAAAAAAAAAACTACAGTTGACTCATTTAGTTTATTTCATATCATTTTGTCAATTTTAAAAATGTATAAAACATATAATATGTAATTTTACCTGTGATTTTTTCGCAACATCGCGGGTATAATTAAACCGTTTATTCACCTTTTTTTTTTCATAAATTGATATAAAAATGCTTTTTTGTTAAATTTTTAATAAATTTTATTATTATTTTTTTTCTTTAGGTGTTTATAGTGGCATCAATTGCTACGATTATTAGCCACAAATATTAATATCATTAATATATCAGTTGTGATCACGAAATTAGTTCATGAATCAAATTAGAAACATGTTATGAGTATATAATGAAATAGATTCAAAGATTGATTGGAAAAAAAAGAGTCCAAAACATTGATTTGTTCAATTGATGATCTATTGATATTGTGAAAATTCATGTTGAAATACTGGATGAATAAAAATACAACTTTTGTCTAATTTCCATCGAAAGTTTGACATTTTGATAACGGTATCGAGTCCTCTAGATGTAATGGGCCTTTCCACGGCCTAAGAGAAAACACTGTAATTAGAAAGTATATATGCTAATATCACTTGGGATTTTTTATTAATTTTTTCTGACCACCAGTTTTTTTATAATTTGAAAAAAGGGGTTTCGTGACGTCACGTTCATCAAAATTAAAAATGGCAACGTCGTATAAGTTGTACACCATGGAATCTCAAATTATCATTACATCTGGATTGTGTTCTATGATAGTTATCATTTTATACTAGATGGGTTTGTTTGTCTGGTTAACGGAGCAGATCAATAACAATGGTTTTTTTCTGTTTAACTCATTCGCTTACCTTATGTGATACAAGATAGATGCTAGTAGATCAAATCTGTATGCTGGAAACAGACTCTTGAATATTTTATTTTCTGAGATTAATGCGGTTTTCAAATTCAAAGTTTTGTTGTTTGTGTTAAGTCATTTCTGTATTCCTTATAATCGTGAAAATGTCTAAAAAGTGCTTTGTACCCGGTTATCTGAACACCAGTGAAAATTCAAATAAACTCTGTATTCTGCGGTAATAACTTTTCATAAGAACTATTATAATTTGCGGTGTTGCCAAAAATAGTTTTTTATCAAAAGGCAGGTTCGTTCAGAAAATTTGAAAGTTACAAATAATATAAAAAATTGCTTTTACGTAAATTTTTTTGATGTGTTGATTCAGTGACAGAGTTTCAATTATTTCTCCTTGGCTTATAATCAGCCAGTAGCTATATATTATGATAGAACGATATTTCCTATATCAGAACGTGGATTATGGTGGGGGATGTTTCCGATAAATGTGACGTCAGAGGCGCACTTTGAAATGTGATATTTTTCTTAAATAAATAAAGTAGAGTGGCACTCGTTGGTAAATAGACATTTTTGATTATTAACAATCGATTGAAACGAGTTTTGCAATTATTTTTTTGTAAATGTAAAGGTTCATTTGGATTAAGTTTTCAAATAAAAAGTACTTCATGCGGTTTAGTAGTTGTTAAACCACGTAGAACTAAAGGTTAATATGCGAATTTTCTTAGTAACCGTCTTTTTACTTCCGAAAATCGCCTCATAGATGGATGTAAGAGTAAATTTAAAAAAAATTCCTAATTTTCAAAAACGTTTCTCCAGAGGTAATAAATAGAAATCAACTAAAGCTGTTTTTTGGAGTACCACTTTTTTTAAATTATTTGGTCCGTTTAAAAAACTTTGCGTTTTAGCGTTGAAACAATGACGTCATAGACGGAATGTTTTAAAACCTAATGCAATATTTTGACACGTTTTCGCGATAATGAAATCTATGACGTAAATTTGAATTGAACTAAGTTTTTAAAACATTATTGAATGCGGTTCAACGCCAAAAAACAGCTTACATCAACATCAAATCCAAAAAAATAACAAACAGACTACAGAAGAGTCAAGGAAACTAATTCTGAGCTGGTGGATTAATACTGAAGTTATCATAGAATAGTAGTAGCAACAAGTGTGGTTTTTATATTTTATAATTTCATCAAACCCTTCCTCACCTGCACTAAACTCCTGACAACGCACAAAGCGTCATGTAAACTCCTCTCTGCTTCAGCAACCAACATCTGATTACCACCACGTACAAGAATGGTAACAGCCCTGGAATTCGAGCACTCCTCAATGACCAACATCTTGTCTTTGGTAGTGCCGAAAGATATTTCCCTAACCAGACCTGCTGAACCGAGTTTTTCAGGGCTGAGCTCTTCGAATCTGGGTACAATTCGACCTCCAGTAGCAATAGCTATGAGTTCGATTTCTGGTCCGCCCACCTAAGGCAAAACAACATAAATATTTCCAGAATATAAAAAAAAATCTTTGTTGAATCCACAAGGACCTAAGAGAAAGGTATAGAGCATGTCATACATTAAAAATTAATATTCCTTTCAGAAAAATGTATTGGTCCAAATCACTTGAATCGTTCAAGCATGCAGCAGAAAGTATGAAAAATAAATAAAATAAAAAATGACAAAATTAATAAGACAAAAACCTGGTTTTTATTGTTTTAAGAACAACCACTTTGAATGGCTTTTTTAACTGCTCATAAAAATATTTTCAGATATCAATTGCTTTATGTAAGAATCACAATCTGAAAAACAACTGAAATGAATCTGACTATTAATTTAGAAAAAACTGTTTATATGTTTTTCAAACGATAAAATATTGAGCAAACAAAATTAAAAGTAAAAATAAAGAATAAAATATTAAATGAAGTTGAAGAAATTAAATTTTAAATGCCATGTGAATGAAATTAAGAAATCAATTATTCCCTTAATTGATGTAATGAGAAAGAAATTCTAAACATTAAAATTTAAAACATCTTTTATAATGCCTGTATTGTCTCGCACATTAGATATTTAATTACAATATGGCTATCTTGTAGTAAAATTCAAAAAGATATAATTTATCATTTGATGTTAAAGTTTTTAGCCAATTAACTGGTTGAAAAATTGTAAGTTGACTCCAACAAACCAACTAAATCACCTGTTTAGAATAATTAAGGAATTCATAAGGTAGGTAACTTGGATTGTTATTATAATGCATGTACTTATATTTCATTAAAATGACAATATTGTAAATAAATTATTGAATAAATAAATATATTCACTCACCCATCTGACAGCTGGTAGCTCCTGTTGAAGCAATAAATGATTTGCTTCGTCATCGAAACCCCATTGACAGATTGCCAAAGTAGCACCAGCATTTTTCACTAATCCAACCTAAAAAAAATTACCGAATCAGCAACTAAGAATCTTACAAAGTATGTTAATAATAAATATCGGTCATAAATCAATTTCAAGCTGACCCTGATTAGTTTTATAACATTTCTTATCATCTTACTATTTCTTTGAATTTGTCCTGTTCGTATTGCCTCAACTCCTTGTACTCTTCCACGTTGGTGACATCCAACTTATGTTTGGTCTTCGGTTTTGGAGGTTCAAATGGGCAGGTCAGAATAGCCAACTTGACGTTCTTCAACTCCTTTGGCATTTGTGGATGCGACATTGTCTTATCGATTACTACTCCTCTAACTAACGTGCTGTCTTCTAGCTTTCCACCAACCTGAAAACAATGTTATGAAAGTTGAACTTTTTTCATACCCATACATTTTGTATCGTGTCTTATAAATCGAATATTATATACCTTTTTTTATTTTACATCAATTTTTTGTAATTTTTTCAGAAACATTTGGTTGATAACACTGTTAAAAATTTATTGAAAATATTTTTTAAGTATACAGTGTCATTCCCAAAGTATGCACCATATGGAAAACTTATTTATTAAGGGTTTTTCGACGAAAAGTTATTCTTGATAAAAGTTTGTGCATCCCCCAAAACTAAACATGCACCATCAAAATACAGTAAAACACACGTAATGTACGAGGAGCCTTCAAATATTTGATTTTGAGACAAGAGTAAAGTACTCTTATTTTGAAAAATCTCGGGAAATGTTATTCAGAAAAGTTGTTCAGCACTAAAAAGTACATCTAGTTTTGGAGTCATGACCATCTGAGTGAAGTTTTATTTTTTTACCCATTTTCTTTAAATGGGGACTACGAAAAAAATAATTTGCTAAAACGATAAATAGACAGCATCCTGTATACGACGGTTCATTTTAAAAGCCTGTAATATTACAAATTACACAACTATGGTGTTAACCATGGTCAATTTTTCTGAGAAGTAAAATAATTTTCAAATTTTTTGGTGCAAAGTTATTTTTATTTTTTGTTGACATCAAAAATTACTCAAAATTATACAGTTTTGTAACAAGAACTTAATATTCAATAATATCAAATCACAAGACATCAAAATAAAATAGGTATTTCGGAACAAACTCATTAATTTTCTGGAGATTTTCTAGTCCAAAATAAGTGTTTTAAGCTGGCTTTGAAACCAAACTTATGTTTGACATTAAGTACGTGACATATTCGCTGAATATTCATTACGTAGTTATTGTTATTGCTTATTTTGTTATCGTTTGATAATAAGTACTATTTAAATAATATCAAGATGCTTACAAAAGATGAAAAAGTTAAGATCATATTGTTGTGTGGGGAAAATACTCCAAGCAGACAAGTAACAGACGTTTTTAATGCCAGGCATCCTAATCGCAAGGTAAATCACACTACAGTTACCCGTATTTTAAATAAATTTAAAGAAACGGGCAGTATTAATAACAATTTCAATAAACCTCACTCAGCTGCAAAGGTATCTAGAGAAGTGGAAGAGGAAGTATGTTTAAGTGTCATCGAAAATGGTAAGACATCGATTAAACAAATATCAACATCTCTTGATGTACCTATTTCTACCGTACAAAAAATTTTAAGAAGAAATAAATTCAAAGCTTTCAAACCAAAATTTATAAATACCCTAAAAGAAAGGGATTTTATCCCACGATTTGGAGTTTTCCGCATGGTATCAGGGAGAATACGAAGAAAACGCACGGTTCCCAATAAATATTTTATGGACTGATGAAGCAACATTTACAACTAATGGAACCGTAAGTTCACAGAACTGTAGATGGTGGGCTTTAGAAAACCCTCATTTCACTATAGAGTGCAAGGACCAATACTCATTTAAGGTAAATGTCTTATGTGGACTGTTGAACAATAATGTGATTGGTCCCTTCTTCATTGATGGAAACCTTAATGCCAACCGATATTTGCAATTTTTACAACAAGATTTATTACCAATTTTGAATCAAATGCCCCGTAGACAAAGAGAAAAAATTTGGTATCAGTTAGATGAAGCTAGTGTTCATTGTACAATAAGACAATTTTTAAATGAAACATTCAATGGAAAATGGATAGGACGTTACTCAGAATATCCAATGCCAGCGCGCTCACCAGATTTAACCCCAATGGATTTCTTCTTATGGGGTTCATTGAAGAACGAAGTTTACAAACATCGTCCATTTAGGGATAGAGAACATTTAAAAAATGTAATTACTAATTGTGTCAGGGCCATTCAACCGGAGCACATTACGAATGCAGTCAAGGATTGTGTAAGAAGAACCGAACTGTGCATGTTGCGGGATGGACATCATACTGAGATGTAAAATACTTCTTTGGGAAACATGCTTTCGTTTTTAAAGCGAATATAAGAATTATTTTGGACAAGAAAATCTCCAGAAAATCAATGAGTTTGTTCCGAAATACCTATTTTATTTTGATGTTTTGTGATTTAATATTATTGAATATCAAGTTCTTGTTACAAAACTGTATAATTTTAAGTAATTTTCGGTGTCAACAAAAAATAAAAATAACTTTGCACCAAAAAATTTGAAAATTATTTTACTCCTCAGAAAAATTGACCATGGTTAACACCATAGTTGTGTCATTTTTAATATTACAGGCTTTTAAAATAAACCGTCGTATACAGGATGCTGTCTATTTATCGTTTTAGCAAATTATTTTTTTCGTAGTCCCCATTTAAAAAATATGGGTAAAAAAATAAAACTTCACTTAGATGGCCATGACTTCAAAACTAGATGTATTTTTTAATGCTGAACAACTTTTCTAAATAACATATCCTGAGATTTTTCAAAATAAGAGTACTTTACTCCTGTCTCAAAATCAAATATTTGAAGGCTCCTCGTACATTACGTGTGTTTTACTGTATTTTGTTGGTGCATGTTTAGTTTTGGGGGATGCACAAACTTTTATCAAGAATAACTTTTCGTCGAAAAACCCTTAATAAATAAGTTTTCCATATGGTGCATACTTTGGGAATGACACTGTATGCGGTGTGAATTGGACAATTTATATTTCTTGTTCTTGGCTTGTGCCTATGACTAATGTAGCTTTTTAAACATGTCCAATTTTTCAACAAAGAAATCAATATACAATGAATTGATACCAGAATACTACATAATTTTATTTTTAGCAACAGAATTGAAACTTATGTAATACAATATCTTCATAGACTTTAAATATATGTTAGATGTTCTAACAGCATAAATGATGAAATTGCATCTTTATAATCAGACCAATATCTCCAATTCCAACATTAGCTTAAATAAATGAAAAACTGGTCATGTCTTCCAAAATAAAAATAAAACACGTCAAATGTCATATTTTTAGGAACTTCAAAAATGTGTTATTTTATCTTTAAAATGGTTAATTGTACAATGAATACAATATTTACCTTTCCTTCCACTTTGATCAGCTCAAAATTCACATCTTTGGTCTCCAAATCAGCCACTGCCAAAACTGCATTGACTGCAATTTCTGCCATCTGTCTATGGCATTTGTTAATTATTTTCGATCCCAAAGTAGTCATGGCTACCTTGACGAGAGGTTCGATATTTTCGGCAGAAACTGGAAACACTTCTGCAATTTTTTCAAGATGATCCACTGCAGTCTGGCAGGCCAATTCGAAGCCGTCAGCTATTCTGATTGGATGAATTCCACGATCAAGAAGAGACCCTGCTTGTTCCAGGAGAGCACCAGCAAGAACCACTACACCTGTAGTACCATCACCTGAAATAGTCGGTACTTGAAGTCAGTACTAGCTTAAGTATACATTTTCAGTTTTCCTCTAAGTAGAGAAAATTCAGTTCATAAAAATAGAAAAGATCTGAATTTGAAACAGTAAATATGATGTATATAAAGTTAGCAAGTCCGCTGGCAGGAAAATTCATGAAACCAATTCCAGTAATTGTCGAATAATTGTCGAGGATTTCTCGTGAACGAAAAAAATTTGTCGCGCTCATAGTTTTTTTTATATGGGTGGCTGTGCTAACTTTATATTAAGTTAGCACTGCCACTAATATAACTCGACAAATAAACATAAAATTTTTTCATTGTGTTAACCAAAAATTGTCGAGTAATTTTCGAAGTATATTTGACGTAAAAATAATGCGAAAAATCTCTTCTTCACAGCTTATATATGAATTTTTTATTGGAAATCTTGTTATATACGGGAAAATTTGGAGTAATTGGCAACACCGCAAGCTTATCAGGATAATTTGTTCTTTTTTCATAAAACTGTTGTCAAATATGTATTGATTATAAATTCTTCTTAGAACAAATGGAAAATTTATTGTGAAAAATAGGGAAACTCAGTGTTCCATAGAAAAATTCATCAAACTTGATTAATTTTTTGTAGGCTTCAAAATGTCGAATGATTATACCATATTGCCCGAGGAAACTTTTTTATAAAAAATGGTGGGAAAAGGAGATATTCCATTTTCTTGGTGATGTACTCACATAATTTGCTTTGTTTGCGTTTTCTGTGCCTGAAAATCAACTCGTCAATTGTCGAATGACTAAATCAAATTTGTCGTAGAATGTTGAAATTTCCGGATTTTCTGGCCCAGAAAAAATAAACCAACCAAATTATGTGTGTGTATTAGTGACAAAATGGAATATCTCCATCATTCAGCATTCCGAAATAGTTTTCCGGCTATAAAAAATGGAAGTTTCTACGAAAAATCTGTTTCCATCATTCGACAAATGTTCCATAAATTTCCAACTAAAAAAATATTTTTGATCAACATACAGTGCGTAGGTGATACCGAGAGACTAGAAATATTAGACTTTTTCTAATAACAGGTAGTTTTTCCGCTTCAGGAAATTTTAACGTTTCAAACAAATTTGATTTGGTCGTTCGACAATTGAGGACTAGATTTTCCGGCACAGAAAAAATAATCTAATCAAATAATGTGTGTGTATTATTGAGAAAAGGGATTACCTACATTTTCCACCATATCTATGTAGTTTTTCGGCTAGAAAAAATAGGAGTTTTCTCGAGCAATATGTTATATTCGTCCGAAAATTTTCACTAAATATTGAATTCTACAAGAAAAAATAACGAGAATTGATAAATTTTTCCCTGGAACAATGAGTTTTTCCATTTCTCACAACTAGTTTTTCATGTGTTTCACAAACAATATAACCAATATACCGGGTGACCACGAGGTGAGGTACGCCACCCAATTTTTTTATAGTTTAAAACATACAGGTTTCGAATTTGGTACGTCGATATATAACTCAAATACGCATATTTTGACTGCATTGCCGAAAATTCACAACATCCGGTTTAACCGGAAGTGACCCCAAACTTTTTTTTTCAAATGACACCCTGTACAATTTTTTTCATTATCCGGAAGAACACGCAATTTGTGATAACACTGTTCTACAAAATTGAAAATCGGTTGAAAAATGGTGGAGATACAGTTGATCTTCCAATCGAACAAAGTTGGCCATGAACATCAAACTCAAATCATCACAACTGAGGAACGGCGTCAACATTTACGAGAGGAAGGTTTGAGGTAAGATACAGCTGAAAATTGAGCTTCTCATGTAATTGTAATAAAAAATACGTATATCAGTTATGAAGACAAGGTTTTTCGCATTGTTATCACTTCAAATAAACTTCGACAATTGTTGGTTATAAAATTTGATGTTCATCTGTCAAGATATATTAGTGGCAGTGCTAACTTAAAATAAATAAAGTTAGCACATCCACCCCATATAAAAAAAACATGAGCGCGACAAATTCTCGACAATAATTCGTCAATTACTGGAATTACAAATTTTAATCTGCCCGCATATTTCACTTGAATCTCTGTCAAATCTCGTTTGATTTTTTCGGTGTTTTATTTTGAAAATGAGTATGGAAGGATAGTTTGATTAAAAATACATTGACCAAGTTCAAATATTTATAAATTGTACATTACTGAAAAAAAATATGCTTAAACATCCACTAAATCTGCCTTTAGAGTTGAATAATAAATCATATAACTATCTGACTTGAACTTCATTTCTTCAAATATTTCTTTGTGGTTTGGATGCGATTTTAATGAATTGAGCTCAGAATTGCCAATGTGCAGCTAATTTTGATATTTTCAAAGTCAAACTGAAACAGAATTAGGTCATAAAAACTCCCCTCAAGGAGATTTCAAGTTGAAAACAAAAGCATTTGACTTTTTTATGGTAATGTAGATATTGTATGCATTTTAATTGGAGAGATAAATCAAAAATAAATTCTTGAAATTTGTAAATACAGTTATTGGATGAAATATATTTCAATTTGAATTTACATTTTTTTGGAGGTAGATCTCAAAAAATTGAGATGGTGAGTTGCTATAGTCCAGTACCAATTTTGAAGGTTCTTTAAGCCTCGTTTTCAGTTCAGCCATTCAATCAAACTATCCTGAAGTGACATCATTTCAATTGTTGTTTTGTTTTGTTGAACAGATGAAATGACGTCAATTCAAGGCAGTTTGATCAAACTATTTGACCTTGAGATAAGGACTTCATTCGCAGAATTCATTGTTTATAATTGATTTTATTGTATAATTCTTTGACATTCAACGTAACAGAGACCCATGGAACGATTTATCAAATTTTTTGTTGAATGTATTTAATTAGGAAAAAAGTTAAAACCCCAAATTGAGTGTTGTCCCAAACTCAATCCTGAAAATTGCAATTATGATTCTACATTCTCATATTATAAGTAGAATTACCTATCTCGTAAACATTTGAGGAACATGTTTGAAAATTAATTTCAACAAAATTTCCACTTTATATAAAAAAGCATTGTACCTGATTCTTGTATCATATTCTGTATGAAACAAGTCAATTCTACATGAATACAGAAAAATTTTGTTAGAAGAACTCTATACAATAGAAATTTTCAAAATGTGTTTTAATATCATGAATAAATACGTAAAACCAAACTTCATACTAACAAGTTATTCTGAAATACATAATTATCATACTAGGCAACATAACTTGTTCCATATTGATCCTGTTAGCTCAATTTTTGAACATTCATCTCTGTCAAATTTTAATAAATTTCCGAATGAGATCAATCATTCTAGTAACATCAGAAAAAGTAGATGCTTTCATGAAATAAAAAACTAAATTATTATCTATTTTCAGTACATGTTACGTTCAAAGCCTTCTTTTTCTCTTTTGGGCTAATATTTTCATTAACAGTCTTCATACCAGTTTTATGTAACTATCTGACTGTTTCATGTTTTATCCTTTTGGAAATATTATATTTTTCTTTTGCAATAATTTTTTGTATTCCATATAATATAAATATTGTTGTACAAATAAATAATAATACCAGACAAACCAAATTTTTAGATACTATCAATTTTGAAATAAAAATCTGTTTATTATAATGGCATAGTGAATTGAAACTCAATATTTTCAATTTTCACAAACGAAATTTTTAAAACAAAATATTAAATGTAATAAAAACTTACCATTCGTTGATAAAATTTAAAAACCAAGTGAAAAACGAAATTTTGGGGTGATTTATTCAAAAAGTTTGACCAATTGAACAAATAATTTTGATATAGTTTGGCTGATAATGGTCTATTTTTATCATGTATATTAATACATGAATATATTCACCACATTATATATTGTATTGTCAGCAAATGTGTTCAATTTTGATTTTCAGAATTATTTTTTTCATACTGATTTATCACATTTAATTAATTTACCCCTTCTATAAACAGGTATAGTTTCTTGGGATAATAAAGTTGATTTATTGATTGACAATTTTTAATTTATCATAGTTCATAATATAATACTATTGTATAACCTCGAAGTTTCCAACTTTAAAGCACAAAAGAAGTTAAAAAATGAATTATGCAAGTGGCTTCAAAATTGAATGCTGAGCCATATTCAATTTATTTGAAACCTTGTGGTCTAGTGTTCAAGTCAAAATTACTACAATATTGTTAGGTTTTCCATGTTTTATTAATATCTAGAATACCTATGGAATCTCAATTGAAGCACTAAAGCTTACTTATCAAATAAAGAAGTCATAAACTACATCTTCTCCATCTCTTGCATTATGAGGTTAAATTTTTTTATCGGTAAAATTCCGTTAACTAATAGCCATGAGCTATCGACATAATTTATTTTTGAACTTAACTAGTTTGGCCTCCTGAACAAAAAATCCAAATAAAATATTTGGCGGTCTCAACTAATTTCGGAGATATGGGCCTATTTTTGAGTGATGCAATTTTTAGGACATATTTCTACCGCGGAAAAAACACTCAAAATTCTCCTTCTTTAAACTAACACAATGTACACACCCTAATTCACCCGTTTTACACTATTCTTTTAATAAAAACGGCAATAGTTATCCAAAAATTCAACCTTCTCTCAAAAACATAAAAACAACACATTCATGTATAATGTTTAGTGAATTTATTTATGTCAAGTTAGTAACTTTGAACTTTGCATATTCGCACAGCCAACTTTCCTATGCATTTAATTTCAACATGAAAAGGAAAATATTCACTCACTTTTTTTCCAGAAACCAACTTGAAATGAATAAAATTCACTAACCATTTCGTCAGGTCGCAGCGCATCAATCACCATCCATACTCACCAATACCAATACCAATACCAACCATTTCGTCTAGATTTGTAGGTTATGTGAATATAAAAGAAGGACGAGTTTTTTTCCAAAAAAGTAGCGTTTTCAATAAAAGAAGAATGTCAAACAGGTCAATTAGGGTGTGTACATTGTGTTAGTTTGAAGAAGGAAGAATTTTTATTGTTTTTCCGCCGTAGAAATGTGTCCAAAAAACTAGGTAAGTTCAAAAAAAAATTATGTTGATAGCTCGTGGCTATTAGTTAACGGAATTTTACCCTTTCAAGTTTGGCATACATCATGCATATGATCTCTCCAAATGTATAATGAGCATTACCAATTTCATCATCTTGTGACTGGGATAATTCCACTAACAATTTGGCAACTTCATGCTCCACATCCATCATCTTCAGAATTGTAGCTCCGTCGTTGGTTATTGTTACTTCACCATCAGGAGAAACCATCATTTTGTCCAGCCCCTTGGGCCCCAAAGATGTACTGATCGTGTGAGCAATTTGCCTTGCAGCGTTAATATGTGACTGTAATGAAAATTTTCAATAGTTTATTCATTATTATGATGCTCATTGGAATGTAAGAGAGTCAAATTGGATGTTATAGACAAAAATAAAAACAGTTGGGATATGGGATAGGCACAAAAACATAACCTTACCTTGAGGGCATCAATTCCGGTTAGTCGTTTTTGGTTTTCTTGATCGCGAATAATGATAAAAGGTCTGCCATATTCATCGAAGGCGATAGTTCCTGGAAAACTCGACATTGTTAAGTCGTGAAAATATTAATCAATCACAAGGATGATTCAAGATTTTTGCCAATTTTTGTAAAGTTCTACAAAAAAACAAACATAGCTGACATAAGAACTGCAAGGCAAGAGTGACAATTGACAAGACACACAGACAAGGTGACAAATGACAAATGACATGGATTTTGATTAATAGAGTGAGAGCTGTTTTTTGGCGATGAACTTAAAAATGGTTTAAAACAGAATCAATAAACGTCATAAATTTGACGATCGCAACAACGATATATTTTTAAAACCCCTGTTAACAATGCTATGATATCGTATACGAGTACGTACTACAGATGTACTAATTTTACATCTATGCGATGTACCTAGGATGTAAAGTTGGATACAAACTGCTTACGGTCATATGTGTTAACAATGTCATGCTATAATGTACATGAGATGTAACATTGAGTACATGCTGTTAATGTACCAATACAAATCCATTCTCTACAGATAACAATGTACCTATAGGATATGAAAATATGGATACATTATACTCACCACGATATATAAAATTCCATATGGTTTGTGTTCGTTCTTTGCGAGTCATTGAAATTGTAATCAAATTTGAACCTGCGTTGAACCTTGCCTCTTCATATTGAATAAGTCTCAATTAGGTTATTATATATATATAAGATATATGATATTATATGGCTACTTATGAATGAATGAATTAATGAAAATGAAATGCTAGATATTTGTTGTTTGGCATTTGACTTGACAGTCCATCGCTTTGCCACTCAATATTTATTGTTTAAGTGCTGTTACTGATTTCGTTAATTGCCTCTAATTATCGGTTTCTGTTAAATTCTATCATTTTCTCAATTTCTAATTAAAAACTGAGTGGATAGGTAAATTTTAATTTTTCAGTGAGGCCGGTACTCCAAACATACATGATGTGTTATACCTATACTAAATTATTTTTGGTTTTTGATGAAATACTCAAGTCCATAGTTAAAGGGAGTTTCTCTCAAACGGCTTGGCTCCTCTAATGTTCCTGGTTGAAGCTATGCTAAAACCAGCAAAGAATAATAATACACCATTTTAGTGCTGACGTCAGAGCTGTCAATTTTGTTGAGTGATTTCATATGCATTATCCAAACAAACTTGTTTTGTGTTTGATTCCTATATAAGCTGTTGGACTTTTGTGGATATTTGATTTATTGAAAGGTTTCAAAGTGGATATCGTAATTATCTCTCCCACTAAACATGATACATAACAAAAATATTTTCCAGATATAACTTTTGTGCAATTTTGTGATATTGGCAAACTAACATTATATTAATGTCATCTCGACGTTTCCAACACAGTGTTTTCAACTATATGTTTATGTAACATCAAAATAATATAACCAATAATATTCATTAGATAATACATATAATGTTGATTATATGTTGCCCAGATATGTCTTAGACAGAGTAGTTATGTTATTTGTTCGATATTTTTGTCTAACCTTCTCAAAACATTACTGACATGTGTACAGGGAGCATTGAAATTAATATTATCTTAAAGGTTTCTTCTCGACGTTTCCAACACAGTGTTTTCAACTATATGTTTATGTAACATCAAAATAATATAACCAATAATATTCATTAGATAATACATATAATGTTGATTATATGTTGCCCAGATATGTCTTAGACAGAGTAGTTATGTTATTTGTTCGATATTTTTGTCTAACCTTCTCAAAACATTACTGACATGTGTACAGGGAGCATTGAAATTAATATTATCTTAAAGGTTTCTTAAATGTAATTTTTGGGTAATGACCACGTCATGACGTCATTCATATGACATTTCAACATAACTTAAAACCTAACCTCCTAACCATATAATAACAAGATATATCATAAATGTCGACAAAAATTCAAAATATACGTAACTTAAAAAAATAATATCCACGTTCAAACAATATTACCCAGTAAATATGAAATAGATATATTACTGACGCCATCGTTCATTTTATCCTAATAATCATGGCGGTCATGGTATGAGTTTTAAGTTCATAGAATTAAAATATAATTGAAACTACTTAAAAGTGATTGGTATCAATAGGATTGCAAAACTCATAAGTTTCATGGTAAGATTATGATTTTCCACTATTCCATCCACTAATTGTTATTTTAGCATTTAGGTTATGTAGTGAATGTAGTGATATCTACTAATGATTAGAGAGTATCTACATATGATGCTATGAATAGTAGAAAAGCTATCAGTTGTGGTTCCTGCTAATCAGATATTGGACAGCATGGAAATGGTTGCTGACATCTGGAGCTGTGTCAAATTATTTTGAACCGATTGATCAAGGAATTTTTGGAACTGAAACCAATGAATTTAGCTTGCTAAACAACAATATTTGGAGCTGCTTAATTTGTAAGTGAACTCAAAATTATATATTTTATACAGAGTGTTCTGATCTTTCTTGATTTCATTAATCTATGATAATATTAACGTTTCTTGAGATTGTAGAGAAATCACACTTGAATTGTTTAATACAAATTATCAATAAACTAACTGCATTTTCTCTTTCTTTTCAGTTTAGTAGTGTCCTTTCACATTCCTCTATCAGTTTTGATGTACAAACTGGTACTTATTGAATGATCAGATTACAAAAACTTAAATAGCAGTTGTTTTTCCCGAACTAATCGAAGATGAGCCCTTCTGGACTGGGCAAAAAAAAAAACCAAAAGTTTTGAATTGATAATCATGGACATACTGAAACGTAAGTAATTATTTTTCTTTTACCTCTAGGGGCAACATAGAATTATTAATAATTATTGGATGGTCGTTTTCTTATATCATAAAGATTAATATGAGTTTTCAGTGACTGTAATGACTATATTTTCAGAATATGTAAAAGATGTTTGCAGTTCAATCATAGATGAAGAGTTTGAATCATAGTGATGGATTGGATGACATTAGCAGAGCAGAAACTAAAAAGAAAGGAGAAGTGACCGAGACAACAACCATATAATTATTGATTCAGTGATATCATCTATTTTTATTTTTCAAAAAAAATAGGTTTTCATTCAATATTATTCTTCTAATAACACTTAACTTTGGTAGATCTATCAATAAATTTTTCATCTGATTCAGGTAGTAAGTCATATTATTAGGTACTTTGGTCTGGTCATAGTGATTCAAGATTATATTTTTTATACTGCTAATTTTAATTCAATTGTTAATGATGTAACTGTCTTGTTTTATAACGCTTTATCCATGAGATTTTAATCATTTACAATAAAGTTTTTTGATTGATTGGTATGTTTTACATCATTACCCCCTTATATACATATTTTATTTCTTAGTATACATGGTGGAGCTTATTCTAATTGTTTACCAACACTTATTTTTCTACACTTAAAATTGTATTTCTGGAATTTCAATGGCCACTCTTTGGTAGATTAATATCTTTATTAATTGCTATTGTTGTTATTCATCTACTGAAAAGTGACTACTGAAATTCCAGAAATACAACTTTAAGTGTAGAAAAATAAGTGTTGGTAAACAATTAGTATATGCTCCATCCTGATGTTACAATGTTACATTTTACAAATGTTGCATAGATGATTTCAGTAACATTATATGTATGTAATAAAGTCACATTAAAGTTGCGCAAAATATGATACATTTATGTAATGCTAAGTAATTAACATTACATTGTAATATTTAAAAGAGGCACAAAGGCATAGGGACGCAACGTATCTGTAACATCAAGCATATCTCTCAATAACATCACCAAGTCATAATGTGATATAACAGTTATGTTTAAGTTATGTTTTTATGTTCACTGGGTAGTAAAATTCAAACATAATATATTTTTATATAACTTTCATTTGTAGGTTGAAAATGGTAGAGAATGGAATGTTTTTGATCATTTCACTCATTTCTCTGCACAAATTTCGACAAAAACACAAAAAATATACCACATACACATTCTTTCAATAGTAAATACGGTTTATTTGGATAATGGTTCGTGACACTCATTCGGCGTAACGTCACACTAAACTGGTCTATAGAGATCTCACCACAGAGTTGGGGAAGGTGGGTACACACACTTCAATTGATTTCTGCAATACACTTTTACTGCCAGTGCAAAGTGCAAACCAAAACTTGTTTCTTCCAGGTGTTATAATATGATAGGGAGCGTCATATTACACAAAGGGAGGTTCAAAAAACTGCTTCAGAACGGCTTCGCCATACCAAGCATTAAACGTCGAACAGGTAAAATAAATGAATAAGTGTTCATTAACTTCTTTTTAAAGTTTTGTTTTTATGGAAATATTTTTGAAGCCGTTAAACTTTGTTATTTATGGTCCAATAAAACTGAATTACTTTTTGATGTAGTTTTCAAGAGCAAATAATATTTAATATTCATAAAGTGTTTTTTTTTGTTGAATGTTTAATATTCGTTTTTCGATCATTGTTTTCGTTCTTATGGGTATAGATTATATATTTATTCCAAACAAGATTCGTTTTTTATGTACTTTTCAGAATATTTCATTGGTGAGACAAGTGCTCATTTATTTCATGTATCTTTTGGAAATCTTCTTTTGGTTATGATACAAAAAATGGGCACTAATGAAAGAAAGCATTTAATAAAAAAGTATGCATAGAACGCATATTCTTGCGGTACCTCCCATCAGCATGTAACCGGTATATTGGTTATTGACCTCTATGGAAAATCTTTCTAGGATGTACCTGCGATCTCACTTTATGATATACAGGAGACCTCTATGCGATTTTAGCATGAGCATGACATTTTCACCGCTCGGCGTGGTCTCTGGTCCATCTACGGGAGTTCAAATAAGACGTCGCAGTCTGATTTTGACGTACTTTTGGTACATGCATGAGATGTAAAAATGATAGCAGGGAACGTAGCACTAATACTTGAACGCTGGCAATGAAATAGAGTGAAACAAGCTTATCATTTCAAAGAATTTGTACTTTTGAAAAACAAGTAATATGAAAATTATTCAATATTCTATTACAAATAGTCAAAAATATAATTTTAAAGTATGTACTATATACTAAAATAACATCTATATTTTTATAAAAAATATATCACTTTTTTTACTCGCACAACTAAAATGGCATTTAGCATAGGCGGATAATATGTAATAAGGCGTTAAATGATTGAATAATGATACATAGATTCACAATATGTGTTTAAAGCATATGAGTTTTTATGAACATTTACCATGACAACCCCGCATATTATTATATTTATTTATTTGTTCGAAAATATAACAAATAAATAGTTTCAAATATAATAAAAATGAATTGATATTTCATGGAAACATGATCAAATAAGTTGAAAACTTGTCCATGATCATGTAAAATTAATTAAGATAATTACTGGTACGCCAAATAACATGCTTAGACGCGACCAACGAGTTTTATGGAATAAAGAGGTCGAAATAAACAAACAAAAGTGGAACCTGTGGGTTTTGCAAATTTTTTTACGCAAATAACGCAACCGATAGACCGAGTGCTGAAACATTCAGTTTCTCAGTCCGTTTTTTAATCCTCAAACACTGGGCGTCAAAGCTCATAATAGTCATAATACACTACTGGTGAACAAGGCCGCAGGCGAAACACTTTTGTGCGAGGAAGTGGCTCAGTAGCTGTGCTGTATTACAAACATATGACGTGTCCCGCAAAATTAATTTCAACAGAATGCATCATGGCATCAACAACATATCCAATCCAAATCCATAGAACGACGACTGTGATCCTTATGTGGAACGACTTAATCCACAAAACACCATACGGGTCCATACAGACAGACCATGCAAGAGACACAGAACACCTATTTAGACTAATTATATCCACAAAACACAACCTATGATGGGATTCCGTGTAGCGTGTACCATAGAATTCTATAGTCGAATAAATAAGTGAGATGTCATCATTGTTGAATTTATAGGAGAGAAAGAGACATAACTGTCTACTATAGAACTCTATGGTACAGGGAATCCCACCCCAGACATTCAAAACAAAATACTCAAAATCAGCTGTTTACACTTTGCCCCTGTCTTGTTTTGACGTTTGACGCGGTGAATCACAAATAAAAAGTAATGTGATAAAAACACAAACGAATTTTACTATTAAAAATGAGTTACCCACATAGTTATGGTTCCATTACTTCACCTACAGTGGACTTTAATGGCAGTAGCATTAGTTCAGAGTTTAATACTTATGCTGACAATGTAGTGACTAACATTTACACTATAAATTCAAGTATTAAAACATTGGACAATGCCCTGAAAGTCATTGGCACAAAGAGAGACAATCAAGGAATTCGAAACCAGATGTAAGTATTAAATCTGCACATACCTGTGTAGGCTTTTTAATAGTCATATATATACCAGGCAGTCTACAAATGAGTGAAATGTACATGTGGAGCTGCATATCCTTTATCAAAATTTCACCTTAGATTTGTGATGACTATAAAGAACTGTATACAAATTATTTGTAATCTCACATTAAATAATAAAATGTTAATGAAAGCCACTAGAAGCAGGTGTCAAACCCATGCAACTTTAGTATTTTTTGTTTGCAGATAAAAACAAAAATATTCATAGTAGTTCATAAGAAAATCCTAGTGTTTCAAGTATAATTTTCAATAGAAATACTTTATAAATAATTTGAATCATTATTTATCGTTCGCTACTTTTGCATTAACTTCTATTTGTAGTATTAAATACTTTTCATTTATTTTCAGACATGTTACCCAGCTAAGTACTAATCAAATTGCCACTGCCACCAGTAGAAATATCCATAAAATGAAACTTATTGTTGCAAAAGGTGATAAACACAAACTTTTACAAGTTGAGAAGTTGGAAGGAAACTTTAAGGATACCGTCAGTAGATACTACAAGCTGCAAAAGGTATTCTTTGATTTATACTGTGTGTTGTATGTATCATTCAGTATGTAAAGTTTGGCCAATCAAATCAGTACCTAATCAATTGGACTCAATTTTTATCATTATTTTGAAGTTTCAATATCAATAAAAAAATCCGAGGTTTTGGAGACATAAAAAAAATTGTCATAGATTTAGTGCCCTATGATCTGAATCTCTTACTATAACACATTTGAAAGTTCTTTTCATATCACTTTTAATTTATTCATTCTCTTTGTTTACTATGCTAATACTGACTGGAATTATATTAAAATAGAAATTAACCCACTTTGTACCTCTCCAGTATCCTAAGAAACCAGGACTGGAGTGCTGTTCAGTGAATTTTCTTATCAGGGAACATATTTCAAATGTAGAACATGGTAGGTACTCTTTCAGTTGGAAAGTTATTGGGTATTTTATGTAAAATCAACCTCTTTCCCTCATCAGATGGCCTGTAAAAATTTAAGTGGGGTGCAAAACATATACAGAGTACATATGTTGAAATAAACCGAAAAAATATATGCAATGGAGTAAGTATACCAGTTCATACTGGTGAGTCTGGGAAGAAAAAATATTCAGAAATATAGTTTTTGCAAAGCTAATTGAAAACATCTTTGCTGGAAAAATATCTTCATAAAGTTTAATTGAATTTTAGGAAGTTGCCAACAAACAGAAATCTAATTTACTATTACAAGAGACTTTAATTAATGAAAGTGTACCTGGAGAAGACCTTGAGCAGCAAAGACAGGCACAAAAAACGAGAGAAGTGGCTTTCGAGCAAGACATGCTGTTGGAAAGAGAGAGTAGAATAAGACAAATCGAATCTGATATATTAGATGTTAATCAAATTATGAGAGAATTGGGTTCTTTGGTTCATACTCAAGGAGAAGCTATAGGTAAGAATAAAGAAATAACGATTTTTTTTCCTTCATTGATATTTGTAGTTCCCCATCAACCTCATCAGAATGTTCAGATGCTTTCTCAAATTCAATGACGTAAGTCATGGAGGCAAATGATATGTGTACTAACTGTACTATTTGCTGAAGATCATATGCTTTAATAATATTCCATTACTATTAAAAAACTGTTGAACAGGCTTTTTTAGATGTCGATTTTTTCAGATTCCATAGAAAATAGTATAGATCACGCTGTTGGAAATGTAGAAGAGGGGACTGAGCAACTTATCAAGGCATCGAGATATCAGAACAGTTACAGAAGGAAGCTTATCTATTTAGTCTTGATAGCGCTAATCGTTGCTGCTATCTTAATTGGTATTTTAGTATCAGAACTGAAAAAATAGTTATATTTGTAATATAAATACTTAAACATACTTGTTAATATATACACTCTCATTATTTAGGTTTTGTATTTGCAATATGTTATCATTTTTATCTTTATTACTCAAAAATATGTTTTATTGTGCAGCGAATATATACAATACTCTAAACCAAATTATTTTAATCCTTGTAGTGCAGTAATTTTCATATTTGATGGTCCCTTTATATTGTTGTTGTATGGAAAGCAACAAGTGATCCATTCGCCAAATCACAGAACGTCTTTTAGAATTTTTTCTCACTAAAGAACCAAAATCGAACAAAGTCCGAAAAAATTTGACAGATTAGTATCAAACAAATGAAATGCATAATTTCAACTGTGTTGAAATGCCGTTCTCTACAGACATTTCCACAATATATAAGGCAAACAACCGACAAAACAACTACTTCCCTGGCTGATACCACGACGGATAGTAAACTACAACTGACAGCCAAATATTGATTTTTCAAACGATGTTTCTATGAAATTATGCATTATAATACGGACAATGTGATCAAATTATTGACAGAACTTGCTGAAAATAAATCCAAGGGTGTCCTGAATTAACACCAATGAAAGAAGGGACGTTTGAAAAGTTACAAAACAATTTCCTTAATTATGCTTCCAACATTTCCATAACCTGTAATTTTAAATGAGGACAATATTGTTAACGTTTAATACATATACAAAAGCTTCCATTTGTAGTTCAAAAACAAATTTGGATGTATCACATGCTTCAGTACAACGAATTTTGGAAAATTACAGAATACATCCTTTTTCACCAGAGTTCAAGTTCTCAAAGCTGAAGACTTCGAATATAGAGTGCATTTTTGCGAATTCCTTTTGATATATTGTTGCTGTTAAAATTGTTATATCCGTCAACCGGTTGCACCCCTACGTGCACCCCTCAAAAGTCAGACACTTGGGCGAGCTAGGGGAAGACGTAGCCCTTACCTTTTAATACGTGTGATGCCATGCACGAGACCGGTGGCAATGCTGAGATTCGAACTCACGCTCTATGGCTTATGAGGCGAGGACTCAACCCGCACACCACCGCGGCCCATTAGTCAGAATGATCAGGAATTTTTGTCAAAAATAATTTGGAGTGACCAATTAAAATTTACGAGCAATGGGATTTTCAATAGAAATAATATTTTTTTTGCTGATCATAATCCGCATGTGACGAAAAAAATGGGTTTTCTACAAAAATGTTACTAAAATGTTTTCTGTATTATAAAGAGCAATAAAGTTTGCTTTTTCATTTATAATGAAACAATAAATACATAGAGATCTCTACAAATTTGCCTTTTGCCTTAGAGGAATATAGGAATTCGTGGTTTCAACTGGGCGGAGCTCCAGCAAATTCCACCCAGGAAGTTTCCAGGGAACTTTACGAAATGTTTGCCGATCGTTCATTTGGGCGTTTAGGGTCGTGTAGGACTGACCACAGAGATCACCAGATCTCACGCCGCTTGGCTTTTTGTTAAGGGATGTTTCAAAAGAAAGGGTGTACAGTAATAAAGCGACGGCGAATAGTGCGGCATATTGGAGAGCTGTGTCCCCATGAAATTGAAAAATCAACCACGACGCGTACAGACGCATATTTTGAAAATTTAAAAATGTAATAGACATCATTTCTAGCATTTATTGTAAAAATGAGATACTTTGTTTACAATTACAATTTTGTTCTTCCTAATTCTGTTATTTTTTGTACTTTCCCATATTATAGCCAGTAAATTTAGCTTTTTACCTGGAAATGCGAGATAAAAAAAATGATTTTTGGTACGGTTATTCCCTTGAAACGTTTATTTGCTTATTAGTTTGTAATATTACAGACTTCCATTCGTTCATTGGTGGGCAATTTTTTGAAACACCATGAATAAAACTATTTATAAATAATTTTTTAAATCACCAAACTGTCATAAGCTTAATATTTCTACGGCTACCAAAAATTTTAAATAATTTTTCCCAAAAAAGCGGTTTGAAAACCTAAGTTGATTTAGATATAGGGACTTTTGTCATATTTTTTAATTTTTCAATTTATCTTATTGACAAAGCATTATAAAAATAAAAAATAAATAACTATCACAATAAAATATTGACAAAACAAAATTAGCAATGATACCCTTGTACAATATACATGAGTTGAAATGATGGTCAGATTTGGGCCGCAGTGGTCATGATGGTAGAGCGCTAGTCTATCAGTCAGAGGGACGTGGGTTCGAATCCCAGCATGGTCACTGGTCTCGTGCTAGGAATCGCACGTTAAAAGGTAAGACCTCGTTAATCCTTAGCTCGCACAAGTTTCGACTTCTGAGGGCTGTCGTTCGTAAGGGGATGGACAGCTGGTTAACGGAAAAAACAATTTTGAAACAATTTTGAAACAATATACATGAGTTGAAATGATGGTCAGATTTCACAAATTGCTCCAACTGGGGTTGTCATAAATAATATTCCTGCATGCTGTTATATGCTTTGATTCAAAGTTCGTTTTCTTTAAAGGGTGGTTAAAAATATTTTTGCTTTCAAATATAGGGCAAATATAACCAGAATTACTTCAAATGAGTTAAAAAAAATTTAAATTGATTTGTAGACATGTTGATATCTCTTTAAAAATTCACAGCATTTATTAATTATTATTATCTCTTGATAGATTCCAGTATATCTGCTGTACAAAAAGATAGTTTGGAGATAATTTGGTTCAAAGTTCTATGTAACTAAGTTTCAAATATATGGCTCTCAAAAAATTCTTAAATATAGTCAAGAAAACTTCTGAGAAACAAGACGAAGCATTTTCCCTATGGTGGTAACTCTATTTGAATGGAGTTTAACCAATTTGAAGCTTAGCACTGCAGTATAATACAAGTGTCTAATTCTATTTTATTCATAGAAAAATACTAATGAAATCAATATTTTACATGATATGGTTTAATCAATACATTAATCATTAAAAGTGAGCTTAAGTGGTAAACTAGGCCACAGAACAGGCTTTGAATTTTCTACATGTTTTTCATAGTTGAGTTGTATTGCTGTTTCCATTCCCATCAGTTTTTGAGCTTTCTCTCCATATAACTTACTCATCTCCTCTGTTCTCTGTTTGAGATTTGGAATATTGGGGAGAATGACCACATCTTCTTCCCCCTTATTTTCAGCACGAGTCCTTTTTTTATTAGTCACTTCTTCGTCAGTCGTTGGATCTGTTTCTTGCCACTGAAAGCTGTGGGACTGGTCTTCTATTGTTTTAGCATACACATTCCTCAGGTGCTGTCGCAACATTTGATTCTCATACTCTAGGCTTATTGCTCGTGATTTCCAGTAAGCAATTTGATCTTGGCGTTGCCATTCAACAACCTCTGAAGGTACACTGGGCGGACAACTTGAGGGCATCCAATCCATATCAGTAATATCAAAAAACTCCACTGCCGAACATAGATCTTGTGTTCTTCGATTATATCTGACCTTCTTCAAAGATTTGTAGTAATTAAATTTCCTACGTTGTCTCCTTTGTCGTCGTGTAAGCCCTTTCGAATTTTTTATGGATCTGGATTTTACATCAATATCGGTTTTTCTATTTGTTAGTTTCTTCAGATCTTGAATTATTGAAGCTTCAACTTTTTCGGACATGGTCTCATTTTCGAATCATGAGTATGTTTACTTAAATATACTAAAATTGGAAGAAAACGACACAGTTCATTAGTTTATATACCTATAACATTACTACATAAACATAACCTACCAGTTGACCAATGTCAATTGTCATTTGTGCCAATATTTTCTCATCTCTCTACGTCGGTGCATTTAGCCACTAGGGTAAAGGGTTACTACTTAAGGTTCATTCGTTTGCATCGAAGAGTGTAGCACTTTCCTACGTTCGGTATAATTTACACTCGATTTGAGTATTCCTTTGCAGATTGGGTTGACACATTCCTTTGCGTGACTGCAGTCAGCTGCACTTGATTCAGAAAGTGTTGTAAATTACACAACACGTAGCAGTTAAAAGGACAATACAGCCTTAAAGCAGTAGACACGTAATGGAAACAGTTTTGAGTTTGAAATTTCACGCAGGATGTATTTTCCCTTGAGTATTCCAGGCATACACACTAAATATCCATCGATTTCCATTTTTCTTAATAATTTATTTTGTGTACATACTAATGTGACGTTAGATTATCTGTTTAAAGAGGTGCAAAGCATTTCTTTCCCAATTTTTTCATTACAATATAGTGGCAGTTGTACTTTGTATATTGATAATAATAATAAGTCAATTGTATGGGCCATTACACAAAACCAAATTGAATGAACACAAAACTCAAAATATCAACGAACATTGTATGTTATATTAAAAACGTCCGAATATTCTAGTTGGCTGCGGTGATAAGTTTAAAATACATCCAAATTTACACCGTGCAAAACATTTGGCAAGATGCCTAGAATATATAGCATAGCATTAAATTTGCTACAGACTTGCATCCAATTGCATGTAATAAATGATTTAGTCATCCGCTATATTTGAAACGCATTCTAATCATAGAAATATTAGGAGTTCTGTGAGTGGGATCGGCCCCTAATACAATACAATTTGAGTTGTGGTAACACTGATCTGTGTTCCGTGTTTTTTATTCTTTCCTAATCTGTCATCACAGTAATCTTCTTCTTTTCCCATTTCTTGTTAATTTATAATTGGTAACCTATAATTTTATCAAAAGGAACAAAAACTGGTTGTTGATTCTAAAAGTGAAAATGGCCGAAGCAATGAAACAAACTGTTGCAACAATGCTCAAAGGAATAGAAAGGTATGTGGGTTATTATATTGTTTCAATAGTCTCACTTTCTTGTGCTGCATTTTGTCATATGGAGGTTCTGTCATAAAGGTTATCAAGACTGAACCCAGTTTATGGACAATTTCACCTCATGATAGAAGAAATTTTTGCATTGAATGGATATGATTAAAAATTATTCAACGAACTATCCAAAGAATTGAAAAATATGCATTTGAAACATCTTGTACATGATGAACTTTATGAAACAACTTTTAGTACCTACATGATGTATAAGTATTTTATTTCCAGACTGGGAAGTTAAACTGATGAAACATTTCTAGCTGTCTTTATTTTAGCCAAAACTGTAAATAAAGCTGAAGGTTTCTCAAAAAAATTGAACTTTAATTTTCTTGAACCATACAAAACTTTCATTTTCCATCTTTCATTATTGTTAAATAATTTTTGGATTCGATGAAGGATGTTCTGCCGCGGTACTGAATTTTGTTACAAAGAACTTTGGCCTTTGAGTACAATAACCAACAGGTTTTATACTTGAACCTGAAGTGGTATGATTCAGAATTCTACATATAAGTTCACTGGTTATTCATTCAATAAATAAAAACTCTGCAAAATTGAAATTGTTGAATGAAAACTAAGATTCTGTATAGCCTAGCAACTTGGTATATCTATTCAATACATCAGAGAGAGTGATAGTATCCCTTCTAACTAAGCATGATTCTAAAAAAATTATCAATTGAAATTTTTTTTCAGGTATAATCCTGATAATTTACCTACCTTAGAACGGTATGTGGAAGTTCAATCTAGGGAAAATTCCTATGACTTGGAAGCCAATTTAGCTGTACTCAAGTTGTACCAGTTCAATCCTCACAGCTTCAATACCGATATCACATGTCAGATATTGTTGAAGGCCCTGACCAATTTACCACATACAGACTTTATATTATGCAAGTGTCTTTTGTACGAAAAACAGGTATGTGCAGTTATTATTTTTGTATTCTAACTCCGGGGCACTTCAGTAAGAAAGGCTTACCAAGTTCATGTGCAGATTTTATAATTACAAGTCAAATATGCAAAAGTACTTGTTTTCTAGTATAATTCATATTAGTAATATAATGACAGTGAATCAAGTATCCAAAATAAATAATATAAAAACCATATATAATTATCAGGCAATTGAAAACTATTTATATAACTACATTATTTATTTGAGTCTGAAAAAGTACCTATGTGCTGTATTTAAGATTATTCAACATGTAATAAAAAATTCTTGAAAGTCCTGTATAAAAATAAGTAAGGATTAAAGTGTACTGATTATAAGTATTTGAAACTTTCAGTATACTGAAAAGTACTAGAAAGACTCTCAAGATAATATGAAGGACACTCAAATACACATTAATGACCATTTTTTTATAAAACGTGAATTTGATCTATTTGAGGATTTTGTTCCGAAAACAAATTTAAAGCTGTATCATTTAGAGTTTGAATTACATTTCGACTAGATTTTTGGAAGGGGAATAGCGAATACTTTTGGGTTCCATTGAATGGAATCCTATAATGACAAGAGATTAAAAAGAAAAATATAATAGAGGTTAGGATACATTTCTGTATATAAAGTTTGATTTTTGCACTACAAAAACTAGTTGAAATGTTTGATTAATTATTTATTTATTTCAGTTATCGAAGGAACCCATAAACCAAATCATCTACTTGGCTGACATTCTGGAACAGTGTGACTTTCAAGTCTTCTGGACCCGAATCCATAGTCTTCCAGAACTCACTCAGACGATCACCGGATTCGTTGATTCCATCAGGAAATTCGTTTGTCACGTTGTTGGAATAACATACCAGACAATCGAACGGGGTCACTTAGCTCAACTCTTAGGAGATGTAGACGATAACATCTTGAAGTTATGGGTTAAAAAATATGGGTGGAAAGAAATCGATAACAGTCTGATTTTCATTGCCAATCAAGATGAGAACATAAAGACCAAGAATATCAATGAAAAAATTGATTTTGAAAGTGTTGGTGCAATAATGGCATCTTGTCGTTAAATGTAATAATAAATTTATACGATTGAATATTTTGTATTTTATTCTTATATTTGATATATTTGACGAATTTTTTTCTCTACCAACTCGTTTTAAATGAAGTAACTGACTCGTCTACCAAAGTTTTTGTCTGGTTTATGATTAGCGGCCTATCCAAGGAGCAATTCAGGATAATTTCTGCAAAAAAAATTACACCTAAAGTGTTGACCCAGACTCTGTCGCCGAATTGGAATGTTCGGCAAAAAGCTGACATTGAAGATCAGCTTCTGCTGCTATATAAGGATAATACCAATACCTGGCATATTCTTCAAGCATATTTTTGATCAGATAGTGAGATTAATTGAACAGCTAATGCCTAGTCACTTGACGATTAGATCTGGTCCAGCCAGATTCTAAGAAATCTATAGAAGGAGCATTTTTTCGGAAAATTCCTTCAACCATCTTTTCTTTTATGAATATTTCCATTGACATTGTCGTTCGTAGGAACTTGTGGACTAAACCAGAAGGAATTATATAATTATCATCCACAAAAATCCTATATAATAGGTATTTTTTACGACCGTTGGATTATATCTGTTTGATACTTGGCAAAGTTCTCTACAAGAACTACTTTGCAGTGCTTTTTAAATTCGGAAGATGGATTTATATAAACTATTTTTCATAATTAGTTTAATACTTGGATAATTTAGTTGGAAAAGAAGGCTGCAAATTCCAAAAAGCTACAAGCTGGTGAAAACTAGGTGAGACTGTTAGTTTATTTAATGGATAACAGATATTTGATCGTTAATTGAAATATTTGTGATTTTTATTTGTTACAGAACAACAAAATCTTGACGCCGCTGGATCTGAATATCATCTTCAACAAATTTCCAATAATTCTCCAATCCAGCCCATCATTTCCACAGGATAATTTTGTTATCAGATCCACCATGTTCTGGAAATGCTCTTCCAGACATCTTCATAGCTTGGTTTACCTCGAGAATGCTTTTTGGTTACCATGCAGATGGTATAGATGTTTCTCTTTCCCTTCTTCAACTGTGTAGCACCACTCCAACTTCTGGATTCTGTTTTGTAGTTCCGAGCCGACCAAATTTCTTGGAGAATACCATGCACAGTAATACCTCTCGATATTTGAAGATTTTCTACCACTCAGTGAGCTACGCGTAATCACAGGCACCTTGAGTATAAAAGGACTTATATGAACTTCTCTGGAACGTTATATCCGGTAGTCTGAGACTGCGAACTTGGTCGTTATTTCCGGTGTAAGAAGCCAACTAATTGAAATTGACGACTCTATATATATAGGTTTCCATCGGTATGGACTTTCTCCTAATAGTCCATGGCGATGTTAAGGGTCTCGTGCATGGCACCACACGTTAAATAAAATTAGGAGTCACGTCTTTCCTAGCTCGCACATGTCTCTCGAAGACTTCTGAAGGTTGCTGCTCGTAAGGGTGCAGCCGGTTGGCGAAAAAAACAATTAAAAAACAACGATAACAATAAACCAACCCAGATCACCAGCCCTATAATTCTTCAGCAGCATCGGCTCCTTCATTATGTCACTGACACTCTGGATGTTCAGACTCGTTCATAAATGTCATCTTTTCTTTGACGAAGTTTGCTGACGTAGTCGTCTCCCGCAGTGTCCTTCTTGTCCTAGTTGCAAGGAATTCGCAGTTCACGGTCCATAATAATCGCCTATCAGGAAGTTGGCTGGTTGATTTTGTGTACTGCAAAATGACGACCATCAGGAATAAATGAAGGTACTGGTCCCAGTCTCTTTGATGGTCAGAGACTATCAGAACGGTGGACAGAATAAAACGCATCATTAGCTCTGTGTCCAGCATGGTCGATGGTATACGACCTTTATTATCACTTAGAACCGAATGGACAACAAATTGTAAAGTGATTTGGCGCCGCTTGTGATCGCCGATCCCCGCGAATTTAGCTGGTAGTCGTAAGAGATAGAGAATGTCATTCATCATCCATGTCACTTATCTCGGATGGATTCAAGGAATCGAGACAACTCGTACACACGAGTAGCCTCATAATCCGAACGGCTGAGTCATCCTGGTCCACCTGATCCAATTTAATATGGGAGCCCTTGCGAGCCATATGGTATGAATCCATACCATATACACTTCTCTAAGATACGACAATCGATCGGAAGCTTACAGTGGATGCTTGTACTTCAACCCCACCCCATGTTCGGCCTTATCTGTTCTCCTTTTAATGGATGGGTGCGAGCCTTGCCTCGTCCCGGTATTTTGCCACCTTTGCGTCACGTGCCCAGTCAAGATTATTGGCCGACACTATATATATACTTGAGCGCCTACAATGGCAACATGGTTACCTTTCGGCGTTGCGGTATTAGATTTTCTAATTCAAGTCGGTTTGGTACAGTTTTTTATACTGTACGGCCCATCGAATTCCCTATAGCTTTTCCAGCCGTGGAATGCCGTTTGGAGTATAATGAGACGCTGCTGAGGCTTCAGCGGTGCCTTGGTCACATGCTCCAAAATTTTCCTGCAAGCGACATCTTTACCTCATCTACCTTTTGCACCAATAAACTTCGCTGCTAGAAAGTTGCAAACTCCCGAGGGAGAACTGAGACCAATCCACGATCTTCATCTTCTTGTTGTGGCCCGACGCTACCACATAAAGAGCAATACTCTTTGCCAGATTCAGCAATACAAAGCGAGCCAACTGAACATCTAGCATATTGAGATTGCTTTGAAGGCCAACTTTGGAGGTTGAGCACAGCACTAGTTCGTCTGCAAATGCCCACCATGAGATACGTTCATCTCCGATCATCATGTCAGGGTCAATTTATACAACTTTGTCATTGTCATAGTTCTAATCACAATCACTGTCTTAATCATAAAATGAAATTGAAACTGTACACTCCAGTAGTAGCATTTATGCAATTTCCTTAGTTTTAGTCTTAAAAAACAACAATTCAGACAAAAATTGTGATAATGATTGTGACTATGATAATGACAAGTTGCATAAATTGGCCCTAAAGTCTCTTAAATAACCCACCATATGGATGCGGGAATGCCAGCCATTTGGCAGGCGTCTAGTAGACTCTCAAATTATCCAAAATTAGGTGGATTCCAAGAAAATTGACACAATAGTTATTTTTGTGTCTAGTGCGCGAAATGCTACTTTGGTGATCGAGAACTGATTTTTTTTAACGAGGCGCAGCCGAGTTGAAAAAAATAGTCGAGATCACCAAAGTATTTCGCGCATGAGATGCAAACAAAATTTTTTCTATAAACGTCAAAAATATTGTTCTAAAATAAGTAATATGCTTAGCTTAATATGAAAAATAGTATTGAACTGGCTTAAACTGTTTTTCCAAATCAAGTAATTACTGTAACTATGGAAATAAAATGGTATTTGTTGACAATTGGATTTTTGCTTGATTGAGGAACATAAATGTTAAAATATAAAAATCCCATATAGTTTACATGCAGTGTGCGAAGTATTTCGCGCACGGTGTCATGGTAACGAAGGAAAATGAAAAAAGGGTCACTTCGCATATTGTTGTCAATGCGCGAACCTTGTCATTTTTTGACGTTTGTAAAAAAATATCATTTCATAACACCAAATGAAAAAAGAATCTTTCAAGTACCCTGTATTATTTTAGGAAGGTAAAAATTTTAATTTGACTTGACAGATGTCATCACTGAAATAGAGAAAATTCTTTCAAAGATATAAGAAAAATGGCAATAAATATTAGGCAAAGGAAATATGCAATATACAATTACATGATCGAACTGCAATTACAAACCTTAATATGGAATAAAGTTAATTGAATTAGGTTAAAATAAGAAATGAATGACGAAAGGAGGTAGAAGTCCGATCTTCTGATATTTATTTAATAAGATGATGCTTAGGGAAATTAGAGATAGAAAAAGTATTTGAACAGAAAATGTAATTATGAAATCAGGATCAAGGAATTCCCAGCTTTCAATTCATGTATATAAAGTATATGCATGTACTCATTGTAATTAGTTAGCAATAAATGGCCAGTTTCAAAATGTATAAAATCTACATCTTGTTGCTAGGAAATGAAGGCAGTCAACTTTTTAACAAGACGAAAGATGCTTGGAAAAAGCAGGGTGTGGAGGATTTTTTTTTGTCCTGCACCACAAGATGTATTAAAATGGAGAAATTTACAAAACCCAAAGTCCAAATATGTATTATTAGTGAGATAGAATGTGTATATAAACTATTACCTGCAATTAAGGAACTGTTAAAATCCCAGTTAAATAACAATAAAGTGCAAGTGTTCCTGAAGGACAGATCCAAGTGTCTGCAGAACAGAATCCCAGAGTTGCAGAAGGAATGCATTGGAATCATTTGCTGAATCCCAGCAGTAGTCGTCACAGGTATTTCTTTCACGAAGGCCTTGAATTCTTATACAACACATAAAAGCTTTCGAACCAATATATGCATATGTTTTCATCGATCGATGTGTCAATCGGGGGGGTGCTTTCGAAAATTCGTTATATGAACAGTATTTTATTGATATTAGTCGCGCACAAACTTCAATGTCAATTTTGTATAGAATAAGTTAGGTTAGAATTAGATACACTGTGCATGATCTACTTATAAAAGCGATAGGGTATACAGCATACAGCCAAGTGTTAGTTTTGAGGATTTTAAGGAAGTGATGAAACATGCTTAGAACAAGAATTTAAATGTATGTTGCGTTTCGACAGTCCTAACTATAGTTAAGTAATTAATAGGAGTTTCATGATACCTATGTTTGCTTTTTGAAACCGAAAGAATTTTCATCATTATCGATATGGTTATTTGTTGAAAAATTTCAATTTGTGTTATGATTTATTAGAATTGACAATTACAATTGTTTATTTGACTTCAAAAGCGAGTCCAGTTTCTGAGGAATCCTCCCAAGATGCAATGAAAGGCTCTGTGATAGGTGAGTCTAAACTTTGTATAAAAAAGACTTGATATCCCAGATAACACGCATAATATCCTATGGATATCCGTTTCATGTCCAATTCTGGTCGGAATATCCTCGGATTTGAAATGGGCATCCATCCAGACAGCACACTTCGTCCATTGGACGTCCGTTTAAGTTCCAGAATTGGTCCAAACGTTCATAGACAAAAAAGGACGTCCAATGGACATACTGCGCAGACTATATATTGGACATCCAAAAGTGGACTACCAATGGACACTGATGGATCTAAGGAGTTTTTCAGGGGGAGGGAGCATGAGTTAGTCCCCGAAAATAATTATTTTCCTCTATCGTAATCTGTTTTGCCACCCTTGTTTGATCGTCTGTGTTCTTTTCACATATTCGCCCAGTATAAAAGAAAATTTCTGTTTCATAGTTGTATTAGATGGTGAATGGCCCCTATGGAATGTTGATTTGGGATGTTTGAGTGTTTGAGCAAACATTCGATAAAGAAAAATACGAATACGAATACTTTTGGTGTGTGTAACGTTTGTTTTCTTCTTGTTGAAAAATCAATCAAGGTTTAGTTGCATATCCAGACTGGTTGATGAATCAATATCAACTACTTCTTCAGAACTCTAGGAAGGGGCCATGGCCCCCATGGTCCGCCCCTCTTCAGATCCGTCAGTGACTTGAGAGAGATATAATGAACCTGAGTGCCATCTGCATACAAATGGACCGAACATTTTTCAAGAAAATTTCTAAGGACGATGAATATATGCTAAACAACAAGGGTCTCAAAATTGATCTTTGTGATACACCCGACCTAGGTTTCCTAATGACGAATCTGTTCCGCAATACATACTTTTTGTTCTCTCTTCCTCAAATAACTGTCAAATAAACTGACGCCCACTTCGGAAAATCCAAATATCAGCAACAAATCATGATTGATTATATCGGCCTAAGGCATCGTCATGCAATCGTGTATTAATAATGTCTATATCCCACTTGTCTGGTAAATAATTAATATCTGTTAATAATATATTCAACGGTCAATATTTTCTCAAGTACTACATCGAAAAGTTCAAATAAGGTCGACTGTACAACAAACCAAACTTCAGTGGAATATATAAGAAATGTTTGCAACGATACATCTTGGATGACATGACTGTTCCATTCCTGGCTCTGTATAACCGCTTGACTGATATTCTTATTAAATCATTTCCAAAACAAATAATTGAAGCGAGTTGAAAGAATACAGGGGTACCCTTCTCTCTAAGCGTTTCCACAAGGTGGAAAATAAAGGCAAACATCTGTCAGAAATCAACTACTTGCCTGGCTAATACCACGACGGACACTGAACTACAACTGACAGATATTTGTGCAACGTTCTTCAAAGAAGACCCAATTGCAAGTGCTTTGTCTCGTAATTAAACAGAAAATTATCCTTCATTTGGCTGGGAATGACCACCTGCAGACATGCATGTTTCGAGGTTTATTGCCTCTCATCAGTGACAGGGTAGGTCGGACAACATTATAATTGTCCTGTCCCTGCCAAATGAATAATAATCAACTGTTTAACTAATATTTCCCCACGGATAACACCACTATCTACAACCAAGTTGATCGAAGCGCCACATTGTACAACCAAGTTAATCGAAGCGACACATTGTAGATAGTGGTGTTATCCGTGGGGAAATATTAGTTAAACAGTTGATTATTATTCATTTGGCAGGGACAGGACAATTATACAATTATAATGTTGTCCGACCTACCCTGTCACTGATGAGAGGCAATAAACCTCGAAATATGCATGTCTGCAGGTGGTCATTCCCAGCCAAATGAAAGATAATTTTCTGTTTAATTACGAGACAAGCACTTGCAATTGGGTCTTCTTTGAAGAACGTTGCATAAATATCTGTCAGTTGTAGTTCAATGTCCGTCGTGGTATTAGCCAGGGAAGTAGTTGTTTTCTGACAGATGTTTGCCTTTATTTTCCACTTTGTTGAAACGCTTAGAGAGAAGGGTACCCCTGTATTCTTTCAACATTGCTGATACCTCTCCGGCACAATATATTCGAACTAGTTTGAATGTTTACAATTGAAGCGAGCACAAAGCGTATTAGTTAACAAAAGTATCAAAGTTTCTCTTCAAAAACTTTGAGATTACTGAACTATATACGTAAATTTATAATACAAGGCAGGTCAAAATTTACTGTTGGAGCCATTATATCAGGGTTTTTCCCAGAATGCTGTGACTTTCAGTGTCAATCAGCAGTCTGCTACGCTTTGTATAAGTCTGTTTCATACAATTGGCAATATGCATGATTCTGTTGGTTTGTCCATCTAGCTTATCTCCCCAGTAATATTTCCATAGCTGCTGACGGTGTGGTGCTAATGGCACCAGTGATCTCCAGAACAGCCTGTCTCTCTAAACTTGAGAGCTTCACGTGGGCCGTTCGCTGTGAAGTTTTCGGCCACCAGGCAATGGCACCGTATGTGATCATTGGTCTAACAACCATCACATATCCAGTGCACCTAGCCTCTAGGCCCCAAGATCTTTCACAAATCCTCCTACAAGTCCATAAGGACATTCTGGCTTTGTGGAGAACCTTTTTTAAATGAGCGTTCCATGTGAGTTTTTATTAAAATATTCTGCAATTAAAAGAAAGTGAAGTAGAATCTTCCAGATTTCTTTTCCTTCTTACGGCATTTTGGGTAGTGTTGCCACTCCTTCATGCTATTAACAATGTAAATAAGCTGCATAAGACATTTTCTCAAGAGATTCCTGAGTAGAATCGCATCAGTTTATCCATATACGGTGCCTTGTTCCGAGGGAGCATTTTAATCGTTTTTTGAACCTCCTCGAAGTTAATCATGAACTTCGAGAAGGTTCTGTTTCCTATCACCACCTTAGGGGGTGCTTCTAATAGCTCTGGCTCTCCGCGAGACTTCTTCGTGTTCCTGGGTAGAGTCGGGATCTGACTGGAAAGCACTCTGGATCGGTTACCTACTGTCTTTGACTATTCCTCAAGGTCGGGATGTCCTTATGCCTCCTGCGGAGGCGTCTGTACTCCTGCCGTAGGGAATAGTCTCCGACAATCAGGTTTTCCAGTTTCTTCTTCCAGGACTCATCCCTGTGGCTTCATATCAGATCATTCATTTTCCTGCACAGGTTCATCATGTGTCTGGGGTTTCGAGTATTTTGCCACTTTTTTTTCTTCATTGTTCAACCTCATGATATATAGGATGTAGCCTGGGAGAACATCCCTTGCAACCCTCTTCTTGGTGGTGCTTCTCTCACGGATTGTTTGTTCCCGATCCACCTCTGAGTCTCTAGATCTACATTCTCCTCTGTTATGTGGGTTGTATAGCACCGTTTTTTCATTAATGACCCTCTTATACTTCTACCAGTTTATAATTGATTTGTAATTTGTAAGTTTGCTTGTATATTTGAGTCGGACGTAAGTGACCTTAATTTATCTCTAAAATTTATTTTATCATAGTTCAGTTAGTACATTTACTAATAAAAACCATTTGAATCAGGTGGGTCTTGATGAAATAAATCAGATTGTGGAAAAATCTTTCATTTTGTCATTGAACCAAGATAAATCAGAAGATAACCATAAAGCCACCGAAGAAATTATTCAGAACAATAATTCTCTAAGTAGCATCGTTCTTCAAGACCGTTTGTGATAACATGCCTACGTCACTGTTGCATTTGCGTGATCACAATCGGCATGTATTATTATCCTAATTATTTTCGAGAAGTCTAAAGCTATGAGTTGCATGAGTGTATTCTCTTACAGGCTATACTCCTTTTTTATGCTCCCACTTATTCACGTTATTATTTGTACTTTGAAGCACACAAAAACTCGCGGATTTGGTTTTCCTGGAAACACCAATCATCACATGCGGATAGTGCGAAACGTCCTCATAGTATATCTACAGCGTGCAGTGTTGCCAAACAAGAATGGTAATTTTTTAAAGGTCTTAGCTATATGGGCCAAAAAATATACACACCAAGGCTGTGTGATAATTTTTAGGCTCAACTATTATAAAAAGTTTAATTTATAATTCACTTTACTTTATGACCACTCATTTTATTATTAACATTTACGACAAATTAATTGGTACATCTGTCTTACACTGTACTACCACGTCTATGGTATTTTGTTGATGGCTTGATCAAGAAATTGTGACACGAAACATTTCATTGTTTGTTATTGAAGAAAATCGTTGAAAATCTGTTATTTGTTTGACATTTAAAGTTGTGCAGTTGTGGCTTCGATACAAACTGGTCTAACTCAAAACAGTTTTGTAAGAAAAAAACTTAATCTATATTGAAACAGTCATATCTCTGAAAGTAATTGTTCGAATTCAAATACATATTTGATAATAATAGTATACACGCGTGCTATATGAATGGAATTTGGTATCGACAAATGTGCCACGGTTCATCTCAAAAGAGGACGACGAGGAATACGGAGAGGATGTTCAGCTTGTAGACGGAAGAGACATATGCCTACCTAGGGGTGGAACAACGCCACACCCAAGAGGTGGCTACTGTCAAAAACTCTCTCTGCGGCAAGCATCAGCATAAACTCCGACAGATCTGATCATCAGAACTGTCGGGAAAGAACAAAGTTGCTACTAATATGCTTGCCGTTCCGATTCTACTTTATTCCTTTGGAGTAATGAAATGGAATCAGGAAGAGTTGCGACAACTCAACGTAAAAACTCGCAAAGTGATGCATCTCCATAGGAGCTTGCATCCTGAGTCGTCCGTTCCACGGTTATACTTTCCCAGACAACGGGGAGGCCGTGGACTTTTGAGTTTGGAGTGTCTACACAACAGAATGGTGCTGGATGGAGCCTGTAAAGTCATCAAAAGTAAGATCCCCTTCTCTGTTTGGTATGCGATCATGAAAAAGCAGGGATTGGCGCATTTCTTTTCAAGGCAGCAACCCGTGCAGCCGATGAACTCTGTCTCCGAGTTGGAACCCGTTCAGCAAAAATCCCATGTCAAAGCTGCGGAGAGTGAGAGTCTCCTACAGCTACATTAGGATAAGCCACTGCATGGGGTCTTCTTCAAGAAAATTGAAGACCTTGGTTTATCCAGAAACCTGACCTTCGCTTTTCTCAGTTCAAGTGGGCTTTAGTCGAAAACCGAGGGATTCATAATGGCCTACCAAGATGGTGTCTTCAACGGTAGTCGCGTGATGGGTATAGAGGTCCCTGACACTGGATGCAAAGCGTGTCGTAGGGCAGCTGAGACCATAATGCATTTGCTGTCAGCTCATCCAGCTTATGCGGTCTCAGCTTATATCCACAGGCATAACGCGGCCCTACGAGTGTTGTACTACCATCTACGACACTCGTACGGTGTAGACGAGACACTGGTGTTGCCTTATGCATTGAGTTTTCAGCTCCTGGCGAAACGAACATCGAAGAGGAAAAACGGACTAATTAGCGAAATCTACTCTTTGAACTCCGCAGGAGTTAACCCAAACCATTCTGTTAAGATAGTGGTTCTTATAATAGGGGTTCTTGGTGGAATGATGGACACACTGCTCTCAAACTTAAAAATCATACCGGCTTGCCATGATATGGCAGAAATCTTAGCCAGACGAATGTATAAGGCTGTAATTCTTGGTTCTCTCCGCCTGCTCAGGGTACATGATTCTTGGACCCAATAGTCACCTACCCCACGGCGTGGGGAGTAATTATTGGGATAAATGATCTAGCGCGCCCTCCGGAAGTGTCGGGGCTCCGAAGACTGGGATATTCCTGACAGATAAAAAAAATTATATTTATTCACATATAAAGGTGAGCAATAATTTCACATTTCAGAAATACAATGTGTAAACAAATATATAACTTGTGTCGTGAGAGTAAGTGGTTCGAGACATAGGTATACATAAAATAGTAAAATAGGAAAAATCGTAAAATAATAAAATAGTGAAAATTTGTAAAATGAATTAGTAAAACATATGTAAAAATATTATTCGCACAACGGTACCTACACATATGACTACATATAGGTATATAATAAAACAAGATAAAATCAGTTCAAGGAGTTAAACTTAGTTCAGACAATGAAGTCTCATTTAAGACAATAAAATTAGTAATAATCTATGAATAAAACATTTGAAAATATTTTATACACAAACATACATGAACACATGTCAGAATGTAAGCAATTCAAACATTTATCTGTTTTGTGCTAATTATTTGTCAAATTATAATATAGGTGGTATTGTTACAGTTCAATATATTAAAAAACAGTGCATTAAATGTCTGGAATTTTTATATATAAATTCCTCCAGTTGTGCTTTGAATCTATTTTTGTTCTTTAACTTTATTATTTCTTCAGGAATATTATTTCATACATTGGGTGCCAAATAAAGAAAGCCCCTCTGTGTTGTGGTTTTGACCATTAATGAGAGAATATGGTGATTTTCTGGTATCATAGTTATGAGTTGGGAGATGGTTAGTGTGCTTTTTGTTGTGATATTTCATACACGTGATAAAAAAATATAATTGCCTCAAGTCTAGGACTTTTTATTTATGATAAAGTTCATCAGAGGAATATCTGAAGTGTTTGAAATAAATTAGTTTGAAACATCTTTTTTGCATCACCTCCAAATAATATAAATGGGTTTTATGAGCTCCACCCCATACCGCAATTTCATAACGCAAATGCCCAAGAACTATAACTATAAACACCACGACAATTCTTGTAAACGAAATAATAAACGCGGGTATCTTGATGTTTTAGAAAAATCACAGTTTTAATCATATTTACACCAATCTGCGCTAAAATAACGGAAAGAAAGGGCAAGTGTGGCATATTTTCGTAATCGGAAAAAGAAGTATTTTTAAATAATTAATGATATTCAGGGTGTACCATTAAAAAAAGTAAGTTTGTGTCAATAATTTCGACTACACTACAATTTTAGCTCAAAAAATTAATATTTTACACCTTTTAAAAAGTGGGACAAATTAAAATGAAAGCGGTGGGAATTGAATCTGTGACGTCTGGGTGAGAGTCAAACCATCTTATACCACGACCTCTTCACTAAAAGGAACTGATGAAAAATTTACAGGTTGTTCCATTTGAAAAAACAAAATATAATAATATCGATGTTTGAAAATGTCCAAGTTTGTGTTGTTCTACCGAACATCCTATACAGTCAATTTCAAATTCACAGTGTGAATTATCTTCACTTAATATTTCGAAATATGAAATGAGTGATTTTTCAAAAATAAGTCTCAATGTGTTTTATAAATAACAACAATCGTTGAGTACTGGATGATTCATTTGAAAAATAATAACTCTAGCTAATTATACGCTTCAATGCTACACCCTGTATTGATGAGAATAATTTGTTCGGCAGAAAAATATTAGAAATACAGATATTGATTCACAACTGAGCAATTGACCACGGGAATCACGTTGACTCACCCTATATATGAAAATAACGGCCGTCCAGTATTTATCCTGACATTGGCATCACTGCATGAGTGGCTAATATCGAATCTTCGTTTCAGTCATCTTCGGACTGAAATAGTTAGGTTGAAGCACGCGTGTTGTTCTTACATAATAATCCAATGCCGTGAGGAGAGCTCTTTTACGGAGACCCCCCTTGTGATGTTGAGCCTCGCTTATAATGAAACATCTTTTCTAATTAGTGAGACTGAAGTTTCTGAAAGAATTGAAGAAATTATATAAAACACGGCTTTCCACTTATATCCAAAAATAGAGTCTCTATTAACGATGTAATGCCACATAATACAACTGGCCAGAACCGTGATCAGTAGAAATTCTCACGTATGTATATATGTTGTTAGGGTTGTCAATTATTTGGTCTCGTATCTATGAGCTGAGGAAACGCATCGACATTTTTTTATATACAGAGCTTTCAGTTTTCGTTGAGAGTTACATGGTGAAAGGAAAAATTATAAATGTTATAATATTATGATGAATAAATACTTTTATTAAATTTTTGTGCCTTTTTCGCGGGAATTGAAGTGAAAATTACATAAACATAAAACCGCAATAACGTCAAAAGATATTTTTTAAGGAAAAATTGATTCAACGTTATGAGTGTGGATAATTTTCGTACTTTTTTCTCTCTTTTGAAGTTATTACTTCCATTATTTTTTGTGGTTGACTTCAGAAGGACGTTATTGGGGTTATTGACGTAAAAAATACCCCACAGAAAAACAACCACGCGTAGAGAAACCCCCCCCCCATTGTTATCGCATATAGGGGTATTTTTTCCGTTTTTTTTTCGGTATATCTTTCCGTGTTTTTTTTTTTCGTGAGGTATTTTTTTTCCGGGGGTATTTGTTTCGGTTTTTTCCGTTTTTTTTCTGTTTACCGGGTTTTATATTGTCATTATCAGTCTTCTTTACTTTGGATTAAAAAAACGGCTCAAATTTTCAAACACCCTAGCTTCTAATAGAAAAATAATATAATACCATTAGGAAATTGAAAAACATGTTTGAGAAAGTTCAATTTACAACAAGAACTAGAATTTTTATCAAGAAGCAATTGAATAGGTAAGTACTTATGCACTAATACATAGTGAATCATGTAAGTAAAGTTAATTAACACTACTTGAAAGTAATGATGAAGACACCTGAACAAACATGCAATAAATTGAATTTCATCTGTAATCACAGTGGAAATCACTTTAAAATTCAGGTGATCATCGGGGAAAATATGGAAATTTACATTTGAGATATGTAAAAATTCATGTCCAACCGTTTAATTCACTGCGGAAACTGAATTTTTCCTCACAAATAATTGAATACATATCCAGTTATACATACTGAAGCATGTAATGTTATAATTGGCACTTCTTGAATTTAATGGTGTAAACACCTGAATAAATTTGTTGAAATCGTTATTTAATCTAGAATATCTGAGAAAGTTACATTAATATACAAGTGATAATTTATAGAATATACTGGACACTCACATCGAAAGTCAAGTTATGTTACATTTTATTACAGAGGTATGTATTATGGTGGTCGGCGGATCAGCGGTCTAATGCACAGGCCGTTCGAAACTCCAGCATAGCGATAGTCGGTTCGAATCCGATGTAGGTACGAGAATTTTTCTCAACTACTTTATATCGGATTCGATAGGCGGCCGCATGCCTTGTTGAAAAGCAAGTGTATTGTGAGTTGTCTAGATGCCAATCTCGTCTAGTGCTAGCTTGGAGTGCACACGGACCACCCGAGGTGGTGCTGTAGGTTTTCCGGGTTTTCCTACAGCTGAAAAGTGAATACATCACCTGAAACATCAGTAAGTCGCCCCGGAGCGCCACGGCAAATAATAATAATAGCCGTCCTCTACCCGCACAGGCTATGCCTTTGGGTACACTCAACGAGTGTTTATGAGGGAGTATTATTATTATTATTATTATTATTATTATGTAATTTCACATGTATATGCATGGTAACGCATTACCCATATGGAATTTCATGGAAAAAATGTTTACAGTGCGGATTCCGAATCACTTTAGCTCAGTGGTAAGCGGTGGGGATCGAACCCGGACAGCCTGGGTGGGAAGCAAACGCTCAAACACCACGAGCACTGCGCTTCTCGAATTTAACTTTCTCTGATAAAATTTTGCAGAACTTTCTGTACAATTTTTATATTTTTTGTCCTACCCTGTATGCTGTTTGACTTGCAGCCATTCTTAGGGTACCCAATATTATTGTCGAACATGCACCAACTAAACGTTATAATTGTTCTGCGTGATTTCTGGGATCTGTCGTGGTTTTCTTCGGTTGGAATCTCAATAATTAATACATCAAGAAGAGTAGTTAGGTACTTCGTTCACGCCACTGAAGATGACTATCGCAGTTGCGGTCGAAACTTTTTTAGATTTTAGACGTCCACGGAAAAATATGTTAATCAATCGAAACCCTGACGCTAGTCGTGAAAGCATGGGTATATTCATTATTTCTATATTCATTTACAGAAATAATAGAAATGTAGATGACGCAGAATCGAATACCTACACTTATACACTTATTTTCCGTCGACCGTTTATTTACGATGTATTTTAACGCACTCAAAATCGTTAATTAATGACCCCTGTTAATGAATGATTTTCTATTAATCAACGATTTACTTATATGCAACCCAACGTACATTGCTCCAATACATATTATATTTATATAGTGACCTGTGGCGTATGCAACCATACATATTTATACTTACCCGCTAAAACATTTAGTACTATCTGTCATTATTTATTTCATTGTTATAATTTCTTGAAATTCTACGTTTATTTTGAAATCAAAAGATGGATAGTGACGAAGTTCTTTAAAAAAAAATTCAGAAAACATCAAATAAATCAGTAAAGTTGTCAGTAGCATTAATAGCTAGATAGTCACGCAGCCGGCTGGTAAAATGCTGGTTTGAGTCCTGAGGTGATAGCAAGGTCGAGGGTTCGATCCCCAGTGGTACCAATTTTAATTTTTTTGAAAATTACGGTCGACGGAAAAATTTTGTAACGAACTCGTGAATTAAAATGGCGATTATCAATCTCGCTCCGCTCACGCGTTAAAATATCTCAATTGTTAATCGCCCTTATTACTACACTTATTCGTTAAATAACCATTAATTGGCTCTGGTGAGTTTCTTGCATCTAGTACTCGAAATGAAAATGAAGCATAATTCTTAATTATTTTTGAAAAATTTTCGAAACTGAATGGTTCATAGTTATGAAACATCTACTTCACAATACCTAGGCGATGTACAGGGTACCAAGGGATGTATCACGTTATTCGACACGAACTTTTTCATTTCAGTTTTGTTTAGTGATGAGTGCACCTTTCATAACAATGGGACTGTTAATAGCCATAACTTCCACTATTATTCTGATTATAATCCATGCATGCACATCAATTTAGAATTATCCATAATTAACACAGATGGTCAGCAAATGTAGGTCCTCATTTTTTGGAAAACCATTGAAAAGGAATGTTGTTTCTAGAATTTTTGACAAATCATTTTCCAGTCCTATTACATTCCTTTAGACATAAAAAGAACGATATGGCTTCAAATCGATGGAGCTCCCGCTCGTTTCCATCGTGAGGTCAGTGTAAATTTAAATTTTTATTTCCAAAATCGATGGATTGGAAGAAATGGATTTCAAAATTGGCTCCCAAAGCCATCCGACCTGATGGCACTTGATTTCTTCTTAACAACACCAGACAATCTGAAACAACGCATCAGAGAAGCTTTTTTAAGTGTATAAGCTCGCGTATGTTGGCAAATGTGGCCGAAGGTTTCAGAAAGAACATACGTTTGTGTTTAGAGTCTGATTGTCGCCATTTTGAATACTTGATATAAAATTATTGCTTGTTTTATGTCCTCCATTTTTTTTCTCTTCATAATCGAAACTAAACTAATAACGGAGAAAGAATGATTGATTTTTGTGTGGTAAATAATTTAATAATTACTAATACATCTTTCGAACATAGAGATATAGTCAAGTATACACGAGAAAAGAAAATCAGAAATGAAAAGTAGATAATAGATTAAGTATTAAGTAGTAGAAAAGAATAAAAGAAAATAAACATTAAATATCAGTGTTAGAAGAAGACCAGAAATAGGTAGTAACCACATTTTTTACTGGTTACAAAAATTAGAGAGTAAATAGAAAATACAAAATATGTTAAACAAAATATAGAAAGAATAATAGAATATGAGTCGGTAAAATCATACTAAATAAAGAAATAGCTGAGATATACAAAAAATCGATAACAGAAAAGTTTTTTAATGATAGAGATATAACTGAAAATAGTAATATAGAAGAAAAAAGGAATATGCGGAACAAGTAAAAAAATGAATACAAGGAAACAAACAGCATGGTGGACAGATGAAATAAAACGACAAGTGAAACTGAAAATTATGTCATGAAAAATTAATCTAACCAACAGAACAAATCAAAATCATGAAATATACAAGGAGAAAAGCAAAACAGTAAAAGAGATGGTGGCAGCAGCAAAAAGAAATCAGTGGAAAAAATTTGGCGAACAAATGGAAAAAGACAGTGAATCGAATCAAAAGCTATTTTACAAAACTTTTAAGTCATTAAGAAAAGAGAAAACTCAAGAAATGAGTTTGATAAAAATAAAGACGGGAAAATATAACAAATGAAAACGAAATAATGGATGAATGGAAAGAATACTTCCATTTGTTACTAGGAGCAGATAAAAAAGTACAAAATAAAAACAGACTAAAGGAAGAAATCAAAGAAAATATTACCACAAACGAACTGGAAGTGAAAAATAAGGAAATTAAAGAATGAAGAGTTACCGGGAACAGATAAATTAACAAAGGAGATGTTCAAAAATCCAGGGGATACAGGAATGAAAATACTCTTAAGACTACATAATGGAGCGTGGAACGAAGAAAAGATATACCAGTAGATTGGAAAACAGCCTTATTAGTGCCATTATATGAAAAGGGGGACAGGCATGACTATATATTAACTATATTGTAATAACTTTCCATGCATAGTATATCAATGAAAATATATGAAAAAATTATAGGCAGTTGGATAAGACAAACAATAGAGAATACTCTTGAATAGTCACAAAGTGGATTTAGAAAAGGTAGAAGTATATACAGGAGTATATATTTACGGTAAATCAAATCATCGAGAAGAGATTCATACAGTAAGACGGGAGAAGCAATGGAAAATAATAGAAGATAGGAAAGTCGACAACAAAATAATAGGATTACCGACTCTATGATTGTAAGTGGAACAGTTGTATAATTTTTGGTTTGATTTTTCAAAATTCCTAACATGTTTTTGCAGCTTTTCTCCTGAAGAAGCTAATAAAGATTAGCGAAATATTGAGATATAGAACGAATGAGTTTTATTGGTAAACAGACCGCAAACCCGAGAAGTCCCCTGCTGATTTTGTAAAGTTCGGTCGAGAATACCTCCCTACTATATATATATACAGTGAGGACCAAAAGTCCGTCGCCCCCCCGTAACTTCTTCATTTTCCATATTACAAAAAAATGTTAAATACATAAGTTGTAGGGTTTCATTCGATCTCTTTAATGGTTTGAGTTTCATTCATACAGAGTGTCTCAAAAAAGCACGGTGACTTAGAAGTTAATTTTTTTAAATGGGACACCTTGTATTTCATTGCATTATTACATTCTACGTTGAATTCTGAACAAGTTTGATATATAGTTTTCTATCAAAAAAGTTAAGAGTTTTGGACTTATGAACACTTGTAAATAATTATTTCGACTACTTTTGCGCCAGTTTTCAGAATTCAACGTAGAATGTAATGATGCAATGAAATACAGGGTGTCCCATTCAAAAAAATTTACTTCTAAGTCACCGTGCTTTTTTGAGACACTCTGTATGAATGAAACTTAAACCATTAAAGAGATTGAATGAAACCCTATAACTTATGTATTTAACATTTTTTTGTAATATGTAGAATAAAGAAGTTACAGGGGGGGCGACGGACTTTTGGTCCTCACTGTATATATATATATATATATATATATATATATATATATATATATATATATATATATATATATATATATATATATATATATAAAAAAAAACAATTTATCTAAGAATATTCTCAGTGAAAATATCCCTTGGGGTTGCAGTCAGAAAAAGTGGCCTGGTAAAGAACAACTCTTTGTTAAATTGTCGAGCTTTCGAAAATATTTATTTTCATTTTCAAGACATCTGAAAATATTAATCGTGTGAACAAACAGAACACTCTTAATATGATGTAAAACAACTTACTAACGTGAGATTAATTTTGTGAAAACAGCAGAGAAACTTCTTGGTCATTCCTTATGTATGTAAGGTTATGTCACAACACAAAACGAGATGAAACAACAATAATAAAACTATGTCATGTACATGAACACGATTAAAAAACATTATGATTTTATGAGTTATGAAGGAAAACTTTTAATTAAAATTTGGAAAAATGTTAATCATTTTAAAACTCGCCTTTGATTCAAGAGACTACCTCTCTCTCTCTCTCTCTATATATATATATATATATATATAGGATATATATATATATATATTGATGGATATATTGTTGAATGTGAATCTTGGGTGTTGACAAGCATACAAAAGAGCAAACTATCCAAGAGCATCATAAATGAAGCATCTGCGACGAAATGAAGGAGTCACAAAGAAAGATAAACTTAGAAATACAAAAATAAGAGAAGATCATGACATAGAATAAACACTAAAGTTCATTGAAAAGAGACAACTAAGCTGGTGGGGTCATCTACTAAGGATGGATGATGAGATCAGTTAAAAGAGTATGGCGGTCAAAGATACGATAGAGAGGAAAAAAAGGAAGACCAAGACAAACATGGAATGGAGTTGTAGAAAGCACACTTCAAAGGAAAGGAAAGACATGGACAGAGGCAAATAAAATTTCAAGAAATAAAAAACAATGGGCGAAGTTTGTACATGAATATAATTTTATTTTGTTATTAGAGTAAATGAGTTCAGTTCTGAATATATAAACCGGTTATGAAATCTCAGGATAGTATAAAATGTTCTGTTTTTGTTTTTTTCCCGTTAACCAGCTGTCATCCCCCTACAAACGACAGCCCTCATGCAGAAGTCGAAACTTGTGCGAGCTAAGGATTAGCGAGGTCTTACCTTTTAACGTGCGATTCCTAGCACGAAACCAGAGACCGCATGCTAGGAATCGAACCCACGTCCATCTGATTGATAGACCAGCGCTCTTATCACCATGACCACTGCGGCCCATGTAATTAATGAAAACCCTACACCGTGCTATGGTAACTGGGATTGTGATGAAAATATATTATTTGTACACACCTTGTATAAGTTTGTGAATTTTTTACAAGTGTGATATGAAAGTTACTCAGTAGCGCATAGCATTCAAACTGATAGTACATTTGCACAAAATGAGAGATATTTAAAAAGCCATCAGGTTTATGTTAATTAAAATTTTATGAAACTTAATTGCTTTTATCTTGATCGAGAAATTTGAAAATAAAATAATCTACAGGGTGTTCCATTTAAAAAATTATCATGTTTTTGGCATACCCTGCACAACATAACAAATATTTTAGAAATGTAGCGCTAATAGGTCCCTTACCACACTCGGGAAAACTTTTTCAAAATCAAATGCTTCAGCCACGAATAACGTGAATAACCCTGTATGTGCGAACGCAGTATCTACAATAAGAAAGGCGACAAAAAACATTTAATCGCAGCTCTCGGGATTGAGTTTAAAATATGCATAAATAATGTTAAAGAAGTCATGTTACATTTTAGCTTGCCATATTTATTATAACCGCGTCTGCATAAGCCAGGGATTTATTGTAATCATATGTGAAGTTGCTGTGCTGAGCCGGCGTCGAAGTTTCTCCGGGAGACTGCAACGTCGGCTGAGGACACAAACCCAGAGCGATTGCTCCGCAGGACCAATTTATAGCAGGGTCGATTATGAATATATTATTGCGTATTTCAGTATGTGCTCATCAGCGAAATGACCCGCGAATAGACAAGACAATAGATTGTTTCTGTAGGCCAGACAATGAACGGTGCTCTTTTCAAACTTACCGCCGTACAGCGCTCCTCGTACCTGTGCTCTCTCGGCCAGGTAAGACAGGTTGCGGGGTGCGGCGAGAGGCAGGTTGGAATGCGGTGGGGGACGAAGCAGTCGCCACTAACTCTCGCTTAGTTCATCTCAAGAATCGAAACGGCAAATACGTCGCGAGTCGTTTCTTCCGCGCCGAGACACTTCTTGTTTATGTGTTATTCAATCGAACCTGGCCGTGGAACCCGAAACAGTTGAGTGCTCGATGAACTGAAAGCATTACGGAACGAGTTTGGTGAATAATCGGGGAACGGTGCGAGTGTGTGTAGCGAATGTTATGTTGGTGACCGCAGCTTCGGATTACAAATACAGATTGTGCAGGCTGGCAGCTCCTGCGAGAGCAGCATAAGAATATACTCATTTCCCGCAGGTATGTGGAATGAACACGTATTCCGCCCGTGTATCCCGTGGTACTGATTCAAAGTCGTACGCTTTTTGAGTTGGCAGAACGTCTTTCGGCTTAAACCCGTGACATTGCTCAAATACATTGAGCCATGTGTTCACGGCATACGCGTATTCGCCTCTGGAAATATTCCGTCCTGAAATTCCGCCGTTTTTGCTCGCTCTCCGAAAATACCGTGCCGACTCGATGATGTTTACCTCTCTGCATCTCCGAACCTAACCTCCATTCGTTAAAGAGATAAATTACTTTATGTATATCACCCGAAGTTGTTGAGATTCGAAAAATCTCGAGAACGGCACCTTCAAAAGAATCTGGTAAATTGGGAACCATTACAAACATTTTTAAAGAGTGGCCGCAGTGGAAGAAGTTACGAAGGATGTTTTCAGAGATGCTAGTAGAGCTTTTGTTCTGGTTATTAGCGAGACTATGTCAAGGGATGCTTTTTGGGTATCCGAGAAGTACCACTTCGTACCTCGATGATAACTGTTTGCACTGAAATAAGCATATTCCGTTAAAGCCACTAGAATGGTTTTGTTTGTGGTTCACCTTATCTCTTGGATACAGGATCGGTTGAGTATTTCCTTTTCAAGAAGACATTAAGCAATTAGACGAGTTTGTAAAACGATTATTTCTTCAATAGGTATCAGGTATTACAAGTATGAAAAATGTTAAACGTGTTATTTTTTCTCCATTTTCCCTCATTTTGTGGATTAAATTAATAATATCTTCGATAACTTTTTTGAGAACATTGCGGTTTCTACATAAACATCTGCGAAGTGAAAAAGCTTCAACAAATCAAAATTCCAGACATATTTTGCGGCAACTCGAGTAATTTTGGAGTATTTTGTCAAGTACAATAAAAACAACTTTTCAATAGGAAGTGGCGATTATTTTAATGATATTGACATTCTTAACACTTATAACGTAGGTAACTGAATCTCATAACTAAGAATTGAACACATTCTTTCTCTGTGGCCTTGATCGATATCTGCTTGGTTGTTATTAGTATTCTTGAGAGTAATCAAAATATTGAAATTAAATATAGGTTAGCTGTTCTGATTGTGGTTTCCTAAGATTATAATTTCGGTATTTGATATCACAAAACTATAAATATTCAGGAGTTTCCGAAACCATTTTCAGTAGCAAAATGACTTCTAAGTACTACATTCGTCTTTTAATGTAGAATTTTCTTTTGAGAGAAATATGAGAGGTCCAGATCATTCGACTTTAGATTATGGTAAATTTTTCACGAATCGAACGGTATTATATATAGGTATCCCTTGTGAATCTTCGAGAAACTTGTGAGATTCAGAGACGACGATGCTCTTACTTTTTAACGTGTGAAGCTATATGCACGAGACCGATGACCATTCTGGGATTCGAACCCATTCTCTCATGTGGTTGAGAAGTAAAGGCTCTATTAACACGTTTACCACGGCCCAAGTGAAACCCATAATTTCAAAAGTTCGACATTAATTTTGCAGTGCTTGATCAGAAAAGCCTAGCAAGTTATATTTTTTTACCAATTCATCTGGCCATGTTAACTATTGGTTTCATTATCCAAATAGTTGATTATAGACTTACATACTTTCTGAAAGAAGAAAAGTCTCAAATTGACCCTATGTTAAGGGGCAAGTGCGGAAACAGGGGTGTGAAATATAATTAATTAAAAAACCTTTAGCATTGCTGAGGCAACAACAACTTTTTGATTCGAGATAGGTATATAATTGAGTAATACCATGTTTTCTATACTTGCATTTAAAGTGAAAAGTGAGTTTCATTTTTCTTTTGTATGCCCACCAATCGTTGAGTCTTATTAAATATACAGACTAATTTACCTTGGACAGCCTTGGGGCATTTCGAATTGCATGAGCACATATGCACTCCTAAATGATTCTCTACAACCTTCACCTTTGAAATAAAATATCAGTTTTCATTGTCATTCACAATTCCAACTATATGTATGTATAGTCTGGGGTGATACGACAAATTTTTTAATCCACAAAGTTCTCATGCATCGAACTATCTCTGTCCCTGCCTCACTTCGGTTCAAAAGTATAAAACTGAAAACCATGAGTATGAATCATGAATCTTTTCCAAATTTTCTCTATACATTGACAAACACTGCAGCTGTAGCTACTCACTATCTATTTGTTTACCTCATCTGGTTCTTCGTGAAAGTGACACTAATCGTCTCAAAATTTTGCAGGATGTGTGAGCGATAACCAAAATGATTCCTGCGATGGCCATGCTGTGGTTGGCGAACCTGCTGATCCTAGCAGCTGCAGGAGCCGAATATGCCCGCGACTTGGAGGTCTCAGAAGGCGCCCCAGTTGGAACCAAAATAGGCTTCATAGGCGACGGTGCTTCCCCCGATAGCGGACCCCCTTACCTAATCGTACCAGTCGGTAGTTTCGTCGATACCGACCTCAGTATCGATCAGAACACAGGAGAAATAAGGACAAAAGTGCCGCTGGATAGAGAAACACGCGCGAGCTACTCCTTGGTCGCCATTCCCATCAGTGGCGACAACGTGAAAGTTCTGGTGAAGGTTTTGGATGAGAACGACAACGCTCCTATCTTCCCGACGAAAGTGATGCACATAGAGTTCCCGGAGAACACGCCTCGGGACGTGAAAAGGACCCTGCACCCGGCTAGGGACTCGGATCTGGACATTTTCAATACGCAAAAGTACAATATCATATCCGGAAACACCAACAACGCCTTCAGGTTGTCCTCGCACAGGGAGCGAGATGGGGTTCTGTACCTAGATCTACAAATCAACGGATTCCTTGATAGGGAAACTACTCCGTCGTACACCTTGGTGATAGAAGCCCTCGACGGGGGCATGCCACCCCTCCGCGGAGAGATGACGGTGAACATCACCATTCAGGACGTGAACGACAACCCTCCGGTGTTCAATCAGAGCCGGTATTTTGCGACCGTTCCTGAAAACGCCACCATCGGAACGAGCGTTTTACAAGTGATCGCCACTGACGGAGACGCTGAGGAGAACAGCCAAGTGGAGTACTCCATCAACAGAAGACAGAGCGACAGGGACAGCATGTTCCGGATAGACGCTTCCTCCGGGCTGATATCTGTGAACAAGCCATTGGACTTCGAAGTCAAGGAGCTGCATGAGCTGGTGATAGTGGCGAGAGATCACGGCTTGCAGCCGCTGGAAACCACGGCGTTCGTGTCGATCCGAGTCACCGACGTTAACGACAACCAACCGACTATTAATGTTATCTTCTTGAGCGACGATGCCACCCCCAAGATCAGCGAGTCCGCCCAGCCGGGGGAGTTCGTGGCGAGGATCAGCGTCCACGATCCTGACTCAGCAGCCGACTACTCGAATATCAACGTTACGTTACGCGGGGGTGACGGCCACTTCGGCCTTACAACCAGGGACAATATCATATATCTGGTCATAGTATCGCTTCCGTTGGACAGGGAGTTGCAGCCCAACTACACGCTGGACGTGGTGGCTACCGACACGGGAACTCCTCCGCTCCACGCCTCGAGGACCATCAATCTCCAGGTGACTGACATAAACGATAACGCTCCGGAGTTTCAGAAGGAAGTCTACCACGCTAACGTTATGGAAGTTTCCGATCCCGGTACGTCGGTGATCCAGGTGGTGGCTACAGACAAGGATGAGGGAAACAACAGTGCGGTTACATATTCGCTGCTGGAATCGCCGGATACGCATTCCGGATGGTTTCAGATTGACTCGCGAAGTGGTTTGGTGACTACCCGGGCGCATGTGGATTGTGAAACGGATCCTTCACCTCGGCTGACAGTGGTGGCTACTGATAGTGGGTTCCCGCCATTGTCTTCTTCTGCGACAGTGTTAGTGACCATTCATGATGTGAACGATAACGAACCTATTTTTGACCAGAGCTTCTACAACGTTTCGGTTGCTGAGAATGAAGCGGAAGGACGCTGTATTATTAAGGTAGGTGCTTTATTGTACTCTGTTGGTGGTGGATTCGATCATTATTTGTGATTTCAAGTTGAGAGAAGAATAGAAGATTTCTATTAGGTACAATGTTTTTGGCTAAATAGCAAGCTAAACAGCTTGAAATAGCTTGCAAGTTATTACATTCTATTGGTTATATAAATGACAATCAAAGCGGCTAGAAGCAATCCGATTTCAGTATAAAAAGATCACTTTCGTATAAATCTACCACGATAAAGTCAAGAACTACAAAAATAATCGTGATTCACGGGTTTATTTCCAGAGTAAGACTCTGTTTTCACCTAATTTCCACCTTTCACTTATGTCATAGCTAGTTCTGGTAAGGACTGGTCTTCTCATTGTGGTGGTCTCCCATTTATCCATCTCTGCAACTCAATCTGAAATGCTTTTTACATACATCCATTGAGATTTCAATACCAGTTCGTTATTAATCATTTAATTTAATAAACCTTTGAAAAACACTGATGAACCTCGTGTAATATTTAGCGAAGGCAGTAGAAACAAGGAAATGTAGGTAAGTATAAGACTTTCTGTCTCATCATCATATTTGCCTTCTTCATTTCTGTTCAAATATCCCTTCTTGAAATAGAAATCATTCTTAGAGAAAAGTTAGGTGTATTACAACAACTGTCAGTATTTTTTTTATGAAATAAATCCTTTGAAACTGCGGTAAACTCTTCACCTGCACAAGAAAGATAACATTTATGCACTGATGGCGATCTGAACTTGAAAGTCCAGCACTGCAGCTTGAGAGAAGCTTTACTATTGTTTGGTGTTGAATAGCAAACATTAATAGTAATTTGCTGAGTCTCACTCACAAAACTTCTTCTCCCAATAATGTGTTCAGTACATTCAGTAACACTTGCGTTAAGCTATATAAAAAAAATTACTAGGTAGTAATTGATGGAGTCTCATTCTATTTTTATGGCTACTTGATTCAGCACTATATCTGCAGTTTTTCGATATAGAAGTGATTTTGCAATTGGTATTTTGAATGCACGAATGCATTCAGCAATCATATTAATAAGAGATTAGTGTGAATGTGTATTAAAACACTGCCTTGAAACGTTCCAATGGACCCCTTGAACCAATTATAAGAATCTAGATAAAAACTACTTGCGGAAATAATTATATGTCCATCAACGCTGGCAAATTTCATATTATATAATACACCCAAGTAATCAAGAAGGAAGAAATAGTCTATTATAAAATTCCATTGAACAAAGACTCTAAGTCACGAATTCCATGATCGATTATAATTATTTTATTATGGAAAATTCGTCGAGTATCCTGAAGAAAGCAATAGGATGTTTGTCTCCGATAACAGATTGAATGAAAACAAATACTTTGTCTTTCAGTTTCATTAATAATTATCATGAGACATGAAACTGAATGGATAACTCAATTTTTTCAAATGAAATCGTCATTAATGTTGCTGTATTACGAATAGGTGGTGATGGTTCAAAACCCAGTGATTAGTATAACCCCGAATACTCAAAACAAAACTGATTGCATAGGTGTATCAAGCAACACATTTCCCAACAAATATGCAAGCGAATACTTAAATTAAATATGAATTGAATATTTGATATCTAAAATGGGGCATAAAGTAAATTACTGTTTGACGCATTGTTTTAGTAAATGGAACATAGAATATTCGTTTCATTTATTTAAACAGATATTGAAAGTGATTCTCACCAACAATCATTTTCATTACTTTTTGGGCAATAGATATGGCTCGTTATTAAATGGTTGCAATGCCATTTTGGATGATTTCTCGTCATACCTTCTGTATTTTCAATGATCTTAAAGTTTCTGCCATAGGCACGAAGGATAATTTAGCACAATTTTCTGAATTTTATTCGCCATTTACCGGTTTTGTATGAGTGAGCTGCGACCCTAGAGGTATTTTGTAATATAAACACCATTCTTAGGTGAAATTTATTGTCGAGCTCTTTATTTTCTGCCGGACAGGTAGTTCATATTTTCTTTCTCGGATGTTAGTGCTCGAGTACCAAATAGCTCAAGGAATGTTTGTGCTATTTGTTTATTCATAGCATGAACATTTAATAACACACTATTTACAATATACTTATACTTATTGAACCGGTTTTTAGAGATGCGAATTCACCAAAAAAATATGTTTTCTTTCAATTTGAGAATGATTCATTATCGTATTTCTCTCTCTAAAAGTTTTTAAATTGCAAACTTCTTCATATTTAGATACGAGTGACGTTACTAACGAGTGGAAAATTGAAAAAATCTGAAAATTTGCCATAGGACTAAACTACCACTAGATTTTTACATATTATATACTTCATCCAAGAATAAATTCTCATTGACAAAGACTGATGAAAAGTTCCACTGTTCGTCAAAAAAAGTGTATAAAGTATAGAGATAAAACAGGAGTATGACTATATAACACTGTCTACATTCACATCGCAATAAATGTGAAAATATATGCACACACACATATACATTCATACCTTCACATACTTACATGAGTAATAAAACTGTCACAGAAGTTAAAAAACATTGAAAATAAAATGAACGCCAGTATAAAAATTCGTCAAGAAGACTAAAATAATATAAATGTACAAGTTCTTCACAGAAAAACAAAACCCCTAATTGGTAAAATTATATGGCTTACATATAGTCTAGTTCCTAAATTGTAGATAGTGACTCATTTCCTGGTTTTTACGGGATTTGAAAGTGCGAAGAGGATGTACGAAAGTGGCAAAGTAAAACTTAATTTGAAACCAGTACCTAGCTTATTTCTGTTCTATTTTTTGACCTACTTCATATGAATTATGAACCGTACAACCAATAAGTCACTATCTACAATTTAGGAACTGAACTATAGGTATATCACATGCATCTTATTTATAGCCTCCCATCATGGTATTCCTGCAGGCCGAGATTTTTCAAGAAGAAAATCTTTGACCAATTTCCTGTTTTTTTTTGGATTAAGGATAATTCATTGGTACTAAATGGTTGAATATTCTTTTGCCTTCATTTTCTAGTTCTCAAGATGTCAGTATCAAACAGAAATAGTTACAGAAACTAGGAATATCTAACCATATCTTAGATTTTAATGAGGAAGGGGAATATTCAAAAGAAACCAAATTGACGCAAAATGTTCAATGCAGAGAAATCATTACTTCATTTTCATCTACATAATAATACTCTATTTTGATTGACTTTTCTGAGATTTCTTGCCAAATAAGTGAAAGAATTTTCGCAATAATATTGCTATAAGTATAGCATGGGTACAGAAAAGTTGTAGATTTTCAATTGAAAAATTACTTTCATTGTTTTGATTCATATTTCTCCATCCCTCACAACTGTACTGATTGGTTGGTGTTAATGTGTCAAGTATGTCATCCATTTCGATTTACGAACTGAAATTAGTGTTTTAATCTTCGGATGAAACAGGGGCAGTAAATAAAAAAAAAACAGATATGATGCTTATTGTCAATCTCTATAACAATTTTTCCGCTTATTGGTAACATATTAAGCATCCATTGTACATTTTGAACGATGCATCAACTTATAGCAGGAATAGTATTTTCTGAAGAAGTTTTTCATAAGTACTCATCCAATTTTGTTATTTTTAGTTAAGTACTACGAAGGAAGACTTATGATATTCAGAAAACAAGAAAAAGCAGGTAGAAATTTGTGTTTTCCTCAACTTTCTAAACGCAGTATGCCTCTGGGCATCCCTAGGTAACGGGTTAAAAATTTCTACAGTTCGTTAAAAATTCCTGGTTCCGTAGAAATAATACAATATATCGGTTGTTTCCAGCTTCAATGTTGAATATTTCGTTATAAATAATATACTTACATTTAAACAATACACAATTTGAAACAACATACTAGCTGCTAATTATTCAGAAACGTGCATGTCCAAATTTAGATGACATTGTTAGTTTGGTAGATTTGTTCTTGATAATATTGTGAGTCAGAAATATATGAAATGATTTTTATTCATATACTCTCTACTAGATATTCGCCAACAAAGCACCCCGCAAAAGCCTCTTAATTTGGTGTCTCATTATTGCAAAATCAGTGACATATCCATTTTAAGTGGATTCGTAGGGATATCCTTTAGTGCATATAGAACAAGAGATTATTTCGTCAAATAAATTGAAATCATTTGAGGAACATTTCGATTTTTTTCGAAAATATCATCAAAATGTCCATAAAATCAGACGTGAAATCATCTACGGCTGAAATACAAACTTTAGTAGCCATTTTCTTTCGTTCAAGATGACTAAATCATACGATATCTGAATATTTTCATTATCATTTGTACGATTCAAATTATCCGCATTAGAGAAAAATGTTAGTAAGAATCATTCTGTAACGTCTAAAATGATTCTCAAAGTTCTATGGATACAAAATCTGATCTAAGTACCTTAATGTTTCCAAAATTTGAGCTTAGGATCAAGAACTTACTCATCTTAATTTATTATATTCATTTTATATCCACTTTTCTGTAAAATAATTGATTTTTGTAAATGAAAATATAAATCATCAACAACATTATTACCTTTCTTTACCTGCAAAATGTTACACTCACATACAGACATTTAAAGAGTTTTTAGCACCAACTACACAAATCAATAAAATGATCGTGCATGTTACTTTTGCAGATAATAACTCGAAAAGAACAAAGTAAACAGTTATCAAGCCCTTTTTCAATCGGAATCCATCACCGCTGAAGACATCCAGATTAATGGGTTTTTTAAAAGCTAATCAGAAGAGAATAACTTCTTTAACCAATATTACGGTTATTGAAAAATTCAATATAATTTTTTTCTCTCGAGTATAATAGATTTTCGTCACGTCCATATTGGCTAACTAAAATAGAAACTGGTTTATAATTTAATTGTTTTTGTATGGACAACGGTACACCCGAGCGTCTAGATGAGTTTGCGAAATGATGGTGCTTCGTTCAATTGTTTTTTCCGTATCACAGCCTTTGTGATGCCTTCACAGCTAAGAGAATTGCATTCTCCTCTTATTGACTGGAAAGTGTCGGACGAAATAATTCGGATATCTATCACCGATTCTACGGGTCGTTGAACTCGAATATTGATACAGCGTTGTCTCGGTTAGGTGTTAGGACATGCGGTGAGGGACCTTGACCCATCTGTTCTCGTTATTGATGTTGGGATTGACGTGATTGTCAGCAGGAGTGACTGATTTCGTATCAGATATGGAAAGGAAAAATAGTTAGATGTACATTGATTAAAAAACGTGTATTTTTTGAATGCTAAATATTTAGTTATTTGCTAAGCGAGTGCAAAAAAAAATGAAACAACTTTTTCTACAACCGCGAGAAAAATGAAAAATCAGTAACACGAACATTCATCCTTAGGAACTTACATGAACACTATTATTTGATGATTTCTGTTTTTTGGAGACGGTGTCTTGGAATTTCCATAATTGCAGAATTTCTTGTGTGATATCTACTGTTTCCCAGCGCTCTGAGAATGAGGCTAGCTCTGTTTTGGCATATATGAATGGAAAGTCAAGATGATTTTCAGCTATGCAAAGATATTCTTACAACTTACTCTCTTGCCAACTCCAGCGATATTTCTAACAGCTCTTTTCTGGAGTTTGAGAACCCTACTGGCCTCATGGGATACTCCCCATACTATGATCCCATATGCCATGACTGACTGAAAGTGTGCAAAACATACTAGGTATCATCAATACAGATTGATCGACAGTCTTCCCGAGTTGGTACAGGAGATAACATTCTGGAGCTAATTTTTGCACACTTCATTTATACTTATGGGTAGACCATGTACAGTGTTCATTCACATGGAGCCCAAGGAACTTCATAGAGGGTGCTTGAGGGATAGATCTGTCATCAGATCTTAGCAACAAGATGAGATCGAATTTATTATTCGACTGACTAAATCTTATAAATTTTGTCTTCCCCATGTTCAAAGCTAATGTATGTGAAGAGAACCATTCTTCAGATATTTTGATTTCATCGTTGGTCTTCAAGATTTCGCTCTTCATTGCTCCCTGTAGTTGGGAGGTGTCTCATAAGAAATATCATTCTCGTATATCAGATATAACACAGGACCTAAAACAGAGCCCTGGGGAACTCCTATATAATTTATTGTTTTCAGCAAACTGTGATTGTTTGCTTGAACATATTGCATTCTGTTTGTGCTCTAACTTTTGAGCCAATCATGTACCACTCCTCAGATCCAAAAAGGTAAAGATCACCTTGTTACCTTTGTCGGACTCCTCCGGAAGCCTATTCACAAGCGTCACCATTGCATTCGAGGTTGATTTGCCTTTTTAAACCCACATTGATTCGAGTTCATTAAATCAAACCTATCTATAAATTCTGTTATTGCATTCGCAACATATTTTTCAAAAACCTTAGCAAAGGGAATCAATAGTGCAATTGGTCTGGAATTTTGAATATTTGAGAGTTTTTCAGATTTGTGAATCGGAATAATTTTGGCCATTTTGAGGCATGATGGAAAAGTACCTTCTTCAAGAAAACAATTCAGTGCGTTATCAACAGACTGGCACACTATTTCATTAGATTTGTTGTTATATGATTATCTCCCTGTGAGTGGGAGCTCTTTAGATTTAGGATGATGTTTAAGATTTCTGATTCAGCTGCTGGATTCATAAAGAATGTATTTGGATATCTACTTTTCAGAGATATTTGAATGGGTTTGTACACGTTTCTACTCTAGATATGTTATAAAAAATACTCTTTTCTTCATCCCTGATACCCGTCCGAGGGGGTGCAAAATATTTTTTTTATGTTTATCCGAAAGTACTAAGAACAATTTCAAAGTATACAAGAACTCTTTTGTGCATTTTGAGTTTTGCCCAGAGGATCTATAAAAATGAATTCATGTTTTTCAATATGAGTTATCACCAGACATCAATCATTCCTATTTAGATGAAGTTTAATTAGGATGTTGCCAGACAATATGAGAAATTCATCAAATAACGATTGTTCCCATGCATTGGTGATGTTGAATATTGCATAAGATTGTTCTACAAAGCCATTTTTGCCTTCTATGACTTTTTTAGAGAACTCCACCCCAATTGCACCCCCTCGGACGGCCTGGAAAACTCCCACCTAGTATCAGGGATGAACAAAAGAGTATGTCACATAACATATCCAGAGCAGAATGGTGTACAAAGCCATTTGGGCCTTCTATAATTTTTTTTTTCGAAAACTCACCCCATTTGCATCCCCTCAGATGGCCTGGAAAACTTTTTCGTGGTATCAGGGATGAAGAAAAGAGTATTTCACATAACATATCCTGAGCAGAATGGTGTACAAAGCCATTTGTGCCTTCTATGATTTTTTTTCGAAAACTCACCCCATTTGCACCCTCTCGGACGGCCTGGAAAACTTCTACGTGGTATCAGTGATTAAAAAAAGAGTATTTCACATAATATATCTCAAGAAAAAACGTGTACACAGCTATTTGTGCCTTCTATGATTTTTTTCCGAAACTCACCCCATTTACACCCTCTCGGACGGCCTGGAAAACTCGTGGGTGGTATCAGGGATGAAGGAAAGAGCATTTTCCATTACATATCCCGAGCAGAAAGGTGTACAAAGCCATTTGTGCGTGCTAGAAGTTTATAATATTTTTCTCAGTGTACATTTGTGGATGTGTATAACTTCACACCCGTTTAATTTTTTTGGTTGATTATAAGGCGAGAAATATTTGTGAAATAGTTATTAAATTGATTTGAAACTATTTCAGGGTCGTTGGTCAAATCATCATTTATTTCAAGTGTCATATTCGATGTTGAAGAAGGGATTTTACTATTAAGGGGTTTCATTATTTTCCAAGCTGATTTTTTTTTATTTTTTTACGTATCAATTGCTTGTCCATCTGTGCACCAGATTTGCTCACTTGACTGCATTGGTAGGGCCCTTGATGTGACTTCCCCAATTTGAATGATGGTGGTGAATGTTCTATCAAAGGAGTAGGTTGGAGTCATTTTGTCTGATTGTATCTTAGATGCATCGATTCTTATTATCTCCATTATGTCGGAATGGCCCAAGTTGATGCTCCTCCATTGGCCTATGTACTTTAGTCTGGAGGCTTCTATCCTCGCCTCCGCTATAATGTGTAGGTGCAGAAAAGGGATGTCCAGGAACACCTCCAGGCTGATGTGGTGGACAGCACCAGTGACTTCGAGCAGGGCCAGTCTATGCAAACTAGCCAGCTTTCCTCTGGTTGTAACTGGTTCTAGCTTAGGTCACCACAGCAAGACCCCATTAGTTATCGAGGGACTCACTATCGCTTTGTTTTGGTGCTGGTCCCCATGTTCTACCGAAGAAAGTCAATTACCTACTTCTCTAGAATTTTATTGAAGAGTAATCTATCTTTTCATAAATAATGGTTATCATTTCACCACTCGTAGTCCAACTGAGACTAATGAGATAAATGTATCCACCTTTTTATTTCATTTATTAGTCTAGAGTAATTTTTCTACAGGATTCTTGAATTGGGAATTAAATGCCATGTACGCTTCAGAAGTGCATATTGCAATATAAAATAACGTTGGAAGGAACCGATGAAGGATTATAAGTCGAAATGCACTTGGGCCAGCATTGTAAACTCGGTCTTAACTCAAAAGGTGTTAGTTAAATCAAGTTGAGGCCATAATTTTTGATTAAACTAAGTGGTGCCGAAGAATAACCAAATCGATAACAATATCCATCCTTTTTATTTTGTCAAAGTTAGTAAAACCGATTGCTTAATCACGGAACGGTAGTTAGGATAACGTTAAAAACTGAACTGATGTGCCGTAACTAAGCTGAGATTATAGTAATGGCACTCCTCAATGTATAGGTAGCTCTTTTGAAACATCTACAAGAATATTACACGTGGAATTGAATGTGTTGATACGCAGGTGTAGATATTTGGGTTCTATACCTTTCAGAAAAAGCCAAAGTCAGAAAGTGATTGGATTATTTTGTTGGCTCAAAATAAATAATATACTTTCAGTAAACTTGAAAATGAAATGATTTCACGTACATAACAAATAATCAAAAATATTAGGACCCTCAGGAAATTTAGGAAAAATTCTGATGGAATGCATAAAGTACGTAAGTTTATGTAGTACTTAGAACATTTCATTCACAATCAAAATATTACAATCAATAGTCAATACAAGAAAGTTGGTTCAGTTTCTTTAATATCGCTTATTCAGGTTTTTAATATCGTTGGACTTGAAAGCAAATCTCAAATCAAAACTTTAATTCTTGCTCATATACTTTAAATTGGTTTACGCATAACTTCATTCATTGAACATGAATAATTAACAACTATTTCAGTGCCTCTCACGCCTGCGAACTCGAAAAATTCTAGAATTATGAAATGAACAATGAAAGACGTTTAAATCGGTTGATTTGTATTCAGAAACGTCTTATTAAAATTGTTACATAAATGGTGTGAACTACCTTCATAGGTCAAAATCCCCATGACGGCGGGAGGTCATACCTGTTTATGGCCATGTCGGAGAAGCTTCATTTTATTCATAAGAGAAATGACCAGAGAAATGACAAGAAATGAGTTGTAGCTAGTTGTGGTTGGAGAATGAGTTGATAAAATTAACAAGGAAGAGTACAATAGAAACCTGATTTTTTGCTAGGAAAAATAATAAAAACAAATGATGAAGTTTCGCTGAGTTATATTTCTTCTACTCAACTAGTTTACTGGTTGTAAATCATAATGTGATTATTTGAATGAAAACTAGAATTCCTCAAATTGGTTTATGAAGAAAATATTAATTTTGTTCGAATGTAGTATTTACTTACCTCCATCTTGAAAAAAAATCTGGGTAATGCTCAAAACGATTAAATAGGTTGCTTCAATTTTACGGGGGAAACTGTTTTCTTGGAAATATGATTCGCTCTTTTAGATAATTTATCGTACTTTGAATTTGCCAAAATGTGAAAATAGTTCAAATTACCAAATAATTCCTTCTTATCAAACTAGCAAATATATCTGCTACGTAACTACGGATACGAATGAAACTTCTTAAAACAACTAGTAGGTATAACTGGATTTTAATATTTTATTATTTTTTTTTTATCTAATAGCTATTTTAGCTTTGTTAGCGGGTGTTTGAAAAATGGGCTTATTTATTATATTATTCATTGAAAAATATTAAATCGCTCAATATATTTGAAACACCATTATTTTTTGTAATTAATTCTCCCTGGCAGCAAACGGGAGGAAAATTAACACTTTCCTCCTTATTCAATCGAATACGTATTTTTACTGGTGTATAATATTGTCAGTTGTAATATCACAAGAATGTGAGGATAAAGTGAAAATAAGTTACCACATTTTTCGAAAACTTGTTGCCAGGCAATAGACACGAGAGCCCGAAGGGCTCGAGTGGCTATTGCCAAATAGCAACAAGTTTGAGAAAAAATCTGGAGAATTATTTTCTACTTTATCGATCTCTCGTGTGGTATTCGATAGATTATTTTTTCTTGCTCTAATCATAGACCTATTCTCTATACATATAACATTTTCATTTCAACAATTTACTTGAATCACTATATAAACAGAATGAAGTTTGGAATTTGAAGTTCTCATCATGAAAAATACAATTATTATGGATGTTTTGTCCTTGGCTGGAGGATTCCGTAACATTGCTTTGTTCTGTTGGATTGAAAGCTATTGCTTTCTCTCTGTCCTTAGGTTATCAATTGAAACTGTTTCCAAATGGACACGTTACTCAAAATAGTATTCTCACATGCATTTTCGTTGATTTTCTTAAAATTTCATCGAATGATGATGTACTAAACCGTTTTCGAATCATTTTTCACTTTTCATGCAAACTGATGACAGACGTCAGATCAAAAGTATCAGTTGTCACATAATAAAAACAAAATACCACAAAAAATTTCCGCGGCAATTTTCAAAGTAGAAAATTCCCACTATAATAATGCTCTGATTGTCCTGAACGTACATGAATGCTTTGAATTGATAGTTTCGATTGGTTGCAAGAATTGTCAAAAAATAATCAAAACAATAGTTTAATAAACGCAGAAATTATTGTGGAAAATGTATCCATGTGCGCCTTTACACTTGGCTATCGAAATGAGTTAGTAAATGTCTCGGTAAATGTGAAATGCGTTTTCGAAAGAACAACTTGAAATAATTCCAATAGAAAATAGTTCGAGATTTTACTTTTCAATACAGATAATGTATCTGAAAGATGTATTGAAACCACCGGCGCCCTTTCTGAATGAATATATTTCCTGATCGCATGAATGGTCAATACAAAATAGTTTCATAAATCCAATGACATTTTATTAGAGTTGATGTGTATCTGTAGAGAAATTGGTATAAGAAGGTCGATGGTGAACGTTGTTAAAGATTTACGGAACAAGTCTTTTCCCGTGAGCAAATCGCAGAGAAAGTTTAGGTGCATCAGCTCTTTAAATCAATATGCAAATCGTTTAGCATCCTAGAAAATTCCGCAACGCAGCTCTTGTCTCGATCCGAGTTGATGTAAGAGTGTCCGTATGGGATATTTCACTGAACGCATAAAAAATAGAAATCTACTTTCTCGCTAAATCGAATGCTTCGAAATCTGCATCCGACCTACGCGTTTTCTTAGGCGACTTTCCCATTAATTTTGATTTCGGTTTCTCATTCAGGCAAAAACGATCCACAAGCCCGTTTTGGTAATAATGATGAATGTGAATGACATTAAATTTCTTGAAGATAAGGTAACGACATTTCTTGATGGAAGTTCATTAATAATGACAGATGGATTGTGAATAACTTGAACTTCTACATAAACCTATTCAATGAAGACATTTTTTACGGAATGTCTACAAAAAAATAATTACTAAGTACTGCCCAATACGATTGTCGAATTATGTCTGTTATTTTCCTGGCACAACTTTTTACCATAACTACTATTACTACTACTACTTAGATTTGTATGTGGCCGTATATCTACCGTCTGTCGAGGAAACCCATACCTTCCCCGCACTTCCACAAAGTTGCGGGTCATTACATTCATCAAACTTTTCCTCAATCTAATATTTTTGTCCAACTTGTCCTGTTTCTTACGCTTGTGCGATAAACGAGTGTCCTTTCATGGTTTATATCTTACCTATCAGGCAGAGTACAAAAAGTAACTTATATTGGAATATGAAATGTATATTACATGCGAAGTACTACAGGGGTCTGTTTTCGGCCCATTTCTCTCCTTACTGTATATCAACGATTTGCCTTTGGCATAACAGAAACCTAAATGCACTACAGACCAATATTGAAAATGATCTGGAAGATGTTGAAAAATGGTAAACCTTATAACCTTCAATGTCTCAAATACTAACATCATAACGTTCAAATGTAACATGGAACAGATTTTTCTTCACTTCAAAGGAGTGCAAATCTGAAATTTGATAATCACATCAATTATTTGTACAAAAAATCATCCTCAAGCTGCTTTGCCTTTTGAACCATCTTTGTGAATCCACTATGTGAATTCCACTTACATTATGGGATTTGTTACTGGATTACAGTCCTCCAGAACACACTACATTTCAAAAGATATATGGATATATTTATCAGGCTCGAGTCACATTCCTGTAATCCTCTTTCCGGAACACACGTAGCATGCCTTAGCATACCTCTTTATTTTTGAAACAGTATATTTGATCCGCAAAAAATACAATGAGAATATTATGTCCCAGCTGCCTATGCAACCCGTCTTACCTATAGGAATTCAATAATATATAATTGGAAAAAGCTATTCAACCACTTTCAAGTTATATGATCAGAAAATTTGAAGGGAAAAATAACTCAACTTTCGTAAAGAAGAAGAAAACTCTCTACCCAAAAAGTTTACTATATTTATACTTATTACTTGAATATTACTTCATGGACAACGTCACAGCTCAATATTGAATATATATTAAAAACCACCTTTTTTTCCTTAGTTTTTTCTTTTTTGAACCTTTTTGTTTATTATAGCCTATTTAAATGTGTCATAAGATTTTGTGTTTTGTGACAAATCGTACTTTGATCATTTTATATATAAACTTTAATCACAACAATCTATTTTTATTAAAATGTTCAGTAAAGAATGCATTTGTGAATATACAAGTGTGTCGGTAAATATATCTTTCATGAAAACCTAAACGCGATCACTTTTTTTGAGCTCCATGAACTAGCAGCACTCCTATAAAACGAGTCGATCGTTGATTTAGATTTGATAGATAGTTATTTCACAACGGTTTATAAATACTCCAAGACAGAGCAAGTCGGTAAATCATGCTCTCATTTCTAGCCAACTGAATATCACCAATATTATTTTTCCTTCCATTATAATGTACACAAATAGAGACTTGAGAAATTATTAAATAAATTTGCAAGGTTTTTTATTTCAAAATGACTAAGTAAATACAGTAATTGAAATAATGCAGGCTAACCACGGATCAGATGTTAATTTAAGAGGCCATTAGATATAACGTTTCAGTTCTAAATTATTAAATTAAGAGTATTTTGTGCTGTGAACACTAAGTTTTGAAAATGCTTCAATTGATAGAGTTCACGATTATTTCAAAAAATATTGTTTGATTAAAGGTGTGTATGTTTTTTACCTACTTTCATATTCATTCCAATGAACTAATTGACGGTATATATATCCCAATTTAGAATAGTCTGAAATACTCGTACTGTGTAGGAATCGATTGCCTAACACTGAATATTATCATCTATTCAGCTTGGTGAGTTCCCAAAAGAACTGTCATCGAGAATTACTGACCCATTACTGTACCACCAGAATTGAGCAAAGTAAGTAACAGAATTGTATAGAATTTAAAAATAATGTCATTCCTTTCAAAATTTAAAATCGTCACAAATCACCAAAATAACTTTGGTGATCTATTGAATATCCTCATACCAACCTCAAAAAACATAGACACGTTGGAGCGCTCTTCTTCGATTTATGAAGAATATTTGATCCTCTGAATCACACTATCATAGGAAAGAAATTATTTATATTCTGGGATTCTTTCTGTCCTGGCTAATATCATATCTTGAAAACAGACAGATAGATTTATGTGAAACTTAACAATGAGTCTTCAGAATTTTATGATATTAACCTAGGAATTCTCCAGGGTTCTATGTTGGGACATTTGATATTTCTGTTATTTATCAATGATATGCCAGCATACATAAACTATCTTTGATAAATTGGAAGGAGAACTGAATTTGATATCGCAAACTGGTGTCCAAAAATGTATTACCTAATTATTAATTTCAATGAAACTCTTTTCATACTACTGAAAGCTGATATGATATGAGGTGGTCGCTACATATTGATCATTGACTTCTGAATACTTCAATGTACATTTTTGTTTGAAAAGTTTACCCCTAATTCCATCTCTTACTGAAGGGGACCAACCCTTTCGAAAAAGTTGAATAGCATGGGGTGGTGAGTGATAGCTCATCTGAAAGGATGTGTTATTCTTCATTCAACTCAAAAATTAGAAATTTTATTCCTTACATATTGACTTATTAGTGGTTGAAAATAACAAAACACTACAAACAGGAAGGCAACCAAACTCAACACAAACATTATCTGTTATTACAATAAATAATCAAAATGTAATTTTAATTTTAGCCCTGACGGGTTGCAAAGTTTCTCGAGTAATTGTTGCAAACACTAATTCCTTAATCCGCGCTCGCAACTCCTGAATAGAGTGACACTGACTGTATACTTCAGATTTCAAGTAATCCCATAGCAAGAAATCTATAGGGGTTAGATCTGGTCATCTTGGAGGTCATTCCGCAGATCATCGGCGCCAGATACATCGTCCTGCATAAACAGTATTCAAATAATTCCTCACAGCAACTGCAAAATGGGGAGGAAGGAGCTCCATTTTGTTGCAGAATAATTTCCATCTCAAATTAGTCTGCATTATTTTCGATAGTTGCTATTATCAGATGATCTATCTATCTATCTATGAACTGTTTCCAGCATTTCCAAATAACTGGCACCAGGCAGATATTCCTCAATAAATAACGAACCTGTAATGTGGTTACACCGAGGGTTACACATCAATTATTCTTGACCGCACATTAACTCTTTGTGGAAACTGAGTATGAGTTTCGCAAAAAAATCGAAGATTTTCATCAGACCAGAACCTCACCTTTTGTCTAAACACGTGACAGCTTATTATTATTATTATTATTATTATTAGTTCATGAATCATCTTCATTTTATAGGGATGATTTTTTTTTTCAGAACTCTCAATACAGTCATCTGCGAAACTTCACGGCAACAGTTCTACTCGATGAGAATTCGCTCATAATGTCCACTTTTTCATCATCCCTAGTAGTTGATCACTGAGAACGTTTTTCTATTTTGCACACTGCCGTTCTCATAAAAATTTTCCACCAACTGTTTGAAATAATGTCTATCTATAGGGCGATCTGGAAAACGTTTATTGAACATTCGTACAGACAAAAATAATAATTGCCTCCTACTTCTCATTCAACTCACGTGGTGCAACCCAGGGTCGGATTGTGGGCAAAAGGGCCTACCGGGAAATTTACCAATGGGGCCTCCTCCTCCTAGTTAGGCTTTTAAACTAGGTGTTGTTCAATAAATTGTTGATCTGAAGAGTGACTCACAAAAATGCCTCACCTTTCGATTTTAATGAATTGAAAAGTGACGATATTATAATATAATAATAATCCCCGTAGAGTGTACGCATAGCCTGTGCGAGTAGAGGACGGATATTAGTATTATTTGCCGTGGTGCGCATTACCACTAAATTGCTATGAGAAGGCACTGATCCCAATATTATCCTATTTCACTTTAAAGTCAGCGAATGTAATCATTTGTTCAAATGAGTACAATATATCTTCTTAATTGTTTCTGATAGATGATTTTTTTAGTTCAATGCTGTACAAGTGAATTTTTGTGCAAAATCAAGAAGAATATATAATATATGCACCCTTTTTAAATTTTAGTTTTATTGGAATCCAAGATATGTAACAAAATATTTACGACAATTTATTGATTCTACACTGATTATTCATTCCATTTTTATTTGTTGAACAATAATATTTCATTCTATACATTCCATTGTCACATACATGCATTGATGAAAATAGAAAAAATAATATTATGTTGATTATCGCATAATTATTTAACTATTACAAATATAATAACAAAAAACAAAACATCACATTAGTTATATAAAATCATTGATAAAAAAGAAATATTGAGCTAAAGGACAAACCAAATGTTTGGTAAAAAAGCACATTCATTCTATAGGAGTTGAAAAATAAAAGTTATGTATTGATGCAGTAAAAAATCCTATTGTTACATAACTACTAAACTAAAAACAATAACAATCAAAAACAAAACATGAAACGTCTTATATATGTTGTTGTCTTCCATACTTTTCTGATGTTTTTGCCAATGCATCAATAATATCGTCATAATTTAGGTCATTTAACATATCGATTTCGGTGTTCATCACAAGAAACGCCTCCAGTCTTTTTTGTCCTAATAAAGACCTCAGTCTGTTCACAATTATCTTCGTCTTACTAAAAACTCTCTCGCAAGAAACTTGAGTACATGACAGAGTCAATAGGTACTTGTAGGCAACGTACTTATATATTTGAATATGTTGCAGAGTGTAGATTATATGTTTCCAAAATAATTAAACAACAAACAAAGCAACCAGAACATGGAATCTAAACTAACAACAACAACTAGTAGACATCAAATGATGGAATGACCAGAATGGTGCGAAAGCGGTTGGGTAAGGGTATATTAGGTTAGGAGAGGATGGAAGGATATGCCGGACTACTAATTTATGTTATGTAATGAATGATTCATTCATTAAATTGGAGCCACTTTGAGGGCCTACGCGAGTCTGTCATGAGGGCCTACAGGGAAATTTCCCGGTATCCCGGTGGTACAATCCGACACCGATGCAACCATTGTTTTGAGATGAAAGGCAATCAAAACTTAATACTATGACTCGCAGTCTCCTTTATATCAGTTTATTGTTTGGACCATTAATCCTGAAAACAATGCAAAGATACCAACAAAAACGTACAGTTAATATCCAAGCATGTGACAAATAAATCTCACCTGAAGTTTGAACCAAACCTGATATCATGCGGGGCCAAATTTCAATTCTAAGGATGAGTGCGCTAAGTTAAGAAAATAAAACCCCTGTTTTCAAATGAGCTATCACTCACCACTCCATGCTATTTACATTTTTCGAAAGGGTTGCTCCCCTCCAAGGGTAAACTATTCATACAAAAATGTAGATAGGGGGTAACACTTACGATGCTCACTGTATAACAAATTCCACCTAATTACTATTTTTTGGTTCATAAGAAAATACGCTTCAATAGCCAACTTCCATATCCGCTTATTACAATATTTTTTTTAGAATATCGATTTTTTTGTACACGCTGTCAACACACTATATGCGGCTGAGCGATCGTCGTTGGCAGAAAAAGCTACTGAAATGTTTAAAAATCCTGAAAAAACGTCGATAACAAGAGTGCAGCATAGTCGGTAACTGTACCGCAGAAAAAAGCAGCCAGTATACTAGTAATACATGGTCTCTTACTCTTCGTCCAGTCCATTGGGTCTATTAATGTCCTTATTACGACTGTCAGTAGAGCCTCAAGCACTTGAAATATGTCACATATCTGGTCTGTTCGCGGTAACCGGCCGTGTCATACCTGCTGTCCAATTAACGGTGTCATTTTGTGGTTGCACTCTCACTTTTATCCTTTCTCAGTAGTTTTAATTGTTGGCGAGATACGCAGATACTCGCACTTTTTTGCGACGGGTTTGGTGATATTCGGTGATTGTTCAAAGACTCTCAATAATTTGCCATCGAACGTGTGAAACGTTTCTGTCGTGGACTACTAGATATATAGAGTGTAATCTACCTAACCTCTTGATTAACATTAAAAAAAAATTGTTGAGTTTGAATTTGGTTTTAAATTCCACCGATTTTAGGGAACTGCTGATCATCAATTCGCAGATGACTGGATCAGAGCTGATGCAGTTATAGCCAGTGTTTTCTCATGGCTCTGATCCAGTAAGGTGAGATTCGATGGATAGCGGTAGTGACAATTTCAGCAAATTTTTAATCCTGAATTTATCATAAAATTGCATTATACACCCGTCAGTCACGGGGGTGCAAGAGTTCAGAGAGCATACCCCGTATGTACCTATATTTGTTCAGATAGTGAAATAGAAGTTCATAATACCAACCATCTTGCAGATTTTATGTTACCATTTGAATAACTATTTAAGTTCAACAAAATTATATAATAGAAACGAAAGACGCATTTTTGAGTCAAAATCTAATCAGATTAGTGACAATTTGATGTGGATTTTTATACGATACATTTAAAAAACTCACATATGTATAAGTAATAAAATATAAGCTTGAAGTAAGAAAAAGTAACAAGAAATGTTATAATTAAAACAATGTTTTCACAATCTCTTTAAATGAGTTCAAAACTATCAATCGAAAAGTTCTAAAACTTTACGTTATACCCATTTGCAAGTCTTAACATTCTACCTATAGACGCATTCTAGCCATAGTTGAAAATAATATTTCTGGGGAAATGATGGTGCCATTGATTATTTTTATATTTTTCAAGTTGCAGAGTGCCTTAAAAACTCTCACTCTCAAGAAGATCAATATCCACATTATAATATAATGTGTGATTATGAAGGTCGCTCAAATTGTGGAGTTGTATTCAATTATTGATCTAACAATTGAACATTGAATACTTTCTAAGAAAGATCTGAGAGTGATACCCGACATTTTTAGTGCCCTTGGAGTCACCTACATTTGCAATGTGGGGTTTGAAGGACATTTTTGGGTCAAGTATGATTCCTAAATCTTCAATTGTATTCATTGTTTTTAGTTCTGATTGCTTGATTCTGTATGGATCATTTAGGGAATTTTCATTTCGAAATCAAGTGAATTTATGACATTCGTCCGTATTTAACTGGACTAAGTTTATATCGCATCAGCGTACAAAATTAGATGAATCGCACTGTAATAATTCTCTATCAGATGATCTTCAGATCATCAGCAAATAGAAGAAATTCTCTATGGAGAATAACATAATTCGAGTCATTAACAAACAGTTTGAAAAGTAATCGTCTCAAATGAGATCCTTGTGGCACACCAGATGTAACCTTGCTGATTGAGGACGATACTGAGTTACCGTATTCAACATATTGGACCCTGCAGTCAAGATAATTTTCAATCCATTCCAGCATGTATTCTTGGATAAACCAGCCATATAGTTTATGCAACAACAAATAATGGTTAACTCGGTCAAATTCATTGAAAAAATCTGTGTAAATAGAATCAATCATCAATCTGGTCTCTATTTTCAAAAGCATTTTTTACGAAATATTGATAAAATTGATTTGTACTGGTTATAATTATGTGTCTACAGTCCCATGATGTTTTTTTTGTTATCAGCCCATCCAATAATTTGGGTAATTCAGACTGATCGTAAACTGCTCTATGATTTTTAATATCATGAAGTCATCCATTTTTATGAATGGGATTAAAAAACTGTAAATATGTAGGTTTTCAAAGAAATGTAAAATATCGCATGAGTGATTTTAGACAGAGTAAAAATGCATTTTTTAAATCATAAAGGAATTTCATATGGATTTGATAATTTCAGGCTAATTGCATGACTAGTTAGATGATTTTTTTGATATTAACGCTATAAGTACATATATCAACTGTGTTATAGAATTTATATTCTGGGATATGCATTACTGTTTCATCACTGTAGATAGAAAAAATCAGATGCAAAAAGTTTTGAATTGAAATAATAATGAACCAAAGCTTCACAGAGAATAAAACTTTGTCGCTTCCCACCATCACTGTTGAACTTCTATTCCTGGGGAAAAAAAGGAGAAAAAATAGGAAGAAAAAGGAAAAAGAGGAAGAAGAAACAGGAAAAAAGGGGAAGAAGAGTAAGAAACAAAGAAGAAAAAGAAATAATTCTTTTGATAAGTCAAGCAAAATTATTTCTTGCGGTCAATGATAATTGTTTGTATCAAAAACTCAACTTCTGTATTGAATGAAAGGTTCTGAAAATGGACAATAATATAATGTTGTACTTGACCTATTCAAAGAAACAAAATATGTTTTTTCTGTACTTTTTTATAGATTAGATTGACAACTACATAATGAATGAAAAAGTTGGCAAAGCACAGTTACTCACGAAGTTGGCGGAATTCTGTTAAAATTTCATTGTTCCGCTCAAAAATTAAAACTCTAATAGTAATTAACACATACACACCAGCTCACATTCGTTCTGTTTCGTTGTAATCACCGACGAACAAATCACAAGCCTCGTTCTCTAAACCGAATCGTTTCTGTACTTTCATGCACTATCAACTGTAAAACATCTGCTAATTTATTTTTCGTGAAATGAATCCGACGACCAACGATGCAAATAAACCGAGTCAGAATTTCATTACGTGAATCTAGGTGAATAGGAATTATGTAGATTATTGAACTGAGACTTGAATTCTGAAAAGTTGATGAAGCCGGTGATTAGGTTTAACAATATAACTGGTTTGTATTTAAGATACGCTCTTGTGTGTGAAAGATGATTAATATCTGCGAAACACGCGATATTTTAATTTAGAAATGATTTTCTCTAGGGCCTTAGTATTGAAGATGCTGATTTTGTTCAGCGGACTTTTGACAATTTGGATTGTAATCTTCATTTAATAGTGTTATGTAATTTCCTCATGACTGACTAACATCAGCGACAATTTCATCTAGATACAATTTCGATTTGAGTCAACATTATATAGTAACAAAAAGGGTCGAAAAACGCATTAGCAGCACTTTTCGAGTGCTTCAATCAAGCGTAATATGATATTCATTGCAGCACTTACTGGTTGTGATCTTTCTTTCAATGTGAAGGTGAAGGATTCTCTCTGTTTTTAGCATCATAATAATTCTTTCCTATATGCATTCAACTATATCTCAGTTTGAAGAACATTGTCTAGATGATAAGTAACTTGTGGCAACTACAATATCTAGTTGGAACTCTATTTGAACTAGTGACTGTAGATGTCACCAGTTACTTTTCATTTTTACAGTCTTTGCCTTAGGGTACTAATTTACGTTAACTGTAGGTCCCTGATCTCCCTTTTTCGCACAAGATCTGTTTTTGAGGAGTTTTCCCCGAAAACTTGGGTGATTCGTAAAAAAACAAAAATAAACAAAAAAATTAAGTATATGCTTGCTCAGGGATTAGCAGTAAATAACCACTTATATTCCAAAAACTCCAATATAAATCAGGATTGAGCCAAACCCGATTCATTGAAAGGAAATTCGCATATTTTGTCGAAGAGACTAGATAACGAAAAATAATTACCAGAATATATCAATATTAATGTCTTTATTGAATTATTCAGAAGATATACCAGAAATGGGTGTTCTCTGAAACAGTTTACAGCGTGACAGTTACCAGACTGAATGAAGTCAACGAATTTAAATGACTTAATGAAGCAATTTGAAACTCACTTACCCGGACCATTTAGCAGCAGAAGAATTCCAAATTAACCAGAATCAAAATATTCGGTGCAGATAAATAATGATATTGCATTTATACTGTCAACGTTCAGGTAGGTAGATGAATTTGGATTGATTTCGGTTATTAAATATTGCAGTAGCGTGGTAGTTTTCTTCTGATACTAAAATATAAATCGAAAGAATATACATGTAATAGAAATGCGAATTTTAATTATGTGAGTTCAGTTTTGAGATAAAGTTAGAGGTGTTATGGGAAACTCTCACAGAAAATACCAATGGAGGAAGAAAGTGTAACTAAAAAGACAGGAAATGCAATATAAAATTTTATTCACAGCAGATATGTTCTTAATTAATTCTCGTTAACATGTCAGATCAATGCGAATCTTTTAACGTTATAGGACGTTTGTAAACAGACCGATTGAACCATTTCATGGTGAATGTTCTGATTTTTTATATAAAAAATAGGTCTTATACAGCAGTTCTGAACTGTCTGTAGACGCTGACTACTTATCCACGTTATATAAACAAGGCCAAGCTTAGAATTAAGTTATATGTTTATATGCAAAGTTTCAATTGATAAATCAAGAAAATTTAATATCGCATTGTTTCGAATATTCTTTCATCTCAACGAAAATATATATATTTTTCCTATAAACAGCTTCACTATACTGAAACAATGACAGAACTGTCAACTCTCTCATTTGTGCCACACCAGATAGCACCAAATGAAAAAAAAAGTTTTTGTACAGATCCTAGATGTTACATTGGTTCATGTCTAACAGTTATAAGTATAAGACCTCCACAACTATTATGATGATATGACACTCCAGAATCATCGTGATTTCTAGATTATAATCCAGTTTTGAAGATAATCGTGCTTGAATGTTTCACTTCGCACATAAGTTTCAAATTTAAATTTGACGCATTATTGATCTCAAACAAACCTTCTGAATATTTTAAAAATGTTTTGGTTGGTTTCCGGGTTTTGCCGTGGTCTTCTTTGGTTTAAATCTCCAAACGTTTCGACTGCAACTGCGGCAGTCATCTTCAGTGGCGTGGTCGAAGTACTCTTCTAGATGTATCAACTAAAACTGGCAAAACCCGGAAACCAACCAAAACGTTGACGCCAGCCGTGAAAGCCTACATTCCTATATTTCAAAAATGTTTGAGCATGGTTCAATGACTTATACAGATATTTATATAAGTATGAAATGGTGTGTATTTTCATGATTATTGGATATACATTATTTATAATCCACTTCAAAATGATAATATGTAGTCGTGAAAATAGCTCTATTGAATTAACTAATTTTTTTAATCGATCAAAGAACAAAGTATTCTCGTGCAAGGTATCACATGTTAAAAGGTAGGAGCTACGTCTTCCCCAGCTTGCACAAGTCAAGTGAGGGTTGCTCGTAAGGGTGCAGCTGGCTGACGGAAATAACAATTATGAACAGTTTTTTATTCGACAAACAAAAACAACAAATTAATAACTACTTACTGTGTAATAACAATTCATGCCTCAGTGTGCCGTCCTTATCTTTGTATACATGAAATCGTTCTATGATATGCACATGGGGTCAGATCAGGTAAACGTGTCGGCCAAGAAATTTCTGTGTCCAGCCTATTCCTTATTATCAAAGTATTCTGAATAGTAGCCCCATCTTCTTGAAAATACGTCATTCATCTTTCTTACGTATTTTTTTTGTACGTCATTACATCAGTCGCTGTTAGATTAAATTTGTATTATTGTCTTCCACGTCTTCATCAAATCATTTGCTATGTAGATTACCGAAAATGAGTGTTTACTGAAACAGTTTACAGCGTGACAGTTACCAGACTGAATGAAGTCGACGAATTTAAATGACTTAATGAAGTAATTAGGAACTTACTTACCCTGGACCATTTAGCAGCAAAAGAATTCCAAATCAACCAAAAACATGTTCGGTCCAAATAAATAAATGACATTGCATTTATACTGTCAACGTCCACGTAGGTAAATGAATTTGGATGGATTTGGGTTATTAGATACAGCAGTAGCGACAGTAGCGTTGTAGATTTTGCGTGGAACTGAATCAAAATAGAGGGAAAGACATATATGAGAATCCATTATTTGAAATTCAGCAGAAATTCAAATACTTTCAAATAATTCATTAGAAAAACACTCCAAATCTAAGTATTATAACATACGAAAAAAATTAAGGAACATAGCATTTGCAAAATGAAGGTAAATTAAACCACCGCCATTTTGATTAATATGATTATGCCAATGCGATTATGGCTATACAAAAATATCTGACACTTTTTCATTTATTCAGTTTTGGAGCAAACCAGAATTTGATCATGCTGTGCAGTTACAGAGATTTTTTTTCAAGGAGACAAATTTGAAATTGAAACGTGCATTGACACTAAATCAGTTTTTCGACAGAGGAACTTATGACATCAGTCCGTATCTGCAGGGCCGTATTTATAAGCATTTGTTTACTCAATCTGACAAAACTAAGGTACCATTTATTTATTGAAATTTTTTTAATTTTGGACAGTTTCTTTGTTATTTGCTTCGATAGGACATTCTCAATTGTCATATCATATGCTTTCGACTGTACGGGGTAAACTTCTGATATGTATATAACGTGTGGTGAAAAGTAGAGAATGGAGTAGTTGCCAGGAAAACATGCCTACAGATTTTGGAGAGTTAAATAGTGTGACAAGTATTTTCCACCTGTTTATCCTAGATATTTGCTATTTCTATTCTAGAGGGGCATCATTGACAGTAAAAATATACGCCAATATTCGATTCAGTTTTCATTATGTCCCAGTCACTTTTTACTAGCTATAAAATTGTATTACAAAAGATGCAAAGATATAGGTAGTACTTATTACAAGTATTGAAACTCCAACACTTGGGGATTTTCAACAAATACGCTGGTGGCGACAGTTTAGCTCCAAATATTTTCAGGTGAGTATATTCAGACTAACAAATATAAGAAAGCTTCTATATATCCTAACCTCTCTATCCAATTTACTTTTATCAGTGGAATGTGAATAGTAGTCGTATAATATGAAAATATTCAATTAAGAACCGAATTGTGATACGGCATTTGAATATCCAAATGGAAAGAAATAAATCATGAAACGATAGTAATTTATTAGCGAGGATGGGCGAACAAGGAAAAATAATTTTTCGAATTCTTTACGATTCGATCCGCCTAGCCTAGTCCGAGATTAATTATCAACGTATATGGTTTGGAAAATGTTGTATTAATAATAAATATCAGATTGGCAAACCGTCACTTGTTTTTTCGTGGCCGTTCTGTCATATTGGGCGTTGATATACGTAACTTGTAACTGTTTGTGTGATATATTCAATGTTTTCTGATTTTCAATTAAAGATTTTTTGCGGGTAAATATTTCACAAACAGCTGTCAAATCCTGCATCAGATAACCATTATATATTTTGTGATGGCTGCCTACATTTCCTACAGTTTGTACTTAATTACTATGAGTCAAAATGAACTTCCAGAATTTTCCAATTGTTCTGATGCTCATGAAGTTGTAGACACCCGGTACATCAATTATTTTATTTTAGTATTGACACAGCCAACAAGAATATAGTTTTTTCTATCACCTTACTATAGAAAATTTAATTTTTGACCCCTAAAAAAGGAAGGAAATTGGAACTTTTCCTACCGCCGGGAGGAAACCCTCCTTCCCTCTGAGTTTTTTAATACTTTCACATAAGCAAGAGTTTTTTCACCTCGTCTGTTTGATTTTGTAAGAGACAGATTCATAAACATAAAATAAAAAATACACATATGCATCTATTAGGCCTTTTTAAATTAAACAATGATATACTTAATATGCATGAAATGAAACACTTACGACTTAAATTATTTGTATCCAACATTCATATATATTTTGGCATAAATGAACCTAAACAAAGTATGTTTTGATTTGTTAACAGAATAAGTATGTATAGTTATTTCCGTTTATGTTATTGATTTTTCACCAGAACTGGTATAGAAAATGGTAGTAAAGGCAAAGATAAGTGATATGTGAACTGTTTTAATGAGGGTCATTGGAAAGGCTATTTGTAGTAGACCTATTCTTGACCAGTTTAGGGGCTTGCTAGGAAATTCATCCATTTCGGAAGTTCTGGGAGAATTATTGTTTTACAAAAATTCCCAAAGTTTCATGACATAGGCACTTACTTACCTCAATTGCGGGGAAAAAACTTTTCCTAATATTCTAGCAACATCTTAACGCAGTTTTGCCAATCTCAGGATATTAAAATCAAATCTGAGGTCGACAATGACTGAAGAGAGACTGACCGGTTTGGCGTTATTGTACGTACATAGGAAATAAATTTAGATGATGCCATCGACCGTTTCGCCAAACAAAAAAATAGATTACATTTAATTCCTTAGATATCAGATTCCTGTGATTTTTGAATTGGCTTATTGTAAAAATAAAACATGGAAGAAAAGGCGCTTGTTGAAATCATTATATAAAACAAAGTATAGACCAACGAAACATGCAACCTTATATAAACCATATTTTACTCCATATTCCTCCCTCCTCTCTCCTCCAACCCCTGTCCACTCCCCCTAAAAGTGTATCCAAAAAAATGTGACACATATAACTTGCGCCCCCTCCTGAAATCATTATTTTTCTTCCTTGGTATATGAATAGATATTTTGCCGAATAATTTGATTGGCTGATGAATCATTTAGCAAGTTTCTTAATATTTATGATATTTATAATTTATAAGTATCAACGTTTGTTCTAATTAGTGTACTAAACGAAAGTGTCATTTGGATGTATTTTCTTCATTTATTACACTTAGACGATCTCTGTGCATTTGTCCTAATTAGTGTACTAAACGAAATAGTCATTCGGATGCATTTTGTTCATTTATAACACTTTTCGCAATTTTCCTGTAACCTGAGATAAAAAAAGTGGAAAATACATTTATTCATTTATTTTAAAAAGCTGTATTATTCCCACAATTTCATGAAATGCCCTTATCCCGTCACAGCTCAAGTTCAGACCTTCCATATGACAGTTTCATACCTGACGTCCTGACGATATTTGCATTGTGAAAAGAAAAGATACTTGAACTAAACAAAGACTGCGGAGTACAAAAGAAACAGCATGCGACCTCGCTTTGTCAATTTCGGTAACATCGAACTGAACTCGTAATACAAACTAGCTCGAAGAATGTAGGATGATTTTCACCTGTCATATAAACAAACGAGATGTGGTGGTGTTGGGTTCGGCCGTGCAGCTCGAACTTTAAACTTTCACCATTTCGACGAATGCAGATTTGAGTATGTTGATTTGAAGACTGATTGTGTGAAAGGTTCTGGATGATTAATGTTCTCTGTCTATTATTTTATAAATATTAGATCCGTTGAGGTGGGTTTTGTTGCTTGTTTCTCTTGATTTGTCAGAAAAAGAAATTAAGGATTCCTACTTTTTAGGTAATGTGTAAGGAAACTTGAAATTCGGATCAAAAACCAAATAAGTAGGGTTTTTTGTTTTTATGATCTTGGTAGGTTCCCCCTTTTGTCAAAAATATTAATTAAATGTAGCAAATTACAAAAATTATTGAATTTTTTGTCTCGATAATGGTCGCAGATGCGCAAAAATTGCAAAAAAAGTTTACAAGCAAATCAGTAAATCCATTTCATATATCAGATTTCACCTGCGGTGCACCACAAAAAGTTTATTATTTGTCTGTATTTGTTTTGTAGATATTTACGTGAATGATTACTCTCCTGTAAATTTAATATAAAAGCAGCATATAGGCTTTCATAAATATTTCTTATTTTTTTCTTCTGACTGTTACTTAGTTCTTTTTATATATATATATTCAAATTTTTCATCTCAGAATTGACTGTTCTCTATTTCTTTTTCTTTCTTTTTCCTATTTCTTATTCACATCATGGATTCGTACATATTAGACTTCCAAATCGGTTCTATCAAAACTATTCACTATCGAAAATGGTACAGAATGCAAGGAAATCAGGAAAACTTCAAAATAATTCATAATAACTTTCGAAGCATCATAACCAAAGCAAAGATATTGCGAATTAGTTCAACCCAGGGTTCGTTTGATTTAAATCATTTGATTCAATTCATGATTTAAATCAATTATTTTATTCGAGTGATTTTTTTATTTTAATCATGATTTATTTATATTACAAAATATAGTCAAAATTCAAATCAAACTGATACAAACTGCAAATATAACTATATTCTTAATATTGAAAAAAATATTGGATATTTAAAAAAAAATACAACGGTTATTTTCATTATAGTATTTGTACAGAAATACCAATTTTCCCGCATTTTCCAGTTTTAATTTATTTCGTAAAATGGAGTGAAGTACTCCAAATGTAGAAAATACTCTTTCTACAGAGGTTGATGAGAAGGCAGCACATAAAAACTGATTCAAAATAGGAAGAAGTTTTGCTGCGGCAATATTCTTTTGTGAAACCCATCACTGTAAATCACTAACACTGGATAATAATAATACGCCTTACTGGTGGAAATGGTTCAGTTTTGACCTCAAGTTTTATAATGAGTGGTAAGAATCCATTTTTCCTATACATTTCTTGTGTGATATTTAATGCTGTATCTTTTTCTGCACTCTAATCAATTTGAATTTGGTTTTTCTTGTATCCAAATTATAAGCCACAAAATGATAAGGCTAGGGCCTGTTTATATAAAATGTGAAAAATTCACATTTTTTGTTATTTTTTTTATTTTTTAATAAAAGTCAAGATTTTTAATTTTTTTGAAAAATCATGATTTTTTCGAACTCTGGTTCAACCTAAGATTTGTTGAAGTAGGGAAAACACATGCAGATAAATTTGTGAGGAATGAAAACCAAAAAATATCTGAAAACTCCAATTGAGACGAAAAACTGTAGGAAAAGACGGTCTAAAAGCAAAACTATCAAAGCTGTCTCGGAATACTATTGCTTCAGCTTCAACACATATTGAATAAATGTATAGACTTGAAGATCTAGCCTGATGTATTAGTATTGTCATATCAATTTTCAAAAAAAAGGAGACAAGACAGTAGCAACCAACTAAGAAGAAAGGTTCTTGAAAAACTGACTGAGATCATTCATAACAAAGTATATAGACTAAACTAATACGGTTAAAAAAAAAACGTCAACGGAAGATGCTGTTCTCGCACTTACTGAAAAAATACACACATCACTAGAAAAAGGACGACCATGTTTGAGTGTATTCATTGACCTTTCGAAGGCTTTCGATACTGTCAGCCACCGATTGCCGATTTGGAACAGCTTTCAGTGACATTTTCAACACATTTCCCTCGAGGGTTTTCATCTACTATGTTTTAAAAGCTAGTGAGTACAAGTTATTTTCGTATTTATTCAATTATGAAAATATCTTTAAATTTTTTGTATATTTGTTGGCTTATTTTCATTTTTTAACGAATATTCCAGGTTTCCAGAGAGAAAAACCCCTCAGAAGCTCCTGAAAGCTTGTGCGAGCAAGAAAAAGACCGTGCTGGGATTTGAACCCACGCCCTTATTATTGAGAAGCGAGCGCTCTATCTACCATCACGACCACCACGGCCCATAAATGTACATCATAGAGACTAGAGATAACCAACCCGAAATGAGAATCTACGGTAGCGCTTGAAGACATATCTCAATAAAAGATCTTTTTTCAAAATGTTAAATTGGTGTTTTCTGTATTTTCAGATTTTCATTAAATTCTTCGGCAAATTCTCCAAAACCGATCCGATATATCACGCCCAGTTTATGAGTGAGAATGTATTGTGAAAGATAGTGGGCGTGCATCTAAAATTATTGTATTCAGTCTCGGGAGCACAATTATCTATCCGTGCTTACCCTGCAGGGCCGCATCAATGCATGCGATCTATTGACCCGTTTGGCGAGGAAGAAATATGGGTCATTGAAATCAGATTCATGCGAACTACTCTGAAATGAACTGTGGATACGAGGTTGGATTTTTTATTTCAGGCAAGCTAGGTCTGTTTACAAATCCACATTATACTTTTCTCATTCTTTAATTGGAGAACACCAATTGAAATTTTGCACATTCTGTTAGTTTCGAAGATAAAATTTTCAGAGATTTGGAACTCTCATATGCATCTTGGAGATGAAGAAAATATCAATCGAAATAATCACCTTTTTCATTCATGAAGTAGGAGGAGATTGGGCCATGATAACATTCAACCTCATTTCCATTAGAAATAATCGTCAGCACAACAATTCAAAGAGGCAATGCGTTTTCTGTTATGGATGCAATTTCGTCATTGTATTCACTGAATGAATTATTGTATCATCCTGATTTTTCCACTGAAGAAGTATCAGTCTTCAAAGATCACTTTATACCGCCTACGAAATCATTAAATTTTTTTCACCTTCTTTAAATCACAGGATTATTCGACCGACAAGAGTGTTTATGCCTTATTCATAGGAATCCCATTTCCACATTTGGGCAAAGAGGATTGAAGAATGTAGGATTTTTTTCTATATGAATAGCACGATACAGTGTTTTTTGAAATTTTTTTCAAAAATTATTTTTCAGAGGATTTACTCACTATCTACTACATCAAGTATCAAGCACGAAAGGGGATCTAGTGAAATCTTTGATTAAAATTGAAAAAGGGTGGATAACACAGTTTATCCGTCATTTCAGTAACGTTACTCCTTGTTTTGGTTACTATTCCTCAGCAGATGCGGAATAGATTTCAAGATAATCTTCTTATTGGTTTAGTCGAAGATTTTAACAAAGTAATAGTGGAGAATCATCCACCACCAAAAAAACTAATTTCCTTGTACCGCTTTCCATTCGAGAATAAGATATATTCCTAACTGATTGTTCCAAAGTAATGAGTGGAACCACAAAACTGAATGCAGCATTTGGAATCTGAAGAAATTGGCGAAAAAAGCGCACACCTGCAAAATTACTGGAAGTAAATTATACGGAAATGTAAGCTTATATAAGTTAACTGAATGTGTACGTTAATTAAATCCAGCAGCAAATTAGCTACAGAAATCTCCTTTTTCAAGTTGATACACAGTAAAGTACTTGACCCATGTAAATCAGTCCGTATAGAACAGCCCACCAAAAAAAAAAACGAATAACAATGGGAAACCGACCATGTATTGAAATATGATTTGTAATCTTGCCTTGTTCATGCCACCTGCTAATTTAGCTTTCAATTCTGCCAAGCGTTATTTACTTGTTAATGCAAATTATGTTTTGTGACCTACATTTCATTGAGAATTCGCCGTTTTGAAAGTGAAAATGTTAATCCGATATTATTTATAGTTTATTGATCCCGCAGACAAGATAGATATGTTTCTGATTTCAGAATACTGGTTTGTGAGATATTACCGTGCCTGCATAAGGAGAATGCCAAGATAATTTCGAGGTACCATCGCAAATTCATTCAAGGAAACATGTTTGCATATAAAAAACAATAAAAATTAAATAAGCAATAGATCACATAGAAGATATAATTTTGTTTGGGGGTTAAATGGCCTATTAATCCTTGCATTTCGATTTTTTTTACTTATTTCGCCTTCCGTTTGTTATCATTTACAAATTATTGAGAAAAATTGTCGATGTCGGTTCCTCAACCATATTACAACTTCCATGATTTTTCTGTGTTGTTGAATTGCCTATGATTTCTGAATATTTTTTTGCGGGTGGCGGATCAATGTTGGATTGTCAAAACCTGAAAGAAGCAGCTTCATCATTAAAAGCGGAAAAGAGAATGGCATTGATAAGACTGGACACACTATTTGTGGAAACTAAAAAAGCTGCGGTAATGCTAGGGAAGAAACCATATTTGTAAATTAGACCACTTTTTATTTCATAAAACTCTTAGATTCATTGAGAACAATGTTTTCAAAAAAACTGAGTCCCTTAGAGCCCTGCTGAAGGTGCTGCAATCATAGAGAAACGATGCGACAAGAGGCAATCGACGACACTAGCGTCAATACAAGAAAAGTTCGCTCATATTCATATCTAGTCTCCAGAGATCAGACTTCAGTTCTCCCATGTACAGAAATTATAGAAATAAAGTTTGAAAATTAATAAAAGATAATAAAAATTGGTACTACAAACAGAAACTACTTGAAAATGGAAATATAATTATAAAAAAACTGGCAAATATTGAATGAAGCAACAAATACAGCAGCAAAAAATGCAATATCAAGTAGAAGTCCATAACAGATCGCGAGGGAAAAGGAATATCTGAAAACTAGTGCAGAGCCGCCTTTTTTGATATCTATTTCGCAAAACTAGGGAATATGGCAAAAGATATAGATGACATTTTCCTATTAGAAGAAGATATCAATAAACTTCTACAAATCCTTCCTACACTTATCACCAGTATACAAAAATAACATCACTTTGACCATTTCAAATTCGAAAAACAATTGTTCTCTCGGTCCTGACGGAATTAGCACAAAGATAATAAAAAATACACACCCGTATCTATTAGAGCCACTAGTCTATCTCATTAACCCTGCCTTTAGCAAGAGCAAATGTCTTTGAATACTGTCTTGAAGACAGATTACTAAATTATTTCGTCAAGAATTACATAATATAGAAGTAAAATGCGGTAATCGAGCTATCTAAGCAAGACATAAAGACGTTGGAAACCACGAAATGGAGAACCGGCTCTCGACGTATTTCAGAATTACATCAAGGATCAAGGGGAGATCCCAAAGGGTAAAAATCGAAGACACATTGTAATACACATTAACGGTTCCACAAGGGACAATTCTGGACCCTTCACTCTTCTCTGTATATATAAATTATATTTGTAGCATCAAAAACATCGATGGGGAAGTAATTTCATATGCTGACGACACCGCAATTGTTTTTACACATAATAAATCCAGAACTATATCACAGACTACAGCTTTATGAGGATGAAAAAATGGCCAAATACAAATCATCAGAACTTGAATATTAGTAAAACTAAATTCATGGCATTTACACTCACCAAAACCGACTCAATACATAGTAGTCATAATAGATCAACACATGAGATGGGATGAACACGAGAGTTATGTGGTCAATAGATCCAGGAAACTTCTACGTAAATTTTACCTACTTGGAGAAATCATGAGAAAACAACTTTTACTTATAGTTTACAATCCATTAATAGAATCATAAGAAATTGAGTTGCAGCCTGGAGTGGGGTATTCAAAAACTTAAAAAAATACAAAATTCCATTTTTAGGATTATCTTCAAGAAAAATAGGTTATTCTCCATACAGCAGCTTTTCTCGGAAACTCTAGTCTTGAATTTGAAAAGACTTTACATTCTACAAAGTTTAACCTGGATTTACAAGCACAACTACGTTCCCAACAATCTAGAACTACGAGATTTACTACCGATCTCACATCAGATATCCCTAGATTCAGCAGTACTCAAATAACTATACTATATTTAATTAGGCCCCAAATAAAATAAAAATAAAAGAATGTAAGAGTCAAAAAAGCGTACGTTCTGGGCTATTCAGGACCTTAGTTGTCTTCAAGGTCTAGTGAATCGGCCTCTTCATTGCCTCTATAACTTTCGTAGATGTTGAATCCATGTTAACTTATGGTCGAAGATTACTCCCAAGTATTTTTCCTCCTGGACAAATCGAATTTCGATCCCGTTCAGTACAGGTGACCTGAGTCCTTCCAGTACTTTTTTACGTGCAAATATAACTATTGTGGTTTAATGAAGGTCCACTGTCAGCTCCTCTTTACACCACCTGTCTGTGTAAGCTCCGAGACTGTTCTTGCAAATTTGCCTCTTGCATTAATCTCAAGGTCGTCGTACATCCTAAGCAATGAAAGCTTCTAGATGCTAGTCCATTAGGATGGCCCAGAGTAGGGGCGATATCACCCCTTCCTGAGAACATCCCCTGTTTACTCTAGCTGTTAGTGTTATTCCGCCGATTGCTGATATGATGAGATCCTGTTTTTAAAGGTGACGGTTATCCACTGGCCCAATAGGGGAGGTACCCCTTTTTTTGGAACATAGAATCCATTCGGGCACTGGAAAAGAATATCATGACATGGTATACGGACGGGTCCAAAACCCCCGACGGAATTGGAGCAGGAGTCTTTGGGCCTCGCACCAAATACTCCGAACCCATGGGCCAGTTCCCCAGGGCAATTAACAAGCAGATACCCTGGCACGAAAAGGGGCATCAATGCCACTGATCGGGCCAGAACCATTCTGCGGACTTGCAAAATCTTACGTCCAAAAAGAACTCAATAAAACTGAAGAAGCAATGAGAGCAACATACTGACAAAGACTTCCAGGGCTAAGGCAGGCCAAAGATCTCCTCGGCAACTTCAACCGAGCAAGATTGAAGACACTGATTAACCTCAGCAAAACTAGTCTGAAGACAAGCACGGGATTTCTGACGGGGCACTGCAGATGCAAAGAACGCCTGAGGAAGCTAGGCTTAGAGGAGGACAGCACCTGCAGATTCTGTGGGGAACATCCAGAAACACCACATCATATATTGATGAAGTGTTATGCTGTATATCACAAGAGATTGAATATGCACCAGCTGACTGTGGGAGAAATACCACGAATAGACCCCCTCAAAATCCTCAAATTCCAAAAGGAATTGGGGCTTGAGGGGCTTCTGTAAACGAGAAAACCTTGAAATATCAGAAGAAGATGGGGCACAATAGATCTAATTAGGTCACAGCGCATCAGTCACCATCCATATCACCATTACAATTACCCCTTTTTTCACTAGATCGTTTGCTGTAGACTCAGTGTATGCATTATTGAAGGCACCCTCGATGTCTATAAATGTTGTAATGGCTATCTCATTGTCTTCCAAGCACTTTGTAGCCTGTTGAGATCGTCTAGTGCTAAGTATTTGCTGGCTGATAGAAAAAATTAAATGATAGTAATATATTTCGATTTGTGATGTGTCGCAATATCATTGTCAAGGACAGTCATACTGATTATAATGTTTGCCACTAGGGGGCGAGCTCCAGCGTAATTTTTTCGCAAGAATTCCTATCCACAACACTTCCCAATAGGCAATCTGCATGGACCAATCAAAACTCTATTTTAGTTGCGCCTGCATGGTGTGCAATGTAATTTTAGGTTACGTTGAGGATCAACTTGGATATCAAGGTCCAGTTTGGTCAAATTAGATCATGTTCCCTTCTTTTACGGCTTAAAAATGAAAAACGAAGGAAACATGATCTAACCTAACCAAACTAACCTTGCTATCCAAATTGAATACTTGGGACTACTATACCGCCTTAGCATCGATTCGAATATACCGCCTTGGCCAGGATAGTTCTGATTGGTTCATGCGGATTGCCTATTGGGAAGTGTTGAGGAAAGAAATTCTTGCGGTTTTTTCAATAGGTTCTGGTTGCGAGACATGAACGACACTTTTTTCATGCGACTTCATCCAGGAAAATTATGTAACAGTAGGAGTACATAGTGAGTGGCATCAGTGACTCAGTCTTCAACCTTACCTTATGGACGCCAATGTCCCTATTGAAAAAGAATGTGACCAATCGTATTGCCCATAGTAATCAGTAATAACTTTCAAATCGAAGCACAGAAGAATGTGGGACGGTCGACAATTTGTCTAGACCAGTATGCGTTTAGTGTTTGGACTCTAATTCACGTTTAGATGGTAATCAGCGGACTCGATCTTATTCAGTTGCACTATTAATCACGAGATGTCGCTACTTTTCATGCCTGGCTGAGAAAATGCCACCGTCATCTTTTATGTGGAATTGCGTGTTTGACCGTTTGAAGGCATGTCTGCTTTTCCGTCTTCATTTGCTGTCAATTAAACGAGTCTAGCTTTACTGCTTCAAATGTATGAGACTGGTAATTTGTTCTGCAAATATTTTCGCATCGGCTACTGAAAACATTGATATTTATTTATGTGAGGAGGATCGGTGGAAATAGAGTGGATGTGTTTTCGAAACGCTCTTCTCGGTTTTGCATACTTGTTATGTACATCGGATAAATGATTCAAACTTTATGATTCAAGAACAGGGAAATATATTCCAAAATGTTTTATATAGTGAGCGTGATGAAAGTGGAGACGTACTTACAACGAATTATAGTGAAACGACAGTTTACGTAACAAGAGTTGAAAGAAGCGTATTACGTACGAGAAGAAAACGTTAATTCAATAGTGTTTAGTTGCCATAAAATTTGACTAAGGAAACACTAAAAACAATTTTGTCTATTTTCTGCGATAATTTCATATTTGTTGACTAGTTTCGGTTATTACACCATTTTCAAAACTAAAAGAATCAATGAAGCATAAAATTTGAGTTATGAACTATACTTTTTCTATTCCCACATTCTTTTAACAAATCAATTGAATAACTACAAAGATAATAAAAATATTATATGCTCTTTCTTATTGGAACAACAATAACCTAATTACTATATTTTACGAATGATTGTAATAATTATTATCACCGTTATGTTCATCGTTGGCGTTAAAATCGAATAAATTTACCAAAGTGACGATGGCTTCGTTTCTTCAGACAGTTCTTCAAAATAAGCTGTTCAGAAGAGTGAAACAGTTTGGATGCCTCAATTTTTCAATATTCAAAATGATGAATTATCTAATTATATCCACAAGTTATTCAATATCTAATAAACTTAATGAACTTGGAATGAATGTCACTAAATTAGTCAATTCCTTCCATATCATATCACAGATATTATGTCTCCCACTGATTTAAACATGCATCGTTATTTTCACTATATTACGGAATAAAAATTAGTGGAACTCGTATTATAGTTGTCATTTTTTTGTCATTGTGTAATAAAGTCATTATTATAATGTCTTCGTCGAATCCACCGAAAGAAAAACCTCCTTTAGGAATTCCACATAATCATCCACACAGATGAAATCGAATATGCATGTATAAAACGCGAAATAAATCTCTTTCTCTAATCTTTTACTTTTGGATTTCGATTGTAACACTGAATATTAATGTGAGATATTCTTTCTATGTTTCTATTTATTTCAGGAGTGGGTCTTTTATCTCGAATAGTAAATCATTCCACTACTTAATAGATGACATTTTTATTATCCACTGTTGATGATGATTGGAATGGTTGACATGGTGGAAAGAGGTCATTGCTTTGCTTTTATTTTTGATGGTCTCTAAAATGAGCTATTAAGAATCCTATAAAAATAGTGATATTTTCGGTAGCAAAGTGGATTTTTTATCACATTTCTTGCTTTCGAAAACTACTCTTTCAAATCGGACTGGCTGTGAATTACCATAAGTATGGGCTCAAGAACGAATATGAATGAAAAATATTTTATACCATCAAATATTACTTGCGTTTCAACCATTCCATTTTCTTTCATATTCTTGTTGACATGAAAAGAGGAATCCTGCAATGTTCATAGAAACATCGTGAAAAACAAGGAAAGCAAGGTATGAAATACTTTTTTGATAAACTGCTATCAATTTTGTTGTTAAATGAATCTTTTACCTAGAAAAATACTTCATTGTAATTAACAAAAGAAATAATTAATAAGGTAACGAGTTTCAAACATTCGATAATGACAAAAATATTTTTTAATGCTTGTATGCATGAAATTTTGTTTCTGTCAGTCGAAAAAAACACAGAAAAAAGAAGAGAAAATTAAAATCAAACCCGTTTTCACAAAAATTTAACAGTTATTATCAGAAAAAATAGTGGTTCGCGTATAAGAAGAAAAAACTTTACAAATAACTTGTCACAAATTTTTACTGCAAAAAGTTGAAACCAAATTTGACGTTACCAAATTAGATGTGTCATCAATTTGGCATATGGGTGAAAAATAATATAAGGAAGGAACTACTTCTGCCGATGCCCCGGCTAGAAAGAAAGAAACATGTAGCCGACAGCGCAACAACCTCTCAGAATGTTCGAAAAAATATAAATTAAAATGAAATAATGAAATTTGGAATGCATATGACAATGATAGCTCAAACAAGAGGTAACATACATGAAGCTCTTGAAAAATTACACCCAATCAATTTAAGTTAAAATTCCTCAATATGTTTAGTGAGTATGATTTCACCCATACGCTAAAGCATTTTTCTGTTTTGTTCCTCCCTATCGGTGGTAGTTTAGTATACAGTTTTGGTCCCCAGTAATCAATTCCTTGTTGTGTCTTTCCCAACCGTTGAAGTGGGATTTTTAGGTCGTTTTCAGATCTTGTATGAGAGGAGTGGCTTTCTGAATTTGTGGTAAATTGATCTCTCAAGTGGACGTATTTCAGACATTAATAATTGTCCAGTTTTCTCAATATTCTGTAGGGTAATATTTTCTGAAATCATATATTGTGGCCTCTGTCAATGTGAGCTGTAATTTATTTTCCTCCAATAGTTTTACCTCTCACTAAGAAAATGGTATCATCTGCATATATTGCAGTACTAAATACGTCAATGTTAGCTAACAGGTCGTTGATGTATGTATGAAGAGGGTTGGCCCTAAGATTGATCCTTATGGTACTCCTTGAATTTTCGATTCGGCTTGTGATAACTCATTTTTCCACCAGATTAACTTCTATATTTCCAAAACACTGTATCTAGTTCAGATAAAAATTCTACGCCAACATGACTTCTGGCATTTCGAATACGGCAATAAAAATATAGCATTTAAACCAATTGAATCTATTAATGCCTTCGAATGCAAACACATTATCGTCGAAAAGTTCCTGGTGGGACCTCAAACAAAAACTGAGCAACATTCAATATGACTACGCCCAACCCACATGTCAGTTACAATAAAGAAGTTCTGCTGGTTGAAGAATCAAAAGAGGAATGGGATGTGACAGAATTAGAATGGGTGGGAAATGCCTATTCGATATTTCGGAACTGTATAGAGTCGAGTATGATAGCTTCTAGTGGCAACAATGACGAATTTCAACATGTAAAGAAAAGAAGTATCGCCATTTCGAACTTGGATTTATCCGTATTAGCCATTCTCTGGAAATGAAAAGTGTATAGATGTATTCCACTCATTCTGAGTTTTTTATTTCTGAGTATTCTGATTCAATCTGAAAATCAAGTTCACTGTAACACATTGGACACTTTATTTTGTATTTTTCTGTAATTCCAATCCCTTTTATTCATCTATCAAAGATTGAGTGCACGCCACTGAATACGAAGGTCATTGGTTCAAGGCCTACCAAAACTACAACAAGAAGTTATATATGCAATCCTCATGTGATGGCTACTATTACACTTATGGAATGTACGACACCCGCCTGCGGCTCATGTCTCAACTCACCTCATAGTAAGGTATTTAAAACCCTAATCACATGTATTATGCTTTCAAGAGTTGCAACTCTTTATCATTCTTCAAGAACTTTTCAAAATTTAAAAATCCAAACAATCCTATCAATGTGTAACAAATACTCTCACAATTTTCACTCGTGACAACTATTCTCATGTTACTCAACGAAAATATGTTCGAATGATGATGGTAATAACGATAATTATCCTCGATAATGACTGGAAACACGCGAGACAATCGTTGATCCCCGTCCATTGTTAATGTCAAAATAATGGGTACCTTCCTAGATGATGGGTTCTTATGCAAAAATATGAGACTATTTACAAATAATCTCGTTGTACGATCTAAAAACTAGCGCTGGGCAAATAATGCTCGATTAAAAATTCATTTCGAAATGAAACCAGCAAGTTTTACAGATTCCCAGAAGCGAGTGAAACAATTTCAATCCAAATGAGAGTTGAACTCGGATTTGGTTCGTTAATTTCAAGTGCGTGTATATTAAATCGGAACTCAGGTTTCTGTCGAGTGTTAGATCAACAAGTGAAGAATTTCTCCGAAGCAAAGCTTCAGATGAGATTGCAAGGATTATAATAAAGTTGGAACATTTTTGCTGAAGAGTCAATAAAATCTACAATGTCGACGTACCATTCTTTCCAAACATTTTCAACGAGTGCTGAATACTTATATGACAGAAAATACCTACCTCCCTGGCTGATACTAAGACGAACATTGAACTATATCTGGATAGAGATTTGTGCAACGTTACTCCCATTGTTATATCCAAGTCGGTGACAAAGTTGTGGTCACCAGCTTCAGCATCTGAAATGAAACCCAGTTTATTGTCTAGAGGGACTCTGTTGCCTCTGCTTTTCTATGCAGAGACGCTCGATGATCTTACAGTCCTTATCCAGTATTATTTTTCAAGTGGGCACTCCAAACTCAAAATTCCAATGTTTTTCTGTTCTGTAGGAAAGTTGTGAAGGCTATTCTTGTGACCGTTTCTTCAAGATTTTGAGAGAGTGAGTAAAACCAAAACGGCAAGCATATTTGTGGTGAATCTTACTGTCACGTCTAAAGAGATAATCCAAGCCAAAATGTGACGTAACAGGTCTGAGGCTAAATGACCAGATAATGTGAATTGCAGTCGAACAATCTGGCTTCATAGGCAGAGGATATCTAGCAGGGTGATGTTGATATCCCCAATTATAAGAAAAATAACAAGTGCCTTGGAAAATTAATGGCTAGACTTTCACACTGATATAAAGTCGAAGAAAACCACTGGCCGAAGTCCAAGAAGGTTAGCTGGGCCAAAAAGTATGGAGCTGCTGGGGAACTCTCTGGACTATATCTTATGGAATAGTGAAGACCTTAGAAGCTCTGGTGCGGAAAAACAGTTTCAGGCTTCACGAAGAAGATGCTTTCAAGGGCGAGAAAAGGTCATCATTGAATGGATTGCGAAGCAAACTCCTATTAAATCTGGAATCTAACTTTGCTCTTTTCTATAAAATCTATCTCACTAATTTCAACGGTATACATATTCGGTGTTATGTGAAATACAGTTGTTATAAAAAAACCTTCAGGTTAGGTATATGGCAGCTAGTGTCCTGTTTTTATACCTCAACGTTATTGATTAAATGAATAAATGAAGTTGAAAGAAAACGATTACGATGATGCTGATGACTAACGATTTGGTCCTAGAGTGAGTTGTATTAATACTTAAAAAAAGGAATGGTTGGATCGTAAGTCGCTACCATCATAAATATACCTGGAATTCCTCTCAGGTCGACAAAGTGTTCGGTAATTTCCATTCTGAAGGAGACACCACCAAAAAACAGTAAGTTGCCTCGGAGCGCTACGTCAAATAATAAAAATATCCGTCCTCTACCCGCACAGGCTATGCCTTTGAGTACACCCTATGAGTATTTATGAGAGATTATTATTATTATTATGATTCATTATGTTTTCAGTTTCCACAGAAGTAATACATTTTCTGAAGCATTTTCCACATCTTTTTATTTTTTTTTCAAATTTTAATTCTGTTGTCTCTTCAATAATTCAAAATTATTGTCACTTTTTATGCGAGCTTTCCAGAAGTCTTCAAAAAAACAAGTCCTTTCATTTTTTTTGTTGGATTGTAACATGCTGGTTAGAGTATCAGAAGTTAGATCTAAGATTTGCTTCATGGATGATTTTATGAATTAATCAATATCGTTGGGAAACTTGATGGAAATTTTGTCTAAAGAAGTGCATTGGAATGAATAAACCAAGATTGGCCAAATTGACTGAAATTTCTTATGACACTTTAAGGAACTAGAGGAAACCAAATTCTGAACGCGATTCCAAGTCAGTTTAATGCCTCTTTGTAATCCAGAGATTATAGAGGACCATGGAAGAATCGATACCAGTTTTCCTTTCTCATCATTCATTAGTTTCGTTTTTTCTTCATTCAGCGATAGTCCGATTTCCAAAAATCTGATCTTGCCATTTCGAAAAGGGATAACGCAATTTTTTCATCGTTTTCAATCAGCACAATATTATAATAGTAAATCCAAGAACAGAATTAGGATAGTAATTTCTTATACTTTTATTTATATGAAAAAAATTATCGTGGAAATGTTTGAAAATGCCATATGCAATGGTATATTGAAAGATTTATTTTGATTATTATGTATAACATTCGAATGGACATTTTTTTTATTATAGTATAAATATACTGTGCCAACTAATATTAATATTTCTCTGTTGCTTGGATATTTCCTTTTCTGATGTATTCTATGGGTTTCTGAATTTTCTGTTTAGTTTATTTTGTGAATTTTCTTCTCAGCGCATAAAATGAGTTTTTGACACCTGATTGTAGTTTGTGCATTTTATTTTTGAGAAAATCAATCTTGAATCTTTCTCAGCATCACTGATGGCTTGCATTCATTTTGTGATACTTTCCTATAATATTTGCATCATCAATATATTTTGCAGTTTCTACAACATTTCTGAAAAATCCAGAACATAATTCACACTTGGATTCACAATGTTGTAATCTCTTGTCGTTGAATTTTTCGATTCTTTATCCTTCTGAATTTTAGAAGTGTATATACTAATACCTCTCATGTACTTGTACTATCGATCTTTGTTGATTCTATTCAGTTTCAGACTTATTTTTTTTGTTGAAATAATTTCATATAATTTTCGACATTCGGCCTTTTTGTATTAAATTTGATGGACTAGTTTCCTGTAAATCCTGCTCGTCAGTCTCAAACTTCAAACCAATCATCTTAAAACGCGTATCCATGAAATATATTCATGGAAAATTGTAGAAGTAACTGCAACTGAGGGAAATAAATTGATATCATTAGTGTATCAAATTTTTCCACTAGTACGAAAATGGAAATGAGACATTCGACCAAATTAAATTATGCAACGCGTATCTCCCAATTAATTTCTCTTCGATCGATTCGATGAGGCCACGACGAGAAAGTGCAATTGACCTCTTAAATTGTGTTGTTTTGAGGTAGCTTAAAAACTGGACCCATAAACCAATGAAAGTATGTGCTACAACTCTGGTTTCCAAAGTGGACATTGCCTTCTCGGTGAGGCATATCATCCGAAATATAAACAACCGATTCGTATACGCACTGGATGATATTTGGCGATCATTTTTTTCTCTAAATCGAAAAGAGAAAGTTCAAGTACGGGAGTTTTTTTCTTAAATTGAATTAGGTTATTGGCGAAGTGGCGGTGTGTTTTTTTTAAAAGCTTCTGTAATGTTTCGCACGAAGAATCGAGTCTTTTTCGTTTTAAGAGAAAGTTAATACGTAACTTTCTCTGTTACTTACAGCAAAAAATTAGAACTATACTAAGTTTTCTTCAATATAAATTAATGCGCTACACATTTGTTATAAATTTCCAGAAGTTTGGTTCACTTGATTGGTATATTGAATTCAAATGAAACGCATAAATGATCGACTACGTTTACAGTGATTAGTTTCACAAAACTTAATAAAGTCATGATTCATGAACTGGTGTCATGAAATATTACCATTGTTCATTACTTTCCTTCACTTTTGCTATTCCATTATTTCAGTTTCATTAAGTGATTCAATATAATGAAGCTGTTTGCACGAGACATTCAAAACGTTGGCCCAACATTTATAATTCAGTTATTGTTTGAATTGAATGGTCTCTCTTAGTACTGGTAACAGGACAATTAGTCTGTTGATGAAAAATTGTGAAAACATTCATTTTGTCACGAGAAGGAATAATCGACACCGTCCACACCTTTTTTTAAATCAAAGGGTGTTTTTTGTGGACTAGGAGGCAAATACGAAGGGGTTCAATATTCGAAAATGGCATTGACTTAAAACATCAGTTCAAGAAGCGATATTCTATCTCTTGAAACAAAGAAGAAACCCGAAAAAAATGGTGTTCTTACCTTAAAGACAAACCGTCATGCATTAGTTGATCTTGTACTCTTAAAAAACAGGCCATTTTACTCTTGAACTATGAAACCTAATGACTTTTTTGAAAAGATTGGCATTGTTGAGAGATCAAGTTATCCGATGGAAAGGAAATTCAAAAAGTATTCGTTGATAGAAGCCTGAATAATTATTCGATGAAAATGTGTGGGTGGTTTACCTCAATCTAGAATGTTCGAGAATACACTCGAATGTACTGAATTGATCTGAAATAGTTTAGAACGTTCCCGGATAATCTAAACCAAGAATATTCTAGGATTTTCGATGATAATCTGAACTGTTATAAAACGATCTAGAATGATTTGAAATGTTTCAGAATGCTCTAGAAGATAATAGAGTAGGTAATTCGAATTGTTCTGAAATGGTTTACAATCATTTAGAATAGATAAAATGAATGAGAGAACTGTGGAATGATCTGGAAAATACGAGACCGCCATGGATTGAACTAGAACAGACTCCCTTGAATGGTTTAGAATTTACAAAAAAAAAAACTTAAGTGAAATTATTTGGGATCATATATTTTTGCACAGACGATGAGATTGAGCATTAGAAACCACAGAAGAAAAAAATTTTGTTGATATACTAGTCATCTTCAGAAATCAACTATTCTGGCGATGAGCATTGCTTCCTCTTCTTCCTATTTGGCATTTTTAGCCTTTAGATACTTTGCATAGGCATGTACAACTAATTCCACTATTTTTGTAGTTGCATTGTAATGTAGAACACCTGCTTCTGAATGCACATTCTACCAACTTCAGAATGTCTTCAGGAGCTGCTTTTAATGCCATTTTAGTGGGCAGCAACACATTTCCATGTCGTTTCCAACCCCACAACTGCATTTGATAGAAACATCTAAATAAGTGTTGAACTGCAGAAAAAAAAGCGAGTGAGTTACAGAAACACGTATCCGAGGAGTTGAAAATAGAGAATAGGTGTTGGGATAGGGCTCTAGTGTACTTGGCACTGTGACAGGTGTTTCTTTTGAAAAGGACTGTCAAAACATGAGTCATTTGCTTAGATTGTACCTATCACAACAAATATTTCAATTTCGACCCCCCAAATCTGCCCCTTTCCTTCCTAAAAGACAACCTATCACAATATAGACACTTTTATGGACCCTTTTGATAATTTGTTTTCATGAAAAATGAAACGTTTTAACAAAGTATTATGAACGGGTAAATTTTTTAAGTAGGCACTTCTTTATCTTGTAAAAAACGATTATTTTATCCTAACTTTATTCACAGACATTACTTGTTCGATACATAAATAAAAAGTACCAGCTTATTTTACAAGTATTAAGCAAACATTACGTTCCATCCTTCTATCCTAATTCAAGTTTGTCTGGCATTTTTAATGAAATAATATTATGTAGTTCACACTTGTACAGAACCAGTTTTTCATCTGTTTAAATTCGATTCATTATTTCACTATGAATATTGCATCGGCAAATATGTTAATAACTCCGCATTAACATTAATGAGAAATAAAAATTAATGAACGGTATAAAAATACATTATGCTTCTCGCGACCTTGATTCTTGTTTGTCACCCACATGGATTTAAATCTGTTGGCGATCCGATGCAAGGACAACCGCGCCGCAGTGATTTTAGAAATATTTCAGGCTTAGTTACATTAAAATTTTAAATTTTGTCTGCACAATGCAGTTTGTCTGGATAATTTTTGGCATTTCTCGGAGTTCGTTGGATTTTTTTTGGGTTCCGAACATGTAGGTATTTGCTTATTCGAGATGAGGAGAGATAAACGCATTAATGCTGAACTATTGAGTTTTTAATTAGCATTTTTTTCTTAGGGAATTCTTTGCAGTGTTTGTTATTCGAATTTGATGATACCACTAACTCCGTAAAACAGTTTGATGAAAAATGTATCTTCGTAATATTAATTTTCTACAAGTGTCGTAAAGTGTACCTAAAATGTCTAATTATTCAATATCAGAATATCATTCAATTATTTAACGGGAAAGCGCGAAACAGATACTTAAGTGTGATTAAAGTTAACTTTATTTCACGCTTATTGCTAGACAACAGACACGTGTATACGACAACAGGAACAAATAGATCAGATTTTTGTGACGTTTTGTAGTTTCGTACGTTAATATTTCCTACCCGTGAAGAAAATACCACCACTTCACTTACCTACTTTATAAATAAAAAACATTTTTTTGTACAATTTGCCAATTCTGAAATAAAATTTGATACCTAACAGAATGCTAAGGTTTTCTCTCATGAGCTTGAAAAAATATTCTACACTTCTATACGATCCAAATTTATTTATTCCATTCCCTCTCTATTGCACGATTAGAAAAATATTCTAACATTTTTATTGTAATGGAAAAATTACCCTTGACTGTTATCGAATTGATAAAAATTTGCATTAGAGTGTCAAATTTGAGTTTTTATATTGATACAGATCTGAGATTTGAGTAACATGTGAATCAAATAATTCGAAAATTCTGTTCTGATATATAAAGTTGATTTTATAGTCATATTACTTATCTTTGATCAGAAATCAAAAACCTCTTTGTCCCTGGTTTTCTCACATATAAATGACTGTGGTTTATGGCCCATGCATCACAAAATATGACGGAAATATGAGAGCGTTGCAGATAGAAGAAATCAGTTGGAATGGCACATAACTGATAAAAAAAATTAAATTGATCTGGTCTTTTCTTGAAAATTGTCAAAACCAAGTTATTGTACCACAAATTGAGATTTAGAACAGATGTTCCAACGATCATTCCTATAACGCTTGCAAGAGTTTGAACTTGTTACCTCCTGATATTAGGGATGTGCCTGTTAATTCTGCTAGCAGAAAAATCAAACATACGCTTTTGCATAATATACTTCTGATTGATTTTGATATATGAAATGATTTCAATCCTCTCTCAGCAGTTGCTCAAATAAAGATAAAGAGATATTTATCTTTTTGTCACTTCATCATTTTGTACATATGTGGGTATATAATAATGTAATGTAATGTATATATATATATAGTATATACAGGGTGTCCCGAAACTATGGTGCCAAATTGAAACAGAAGATTCCTCTTAAAAAATAAATAGGGCTTTCCCAATATTTCTCTTCTCAAATGTCGTCCGTTGCAGAGATACAGGGTGTTGAATATGAAAAAATAAAAGTGATTTTCATTCATAACTTCCACAGTTCTAAAAGTTTCTGAAAAAAAATTTAAAGAATATTTTTGTTCAATAGGTGCTTCATTTCGAAAAAGAAAACACATTTTCAGTTGATACCAGTGGCGTACTAGAAGGGCATCATGGTCCCTTTTCTCCCCTATTTTTTACACCACTGGTGAAATCAGTAAAATTAATAAGTTTTTGCATTCCCCTTTCAATTTTGAGTAAAAAATGTATACCTGTTTCATTTCAGAAAAATCAACCGTTTTCAAGATAATTTCGCTTTTATGAATACAAACAAACATAACTAGTAATGAAAAAAATGTTCGGCTGAAGTGAATTTTACAATCCTAATTACTGGTTAAACTTACAACTAGTTATTCTTCCAAAAAAATCAATGACATTTCCACATTCATTTTTTCTTGCAGAGGTATAGGGCGTTGAAACTGGAAAATAAAAAGGCAACTTTCATAGTTACAAAAAAAAACTAAACTAAACTTGAAGGTTCTTGTACGCCACTGGTAACAACTGAAAATGTGTTCTCGAAATAAAGCACATATTGAACACAAATACTCTTTACATTTTTTTTGAGAAATTTTCAGAACTGTGGAAGTTATGAATAAAAATAACTTTTAATTTTTCATATTCAACACCCTGTATCTCTGCAACGAAGGACATTTGGGGAAATAAATATCAGGGAAGTCCTATTTATTTTTCAAGGGGAATCGTCTGTTTCAATTTGGCACCATAGTTTCGGGACATCCTGTATTCATTGAACATTGATTAGCTGGCGAAACTCTATTATTATTATTATTATATTATAAATATTATGTTGCATGGTCAAATTTGACCAGATTATACATCTGCCAACATAGCAGTGGTGAAACAAATCGATATTTTCACACCTTAATCATCTGTAAAAAATTCCAAGTTGACTCAACATAGAAATGTTCACTTTTTAAATAATGAACGGCATACGAGATGAATATGAAATTGTTCAACTCCATCGAGAGTTAATCATAGATGATACTATTCAGTGGTGACAAAAATTTGAAATATTGATTCCGCATGAGTACTCATAGAGTTTAAAATTATGAAATTCGTTAGATGATAGGATAGGATTATTTCCCCTTCATTCAACATTTGCAATCGATGAGAGATTCAACGATGCGTCTATGAAAAAAACATAGTGTTATGAATCCAAGAAACAAACACTATAAATAAGTGTTTCGATATAACATGTTGAAATTAATGTATTTTCGAACACCATTTGCCTACATCTGTCAATACTCAATAGATTTTAATTGATGATTTCTACAATGCCTTTCCATTTCGTCCGCTTAATTGCTAGCTTGTTGCTAGTACCGCAGACACAATTTCTCTTCGTATTTTAAAGGTTAGGTCTGACCTATAATTTCCAAGTTGGTTCGCCTGTAGCGTTAAGATGCTTGTACTCGCAGTAGGGTTCAAATGTAAAGGTGTTTGCTTGAATGGTCACAATATAAATAAGTAAATGAAAGGTCGACTGCCGACAGCAATTCGAGGATATTTTTAGAGCGATGAAAGTTAGATTTGCTGGTCAGCTCAAAATATTGCGTAAGGAATTGTTATCGGTATAACATGAACATATTTTGCATTCATTCAAGTGCGATGAATATATTCAAACCGATCGGATCTCATTTAATTCAATCGTTTGTTGCATTGAATCCGTAATATATTTATAATTGTTCTTTCTAACTACGTTTCGTTAAATCATGGTTGATTTTAACCGAGGACCATCTGTATACTAGTGTCAAGGTTGGTACCTTTCATCTGATTGGTAGAATTCACGATGTCAACTACCAGTCTGTCAATATACCTACTTTACCTTTTCCTTATCGCCTTCCCTGATCCAAATAGAATCCTCTATTCAACTTATCGTGCCCTCATCTCCCTACTTTTTGATTTTCTCTGCCTGGAAGCCACACCGGAAGTATGGAACGTCTTCATTACAATTTACTACACCAGTTGAAAGCTGAAGATCTTCAAAAACAGTGAGCCATGACTTTAAAAAAGAAGCAATTGTTTTGCACACGTTTCCAAAAGTATGAATACCTACATTTGCACATTTGTTGTCTTTGAAGTACAAAAAGAAACGAGAAGTTTTGGAAGCGCTGAGTATCAATGATGCATAGGTTCGCACCAAATGTACCTTAGTTATTTCTTCGACATGCGTTACGAAGAATTCTCAAGAAACATTTATTTTTGTACTAGGTATTTTAATTCTAAAAACTCGTGCACATCTTCCCTTCTTAAGTTTTTTAGCTACTCTCTTCAGCATGCTCCAGTTATACCTATTATCACTTGCGAATGTTAATGATTCTCCACCTCTTGTAAAAATTCCTAACTTTGGGCTTGTGAGAATTTCGTTTAGAAAAAGTAATCAGGTGACTAAACTTATGTCCATATTTTCTTTAATTAACGTGCTTCGTAACATTGAGTACTAACTCCATAAACTTGAATAATGAAGTTCAAAAAATACTAGTAGGTACTATAATGAAATTCATATTTACAGTGTCTGATAGTTAAGCATGAATGAACTTAACAAAAAAATGCAAGTACTTAAGTATAATATCAAACAATTTGATTTAAAAAAACTTCACGTTCCGAACTGAAAGGAAACTATCATCAGAATCACCAATTTTCAAAGATTTCAGAACAAATCCAATTGACAGCAATGTGTGTTTGACAGTCAATATATAATTATTTGTTGCATTGTCAACGAAACGGCGAGGCACAGCTTACTCATTATTTTTCTTGATGAATAACTCGTATATATCTTTTTCAAAAATACTGAATGTAGAATTCGAAAACTATGTATATATTCAGTGATGCCAGCAGATAAAGTCTTGTAGTGATCATCATTATGATCCTTATTATTACATAAATAATTATTGTGTACAACTGTCAAAAAAACTTTTCTGCATCTCTATTGATGCGTAAATGTTAACTTTTTTTACTGCCAAAATAATTTACAAAATAAACATGAAATATTACTTTTTGAAGGATTTATTTTCATCAGTCTTTCATTAATTGATTATTCATCATAAAATAATTTTATTTATTGGAATAATAATTAATGATTATTGAAAAGAAACCAAGTGACTTTGATAATATTCTATGAACGGTATCGTAATGTTGGATCATTTTCTATAATAGGAAACTGCTTTTTCCTTGAAAGGAACTTCGATCATTAGTAAATATATGTCGCCAGAATTCTAGTTGGCGCTTAATACATTTGTACGTGATAAATGATTGCCAAGCTTTCGTTTGGAAGCTTTATCACAATTTTTGCAATTTGGAGCTTGGTTACTTTTCAATTATCATCATCCAATTAGTTATATGTAATAATTCTTCACGGCGACAAGCACCAAAATTAGGACAACCTACAAAAAAAATATTGAAATTACTACTAATCTTACAAAATTATGATTGTATCTGTACCTTATAAAGTAAATTTGTTTTGTCATCAGCATCTTGAATAAATGTATTGATATCATCCCTTGATAAAACTGTAGATTTCTTTCCTCGGTATCCGACGCTTTTGTTTTTAATGATCGGGACCAATTTTGAAAACTTCCTTATATCAATACTTTCCTTAACATTCAATGTACTTTTCAACATTGAGTAGACACTCCATAACGTAGGGGGTTTTATAATTTTTGATTTTTTCTCAAAATAGCATGTAAGCACATTTTCAGAAACCTTTTTTTACATGTTTTTTGTCGCACTGTGAAACTGTATTGGAAGTATTGATAACATTAAGGATAACATGTATGGAAAAGAGAAGTATTATGTAGGTAGTTAATTTGGACTTATTTTTTTCAGACAAGAAACTTTGAATAATATTTTCAAGACGTTGTCAAAAAGCGATAACTAGATGTATTGGAAGTATTTATTTTTAATATATTTCATTCATTATTTTGTCATCGCTGTTACTAGGTCTGTCAATTGCCCTAATTGAAAACATTCCTCTAACATCGAACGAGTGGAATCCTGTGCAGCTTGTAATGGAATTGCAGTGGTGAAAGTAATGGTTACGTATTTCCTGCGAGATTTCATTCTTGGGTTCCATCAGAACAACCCATCGATTAATATTCATTGCTCTCTGTCATTTAATTATAGACGTAAGGTTTGGCGAGACATTGAACTATCCGCGTCCACCAGAGAATTCTCTGCTGGCTGGTGAGATCCACGCACCGAATTCAAATTCCTGATCGCCGATAACAAATTCGATCAATTTAAAATGGTTTACAGCTGTGGACTTTTCTGAAAATTAATAATCTTCTAGTTGTTAATTATCGGGCATAGCGTTAATTTTAATATCTGTAATAATAAGATAGGAGGATGATTTATGCCACAATCGGAACCAGTATAATAATGAAACCATTAAGCGAGGTTTATCGTGCCTATATCGAACGATCTGTAAAGATCGGACTTGCTCGAGACACTGTTACAAACAATGTGAAGCTAGTAAACCATGTTTGTACTCTGCTGGCATAGATAATAGTCTGTGGGATGCATTTGGTGATGATATATTGCATTCCTGTCGTTTCTCGACGACAACAGAGAAAGTGTTGTTACCTTCCCAACATTTCCAATTTCTCTTCCGTATTTTATCCCGTGTGTATAAGTGGGCACGAGCCAGTCAGCACTGAAAAAACTCATCTAATATATCCGGCATTGATTTCAGCACACATTTTGAAATCGAATATACAGTTGAACATACTGAGGTGAAAAGAATATGCAGCTTTCAAGTTTCAGGTGACGTAGTGACATTTCGTCAGATATTTGTTCATAACAAATTCCTTAATGCAAACATGAATGTATTTTATTGCAAAAATAGCAAGGTAATGATTCGGGAAAGTTTTAGTAATCAGGAAACATTGATATATCATACAATTATTTGGACAAATCATCTCCAATTACAATTTAACAGTATCAATCTTATATCGAACATATCAACTGACTGCATTAATTATATAGGTACAAAAATATCACTGATGCTTTTCATTCAAGAGCTATTTCACTTCTAGTCAACTGATTATTATTTATGAGGCACAGATCCGACCTATACTCGAATACTGTTCCCAAACAAAAGGATTAAGGACAATAACGGTTAAACAAAAAATTTGAGTCACCCGGACGTTGATACTAACATAAACTCCTTAAACCAATATTATTGTTCCATAGCGAATGAATTAACCAAGATCACTTATCCAAAAAAATTCTCCAGGCGAAGATCACTTATCAGTCAAACTATTGTCACAATTATCGGATGAAGTCCTAAGTGCACTAGTTGTGGCCACAAAAAAGTCTTTTACGGCACGTATTTTTCCTTCCAGCCTAAAGACATACTATAATTATACCCCTGCACAAAGGTGGTGCCACTGTTGATCCAAACAACTTCATGCTCATCTCAATACTATGAACACTGTCCAAAATCATTAAGAAACTAGTAAAACATAGAATAATGGGTTTCTTGCAGAGACATAATTTATTGGCAGCTGAACAGTTTTCGGTTTCCAAAACAAAAAGTATATGAATGTTGCAATCTTTGATTTTCTTCAAAGAGTGTACCTGAGCCTGAACGAAAAAGAGCCGGCAGTACCAATATTTCTTGATGTTTCTAAAGCCTTTGACTGCGTGAGTCATGAAATTCTATTAAAAAAGCTTTTACATTATGGCTTTCGCAGTACATCTCTAGACTAGAGCAGACTAGAGCAGATCGGGATCAAAGGTTTGTCCTAAACAATGGTAGCTCTGATAGAGAAAAAATTGTACATGGTGTCACTCAGGGCTCTGTGTTGGGTCCCATTTAATTTCTGCGCTACATCTAGATATTTCTGGACACCTTCCATTGTTTGCTGACGATACCACATTTCTATGGCATAATAAATATCGTGATGCTTTGGTTCAAATTATTCTTATTGGTGAAGAAAAAATAAAAATGTGGTCCAATGCTAGCTGAAATTTCAGCCGCCGACACCCCGACCGTTCGACCAAACAAATAAAATTATAACATTTCATAGATTCATTAGATACCCCTTAAGCTACTCTCCGCACTCAAAGAACAAACAGTGTCATCTGTTGTAACTGGCTCTGGATGACACTGTGTATCGAAATAATTGTAAGCATAATTGCAGTATATGTTCTGTACAAATTAATTTGATTTTTCTAAAATTTTTCAGATACTATTCGTTTCTGAAACCGAACATGCATGTCAGTCTATAATACATTCAAATTCTTCCGAATTTAGTCCCATATGTTGAAGATTATAGGAATAGTGGTATTCCTGAATTTCATAATGAGAGGCCGAGAAGGGAACCTTGTGGTATACCAGATGTTACTTTAACAAGGGCAAAACTTGTTCGTTGATAGAATTTTCATCAAAAGATATCAAATTATTCAATAAAATTTCACCAATTTTGAAACATTTCGCGTTTTATCTACATCCCAACATATAATGTCATGATTCTGTCTCAGAATCATATAATTCAGAGTCGAAATTTTGACTTAGTATCTCAGAATTAGCTAGTTCTAACTAACTAATGCGTAGTTATGTCGTAAAAGAGCATCGATATATTCTACTTTTTGAATATTCATGGACATTTACGTGAAACTTACATTAGACTTTTTTCGTGAGTGGGTCCATGTAATTATATCACTCTCGAGTTTTTCAGAAATGATAACAAGAATAATATTAAACAATATTTGCGGATAATAGTCTACTAAGAACAATTTGCCTGAATTCAAATCAATACCAATTAACGTGCTAGGAATCGCACTTTAAAGGTAAGACCTCGTTAATCCTTGGCTCGCAAAAGTTTCGACTTTTGAGGTCTTTTGTTCGTAGGAGGATGACAGTTGGTTATCGGAACAAAACAATAAAAAAGACAAAAACAATCAAGAACTCGGGTCAAATATAGAGAACATCTTAAAGAATTAGCATTACATAATTTCCCTGTGCTAGTTTTCCTTCAGAAGAAGATCCATAGAGAAATTTTTCACAAAATGTATGGGTCCGGATTGATTATACAGTGGTAATGACCAAAATTAGTGCTTTCTGCCTTCCTATTCAACAAGAATTGTAAAGGAAAACATTTTACCAATGCTCAAATATTATATTAACTCGGTCATGATGACATACGTAATTAAAATACAAGCAGGACTTCTAGTATACTGTGTGTTTCACTTCTTATGGAAACAGCCTCGTATCTTCTGTAACTTTTGACGAAAAATCATGAACACGGAAGGGGTCATCCCACGAGATATACACTGCACGCCAGCAGCGATGAAACCATCCATTTTTCCGGAGAGGTATATTAGAGGGCAAAATTGGACGGAAATTCCTTCGGATTCATGTTCAGGGGCCCCAAATCACTGATAATACTCCTGTCCCCTGAAAAAATGGTTCTAGGTCAAAAATTACGGAAGATACGTAATGAGAAATTAAACAAATTAGAATATTTCAGAACTGAAACTTTTTTACGAGATAAGTATATTAGTAGTAATTCCGGGATCTTCTCCACGAATCCGAAGGAATTTTGGGACAATTTTGCCTCCTAATATAACTTTCCAGAAAAATAGGTGGTTTCATCGCTGTTGGCGTGCAGTGTCTATCATGTAGGATGGCACCTTTTGTGTAGTGAGTTCATTTTTAGTGTATCTCTCGATGCTTAAAATTTCATGGCTCTACGTTGAAAATTATGGAATATACGGGGGTGTTTCCATGAGAAGTGAAACACACTCTATATATCAAGGCATATAGAAACCCTTTCATGGAAAAAAACAATCATTGAGTGAATAAAACAACAGTTCTTTCGATTACATGCGCTTTTCACTAAAGAGCTACAGGAATATTGTATTTCTAAAAATATGTTCAAGGTTTCAACTATATCACTATTTGGAATTCTTTCATGCAAATGGTCAGCGAAGGCATCAAAATCTAATTTTCTGGGCTTAAGTGCAAAAACATTTTTTGAAAAATTGTAAAATTTGATTAAACCATTAAAACTGATAAACCTAATTTTGAAGACTGATTCATTTCGTACTCATTTAGTGATTACGATGGATATTAAATCGGATGTGGAACTGAGCATGGCACACATGATAATTAGAATCCACTTAGTGGAGTTTGACCTTTTTTCGAAAAATACTAACGTATGCCCACATACTAAAAAGCGACTATACCGACCGCTACCTCAGTTACCTTCGTCGAGGTTATTGATGCTTTCTTGATCGTATTTTATACTTCCTCTTCCATAATCAATACTTATTCCCCATGCGGAAGATCTTGCTTCGGTCTTTTTCTACATTGCAGTAAATTTATTAACACTTGAGGCGAAATGCTGCAGCAACTGGTAAAATGGCTATACATTACTGAACCAAATTGGAAATTGAGGTTTAGGAATTATTAAGTGATCTTCCTCCCCCATATATCAGGAAGAATAATACGGTAGAGTTCGAATACTGGCTATTAATGAGAGGATGTATACCGGGTGATTCGAATTCGAGGGCCACCATTGGGAATTCGGAAACTATAAGAGATACGAAGATGGTTGAATTGGGGCAAATATGCGCATATATGTCACCAGCAATATGTTGTTAAGAAAGTTTAAAAATTCCAAGTATATCCGGAGATATCCGAAAAAAACTGAAATTTTTAAAAAACATTTCGATTTTTTTTGGCGTTAGTTAACGATGGATATCAAAATAAATAGCATATTTACATTGCCATTTCGTCCTCGCTATACGACGGTATTTTCAGATTCACCATCCGACGATTCGTCTTTTGGCCACCATCAACATCATTTTTTCTTACGGGCGTGATATTAAATTGTTACAAATCAAAATAGAGTTTTTCATTCTGATTCAAAGGATGTATAATATGTGATACTTTGTTGTGTCACAACTTTCCATGACATTAAAAAAAAGTTTCAGTTGACTTCGATTCCATCAAAAAACACGTGTTAAACTAATCGATTTTTTATTACTTCATTATCTGTCACGTCTGCTGTTATTATCAAAACAATAATTACGTAGAATGTTTTTTTTAACAAGAAACGAGATTAAAATAAATTTTAATGAACTTTATCAGAAATATCTGTCTCCAACTACAAATGAACGAACGAAATAACACAACACTGACGAAGAAAAATCTGCAACATCAAAGCAACTGCTCAAAATCTCTGCCTTCTTCCTGAATACATAGAGGTGCTCGCCGTCCTAAGTTTTCTACAGCCCTTGCTATAATTATCCCTTCTTCTTGTTGACCGACACTGTTCAATAATGCCTTTTTCTAAGAAGAAAGTGTCAAGTACTATAAGGTCAGGCGACCTTGCCAGCCATTTCACGTGACCATTATTTCCAGTCTTTCACGAGACTCTCGAAATTCGAGATTTCTTGTCTCGTCTCGATTTCGAGACCAGATCGAGACGAGACTAATGGGTTTTTTCGAGAACGAGATCGCGTAAAACACTTCGAGATTTTTCGAGATCGAGAAATTATTTCGAGATTTCTCGATCTCGAAAAAAATATATGTGCTGCAATAACTCACAGCTCTAAATACTCCCAAAGATTAGTAAACAATCAACCACTCTGCACCCCGCTTCGCTACTCACGATGCCCGATCAGGCGGCCAGTGCTGTCAAGTCCAAACACAAGGGAGAAATGAGAATTATATCGATGATTATCATTATATTTTTATTAGATTCAAACAATAATTTTAAAGTCTTGTACAATGCTATTTTATATTTCTTTATTACAATAATAAAAAGATAATCATCATTACTTTAAAAATTAATTGATAGGACACTATTCGGTCAGTCTGGCCTTTTAGGGTAAAGAAATTCCATAAAGGGAAAGGGCCATAAATTCAACTTTATTTCTATTGTATTCTTTAAATATGTTAGTCCAAAATTTCGATAGTCTCGAATCGAGATCGAGAAATTGTCTTCGAGAAAAACATCGAGACGAGGCGAGAAAGTGCATTCGAGACAAGATTTCTCGTCTCGATGAAACCCTGATTATTTCCAATCTACCTATCTGTGAATCTTTCTTTTAGGTATTCACATACTGCTCTGGTATTATGTGGCACGGTAATGTTGAAATCAATATTGATTTGAATTTAAGAGAGGTGAATTGTCTAGATAATCCGCAAAAGCGCTTTGGAGAAACTCCAGATGAGGACCAAGGATTTGATCTCCGCAAATTCCAGTCCATACGTTCAAACTGAACCGTTCCTGTGGCCTTACTGCTCTAAACTCTCTGGCATTGTTCTGACTCCAGATGTACTCATTATTTCTATTGAACATACCCCAATTAGTGAAAGTGCTCTCATCCGTCCAAATGACCTTTGAGTGAAATAGGGGAAAACATTTCTATTCATTTGGACTAGGAAAAAATCTATACTGAATGAGTGAAATTGGATGAAATGAAGTATTAATGAAGTCTTCCCCATCAATCACTTTGATGGGTTTCTGCATATTCCTTAACAGAGTCATTCTTGGATTTACTGATTGCAAGACGTTGTGGAATTGCAATGAAAATTTTACTGATGATGGTGGAATAGTTCCTGAACGTTTGTCAATTCTAAGAAAATTTAAATTCTGGTTGAATTGTAACTTTTTATATACTTAACAAGGTAAATTCAGAATTGGGGCGGTCTTCTAGTTATAAACGTATCTTGGACTTACGTAAATAATTGGTGTATAATGCAATTTTTCAACGACAGAGTGCCAAAAGAAAATTTGGAAAAAATCAATCTGGATTTTGAAATTTGCTGAAATTTTGGGAACCGCTGTTTGGATCGGCAGCTAATAGGATCAAAGAGAACAAGCTGTGGGCGAATAGCACGCTTTCTGACTTTTTTTACCAGGTTGAATATATTCAGATTTGTTTTTTTTTTCATGAGTGTGACATTGCGTACGTACATATGCCATGAATTCGCCACCCATGGTAAGGGTGTAGACTTTTCATCCCATAACGTCTTTGGAATTCCACAGTGTATTCCTTCTTGTAATTGCCATTGTTTCCTTAGAAGAGGTTCGGAAGACAGCGGCTCCAACAATGTCGCCGAATTTCAAAAAATAAATTTAGTAAGAGTAAAACAAACCACGATAAGTTGATGAACTTCTACTATCGAACGAAGATTAATAAAAAGAAATTTTAACGAAATAATTGCAGCAATTACCTGCCTGCAAGGAGATTTCCAGTCCAGCTTTTCATCAATAAATATTCCTAAAAAGCAAATAGGTTCATGTTGAACATCAATATTGAAGTTGTCGTCATTAATAGAGGGATCTTGGACTGTACCAGGAGTTACAAATCTCACCAAGTTTGTTTCATCAGTATTGAAAAAGAAGTCGAGGTTATTGATAAAGTTAAAAATATTTTTAATTAATGTACCGCCAAATTTTCAGATGAAACTGAAACAGAAATATCATCAGCATGTGCAATATATTCCGGATGTTTTATACAAGCAGTTATGCTGTTTGTGTAAAATATAAATAAAATAGGTCCCAATACGGATCCTTGAGGGACATCCATGTTTACGTTCACGAAGTCGAAATTGATAGTACTTACTGAATTACGGTTTTTATTGGTCAATGAGAAATTGTTTGCGATCACTGAGAAAAGATAATATCCAGTCCAGTGCCACACCAGGCATTCCATAATTTTGTAAAATTGATAATAGGACATCATGATTGACACAGTCGAACGCTTTACTGAGATCACAAAAAATACCGACAGGACACACTAGACATTTGACTTTCATAAACTGAATTGAACATCTTATATTTGATATTTTTTATTATTATTAGAAGGTTCGAAGGCTACAATATGTGTAGGGTCAAAAACCGATTATTGGTGAAATGTACATCAACCTTGACAGCTGATTGCCTATTTGAAAATTGAAATTCACTTGTCGAACGTAAATACTTACTGCTCTATCTCTGGATATGTACCGTTCGAAATTTCAAAGAAACCAATGAAGTTTAACATACTTCAGTAAGACTGAATTGATTTGAATACCAAGGCGAAAAAGTCCATTAAAACAGCCAATCAATGAAATTTGCGTGAAATTACTCTTGAAATAATTATTGCCTCGACGTAGTTTCGTATGTGGGTACTCTTTTTCAGATAATTTTATTACCTATTAGAGGTTCTACCTGATTAGTCTCGCATTGATTGTTGATTCATTAACTGGGAGTAACAAGATTTGTGAGAAAATCAAAAGTGATATGATCATGTTTAAACAAGGAAACATTCTTAAATGAAAATTGAAAAAAAAATACTTTTTTATAGAAAAAACCTACCATAAGAATGAAGCATTTTTTGTAATATCTAACAGTAAAAAACTACTTCTCCGGCTATGGCCACGCAGGACATTGAACTATATTTGATAGATATAGTTAAGAGACCCTAACTAGAAAGAAAAATTCTCAAAGTGAAAATTTGCATTTTTATTCAGATAGATGATTTTTTGATTATTCAGATATCATTAATTTTTGTCGTATGTTTTTACTTTTTCAACATGAATAGCTTCCAATAATCTTGAAGAGTGAAAAATGTTGCCTTTCAGTCGCAGATGATTCCACGTCTGACTTTATGAACATCACGTTCATATTTTCATTAAAATCGCCATGTTTGAAGTTTTATCGGGAACGGGAAAAAATATGCTGTGAAAATCTTGGAAAAAACCTAAATTATTTACGATTTGGGATGCAAACAATAAGACTCCAAGGTAAATTAATTAGGCATAAATAAAAACACCTCAAAATTGTAGTGGTGTAATAGTATATTTTTCAACAAGAGGTACTGTTTTTTTCGTGAGGTGAGAGTTTGTCTATGAGTTTTTTATGTTAAGAAGAAAGCTGAAAATGAATAATCGCATTATCATAAACGATATATATTTCAAGCCGAAACAAAATTTTTGTAAGTGTTTTCATCAATCATTGTCAAAAGTTTATAAACAATAAATTTAGGGCTACTTTTGAAAGATCAATTTGTTCATGAATGAACTGGGAATAAAAAAGTGTTTAGGTGTTTTTATCGTATTTTCAACAGTTTTTAACTGAACTGAAAAGTAAAAAAAATATTTCGAAGAAATTATATAGAAACTAATAAAAAAATTAATAAACAATTGAATTAGAGCTTTGGATGAAAGCTCAATGGAGAATAAAAAAGATCCAAAGAGTTCTTGTCGTATCTTCAATAGTTTATAATTTATTTCAATAAAACAAAAAGAAAGCGATAAGCCGAAGACATATAGTTGTTTCCATAATATATTTTAGAACAAAAAAAATATCACTCAAAAATTAATTTGTTTTTAACAAATAGTTTGTTTAATAAACAAATGAAAAATTGATAAAATATTTCTCAGAATATGAAAGAACGTGATAAAAAATAATTGAAAAAAAAGTGGTTCCTTAATACTAATACTTAGTAACAGAAAAAATTGTTTTTGTTTGTTTTTTGTGTTTTTTTTTTAAAACAACAATTTTTTCTCCAAAATGATTATTTTCATCAAGAATGAGATTCCCAAAAAAAAAATTCTAAAAGTCTCATTGAAAATGCATTTGTGTATAACAATTATTTAAATAATGAAAGTTACAAATGAAAAAAATAATAGTTATATAGCTTTCAGTAATAAAAAACGAAATAATTAGAATAATTGATAAAAAAAATCGTGATTGTTTTAATTACATTCTTAACTTTGTAATAGGTACCTTTGATTGTTAATAAAAAATTGAAAACTCAAAATTTTTCAGTTTTTCCAAGTAGGAGCTTCTGATTCGGTCGACGCGCCTGCTACCCGTTTTTAGCTCAATATTCACTTCTCAACTGGAATTACATATTGTCGGTACAGTTCGGGAAGGTAGGACTTTTTTCAGTAAATTTTCTATTCTTTTAGGGTATTTTTTCTAATTTTGGTTGTCTTATAATAGTTTTTGAAATATTTGCAAAAAACAACGGGTTTTTGACGAAATAGAACTTGTGAACCAAACCATTCTTTCGCTGAAAAAATATGACATAGCACAGAACCTCCACGAAATTTTCCAAGAATCTTCATAAGTAGACCTAATACCTAATACAGCTTCAATGCACGTGTACTAAAATACCTCGCTTCCTGAACTTTCTTCTCTTTCAATTTCTGTTTAGATCAGCCTAATACGTATAAGAAAAGGATGGTTTTGTACCATGCGACCAGTCGAGATCAACCCATTCGAGAGAGATGGGTTTTCGGCTGAAGACGAAGACGAGGAAATTACAGAAGTAGGAGGAAGAAGGATGCAAGACAGGAGGAATGGGCTACCTTGCGGCCATCACCATACTTCATGTCGTCTTAAGGCGCGGTTGCCACGTCCCAGCGCTACTAACAGCATCCATGTACCAAAGGAAGCGTTGTCAGATGCAGATGGATATTTCGTAATTTTCCCGGATTCGAATTACGTGTCGAAAAGATCAGTGGAGTGATAAAAATCGACGAAATTCTGAAATATGATAGGTCCATCGAATTTTTACGTGAAATGTGGATATTTGTTCTCTAAATTTGTTAGAAATGCAACGCCCGGAAATTATTACACTCAAATTAGAGAAACTGCAATCGATTTATGGGATAAATATATAACAATAGCAGGAATATAACAATTTTTAAGGATTTCTACGGTCCGCTTGGGTCTTCCAAACTAGAATGACACAAGTATCTCAATAAAACTGTACATTGCTTTGGTGAAAGGTGTATACAGTTTCTACTAAAAAAATGTTGGTAGCAAAGATACAGTGATACTAATTACCTTCATTACCTCAAGCCAAAAATGATCTATGCGACTTTAACCTCTAATTCATTTGAGAGTTCAAAAACACGCTTCAAGTACTTGCCAATTGTTTATATTGAACGTCCACTAATTTCAGCTATTCAACTGTTGTTTGAACAGGGCGTAGAGCTGGTTCTTTATACTGAAATTTGGGATATAGAACATCCCAAAAATTCTAAATTATAAGCAGTAAAAGTTTAGGAACGGGAACAGGATCGAATAGTGTCACATATATCTGTTCGATTCTTAAAAGTTTTTGAAATGTTTCCATAACACTATTGTATACTACTTTGCAAATTGAAGATCATGCATGTCGTCTTACTCTTTATGATCTCATATATGGGAAGATTAAAAACTTAGCATCTTTTCTTGATAGGGTATTTTATAGGCTACATTAATGTGTGCATTATGTCCTCAGATAGGATATTGGTAGAAGATGGCTGTTCTTTAAAATTTTTTGCATAAAGTCAAATGAAACTATCTTATTATACAGATAACACACATACATAATGGACTATAAAAAGTTTGACGAGTTTTCGGAACCTTGTTACATTCCTGTCAGTAGAAACCACTGTAGGTGATTTTAAACACGCGAAAAAAACTGTTTTTATGATTTTATTGCTCTAGTCTAGTCACATCATCCAACCTTGTCCAACGAAATATAATTGTCTACTACATTCACATCGTTAATAACAAAAATGTTGCCTTGTGTTTTAAAAATGTTGCTGCAATAATAAATCGCAAAGTAGAATATTCAAATTTAAGTGACTTGACATGAATTACTCTTACGAATGAATTTCTAAGATAACATCAAAACCTGTTCAACCATCAAGTAGGCAGATATAGGTAGGGAATGGTTTTGTGTGAACGTAAATTGAAAAAATCGTACGTTTCCGTTGTTTTTATACGTATTCTTGAAATTTGTTACTCTATAGCAGAACTATTGTTCGATGTAACACACTAATATTTTGAATGGATGTCGGTGTGTAAAACGATCCGGTACACTTGGCAACGCTGTAGCGTGGTTTAGAGGGACCCATAGGAATGTGAATTTCACGTGTTGAGTGTTACACGCACAAGTATGTGCTCAAAAAATCGATGGAAATAATAGCAATTATTGAAGTTTTTTATTTCGTTGTTAGCGGTTTATTCTGTAATAGAGACTGTTACATAAAATCCTGTTGGTAAAAATGGTCGGGTCGGCTTTGATCGCAATTATTTAGTCATTATCAATTTTTGTAAGAGTCACTGTAATTAACTCGATTTAACATTCAGATTTCAGTATTCGTAGACAACGACGAAGTCAGTTGAACTTTGGGGAACAATTTAGTCATTATTCTGTAATTTTTGCTGCAGCTTTATCAATACCTTAATGTTTCATCTCACATAAGCCAGTAAGAGTTACGCAATGATGGTACAAGGAACTCGTGAAATAAGGATTTGGTTATCTTTATATTGAGTTCATACAAAATATTCACTTGAATAATATACTTTGTTATTCAAGCTCTCTTAGGAGGAATTATTTATGAACGATCACATGAAATTGGCAATAGGTAATATTATCCCTCTGAAGTTACTGATGAAGTACTCGGTTCAACTGTAGATGGTCCTTCATCGCTAACCACTGATGGTGCTATTGAAGTGGGATGATCAAATAATGCTGGTGCAAAACTAGAACTCATACCAGGAAACATTTTAACAGCAATTTTATTTTCAATGGAATCGTCTTCACGATGGCATGCTTCAAATAACCCAAAAATGGTTGCCATTAATCATTAAATATTTTTTATCAGGAGATGCGTTTGAAAATCTGTCAAGTAGTTCCCTTGTCAGAATTTTCGATTTTTTTGGACGGTGTCCGACATTGTTTTCATTTAAAATATGCGACATGGTAAGTTGGTCTCATTTCAATGAATAAAAAATTGCGAAAACGAGAAAAATTATCAGGGTTATATTCAATACAGGTAAAATCAATGAAATATACATATAATTGACATATTTTACTTTCCCGCTCTAGTTATTATTGATGCTACGAATTCGGGAAATGGGCAAACTAGTAGAATTTTTAATGGCCTTCTCGATGCCGAAAACAAAAAAAAGTCGCGTTTTCAGAATATTTCATAAAATGATATATATTTCAATGGAACTCCCTATATTTTTTCATGCATTTCGATTCGTAATATCATTTTCCACAACAAATCTCATTTGACTTTTTTTCTTAAAGGTGAAAATAAGACAGTTTTATCAATAGGACACATTTATAAATAAAGCGCTATAAAATATCGAGTAAATTTTCAAAAACACCGCCTTCTTGTTGAACACAATTTTGGGCCCTTCTATTGATACTACAGTCAACACAGTTCGGTCATCAATTCTATTAATTATAGTTTCAATATAATTTTTCAGTTCATATACTTTATTATGTTTCATTTTGTACACCTCATTTTTCAGAAATCCCCAAAAATAAAAATCTAGAGGTGTCATGTCTGGTGGGCGAGGGGACCCCTTAACAGGACCATTTGTTGGCACTTTAGTCCCGGAAGCGCAAAAAATATACTTTCACCTTGCTTTCACAAAAACTGTATTGTTGTAATGAAAAATTTTGGCACAGAAATGTCACTTTGTGGCACTGAAATGTCACTTTGCGGCACACAAATGTTAAATTTCAATTATTGTGAGAAATAATCATGTTTGAGAACGTAAAACTATGTGGAAAAGCGTGTTTTGGAGTGTGGTTGTAGAAAAATTAATTAACGTTATATCAACACTCCAATCCATGAATTTGGCATAGATTTCATCATAACTCTTTTTAGATTTTGTTGGTAATAAATCCAAAGAGGTTTCCTCAGTTTGATTTGCTATTTCTGGGTGGTATAATTGGAAAATCTACATTTTTCGGTGTTTTAACGATTCTATTTTACTTTTCATTCTAACATAGAATCATAGAAATGACATGTCTTTAAATAAAATAAAGTAGTCAAAAGATTATATGCGAGGGCGGGAAATTATAGAAAATATAAATTCAATTTTGTTCACTAGAATCGAAAGTTAACGATATGGTAATTTCTCTCACTCACTCTTTTCGTAAAGGGTTGTGAAAAAGGTTATTTTTTTCAACAGTCATATAGAAAAACTAAACTACTGCAATAGGTCGGTGATGTTCGCTTTTTGCTGGTCTCATTCAATTCATAATTCTTGTAGAGCTGATATTCAAAACCGTGTTCAGACGCATCCCATTTCATTTAATCGAACTCCATCCCATTCACAAATACATTTATTTATTGAACTCATCCCGCAGTCAGTTGCCAAAGAGACACTTGAAAGGTATCCTCACGACGAAACTCCTTATTCACCATTCAAAGCCTTGTTTTGCTAATATTATAATTAAAGCAGAGACACATTGACGGGTCTGCGGCGCAGTAAAGCTATCACATCAGCTAGTACGACTGGTACTTGGTATACGTTTCCTCTTATTTACATCTAATACCGAGGAACTTGTCTGTCAAATATCTGGTGTTTGCTGGTGTTGCCCACAGCGGAGTGAACGAAGGAATTCGCAGCTCTGTTGTAAATCCCATTCAATCTATATTATCGGCGATGAGATTCAGTTTGAATCGAAAATTGTCAGAATAACTCTGAGCTGCTATCAGATCTGGATCACTTTTCCGATAGAGAATAATCAACAATAAGTTAAAGGTTTCTTGGTCTTTACACGGTATGCTAAGAAATTGACCCCGCACATTTTTTATGGGAAATTGCTTTCCGTTAATTCGACATTTTTGATAAGCTGTAGTTTTTGGTGGGCTGATCAAGTGTCCATAGCCACAAAGCTCAAAAATTGACAGTTTTTGGGATATGGAGCTTTGTAAATGTAATTTTTTCTTTTCTGTTATATTTACTTATCAATCGGAGCTCTCATTTCGGATTGAGACTGATTTTGGATGTTCATCATCCAGAACCAGACCGTATAATAGTCCTTATCAGTTATATTAGGCACCGGCATTGATAATTTTCAATACACTGGCCATATGAAATTGAATACAAATTTCACGATCTTCCATACATCTTCTCATGCTACGAAGTAACTTCTACAATAATATTGTCTGAAAATGACTTATTTTGAGTATATTTTTAAGATATACCTAAATAATTAATTCTGTATAGACCTTGTGCCCTGTTTCGTCCTCATTGTTTGTCTTCAGAATTATCGTTTTGTTTGGGTAACATTTATATGAATATATATCTATATATCTTGTTATATTATATATTATCATGATTCATAGTTGATTTATATATTTAATTAGCGTTAATGATTAAGTCGAGTATATCTATTGAAAATTATCCGTTGATTTGTGGGTTGCGGCGATGTGGCACTGATAATCCGCGAATCAATGTTTGCGAATGCGCGGGTCTGAGACGGTTGAAGGAGGACAAGGGAGAGAGAGAAGAATTCGAATTGACTATGGCTTCCGCGTTGAGGTGTCGCAGAATTTTTAGATCGTGTCTTTAAATGAAAAGAACATTTTCGTGGGGTTTCGAAAGTGCTTATCGAATTGATTAGATGGTAGTACGAAAGAATACATATGGTGAACTTATCAACTGCAACAGAACTGAAACAAGAAAACTAGCAGAAGATCCAGAAGGTAGGCCTACCGGCAACCATCATCTACAGAGTCCAAAAGATCCGGATTCAACACCACAGTCCACAGTAACCTCCGGTGAGTTACCTTCCACCTCTCCCGTATTTTCTAAATCATTTTTCGTTGCGTTATGTTACATGCCCAAAAATATGGAATATGTGCTCTAAAATGCTCATAACTTTAGGCTCAGTGAGCTGTGAAGGGAAGAATGGGAAAATACTAATCCTATATTCTAAGAGAATACAACTGTGATCACTATTGATGTAATTTTTATATGATATATGACTTTTTTCCCGCAAATCCCGACTATCTGAGAATGGGGTTCCAAGAAAGTTGAATCTTGGAAAGCAATTTACCAATCAAATGATGTGATATGATTAAGTAAGGTTTAATCTATTTTTCGATAAATTTTCGCACATGTTTGATTCGTGCTATACGCTAACTGTAAGGAAGCATAATAGTAATATCAAAACAGGTTGAGTGACAGATGAATTGAATGACTCAAGTAAAAAGCTGAAGGATCTCCATGTCTTAAAAAGCAATATGTCTAACTGAGGAGACCTTCTACCTAGCTGAAGATTACATTAAACAATATTCCAGCAGATTGGTGCAACAGTCAGAAAAATTACACTAAAACATCATTGAAAATCATAGATTCACTAAGAAATAAAGAAATGAAAATGGTAATATGGAAATTGTACATAAGTCCGAAGAAATCACAGATCCCCGTTTGATTGCACATACTTTTATTGACTTTTTCCCAAAAAAATTATAGAATCTCTCACCAAAAATCCCAATTTTAATTTATCTGGTAAAAGTAATCCAAACTCAATTATTCTGAAGCATTTCACTGATGGAGAGATGACAAAAATAAATAAAAAAATTAAAAATAATATATCAACTGGTCCTGATGAAATTCCCATCATCATTGTGAAAGAATTAAGCAAAGAGTTAGCTAGACCTTTCGAACATATAATGAATCATTCCATTAAATCTGGAAAATTTTTCCAGCCATATAAAGTCAGCACAAATTACTCCAATATATATACTTATAAAAAAAGATAAATCTAAAACTAAAGACCATGCAGTATCTGTAATATCTCCCTATGCGAATTTTTTTCAGTATTGCAGCCTTGATAGGATCACTGACTTCATTGATATTCCAAAGAATAGCATTGTTTTAGTTTTACGGTAATTAAAAATGGTCGGTCATCGATTGGTCTATTCTGCGATTCAGGCATTGCTCGAAAAACTCTGGCTATATGGCATACTTTTTGAAGACACTTCCTCCAGTCCGTGGTATTTTCAATACGGTATTTCGCATCTAGCTTGGGTATACATTTCCATAGTTACGACAATCTCGGTAAATATAGAAACGTCAGTTGACGGTTCAACTCTTCAACTGATATTGATTACACAAGATTAACCGTTCTTGCAATACGCATTTAGTCCATAATATAATGTATTCGTGAAATTTTCTGATCGAATATCCCTTCAAAATGCAGAATTTCCAAAATATTTTCACCTTGCTAGGCACTCAAACTGTGTTGCTGAACAAAACACCACTTGAGCAAGCTCTCGTGGTGTTTCTAAGCAACACAGTTTTCTTGCCAGCAAGGCGAAAGTATTTTTAGAAAATTCTGCATTTTGTCGGGATATTACTACTGATAATCTATTGGACAGATATATGTCAGTTTGTGTAACTTTCTCTAATGAAGCAGATAGGTCAATCAATAGGCATCGCTCAGAAAAAGTGGTGGTGGAACTAGGTGTTCCTCAGAGAAGTGTGCTGGCTCCCACTATTTTTTCTTTATACAGTGCATATGATGATGATTCAACATATTTAGTTGAACGTGAATGCTGTGAGGCCAACGAAGAAGACTGCAATGTGTTGTTGAAAGAACTTCAGGAGTGGTTTTCATCAAATAAATTATTTTTGAACATGGGAAAACTGACTACGTCATCTTTCTCACTAGACAAAGAACTACCATTGACCCCGTTTCCATTAAATCTGAAAATGTGGACAGAAATGTATCTGTAAAGTTTCTGGGTACTTATTACATTGCATGACACATTACAGTGGCATGAACATCCAAACAACATAATGAAAATGTTAAATATCAAAATATATGATATTCGTTGCATCCGAAATGTTGTTGATAGACATTGCTTGAGAGACTTTGCGAAAATCCAATCTACCTCACTGTAAGGCATACTGGTTGTCCTTCAGCAAAAGATGTATATAAAAAAAGCATTAAGAGCCATAACAGATAAAGAACAAAGTTTCTCCTGCAAACCTTTCTTTGAAGAGTTGAATATCCTTCCAATGATATGTCTGTATCTACTTGAAGCAGCCTGCTATATTTACAGAAAAAGGAATAATTTGCCAAACACCATGACATTCATCCATATCAAAATAGATGATATACCCAAGACATAACAATCTCGATCTGGTATCGAGGGAACCAACATTCATGGGCATGAAAGTCTACACAGTTTTCAAAAGCTGACTTATTCTATGGTTTTACTGAGTTTTTTAGTACATTGTTAAATTCGTCTGTATGTGTTTGTACCAGAATCTGGTTTTATATGAGTACATTTCTTGTAATATCGATTCTTTTTAATTTGTTATGTGGCATGTCCTTCTGTACCTGTACTTTGTATATTTGAATTATGTTTACTGTGTTTTTATCCATGTATAATCGTTTTTATTGTGCTGTGACATGTTCTTTACCCAATTTTTCAGTCTCTGAATGAAATAAATGATCCTAAAGACATTTTCATAAGAATGACTTGAAATGGATAAGAGCATCTCACAGCTAAACGAATCTGTGAAATTTTCTGCATCTTTGATATTTATGCTCAGAACCACCATTTTAATAGAATGGTTTGAGTAAAGCCTGCGTAGTTCAAAGAGCATGTCTCGATATAAAGCCCGTTTTCCTCCTCTTTTCGGACGACAATCGTCCTACTTGGTTGGTCGAGGAGGACTACATCAGGTTTATTGGCTTGTATTTGCCTGAGGATGGAAAATGAGTAGTTTCAATCGATTCGAACCTTTTCTTTCTCCGCAACGGACTAAATATCCCCTGGAGCATAATGCTCATTATTAACGTCATTATCCTTAGTAAATAAACAATAACACAAGATCTTCAAACCTGTGTTCGTTCCAAATTGTTGATTCAATAACTTTTGCCATTATCTACGCCTGTTGCATTATTCTTTCAGCAGAAAATTTCAGTTTACGCATTACGAAGGTTAGCATGAGCTTGTTGAAAAATAGACTCCGTGACGGTACTATGTATAGAAGGAGGGGAGATACCTGTCAGACAACCAAGACTCATCAATTATCCACCGCACTAATGAGTTTTATGGGTTTTCGTTTATATTATAATCACAACTAGAGGCAAACTTCACGAGTTCTGACCGCACACTTTGCTTGAATCAATCTTTATCTGTTGAGTGTCGTCGGATTATTTCAGGAATTCAATTTGAATATTATCGATTATTCCAACATAAATATTATATTGGAGGTTTCAAATAGAATTTGCGAAGTTGAGCATTAATATGGTTACGGTGAGACATGAGTGTGGTTTGTCCGACTTCTTATGCTATTTAGCATTTTGAGAGGGTTTTTATAGCCTTATTTCATTTTATTCATCTCTCATTGCAGTACAATACAGCTTATACACTGTTGAAATGAGCTCAGATGCGATTCTTGTTGCATCCCTGACTTTGCAGCCATGGCTTCGGAAGTGTAACCTTGAAAAGAGACGAATTGAGTTTTCACGGACAAATATGTTACAATTGGTTTGAGTACCATATTTGAACAGTGTTGGAATGTTCAATTCACTATTTCTTTTTCACGAATAGTAGGTATACAGTCCCCTCCTCCCGTTGTTTTAAAACGTCAATATTGGCAGATTCAGTGGCGTAAACCGATTCAAGGTACCCCCATATAAAAAAACAAAGGTGTGAGGTCCGGTGATCGAGGTGGCAAATTCCGTTGAACCTCGTCTTCCAATCCATCTAAAAGCGTGTGACCAAAACTGCCATAAACCCAAACAAAATTAGTTCCATTGAATAGGTTTTTTCGAAACCTTTTAAAAAAGATGTAGGGTTCCATTTAAAATTATTGTTCACAATGGCCTTGTGACGTAATCTTTGACGTTTTCGTCATCTATCATCAATAGTAAGGAAGTTCACAACCTTTAATATTCAGTTTCTAAATTTCACTTGTTTATGTATATTCGTTCCAAAGATAAGAGGGGGGGGAGGCGACTTTTGAGGAACACTGTATAATTTGATGAGCAGTTTCAATGATCGAAACGAAAGTAATAACAATTTTGAGTTATTTCTTTTTATTCTTGGAATATTCACATGACCATAAAGCTGTTACTTTTTTAATAGTATTGAAATCTTTGAAATGTTGACGACGAGAGAAAGTACATTTATCTGTGCAATCGATAAAAATGTAAGTTTAATTGAAAGTAACAGCTTCAACCTTTGACTTACACGGTTTGAAAGTTTTAATTGCACTTAATTTATTCTAGACGATAAAAACTCGAATTCTTCACGAAGAGACAAATGAAAGCAATATATGGCCTGAAAGTAGTGATTGGAAAATTGTGTGTAGGTCCCATATCACTGTCGGAATCGAATTCTCAAAAATTCACATGTGAACCAGTCCAAAAGAAAGGAAGGAAGCCCCGATTCGTTCAACGATAAATAATACTTTCACTTGTTTGTTTGAATAATCAATGACTCCTTGCATTTTGCGATTAAACGCGATAAATTGATCGCTAAGATAAATATAATATATTCAGTAATTTATTCTTATTGAATTCAAATGATACTCGAATACTTTCTTTCTCCATCAATCATTTCTCTTAATTATCATCGACTTTTGAACGATAGAATGCCGTACGAGAGAGTATGATGATATCAGTGAATTTTATTCAAATGCGAATCTTTATATTTTTTTTGCTTCAGATGTTGGTCGTCCCACAACCTTTTTTTCACTTAGTCACACCGTTGACTGTTATATCGTATCCATGGAAAGCCTGGAATAAATTCTCGAAGGACTGATCCAGATCAGGGGGTCTATTCTGGAGATTTAACGTATACGAATTCGATGATGTATCTCTCTTCAACGAGCGGTGTCTGTATCGCTCCATGTTACTTCAAACGACTGAAAATGTTTTCCCACGAACTCGAGAATAGACCCCCAGAGATATTCTAAGGACTCACATTGAAAGATTACCTGAAGTATATTGCATAGAACATATAGATCAGAAGAGAAAAAAAATCAGGATATCTCATAATAGAACAACATCTGCCGCGTACTTAAATCTTCACTAGCTTCATTGTCTACAGATTTTTCCATTTATCGTTTTTAATGAAAATAGAAGACCCCTTGAATGAAAATTCCATCAAAGTTTTCGATGAATAACACCGAAACTGTCATTTCTACATCATTCTTCAATAGAATGTGGAGAATGGTTTGACCATGTATCCCAGCTGATTGAAAAATATCGGCATTTTAAGATTACTTGAAGACAAATTTCATGAAGATGACCAGAAAACTCGTTTGTTGTGGTAATTTAAACAAATCCCTAGTCATAACTTTAAATTCACAAAGCTAATTAATTGAGGGAATTAACTATGGTTTCGTCGTTGATTACACCGTGAGTTTCTGATACCAACACAGTGGCGTAACGTGATAAGTGAAACAAATAGTTGAAATGCGAGTAATATTCATATATTCAAAAATACAATTAGTTGATATCATCAAGCGAAATATATTACACATGCGTTCAGTACCAAATATTTTTATTGTTATCATCGATCGAATATTTTCGAAATTTGCATTTGATTGGATTGTTCTTCAATGGTTTTACAAAGGTAGGTACAGAATTATACCATCAGAAACCAAAAATATTAAAAACGGAGTTTACCAAGGATAGGTTTTGGAGTCAATTTTATATCTAATTCACGTGATTTATTTTAAGATTGGCGATGATTTCCACATTACTCAAGTTGCTGATGATAATTCCTTATCGCATCAAAATCGAAATTACCAGGAATTAATCAATAAGAGAAAGGAATCAAAATCGAGTGTTAAGGAATGGTTTGTGAAGAACAAATGGAAATTAAAAAAGATTGAAACAGAACGTTACTTGTTTGTATTCGAACAAATGCACGTAAACCAAAATGAATCAATAATATTTTTTGAGTTACAAATTAGTCAAAAAATATTGTGAGAGAAAAATCTAGATTTTGTTGGTAATTAAATGGCAATATCTATGTTATAAGAAGTTTGATAGATATTTGATTTATATAAACCATTCTCATTGCTTATTATTTTTTCATGTCTCATATTTCTTATGGCCTTGTACTCTGGAAGCACTCGTCTCATGCCCAAATGGTGTTGTGATTACAAAGGAAAGTTTTGAAATTTATATTCAAATTGGGTTATCGAGAAGACGTGAAAATAACATTTCAAAATAATGAACTATTAACTTTACATTCATTCTACATTTATATGTGTATGAATTTTGTTAAAAATGATCTCAATCTAGTATATCAAAGTTAAATAATACTTCATAACACCAGACAATCACAGAAAATAAGAATTGAGATAACAAAACTCAATAATTGCCGTTTTTTAAAAAATTATTGAGTTCCAGTTTTCTTCAATAATCTTTCAGAATATGTGAAAGAGTTGAAAACCGTTTTATTTAAGAATACATTAGAAATTGCTATTAAGGAAACGCATTTTATCATTTTGACAATTTTTTTATTTAATTTATTTTAACAAAAACTGAGAAGAAAAATCAGTACTACAATCCAGCCATATTTTTATTAACACTTTGGTCAATACATTTTATTTGAAAACTCTAAATCTTACTTGTCTTGTTTTAACTTGTTTTGTTTAAAATAATTTTGACAAAACCATTAAATATTATCGTATTATCACGGTGGATAAGGTTTCTATTCTATATCAGTGAAAAATATTTGACAACAACTCACCATTTTCTTGTCTGATATTCATGTAATAAATCTTATATACAGTACAGTAAGAATAGGATTATTGAATTATTTAAATGAATATTTTTATTATGTATATCTTGAATGATATTTTTTTGGATATATATTGTGTTTTATTTTGTGGTAAAGAGTGAGAGATTGAAGCTTTTACCTGCTCTTCATATTAAGCCATTTTAACTTTGGTAAAGTATGGGAAATGTGGTAAAAACTTTGTGTTCCATCCGATCCAGTCGATTCTATGTTGGGAGAGAAAATCTGCGAGCAAAACGAAAAATGTGATAGGACAAGTGCTTTTTGTGTGTGTCCCACATGCCACCCAAGTTTTCGCTTCCTGTATCACTTTTAATTCTGCGTTGTACATTCTGATTTCAATTTCTAGTTCATATTCCTGACAGAGCTTCAGATGGCCAAAAAGAAAAATTTTGGTTTTGGCAGGATTAAGAAGTTGCTCATATTTCAATGAACTTTCTTCATGTAGGATCTGTAGGTCTCCATTTATTATTGCCAGTGAGTCGCTCAAACTAGCAGAATTCAATGAATGATAATCTTGAGTGTTATCAGCTCAAGCCACATTCGTATTTTGATGAGATGGGCTTATGCAAAAACAGCAAAGGCCCGTCAATAGAACCTTGGAGAACACCCTTGATAAGTCTGATTGCATTAAAAAGAAAATTTTCCAGTCTGATCAATTGGGTTATATCAGTGAAGTAGCTAGTCATCAGATTGAATTTATTTTTTGAAGAACCAATGCATTATAGTATCGACATTAGAATGATAGAATTTAGACCGTTGACAGCTTTGCTGTAATGCAATAAGACTAAAACTGGCTTCTAAAATATCTGGTATTTTCTGTCTATTTTCACTGTCTGAAATGAAAAATTATTTCTGATCAAATCTTCAGTTCCTGGATCCGAGACGTTAACGTACTACAAAATCCTTTCGAGCCTGGAGGGTCCACATCTTGATCGTATCACACGCACTTTACTCTCAACTCAACGCCACTGGAGTAACATGATCTTGAGATGCATTCTTCAGAAATTAATTAACTTCTGAAAAAAGTGCAGAACGAGTTCATCTTACCTGAGGCCACAAATATTAGGATTATGTTAGTCATCTACCTTCCTTCTCGTTCCTTTATTTTTGTTGGGGGTATGAGGCTTATAAGACATAAAGAACAGCATCCATAAATAAATGAATGATATCGAATTACAAAGGATTTTATTGCTATAATCCTGCTTGTGGTATGGCTTTTCGTCTTTTGGCACGCAGAAACTGGAATATTGTCATCGTTGTGCTCATTCTTGAAAAAGTTTCCATGATCAATTGCAATGAATTTGTTTATTTTATTTAATGATTAATTATTGAAATGTAGCAATGAATTTGTGTATTTCATTTAATGAATAATTATTGAAATGTAGTTATTTTTCCAACTACTGGTCAGCCTGGATAGTGCCAACAACCTTTCAAAAGGCAGTAGGTACTACAGTCTTCCACTTGGCCATTATTTGTTTTTTTTTTTTAATGTAGATGGCATTAGGTATCTACATTTGTTATAGTTTATGGCATTAGGTATCTACATTTATTATGGTTTATTCTGATGGAGTTTGTGTTTACCTAGCTGTGAGATATTCTGTTGATCTTGAAATTTTTTATATTTTGTGTACATCCTTGAAGCCCAACAAACATAAATAATCTATGGTGAGTGTACACTATCATATCGATAATCAGCTCTTGATTTGAGAAATGAGCTAAAGACTATCTATATTTTCTCCCTAACCAACTCATGATAGCACGGAAAGAGTTAAAAATCCCACAAGAACTGAGAAAGCTGATATTAATGACGATGAAAACAACTAAAATCACAATAAGAACGCAAAAAGGAGAAACAGAGGAATTCACAATAAAAAAAGGGATAAAATCCATTTTCAAAGCTCCATATCTCGAAAATTGTCCATTTTTGAGCTTTGCGGCTGTGAACACTTCTGATCAGCTCATCAAGAACTACAACATACCAAATTCAGCCAAATTCATGGAAAGCCATTTCCCATAAGAAATGTGCGGGGTCCTTTGAAAGAAAAATTATGAGAGCAATATTAGGACCAAAAAAGATCTCAGAGGAAGAATACAGAATGAGAACTTACCTAGAAATTAGATAGGATTTAAAAGAAGACATAATATGTAAAATGAAACAACACAGAATTAGATGGTTGGGGCATGTGTGGAGGGCGGAAAAAGGGGCAGTAACTTACTCAATGTTACAATGGGGCCCCGACGGAGGAAAGAGAATTGGAAGACCAAGATCACAATGAATGCAGGAAGTGGAAGAGGACTTACGCAGAGCAGGATTGAAAAACTGGCAAGAAAAAGCAAAAAACTAGATCTAGATAGCTTTTGTGACTTAACCTCACAAGGGGTGTATAGCATATATATATTTTCTACCTACAATGTTTGTGAGAATTTAGTTGTGGTTATCTACGATTTGAATCAATCCTTTATAAAGATTTTTTTGCGGTTTTTGTAAAGAACCACTAACGTTGCATGAGATGCTTGAAGAACTTGAAAATTCTGATGAAGAAAGAGATAAACCAGATTGAACGATGTGTAATGAAGTAATCGGACCTAAAAATCGAATGTCGCCTGTAGAATAGTTTCTACAAATTGTTGATGATGAAAATTACGATATGCTTGTCGAAAATTCCAATCTGTGAGCTGCTTCACATAATCGATCAAGCGATATTCAATCAGATGAAATGCGATGCTTTATAGAAACTGTATTACTCAGTAGATGTGTTTGTCCTCCGAGACTATGGTAGCTTTATTGGGAAAATCAAGATGATCATTGCAATAAAGCTGTTTATGAAGCCAGGTCCAGGAATCGCTTTCGATTTCTCATGCAGAACATACATTGTATTAAGAATGATCAACTTGATGCTGGAGACAAGTTTTTTAGAATGCGTCCTTTGTTCAATATTTTGAATAAACGGTTCATTGATCTAGCACCAGTAGAGAATGCCATAGTATCGATTGTGCCATATTTTGGTCGACATGGTACCAAACAGTTTATACGTGGGAAACCTATTTGCTAGGCGAATAAATTCTGGTGTGGTGCGACCAGCTCAGGATATTTTGAATTGTTTGAACCATATCAAGGTTCCGCCACCATATTGCCAGAAGAATTCAAGAGTCTAGGTCTATAGGTGCCAGTGTGGTACTAAAATTTGGCAATGTTATTCAGAATAGTAATACAGATATTCCATTCCGCCTTCATTTTGACAATTTTGACAAACCAGAACATTTAGGATTCAGACGTATTGTTGCTCTGGAATTGATTGAATCCTTCAAAAAGACCACCAAAAGACGACCTTCCAGAATGCAAGCTGATTTTCATGCGTATTCGAAGTATGATCGAGAATATCATCTGATAGTTTACGAAGAGAACCAGACAGTATGTGTAAAGTATCACAAAAAAAGCGAATTTTGCGTGCCAGAAGTGCAATTTGACATTACACCTTAAATTGCGTTTCATTGCTTTTCATACAAAATTAGTTATCTTAGATATTTGTAATTATTAAAGATGAAATGAGATCCTTTTGTTAGTTTTCAATAAAATGCATTTTTTCATAAATTGTTCGTGTATATTGCCACCATCCGTCTAAAAGGCTGTAGTTTCTTCGATAGTGAGAAGAAAATTACCTGAATTATTTCTATAAGACTACTCACCTGACTATTTTAGACCACATTGATGGAATTTTCGAACATATTTGTAAAAAAAGGAGTTCTTGAAAAGATTTCGTGATAACTCAAGTGATATTTTGAAACGATTTCATGACAACTTAAAATTATTTTGTGATTTTTATAGTACATCTAGTGGTAGGTACTGTCAACTAGTAAAAGAATTATGCAAAGTTATACAGAAACAAAAATCAACATTCCTGTAGGCGATAACGAAACATTTTTTATTGTGTCAAAATATTAGTCTTCGCGTCAAATACATCAAACTGCTGCTCGATGAAATTAAAGTGAAAGGTTCAACAACATTGTATGTGAACAAAGGTTTACGCCCATTACGCCACAATATGACGATATTTGATTGCTCGCATTCATCTGCTACCTCAGCTTAATGTATAACTAGTTAGACGTTGAAATGAGTTCACATTTCAAATGGGAAACGATCTGCATTCTGAAGCAAACGAAAGACGTTATGTGTTATTGTTTTGCTCCTAGAAGTAATCTCATCATGCCAATGAAATATTTTGAGGCGGTAATCTCAGTTGGAAAAAGTGGTATCTGGCTTTGTCCTTCTTGGTGTTCTGTACCTATACATGTTCGGCACTTAATCTATTTTACCATTCGTTTTACCAAGAAGAGCTGTAAGGTGGGCTGCAATGAGTTGAGTGAGAGGATAATGTACTTTGAAAGAATTCAATTGATTTTTGTCTTCAACTGAGCCATGTTGAATGTTACAACCGGAAAAATCTTTAACGAAGATGGGGCTAAACTTTCAGTAACATTAGTTCATTTATGAAAACGTCCCTGCTGGCATATTAACGTGGAATGATTCAACATGACGTCATTTTAATTAATCATAACGAGCCTCCCTAAAATTAAATGAATCATAGGTATTTGTTCCTGTCAGAAGTTTAAAAAAAATGTGAGTTTACTTAGTATAAGACATATCCGAACTTTCTTCAAAATAAAATTGTTCCTAGGGCAGAGCGTAAATTGAGGTTTTACGGACTTTTTACATTGCGAAGAGTGATTATTTTTTGCATAAGTGCGTAAAGTATTTTTCTCGCCCTGTTCAGAAATTCTTGAAAAGAGAAGTGAATATTTCGCCTAAACTTTCACAAGGAAGTCATCATTGGATAATGAGACAAATGAAGATTTCATAAGATTATACAATTGCTACAATGTGGTGCTATAATAACTGCCGTAGAGAAAATGTTGTATGTTACAAAGACCTTTCATGCATGCACTTGGGTGTTTTGTAAACTTCACGCTTACACAAAGAATTCGTTTACCAACTTGTATCATAAATAGCTATATGACATTAACATTGTTGGTCATTCGAAACATATCTTAGAGTAGAAATATAATTTAGTTGGTTAAAGCAATTTTCAAATTTTAAATAAAGCGTTCTTCTACTCACTTGGGAAATTTAATAGAATAAATATACTTGGTGATTCATTTATTCATTTTTATGGCAAACTTATGAAAAATGTCGACCACAAAATCTGCAAAATAAGTCAGCCGAAGGCGCAAGTGTCAAACGGATGCAATCTGACCATAGCCTAACGCGTCTCCTCGTCTTGAGTTGCCTTAGTTTCAAGATTTAATGGTTCTACATAATTTATTCATTTGAATTGTTTTAAATATATTAATATTCACGTTATTCGTTATTACATTAGTTTCTGTTAATTTTGATGGGACTGGGATGCTACTGGCTATATCATTAATGCTGTGTAAATAAAATTCATTTAAATATTCAGTGCAGGAAACATCACCATTAGCAGTTTCTTTTGAAATAAAATCCATCTCAGTAATACTACTATTTATTTGTTGTTTTAATGTTCCGGGATATTATAAACTTATATCGTCATAGTTACGCTATTAATAAATAGAATCATTACTCCCTTGGGACATTATAGTTTCTATAATTCCCTCTACCTATCACATGTTGAAATAAAAAAATATCATCACAATACCATAATTCTTAGCTTAGCAGAGAAATGTAAACGAATTGTGAATCGCTCATAGCGGTTGTTAGAAAGAGATGTTCGATAGAGGATGCGTGATTTCTTCGATCATAAATTGATGACGCATGGGTAAAGATACAATAAACGAACTATATACAGGGCTATTCAAATTCGTTTCTGTACATGGGGATCTCGTAAACTATAAGAGATAGAGTGTCAGTTGAATCATGGCAAAGTTGCGTATTTTAGAGACCTATTCAATAATGTAAAAAAATCAAATTCAGCTCTTTTGGTTCTGGAGATATACAGGAAAAACCAAAAAATCCTAAATAATTTTTTTGCTTGTATCTTCTTTATTCGCAAATATATTGAAAATCTGTCCACATTTTGCTATGGGCACTTGATGTGGGCTATCAGAATATGTCCATGAATCTTTTATACAGAGTGTCATCTGACTTGGGTTGTAGTTTTTGGATCGTCGACGTTCACATCATACTGAGAAATAAAATTTAATTTTATATTTCGGGATTTTTCGGTAATATTTTATTATAATTGGGTGAATTAATCCCTTTCAAATTGGTTGACTGAGTTATATGAAAACACAATAGCAACTTTCACGTCTCCCCATGTACCATAGTGTTTTTCGAAAGTATATTTTTCATTTTCTTCACATTTTCAATGCTCTTTTAGCGTTTCTACAATGAACTTTGAATAGCAAAACTTTTTATGATTATCTGAAACATAACTACATCAACAATGGATTATATGTATTTCGATGAGCTGGAAAAGAAATGATAGCAATAATTACATCCGAAACGAACACTATGATTGTAATGAAAATTGAAATGAAGTAACTTATATACCTACATTGAGCCAATGCCTGCAAGATCATCAGATCTCACTATTTTCTATGGGGGGCATTGAAAAATAGGATTTACGCTGGCGGAGAGATAGAAAATGTGGAAGACTAGAGATTAAGAATTTTGAATGCTTTCGCAACAATGCAGCAAATAAGTGTGTGAAAAAACGAGTTAAAAAATGTCTCGAAATAGAAGGACTCCAATTCGAACATTTATTGCGCCATTAAGGTGGCTCAGTAGCTGAGGTAACTAGCAGTGGAACTTCTGGCTCGCATCAGGCAGACGTTCGAGACTCCGGTACGGAATCATTTTTCTCGAGTACACGGGTCTCTTTAGGTAGCCACATGCCTTGTTGTAAATCAAGTGTGATGTGAGTTGCCTAGATGCCAATCCCGACGTCTGGTGCTAGCTTGAAGTACGCACCGACCACCCGGGGTGGTGGTTTTCCGGGTTTTCCTACAGCTGAAAAGTGAAAACACCACCGGAAACATCGGTAAGTCGCCCCGGAGCGCCACGGCAAATAATAATAATAGCCGTCCTCTACCCGCACAGGCTATGCCTTTCGGTACACTCTATGAATGTTTATGAGGGAATATTATTATTATTATTAATTTTTTTGCGTATATAAATAACCTCATTTCAATTTTCATTACAATTATAGTATTCGTTTCGGATGTGCCAACAGCAAAATGTGGACAGATTTTCAGTATGTCTGCGAATAAATAATTTGAGGTTTTTTGGTTTTTCCTGTATATCTCCAGAACCAAAAGAACTGAATTCTATTTTTTCACATCATTGAACATCTAAAATACGCAACTTTGCCACGTTTTCACCGACACTCTATCTCTTATCGTTTACGAGATCCCCATGTACAGAAACGAATTTGAATAGCCCTGTATATATATATATATATATATATATGAGTATATATTTATGAAATGAAAACTGAACCATATTTCATTTATTCACGGCATTAGAAATAATAAATGTACAATTTTGAAATGTGCCCTGAAAATTACTCTCAATTTCTTCTTTTGTATGGAGCTTCTGTTCTCTACTGTCGAGGTACCTGCCTCTTCTAATGGCAAAGTAGACAACATATGCGCCGTTTTATTTCCTAATTCGATTTTATCCTCCAAATACCCCTCCGCCACCGTGGAACTTTTCCAACCTCCGTGTCTTTTTAAGTTAGTCATAGTTGCTGCTGCATTAGCTAGAGCAGTAGCAGAAATGCGACGAATGCAATGTCCCGTATAGAAAGATGGGTTAGGTAATCCTAAATACATTTTGATTTTGCTGGGTATTTTCCCAAACATGTTTTTTCCCATTGGTTGAGATGTACATTTATTTTGTCGAAAGCTCAAAAAAAATCGTTTAATACCTTCAGGACGCAGACATATAAAATCCTAATAACGGCAAAGCGGAGAACTCTTTTACCTTCACAACAGTAAATTTTTTCGATACACCAGTTTCACTTTCCGGTACGTTCACTACCATAACGGAATCCCGGTCCTCTATATCCGATATCTTCATATTCAAAAGTTCCTGATTTCTGCATCCTCCAAAATAACCCATAATCAAAACAACCTTTACAAAAAAAAAATACACACAAAAAGGAAAATAGGAAAAAATTACCTTATGCAATAAATGAATTTCATTAGGGGCGTTCTTTAGACCTATCTGATGACATCTTTACGAGATAAAACGGCAGACTTTTTTGGCTTATAACTCTTGCTCTTCCTTTTCAAAAAAGCCTCTACTTCATTGAACTTTCTCATGTATAGACACCATTGATTTTAGCATTAACCATTTAGTCCATAAGGAATTCGGACTAGTGTCTGACTGCAACGAATAAACACAATTACTACCATCTACCGAACAACATAGAAAATACCTTACCAGTTCTTGTAAATATGCCAGAAATACAGTTTCAGTTGAATCTTTTGGCATAACATTTTTTAGTATCTGCCACTCCCAGATATATCTTGTATTCTTTTCCGTACGTATACGGTTTCACTTTTCGATGGAATTGATGATTCTCTTGCTTTTTCAGCTTTTTCCAAAATATCCTCCATCATATTTGGGGTAGAAAACATGTTTTTAACGCAAACACAGCTTGATAACAAAGTTCTGTTTATAAACAAGTAACATAGCAACAACCTAACAACAACCTAGCAACAACAAAACTCTTATAATCGACGGTACCTGTATTAATGAGCCTTAATAACCTCAGGCAATTGCTGTCCCTCAGGGATGAGAGATACATAAACAACTATTTTCTTTAAAAAATTGCAGTATTATTCGTGAAGTGGAAGGTTTCATGTAATAATTTACTCTCTTTTTGCAATTTTTCAACTTCTGCCTCAATGCAACCACATCCAAAACAGCTTAACAGCAATGGTTCCATATTAACTGATGTTGATTCGATATTACTATAAAATTGTTGTATAAATGGGGCGTTATTAAATACATCCAATGAATCTCGGTTTATGGTACCTTCCCAATCATTTTCATAGCTCTGAAGACTTTCAATTTCGAACAGTTGCATAACTGAACAAGACTTTGAGAAGCCTTATATTACGCAATCTCGTGTTTTTAATAAAATCGATCCAAGCGTTTTGAATTATGGCACATAAAATAAAATTACGAAACTTCAGTCGGTCATAGATATCGAGAAACTCTACCGTAATTAAGGATGCATTTCAGTAGCATGGAGATCGAACCCAGCATTACCATCGACTGGTAGGCATGACGATAAGAATCTATATGCTCTGTCAAATGTTTAATTTGTTCAGAGTATTTATTAATGTTCTATATTTATGATCCCGAACCGCCCTTATCCCGAACAACTCGATAAATCTGTTGCGTAGAACGAATAGACGGCCTAATATACATTATCTTCGTTTGTTCCTCCCCTATCCGCAGCAGAGAATGTTAGAAAATGGTAAACGAGTCAATCGACAAGTGCACGGCAGCTCATTTGAATATTCTATAGGAAGTGGCTATTATTCCGAAAGTTTGGCAAATTACCGACTATTGCAAAATTCGGGTTGCTATCTTGTGATTGTTGACTGATTTTAGTAAGGGCCGTGGTGGTCGTCATGGTAGAGCCGTTTGCCTCTAAATCACAGGGGGTTGGGTTCCATTCCCAGCATGGTCACTGATCTCGTGCATGGCATCACACGTTAAATGGTAAGGACTGCGTCTTCCCTAGCTCGCACAAGTATCTGACTTCTGAGGGTTGCTCGTAAGGGTGCAGCCGGTTAACGGATATAACAATTTCAACAATTTGACACAGTGATCCATAAGCTTCCGTTAAAAACAATTGATATGATAATAGGATAGGTATACAATGATATTCTATGGTGAGAAATTCATAGAATATGGTGTACCACAAGGCACTGTTCTGGGTCCCATATTAGTCAATTTGAATGTAAATAGTTCATTCAAATTGAAGACAACACGGTGATAGTAAGAAAATGATTCGATGAAAAACTTCTAAATGAAACTAAATTCTTTACATTCAGCTGTAATACGCATATAAAATATGAAAAATTTTCACATTTTTGAGGTTGATATGAATGGAAAAGCTTGAAATATACAAGCTGAAAATGAAGTTGAGTACCTAAGAATATGCGTAGACACAAATAGTGTACCTCCCGTATAAATTTTTAAAGACTTTATGAATAACCCTAGTAGAGAACTATTCACGATACGGTCAAAAAAGGAAATTAGAAGAACGCGTCACATAGCTGTCAAATGACTTATTTTGACAATGAGAAATTATGGACCTACGAAAACTCTTTGATGATAACGTATATGTTGACATATCATTTTGACAAGAATAAAAGCCCATTTTAAGCTCAATCCTCAACTCCGGACAAAAAAAAAACACTCCAAAAATCATTTACACATATTGCGATAAAAATGTAATACCATTCATTCTAGAGAACATAATATCGAAAACAAATGATATGGCGTTAAAAAAGAAATTGAAGAAATTTATTCTGCTTTATCACTACTCCTAGAAAAAAAATCACGAAATGTATTTATAACACTGATTTCTATTTATTGAATTTTTATATTAGGCATATTATTATATTTGAATTAAATATTTAGGTTCCTCCAATCTTCTGTTCCTGAATGAAGTTTATTTTATTACTATTATTATTAAATGATTTTTCTTTATGTGTGAACCTAAGGAAGAATTAAACAATATTTTCAAATATTTTACACAGGTTAGTATGACAATTCAATTCATTATTTCATACAACGGAGTGGTCCAAACAGTTGAAGAAAGTAAAGAATATTTCATTACACCTGCATTATAATCCTTGTCACATATTGTGCAATGGATGTTCATTACCTAATTGATTAGAAGTAATAAAATGTAAGAGTCTAAAATTAATTTTCAGCATTGTTTTTGTCACGATGCGTTTAATAAACATGTGCATGCTTCAAAGACTCACTAGTACACTACTTGTATAATATACACTATTATTTGATGCAAAAATTTACATCTTCTGTTTGAAATGGAATTGTAAAATATCCGACCGCAAATCACCTTATTCTTAAAACTTCAAATAAGATCATTACTAATTGAAGCATTCATTATATTATCGAAATAAAAAAATTGTCATTATTATTATTAATAGCAGACGAACAAATGCTGCTCTTGAAATGTTTACGATAGATAGTTGTATGATCTAGGAAATTTTGAAATTCTGTTGTGAGTATTCGTATTATAAATGAAAATCTGCATACATTATGATAGTGATACTGGTGTTGAAATAATCAACTTTGATCTGACACAATATGCCTAATTTAATTTTCACGTTTACGTGTAGGCAATATTGATTAGAAAGGTAGAATTCTCTTGCAGATATTGGATATTCTCTATATGGCGTTATGGGCTATACTTATGGGTCAAAGTAGTTCAAGGTGACGCAGTTGAACCAAACAATAACAAAATTCTTGATTGATTCCATTACTCAAACCGGTCATTTGTTTTGACGTTTGCTTGTCAAGCTCCAGTTAATAATATTTCACACCCGATATGTATAAGACACCTATATATTAGAGAGAAATTTTTCAGTATAATTATGTCAACCTTATAGAAAAAAAGCTAGTATAGCATGAAGTTGAGTCATCGATAAAATAATTTGGGCTATTTTCGTTAGTGGCGAATGACAAAAATAAACTATTTTTATAGGTTGGTTGCAGTTTTCACTGTAGTAACGCAGAAATATCGCAATAAATTTCATTACATAAAAATATCAAAGTGAACTTTGATATTAATTCAATTACTCAATTATCAACAATTAGACAGTTCGAACTTTTTGAGAAGGGGTCCCATTTACAGTTTTTTGGTAGTGTAAGTGGAATAAGTTAATTCAATATTTTTTTAGATGAAATGTTTGCAATGCATCTCAGAATTCGCTTTTGTGCAACAAATACATTTTGAGTAAAGGTTAAACCACCCCAAAAACAGATAACATATCTTAATCTGGATTCCACTTGAGCAAAATAGATTTGGATCAACTGACTTTTAGTTAAAACTGATCTTAGATTACTGAGAAGAAACTTCAGAGAGAGAGATTTTATTTTGAACGTTGTGGATACGAATAACCTCCATTTTGCCAGTATTGAAGAATAGGCCATGCGTGTTAAAAAAAATTTGATACTTTATTTATTGTCATAGCACATTCATTTTCCAAGGTTTTGGTGTCTGGAGCTAAAATTATCAATGAAAAATCATCTGCATATGCAGTATAAGGGCCTCCCGTAATTAAAGAATCAATACTATTCACATAGAGGATGAACAGAATGGGGCCCAATATTTAGCCCTGTGGGACATCCTTATTTACAGGTGAGCTATCTGATTTAATATTGATAACTTCATCATTTCTGTTTACTTGTAGAGATACAAATTGTTTTGGATCATCTAGAAATGTCGCTAACCAACTTGAGGCAGCACCTTTAATGCCATATTCTTCTAATTTTGATGTAAGTGTTTGATGGTTGACACAATCAGAGTAATTCATTTTCTGTGAAAAGATTTGAATATATTGTGTGGGGAATGAAATTATTTGTAAATAGGGATATCTTCTCTATAGCAGATATTTTTTCCACTAGATCAATGGGAGCTTGAATGAATAAATCGTCAAATTTATAAACTATAGTTGTCGAATCTTTGTTCAACTGGTTATCAATTTTAATTATTATATAATTTTTTAGTTTATTTTTATTTTTGTTAGTTCAGATACAACATTCCACGAAGAACGATTCTTAGTAGGAGAGTTGAATATCCTATTCTGATACTTTTACTTTTCCTTATTTTCATCTACTAATATATGATGATATCTTTAAAGCTCTTTATAGATTGGGACAAAATTGGGATGTGAACTTTTCATTACAAATTTTCCAAGTATACATAATAAAAATTTTTACCGAATCATCACCCACCTTTTGTAATTATTTTTATGGTAAAATCTTTCTGGGAAAAATTTACGTTGAAGTGGTATAGTAAAATTTCGTAAAAGTATAGTTAAAAGCTTTGTTGAAATATTAGATATTTTAGAGATTTTCCCAATTCTCTGTTATTAGAGAGCTTTCGCAGTTGATATTATTTTCATTGGATGTTACTTTTCATCTCTTTTTCAATATGAGAGGCTGTGTCACGAATGAAAACATCTAACTCCGTTACTAGAAAAAAGTTAGTAGAGTCACTTGATAATCAAAAATTTGTTACAATTTCCGATTTATGTAAGCATCTGTCACGTAGAGCACGAATTTAAAATTTTCAGATTTGTGAAGATATAAAATTTGAATCCCTCTCGGATTTTTTCACTATTCTCGTTTGTCGGCCATTGAAGCATAACGCTGAACAGACAGGTGACCGAAGTGATGAGTATTGAAAAGTTAGGTCCGAAAGAGTCGCCATTACATTAGGGCAGGTAAAACTGATGTTCATTATCGGTCATAATGCAAGCTAGAAACCGATTATTAAAGCCAATTCCAGAGTTGGGCTGGTCTCGCAACCAAATCACATTTTAATAATACCTACTTAAAATAATTTTAAGTAATAACAGTTCTTTAACGGTAACTCATATATGTATGTTCATGAGTTTTCGAAAGAATGTGTTTGATGAGAGAAACTGATATTCATCAAATATTTTACTTCATCGTATTTCACCTGTTGGAAGGCATGAAGCTCTCATAGAACAGGAATGTATTTCATTCACAGCTGTGAAAAAAAAATATCAGACTACATTTATTACTTCGGTAAAAGTGCTATAAATGTATCAAAAAGAACACACACAAAGTGGGAAATATGGGGCGAATATCTGACAGAAAACAACTTCTTCCTCTTACGAGCACTGAATTATATCTGACTTTTATTTTCCACTTTGTGGACTGTTTAGGAAATATTCAAAAGTAGTGCTGTATTTATATTCTCAACACCAGTTTGTTTCAATTTTGCATAATTTTTCTCTCCGACAAGCTTCCATTATTCCAAAAATGTCCCCAACCGAACGAAGAAATCGATGTGGCCAGGCGGCCTTGGGTTCGATCCCTACTGTCTGCCACTAAGCTAAAGTGTTTCGGAATCCACTCATACTCCTTTGCTCACACAAGCTCTGCTTTTGAAAGATATAGTGAGATATCCCTAAAAAAATTGTGCTTTTGGACTTAGTATTGTTTGGCGACAACTTTGTATATTTATATTTGGGGTTATTTCATCGTGGTTGGAAGGAGATTGAAAAATTTAGGTCCGAGGTAACTTGGTCCATCTCTTGTTTTTTGTTATGTAGCCAGTGTTATGAACGTGCACCAGATTCACGGAGTGTGTAAATGTGAGCATGCGCTCTCACATGTAAAAAACACTAGCGAGAAAAAAGGGATGGAAATGTGAGGATTTTTGATCCTTGAATTGGTCTCTAAAGTTTGCCCTATATCGTGAACTGCAAATATTTCGAACAGCACTTCCTTGTATCTATACCGAATAGCCTTTGCATATCAACAAACATGATGATGAGCGTGAGGCATGAAACACTGTCCCGTTTGATGATAATTTATCGAATAGAGTTCGTAATACAAACGGTTTAGAATTGATTTCTTTATATACATTCAATGTGCTGAGTCCATCCATGCCAATTTGGGGTAGATATAATTTCATGAAATTTTTTATTAGTTTATTTATTAATGCTTAGTGTCTCTCTCAACTTGAAAACAATATTCACTGGTTTATGATCATTTTGAGGCATAATTCGTTGTTAGCTACATAAGTTTCCGAGGTCTCTGTCAGTTTATACTGTTATTGAATCATCAGCAAATAATATTGTTGTGTTGTTATCAGATACGCTTGGGTCAGTCATTTATGAAGATCAGAAATAATACAGGTCCTAATACTGTGCCCTGTTGTACTCCTCTTCGAATAAAAGCTTCATCCTTGTAAAGCTTCACGAGTCCTTCGTTTTTTGTTTTCTCACTTCAACACCCGAATAAAGAATGAGTCAGTTAGCATTTGGAACACTGATTTCTCAAGAATATTTCTCAGTTTATTCAGAGGAAAATATCAAGAAACCTCTAGAAGATATCTGAAAATGTTCACCTAAGGGCATTGTTAAATCTAGTTGTGGAAGGGTAAGTACCTGTTAACATTCTTGTTGAAAATTAGGGCATTATAAATAGGTATCCGAAGAAACCGCTTTCGGCCGAAAATATTATTGATTAGGTTAATTTCCTCTACTTTGCCAATGCTATGACCGATAAGGGTAGAGTTTTCGAACTTTTTTCAACAAGATTTCCTCAGCATGAGGAGCAACAATTCAGTAGCAGTTAATCTCCGAGAAATTACTTCGCAATTAATAATAATCGTACTCATAAGTAAGGAAAATCATGTGTAACTTTGATTAGAGTTTCCAACAGAAACGTTTAAAGTTTTCACATCTCTGAAATCGACTCGATTTAATCTCCATCTACAGTGTAGAAATATCAACAAGCACAGATTTTGTCAGTATTTTATTACCCGCAATGAAATGAAATAATAGGGAACAAGATATCATATTTTGAAACATGTTGTATTTGCGCCATAAAATATCTTTGCGTCCGGAGCGCTATGTAGATGTAGATTTCTGAATTCATTTGTTTCGCCGTAGTGGTATTTTCCTTATACGCTTGCATGCAATTATAGATATGATGTTGGACTGATATATCGACATAATATATGTAAAATCATCGGAATTTGTCATATCACTGACAACTTTATTCGTCGGCGAGTAGAAAACCATCGGAAACAGCAGACAATTACTAGCAGTGGCTGAGACGGTCATTCAAGAAAAGTTATGCCAAGCATTTTCATTATCAGTACCATTAACATATTCAGGTACAGCTGTGTATGTAAGTCATGTATTGGTTTTTGTGTCAATTATTTTCTCTCTCGCTATTAGTTAGCTGTTAAAAAACTACCTGACTTCTGCCCACCCCCCGAATTTATTTGCGCATCTATCGAGGTTGTCGTACAAAAAATTGTGTACATCATTTCGGATAGCTCTCAAATTTTATTAGGTGCTCTCGCACACGATTCACCAGTACCCCATTTGTATTTTCGGTAAGAAGTGGTATTTCACCCTGTATGTGTCCAACAACTCAATAGAAACCAAGGGCAACACCCGGGCATATATTTTTTCTAGAAATGCCGAAATACCAGTGCAATTGTGTTAGGAGTATCCATACCCACCAAGCCTTTTTCACAGAGATTTTGAATTTTGAAAAATGTATGCAGTTTTTTGTATAGTGTGGGTGAAACAAGTTGTATTGTCTGCAATAACTATGGATTTCAGAGTTTCTCATCAAAATTAAATTAAATTTTAAATTTTCTATTTATATTCTTGACTGAAATGTTTGGAGTATATTTATTTTATAGAATTCATTTAAAGAAAATGTATCTGTAATTTTAGTTGATATATCATACAGCACTTTCAAAGAGTATGTGTTGTGTTTTCCCTCTTCAGTTTATCTCCATTCTAAATACCAAAATACTTTTTTTCTTCAGTTTGTTTCAATATTTAATTTTTGATATTGAGGCTGAGTGAAACATTCTGTTTGTTTTTTTACTCAGTTTCATCAGTATCAATCGAAAAAAGCTTAGAATAAAGCAATTTTTCAAAAAATTTCAAGTCTTTATCAATAATGTTCTGAATGAATGAAATTCATACTTGGTTTTCATTTTCATATAAAAGTACTGTAGCATAAGCATATATGATATAACTGTTAACAAAATTTTTCATGTATTTTGAATGTAAAATAAATACTAGATGGGTCCCAAAACAGATCCTTGTGGAACGCCCTTATTTGGTAATATAATAAATTCAGAGTTGTTACATTCGGCACTGATTTTCTTATTCCCTAAATAAGATTCTGAAAGATTTTTCACAGTAACTGTGAGTCCCACCGATTCAAAATTCAAAAAAAGTTTTATTTGATGAACTGTATCAAATGACTTTTTAAGGTCAAAGAAAATAGCTATAACATAGTTTACTGTACCAAGTCATTCTGTCACTGTTTTCTTTAAAATCTAATTGAATAATAATAATAATAATAATAATAATAGTAATAATAATTTGTTTTAAAAATCAACAACACGTTTTTTGACATTTTTTTCGAAAATTTCAGAAAATATGCTCAATAAGGCTATTGTCTATAATTTGCTGGATCTTCAGAATCTTCACTTTTGTATATAGATTTAACTGGAGCATATTTCAATTCAAGTGGGAAGAAACCTAAGATAAATTATTTGTTCATTGATTTTGTTTTTTCAAGGTGTGGATCATTTCAATAACTTCAATTTTGTCAGTGCGGAACAAAAGTATTGGAATTATTATATTTTGGATGGGAATGGGAAAATGAAATGTTATTGTAATAAGATTTTATTTCTTATGCCATATTCTCGCCAGTACTTTTGGCTATTTCCAAATCATCATTTCGCCATTCATTTTCATTGATTCAATCTCATTTTCATTTTTCAATTTTGATGTACTTCTGAGACAATAATTGATAGTGTCCCCCATTTTCTTCTGGTTGCCTTGAGAAGCTTCAAAGTTCTATTGAACTTTTTCTCTTTTTATCAAAGCATTTACTTCATATATATGTATTTTAAACTCATCAAACTTTTTCTTGATCTATTTTGTTTGTCTTTTGAATTTTGTATTTCGAATATTCATTTACCAATCGTTGTTTTCACGTAATCTCACATAAAATTTCACTGTTTTTATACATGGAATACTTCCTCAAACACATACAGAAACTTAGATTTTTTCCATGTCCCTACAAAAAAAAATTCTGTAAAAAAGAATCGTATCTTAATATCTTTCATCGTTACAGTTATTGATAAATGTATTCAATTGATAAGTTCAATTACCCCAAATCATAAGTTTTTTGATATCTAGGAGACACTGAATGGACCGTCTGGATCTGACTTTCTGTTTCTTGTACCAAATTATTCATTTCGTATACATAATCTTCAGTTATCGACTTGAGTTGATGTTGAGATTTACCCTTTGAATTTCTGCATTATCTCGATATACTTTAAACTTTAGAAGACAATTACATCACTATTCTAAATCCGTACCTGGCGAATAAAAGCATTCACAGGTAGTTCGGATCATAGCAAATTGATCTATTAATTTTCTATTACTCATTGTAAATATATAAAGGATTTACCAACACCGTTGTAACAATCATGTGTTGTTGAACTTCTCCGTTCACATTAGAGGCACATATAGGTACCTACTCTATATTTAACCCACGTAATGACTTGTATTATGAAAATAATAGATAGATAATAGATGAATATATCAGAAGGCTCTATGAGTAACGGTTATTCCGAACTGTGGTCAGGCTGAGTTGAAAATACCATTTTCAGCGAGATCATAATCAGTGATAGCACTAATACCGGTAAAGTCGTAGACACAAAGAATGTTTTAAGTTTTGCGATTTAGGATTTCAATTTTAGAAAAAAATCAGGATGCAAATCAGAATTGAAAAATTAAGCTTGAATTTTATCAAGATTGTTATTTGTGGGGTGTGACCAAAATAACAATGCCAGTTTCGTGTTGAAAGGAAATCTAAAATTATAAAACTTGATGGTATTTAGTGAAATGATTCAACGAATCAAATAAATTGCTAAACAAAAGCACATAAAAACAGACGAATGAATGAAGTAAAAGAAATGAAAGAAGATATAAACATAAACGAACTGCAATAAGGAATAAGAGGATCAGGCATGACTCTGATAACTATAAATACCTCTTCTTAGTACAGCAATGAAAATATTATATGAAAAAATTATAAAAAGTAAGATTGACAATAGAGAATACTCTTGAAGAGTCACAAAGTGGATTAAGAGAAGGTAGAAGTATACAGGACCATATAATAACGGTAAAACAAATAATAGAAGCAAGGAAATGAAGTTTACATGGGATTCATAGACCCTGAAAAGGCTTTCGATACAATGAGACGGGAGAAGCTGTAGAAAATACTAGAAGAGAGGGAATAATTAAAAACAGCTACAATAACAACATAAATTGTGTAATATACAGAAACAAAATATCAGAATCTTTTTCAACACAAAAAATTAAGGCAAAGGGGAGGACAAAGTCTATTATTATTTACAATTTTTATCGATGAAATAATGAAAAGGCTTTTAGCAAAATGGCAAAACCACACGTGGGACACTTTTATTTAAGAAGAGTAGCTACATCAGAAGTTGCTTTTGCAGATGATGTAATAATAATGGCAGAAAAAGAAAAGGATTTACAGAAAAACTTGGAATACAGTTTGTGAAGAATTTGGAACGAAAGTGAATTAAGAAAAAACTAAAATTATACGGAAAAATCAAAAAGAGATAAGGTACAGATAATAAAAGGAGTAGAAATGGAAGAAGTTGAATGACTCAAATATTTGGGAGGTGGAAAGACAATGGAAGACAAGAAATAGAAATTAACGATAGAGTAGAAAAAAACATAAATTTATACTACACAATGAATCAGGAACTTATAAATAAAGAAGAAATATCAAAGAAAACCAGGATAATTGTGTTCAAAACAATATATCGACCAATATTAACATTTGGATGTGCATCTTGAGGGAGCAGACAAAAGAGAAAAATACAAGCAGCAGAAATTAAGTATCTGAAACGAACTAAAGGATTAACAAAGAGGGATAAACTCAGAAATACGAAAATAAGAGAAGACCTTGACATTGAAAAGAAACAACTAAGCTGGTGGGGTAATCTATAAAGGATGGATGATACAAGACCATTTAAAAGAGTATGGCAATCAAAGATACATAAAAGAAGAAAAAGAGGATCAACTCAAACATGGGATGGAGTTAAGGGAAGCATACTTGTAAGAAAATAAAAAACAATGGGAGAAGTTCTTACATGAATAAAATTTTAATTTTGTTATCAGAGTAAATAAGTTAAGGTTTCAGGATAGTAGAATGTAATTAATGAAAACCCTACACCCTATACTATGGAAACTTGAATTTTGATAATATACATGTAGAATATAATTTAATAAATTAAATCATTAATTCATTGATCAAATATTATTTAAATGTACAATCACTGAAAGTTCAGTATCCAAAGAAGACTGCTGAATTTGATTGTTTATCTCTTAGACTTGTCATCAAATTGAAATGATGCTGTGAGCCTGACTGAAGGTATGATGGCTTTAGAGAATTTTCGTTCGAATGTCCGGTCAGAGACAGAGCGACATTTCAATTACACCAATGGGCACATTTTTGTACCATTCCCTTGCCACTTCTATTTTTCCAAAACGGACTTGGTGTTCGAACCAATTTATCTGACGGAATATGTTTGTTTTTTTTTCTAAGGGTTTTTTCAACAATGTAACAGGACACATGTTCAGATTTCCTTTGGTTGTAGTCAACCACCTACTTCAACTGCACCTTTTATTATATTTCAACATGAGTTGAAATCATAATGATATTTGAAAACATAAAATTAAAACCTTCTTTTATATAATACCTGCCACTGTTCAATTCAAATACATCTCCCAAAGAAACTAGTAACATGATATCTGAACGGGTATATCAAAGAGGACATTCTATGCATAACGGTTAATGAGAGCTGTTTTAAATGGCCAAATCATGAGGAAACCGCCGTTTTTAGCGAGATTGGGTATACAAGCAACACTAACATAGATATTCAACTATTTCAAGTTGTATGCGGCGACTGTTTCACTTCCTGTTCAGATAAGTGAAAACTTTCAGGCGGCGAGATGTAAAATACTCTGGGCACATTAATTCCTTAGAGACGTATGTTTTAAGGTTTTATGTTAACAGAGAGTTCTTTTTTTCCACGAGATACGTGGAACTCTGTGTTTGATTAAAATGTGATATAAGCGGAGGCTCTATGGAAGATAGTGCTTGCTTTGAAGAATCTATTGCGGAAATTATGGTTTGCTCCCACAGGAAATTGGTACAGGGATGGTAAGAATTTGATTCTACAGAACCCAATTCCTTTGGGCATCAGAAATGATAGCAATATTGATCAATTTCGTCAAGAACTTGTTTGACAAAGCGATGATGTCTATCAGAGTTGATGATTTCTAGGGTAAAAATTCCATTTCATCTAGCCGTTATGGATTATCATATTCCTTGCAAGTCGTGTTACTACATGCGTAACTTATTTTTTTTTATAAAAAACATCTGAGTGGAACAAATTGCAGTTTTTGGTTAGCGTTTTGTAAATGAAACATAACTGACATAAGGTGTTTCGACTTGATCTGAGTTTGACGGTTGTCAATATGATGAATATAATTATATTTTTGAGCCTTTTGATATAATCAACACTCCAGCCGAATTTTTTTGAACTGGAAAGGTTTGGAAAAATGCTTTTGCTTTTGGTTCTAATAAATTATATTGAAAGTTCCTCTGACAATACCCAGAAATTGTTCTCAATGTTTGTATCACATATAATACCTTATGATTGTTGTGGAAATCTTAGTATGAATTATTCTATTTGAAGAAAATTACATTATTCTTTGTCTAAAATATTAGATACGTTTAATATAGTCCCCGAACCAAATTTGGCACGTTTTCCAAATTCCAAATATAATATCAAGCTGAAATAAATATGTGTACCTATATATTTCAACTATATTTCAAGACCTCAGGTATTTCCAATGCCTTCTTCTCAATATGAAAAAGAGAATATCACCGCCAGCTCTAACAAATTGTTTCAAGAAACGCCTGTGTATTTCTTCTCAGAAAATCAATTACTACATTTTATGTCGTATTATATGTTGGTGAATATTGAATACATTATCTATAATAGAAATGCTGAAGATAGTTGCAGATAATTTGTATTATGGATAGAAATATATCAATGAAAGATATCTTCGAACAGTAAAAAACTTGTTCGGGCAAAATAACAGAGTTATATTGGCATTCATGTAGATATTGTAAAGGTTGTTCCAAAGATACTAGATTTCTGAAATGCATGGGGATATAGTGACGATGATAATAATGTTCATGTACATGTTCCTAATGAATGAGGTAACAAAGTTTAATTTTATTTTTCTGTTTCAGGTGAGTGATCTATTTTCTTGAAATTGGATAAGTGGTGAGTTTGGAAATTATCATATATTTATAAATAGTATTCGAGTAGAATAAGTAGTTTATTAAACCTTTTGTTCCTAAAGATGCTAACTTTGATGACGATTGATTATATTGAAAGTGTCGTAGATTGGGGTTTGTGTATAGTTTTCTAGGTGTGTCCTGCCATGTGTGTATGAAATGTTTTTCTAACAGTTCTTCTATTGCAGCAGTAGCTAGACTGTTGAGGATTCCTATTGGTGGTTTTCCTAATACCTCTTTGGCTATAGTCTGTCTATCTCCAAATACATGTGTTGGAAAATTAGGGGAGCGTAATCATTATATTTTGGAAGAAAATATTTATCAAAATGTCCATTAAATTCTTTCACTTTGAAAAACACCTTTTAGTGGTTCAGAGTTTTACCTGACTATTATTTTGACACCTTTGGATATATTCTCCATATTATTTGGCAGCAGATTAAACAATGTTGGGCCAATGCAGATAATGAATGTGTGTGTGTATTGCGACATTTTGGAATTTGTAAAGTGTACTTTTTATTCATCCGTGAATTATAATCATGTGATACATACGTCTTAGAAGAGTTCATTAAAAATAAGATTCACTGATAGATATACAATTGTCTCACTGTGAGTAACCCAGTTTCAGAAAAGAGGCGAAGGGTGGAATGGCGTTTGTCTTTTTTGAGAAAGATTTTAATCTGAATATTTTTGATCACTTCTTGCTGGTATATGGTAGTTTTGAATGCGCCTCCCCAGATTATAACACAGTATCGAATTATGAATTCGGCCAATGCATTGTAGATCATGAGTGGGTTTCTATTATTGATAATATTTCCCAACTGATAAAATTTATATATCAATTTGTCTTTTACGTCTTTTTACGTATACTCTATATTTTCATTCCATCTAAGGAACTGATCAATCGTATCTGCCAGGTATTTAACTGAACTACCTCTCTCAATTGACCATTGATGATTATTTGGACAGGAAAATATATGAATTTTCATATAACTGATCTTGGATCCTGATTTGAATATTGGTGATGTTCAAGAATCCTTTAGTTTTAAGAGAAAATATGACAAAGAGGCTCAATAAGGTATTGGTGGTGTTTTTCGAGCCGATTTAAGGAGATTTTAATATATGAGATTCGAACCCACACCATCTCTCTATTAAATTGTGTGTCCGTCTATACATTTCGTACTTCGATCTTGTGTACCACTGTTGAGTAATGAATCTGCTTGTCGCTGATTGGCCACAGCCCGTGAGTAATGATTTGTGTGTAATCAATCCCATTATATAAAAAGGGAGGACTCATTCTTCAACAGTCATAGGAAAATAATATTGTTAGAACGATCTTATGTTTTAAACTGAGCAACTCTATGAGAAGACTACTTTTCTCTCATAATGTATTAGGAACTCCGTGATTGTTTCCACACCGAAGGTGATGGTAATTGGCAGATAATAAATGCTTCTCTCCTATGTTGAGTTGTAGTCAAACTCTGTCAAATGTTTTAGATAAAAATCTCTCGACGAGTACAATACAACTCGAACCGAATGTCACGTTTCCCATACGCCCCCTGTCAACATCTCATTCAGTCATTAACTGAATTCTCCGAGAGTGTAACTGGAAATTAGCAAGTCTAAGTCAGTCATAGGCATAGCATTGCATGTCTCGAACGGCTGATAGATACCCGAAGATAAAATAATACGAGTGAATAGACTATTCGACTGATGAAGCGCGGTGGATTTAACATATAAGAAGAGTTCGAAATATTTCCACTGACTACGTACGCTGTTTTAGCATGCGAATGCTGAAGAGACTTGAATACGAAGTTTTTTGAATCCATATATCTCAGTGAAATGTTCTATGGATCATCTAGGTACTTTCATTCTGGACGAAATAACAAAAAAATCATTAGAATCAGTTGTAAGAGCGTAACAGGCTTTGTCTTTATGCTGGGAATGAAAAAAAACATTAAATATCGACATCAATCTCTGCAAATCTCTGCAAAGCAAAATACTTGCTGATATATAAATGTTGACGATGAAGAAAGTCAAATTATTAATAATATGCTGGAGTTGAAGGGGGAAATATGCAATAAAAAAAGATGATAAACCATATACACTTATTCCTCTATAGAATTATGAAACAGCCAATATTTTTGAAACTTACCCTCTCCCATAAAAATACTGGGAAGCTTAGAATGCATGAAGAAAAACCTGCAGAAGTTGATCTACATGAACAGATACCAATGCCACGATTCTCCAATTGCAAGTGATTAGCAGAGCTGAAACTCCATCTGGACATTTTACTTCATTTAAAATTCAAGAAGTTTCAGTTTTTTATATTTGTGCAAAAAATTCAACTGGATATTGTCCTCATTTTATATTTTGACGATCTATGGTTTGCTCGAATTCTCAATCGAACATCTATCAAAAACAGCAAATCTGAATATGGCTGTGTCACAGAGCAGTGTATTGGATCCCATAATTTTTATTATACATGTGAATGATTTACCAAACTTAATGAATGGCAGATTTGATCACTTACGCTAACAATCTATACAGATGACGGAAATGTTCTGCTTGCTGGAAAACATCATAAAAAGCTGAATAAAAAAACTGATCACCCCATATCTCAGATGTCAGATCAGGAAACAAAATTAAGTATATTAATCACAGATAAAACTAACTGTGTACTTGTCGAACACAGTCGAAATACTCTTGATATATCATCATAGTATTCTTATGAACAATGCCACAAGAGTATGTTATTTGCCAAATAATAAAGCTATCGTTATGCGGAGGAGACTGTTTTACGAGTAAAAAATAACAAGCGATTAGGATAAAAATGCTAATTGAAGGAAGTTCAGTTATCTCAGGGTAGTCAATATTTGTTAGACTTCATAATTTCATTCATCTCCTTTATTTCCTCTCCAAACGTTTTCAAAAATTACTCAATTAACTATCCAGATGCAGAAACTGTTATGTTTTTTTTGTACGAGCCAAGGATTAACGAACTCTTACCTTTTAACGTGCAATTCCTTGCTGTGAATATAAATTTTTTTCTATTGCTTAGTAATTTTAAAACATGAACAAAAGTTATAATACTCTTGCCTCTGTATATGTTACTGTTATTATCATTGCTGAAGGTACTGGAATTTTGATATGTCGGTTGGATATATCATGAGTAAATGTACATTTTTGACGTTCGAAGCTTATTTTTATACCTCGCCATTTTAATTGTCCGAAATTATTGCTGTTTGTTTCTCGGACATTTGCTACGTGTTCCTCTGTCTGAATAGTTCTCTCTGTCGGATTTTCCCTCGAATTCTTTCCGAAGTCCTACACAACTGTTCGGATCTCGAACATTTCACAGCCTATTTATTTGATACAACTTGGCCGGACTTAATCACTGATCCATACAAATCAGCCAGATTCCTCGAATATCCACCTCTCTCCGACATGTTCACCAAGCATATTGGGTTTTCAGCGATACTGCAGGAGAATTAAGCATTTGCGTGAAAAAGTCGTTATTCAAAAATAGTATTGAAAGGGAAAATTTTACAGTAATCAATTCATTCTATATCACTTCTGAAAAAATTGGATGATAGTAGTCATAGAGTCATAGTAGTCAAGAGATTTCATATATTCTGTACATATGCACATTTGTCTAAACACATCCATTGTTAATGATGAGATGCTTCTTGGATTTTCATTTAAACCTGTAGGTAATCATCGTTATGGATGACTTCAGCAGAGCAGTTGAAAAGAAATCCAGGAAAAGCAACAATTGTTTAAAGTACTGTTAACCATGTTATGTGACTGTGGGAGGACTAATATAAACAAAAGACCATTCAACTCAAATATATCAGATAATCTGAAGGACCTGAAACCTTCATGACCTTGAAGGTTATTCAAGTTTTTCCCACTACTGGAACACATGAAGAACAAAGACGAAACCTCCTGGAGATATCAATGGATGAAAAAGACCAACTGATTTCGAATCTAAATTACTTTATTTTCTTGAGAATTGACCAGGTGACAGAAAAATTAGGCAATAAACATCAATAATAATTGAAAATGAGCACAATTTCCAACAATGATGCATAGTCGAAAGTTATTGAAACATTTACATTTAATTCATAACGTTAGTAGAGCAAGTTACGACACGTCAGTTCAATTATAATACTGTTAATTGAAAGACGTCATTTATTAAAACTCCAGTTGATAACAGGATAACCTTTAAGTAAAAACGTCTATAATTCACACACACATTCAGTAAATATCCAAAGAGCAAAAAATTATTTGACGGATCATGATAAGTTTAGAAGAATAAGAATTGAAATAGAATAGAATGTACGTAGTGTGGACGGATTGTTACGTTTCGTAGGTAAATGAATAAATAAATAAAATAATAAATAAAATTTCACAGATTAAAATTTGTCTAGCTAGTAAAGTATTTCTCACAGTCCTTCAAAGAAACGAGAAGAACGGAAGAAGTGGAGAGATTAAGAAACTTAGATAGGAATAAAGTTCTTGCTTTGCTTTATAATTTATTACTATTCCGAATTTTTTATTGCTCAATTGCAAATTAGGAGCTGAAAACAGTGGAAGATCACATTGAACTTCTGCATTTCTTGGTGCCCCAATGGGTTTATGCGTTAAGAAGACTGCTTTTTGTGTTTTCCAGGTTATTTTTACAGCACCCACTCCGTACAGGTTCTTCACCGGTTGACCGTTGTATTCTTCGGGAATTGGTCTAGGATTCCCGAAAATTGCCTGTCTTTTGCGGTCTAAAGCCTCGCATTCTGACAGAACAGTTTGGCTGTTTCCGTCCCTTTACCACTTTGTTTGCAGGAAAGTTCTCCGTTGTACATCCCCATTTTGTGCAGGTGTTTTCTCATTGGACTGTGACCAGTGGGAAGGCCCGTTATTATTCTAACTTGATTCCTGCTCAGCTTGAGTAGTTCTTCAGTTTTGTGTTGTGACGGATCTTTAATGAATATTTTCCCGTGGTGCATTAGAGGGGCTTCATGCCACCTCCCCTTTTGTTTTCGTTTGACCCAGTCCCGAATGCATCGAATATCGGACTTATTAATCCAGAGTGCGGGTTCTGGGCCAATATATGGAGTTGATGAACCCCCTCTGGCTAGCTCATCAGCATTTTCATTGCCCTCGATACCACAGTGTCCTGGAACCCACATCAAAGTTAATTTTTTGTGTTCTGTGAGAGTACTGAGTTCTTCTCGGCATTCCCAAACCAGTCTTGACGTTACTTTCGGGTTCATGAGCCTTCTATGCATATTTTGATCCGTCCGTTACGCATTTCCCTCATATTGATTTCTCTCGCGCATTGCAAGATGGCGTACATCTCTGCCTAGATAAGGAGGTATTTGTTCCGAGTGAGACGCTTATTTGGGAGTTTCTCTCCTCACTGATTCCAGCACCAGTTCCTTTCCTGGTTTTGGATCCGTCCGTGTATCAGATCCTCTCTCCAGGTTTGCCTCTGATGTTGTCATCTGTCCATTCCCTTCGATCTTGTAAGATAACCTCGAAGTTGATATTGACGAAGTACCTAGGAGTCATGTGGTCCGTTGGTTTCATTTCCAGAATGTTGCCTCCCACTATTTCCTATATCTTATTGTGATCTGGTCTGTTGCTCGTATTTTGTTGCCTCAGAAGTCCCATTATTGCCTCTCCCATGATTGTTATGTCAATCGGTGGGAGGTCCAACAGTACTTTCATGGCTGATGTTGATGTTGTTTTCATAGCTCCCGTTATACTAAGGCATGCAAGTCTTTGTACCTTGCTCAACTCAGCCGCGGCAATTTTTTGTGTTATCTTTGTCCATCATACCAAAGATGCATATGTGATCATGGGTTTCACCACAATGTTGTATATCCAATACATCATTATGGGATTTAGCCCCCATGTTTTCCCGTGTGTCCGCCTGACTAACATCAGTGTCATTTCTGCTTTCTTCTTCACCTTTGCCAGCTGTTGTTTTCAGGTGAGTTTCGAGTCTAAGATCACCCCGAGATTTTTGACTTCCCCTGACAGCTGCATGAGGGTACCTTGAAGGGTCAGAGATCCTAAGTTCTTTAATTTCCTTCCACGGGTAAACGCTACAACGGTTGATTTGGAGGGACTGATAGTTAGGCCCTCCTTATCTATCCATCAGAATACGTTACTCAAAAATCTAAATATTGTTTTTCAAGACAGCAGTCTCTTTAACGTAGTAACTTATTGGGGCAAATTGATTCATTGCCCTTCTTCGCTCGTACAGGTGACTTTGAATTAGCACTTTTTACTTTCAGACTGTGCATTTGATGATGTTTATTCTACAAAAAATCTTTGTGACGTCATTTACGGATGTTGTATTTTTCGTCTAATTTTGCCGGAACACGAACCTGCGAATGAATCTATTACAGTCGCTCGGTGTAGCGACCGATCTAAGTCCGGAGAGTCCACAGTAAGCATTATACCGCTGATTACGGTTTATAGTCCCAACTTTTAATGGCGTCTTTTGTTTAGCACGGCACTAAATAGCTCCGGAGCGTATTTATGCGTGATACTAGTTAATGTACGATCGACTCTTGCCTTGGTATAGGTAATGAGGCGCGGGTGCGGTGTGGGTGGTTGCCACACGGCCGGCAATCAGACACTGCACCGCTCATTATGCAATGCGATGCATATGGTACATCATGCCGTCAAGTTCACACCGATGCGCTCGCTGCTGGGGTCGTGCGATGCGCGACAAAAATTAGAGGAATTTTCCAACGGCGGCGCGGCTTTACTTATTGGAGATTGGAGAGAAGGAACGCCAACTTGATGGAACTACTAAATGCCCTATTGGTGACAATATAAGCAATACGCTCCCTAGCAGCCTCAATTAGAACTCTAGAATCGCGGACATAGTTCGTTTACTGACATATTATCCATACATTTGAGTTTGATTAAGAATCTGATTTCATTTTACTAAATAACAAATTACATGACTAGTAGTCACATGTAAAAAGACTCGCATCAAAATTCCAACAGAAAATTTTAAAATATTACTTACTCTATCAATATCTATTAGTATAAGGTTTGAATTTGTTTCTATCACTTTTTGGCACGTGGCGTCTGCGAAAGTTCACGCACTCTGTAGCTCCGGTGTCTGCGTCTTCCGCCAATAATAAAAAAAAAATTAGGGTAGATTATAAGTGGATTGAAAAAAATCAAGACGACTCAGTAAAAATTCCCGAAGCACGCTGGGGGTAGCGATTTATAGCTGAGATATGCACCCTGTAGGAAAAAACTCGAAACAAAAGTTGAAAAATTTTGAAATACCAGAAATAATAATAATAATTTCTCAACAATATTTCGAAATTAAGGAGAAAACCCTTTTTTTGTTTTTAATTTTTATCTCCCGCAATTTTTTAATTTTTTTCATGAAGGTATGTATGTAAGAACATTCTTTTTTGTGTTTCAAACGGGCTGTAATTTTTTAGAAACAAAATATAAAATTTTAGATTGTTTACGATTTTGAATCGAAACTTTCAACTTTCAATCGAAAGAGTTGGTTAACAAATTTTCTGTTTTTAAAATTTTTAGTAGGTAATAATTTTCATCATTGGTACCTTGATGGTATAAAAATATCGTTTAAAAATGCAAATAACCAAAGGAAGGACTTTTTGATAATCGATTTTCAGTAATCTTGAGAATTTCTCATTCTGTATTGCAAATAAGTGTTGGAATTGACGAAATATTCAGTGGGGGAAGCTAAAACTAGTCAGAAATGAATACAAAAGATCCATTTTAATTTTGATAGAAAAAAAAACTGTTTTTAGATTCCAAAAAATGTGGCACTAATATTGTTCAATGTAGTGTAGTGAACCAAGATAAAAGATTAATTCGTCAGACTTTGAGAAAAAGATCTTTAAACTCATTTCTTTGATTCAAATCAGTATACAATCTAAATTTGAACATTTACTTCGAAAAAATTACAGCCCGTTCAAAACAAAAAAGGAACGGTTTCACCAAGTTTCATAAAAACATAAAAAATTGCGAGAAATAAAAAAAAAAAAGTGTTTTTGCGGGTTTCTCGTTTATTTCGAAGTATTGTTGAACAATTATTGATGCAGAAGATTTAGACAATTTAATTATTTACAACTTTTATATTGAACTTATTTGAAACGTATATTCAGTTATCCCCAGCCCCCTTCTGGAACTTTTACTGAGTCGTCTTGATTTTTTTCAATACATTTATAACTTACCGTATACTTTCCAACCACCCACATACTGTTGAGAATTTTTAATGAATTTGGGTTTTCGGAATCTATTTGGTCTTTGTCTATTTGACATACGCAAGGACTAAATCGCGTTTCAGGCTTTGAAGGCAAAGGGCATATATTTTCTCCAATCGTTTTTTTTTTTTAACAAAAATGGTCAGCATTCAGAACTGCTTCTTCTTTGGTAATAAGCCAGGAATTGTATACAACTTTCACGAAAACAAGTAGTGTATGCTGAACCACAACTTAAAATTTTCATGCTTTTTTTTCACTATTTTGGCTTCCATTTCTTTTGTCTCATGTGCTTATTTGTAAAATGGATTTTGCAACTTTTATTCTCACAAATGAAATAATATCGGATGACGTAGTCTTTATAAACTTTGAATGTGAGCATACCTGCTAGCTTGGGATATCTGATGCCAATTACCAGGGTAGATTGAAACAGTACTCACATTTCTTAAGAGCATCAGCGCGTCACACCAAAGAGTCGAATTTATTCTTCACACCGTGCAGCAAAGTTTTGTAGGCATATATTTATGAAGCATGTTAGTGAAGATATCAAACCCGGCAAAGCTTAATTGAATGCTAATATAATATGTAGGGGGCAGCGTTAATCAGGTACAAATTTCACGATCGTAGTTCGTTGAATAGTTTTTTTGCAAAAACCACTGATTTCATGAAAGAGAAATTTTATTATGGGCTTGGTGGCACCATAAGAATTCAGAAATATCTCAATTTATTCAATTTATCAAGTAAACGAATGCAGAAGGTCCATTTTGATTTTGTAAAAAAAACGGTTTTTCATTTCCAAAAAATGTGGAACTGATATTGTTCAATGTAGTGTATTGAACAAAGGTAAAATATTGATTTGTTGTAATTTTTTATCATTAGGTTCTCAGAGAGTACCAAACTTGTTAGAAGAGTTTGTACGAGCTGGGAAAAACCGATGCGACCTAGCTGAACCAGTATTTACCTCTACTGCAAATTTGCGCAGGATTCACGATATTCTGATGTTGAGCAAAAACCGACAAAAAATCTGTACCGTTCACATTTTTTTTCAAAGAGTTCTATCTCCGGAATTATTAGAGCTAGACATTCTCTTTCGATTTCAGATTGTAGAGGATTCACTTTAGTAGAAAAAAGCTCAAGCAGTTTTTTGGCAGACTGATATTTTGGAAAATATTTTGAGAAATTGGGACAAGCCCAAAAAATCATCGAGGTTTTCAAGATGGTGGCCCCCGTGGTGGACGGGAAAAATTAGGAAACTAGGATCAACCAACCTATACAATATTAGGTATGAAAAAATTGGATCTAGTAACCAATCATGACAATTTTATCAGACTAAAGCGCTTTTACTTTTAGATTAGAGACTATAATTATCTATTATAATGCTGAATTGAATAAACAAATGAGTTGTTGAAAGGATCTTGATGGAAACTTGGATCAGAAACATAGTAAGCTAAGACACAGAAAATCTGTGATCAATCTTCTAACTGCAGTTGTTTGTAACTCAAATGAGAGTATTATACCGTCCCGTATGCTCAGTACCAATATTGTGTAACTCAAGATGTCACAATTTTTCCACATAGCGAATTCTTGTTTCTAGTTGTGCAGTCTTCGTAAACGTTGAATATAAGATATATAAAGATAGGTGCGCGGCATCCAAGGGTCAGACCATAAATACAAAACATATCCGTATCTAAAATACAATCGAAAGTTATACGGCTGGCGAGCTTTCATTTTTACGTGTTCTTCACACTTCAGCAATATTTGAAACGAAACGTTCTCCCACGAATTAACCTTTGAACTATGTGGTTCAATTACAAACATTCAATGCAATTGTGAGGCGAGGTCATAAGGGTTTTTGAAGGTCGCGTAAAGGCACGAAAAGGATTCTGTAAAATTAATCCCAAATGTCTGAATGTAGATTAGAAGCTACACTACAAAGTAAGTTCATTATACTAATATCTTCCTCGCCTCACAAAAAAATGCTTACAAAATTTCCATAATGTGTGTTCAGGGACGTCCTCCACTTTATAAATTCTATAAAGTTATTAAGAAACTGTAACCAGATCACACACAAAATAATTGTTAATAATCTTATACTGCTCGCTAATAACCATTTGGGTTGATGCGATTGATTCAAAAAATGACATTGAAATTGCCCTTGGATTCATTAACGTTGTAAGCTTAAACATGAGCTGGTTTCCAGGTTAATGACAAAAGGATGTAGAAACTGAACTTGCTGTCTCGATCTCAATATTTATGAAAAATATATGGGTCGCCAACATTCATAAAAGTCAAACCGAGGAATCGTCGACGAATGAATCAAAAAGTTCCGAAAACTCTTCAAGGTCATTCTGAAGTATCCTTGATGAGGCAGCAGAGTAATGGATAGATAGTATTCGTAATACAACAACTTTGGAACTATTTTCCGGATAGCAAAGTTTTACAAGTCAAAATGCACGCATATCAGTAATATTTTCGTAAAACTATGAGGGAAGTCAAAGATAGCACAAAATATATATTTCCATATCATTTATACAGAACAGGAAAAGAACGAGCCCTAATATGGAACCTTGTGGAACCCCTAATTTGATCTGGTCCATTATTGATATGAGGTCATTTTCTCCGAACTGATGACGACCCTTGAGAACCCAATTATTTGCTGTTTCTCTCATTCCATGGGAGTCTAATTTATCAGATAATGTTTGATTGACATAGTCGAATGCCCAGGATATTCCATCGCGTGGAATCACATCAGAGAAAACTGATCGAAGTAGTTTGTGTGGATTTACTTGTTTGAAATCCATGCTACAAGGTATTCATGATGTTTGAAGCTTACAAAAAGTTCAACAGGCGATATTCAGTTGCGATGACTTTTTTAGAATAAAAACTGGAGTTTCGTCTGTTCCGGGTGATTTTTCGATTTTTATGTTACAGATAGCACAGTAGATTGAATAATTAACATTTATGAAAAGGCTCTAGAAGCATTATAGTCAGTGGCAATGCTTGATTATGAAATGGTGCAAGTTTTTATCAAAGGCGTTACTTTATTCGACGACTAATCTTTTTGAGCGCAAGGTTAATTTTGCATAATGATTTGTATGCAAATACTTGGGAGTTTTTATTTATTGAACACTTTGCACTTGTATGTTCCTGTCATACTGAATAAACAAAACAATAAATATCATATGAACAATGAATTGGCTCCGGAAAAATTAACACGCTTTATTTTCCTATTCGGTTCGTTGATGATATTCAATTGTGTAGCGGACTTGGCAACAGACCAACAAATGCAAAAAAATTATAAACAAAATATCGTACAAATTGAGTCACCCACAACTTTTTATTTTCAAATATGGACCTGTATTTTTTCAAATGCCAAAAGTCGTATATTATATTGGCGTACACACAAAAAAATAATTTCTTGGAATAAGCATGACTGCATTGACTCAAGTAAATAATTTGTTTGTATATAACGAAAGAGATGGTTGTTTTGTTTCAAAGAATTAATTTTCTTACGAAATTTCTCAATTGAAAACAAATATATGCTTATATGAAAACATTTTATATCTCGAGTGGAAAATATAATTAATTCTTAGTAAGAAAATTATTTACTTACTTCAATAAAACAATTGTTTTGAAGTAGAAACGAAAAATATCCATTAAAGATGGATATTTACTTGATTTGAAACTATGAATTTCTCGTAATGAAGATTACATTCATTCACTTCAAGAGGAACGGTTTATTTAGTTACACAATGGTTACTTCGACTTGATGAAAGGATATTATTGATCTGAATATATACATTGATCAGAATGAAACTTAGGTTCGTTTTCTTTAACAAAGTTACTCGTTTGAGGCAACATATCTATTACTTAGATTATGTTAAATATTGGTATTGATCCGAAAATATGAATTAATTATTATAAAACGTTTGTTCGTTTCCTTCAACAAAATTATGCGTTTAGGACAAAATACTGATTACTTTGAATATGTAGACTAATATTTTGGAATCAAATATATTAACTAATCAGAATGAATCTTTCGTTCATTCCCTTCAACAAAAACATTCAATGAATTAATTCAATGAATTATAAATAATGAATTCCATCGTATGAAAATAATTGAAACAAAAAGGTCAATGAAAAAAGTTTTATTCAACATAATTATCATTCTTACATGACTCAAAACAATTCTTTGGTTAACAATATTCTAACATATGATTCAAAAAATCCTTATTATCAGTAACTTTGGATATGAACTGAGAAAAAATAAAAAAACTTTATTTCACCAGAAAAAAAAATAAACACAAATAAAATTTTCTACATATCGATGCCTTAATTCGCAAACCCGCTAACTCCACGTTTTATCAATGGAGCTAGCTGGTTTGCGAGTTAGGGCATCGATATGTGATCAAAAATATGAGAAAAACATCAAGATCTACAATAAAAACAGAATTTTCTGTCCATAAATCTCCACCTCAGTATTTCAGTCATCGGCTCAGTCTTTCAGTCTTAGGCTTGATTGAGTCTTTGAGTCACTTGGATTTGAATTTGAGTCTTTTCAGTCCCACTTTCGAGTCTCTAGTCTTTCAAATATCTTGAGTCTTGTATATATTTTAGCTAGATGTTTCCTCCTTGCTCTGTATATATACCGTAACATGTACAAGAATGCTTCTTGGCATTCTACAGTAGAAAATTTCTGTTTCATTATTCAGCTTCACTCTGCCCCTAGGTGGAATCGTTGAGGCAGCAGCAAAATCTGTTCGATGAAGTTGACGTCTAAAAAAAATTTTCACCTATTACCTACTATTGACAAACTTGATATTTACAAGGAATTAGAAATAATTGGAAACCCAAAAATTCCAAACCGAAAAATTGATTAAGTTTAGTTCAATTAAGTTTACAGAAAACATAATTTAAAAATATTTTTTGGTACACTGTTTCTTTTGAAATAAAACGAAGAAATGCACTATTGTTCTCTAAATCATGTCTTTCAATAGAGCGTGAATTTCTCTGAATAAATAATACACATAAAATTACCTGTATTTTCAGTGAAATCAATTTTTTCGATCAGACTCCCAACACTTTTTCTCTTGCAGTTTTCTTATATTGCATAATGGGGTTGTAAAATGGTGCCTATTTTACATAAAAGTTCATAATCGATGCAGGGTAGAGCCTCTCAAAGTCCATGTCTATGTAAAATGATAGACAAGTTAATGAAGATGAAACAGTTTTGAAGAAGTAACAACACTTCTATCGATACCAATTTTTATTTCACTCATTCATCCCGTAGAAGGATCCTGTTACGTTGTCCTATGAGAGGAAACTAGCTAATTTCTTCAAATATTCCTCATTCAGGAAAGGCAAATCTTCGATAGTTACTTTGTTATCTGAAATTAGCTTATTTAATAAACTCAAAATTCAAATGAAATCATCAATAGTTTCTCAGAAATGTTTGTTCTTCATGAAAGTTTGAATACCTAAATTCTCAAACGTAGAGCTCATCTAAATAATTAAGGATTCAAAAGAGGTATTTTTCTAGCTTTCTAACTTGAAGTTGTATTTCTCAAGAAATGAAAATAATTCTTTAACCACTGAATAATTTTGATTCTATACAGAATGGCTTCATTATCCCCATAATACATCTTATTTTCTTTTCAATAATATGTTTGTGTTCAAAGAAATACATATTTATAGTTTTGAATCAAGAATATAGAAGTATCAAAATACACTGACGCAAGTGCGTCTTATTCCCATGTAGGTAAATACCTACACATTCCTCTACTTTTTATACCTATCGATGCAAAGTTGTTTCTTCACATTCGTTGGTTAGGCATAATGCCGAAGTACTATGAATTATTTACCCATTAACTTTTCTATAAAACTATAAAACAGCCTACCACCTTTTGTAATCCAGTATCCATGGGGTTGTGCCGGTCATCTTTTAATACTCACCTACCAAGGAAGTTTGATACAAGTACTTAATCCTTCCATCAAGGTTGCACAGTTTCAGAAGTTTTTGGATATCCATGTTTTTGTTTTCATAACTGTTTCTCACAATTAATATGAAATATACCATCTCCAGTCCGAATGTATGTAAACGCACAATGGCACAATATGCACATTAACCTCAACGAGACCTGTAACCTGCGAACGGCGAGACCCGAAAAACACTTCTAACTACAATACTAAAGCAGACATTACACCCCTCACCCCCCTTATCAATTGCACAACAGCCTATAGAATCCGTCAGGGCCGGTCCTAGAAGAATGATGTCAGTCAACAATGTTAGAAATGTATTGAACGCTGCACCTATCTGGGATCCACCTCAGATCTCTATAATTTTTGTGGGACTCAACATGTTTTTAACTGCTGAACAAGGCTATGGAAACAAAACTCTGCACTTCAGCATACTATCGGAATAATGGCCCTTTAGACGTTTATAAGGGTAATTCGAGAAATTTTTTACAACAATTTAATCACAATTTAGCAATACTTACTGTGGTTTAACCATCCAATTTTAATAGTATCTCAGCTTCAAATGTAATGTACCAACTGTAATATGAAGTTGAAGACATTTCATATTTTCATTGAAAGAAATCAAAATGTATATACTATTATTGAGAAAATGAAGTACTGAAATAAAATTTCATTTTTTCAATTGAAAAGAGTCAGTAATATCAACTTTAAGTATTTCCGTTTTTTAATTTGAAGAAATGTATATTTATATTCTTAAATCAAAAAGAGGAAGCATTAAATCAATAAATTAGGTTTATTCATTCCGAAAAATCAACCATATCAAGCTGAAGAAATTACATTTTCAATTTTATAATGGTGTTCTTGGATTGAGCAAATATTTCAATAAAATTATATCCTTTGCTTGAAAATAACAGATATTTCGATTCAAAGAAATATGCTCAATTGAAAAAAGAGTTTTACTTGAATTTTCAAAGAAATGCGTTTTGTCAATCTGAGATAATTTTTTTTTGTGTGTAGTATTTTCATCTGAACTACTAGCAGTAAAATATCAACATTTTTCAAATCCATAACTGCTCTAATAAAAAAATATCAGGAAATGAAAAGTAAATCGATGACAAGTTGACGTTTTTCAGTTACAGCTGATATACAGTGTGTTTCATTTCTCATGGATACACCCTCGTATCATCCGTAATTTTCAACGTAGGGCCATGAAATTTCCAGGATCGATAGATTCACTAGAAATGAACTCGCTGCAAAAAAGGTGTCATCCTACGAGATATATACTGCACGAAAACAGCGATGGAACCACCCATTTTTCCAGAAACTTATATTAGGGGGCAAAATTGGCCAAAAATTCCTTCGGATTCTTGTTTAGGATCCCCGAATTACTGCTACTACACCTGTCTCTTGAAAAATTTTCAGTTTTGAAAATTTCAAACTTGTTACGCATCTCATGGAAACGCACCCGTATCTTCCGTAATTTTTGACGTAGAACCATGAAATTTCCAGGATCGATAGATACACAAGAGATGACCTCTCTGCACGAAAGAGGTCATCATCCGTGAAGTATTTGAAAAAAAATTGAATTTTTCAGAACTGAAATTTTTTCAGGAGACAAGTGAATTAGTAGTAAATTGGGGATCCTGAACACGAATCCGAAGGAATTTTGGGCCAATTTTACTCCCTAATATGACTTTCCGGAAAAATGGGTGGTTTCATCGCTGCTGGCGAGCAGTGTAAATCACGTAGGATGACCCCTTTCGTCTAGTGTATCTATCGATCCTGAGAATTCCATGATATTTCGTCAAAAATTACAGAAGATACGAAGGTGTTTCTATGAGAAGTGAAACACACTGTAGAATTCTAAAAAAAATTAATTTTATCAGAAGTTGTTCGAAATTACCAAAACACTCTGTAGTTCAGATAAAAATACTACGCCAATATGAAACATGAACCTTAGCCTTTGACAAAATGCAGTAAGAAATATAGATTCGTATTTAAAAATTAAAAGTTGAGGGTGGCCCAGCTTGTAAGAAACTTTGTATATAATTTTTAGTTGCTTATTTGGATAGTTAACAAAAACTTGCTGTAGCAAAGTGGCAAAAGATTTAGGAAATCTGTATAAAATAAAAAGATATAGGCAAAAGAAGAATTTCGAAATTTTCGATTTTTTCTGTAAGTATAACTCCAGAACTAAGGACGCTAGATCAGATTTGTTTGTTTTACGTAATTGATCTCTGAAATGTGCTACTTTGCCCCCATTTAACCATCCCTCTATCTCTTACCGTTATCGAAATCCCCATGCATGGACTCGAATTTGACTAGCCATGTATTATAATATGTTTAGTTTGAACTGATGAACAGTGAAACTTCATTGTTGACTATCTATCTCTATATTGAATTATATTCCCGAATTTTGAGAAACGTTTTCCATCTAAATACGTTTCTAGTCTAGTATTTGGTAAAATTTGGAAAGAACTGATCTTATCATATTTTTAATTTTTTCCGCTTGTATATTCCGTCTTAAAAATGAACATGTTCGTAATAAGGTAGATAATTTTTGTAGGATGTAAATGGTATTATTTTCGTTTCATCTCCATTTACAGTTAATAAATTAGTAATGAACTAATTAGAGATTACATTTAGGTCATTTTCTGCTTTTTCCTTCACCTTACGTCGTTCCTATGTACAAGATCGCGATATCGTCAGCAGAATATATGATTGTTTCCGATAATATGTTTTTGAGCAGTTTATTTGGATATATTATGAATAGTATTGCCCCGAGTACTGTACCTTGTAGTACACCACAGTTCACTTCTTCACCATCGCTCAAGTTTCCATTCATTTTAACTTTTTGTTTTCGTCCTATCAGGAAATTCTTAAAGGTTGAGTACTACTCCCCAAATTCCCAGGTTTTCGAGTCGATCCAGTAAAATTTCATGGCTTACCGTATCGAAAGCCTTTGCCAGATCAACAAAAAAACCAAGACATGCGAGCATCAAAGATTAGCGGTTAGGTGGACAATGGTATCCTAGGAACTGATATTTTCCCTAAACTCATATTGTCTATCAGAAATTATATTGTATTTTTTCATGTTCAACACCAAGCGACTTTTCATTAGTTTTTCAAACAGTTTGGAAAAGGCAGAAGTCTCTCATTGAGCATGTTTGTTTTGTCTCCGTTTTGTCTGAAAGATTTGGTCCTTCGAGCCGGATCAAATGTTTGAGTTGTGATGTAAAAATGGGTTTCTATTGATTGAGTTTTGCTAAATATTAGGATGAAATTCGATGACGATTTGCTTTTGGTTATTTCTATGTTTTTGTTGTCGTTACTAACAATTGAATTCTCGTATCTAATAGATTCATTTTTATTATACAGTGCAGGTAACAAATTAGGACAGGAACCCAGTAAACTAAACAAATGCACAAGTTGAAAATATGGCATATAACCACGATTTTTTCAGCATATTTTCCTGAATTTAGCCAAATTCCGATAAATTCGATCACGACTTGTAATGCCGACTGAGCACGGTTCGGCGCTAGATCGCATGAGAAACATGAGCACTTTTAATTATGTCCCTCAGAAGCAATTCGCATGCTGTGAACTATCAGCACAGTATCGACAAGGAGTTCGTTACAACATTGATACCGGGTATGTTGATGTTTTGCATTTCTCCCTCATACATCATGAGAGGTAACGTCGCGAGGAATGTTATCTTTACAAATCCTCGCTATTAAAATGATGTAAATTTCAGATAAATCCTCTGAAATAAATATTAGCTGCTTGCATAGCGAATCTGAAATACGTTATACAATTCGCAGTTTATGAGATTATTATTCATGTTCAGGTGGATGTTTCTCGCTTTTACGCGTGTTCATCTTTTTCTTTCGAGCATTAGATGATTTTAGAGGTTCGAAGGAGTTGAATACGGAATAGAAGGAATATGCGGGACATTCTTGTAGAGCTGTGACTGACTAGAAAACCCAGAGAGGCGATATTATCATCACTTTGTATACGAAAAATGTGTCATGTGTCATTTCTGAATGAATTCGGAATACTCTCAGAATATCAACATGGGTTTCGTCCTGGAAAATCGATCGAAAGTGCTTTTTATAATTTCTCTCAATAAATACATGATTCACTAGATAAAAGGAAGTAGGTATATCGAGGCACTGTTTTTCGATTTGTCAATTTTTCGATATAATTCCCAACAATTATCGGAAGCAAACTATATTCATTAGATTTCCTTGGAAACTTCTTACCGTTGATAGTGACATACATTCGTTTCAGAGAAATGTCTCTTAAAATAAACGACCATCGGTCTGACTTTTATACGATGGACTTAGAAGTTCCTCAGGGATCCATATTAGGTCCGTTGATATTTTTAATATTTATAAATGATCAACCTTTTAAAATAAGTACAAACCGTATGGTTATCTATGCTGCTGACGACGTTAGCAGCAGAAGCTTAAAATCCTGAGGAACTTCAAAACAAATTGAATATTTTAGCAAAATAATTCACTGAGAGAAATTTTCTGATTGTAAATTCCGAAAAGACCACGTGCATGCAATTTTATCACAGATCTGTCAGAATCGAGAATATCCAAGTTAAAATCGAGCATGATGAAATAGGTCCCTCTGAAACTGAATTACTTGGGACTTTTATAGACAGTGATTTGAGTTGGAAAACAAATATTAATGCTGTTTGCAAGAAATTAAGCAGTGGACATACGCTATTCTTCAGCTGAAAAGCATTTTCAACACAAATCAACTCATAAATAGTTATTATGCTATCATATATCCTGATATATCCTGTAATATAACATTTGTGGCTGTTCCAGCAATTGCAACGGGATATTTGTGTTACAAAATAGAGTTCTACTAGAAATGGAGATCTTTTCAGAATTCCCACTCATAACTCATCATTTGTCAAAAATAGCCCTTCATACACAAGAGTTACATTTTTCAACCATCTTCCTGTCTGTTTGAGGAGAATTGAAAATGAAAATTTGTTCAAATATAAGATGAAAGGATATCTGTAAGAACATAGTTTCTATAGCGTCTCAGATTTTCTTAACCTGACATTATAATATGTCATTGTCATTTTTTAATTCACACTCGTGCATGTCTATTTATCTCTGTATTTATTTTAAACTATATTTATTATAGACTGTCAAAATTTCATGTAAATGATCTTAAAGGATATAATAAATTATTATTATTTTATAGAGAAGACAAACATGCATGATTTATGTGAATTGGTGTGAAATAGTATATTAAATTTGCATACGTACAAACTCAAAAATAATAGCTCTGATATGCCTCATACGTTTTCGAAAAAAAAAAATTTCTACAGGTAAATTATATCATAATTCCAGAACTCTGAGCAATTTTGAACACTGTGTGAGAATTATTCTCATTATCAGCTATCTGATCAAAATAAAACCGGAATATTTCAATTTCGAGGTATGCGTGAAATCGATGTTCCAAGAAAAATTATATCCAGCAATTATACCGCAAAAACGAGAAATATCTGGGTCTTGTCGAAAAAACCGTGGAATACCAACTAGGTCTGTACCACCTGACAATTAGATTCGTGTTTTCGAACACAATGGCATGTTTTGGGAAAGGATAATGGGAATGGCAACACCAAACCAGCTCCTTGTTAACGGACGATAAATAAAAGAGATACATATGCCGATATGGTCAGAGTATCGAAATATTTTTCACTGCAATAACTGAATATGTCGATTTGAGAATACTTGGGAAGAAAGGTGTTGCACACGTACCAAAAGAGAGGAAATTGAAAGTTAATTAATGTTTACACTACTTTGAAGTAACTGCTTTTATGAACATGATTCTAGTGAAAATGTATGAAATTTATATAGAGAATTTCACGCAACTGTCAAGAAATCAATGAACTTGTTCCTAATGACAAAACATCCAATGGGGATTTGAAATAATATACGATTATAATATATAATAATTTTGTTTGCCGAAAAAATAAGACAATAATAAAATACATTTTAATTATAGCAAATAAAATAAAGAACCCATAAAAGGTGCAACCTTGTTCATGGGTTTACTGCTTATAACAAGCCTAATATTTGAAAAATGTTCATGTAATAATAAATAAAATAATCATCAAGCTATTAGAATAAAAATAATAATAATTATACCACTATATCGATGTCCATAGTAACGGAAATTCTGACGCATAACTAACGTTTAAATATCGTTTTACTTTCAGAATATTATTCGCTACTTAATTCGAACAAGAAATGGAATCCAACAGATGGGGAACTGCTGGAGATATCAAAATTAATTTGGCAATTGCACAGAATACACCAAAAAATTCAAGAAAATCTGAAGAGTATGCTTGGAAACAATTTATGGACTTTTGCCGAAATATAAATTATGTTGTCGAAAAGGAAACTATCCCAGTAGAAATTGCGAATATATTGAAAAATTATACTGGTTTTGCCGTCAATATGAAGAAGCAGTGAATATAAAGAAACTGCTATAAAATTCAATTGGAATGATGTCGCAAAACTGCTCCAAGACTAATTCTATAATAATTACAATGTGGAAATGAATCCATTTGCTGACATGGAATTTAGATCAGCCCTTGATGCAAAATATGCGAAGAGAAAATTACTTCAATGAGATGTCAAAAAGAGTAAAACGAGTTCAACTGCATTTACAATTGAGGAAAATGTGAGATTACTGAGATATTGGAAAGAAAACAATCTCTATGGACTCATCAAGATTTTTTTTTCATTGTAACCAAAGAAATTGTTAGAGGGGCAATGAAGGATGTTACTCGAAAGTTCGTTTTTTATAGTGGAAAAGGATAATTTTGGACGGCCAACTGGACGTATTGAATATAATCCCATATTCAACAAAATCAATCAAGTTTGGTCAAAATTATGTCCTCCAAGCAGTGGCTGATGAAAAATACTGCGGACCCCGATATTTGCCCTGTTCGCATATTCCACAAAGTGATGGAAAATCGCCCAGGACGACTTTTTCCTAACTTCGAATCCTAGACGGAAGGATCCAAATAGTATTCGTTGGTACAAAAATTGTCCTATTGAAATAAACTCTATGTCAAAATGGACTAATGAAACTTGTCAGAAAATGAGTTCGGATATTCAGAACAAAAAATTCAGCAATCACAGCTATAGGTCTATCGCTGTTACCCACCTTGCCCAAGCTGAAGTGTCTGAACAAGAAATGATGAAGATAACAGAACAGCAGTTCCAGTTTTTTACAAGCCCATATGAACATGCAGCCAAAAAGATACTCTGAAATCCTCACCAAAATGACAAATTCAAATATAGTATTTCAGAATTGTATATTCAATGTTCAAAATTTCATGAGTTGAAATAAATAATTCTAGTTCGAATTATTACTACAGAAAGAGAGCAAAATTTGTGAAATTCTCATACAAAAATACAGGCTACTATTCCAGAAGATCCCCGAATTCCCTTCTGAGGAATGTTATGATTAATATTTACAATAAATAAGTAGATCCGTATTATTTTCTCTTCAGCGAATTTATGTTGATGATAAGATAATTGTTGCCTGTGAATGAAATACAGAAAATGATCAGACGTTGATAATATTTAATAAAATTTTACGCAGTTTGCTGAAATGAGTGATCAATTATTTTTCGCAATTTATATTATCATCAAAACCATATTTTGAAAATTGACCACAGTTCATGAGAAATAATCCGTTATTTATAGGAGGTGTTTTGATTGTTTCTTTGTTGTTTTTCAAGTCATAAAAATATAACGTAGTTATTGTTTACGAACCGATTGAAGAGACTTTCGTGAGATCTCTGAGCCGATAGGGTACATCTGCCAAATAACGAGTAAATTCAATATCCCATATAAAAACTCGTTCGTTATAGCTTATGGTCTGGGCAATAAAAACAGTAAACAATTAGCTCGGACATTGTGTGTTCATGTGATCGTTGAACATGTTTAATTACACAATTGTTCATGGTATGATCTTGAAGAAACTGATTACTTTCTTATATCTCAGAAGGAGTATTTATCAGGATCGTTTTGGGGATATTTTATGCAAAAAATTCAAAATGTATTCTCGTCAGTGGAAGAAAGGCTGCAAAACTATTATATAAGTTGCAAAAGTTGCGAATAAACTAGATGAGATTATGAAAAGAGGGGGCCCAAAACGGTTCCCTGTGTAATACACGATTGTGCATATAGATGGAGCACTCAGGAAATGCATAGGATATTTCAATTTGTAGGTATTAAAAAACCGTATCGTTTCTCAACAATGGAGTAATAGCTTAATGTGGTCAGTCAAATAAATTTGACAAGTAACGTATAGTTGAATCAACTTAAATTCAGTTGAATGGTTTCAATGACCTTTTTTAACCACTGCAAACCATTCAATAACCTGTGTTCAGCGTTCAAAGCTTTGACCAAGACGATTTTGTGACCTTTATGTCTGAGTACAACGCTGGTTTACCCTTCCCCTTTTCTTGACGATTTTAATGAGCAATAATGAAAATTAAAAGGATAAATCGTATACCGTTTTACGACTTGACGATAAAACTGACAACCAAATAGCATGAAAGATTATTAATCGGTAAATGAAAATATTTTATTTTTCCACTGGCGGCTTGTCTATAATACGTCCAAATCGAGAGTTGAGTAGATTGAAAGAATAATTTCGTCTAATAATGAAGTTTATCTATTTCAAATTGATCTGATTAGCTATAACCAACTACATTATGTCTGAAAATATGAATCTCAATTTCTCTCACCTCCCTGCTGACCTTTGAAGGATGAAATAGATTTTCGTCGAGAAAAGATTATTGAAGGCCTAGCGAAAGAGACGCATTTTCCGCATCAATGATTTGAAAGTTTTTCTGTTAGTGATACTTTGAAATAACATAATCATTTGCCTTTATGAATTCTGAATGAAAACAATAGTTGAAAAATCAACATTCTCATTTGTCTTTATGAATTTTCATTGAAAACAATAGTTAAAATATCATCATCTGAATGAAAATGCAAATTTTCACATTCAGATTTTCTCTTATAGATAGTGACTTTAAGCCACTTCAACTCGACAAATTTGGCACTTGCTCCATATTCTTTATCCTTTTCTTTATGCCTGAATCGTCAAATATCACACACATTTATATAAAAATTTCATTGTCAAAGTATTTGAATTCAGTGCTCCTATCAAAAACTCCCAAATATTCTAGAAGGTCTTGGTATTTTTTGCCAATACCATAACTTTCCAAGATTCCAACTTTTCTTTTACCCTTTCTTCAGAATAATTGTTCTTTTTTCAATCATTTCATAAAGCAATAACAAGGAAAACAATAATGAATTAAATGTAATCAGGAAAGACTTGTTACTACTGAAGCTACGGTTGATTTGATATATACATAGGTGTCTTTCTTGATCTTGCGAAAGATTGACAAAATACCTCACAAGAGAGTACTCGAGGTACTTCAGTACTATGGTATCCGTGGTATTGTTTTGAGTCTTCAAAAGTTATTTGACAGATAGACAATGTAGATATAAGAATCGCAGTCAGTGATCACAAACCTATCCAAAGTGGCCCAACTTCATATATGACTTATCCAAATTCGCTATTGGAGTCCACTATTTATGGCACCATATCTTATGCTGATAATTTTTCGACAATTCTTGCAACCAATCGAAACCATCAATTCAAAGCATTCATGTACGTTCAGGCCAATCACAGCATCATTATAGCGGGAATTTTCTACCTTGAAAATTGCCGCGGAAATTTTTTGTGGTATTTTGTTTTTATTATGTGACAACTGATACTTTTGATCTGATGTCTGTCATCAGTTTGCAAGAAAAGTGAAAAATGATTCGAAAACAGTTTAGTTCATCACCATTCGATAAAATTTAAGGAAAATCAACGAAAATGCATGTAAGAATACTATTTTGACTATAGTGTTAATTTAGAAACATTTTCAGTTGATAACCTAGGGACGGAGAGAAAGCAATAGCTTATTTCAATCTAACAGAATAAAACAATGTTACGGAATCCTCCAGCCAAGGACAAAACATCCATAATAATTGTATATTTTATGATGAGAACTTCAGATTCCAAACTTCATTCTGATTGTTGAAATAAAAATGTTATGTATATAGAGAATAGATCTATATGATTGGGGCATCAAAAAATAATGTGTCGAATACCACACGAGAGTTCGATAAAGTAGAAAATAATTCTCCAGATGTTTCCTCAAACTTGTTGCCATTTGGCAATAGCCACTCGAGCCCTTCGGGCGCTCGTGTCTATTGCAACAAGTTTTCGAAAAATCTGTCAAATTATTTTCACTTTATTCTCACTCTCTTGTGATATTACAACTGACAATATCATTCCTTCAGTTGATGATACAAGGAACTAAGTCAAAGAATAAAACAGAAGATGCATCCTTAATGTAAAAAATTGCCTAGATCATCACAAACTATAATTGAATAATGAGAAAACAATAAATATGTCATTTTCTTGACGAATTAGAAATTCCAGTTTTAAGTAGGAGAATCGCAAGTCACCAATTATCTTGGAATTACTAGTGACATTACCATTACATGGAATCAACATATTACCAAACTGATTTTAATTACAAAGACTCATACATATATTTTATTTAACAAATATGTTTTTTTTTTCTTGGGGCTCTATAGCAATGCACTGAAGATTAATATAAAAATATTGTAACTCCCAATCTGATGATGATGAATTTTTGTAGCTTGTATCTTTTTATGAAACACCAAGAAATGTCCCACAAATTACCAGACAAGTTTCTCAAGTTACTGAAATTGCCGAGGTTGCAGTCTGGTTCAGTGAACTAGCCTACTATCAATTCTTATCAACCTCGTTTGGATAATAAGAAAATCCATAACATAAGACATTTTTACTTCATCGACAAGTGCATTCGTTCGAAACATCTGCTAAACGTTTTTCATCAACTGGTTGATGCCATTTTCCGATTCTTTGAAGTCGGGCTCCATAACAAATCGACTCTTTTCTCATTTCTGCCTCGAGATTTGTTTGAAGGTTTGTACTTGAACAGTGTCGATATACTATTCCGCAGGAACGGAAAAAATAAAGATCGCTTTTATTCAAATTCCTTATTGAATTACAACTGAATGGACAATGGTCGCAAAAAATAAAAAGCAGCAGACAAACAGGTCTTTCGTGGTAGTGGCAGTGCCGGACGAAGGATTTAAATTTTTATTAACGATTAAAGAGAAATATGTTGGATAAAAAATTAAGACGGAAAACAGATAACAAAATAAATGAAAACGAAATAATGAATAAATGGAAAGATTAGATGCAGATAGAAAAGTAAAGAATAAAAACAGACAAAAAGATGCCATGAAAGAAAATATAACCATAAACGAACTGCAAGAAAAAATGAGGGAATTGAAGAAAGAAAAGTCATCGGAATCAGATAAATTGACAACGGAGTTGTTCAAAAATTTAGAGGACACAGGAAAAAAACTACTCTTGAGACTGTACAATAAAGCGTGGAACGAAGAACAGATACCGGAAGATTAGAAAACAGCCTTAATAGTGCCAATGTATAATTAGAGGGACATACTCGTACATGACTGTAATAACTATAGAGGAACAACTCTCCTTAGTACAGCAATAAAAACATATGACAAAAATTATAGCCAGTAGAAAAAGACAAACAATAGAGAATACTCTTGAAGAGTCACAAAGTTGATTTAGAAACGGTAGAATTATGCAGGACCATATATTTACGGTAAAACGAATAATTGAAGAGTTCTCACAGCAAGGAAAAGGATTGATTCATAGGCTTTTGAAAAGGCTTTCGATACAGTAAGACGGAAGAAGCTATGGAAAATACTAGAAGTCGAACACAAAATTATAGGAATAATTAAAAACATCTACGATAACAACATAAATTGTGTAATATACAGAAATAAAGCATCTGAAGCTTTTTCAACACAAGAATTAAGTATGGCAAGGAGGAGGACTAAGTCCATTATTGATTACGATAGCATTTGGATGTGAATCTTGGGTGTTGACGAGCAGACAAAAGAGCAAAATACAAGCAGCAGATATGAAGTATCTGAGACGAACTAAAGAAGTCACGAAGAAAAATAAACTCACAAATAGAATAATAAGGGATGACCTTGACATAAGTTCAAAACTCAAATACATTGAAACGAGACAAGCTGGTGGGGTCATCTACGAAGGATGAATGATACAAGACCAGTTGAAAAGTAAAGTCAAAGATACAAAAGGGGAGAAAAAGAGGAATACCAAGACCAACATGGGATGGAGTTATAGGAAGCATACTTGAAAGAAAAAGAAAGACATGGCAAAGGCAAAAACAGTGACAAGAAAAAAAAAACAATGGGCGGAGTTATACAATGTTTATTTGTTTTCAGACTGAATAAGTTAAGCAGTCTTTCACGAGACTTTCAAAATTCTAGATTTCTCGTCTGGTCTCGTCTCGATTTCGAGATGAGATCGAGACAAGACAAATGGGTTTTTTCGAGAGCGAGATCGAGAAAAACACTTTGAGATTTCTCGATCGCGAAAAAGTATATGTGCTGCAATTATTATTACTTTAAAAATTAATTGATAGGAAACTATTCGGTCAGTCTGGCCTCTCAGGGTAAAGAAATTCCAAAAAGGAAAAGGGCCATAAATTCAACTTTATTTCTGTTGTCTTCAGCTATGTTAGTCCAAGTTCATTACCATATTACTTCTAAGGATTTTCATATGGCAGACTTATGGCACCATTTTTGCATAAATTTCACTATGCAGTACTGCGACCCCTACTATTGAGATAAAATCATTTGAGTCATATCGGTAATTTTTTTTTCAACAAATGACTGATTCGGTTATAAAAAATGAGTTTGTTGCTGGTGCTGGTACATTCTTCTCTTCATGAATGAAGAAACAATTTTAAACTTTCCCCTTTCGTACCCAGGTAAATTTGAAATGTATGGATAAAAGATTAAATTAAAACATCAAGGATTCGTTTATTCTGAAATTTTTGGAACAATATTGTTTATTTTTGTGCTGATACTCGGTGGTTTTTTTTGTTATACGTGGCTTTCAGTTCATAGCATATAGCCTCTGTGTTTTGACGTATTTTTTTTATTGAAAAACATTTAATACCCTGTATTTTGGTGCAGCCTTGGCCTTGTGTTATACGTTATAACCTATACAAAGCACTTTTTAATAACATTCAGGTTTTGTTTTCGAGACTCTCGAAATTTCGAGTCTCGAATCGAGTTCGACAAATTGCCTTCGAAAATGACATCGAGACGTGAGATTGTTTATTTCTCGAGACGAGAAAGTGCCTTCGAGACGTGATTTCTCGTCTCGATGAAACCCTGAAGTTAAGTTTTGAATTTTTAATATAAACCGATTTTGTTTCTACAGGATAATACAATGTTAGTAATGGAAACCCTACACCGTATACAATGGTAACTGAGATTTTGATAATAAATATATACTTCTCTCGAAGACTTCTAAGGGTTGCTCGTAAGGGTACAGCCGCTTGATGGGTATAAAAAAACAATAAATGCATTAATTATTATTATTTTCACTTTAAATCATGTCTACTTTTTATCACTTGGTACGGTCCTGAGCCCAGAACCGTCACTGCTTATATCGAAGAACAAAGTGGGTGGTATCAAAAATCAGCGATGAAGGCGTCATTAAAGCAGAAGAGGAACTGGGGATGGCGTGTGAGGGTCACCCCCCGTCGTATCATTAAATTACTTTGATTGACTGCGAGCATCTCATAATCCGCAAATTCGATTCATTGGGATATGCTGTTCCGTTATGCGATGGATGTCGACTTATATGCATACACAGCAAGGCTTTATTCGAGGAATCTCATAAGATACGCTTCTATAGTAACTCGTGTACCGTTATTCGATTTCAGGCGGCTGTGGACGTTTGTCTGAATGGGGAGTACTTGAAACATTTCGGAGACTTCGGGATTATTTCAGGCTTCAACTGTCCGGATTCTCTTCAAAATCATACACTTCAATATTTGCGATCAATGGAAGAAGTCTTTAATTAATGTTGCCTACTCGTCGAAAAGAACATTTTTTGGTACCAACTGACAGCTTTTTTAAGTTCATACGAAAAGGTATATCCTGTTATATTCAGAGAACATCCTATGTTGCCTATTCGTCGAATAGAACATTTTTTCGTATCGAGAGTTTTTCATGTTCTGGTTCATGGGAAAAGATATTTCCTGTGGACATCGTATGTTGCCTATTCGTCGAGTTGAATATTTTTTGGTTTCGAGAGTTTTTTTATGTTCTGGTTCATAGGAAAAGGTATATCTTGTAATATTCAGTGAACATCCTATGTTGCCTATTCGTCGAATAGAACATTTTTTGGTATCGAGAGTTTTTTTATGTTCTGGTTCATGGGAAAAGATATTTCCTGTGAACATCGTATGTTGCCTATTCGTCGAGTACAATATTTTTTTGGTTTGGAATGTTTTTTTTTATTCTGGTTCATAGAAAAGGTATATCTTGTAATAGTCAGTGAACATCCTATGTTGCCTATTCGTCGAATAGAACATTTTTTGTTATCGAGAGTTTTTTATGTTCTGGTTCATGGGAAAAGATATATCCTGTGGACATCGTATGTTGCCTATTCGTCAAGTTGAATATTTTTTGGTTTCGAGAGTTTTTTTTTTGTTCTGGTTCATAGAAAAGATATATCTTGTAATATTCAGTGAACATCCTATGTTGCCTATTCGTCGAATAGAACATTTTTTGGTATTGAGAGTTTTTTTATGTTCTGGTTCATGGGAAAAGATATTTCCTGTGAACATCGTATGTTGCCTATTCGTCGAGTACAATATTTTTTGGTTTCGAGTGTTTTTCTTTTGTTCTGGTTCATAAAAAAGATATATCTTGTAATATTCAGTGAACATCCTGTGTTGCCTATTCGTCGAATAGAACATTTTTTGGTATCGAGAGTTTTTTTATGTTCTGGTTCATGGGAAAAGATATTTCCTGTGGACATCGTATGTTGCCAATTCGTCAAGTTGAATATTTTTTGGTTTCGAGAGTTTTTTATGTTCTGGTTCATAGGAAAAGGTATATCTTGTAATATTCAGTGAACATCCTATGTTGCCTATTCGTCGAATAGAACATTTTTTGGTATCGAGAGTTTTTTTATGTTCTGGTTCATGGGAAAAGATATTTCCTGTGAATATCGTATGTTGCCTATTCGTCGAGTACAATATTTTTTGGTTTCGAGTGTTTTTTTTTTTGTTCTGGTTCATAGAAAAGATATATCTTGTAATATTCAGTGAACATCCTATGTTGCCTATTCGTCGAATAGAACATTTTTTGGTATCGAGAGTTTTTTTATGTTCTGGTTCATGGGAAAAGATATTTCCTGTAACATCGTATGTTGCCTATTCGTCGAGTACAATATTTTTTGGTTTCGAGTGTTTTTTTTTTGTTCTGGTTCATAGAAAAGATATATCTTGTAATATTCAGTGAACATCCTGTGTTGCCTATTCGTCGAATAGAACAATATTTGGTACCGAGAGTTTTTTTATGTTCTGGTTCATGGGAAAAGATATTTCCTGTGGACATCGTATGTTGCCTATTCGTCAAGTTGAATATTTTTTGGTTTCGAGAGTTTTTTATGTTCTGGTTCATAGGAAAAGGTATATCTTGTAATATTCAGTGAACATCCTATGTTGCCTATTCGTCGAATAGAACATTTTTTGGTATCGAGAGTTTTTTTATGTTCTGGTTCATGGGAAAAGATATTTCCTGTGAACATCGTATGTTGCCTATTCGTCGAGTACAATATTTTTTGGTTTCGAGTGTTTTTTTTTTGTTCTGGTTCATAGAAAAGATATATCTTGTAATATTCAGTGAACATCCTATGTTGCCTATTCGTCGAATAGAACATTTTTTGGTATCGAGAGTTTTTTTATGTTCTGGTTCATGGGAAAAGATATTTCCTGTGAACATCGTATGTTGTCTATTCGTCGAGTACAATATTTTTTGGTTTCGAGTGTTTTTTTTTTTGTTCTGGTTCATAGAAAAGATATATCTTGTAATATTCAGTGAACATCCTGTGTTGCCTATTCGTCGAATAGAACAATATTTGGTACCGAGAGTTTTTTTATGTTCTGGTTCATGGGAAAAGATATTTCCTGTGAACATCGTATGTTGCCTATTCGTCGAATACAATATTTTTTGGTTTCGAGTGTTTTTTTTGTTCTGGTTCATAGAAAAGGTATATCTTGTAATATTCTGAATTTTTTTATGTTCTGATTTACAAGAAACGATAATCCCTGAAATATTCAAAGACCATCGTATGTTGCCTATTCGTCGAATAGAACATTTTTTGGTTCATGAGAGTTTTTTTATGTTCTGGATCACAAGAAAAGGTATATCCTGTAATGTTATCGTAGGTAGGAATTGGTATACATACCTACTTACAAACATGCTTCTCATCAAATTTTAAATGTAGAATTGTGAAATTAGCTGATTAACAGAAATTACGATGGGTTGCGTTCACATGAGAAGTGAGACAAATTCGTATTTTTCATTATTACATTTCTTTCATGACCGAAGTGAATTAGTACCAAAATGGTTGATATTACTTATTACGAATTCGAAGACACTTTCGACATTATTCAAAAAGATGTGAAACATTCATCAGATAGATTATTCCACGCAGTTAATATTATGGATCCATGGCAGCTCTTTTTCTTAAGAGGCAACATCAAACACTATTGGTTGGACTGTTTGATGGAAATGATGCTAGGAAGAGAGCGAGAGAGAGACAGAGCATGAGAGAGAAAGCGAGATATGGAGATAGAGAGAGACAGTAGGATAGAGAGAGATACAGCGAGAAATTGGGACCCAGAGAGGCAGAGCGTGACAGAAATAGAGAGATTAATGGAGCGGGAGGAGGACGAAAGAACGCGAGAGTGATACAGAGAGAGAAGGTTAGAGAAAGAGCCAGTGAGAGAGCTGGCAGGGGGAGAGAGGGAGATCGGAACAGAGAAAGAAAGAGAGAGAGAGAGTTTCTAATTTAGGCAGGTTTTTCGGATGGAGTTGAGAGTTGAACACGTCAAAAAACAAAATTTTCAATAATTTATGGACAATAAATAATATTCAGTAAAAATTCGAAACTAATTAGGAATCGACTAATTTGTGCTAGACATATCCCCTTGAATCGGGCCTTCGAAATGCAGAACAGGTCACTGACATTTAGCCAACATACCGAATTTGGCAAAAGTACTGAGAGTTCTGGGAAAATTTTGGAGATTGAATCAGTTCGGAGTTGAAGAGTCTGGAAACACGAAAGTCATCAAGTGTTGGCGTTGTTCAGGGAACGACTGGTCAGTGGCGTGCAAGATAGATGGGGAGATGTAATGTTGAAGTAAATTGAAGGTGATTGGGTTTGTTTGAATGTCAGTTACTGAAATCATTTCTAAAAATTCAAGGAATATATGTCGACCACAATTCTGTTCAGATATTGATATTGAATTGAAACCTTTTCTGAAACGTGCGAAGTTCTGATCTTACGTGGAATACGTTTTCATTTCGATGAAACGAAAAAATAGTGAGTATATTATGTAACGAGTGTTGTAGTAAACATTCCTTTAGTGATGTTACTCTGGCGAGTGTTTAAAGAACTTTATAGAAGCGATACATACTATACTTTTTATACCAGCTTATAATGAAAACAACAAAATTGAGTTGTTTTAAGTTTGTCATCATCCAGTTTCAATTGACACAACAAGAGCTAGTCTGTCAGGTGGATTTTCAACCACTGAAATCGAAGAGTGACCATAGTGATTTATTTGAAGAAAGGAGTTGCTATGAAAATAGTTCAAAATAAGTTGGATAAACATTGATTGTAAATCTGTGGATTGATCGATCATTTAGCGAGATACTTATATGTATATCGCTAAATGTCTTTTCAGTAATGTATTGAATGCTTCGTATTTTATCTCATGTTTTTTAAGGGTGTGCTTATTCTCTTCCGATTAGAAAAGTGATTGATAAAACACCTAGGATAAAGCTTGTTCAAACCAGCGAAAATATCATCAATACTCTGGCATATTTACAAGCTCATACGTCCATTCGACATTTGGAACATGAATCCACTATCCACAGAATATTAAAAAATCACCCTTTTTAAATACACTCAGAACAAGGTTTACTTCCTCAAGATTTTGATCAACGATTTTTTTTTATTGCGGAATGTGCTCAGAGAAGAAGATTGATCTTTTTTGAGTAATATGGAGTGAAGAACGGAATGGTTAATCGACATAATTGCCATTATTGGTTTGCTGAAAATCGATAATGGGTGAGAGTAACTCGATTTCAAAGAATGTGGGGAGTTAAAGTTTGGTGTGGAATTTTAAACGGACGTTTGATTGGTCTTTTCTTTTATGAAGGTACACTGACTCGAAGATATACCATTAAATGGAAAAAATTCAGTCTGGTGGCAACAAGATGATGCATCTCCACATTTTTACCACAGTCAGAAGTTATCTGAACAGGATCTTTCCGGAACGCTGGATTAGACGAAACAGTTATATCATTTGGCCTCCAAGAACGCCAGACGTGACACCTTCAGATTACTTTCTTTGGGGATATCTCAAAGGTTATGCAACTCCGCCTTCAGATGTAGCCGAGTTAAGAAGAGACAATAGCGATGCTTGTAGAACTTTGAACAATGCATTTAAGAAAACGGACAAAAAATTTAACATCTGAATGATTTCAGAGTTTTTTGATAAAATAGGAATGATAATTTTGCTTTATTTTAATCATTACTAAAAATACAGGGTGACCCTAAACTTATATAATTTAGCAATTGCTCGTTTCAGACGTTTTTCTTAATCGTCGTGGGACAAAGGATATTGAATCACCTTTACTTTTTGAAATAATCGTTTTAGACTACAAGTGTAATAGTTTGTTGGAATTGTTTTATTGGGAGGAACATAGAAAAATTCAAATATGCAGGTTGTCCCAATAACAATTTGAATCTAATATCACGTGACCGAAAACAAAGCGCTCATTGGGTTACATGATATCAAAAAAAGCTGCACCAATTACTTTTATTTACAACCCCTACTGCTCTCAAGTTCTGATATATTTTCTGTTTTAATCGTCGTGGGACACACTGTAAATATTTTCAGGATGAATTCAGTCACAAAGAGAAAATATTGAAAATACGAAGGCGTAGAAAGCCTTTATTTTCGTTAATTCCGAGATACTAAGTCAGAATTCTGACTTATCAACTCAGAATTAGATAATTCCGAGATACTAAGTCAAAATTCCGACTAAGTAACTCAGAATTAAGTAGCTTATTCCGAGATATTACCTAATTCAGAATTCCGACCTAGTATCTCAGAATTAGAACATGTTATGTCACTCCTAATTCTGACTTGAGTCAGAATTCGGAATTAACATCACGGAATTAGGTAATTCTGAGATACTAAGTCGGAATTCTGACTCAATATTTTGGAATTGCCTAGTTCTGACATACTGAAGATATATGAAATGATTTTATTCCAGTACTGAGGTAGAACTAAATCATTTATTATAGTCGAAAGATAAGTACTTTGTAGCTTCAAAATCAGTTTATTACGCACTTGTTAATGGGGTTAAAATATTCAATAAATTACTTAATGTAATTGAAAATGAGAGTTATGATATTTTTAGAAAACTGACAAAAAAACTTCTTAGTGATAAGGCTGTCTATAGTTTGGCAGAGTTTTATGACGACAAATTCTAATGTTTCCTTAAATAATTGATAACATATGTCTTTTTTTAGCCTGCATTGCTTTTAGTCGGCTATATTTCAGTATTTAAGTACTTTAGAATTTTAAATATTTTGTAAAATTATTGAGTGTTTGGTTGAATACTTGACTGTTTTTTCTTGAAGAACCGTAACTTTATTGAATTATTTTTTTTGAACTAGTCTAATAATTTTTCAACAAAACCAAATTATCTTCCTTCCCTGTGTGTGGTTATAGTAGCTCATTATTTTTCCATCGATTTATTCATAATAAGAAGTATTAGTGGCCACTCTTTTGAATCGAGTTTGTTGATAATTTTATTGCTGCTCATCCAGCCTTTTTCGGCAGCAAAATATGTTGTAACGAAAAAACCTGCGCCGCTATCATAGACGCCACTGTTTTCCGGCCAGTTTGAGGATCCATGTCTTCGGCAATGTCTTCCACGGCCTGCAGATTTCTATCGGACGCAGTAAATTCAGAAAGAGACAACTAAATGTAGCAATCGCCCCCCCGCCTGCCCTTCGTCAACCCGTCCTGACGGTGCACCGTTGAAAGGTACGGTTTTCGTTTTGTTTTCGGATTTTAGTTTTGGCAATGCCGATCTTGCACTCGTGAATCACAGAACTTATCTTTTTATAGGACTATTCTTCTTGAACTGTCCCCAGGTCCGCGACCGAATCTAGATTTATGGCATACACCAACTCTTACATGTAAATTCGCGGTGTCTAATTAGATTCAGACTCGGTCCAGACGAAACAATGTCCTGTTCTGCGGCCCGACCCCGAATGTTTGTTCATTTGAATGATTATGGACATTGATAATTAGCTATTGTTCATATTTGGCTGTATTTTGAGTTTCGTTTCTTTCGAAAGTATATACAGATAGGGCCATTGAAAACAAAACAAGCGACGGCGACAGGTCATTTCTATTTGCTGAAAATAGTCTGATATCAGTTGTGATATCACAAGAGAGTGAGAATAAAGTGAAAATAATTCGACAGATTTTTCGAAAACTTGTTGCCGGCAATAGACACGAGAGCCCGAAGGGGTCGAATGTGGTATTCGATAGATTATTTTTTGATGCCCCAATCATAGACCTATTCTCTATACATATAACATTTTTATTTCAACAATTCACTTGAATCACTATAAACCTAATGAAGTTTGGAATTTAAAGTTCCCGTCATGAAATATACAATTATTATGGCTGTTTTGTCTTTGGCTGGAGGATTCCGTAACATTGTTCTGTTCTGTTGGATTGAAATCTATTGCTTTCTCTTTGTCCCTATAGGTTATCAATTGAAACTGTTTCCAAATTGACACGTTACTCAAAATAGTATTCTCACATGCATTTTCGTTGATTTTTTTAAAATTTCATCGAATGATGATGTACTGAACCGTTTTTGAATTATTTTTCACTTTTCATGCAAACTGATGACAGACGTCAGATCAAAAGTATCAGTTGTCATATAATAAAAACAAAATACCACAAAAAATTCCCGTGGCAATTTTCTCGGTAGAAAATTCCCTCTATAATAATGGTGTGATTGGCCTGAACGTACATGAATGCTTTGAATTGGTGGTTTCGATTGGTTGCAAGAATTGTCAAAGAACAATCAGCAAAATTTGTAGACGAACGAGTGTGCAAAAAGCTGCTTAAACTAATTTAAAAAAAGTAGTCATTAATAAGTATTTATGGTAACGTTGGAGCATTTTGCAGATTTCAACATTTACTTTAAAAACTTTGGGAACAACAATTCCTTGAAGTATTTAATCAAAAAAACAAAAGAAGCATGACTGTTGCTATGCGACTCAGCCCACTCTCAGAAAGAAAGCAGTGTTTAAAATTATCCACTACCTCAGATATAATTGGCATTAAGTGTGGAGTACCCCAGGGCTCTGTACTTGGTCCTATACTTTTTGTGTTGTACATAAATGACCTTACAAATCTCCCAATTTCGAGAAATTTTAGGCTGTTTGTCGACGATACAACTATTTTACGGCATCATAAAGATATTGAAAGACTTCATGAAATAATGTGTAGTGATATGGTAGTAATAAGACTGGTGGAGTCTAATTTACTTTCTCTAAACACCAAAAAGACTAGTGCCATTTCCTTCAAAACTGTCATTGCGGATGTGAATATAGGTAATCAAAATTTTTGGGAATTTTCCTGGATAAAAATTTAAAATTTGGTGAGCACATTAGAAACTTGAACGAAAAGTTGGCATCGGGTTGCTATGTTTTGAGAGTTGTTTCCAATGAGATGGGACTTGCTTGCAGCTTCAAAATCAGTTTATTACGCACTTGTGAATGGGGTTAAAATGTACAATAAATTATCTAATAAAATTGAGAATAAGAATTATAATATTTTGAGAAAACTGACAAAAAAACTACTTAGTGATAAGGCTGACTATAGTTTGGCAGAGTTTTATGGCGACACATTCTAATGTTTCCATAAATATTTGATAACACATGTCTCTTTTTAGCCATGATTATTATGTATACACCTACACGTCTGCACTGCTTTTAGTCGGCTATATTTCAGTATTTTAGTACTTTAGAATTTTAAATACTTTGTAGCTGTGTTTGTCAACAAGAAATTGTTCTTGTGTACAATAAACATAATAATACTTACTTACTTACTCACTTGCAACATCGTAGAGTTTTGACGTTGCTAGGAGAGAACCAAAAATATCACACTGAACGAGAAATGCTTGGCAAAAATGAAATACCTACCCGTGCCAACAGATGACATATCCCTGCCTAGAGATGACATATCTGTGCGTAGAGATGACATATCCGTGCGCAAAAGTGCTTTGCAAAATACGACTTTCAGAGCGAGATAGCCGTGCGCAAAACTTCATTTTCTGAGGCAGTCGTATAAAATAGTATTATTATATCACGAGTGGTGAAAGTGACTTTTTTCACACGAGTGGGAAATATTATAGCAGGGTAAACTTTAGAGGCTGTCTTTCTGAGTTCAACCATACAGGGCGATCTATGACAAATTACCGAAAATAAAATGATGTAGTTACGAGTACATAAGGTGAAATTTCAGAGCAGTCCGTGATGATTTATATATTTCTTTTATTATACCTGCATTATAATCTTTGTTAAATTTTCAAGATTAAAACATGCAGTTCTAGAAAGGTTGTCTGTTACTACTTGATTAAATGTAATAAAATATAAGGGTAGTTATGTTGATCTTGAATTATTTTCACTATTGTTTTTGAAGCCATCATGCAGGCATGATGAAAATAGCAATAATACACATGTACATGTGCCCTGAGATCATTCGTAACGTTAAAAGGCCGATATGGATCACAATATACTATTATTGATCGCCAACTTCGTTAGATGCGCTACTGAATCGATCAGTTTTGTCCTGACTCTCTGCCTACGATCTCCCGATGTTCAATTCCTATTCTCCACGCTAATTACAACTGTTTCCGTGTTCTGTCATCTTTCATGCATTAAGGCATTCACGGAGAAATTATTTAGATGTATTTTCGTGAATCGATCATTTTAAAGACAGTGCTACCTAGGGATCTAATGCAATTTGTGATCAAAAGAACAATGTGTTCGCGTACACAGAAAATTGTATTTACTTTAATTTTGTGTTGTAACTCTCTGCGATATTCATTTATTTTTGCAATTTCCTATGCTAAAACATATTTTGAATCATCAGCTTCATTACCACGTTTCATGAAAGTGCAGGAACCGTCCAGGTGAGGCGCATTCCTATACATACAAAAGGTATTTTTTTGGTAAAATTTCCCAAAGGTAACTTGGTTTTTCACGGCGGGAAGAGTACAATGTATCATTTTCTGTAATTGATCGTAGTTCATCCTGTATAAAGCTTTATACAATAACATAATAACGTCGGAAAAAATATATCAATCAGAAATTGAACAGCATATTTTTTATGCACATTCATTAACCCGTTATTGTAAAAGACTGACAAGAAAATTCACTTTTGTGACCTAGCAGGACGATTTAGCGTATGTAATATGTTTCCTATTGATCAAAATGTATATTACTTCATATGGTCTAACTCAGAAGAACAGCATAAATCCCCAATCACAAAAAATGTTAATTCATTTAATAAAAAAATTGACATACAAGCTATTGACCGGCGACTAAAAAGCCATTTTGTTGTTATTCTACTATTGATCTGGTTGAATTCAGAAGCACAGTCTCTATCATCATTTACAGAAATAAAATGAAGTTGACATGTAAGCTTTGACATGTGACCAAATATTCGAAATCAGTTATACAATTGCTTTAAATAATTAATAAAAAAGTCTACAAGTGAATTTATGTTGTTGTTTTTATACAATGAAGCTGTTCGTAACATCCTAAAGTAAATTACAATATTTACAGTCCATGTGGTATTGCATGACATTAATGAAAATTGAAAACTTTTCGTACAAAGAAAATTCAGTGATATGCTTACTATAGGAAATTGCTTGAATCTTCCGCTTTCATAGATTTGCCGATTTGAAAAGATTATTCAGTCGATCGTAGAAAGGGTTGACATGGTTGAATTTTCAAATCGTTGACACAACTTTCATGAGATAGGACTGGTAACGAATTCAAATTATATTTCTTAAAACCACCTGTGAGAAATTAGGTAACGGAAGCGGTTCTCCGAGTTTTATTACCGTTGATCCCATGTAAATAGAAGCTGATAGTAGTATCTGAGGTAGGTTATAGTCAATGAACCATTCACATACATTTTAAAATTTGAATTTGCTTTCAACATATGTTCATTTTTTATGAACGTTGTTCTTCTTCAATAGACATTCAGATGTCATGATTTAAGGTACTGCTTTACAATTTTTTTATTTTTCTAAGATTTGTTTATATTCCACCTTCCAAGAATAAGTAAACGCATCTCTCCCGATACCTCATATATATTTTCTAGTTAACCCTGAATTTCAAGAAAAATTAAAAAATGAATAGAATAAGAATATTTTTAGAGGGTTATCCGAAGAGAAAAAAGGTAACATTTTTGAAGACGAATTTACAATGTTCTACGTATTTAGGAAATATTTTTTCATTTGCATTAGTTTTATTCAAACTTTCACCTACTCATTGTAACACTTTATTTACCATTATCTGGCTGGCTCCTTAATATGTGTCAGTGTTTATAAGCGAATCTATTAGACATTGTAAGTTCTGTTAAAGGAAATGGAATGCAACCGGCCTGTACAACTATCTCGAAAAAAATATTACTACCTATTGTTTCGCATTTACATATTTCATTAGTTTCGTATTTCAAGAATTCGACAAGGCTTAATTGTTAATATATCTATAGTTTTTTGTTTTTGCCGGCGAATGCTATGTGGAGGGATCGTGCAAAAGAATTTAAATAGCGAATAATTCCTGTACTGCCTCTCGAACATTTCGTCAACAAATTCTACAAGTGATTTCAAAAATCCGCTCAGCTTAAAAACAAAGGATAATGAAAATTATCTTCTTCGCATGCTTTTCGAACCCTTCCTATTAGGTGGATAGATAAAGGAAGAGCACCAGTAATTAACACTACTAGACAACCACTTGAACAAAAAAATATTTGTTGTCATAATTTTGATTTTCACCATGTTTTATATATTTTCCTGTGTAGTTTATGCTTCAATAATTCAGTCAGGAATCTATTTTGAGAATAGAAAAATATAAAATCGACAAAAAATTGATTTAAAAAAATTTTGCTCAAGATACCAGTTAAAGACAATAATTTTTTATGTATCAGTAATTAACACACTACTAATTTACAGGAAATAAATAAAATATTTATTGTTTCACTATCAATACAGAAATAAACTAAACGTTTGGGTTTGTGCGCCTTGAATATATCTAAAAAAACATATTTAGTCCAGTTCCCGGAATTTCGTAATTCTGGCTGGGGCAGTTTTTCAATGATGTCTGCAATCCGAATTGTGGAAATATCAGTTTCTACCAGCTTGAAGGATGATTTTTCAATGAATTTGAGGGACTTAAATTCAATATCACTAGTGATTTTTTCTGTACCAAAAAGACATATCTATTAAAAACACCCTCCTCTTCCCTTCCATAAACTTTGCCAGTTCGATATCACCGACTTGAATGTCACCAAATCTGCTCAAAAAATGTTTTATCTTCATCTTCTCTTTCGTTTTCTGAAGCAATGATACTAACATTATCCACCATTTTCTTTCTATTCTTCATTATTTTCAAATGAACGTTCAAATAATTTTCTCTTTCTCTATCTACTCTTTTGGATCCCCATTTCTTTCTTCTCTATAGCTTTTTCCTCCAAAGCTTTCTTCATTTGTCTTGCTCACTTTTGATTATGAGTTACACAGTGTCTAATAGCTGTTCTTTGTTAACTGGTTGGTGAACTTTAGCTAGGGCTAGTATCCACTGCACCAGGAGGTTTTCTTTGTTGGTTGTAAGAAAAGTGTTTGGTCACATTCGGCAATCTACAGTTTCCCGGTTGATCTGTATAATAATGTGGTTCTAGGAATGGAGTTTGTTCTAGAATTTGTAGCTAGGGGCATCCCATTTGATGCATTAACAAGGGCGGCGTACAAATGTTCTTTGGTAAAATTTTTCTTTGGCGCCATATCTCTGAAAAATGATGCTCCAGTAATTGATAGTTGATGTACCAATGATCGACACCCCTGTCAATGACTGATGGTACCAAAAACTAGCTTTAGCTCATATTTAAAGGGAAGCCCATTTGTGCTTATTAAAATAGTTCTTCGTAATCGAATTAATATTAACTGATGTACCAATCATTGGTATGTATGTAAGTTACTGGAAAGAACATGTTTTTCTTGATCGAAAAATTAACACCCAGACAAACATGAGATGAGAAGAACTAACTCTCTAGAAATCGAATCAAACGAGTTGAATAAACACCCTCAAAATATATGAAATGATTAAACATCAATACAACAAAAATATGGAAAAATATCATCTAGTGGACTTACCTTAACAGTTTGCTTTAGAATCATAGATAATCTTGATGTGATGCACTTCGCCTTTTTATAACCAGAAGTTGCATCTGCTGATCAGTACGAAATCTGCTACAGGGTTGACAGATACTTTGTTTTTGATAATTTTAGTAATATTGGTAGTATAATAGCATATAGTCTTATCATTCAGATGAAAGTGAGCAAGTGTCAATCACTAGAAGAGTGTCAGTAAGTGATGGGGCTCTTACTTTATATAAACTAATTCAATTTATTTTTGACAAACCATAGTTACATGGGATGGACCAGATCACTCTAGGCTAAAATAAAAAAAAAACACAAGCTAATGTAAATTGGGTTTCAGGATATCTTTCATATCACACAATGGTAACAATCAAAACTTCACCACATTCTTCTACATGTACAGCAACTATTCCATGTTTTGTTACTGCATAGAATTTTTACATTATTTACTCGAATACTTGGTTATAGTTGTGTAATTGTGTGACTGGTTTTGACCATATCTTAATTTTTTCTGTTCCAAAAGACGAAGAAGTATGTATCTGCGATACTTTCTCAATGGTTTGTAGTTATCTGTATCGTCTGATACATCAAATCCAAAGTTGGTGAAAACTTAAGTTTCTTAAACTTTTCTGAATTCACCAAAATGGTTTTCAACATTTTGAAAGTAACATACCTTTTTTATAATCATAAATCATTGACGAGTTGATTCCATAAGCCGAAAAGAACACCAAGAAGCAAACACAAAAGAAAGAACTGAAACAAGAAAAAACACAAGAATAACTCTCGCAATTTACCGTAAAAGTATAGCTAATTTCGTCGGTTGGAACCCTGAATAGCTCCATCATTATGGATAATTAGACTTAATTTTGTCGAATTGATTTGGAAATGGCAGAGTAATGTAATCTTGTCAAAATTGTGATCCCGTACGTAGTTCCGATTAATTTTCTTTATTTTCCATTACAGATAATGTTGGGTTTTCGATTATGAGGATTATAGGAGGTTTCGTCATCGGTTCCATACTTTTTACACTTTATGGTTTCTAAGACACGTTCATGAACGGGTGCGAGAATATTTCACGAGGGACGATATATTTCGATTTTTGAGGGTGCAAGGTATTTCTTCGAATCCATACAAACATGAGCGCCACGGTACACAGTAACAATACCCATTCTCTATAAGCGCATAGTCTATGCCTTTGGATACACTCTACGTGTGTTCATGAAAGAGTATTATTATTATTTTGAATTTGGATCCCAATCCTAAACCATTTTCAAATAATGTCAATTCAAATAAGCAAATGAGCCAAAGAAAATTTCATAATTTGGCAAATTTGCAACGAAACAAGTATTTGTTGCGGATATGATAGATATATGTACAGGAATCATAAGCAACACCAATCAAAGAAATGCAGCTTCATATTCGGACCCCTCAGATTGATTTCTCCTTCACCAAAGAACCGATGTGAATAAATTTTGATTTAAAAAATGAGGCATAGTTCCGGATTGAAAGACTCAAATTACATAAGACTGTGTAGCCAAATTTTCATTTATCATTAAATAAAATCGAATACATTTTTCATAACATGAAAATAGGCCACTGATAATTTAGTCTTCCGCAAATTAGTAGTTTCAGATCTGGTCCGATAGAAATTGAGAAACTACTCTATACAAGTGGTGGTTCGATTTTAAGACGAGAAAAACATACTCTGATGAAACGTCACAAATTCCAAGTATTTGCCACATTCTTGTCAGAGAAATGAACGTATTCAACCAAAACACGTTAGCTATCAAAGTCTCCAATATTTTTTAGCAGTCTTTATTTTTTTTTCTAGAATATAGTGTGACAACCAAAGAGCAGAAGATAAAGTTACAAAATGTCTAAAGGATTTAGTATTTTCGATGTGAAACATTTACTTCAAATCTTGTACAAGTAGAAATTTTGAGTCATTTGAGTCAATTTTCAGTCCTTAAATATTCTCCTCGTTTTTCAGTCATTGATTTAAGTCTTTCATTCCAGTCTTAAATAATGGATTTCAGTATTTGCGTCTTATATCTTGTATCTCTACGTCATTGAATCATTAAAAAACAATAATTAGCTATGATGAACGCTGAGAATAAAGAAAAGTCTAATTCGATTCATTTGTAATTATTTTGACACAGTAGTCATTTTGGGTCAACAGAGGATGAAATCGTGAGTATGTTGAATCTTTCAGTCACTTGGATTTGATTATGAGTCGTTTCAGTCCCAATTTTGAGACATTTGTATATTTTGAGTGTTGCACACATTTCAAATCTAGTACAACTAGAAATTTTGAGTAATTTGAATAAAATTTCAGGACTCAAATATTCGCCTCGTCTTTCAGTCATCGGCTTGAGTCTTTGATTCGAGACTTATCTGTGAGTCTTTTAAAATCTTGAGTCTTTCCTTCAAGTCCTCAATGATGGATTTCAGTATTTCTGTCTTATGTCTGAATCTGTAAGTATTATGCCCAAGTCTTTCAGTCCTTGAAACGACAATCTTGAGTCTCTTAGTCGATCAGATTTGGCTTCCGATTATGTCAATTCTATTCTTAAATCTTGTGTCACTTGGATATGATTTTGAGTCTTTTCAGTCCCAATGTTGAGTCGCGAGTCTTTCAAATATTTTGAGTCTGGTACACATTTTAGCTAGATGTATTTTACTGTACAGCAAACAGTAAGATTGATTTTTTTTATATAAATTTGTTTTATGTTCGAAAATATCCTCCCCTTTGTTATAGAATCAGCAATTTTAAAACTGAACGATCTTTTCAACATTGCTGCCAGCTTATTGCTGAAGATGAAATTAAGCATAAATCATTGATAACTGAAATTAAAAAAAACTTTTTATTGAAATAAATTCTGGAATTGGATAACATAAATTAAACAACTTGGAACATATTTTCCGTAATTTAATATAAAAAATTAAGAACTGAAAATATCTCTTTGAAATGATGAAAATATTGAAGAATTGAAAATGGTGGCTTCGTCATTCAACAACTACTTCATAAATGCACCTAAAGACTTGATATAGGTGCAAAGGAAAGTGAAATTGAAGCCAAATGAAATACCAACATCCTTGAAAAAGTGTTAAGTACACGTTCTGCTGAATCAGCTACCCTACATTATGAATCTTTCATTCAGTACAGGTGTTTCTCCGGGTCAATCATAAAAGGCAAATTGATTCCTATATACAAAAAGTATAGTCCTCACTTAAAGGAAAATTATCGTCCAGTGACAGTACCAAATTCATTTCAGAATTTGAATACTCGTTTCTTGAATACCTATTAACATGTTTCTTAGATGTACTCAATAATAATCACCACCAAGTTCTGACTCTACAGTCACAGCTCTTTACAGTTTTCATGAAACACTCCTGTGATTCAAATTGAGTGAACCACAACAAGCTCTTAACTAAATTAGAAAATTGTGGTATTAGAGGCAGAGCTAATGAATGGATACTATCTTCTATTGAAAGTCACACACTATACTTGTGTATAAGAAACGAATTCAATGGTGTAACAAACGATTTGAATTCATTATAGGAAATGATCTTGGATATGGGTACTACACAAGGCTCCAGATTTGACCCTGTACTTTTTATCCTTGACACAAATGATTTAGGCTCTATTATTGGCAGTCATAATTAGGTAGCTTGTGCAGATGATTTTACTTTGACGAGTTCAGATAAAAATTAACTAAACTTGAAAAACAGACTAAATACAGAATTTAATAATGATCGATATTACTTCAATAGTAATGATCTTCATTTAAACGTAACAAAAACTGAAATAATGAGGTTCCATACTCGTCAGAATGTATGTGATATTATTGACGTTGAAGTTGGTAGTGACGATGTTCATACTAATACTCAGCCAGTTAGGGTTCATTCAATTAACACTAGGATTAAAAATTATGCCTGTTTGAAACTAATATTTGATTTACAATTCTATTCAGAACCAAGAACATTTTATACGTTATCACAATATATAAAAATCACAGATATTGAGAGATTAAAAACAGAGCTGAAATAATTTTTATTGTCAAAAACTTTTTATAATTCACCAGAGTTTTATCGACCTATATCTCAGTGAGACCGGACATTTTAATGTCTATTTCTTTATTTTTTAATATTTTCATGAGAAAATTCCTTTGCAGTGTTTGTTTGTGACAATTATTATTATCATTGTTGTTTATACTGCATGGTTTATTTTGAACATAACTAATTTGTTAAGTTCTATTTGTATTTCAGAGATAGATTTGTCCTATAACTCTGGTAATTTCAAATAAATTAATAAATTGATTGATTAATTGACTACCCCATTATGTTCAACCCTTAAAAGGAAAGGAGGAACGATTTTTCCCCTTTGCCCCCACGTTGTGGGCGCTTGTGGACCCTTCTTGAAAGGAGTGCCATTTAGCTCGATTCGAAAGGATATGTTCATGAAGGAATTTAATTTGACAGTGTTCGAGATACACCATGTTATTAATTCTGTTTTATCTTAATTGAAGTTATGTTCTTACACCGAAAACCCAACTATGTTGCTTAATAGCTCCATTCGTTTAAATTTGGTTTCGATATATAATTATTTTGAAATGAACCATAAAAGTCAACATTCCCGGGCAGTTCGACTTAAGTGCTTTCTCATTTTTCCGTTGGACGAGATGGCCTTTCGATACTTTTCAGCCTTTTACTGCAACCGAAGTTATAATAATAGTAACATTGTCTGAAAGAGCGCCACAAACAAGTTTCAATCAAAGGTAACTTCAGGAAGGTTTCGGGCAAAATGTTTTAAATATCCAGAAAAGGCAGTGAATCCTTTCACTTCTGTTGATTGTTGTTATAGTTGTTGAATTGTTATTTCGGTCAACCGGCCGCACTCATTATTATTTTGACAAGGCCCAAGACGTGGTCCGAAATTAAAAGGGACACAGGCAGTCCTTATGACTACTTATTTATGTACTAGTACGGTTTGGATGAAAGTAATGGATCTCCTTTAGATACTACCCTGTAGAATCATTAATCTGTCACTCTCAGATATGACTTTATCAACTTTTCCGATTACACTGTTTTATTTATTCCATGGACTCACATTGACCTAAATGTCAATCGTTTGAATCATTGTTCACATAAGATTAGGCATTATTTAAATTAAATACTGAAAAAACTAAAGCTACGATCCTGACATCTTATAGATACAAAAAACGTAAATTTTAGTGATATTCATCTGAATATAATGGTTGAAAACATTGACAGATTTTTCGTTAATTTATTTATACAAGTATTTAATATAATATCAATAATTTATTTTGAATTTAATTACTATTATGTTCGATTATTATGCCCTACTTCTAATTATTGAAGATCTCTCTATTTGTATTCAAAAGGTTTAGCATTTTGAATATTCATAATTTATTTTGTTCCTAGTCCAATGATCACCATCGGCATAGTTAATGATAATTCTAACGTGTATGTAATGAAATTCTATTAGTAGAAAATAGTAAAATAGCATTGTAAAACTTATTCAATCTGCAGCAGTTACTGAGAATTGTCTAATCAATTCTGTGAATATTTCGTTAGGAAGAGAATTGAGCAGAATTATTTTGGAATGATCATTTTTTAAATGGAATAGTACCAGAATCAAAATGATATTTACTGTCAATGTAAATAAATATTTGTCAAATCAATGTTTACTTCTTGTTCAAATGACGGAAAGTCTGGAAAATTTGTAAATTTAAATGTGGCTTTGATGAACTTATACAGTGTTCATGGTTAATGAAATATACTAATTCATATCCAATCAAATCAAGAAAATTCATTGAATTGAGTAGACGGTTTTAAATAATCTGTTCGTTTTGAAATTAACAAAATACTCATCAAGAGGAAATACGTCGAACATGTGAATCATCAAATTCAGGAAGATGTAACAGTGCCAAAGCATTTTAATTGAACATTTACAATGATGAACATGAACTTCTAAAAATTTCCTAATTCGAAATCAGCATCAGCGTATGCTATGGCTATCCGAATGCCATTCTTCCTTCCAGTACAATTCCTGCTTGATTTTACCCCACAGATAAAACTCTGGAGGTGTCAGTTCAGGATATTTAGGATGCCTGTTCTTTGGTATCAAAGTCAGATCAATTGATTATGAAATATGCGGTCCAATTACATTCAAACTACTGCCATACCGGGAAAAAGAGCTTCATAAGTTGGTACTGGTATGTTAGGTATTATCTAGTTTCAGTTCTTCAATTCCTAATCGGCGTCTCCCAGAAATGCAAATATTTAAGTGAACCAAGATTTTCAGTATTAATATATGAGCAAAAACGTGAAGCTAACCCTTTCCTGAAATTCCATTTCTCTCGTGACTTGCTGATTTTCGTTTGCTCGGTAATACTCTTGTTGGAAACACCTTTTTTATTTTTTATCAGAACATTTTCTTGACAAAATTTTCATAAATATTCAACATGAATCCATCCTTTGTGGATCGTCTTTTAGTCAGGCATTCATGAGTCTCCGATATGAATTTACTTATGGAACTGAAAAATGAAATATGGTTCATGAATAGAATACCTCATTTTGGAAAAATCGTTATTTTTGACACTCGGTGCTTCAAAAAACCTCCGCAGTACATTTATACTGTTTTCAATCAAACAATTATCTAAATCTGAAATGCTCATTTTGAATTCCAAAGCAACGAACAATAAGACCTTTTTTCAATCAATTAGCATATTTCGAAAACATCGAAGAAGATGAACAAATTAGGAACGGATGCAAAGTTATTACAAAATTGCTAGTTTCATCATAGTTTAACGGCATGCCGAACCCAAACGGCAAAAATACAAAATTACTTATAACCTACGAGATTATGAGAAGGAAGCGGAAGAATGAGGTCAATGACTCAATCCAATTGTGATATTTATGTATAGTACCAATCAAGCCCATTTTTTACTTATCTAATGTTCATTCTGTGTGGAACACGCCATCACGAGTATTCAATAATAAGTATAATAATTCCTTCTAGCCGGTAATATCCATTGCAGGCCATTAGCACCCAACACTGTGATATTCATTAATGGATTATTGTAATTAAAAAATATTCATTGGTTTCAGACATATGTACATCCAAAAATTTCTAATCGCATCTAGACAATTTATCAGTTGTATTGTAAACTTGAAAGTGCATGGATAAGTGCATGTTGTTCCAACAAAACTGTGTCGATGTCCTGGACTGCTCCAAGAAGTACTCAGCTATTTTTTTTTGAATCGGCCAAACCTTTCGATGATCCAATTTTCACCAATAAAAAAATCCTATAGCTATGTTATGTATGTACTGCGAGGAAACCTGTCACAAAGAAGGCAAAGGGTCAGGCTGGATGACAAAATGAAACGGTCTTAAGTAGCTATTGGTCTACCTCAGGGGACAGTGTTAGGACCAACAATGTTCTTTGTGTATACAGCATCGCCCATATGAATACATTTCTAGGTAATGTTCCATATATCTATCTATATATATTCTTGTTCGATTTGAATGTTTTTTCACAAAGATGAATACGAAACTACAAACAAAAAAACAGATAAGTTGAAGGAATGTTTTTGAATTTGTTTCCGTTTTATAAAAGCCATTCTCAAGGCCATTTATTTATTTGGTCGCAAACTTTTCAATTGTTTGCCGCTGCAAAATAAAAATTCAAAACCTCAAAAATTACAAATCAGTCATTGAAAACTTAACAGGTGAAATCGTTTGATGTTTTTAACTTCTGAATATCTACTTTGAAAAATTCCTTATTTTATTTTTTTGACAAGTAAAACGCGTTTTTAATTTTTTTGACGAGTTAAACGAATACTTCGACCAGCCTAGGCTTCAAGTATGACTATAGTAAATTCATATTTCAATTACGCTCGATGTAAACAGTGATCAATGCATGCTTGCAGCGTGTCCACCTCGTGATCTCCAATTCTCGCAACGCTATTGGTCGATAGAACATCAACCTGACACAACACCAAACGAAATGTTTTTGCAGAGATGTATTCAGCTTGGCTGCGTTACAATTATTGAAACTGCTATTTGTTCGAAGTTGCAGCGTTGATTTATTTTTGTGTTTTCATGACATTATTGATTATTGATTTCGAATATTTGTTTTGGTGTAAAGTTCTGGGTTGGTTTTGGATGATGTTACATTTTCAAATTAATTTCATTGGGTAAACAAACTTAATGCGTCTCTGTTCTAGTTTGGTGTTCACGTGCTTTTGTTGACATCGTCCGCATTTGAAATATGAATACATATCCCATATACAGATCTGATAAAATATTATAAACAATTTACTGAATTCAGCACACTGACAATGTTATAATTAAATATCACTCAATAGCAATCAGACCCTTACGTTGGAAACTTGGCCTTATGTAAAACCGGTTTTTCTATTAATTTTTGACGTCCGATGCATTTATTAGAATTTGGAATCAGTTTTTCTCAAATATGTGAATAATCAATGATAATAACGACAATTTATTTTTGTGCATAGAGAAAACTGAAGAGGATTGTCTTTGGATCCTCTCCTCAACAAAGGTTATTCACATGTTAGTCTGCTATAAATAGTGCCCAAATACCCACGGTATAACCCCTATTAAAATGATGGCTTTCATTCTGCAATACTTGCGGATAAAAAGCAACATTTTATATTCTCTCGAACAAAATGTACATTGCGATTACAAAGCATATAGTTAATTCGTTTGGATTCCATTGGAGATAACGTTTAAATTAATTAAGTAGTGTTTCCGATATCCAACCTCGAATATTTCGTCCGTAAGCCGCTTACAGCGACATATTTATGCCCAAAAGACGATGTTCTCTTATTTTAATTCTGCAATCACGTCGAGTTCGGCCAACTCTTTCGAATTCTTCTCGACTGATCTGACAAATAAATAAGATTTTGCGCAAACCCCCAAAATCTATTTTATTCGAAATTATTCGAAATCCCGGATCAAATCATGGAACCAGTTGAGGAGATGATTGCATGGTGAGAAGGGGTCGAATATATACTAACTATTTAAAAAAATAATGACCAATATTGAATGTGTTATGTTCTTTGTCTTCAACAATTCTAGCAACTGTGAACATAAATTAACACTTTTTAAGAAGATTTTTTTTATTATTTGACAAGTTTACCTGAAATTTTAACTAAGTACCTTTTATTTCATCAACTGTAGAATATCGTTCAAAAACAAATAAGAAATGATTATATTTCTTATGCTTCATGAGAACTTTAGAGGTTAGTAGTTTTTTTTACATTTAGGTAGTTTGTTTAGACTCTGATAGAAAAAGTTGAAGGCTTAAAATTTTGATAAAGCCCTTTATTATTAGAGTGTAATCATTTTAGAAAGAGATACTTATGGAAAATCACCAATAAATCATTTTGAAAGAATATTTTTTCATTCAATTGACGATTGGCGAATCTAGAATGTTTCGGAAAACCTACAGCCTACAGCACATCCCTGGGTGGTCAGTACGCACTCCAAATAAGCACCAGAGCAAAGCGCTACGTATTTTACTGATCATATGTGATTTGTAGAGGTGACATTGTTGTTTGTTTTATTCTCTTCGCTACAATTTGGGAAAAAATAAATATATCATCTAATACAGTTGAAAATGCAATACAGGATATTTCAGATATACCATGGACTTCAGGAACGGAAAAGCGTGAAATACTATCTTCAACGACACATTACCAAAATGAAAAAAAATCGAGTGTCTAGTATTCCAGAAATTCTCCAACAAATGCTTTTTGATATTTGTATACTTGAGTTTAATTGATGATTCCTTATTTTTTGCATCAAAGCAATAAAGAAAATATTTACATATTTCTTTATATTATTGTTCATCTGAATATTAAATATTAGAGATACGTTGTAGAAAAAGTATAGTATGAAACTCGCACAAAATTACATACTATTCAATTCCCCCATATGTACGAGATAAAAACAATGATTCCAGCATCATTATCACATATGAACAATTAACTAAGTAAAATCTCAGATATATTTTCAAGTAGGGAAAATAATTGCTTTTATTTAATGTTAACATTGAAAAAATCTATTCCATTGACAAAAGTGGGTTGCAGTCTTATGTTTCTTAGGTTTGTTTATCTTCGAGTTGTTTAGGTTTTTAGTCAGATTTAGTCTATATAAAATACTGAACATTTCCGCAAAACATTGTGCTGTATTTTATGTTTAAGTTTGTTTGTTTTTTCACATTCTGTTTGTGTGCTTGAAATTTTCATAAATTCATAGATTTGAAAATTTCAATTACTTCAATACCCTCTCGAACTTTGTTCGTTTTATGTACTTTAATTTAATTTGAGATTTGTATCTATGCATTTTAGTTTAACAGTGAAGCATTAATAGTATGGATAATCCCATACTAGATGAGTCGATATGTTTCTCACAATGGATCTAATGGATATAATAATACAAGAGACTGAGAGATACTATATCCCTCGTTCTTGGTCTCCTTCTTCTTGCTCCATGTAGATATTGTGTTTTTCTAGGGGTTTGGTTGAATGTTGGATATAACTGAAAGTCGAGGTAATCATTTACGGTTTCTACAGATTATAAAGTTTCAGATCATCAGAAAAGAGTGCATTTCCAGTAGATATAATGGATGAAAGAGGACCGAGGTGGAACCTTTGCGGAACACCCGAGTAATTTTGAAAATGTTTGATTCAATCCAATTAATTTCCAGAAAAATTTTCGTCCATACGAATATGAAGTTAATACACCAAATTTGTGAGTTGATTGGCGGAAGTTGTATGATTATAATCTTTTCAAATATCTTCGAAGAGTGTGTACATGCAGCTGACTATCTTCCATATTATATGTGATTAATTTCTTCATATATGGTGTTAAATGAGACGAAACTGATATTTTGGCAAAACAGTTACTTTCATATGGGTTGAGAAATTTATTAATTTTTTCTGTGCGTCCTATTTTACTTACCTTCAAAAGATGGTAATTCCATTATCTTCTTCATCTACACCACTGTCACTGAATGGCTTTATTACCTTTTCTCGTTCAAAATTTGCATGCATCCGACGATCGAAAAAGGTTCAGCGACTTGCGAATTTAAGGGTTGAGCTTTATCAGATCCTTTCAAGAGTTAAAAATATATGGCCATGTCAACGGCCCGTCCGCTTTCTTTTTAACAATGCGGTACGTTAACGATATATTATTGTGGGAATCTTGTTTCGGACACTCTGCTCTTTTTATGAGAAAACAATCACTTAATAAGACATCGAGCCGCGTTCAAGAATCAACCAAATATTGAATAATGCATCGAAAAGTGTACGGAATATGAAAATTCGACCTACGCCTTTTTCTCAGTTGATATGAGTAATTTCATTTCTAAAAAACGTCGCGAAAAATGTAATTTTCTCATTGAATTTACGAATCTTGTAATAAAACTACACTGAAAAAAATTTGGTGGTGAAATCACACTGAAGAATATCAAATTCAGCCAATCATTCGCAGCCTTGTAACTTTCCTATTTGTAGAAAAAATCACAACGCCCCTTATATATTTTTTCGATGGTTTTTTGGAAGCCCTTAGACTGATTTCAATTATCTTCATGTTGTCACCTGTCATAGATTTTCATGCCAACTTTTTTTCATATGAATTGACATATTTTTTATTGTAAATTATGATAGACACTTCTTTCTGAGTTCAACCAAATGAAACATAATACATTTTCTTCGTGCAAACGTCGAGTAATACGAGTGTTGAAAGGACAGCTAGGTCGCCAGATCTTATCACAATGGACTTTTTTCCTCTTGTTCTGTCTCAACGAATGTATTTACAATGAAACCCTTGCAAATATCGAAGTCTTGTAGAACATAATACGCCATGAGTGTCAGACGTTGAACAGCGTCAGTCTCCAAAGCGAAAAAGCACTCAGGATGCTTTATGGGGAAAGTTATGTTCTGAAAACAATTGAGGACGTCAATTTGTCAATTCTTTTGAAAATAAAGCTGACATGAAAATCTTTGACATGTAGGTAATTGAAATCAGGCACTCAATGGCTCTCAATATACCATTGAAAAAATGTATGAGTCCGTATTGTTTTTTCTACAAATAAGAAAGTTACAAGGGTGCGAATACTTGGCTCACCCGGTATATTTATTATCACACTAGAAATGTAACATTGGTTTTTACTGCTTTATGAAGAATCTCATTATGATTTCATATTCCCTAGGTAAATTAAGTTAGTTATAATTATATCGTGGTTGTGGATATTGACAGTTTATTTATTGACGTATTTTCTTCTTAGTTTCTGGATTGTTTTTACCCTCACCAGGGTGAAATTTTGAATGAAAGATCCTTAGTTTTCCAAAACAATTATATTCTTTGGGATATCTCCATCAGGAAATGCTAATTGATTGAATGGGAGTAATTTCATCGGGGTAAGAAAATATGACTCATCGATTTTTACAAGGCATGAATAAACTCATGGCAATATTTCCCTAATTACCTGAATAAATTGAATGTAAATTGAATGTACACCTGATCTATACGAATTATTTCTGAGGTTAATTCTAAAATTATACTTGATATATTGGTATATTTTGAATAATCTCAAAAAGTTTCCTTCGAATTAATAATAACTGTTAAAAGCCATATGAGTAGATATTATGTGAAGAATCACTACGCAGGCCCCCAGTGCTTGCACTCAAAATATTATTTTATTATATAATTTTCAAAATTACTGATTCTTACAAGAAATCAGATCGAGTACAAAAATAGGCAGGTAGGTGTCAAAACAATTGTCGGCAATAAGCTTCTTTGTCCAAGTGCCCTCGGGGCTGAAATTAGTGATGGGCAGACATCTCTTTAAAAATTGTAAACGTTTTAGAAAAACACGATGTTTTTCCATAAAATTGCAGAAAACAACTTGTTCAGATTTGCACTACTTAAAAAGAACTCGGCGTTACATCATTCCTCACCTTTGAACAGTCGTGTAGCCAAAGTAACGAAATAATTTGACGTTTATGAAATTTAAAATGCATTATATTGTCATTAGAAAAAAAATCAGCACCATGAAATAGCGTGGGAACACTATATCTACTTCCTCTTCATAAATCGTGAAGAATAATGAGTTTACAACTTTGTTTGCTTTTAATTTCATTAATACATTTTTCATACTTGCGGTTTTAAAAAATACCTGGGGCCCGATTCTCAAATGTCTATCACCCTGTGTCGCATGTGACAAAATATTTCCATCTCTTTCCAAAGCACATTCGAGAAAGGCTCCACGCAGAGAAAAGAACGGTAGAAATTACTAGAATCGTCCGAAATCTTACCACGAAAAACGTTAAGAATATGGACAAACTTTGATCGTAGTGAGATGTACTCTATAAATACGTTGAAACAACTTGAGAAAGTGGTGCTAGGTATTATAGTAATATTGATGGCGAAAAACAAAACTCGATCAACGGAACACCGTGGTTACATTTACCACGACTATTATATTTCGATTGACTACCCAGTGATTATTCCATACTACAACGCTATAGCATTTTAAAATAGGAATCCCCACCAATTCAACCGTTAGATTCAAGCAGTGGATAGTTTACCATCGTTCGCAGTACAATATGTTTAAATCAGATTAACCCAACATTGTTATTGGATTCATCGCGACCATTTCCATCTGTAATATTATCTGTAGAGTACTATATACCATGCTTCACTAGTAGATTGAACATCAAACAGTTTACCACACTCTCGCCTTTGATGTATGACCTAGTTCAGTACATATTACCATATCTCAAAGTACCAGATAGAGGCGGTTATTCAGTATCTATCACCGTTTCAGATATCCCGTGCAGGACAACCTTATCTAAACCCAGCAGAATGATGGCAAACATAATATTTTTTTCCATTGTAATATTCAATCATACCAACAGTTTTCATTACCTTTTTATTCAAAAAACATTAAAATACAGATCAGTAAAATAGTAGAAACTGAAAAACCAAAGTAGGAACTATTTAAATCTCCTTATAACATAGGTAATGTATTCAATATTATATTGTAATGAGTCCACGGATAGCATACAAAGGTAAAAAAAAGAGCCATATTGTATCCGATTCCACAGGATACTTAGCATCGAATACATGATAGCATTTAAAACAAATATCAATAGCCTGCAAAGGTGATTTTACCTCCCATAATATATCGCACACACTCACAAATGCTTTTTCAATCTTTAAATAATTTTCTCCAATGAATATTGGTATTGCATGGTCAATTTCAACGATTCATATTTGTTCCTTTTATACAGCAAATTGGGCTGTATATCTGCAACAGTCTGAAAATAAAAATCATGTATAAATCAAATCGAATATGCCTGGTTGAAAATATGGTCTAACAATAAGGAAAAAAATAGAGGTTATGAGTTTCCTTTAAAAAAATAAGTTATCGCTAATGTTTACCTTGACGAAAAGAATGAATCCCTCCTGAATTTCTAGTTTTGATGGCCTCCAGTTAGTATTCCTCATTTTCTTCGGAGGAAAATAAACAGTCAGTAAAAGTAGTGGCAATACTTCATTAGTGGCTAACTCGTCAGGTGCAAACTGGGAGATGCTTGATTGTATCTGTTTTATGTTGCTTGACATCAAGATATCTAATAACTTATTCCTCTTCAAGGGCCAGTTCAGGAAGAAATTATTATACTTTTCATCAAACATCTTCTGAAAGTCGTATTCAACCTTAAAAAAATATTTAGACATCGTCCGAATTAAAACAACATACCTACTTACCAAACTATAACCCAGCTGATGTTTATATGCTGGAAAGCTATCAATTATTTCTTGAATTGCTTTATCTTTGAAGGCTTGCTGCCTCCCTATGAATGTGGTTTTCCATTTTGTCAAAACAATGGTCCACGGTTCTATTGAATTAGCCAACCATGTCATATCTTCCTGTTCACTTGAGGATAGTTCAATAGTAACATTTCCTAGAATTCGATGGAAATGGTGAATAATCAATACATACGAAACGGTTTTGAATGATGATTAGAACAAAGAAATATACTGTTGGTTACCAATAAACAAACCCTTTCTCTCTGTTGATAAACCACCCAGTGGTAAATCTCTAAGGACTATTCTTGTGTAGATTGGTGGAATTCAATGTATTCTTAATATGGCAAAACTTCGAAATACTAATTATTCCATTCAAAATATTTTTTTTGTGTAAAAACGTGATTTTTAGGAAAGACGCCTACATAAATCAACCTAAAGAGCAAAATCTTATATGACAAAATTTGATGCAAATCTTCTGAGGCTGCTTCTACTCAAAATGTATAAATGAATACATATATATATCAATCGAAACCTTATCTAAATACAAAATTTGTATTTGTAAATATTTTTATTGTAGACCGCGGTTACCGCGACGCTGTTGAATTTCTGCATAGACTCGATTTAAATTGTGAAATCCCTCCATTTCTTCCCCGTGGTCAACGACAAATAGCTACCGAAGAAGCAAATCATTCTCGAACTAAACAAAAACGCGTTGGATTATAGAATCCAGAAACGGGCATATTAAATTAGTATTTAAAATGTTGTGATATCATCCCCATGCAACATTGTATTCATTTGAAAGACTTCCTTAGAATAGCTTGTACGATGTTGAATAAGTTTTATGAGCCTATCTATAATGATGCAAAATGCAGATGAACAACTAATAGTAGAAATTAGCCGAGTACAAAATATAAACCAATTACAACGTGTTGAAGCACAACAACTCATTCGGAGAGGTGGAGGGATTTGGCACGATATTCGTCATCATGAAGATTTACCATTTCCTAGAATCGATTGGACTATTTGAGAACAAAAACATTTGGAACACAGGAAAACATGTATCCAGTGCCATGTCCTTTGCAATCAATGCTCATGATAATTGATTGATAGTATAATATACGCACTTACCCGTAGTATGAATTCCTGTTACAGATGTTTTTTCGATGAGTCCTAATCTCAGCAATTTTTTCTTTTATTACAGTAATGATCGTATAATATCCCTCTTGCGGACATTTTTCTATTGTTTACTTTTTTTGATGGAATGAAATAAATCTCCTATTTTTCCATTGTTTCAAATTCGTCTTTGGATATTCTAAAAATTATATCTTTGAAATCTATTCCTTTAATAGGGACGCAGTCAAGAGAAACTTAATAAAAGTTTGTGCACATCGAAATATTCTTCAAAATTTTTGAGGATAACAAGGAAGAGACCATTTGACATGAAATAAAGACTTACTTTTTATTCAAATCATTTTTCATTTTTTCCTCGATGAGAAATTTTGAAAGATTTCTTCTATTAAACTTTTTCTTTTCCGCAGATACTAATATGACTTTTCCATCCAGAATGTCTAAAAAGTGAAAAGTGAGAGTGAGAAGTTTATTTTTTTAAATAGGACACCCTGTATATCATTGCATAATCGGTTATGGATGGTCGTAAGGAATCGCACGTTCTGCAGGATTCTGAACAATTTTTCTCACTACGGCGTCCGTTAACTTTTCAAAATCACCAACTCCATTTTCTGAAGTAACAAAAAAATTTGTATCATTCAGGTGTCCAATTGCGCTAGTTGGACCAAGAATTGAAATCCAAATAGGTGGGTACTCGGGTAGGTATGTATACTTGACATTATCATTTGAAATAAATACAGTGACTTTGTTGTTTCAAATAGAACATCTTGTAGAACTGAGTAGAAAAAATAAATCGAAATAAGTATCTACTATACTAGGTACTGTTCAAAAATTCTATCATAATAAATAAATGGGTGACTTATAGATCAATCACTGAAAATATGATTCTGAGGGTGTTTCGAGGGAGCAGGCAGCAGCCTTATGAACAAATTGTATACAACTATTTTTGATAACTTCTAATTATCGATATATGACGATATATGAAACCGGTCATAGCAAAGCTATACGGGTCAGTCTGTAGAAGTATACTCGAACCAACACTTATAAAAATTGCCAAATTCATATTTTCACATTCACAACGAAATTTATGAATACAAGGTGAATTATAAAAATATCACTTCCTCGCAATTTTTGTCATCACCAGCATCACCTCTATATCAATTTCGGACATGAATTCTGAATGGTTCGTAGTCCATTGAGTTCAAAATGTAAAATAAAAATATACAAAATGCCACCAAAAATAATGTGACTTTTTGACCCACACGGTAACTATAAAATTTTTAAATTGTCAATAATTGTGACACAATCAAACCCTATATCTAATGATATTTTTTATCAAATACCACTCCAAAAACATCGCCTTGTGGGTAATCAGTATTAGTCACGCAAACCATTTACATATTAAATATTAATTTCAAAAGATGTAGGTCTCTTTTCAATTTCTACACCATTTATTTCGGAAACTAGTCATAGGATTGAGTTCTGTCCATGGACACTTTTGTTTGGGAGGCCAACCTCTACAGCATAGGTATCTATTCATAAAAATCAATAGGTGACAATTTTCCATAGGGTCGCTGCCTGCTCAATTGCGAATTGTTTAAAAAAAAAAAATTTTTTTAGTCAAATTATTTTTTGTACTACACTCTTCTTATTGTGAATGATGATTATTGATCATTATCTATCACAGTCGTAGACAAAGTAAAGTATACATACTTGCGTGATGATAGCTGATAATTTTTTCTGATTTTCATATTTTCTCACAAAAAAATGTAATCATTCAAATATTTCCATGGGATTAGTTGTTGATGGGTACAGTTTGTTCAAAAAATATATTAGTTACACAAAATCAATGCAAAATAGAAACACAGCAGAAACAGTAAAAACAACGCTATTATCATATACCTACCTACCTACTTTCCAGGAATAAATACCACGACAGAGGCAGTAAAAACATTACCAGGACTCCTGGTAATGTGAATATGTCGGTTCACTGAATTATGCAGTTCAATCATTCAAGAAACATTATTTTCTGCAAAAATGAGATAAATGAATTATAAATTACCAACGTACCTTCAAATAATGGGAGTAAATGTTCAATTCCATTGAATTCCAACGATCGTCGAAATTCCTTTGAGTTGTTTTCCATAATCAGGTTGAAAATTCTTTAACCTGATGACTCTTTCGCTGCTTCGCGACACCAAGACCACTGATGACTGAACAGAAATACTGAATACTGTGAAGAAAAGTGGAACGATGTTGGTGGTGTTAGGTCAGCTGACCGGTAGACGGTTGCTAATTTGCATATCATTGGCGTACCGCTCAGGGTTTTTAGCACTAGGACCAATTCTTGAATACCAAGTTAGGAATACCATAACTTATAGAGAACATAGGAGACAGAATAAATAGATCATCAGATATTTTTTCTCGAATTAAATTGTCTCAACGGAAACGTAACCGAACAGGTCAGTTATCGGTGAAAATATAAATAGGTAGATAGGTACTAATAATTATTCTTTGTGGTTATAGGAAAATAAGTTTGATGTTTAAAGATATGAGAAGTTTTTAAAGGGGTTAATTATTTCTTGTTATATAAATTGAGAAATGTGAATCGTCCGCTCCCGAAATTTATATGATAATTTCGCAGCACAAAGTAATATTAAATGGGATACCTTAAGGCTACATAAAAATTACCGTTGCATTGTTTTGTTAAGAAACAGGGGAATGGATCTAAGAGCTCATCATATTTCAAAATAAGGTATTCTTTCGTGTCCACTTCCACCAAGAATGACACGAAATGTTCATCGTAGCATAAAGTGGAAATCTTTTCACATGCAAAATGTACCACGCTGTCCAATAAAATTACCTTATCAACAATACAAAAGGTTTGAGTATCTTGAAAGTCCCACATCAAAATAGTCCCTTTTTTATATAGTATCCCTTTATATTCCAACCAGGAAACTGCAAAACATGTTGCGTATATGAAAATATCAAGATGAAATTCATCGAGAATAATATCAGAATTAGGAACTCCATAATCATATTTATCGATGTAACTATCCCCTTCAAAAAATTTAGAGCTAAGTTCCAGCTGGTGTTTCAGTGAAATAGTGAATGGCAAATTTTTTCTTGAATTACATATGTTTGAAGTTTGTTTCAAGTTTTATGCTTGGCTTCAAATCTCATACATGATAAATAAGTAATAGGTCCAGATTTCTCTATTACTTTACCGTAATGTATCATGTTGTGGTGTTTAGGCTTCAGTTCTTGTCCTTTTGGTTTGAATAGGTCCAAGTATAACGTACGATGTTCCCTAACTAACTCATCTATCAGAATGCGACATTCCGGTTGAATATTTCTCAATGAAACTATATTTATAATTCTGTTTAAGCTGATATAAAGCGCCCAGTGAGGGTTATCTTCAGGAATCCAATCACCCACAAGAAGTCCTAAATATCTACAGAAAATCATCATCTCTGATGCAGACATTCGAATATTGAAATTGATTAAATCTTCCTTTTGTATAGGTGGAGGACGATTTCTGTTATCTAAATAACCGAAATCAAAACTCTCAAGTCTGTTATTCAAGGATTCTAAACTGAAAATCCTGATGATGTATATAAAAAAATCATATTTGCAGTCTCCTTCAAAAATATCATGCATTATATCGACGTAATAATTTGTTGTTACATGAAAATCAGGCAAATCATTCCAAACACTTATTTTTTAATACCTGTTTTTGTAGGGTCATTCTTTTCTAGATCATTTTCATAGTTTTCTTCGTTTCTCTGTTCATTGATATCGGCCACATATTTCGTTTTATTTGCATTCTTCGAACTTTTACAGAATCTTCAATAATATGAGGCCGAAAAACTCTCCTCAAATCCAAGTATTGTATTAAGACCTAAATTATCACCCATTATCAAACCCAGTGAGAAGAATATAGTTTTTTCACCCTCAGATGTTTTGATTCTGATACCTTGAGATTCTAGTTCATGAAGTTGCTGAATGAGGTGTTTGAAAATTTGTTTCTTCGTCAAGATTTTATTTATTCTTGAATGATAAAGTGCAAATAAAAATATGTTACTTAAATCTGATAAATATTCTGGAGGCATACAAGGTAAGGACACATATATTGCAGATAATTTTTGTGTACCAGGATGAGAACCCAGAGCGTTTCCTGGTTGGAAATCATCAGAATACAGAAATAAAGGAAATAATGTTTTATTGGGATTCATTTCGAGTTTTTTTTGCCCAAAGTTCTCCTTGGGTGAAATTACTTATAACTTGTTTTTCTGCCATCAACATTTCATTATATAATAAAACTTTTCTCAGAAAATTTGGTATTTCGAACATTTTTTTCAATATACCCTTCAAATCTATAGTTTAAATTGAAATATTTTCATACGATATAGTAGTATTTTCTTTTCCATTATTTTTAATGCAAAGATGACTCCCTACTTTCACTTCAGATGGCTTGATTAAATTTCCAGTGGTGTTCAACTGTTTCAATCCCATATATTCACCCTGAGAACCTTCGAAAGGGTTTTGAATTATATCGAAAGACGCATTAATTCGAGAGTTAGTTTTCTGAATACCAATCAAACTTTCATTCTTCATGGTAAGTAAAATGATGTTTTTTAAATTGCTCACGAAGGAGTGATTCAAAAGATTTGTGATTTTTTCAATAATATTCTGAATGTATGATCTTGGCAGATTTAGAGCATGTAAATCAGAAATAAAATGTTTTCTTCTCGGATTCAAAATCGTCTTCCAGTAGCTCGAACCCAACATCATCATTTGTTTGTGAATAATTCCCAATCCCATCATTTTCATTCATGATGAAATTATTACAAACACCAGGCATATTTGATTTTGATGATTCATTCGTAGGCATATTTTGAGAATCAAGACTTTTATCAGTATTTTTTCTCATTTCATTCTCATTTCCCCGCTTATTCTGGGAGTGCTTCATTTTAATATGCTTCCAATACGAATTGTAACAACCGAATATTCTATAAATTCGTAAGTTGAATTCTCGATCAGCTTGTGTATAAGTCTATAATGTTCAGTTATGGATTTCAGTCCATTGAACGTAGAATGGCAGCAAAAACAGATCATATTTGAATAAGTTATCTGAAATGTTCAAGACGGAATATAACCCATATTCATCAATTTTTATCTACTTACCTTTGAGAGTAGTCATAATAGTCACGATAGTAATATTGTCAGGCCCCGATTCAGAAACTAGCTCGTAGAAAAATAGAACTCCATAAAACCTCTATATAGGTGTAAGAATCTCGTCAGATACCACCACTGCTTTGCAACTCAACTGTACGTTGAGCGCTAGTTTTACCTTATTTTGTATTATGTTTACCATTAATTTCTGAATGTAATGCTTTAAAGCGCAATGAATCCAAGTGAATATTATCCACTTTGAATGAAAAGTAATTTCGAAATTCGGTTCATATTCAGATTTACTGTGAATGTGATTATAAATACTGGCACCCTGTATGACCACAACATCGTTAGTGATTCATTTTTTCCATGGCAGTATCTACTATTATCAACTTTGGTAGATAATACTAGTAACTGAGTAGCAAACACGGGTGCATTTCTGTCAGGAGAATATGTTGAATGATGTCGCATCGTGGAGCGATACGTACAGAAAAGAGTCAGTATTAATTACCAGAATCTCGGAGAACACTGAAATATTTCAATTAGCCAAGTTATCGCGGTACAAATTAACGTTTATTGCAGTAAAATGTATCCACTAATTTATGAAAAATTCAACCACATTTGAATGTTCACCTTCGCTCTTGTAAGAGTACCGTTTACTCGTCGACGCAGCAATCTGTACTATTATCACAGTGTGACGAACCACGATTTTCAGACTGCCAAATTGTGGTGAATTAGTCCGCCGGATTTTTCTGCGTGTCCTGGTGTGAAATGTTCTGCCATCTCTCAATTCTCGTAATTCATATAACATTTCTTCAAACGAAATGCCTCTAGGTATATAAAGCAAATTTGATTGAACTGGTTCAGATGGGAGTGCCTCAAGGTTCCATCTTTGGACCAGATCTGCACATCACGATATAAACGAGCATCTGAACTGTAAAACATACTGCGAAGATTAGTCCAAGTATACCAAGTATAGACCAAGTATAAAATCATTGCCCCCCAAATTTTCGATCGTTTACCTGTACTAATAAAATTTACAAAGAATTTTATGGAGTCTGAAGTCATTTTTGCCAGTTATTTTCATAAATTCGAAAAAAAATTTGAATTTGAATATGAGATTGGAGTAAATTATTGAAGTTGAATTCTTTTTAGGAAACATTTACTTTTAGTGATATCATTGGCTCAAATACAGGGTATTGTGTGAAGAGAATGGCGTTTTTATATTATCAGACTCAATTTCAGAATCAATGATTTTAATTCTTTTGAAACAGTACGATTTTGATCACTATCCAAGCGATCGCAAAAAATCTGATATACTTAAGAGCTGGATAAAGATACCTGGTGTAAAATATTATTCATTCTTAAACAAATAATGATTAGCGAATGATACTACACCACTGGCGAAGAAGACTGACAGAGAAAGCTTTACGATTGGATCGATTACGAAGATGGCTGGGCATGCAGATCTTACAAAAGTGTCATTTATTTCAATCTGACTGCAGCACGTAGTTTCCGTTTTTAGTGGAGCCGTGTAAAAGGAACAAGAATATATCTTTGCCCAAACTTGGAACACATACACGTTCAAAATATTCTGCATACATATACGTTTTCATGAATGCGGACCAAACACAATCGCCAAAAATGCCCCAAGTTAATAAATATGAATAATGTATTCCGTGCCGAAAGCTTGTTCACTAGTTGGAGGAAAATAGGTGGAATATCGATTAACTCGACAAATATGTTCTGCTCGACCTTTGGATATAAAACTTAGGAAATCATATTTCAATAATTAACAATACCATATATATTTCTGCAAGGATTCAATGGAACTAAACGCCTCGTATGTTCTGTTATGTTTTCAAGCCGCAACTGTCGTTTGTCATTTTTTTAAAAATATTTGAATTCAAAAATGAATTTTTTATTCTTTGCTTCTAAAAGGAGAACTGATGAAGCAATCTTTTTGCTTTAAGAAAAGAATTGTACAGACTTTGAATACGAACTAGATGATCGTTTTGTTAGTGACTGAAAAACACGCAAAACCGGAAAATTTTCCCAGTTTCTATAGAAAAGTCGACTTCTATTTAAAAAAAAAACAATTTTACACTGCTATTATCTCTAACGACATGAAAATGTACACTTCATTGAAGGAAGATTTCAGGTGAAAAGGCATATATGTATATTGAAATAGTTGAAAAATCAACACAAGTTTAAAACACAAACGGAAAATAAAGTTCATGAAACGAATTGTGAACTCCTACTATTTTTCCCTATTTCCAGAATGTATATCGAAATTTATTTAATTTGGATCCATGCACATTTTCGAAACACGTGTTAACATGATAACTCTAGCGGAAGATCTAATACAAGGCTTTCTCATACTCATCTTCGAAAAGATAATATTTAGTTATTCATGCCTTTGTCACACGTGAATATTTATGGCCAATATAAATCCCATTAACCTCAGATCAGATGTAGTAAATCGAACAAATCTATAAACCATAAAACTATTCAGGCGTGGTAAGAGAAAAAAGTCATAAAATCGATGGTAACTAAATTTGTTTGTGCTCGTTCAACTGCTATCAATGAAATAAATTGAGTTAACAAGGTGTAAAAATTGAATGATATCCCACGAAGATACAAATTGAGTTTGACAATATCCCAAAATTGAAAAAATATCTGTTTGAGTGTTTCATATCTTTTATACTCACATGAGTGAAATAGCCATTAGCTTACGGAAATGTTCTGCGCTAAATGCCTGACAGATAAGTCTTGACCTGTCAATTGCATCTTTCATGGTAACCTATACCTAAGTACAAGATTTCAAGTCAATAAAATTATTGATAAATTGATGAATAATTATAAAAAAAAACAAAAATTGTTAGTCACATTGAAAATACGTACATTTTTGGCTAATTCAGGGGTTCCACAAGGCTCGGACCTCTTCTATACATACTTTTCATTAACGACTAACCCTCTTAATCAGATTTTTTGTTTTTGCCAATGATTTGAAGCTTTTCAAATGATTAGCCATAGGAATGTACATACAAAAAATATTCGTATGCTAATCCTACATATTGTCATAGTGTTCTATTTGAAAAACACGAGAAAATTTTATTGTATAAGGTCTGAATTGAAAAAATCATTTTTTAAATGACAAACTAAATGAATAATGAGCATACAAATGAATGAGTAGGTAAATATATAGATAAATAATAGGAACAGTTTAATGTTTAATAAACTCTACTGATGACGGGATTGCTATCGAAATCTATGAATTAAATTAGGTATTTGTGTGGTGAAGGGGAAAAATACCACATGCGTTCAATATACTAGTGCCAACAAATGAATAAATTGATTTTTAATTGAATAAATGAATACATGAATGATTTACACATTTACGGGCATGTATTTCTGTTTAGTTTCTGAGACTCATTTAGGCAGAATTATATCTTCCTTACACGCAATGATAACCATTCAAAAACCATCCTAGATAAGTGATTTCAGAGTTCTACACTTGAGATAAACTGTTTTACAGGAGAAAATATACTGTTTTTGCGGGATTAGAAAATTCCTAATATTCGTCGATGTTTCTAGAATATTTGAAGATTGTTTTCATGTGAAGAATGCTCAGCAGACGAACATTTTAGTGGTTGTTTTATATTGACTATTTCATAATTTTTTGCATAGTGACCGAGAAGACCCAGTGCTTAGAGCAACTCATACAGAGTATCTTTGTTTTCTGAAAGCTTGGTATCCTTCACATCGTAACGTAGGTGTCAGAAGTCCATCGAAAAAAATTTAAAAGGAGTAGTTGATATAGATATAGAATGAAACATTACTACCGAATCCTTGACAAAAACTGAGCGTTGCGAACTGATACAAACACCAATAGAATTGATTAGCTCCATCAAAATAACCGCGAGCGAAAAACTAAACACTAGGTACTTCGGTATCGAACATTAGACGGTAACTTAGACGACCGTTGGTACGAGAAGTGGTACCGAGAAGGTGTTGGAATTGTTGGCCGCCATGTCTATTTTATAGCGATAATTAGGGAGGATGTTGCGAATGCAGCATTGACTTAAGGGCTACAGATCTTCAGTTTATACTCGGACTCCACTCGGAAGACGTCCATCGTATATTTGAGCAGGTCTGAGGCAGATAAAGCGTCTCAAGTCTGTCAAAGTCAGAGGCGAACATAAAAATATAATATAGGAAGAAGGAAGGAGGGAATAGTATTGGGACGATGGTTCTTAGTTTTTTACAGCGATAATTCAACTCATGTTTAAAATCGTCCATAAGAAACGTCAGTTTTGGCAGTTTGATATCGGATATATGGGAACGTAACTGTTTGCAAGTGGATAAACTGTTATTTACCTTCACCACGGCAACAACTAATAATTGTCGTATGACTTTATTGAATCCGACGCTGTACCCAAGGACGCGTTGCTATCAACAAAGCCAAATGACAACAAATTTTCATACTTTTTGTTACAAAGTGTTGTTTTTAATTTCAAATGATCGTTAACGGTAGATTTGGTAGTGCAAAGGGGTACGAACTATTACCTTCAACGTCGCAGCCGGAAATCTCAGATTTGGCGTATAATATGAAGAAATCAGACGGAAATGACTACAAGGAGTACGTAGTTAAACCAATGTGGAATACTGTAGCCAAAATTGTGCAAGAAAAATTATATATGGATTATAAGATTGTGTTTGACCCATTCAAAGAAGTGACATTTCAAGCCGCTAGAAACGCTAAAAATGCTAAACGCAAGCAACTGCAGAGCAATTTAGATAAAAGAAGACAAGGTTCTATAGCATTAAATAAAGAAGAAGAGCAGAGCAGTGGGATGAAAATACTCCAATAGGCCTTAAAAAAAAACTTTTTCATATCGCCGCTTTTAAATTAGCCTGAAGAGATGGTGAAAGTGCGCAGTGTAAAATTTATTATTTCAAAGCCGAAATATACAATAATGGAACATTGACAGGCAGAGTGGAGTACAACACGGTCTTTTCTAAAACAGCTCAAGGTGCAGTGAAAGTAAGTGGTTGACTACAAATAAAGAAAATCTGAACGTGTGTCTTGTAAGATTGTTGAAAATGCTTTTAGAAAAACGAAACAAACATATTTCTTCAGATAGATTGTTTCTAACACCAAATCCGTTTTGGAAAAATGAAAATGGTACAAAAATGTGTCCATTGGTGTAAACGAAATTTAAATTTACTAATCACTCCCATAAGACTAGCACTATTTCTACTCTTGCCAAAGCAGGAGTCTCAGAACAACAAATTATCAAGCTGGCCGGACAATCGAACGCCAATTCTCTGAAGCCATACCTTCAGTTAGACTCACACTTTAGGATTGTATACCAAAACTGTACTTTCACTAATTGTACATTTAAATGATATTTCCTGTTAAATGTTACTTTGTTCAATGAATTATTGAATTAATTTAATAAATTATGTTCTATTCACTTTTGTTTAATAATTCATTTATTTGATTCGTAAAATTATCTCACTAAATACCACTCGAGGTTTTGCTTCCATCGTATAAACTTCAATTTTGTTCCACTCAAACTTGGTAGCTTGTAATATGACTCGACCAAATAACATAAGATGAAATCACTCCAACTTCGGTGTCGTGATTTTATTATTTTATTTGCTCTCGTCAATTGCCAAAGTAACCAAGTTTTCTTGTGGTATCACCCTCGATAAAACTGCCTGGTTCTCGATAAAACGCTGTTTACCTTCGAACTGTCAAAACTAAATAGGATTATCTGCGTCGATTTTAATGACCGGGTCATATGAAACGGTATGATGACTTATTATATTATCAAAATGAATAAAAAGTTACCTTATCAGATTGGTGCAAAAAATGATATTTCCAAATACAACTCGTTCTTCAAATTTTATTGATACATTTTATTTTCATCACTCAAACACCTTTATTTAACAAAAACATTGAAACAAACCGCGCATTTAGATAAAATCACTGGTCCTAAAGGACGTGGAAAATAAAAAATCATCGATGAAATTTCAAGTACTTGTAGTATTATTACCTTTAATCAATCAACTCCTGTGGAAATAAACCCATCCGAAAATGACGCCAGAGTCACTTTGACAGCGATAAAAAAGGTGCATACTTTTTTATCTCGATAAAAATTCATGTTCCTCAAAACCAGACTTCATCTAGTAAGCGACCGTCTCTCTTATTTCTGTCAGCTACAATGTATGAGTTTTATTGATACAAAAACCTAAAATATTAAACGTTTTCAATAAAGGTGTTTGTAATTGTTGTACATTTACATATTGTTGATTCATCTTGCCAAAAAAGAGTAGAACTGTGTTTTATTGGACAAATTTTCAACTCAAATTTTGACATTAGAAAAAGTGCTCGACGTACGGTCTCGCAATTTTTCTATGTTAGTTTCATGTCATTATTTCGTTGAAGAGCGAAATTTATTCGATAAAAAAAGCTATTGTGTTTTTATTGTTGATAAAATAGTAGCAAGAACAAATAAAAAAAATAAAAACTGGGGATCTGTAGGGTGACTAGCTAAATTTATGAAAAACTTAGCAGAATATATTCTACCAACCGAATGTATACCTGGAGAGGCAAGGCATGTGGTGGCATTTGATCTAATTCCTATAACTCAACCCATCGAATAGTTTGAAAATTTACGGAACTGTCAAGGAATCCTCGACTGAGAACTGCCAAAAATCACGTAAAGACTAATTATTGTCCTCAAATCATTATATTAAAAATCAGCTCTTCTAAAGAATTTTTCATCTAGACCGGTTTTACTTCGGGAATTTTTCTGCAGAGTATCTATTGTTGTAACTGCACCACTGCAATTTCCACTTTGAATAAAACAGTAGGTAAATGAAAATGTTTCAACATCCTTTTGCCCTTTTGACATGGTTTGCATGAGGTCTCATTTTTCTATAATCTGAAAATGTAAAATCAAGGAAATCTATATAAGAGTGGTAGGTAAATTTGAAAGATTTTGTTGGTATTTATTAACCAGAATCTTCAATGTCTGAGAATGATATAAAATCAGTCACTAAAATCAATTAACTTTTACCTAGCAAATGTACCAGAATATCTACAGGCATTTCAGTATTCTCTGTTAGTTCTTTCAAAGACATCGAACTTCAAATTTACCATTTTTGAGCAGAATTTTATTATGATCTTATTTGGTTTTATCTTGAATTCAAACATACTATAGGTAATGTACAGAGGCACTAAGCCACTTTGATAACGCTGTATGCACTGAAAAGATCACTTCAATTTCATTATATTCCTTTTTAAAATTTTGGAGTTAGGGTAGGTAAACTTCCTAGAAGGTTGATATTGATATCAAAGCGTTTTCAATCGTTTAATAATCAAATCCTGATGAAGGTAAAAGTTCCGCGGTAACTTAAGCCAATGTTAAAAGGCTGGAATAACCTAACCCGTCATTTTGGTGGAGTTGAAGCGCAGGAAATAAAATGAAACTGAAGAAAGCACTGGGTTATTTTTCCGTTCCAATATTTTTCACTGCTGTAAATGTTTTGGAAACCCATATATTTTCGCTTTTCCTCTCTTCCTATCACTTATTTATGTTCACTTGATGAATCATCATTTTCCTATAATATTGCGATAACTTACAATAACCTCCCTTTGGATATAAGGAACATTTACTCAGTAGGTCTTTAAGAAGAAAATCAAACTTGCAATTTTGGATGGATCTATGTCTATTAATTATTAACTTCTAATGATTTTGCTAGTCTGCTAATCTATCTATTATAGTTGCTTATTCTAGTTGAATCAACAAATATATTATCATTTCATGAGTGAACTATTTCATTATTTTTCTTTTTTTCTTTACTTGTTTTTCCTGAACTCTTGTCAAATGCTTGTCAGTGGAAAGTATTTGCAAATAGGAAGCATGTAATCAGTTATGTATTTTCTTATATTTATATAAATATATACACAGATTTATAGTTGGGTGTGTCTAGGTGTATGATGATTTGCATTGTAACACTTCATATGGTTAAGTGGAAGAGCGCAACTCTTGCTGGTGGGTAACCAACCGGAAGGAGAGTGTACTTTGCCTTTTGCTCTGCAGGACATATAAGATTTGGTAGTATTTTCTATTTTTAATAATTTTTTCTATTTATCATTAAGTTATTTATTCTACTGAAACCCTGCATCAATAAAAACGATATTAATATTATTTTTTATGCCTCAACGAAGACCGTGAAATTCTGACCCAAAAATCCTGTCTACTCTCCACCACTGCGATGGTCAATTCCGTTCCTGAGTCGTATATTGTAGAAGTGTGGAAATTAACAGCTATACCTTCTGTAATAAGATATTGTAAGTCTCGTACTAGTCGTACTCCTAGAGATTTTACCAAGATGCTCGTAACGTTGAAACACGTTTACTCCGTTCTTGGTACTTAGTTCTCAAGGCAATTCATTTGATTTGAAAAACTGCTAACTTATATCAGATGAACGTCGTACCATTCTAATTTATTGCCTGAATTATTATTACACATGTATTAATCCAGAGTTATAAGGAATAAATTGTTAGTGTTTCAATGATATCAGGCGTTATTGTATCTTCTGGTTCTACGTGGAAGTGAATTTGATTGTAAGTTGCACGGATAATTCCAAATGGAAGACGTTGTTCATCAAGTGCACTGAATAAATAATTCTGAAAAGAGTGGAAAAGTGATCCTTAGATTGGAGAGCTTTGATGATACATTTCAAATATTTTCATATTGAAAAAATGTATGTGTCTTTTGAGTACACCTTGATTCAAATATTATAAATTACGTTCCATTATTGGGGAAGATCTAGAAATATTGGATTTCATTTGGTGATGTTAAATACAGTTCAAATAATTAGTGGTATGTTTCCAAAATATGGTTAAGATATTTAAAAATAGGGGTAGGTCATTATTACAAATCAAAAATAGAACTGGACCTAGAATAGACCTATGTGGTCCACCAATATCTGGGGCCAATCCATCCACTCTCATTAATTGCTCCCTGTCAGATATGTCATCATGATAGAACCCAACATCAGGAAAAGATTTATGAAAAGTGAATGGATACTGGACAGAAACATGGACGTGGAAAAATACGTACAAAATAAAAACGTTAATGCAACAAATAAGGAGAGTGGACCAAGTTTCATCTGGACTGAAACGATAATCTAGATAATCTACGGATGCTACATATCTCCAATTGTTGACAGAAACACATTCAATGAATTCCTGGAAGAGCTCGGGAAATTCTTCATGTGGAATTTACCAAGACACAACAGGCAAAGTTTTGTTAGAATGTGCTAACAAGAGTTTCCAGTTCATTAACGAAAGTAAGGTTATAGAAGAAGAGAGTACCACCAGCATTTAATATATAAGATCAAAGGAGAACAGGGTAGAGACGAAGTAGAATGAAGCATGGAGAGTAGTGAAAAGACCTTTAGATAGATATACAAATTATTGGTCTTCACAATACAATATTACATAAGTTGAGACAAGCACATTATGTTTTGACACGTCAAAAAATTTTAAACAATTCCTTATCCTTAACTACATTCAGAAAATTTTATAACTCACATTTAAAATTACTCTATATCGTCGATACAATACAATAAGAGCGACAGAATAGTAAGAGCGTAATAGAATTTCCATATACTGGAGGTTAGACGGAGTTGCAGAAAAACGCAAGGCATGTGGAACAAGCTAGAAGAAAAATGGAAAGGGTCAACAGAAAGGAGCATGAACTGCAAGAAGGAAAATACATGAAGAATAATAATGAAACAGAAAAAAAAATTAAAAAAAATACTAGAATCCAAACAGCAAGCGTGGAAAACTTTGAAAGAAGAAGTAACTAACTCGTCCAAAGGTTTGACTGACTGAAGAGGAACAAATTAATGGGATAGGCTACCAATAGATCCAGAAGGAATAGTACCTTTCAATATTGAGGAAATTACGGAAGTCAACGGAAAGATGAAAAAGAAGAAAACTACCGGACTAGACGAAATCGTCGAGTCTGTGGTTGAGACACATCTAGAAAAACTCCAAGGACAATGAACCTCTTACTAACAACAGGGCGATCCCTGAAGAATGGGAGATAGTCAGACTCATTCTTATAGAAAAAGGCATTAATAAATCGTACAGGCTCATTTGCATACTGAAGGTCTTGAGAAAATTCCTCGAACACTTGATCAAGGTGAGACTCGAAAAAGAAATTGAAAGAAGAGGTGACCGAAATGAAAATCAAGTTGGATTCCGAGAAAATAGGTTAACAACCGATGCAGAATATCGCGGTCGAAGCAAACAGAAGGATTGGTTGGAAGAGATTTCCCGTGATAACAATAGATTTACAAAACACTTTCAACTCCGCTCCATGAGAGGGAATCTTCAAAGTAATCAGAAGGAAGGATGTACCTTCATATTCGTACATAATGATTGCCAGCTACCTTGCAGAGAAGGTGTTAATGATAGGGCTCATTGGAAGAATGAATATATCCTATGGGGGGTTCTGCTATTGGTCCGGCAATATGAAATATGTACTTTGATAGGATACGAAATTTGACGGTTTCTTGTGAAATGATGTCAGCAAAAAATGGAGAAAGTCTGGTAGGGATATGCAATACAGCTCTGGAGGACATTACCGGGTGGATGACAGCAAAGCAACTCGAGCTTGCTTGCATATAAAATGGGAAGAAGAAAACTACTTTCTCACACAAGTGCTTATGGACGTTGATGTTTCTTGGAAGGTACCTGTTCGGATTTAAATTGAGCGACCTAGAAAAGTGCAAGTATTGCGAAACGATAGACATTGTGGAAAATACAATATTTGAATGTATACGTTGGGAAGAACAGAAGCAAATAGCACAAGCGCCGACAGGAAAAATATCACCAGAAAATATGGTAAGGAAGATGCTTGAATCTAATGAAAACTGAGCAGGCAATAATGACAACAAAAAGGAAAGAACTGAGTGAAGTACGAATGAACCACTGAAAACGAAGGAAAAGTCCCACGACATTGTTATAGTCTGCTTCTCTGAAGTATTGCTTCAGGGCGGTTCCAGAGAATCCGGCATTGACTCAAGTGTGGCTTTTCCATTTAAAAAAATTGCAATGCTTCACATTTTTTTCTTTTTTTCTTGAGATGTTCATATCTGTTTCAATAACAAAGGAGTTACGGAATAAAATTGGAATGAATGTTGTTACCGTTATTAGAGAAATAGTTATTGGAATAAAAATTATACAGTGTGGGTGCCAGGCGTATTTCTATATGCTCGCGGTACGAATCACAAATTTAATCGTTACCGAAAATCAGAAATCATATTTAGTCGTCAGCATGGATGACTGGCGAAGAATGTACGTGCCTCCATCGAAACAATTTGTCACGTTCAGGGTTAACACACCTCTCGAACAATGGAAGGAACAACAAACAATAGAACCAACTATGATTACTAACATTATTGAAATTTGCTACTCGTTATGGCTGGTATAATTCGGGTTTTTTGCGCAAACTTATTATCGATTCGTATTCATAACTTAGGAGTTCAATGAAGGAATTTATATCGAGACGGAAATACATGCCCCTCAGCTACTGAGGCAGTTCAAAGCGACACATTAGTATTAGGCATCTGATGATTGATTAATGTTTGGATGTGCTCTAACATGGGATGAATAATTTAGACGGATTGTTCGACGCTACATCCTTCGACAAACAAATTTTCCAACAGTTGAGCTAAGGATTGTGGGTGATAATGTATAATAAGTAAGTATTCAATGTTGTCGGAAGACATACATTGGACTACATTTTGGATGAAGTCAGAAGACTTTCAACAGAACATGTTTCGTAGCAGTAGAGGTTGGTTACATAATCTAAATGTTACAAAAGAATGTAGAATAATGGTAAAAAATAACATACCAGATTGTAGTGAAAAAACATCATTGAATTATTAACAATGAGAAAAAAGTGGTGAAAGTAAAAACTAAGTACGACAAGGCATTAAGTGGTCCACAAATAGTGCGGTGTCAACCTGTTATAGGGATACATCATGATTATTTGAAAACTATTTGAAGCAAAGTTGTGACCATGTATGTCTACTATCTAGAAAGTAACAATGGATTATAAGGTGAAGTTTGACATCTGTCATATTATCATATCGATTCAGAGTGGCAGAGATATGGCAGTTCCATGCTTTCATGAAACAAGAAGTTTATCATTGAGCAACTAAGTAGCTACGGTATAGAAAAATGAAATAAATAAGTATAATTATCTTTATCGATATCGAAAATGATTTTGAACAGAAATAATAATTAACATCTACTATACGTATCTGAATGACTATTGTAATTTATAGACTGGATATTGAAAATAACATATTATAGGGAATTTAATGTTCTTGTACGCAAGCTATGGTCGTCGGGAACGATATGGAAATGAATACCCTATCAATATATGAAACGAAATAAAAGAATGTTCAACTGAAAGTGCTTGAAAATGTAATTGAAAATAACAAACGATTCAGAATCATAGCAACCGATATTGGAACTAGAAAACAACACAAAGTTGAGCTATGAGTTTGATTCACATTTTCAATAACAATATTTACATTAGAATCAGACTTTCGAAAGTAAATCGGTTGTATGAACTGAACACTTTGACAGCTTTGACTTTTACGTAATAACAGCCAGTAGACTGGTCTACGAAGTAAAATGAACAATGCGATGGCTCGAACTGAACTATCTATTTCAGGAGAAATTTGGAAAATATTTGATAGAAGACAGCAATGGTCTTTTTCTATACCGGGTGGCTACGGAAGTATTGCCTACGGAATATCTCAGTTATTGTATGTAGTAGGTTTGTGAAATTTGGAGCGTCGATATAATGACATAAGAGCTAGAATTTGAGCATATTGACATGTCAAAGTTATCTTCCGGTCTGACCGGAAGTAACATCAACTTTCTTATTTTAAATGGAAACCCTATTTTTTTCTTTTCGCTTTATTCAGCATTCAATTCCCTTTCTAATGACATATCACAAGTTGGTATCTAACCAGAAACTAGATCAGAAAAAAATTATTATTGAAAATTAATTTTTTGAAATAAAATACCAAAAAATCCAATTATTATTCTTCAAATAACAAAACAGATTATCGCCATACGCAAAAATAACATTAAAAATAATGTGGAATGATAAATTATATCCTGTAGGATCTAGGTTAAATAGGAACATAAACGTACTTGGTCTGTGCCATCGTCCATAAATATTCTAATATCTACCTATGGACGATGTTTGTGCTATTCAGAATAATCATTCCATTGCAATAATCATTCGAACCAAAATATTAACAAGTAGGCTGATTAAGATGTATTTTGGAATGAAACAAAAAAGAAACGAGAGCTCTCACGAACGCTGCTATCCATATTATTTTGACGTTCGAAGTAGTGTTTTTGATTCTGCCATTTAAAAAGGGTTTGGAAATCGAAATCAGTTAGTGGAATAATCAAAAAATGCCCCGTTATTCACGAACCGAACGAATTGACATGCTTCTCATTTATGGTGAATATTTAAAAAATTCTTATGCCGCTGAACGATTGTATTTAGAGCGATATCCAGGGAGGCAGCAACCGTCAAGAAGGTATTTCCAGTGGCTTGAAGAAAAATTAAGAACTGAGCCTGATGTTCACGAAGACCAAGAAGCATTTGTTATTAATGAGGAAACTGAAATTAATGTATTAGCTTTAGTACAATATGATAGCACAATTTCCTCAAGGCAGATTGGCGCCGAATTAGCTATAAGTAAGGACTCTGCTAGGAAAATTTTGAAAAAACATCGATTTAAATCCTTCTAGTATCAGTTGCATCAACATTTGTATGAAAATGACGGTGAAAGGCGCCTGGAATATTGTAATTGGTTTCTTTGACAAAATGCTGAGAAATCACCTATTTAACTATTATATCTTGTTTACGGACGAGTCAAGATTTACCAACAATGGATTATTTAACAGGAATAATACAAGGTAGGTACTGTACTTTATTTGGATTATTGTCGATAGTCGAAGTGTAAAGTGCTAACAGTGTGAACGGTAATTTGTTTCAGGTACTGGGCGATAGAAAACGAGCACCGGTTTCGACAAGGTGGCTTCCAGGAGAGATTTGGTGTGAATGTTTGGGCAGGACTAGTTGGAACTCATATTGTTGGCCCCATTCTTTTTCAAGGCCAACCAACCGGAGAGAGATACTTTAATTTTTTAACGAATGAAATTTCGGAATTCATTAACAACCTACCAGCGGAAATAACTGAGAGAATGTACTTCCAGCAAGATGGCGCCCCTCCGCATAATTCAAGAATAGCGAGAAATTATCTTCAAAATCGCTTTCAAGAGAGACTTATAATAACCCATGGTCCAGTCAGGTGGCCGCCAAGGTCACCTGATCTTACTCCGTGCGACTTTTTTCTATGGGGACATCTTAAAAATAGGGTGTATTCCACACAGCCTACAACTCTACATGAGCTAGAAGTAAAAATTCGTAGAGCTTTCCAAGATATCACGCCCCAAATGTTGAGAAACGTTTTACATGAAAATATCACCAGAGTCAATAAATGTACTGACGCTGAGGGAATGCATTTCGAACATTTGTTTTGAATTTATTTTATCTTTAATCCTATCAATTTGAATTTTTTTTTTTTTCGATAAATCTGTTCTTTTTTTATTTGAATAATAATAATTGGATTTTTTGGTATTTAATTTCAACAAATTACTTTCTATTATATCATTAGAAAGGAATGGTTATGCTGAATAGTACAGGCAAGAAAAAGTTGTATGTTCCTATTTAAGTTATGGACCTACAGAGTATTGTTTTTTTCCCAATTTTTCCAATATTTTTTTTGGCGACTTTTTATAACGCCGACGAATGAAAATAAAATATCACAGTAGTAGCAACTGTTATCAAGTGACGTATGGTTTCCATAGCCAACTTTTCAATTTTTGGCTTTCATTTTGCTTCCACGGCCTACTCGGTGAATTTCGATAATATTTTTTTCTGATCTAGTTTCTGGTTAGATACCAACTTGTGATATGTCATTAGAAAGGGAATTGAATGCTGAATAAAGCGAAAAGAAAAAAAAATGATTTCCATTCAAAATAAGAAAGTTGATGTTACTTCCGTTCAGACCGGAAGTTAACTTCGACATGTCAATATGCTCAAATTCTAGCTCTTATGTCATTATATCGACGCTCCAAATTTCACAAACCTACTTCATACAATAACTTAGATATTCCGTAGGCAATACTTCCGTAGCCACCCGGTATGTTAAGTACTTAGAGACTGTATTTTTGAAAATGATCTGTCGATTTTCTGGGAGACAATTCAAGGTTGGGTTTTTTCGATGTTTCGGCAATTATTTTTGTTATTACTGGGATTTAGATTTAGATTCCTTATAATCCTTCGAAACTGTCTTTTATTTTATAATATAAAAAAAAGTTTCTCGGTGTAAAATGGTCTTGAAGTTACGAAATATTATTCTCGAGCATAACTTACTATCAAATGCTATCAACAATTGCGTTATCAACTTATATAATCTTAAAAACAATTTACTAAGGTCAAAACTAGTGATGAATATTACGCAAACAAATTTGTCAGGGCAATAAGTGTCCTAGTAATAGAGCTTTGAAATTATACTAATATACAATTTTATTCGGAGATCCCAAATCTAAAAGGACTTTTGGCTTGGTACACTGCAATCTATTTCAAAATCTTGACTCGAAACCAAAGTGCAATACAGCCAGTAGTTTACTTTCATTTCAACGTTCATAAACACTATAATTCAACTCAATAATCAAGACTTTCAATTTTCTTATGTACATCACATAATTTCTGTTGGGCTGCGATTTGAGACAAATGTTTTGACAAAACCTGCTGTTTTCATGATCTTGAATAGTGGATATTGAAATTCAGTATACTCTCTTCCACCAAAGGAAATACTGATGATATGATATAGTTAATGAAAATCAAAGCAAATAACTAAATATTGTCACAATTCCTTGTTTCATCTATATTACCAGATTTTATTTCGAAGTGTACTGCACGTAAACTTTGGAATACCTCAAGGAAGTGTGCTCGGTCCTTTGATTTTTATTTCATTCACAGATGACACCTCCATAATTGTATCTAGCATAGACGAAATTGGAGTTATATAAAAAAATGTCCTAAACAACGAATTTGATGAATGATGTCACAAAAATTGCCTAAAATTCCCATAAAAATTCACAAGATTGTATTTAGGAAACAGTTTGCTATTTAGTACAGCATTTTGGGAATGACGTGATATATAATACCTCCAACAGTAGATTTTGACTTGCCTTATATATAAGTATTTCAAACAATTGATATTTAATTTTGATGTGATATTTACTAATACTTCTATCGTGTCTTATATGACATGTCATTTATATTGTAATATGACTTCTCAATTGTAATTTTAATTTCTATGACTCGTCAATCAATCCCATGAAAATTGGCGATTTTATGATCAATAGAACTGTCTGGCTGTCAATAATATTGAAATACTAGAAACAGTCGTAGAAACAGTTGAATTTCTTCTTTCCGACAAAGACTGTATCTTTATGTGAAACCCTCAGAAGTCTTTCACAGAGTTGTGCGACCTTGGGAATGGGGGCTTTAACTTTTAAGGTGCGACTACCAATCCTGTCTAAGTACATCAGACACACATTAAGATTTTACAAATATTCATTCAGTCAAATTGTTCATTACTACTCGACCGTACTCGTGATCACTGGAATCACTAACCAGTAAATAGTGAGTTGAAATCAAGAAACTCTATAGAGGACCTCCGAAATAATTCTGTTAAATATCTTGCATACGTGAATCGGTACTGATTTATTACCGGCCACCTCATGTAATTTTTCATTCTTTTTATACCGACCAAATTCCATAAAAACGCATTATATTCCTGATACATTACGAATGTAAATGGAACTAATGTAGTATTCAACAATTGCAAAAACGGCTCTCTGGTGGGGCATGCGTGTTGTCGGTTACCCCCTGTAGGTATCCCTCCTCGAGGTGGCATGTTTCCCACCGGGGAGTCTATACCCTGTTATGGACCGCGTGTGTTAAAGGTCTATGGCGCTGTTAGATAACTCTTGTCGTCGATCTCATAATACATATTGTGACACGGTTGAGGATGATAGCACAAATATGAATACTCGTCGTGGGTATATACAGGGTGTCTGTCTGGAAATGAGAAGCTGAGCGAGGAATATTTTTTTCCTGATTTTATTAATAATCAGTCTGTTTCGTCAACTGAAAAATTCTGCAATCTTCAATAATTCTCTTCACGATATTATATCAATAAAAGCTTATTGACACAATTTTTTTTATCGATGTTGTTAATGTATAAGGGAAACAAAACAGGCCCCAAGATGTATCCCTGAGGCACACCTGTCCGAAATGTCATTGAGACACATTGGTTTTTATTGTTAAGAAATGACCATAACATTCCAGCATATTCACTAATTTCAGGTGATTGATGCAGTCAAAAGCACTGCTCAAATTGCACAACATTGCAGCGGGGCACTCGCCTGCTTCAATAAATTCCATCAGGTTTTCATAGAAGGTAAGTCAAGCAGTTTGAGTTGATTTTCGAGACCGAAAACCATGCTGCATGGATATCAAAATTTTGTGCGATTCAAGTCATTCAACCGCTCTATGAATACTCAAAAACTTTCGAGTAGCTTTGAGGGACAATAATTGGTCTTAGGCAAGGGAGTTATTTTTCCCACTTTTAGGGATGTAGGAAAACTGCATTTTGAGAATGAAAGATTCACTATAAAAGTTATCAGTTTTATAATGATATGCAATACCCTTTTTATAAAAAACACGGGTATCTCGTCAGTTCCAGACGATATTTTGGCCTTTAGTTCATGGTTTATCAAATGTATCAATTCAGATTCGCAAAATGGCTGTAAAAACATTGTGCTTGGATTTATATCCATGCGATTTTCATTATTGATCTTCGGGTGATGATAATAATTATTATTCGAAATATCACGTATTAGAGCCTGCGGAGCTTCGATGAAAAAATTATTCAGTTCGTACTGTCCTATGACTTTTTATTACTGTTCGTGAGTTCAGATACTACTTTTCACAAAGTTTTTGGATCGTTATCGGATATGCTAATTTTTTTTTGTTTCGTTAACCAATGTCTGATACATTTTCTTGTTGTTATATAATTCAGAAAGAGCAGGGTTGCTCTTCTTCATACAGAATAGGTATTTCAGTGAGCAACTAGATTCTTTTACGAGATCGTCAATCCACTCCCGTTTATTATCGTTAAGATATAATTACATTATGTAATTTTGTAAAATTAGCGTAAGAATATGAATCAAAGTTAAAATCATCTCAAATAAAATAAATTATACCAGGTTTATAAAGAAAATCCGGTATTTCACGAATATTGTTGAAAAATACATCAGTATCCCCACAAGGAGATCTAACAATTCAGTATTACAAATGTTTGCTCATTCAGTGTGTTTGTAGGAGTTGGCACATACTTCGAAATGTTGTTCAATGCAGAACTCACTAAGATGAATAGCAGTTGCCTTAATATCATTCCGCGACCATATCGCAACTCCACCACATTTTCTTGTGGTCCTACAGTAAATACTATACAAGCTATAACCTGGAAAAACTATATTGTTCAGCAGTATTTTCTTAACGCCTATCTCTGTTAAGTATACATAAAAACTGTAAACTAGCGAAATAGTTCAGTCCCGTCTGCAGAATGCTAATTTTGTCAAAATTAATGGTATTTACACTGAACAAGAATATTTGGATTAATTAGGGATAATATAAAAAATTACTTATATATGCACCACTAGGCCATAGCTCAGGATTCATGGCCACCTTGAAATTTTTCTCATATCTACCAACCTTGAAAGACGAGTAGATTGTGGGATGTTTGGATTTGATGAACTCACAAGTAATCTCGGGAAAGACAGCTTTCAGTGCCCTGACATTTCATAAATATCATTTTTGAATTATTTGTGTTAACTGCCTGAATGTTCACCTTAATGAGCAATTTGGCAGTGACACAGTGAATGAAGCAACCATGAAACTTATTCGGTACACTTGTGACGTCGTTACGAAGAAGTGGAAGAAATTTTCGCCGGAGAGGCATCAGAGTTATCTTAGGCGAAAAAACAGATGAAATGACACGATAAATCAACATTATTAATTAGCAATGCTGCCCGAGACAATCTGAGTAGGAAATATCCATGCAAATAAAATAATAAGCCTTTTAAATTCAGATAAGGATGTGATATTGAGGTGTGCGATCTGGTTCTGCTGAAATATTTTATAATTGTCGAATGGGTTTCGTTGTGTTGAATGGAATGCAATAAATTTAGGAATTCAAATGCAGTCCGGAATATCATTATGTAAATCAGGGGAAGACGTATGGAATCATTTAGCAAATACTGATCATAGTCATGTATTCTGTGGGAAGTATATCGAGTTTCCAGGTATGAGTTGTAGGTTATTGAAAATAATCTGGGAGTCTCGATAGATATCTAAAAATCGAAGGGCAAATATAATGCAAGAAATAGAAACTACCCAGATAACAAAACAACGAAAATCTCATTCCACGCGGGGTTCACCAGTGAAGTTAGCATCTTCAGGAGTTCGAAAACCACGTCTATCAATCTACTAAGCTTTGAGATCCTGAAGATGCTAACATTGTTTGAGAAACGCGCGTTGAGCGACACTGGCGTGGTTTTGGGATTTAGGTAGTTTCTGTTTCTTAATATCTTTTCACACCAAATATAATAGGTAGTTGAATTGGGAAAAGTAAAATTGAAATTAGGATTATGATTAAGCCTCTCAATCAGAATTTTCACTGATGGATATTACTTGCGTCGGTCGTCAATTATACTACTCGACCTGTCCCGTCTTGTTCCGACCTGTCCCAAAACTTTTCTGTCCTGTCCGGATACTTTCCAATTGATACTGTTTCATGAAGTGAAATAAATTGCTGCATGATTAGAACTGAAGTGAATGAAAAATAATAATTCACTTCCTAGCAGAGCTGAAATTCTTATATTAGTCGATATTCTAGAAGGAATTTGGGAAGAAATTCGAAAGAAACCAACCAGGGTTTTTGCAATAAATCGACAAAGAACTGATATTGAAAAAAAAATGGGAAATGGTTTCCGTAGATAACAGTTCAAGGTTGGATTTCCTTCGTTCATTTTTAAACGATTCTTATTCTTATAAATATTCTTGCAGTGGAATTAAAACATTTTTAAATGAGAGATATTTTTTTGATAGTTGATTTCAACTTCTGACTTTCCGCGGATTCTGTTGTGGCTGGTGGTGTATCATATAATTGGATATTCATAGATTTTTTGGGATTTGACGATTCTGTAGCATGGTGTTTGAATATGATTAGCCTGTCTCGTGTGATACTTACGGATATCTGATTGACGGGTGAAGCTGTCATCATTTTTGTTTTGCTCAATGGGAGTTTGCTAAATATGCATTGATAGAAGGGACATTAGTCAGTATTTAATGAAGACTGGTTTGTTGTGTTCAAGATAATTATCAATGACAATTATTCGCATTGCATTGTTCTGAAGTCGAAAAATGTTCATGGCATACGCTGAGTTTGCTAAATATGCATTGATAGAAGGGTCATTAGTCAGTATTTAATGAAGATTGGTTTGTTGTGTTCAGGATAATCACAATTACAATTATTCGCATTGCCTTTTCCTGAAGTCGAAAAATGTTCATGGCATACGCTGAGTTGCTCTAAATGCATACATATGCTGTGATTCAAGTACTTACATATATCATTTTCATAGAGGACGAATAATAGAGGCCCAAGTAGTGAGCCTTGAGGTACCCCATGTTTGATAATTTTGAGTCTGATTTGGGGTGGTTTAAACTGATACACTGTTGACGTTTGCTTAGATAGGATTTTATGGGAGCAATTATCCGAATCTAATTATAGAAATCTAATTTCTCTAAGTGGATATCATGAGAGACACATTCGAAGGGCTTAGTAAGGTCACCTAAAGTGAGTGCAATGATTTTTCTCTGCTTCAGACCACAGTGGTATCTTGTTGAGCACATATTGACGAGCAACCCGCTCTGAAACTGAACCGTGAGACCCTCAAGAAATGATTGCCCATAAAACATTTATTTAGTTTTGTTCAGTATTATTTAAATAATTCCGGAGACTGGTCGATAGTTATTTAGGCTAGAAGATTTACCTTTTTTGCAAAAAGGTGTATTTGAACATAACAGAAAAGACGTCTGTTGAAGATAACAAGTTATTAGAGTTGTAAATGGTTTCACCAATATATAAGAGGTTTCCTTTATTATACGACTACTGTGGTTAAAATAGACAACAGTATTGAAGTTTTTTAGCATTGTTATAGCTTCTCTCACATCACATAAAAACAATGAGCTACAGAGGCAGGAAAAGAGTTATAGGATTTGGAAAAACTTAATTTTGTCAGTTTGGTAATGATTTTGTGATCGTTTTCGCTATATTAACTGAATGATTATTGTATTATTCTACTGTTATATTATTTGTGGGCGAAGGTTTTCAAATTTTTGTTTGTTTCGTAATTTATAATTTGCCAACTGGTTTTTGATTTATTTTCAGATTGGATAATATAACTTTCGTATATATGATGCCCTTTTCAGTAGTTTGATCTTTTTATCATAGTCTCTTTTCAAAGCCTTCTACGAAGTGTTTGATTACGAAGAGTGTCTGATTTCATTTCAATTGTACAATCTTATCGGTGGTTTCTTGTGAGTATCAGTGACCGTTTTGGGGGTAAATATTTTGTAGTGAGACTATTGTATTGTAAGTGATGTCATCGTAAATGGAACAATTGATATTCTGTAATGCCTTTTTGAACTTTTTTAAACCACTGTGACATTCGTGAGATACTATAGGGGCATGTTCATTGTTTCCATAATATTATTATCTCCCATTATGAAAAACATGTTCCTAAATGCCTTAAGAATGTTCCTGTAGTTGCGAGGTAATTTTCTCATGCATTACTGACTAACAACGATAATATTTGCATTATACAATCATTTGAGAAATCCCTGAAAACCTTTTAGATAATCTGAATTGAGAGCAAGTAGATATTCAGAAGCGAAATGATGTAGTCAAATTAGGGCTTAAAAAACATACAGTAAGCAGGTAATTCTCGAAAACAATTGACTGGTTGAAAAAAAGTGTTACATATCATGAAAATGAACTGTAAATTATATTCCAAACGTTTTTCAATCAAGGCATACAAAAATTTGAATAAGTTCACGTGACTACGTAGTTTTTACACCTAGCCAAGGCGATTCTGCCACGAGTTTGTCATTGCATAAGTGTTACACTCTGTACATACCGAGTCAAATTGCTGTGGAATAAAAAAAAGTTTTTTATATTGTTTTTGGGGAGTCAGGAGTGTTTTATCCAAGCAATCATAATGCATATCTAACCGTGAAATTAATCTCACCCTATCATTTCGAATGAGCTATCCAACCATGAAACCAACATCGACAGTATTGCTTCAGTCTGACCGACAGTATTTTCATGAATAGGACTTTCCGAATTTTCAGAATCAGACAAACCCTCCTTCAATGAACATGAAAGTGAAATCCATCTCATTTGACAGAGATCTTTCGTACTCCATCGTAAGTAACAATGATGGAACAAGATCACCGCGCCTAATTATCAACTAAATGGACCAGATTTTTCCGGATAATATACATGTAATTAAAAAGATGGGAACCTTTGATATAATATTTCATATAAATTGTAGCTGAAAGAGGTGCACGAAGCTCATACCCGAAAATGTAGAAGAATGTGGTATTGTTAATGAGTTTCTTAATTAGTTTGCAGGCCGTTTAGCTGCAACGACCACAGCGGATCTCAGCGATGTAATTAATGGTTGCCTTTGTTGTGATTATGCCACAAGTCGAGCTAGGAAATTGGTGATGGTACGTTTGATTGGGTTCTCGAGAATAGATGAACCATTTTATGTTTGGTTTTATCGTATCGATTAGAAAATGCACTGGTTATATTATAACTGTACTACTACTCATTGAGGATATACGATATGCTACACATAACGCTATTGAAATATTCACCTGTTTCGCATTTTCCATAATGGAATGAAAATAAAGGGCTTGGAACAAATTTTTGAAATCTGCTCAAAATTTTCAACAGTTTTCTCTGAAACACTCTACTCCTAAATCCAATTGTTTTCGAAATATTAACGTTTGAAAAGTGACATTCCGGTTTAAAATAAAATATGGATGGTGGTCACTTGCGGTAACTCATTTTGCTTAATAAACGTTGTTATTGATTTGTAGTTGAATGTCGTAATGAACTCGACTTACAAGAGGCGTAAAAATTCGACTTATAAGAGACGTAAAGAGAGTTTAGGATAAACATTACCGCTCACCAGAAAATTTCTAAGCCTTCAAATGTGTTCTGTAATTCACCATTGAAACAAATTAGTTGGCTTAAAAATGATAATTTATTTTCGAATTAAACTTTTATTCAAGTATTCACCTGTAGACGATTATCGATACAAGCAATCGAGAGAAGTCAAACATCTTTAATCCCATTAAGACGATGGACGTCCGATAACTAAGTAATCACTTTTATTTAAACCCCAACAATTATTTCATCAAATTTTCAAAGTGGCCCCCTAAATCTTGACAATAAAGTGCCCTATTATAAATAGCTTCTCTCACGTTGATGAAAGTCTGTTCATCTATTTTTCGACATGTATCTAATTTTCTGCGTTTCAACTCTTCTATTGTTTGGCATTCAGTGGCGTACATTTTTGATTTCAGTTGCCTCCAAAGGAAAAAATTTAGAGGTACAAGATCCGGAGATCTTGGTGGCTGTTCTGTACTTCCTCTACGACATATCCATCGTCCAGGAAAGTTTACTGCTGAAATATGATTTCACGATTTTAAAAATCTTCCTTATTGTTTAATAAATACAATTTGTATCATCAGAGGTTCAATTTCAATTTCTTAAATATTTTTGTAAAGAACTCCTGTAGGATTGCCTTTGATGAGAATCGGTCCAACAACGCGAAACTGGGTATGTCCTTCTCTAAAAATATGCCAATTAGTATCAGAATCGTACATTGTGTTTGTTGACTTTTACATGAAGAAAAAACGAGCATTTGTCTGAGAAATGTACACGTTCTTCTTCAATTGTTCTTGTTAACCACTCACAAAATTCAACCCTCCGGTCTCGTACATCCTCCGTGAGAGAATGTAGAATTTGCATTCCATAGGTATGAACATTTTATTTTTTTAGGACTCCTTCGACACTTTTTCATTTCACTCCACAAGATTCAGCAACTGCAGACGTCGACTGAGTCGGATTGATTACCATTTCAGCAACAATTTCTACCTTTTTTTCTTCTGAAAGAGGCGGTCTTCCTGATTTTGTAGCATCTTTCAGCGACCAGTTGCTTGGATCTTATTCAGAAGTTAGCGCAAATATGACCTCGACATAGAATGCTCGGAAAATCTATCATTAAACATACGGCTAGATGAAAATTTCTTGCAGCTCCTACAAAAATCAAAACTGCTTTAAATTTATTGTCTAAACTACGAGTCGTGGTCACTCTTTTCAGAAGTTGATTAGGCGCTATATGACAAGTAGCAGTTCAGTTTGACAGTAAACAAGATGTTACCGCGATGTAACGATTTTTTTTTAAAGCAAACTTGATTGAAAGTAACCGTAGTGTGTTTGGTTGGGTTTGAAATGACCAAAATGTCACTTCTCAAACGTTAACATTCGAAAACAATTGAATTTAAGAATGAAGTATGTTCTAGAAAACTGTCGAGAATTAGGAGCAGATTTCAAAAATGTAAAAATATACTGGGTGTTCTATTTAAAACAATTATTGAAGATAAAGCTTCGCTTTCCTTGGATAGGCGACCACGTCTTCCAATAGTGTTGACTCCTACTTCAAGACTGCCAGTCTATCCTTGTGGTACCTGATGAAATTATTGACGTCTTTTCCAAAGTAAATAAGATTCTCTCGATGGATTGTCATTGTCGTTTTAATTGCCAATCCTTCTTTGGTTTTCAATATGCTCTTGCCCACGTTGTAGGTACTCCAGGAGCACATGTTAGTCATCTCACCTAACTCTCTTCCAATATTGGTAGAAGTTCCGGTAGGGATACATTTCAATTAAAATAACCACTGCTAGATGGGGATGCAACGTCGAAATTGTTTAAATCTTTTCAGCTCTTCATGGCTAGTCCTCACATCTGTGTAAATTCAATACTTTCCTCCAGCAGTTAGTATCACAAATATAAACATCACCAAAGAAATTGGAATGATCACGGTGAGAAGGTTTGGTGACGGTTGAAGCAAAATCGGGTCTATTTAGCTGGTAGTTTGCTGTCCCTTCATTAGGATCTGATTGATCTAGTCTGTTGTAAGGTATGTCAACATCAGATAAATGAACCGATTTGATTCGGTGCTCATCATTTTGCATGAGTCTAACTTCCCTAATATAACTTGATGATCATAATGGTACCCACACCCTAGTAATTGAAAACAGATAACGAAATTAGCTTGTAAAGGGTTTTTCATATCATTTGCTTAGCTTTCTAGAACGACTTACTGATTTATTATGGCATAATCATTTTTCAGCAATAGATAATCCCGGAAAAACGTACAGCAACAATCTGGGTAGTTGGATAGGATTTGCAATTGGCTTCAACTGACAGTCAAGATCAAGATCTCTTGTACACTAGCTGCTAGGTACATTGGAATAGACACGACTGATACTAGCTCAGGCAGCTCATCCAGTCGAATGAACCGGTGGTTATTAGTGATAGATTTTGTTGAAGGCAATATTTCGTTGCGATAATTATTTCTTTTGATAATATTGTCACGCATAACAAGTTTGGAATGGATATTATCATCATAATGCCTTTTGTTATGCGCTTTCTAAGATAAAATATTTTCTGCTGTCTGATGACCTTTGGAACATGAATATTACTGTTTTCCTTGATTATCGAATTGGATGGGTTATGACTGGGTAATATACATTTTGAAATATTGATAAATGACATAAAATTCAAGTGAATTTTTCTGATCCGCGCCATCAACCAGTAGCGCATAACATTTACGTGCGTAAAATGCATTTATGTCCTTAAGCTGACGTCATCGGGCCATTATCTACACTGCAGGCTATAAACGCCCACTTTACACCCTTGATTATGTAAATGACCATTGCTCCAACCAGCCATTTGTTTCTTGAAATTGATTAAAATTCGAAATAAAACAGTTACAATAATATCTAGTGTTGAAAGCGACATACCAATCTTCTAACAAGACACTAGTATAATGAGTATTCATTAAGTAGTTGAAACTGTTTCAAGTAAAATAAAATTTCTGATATCATATGTTGTTTTCACTTTTGTATGTTACACACCATATTACAATATTTTTTATCCGTCAGTAAGAACCAGAGGTTGAGTTCACTTGCAATCTTGCACAAATCAATTTTGTTTTATTTAATTGACGAAAAACACAGTCCTTGGACGGAACTCTAACCCCTTCAATTTCGGACAGGTAAAAAGACCCAGAGACACGTGATTATTTTTCGTATCAATTCCTCGTACTAGACCATGAGATTCGAAGAATAATTATGACAAAAATGCGCTCGGCTATATAATTTCAGATGGCTCTGCCTGAAATAATGACAGAGTAGAACATGTCATTGTGAATCGAGGATCCGGCTGACGAGAGCCACAGGCGAGATACCCTCCAATTCACCTCCATTTGAAGGCAATTAGCCAGTTCGATTCTCTTCCTCGCCGGTAAAGTGACTTTGAGTGGTTTCGAAACTGAATGCTGTCGGTATCGACATCGTCGTGTTCGTACGTCTACCGACAAACATTTCGAGTATGAATGAAGAGGACATTATTTTTTGGATGAGTCGTACATGCATTGAAATAAATACACATTCACTAATTATTCACTGCACATGAGTTTACTGAACCGACAGAAAAATAACTCATTTGGAAAGTTGACAGTTCATGATGACAATAGAAACCTGTAATAGGTACATGTATGCAATTACTAGCTAGCAGGTGTATAAAATTTGAGTCTTGTAGAATGGATTCGACTTCAATCTGGAGAAGGTTTCAATTTCGTAAGGAGACGTAATATTACTGAAAAAGTAACAAGTTGGGATCATAATTATTTTTGGGTGTGAAATATGAAGCAAAGACTGTCAGTATTTTATTCATTTATTTAAATACAAGGACAGAAGCATAGCCTATTGTGCCCAGTGAAATATAATTTTGTGAGTTTACAAATGCAATAATTTTCATAATATGAAAGAAAGAAAGAAATATGAAAAACAAAAATGAACAAACTAAGTATATCACATTTCATAACGGTTCTTGGAACTGTTTGTAGTTGGGGCTGTCACGACATCTGCAGGTAGAGAGTATTCCACTTCGAGAACATTCTGTTCGAAAAGAATTTTTGAAGTACAACTGTTCGAAAGGATTCCTGATGCCTCAAGTTCAAAGGATGTCCACGCAATCTACTATCATCTTGTAGTCACTAAAATTGGGCAGATTGAGCTGAGATAGTCGTTGGTCGTAGGAGAGTTGATTGAATTCTCTTACCATCCTGATGGCGTTGCCTTGGACGCTCTCAAAGAGTTGGATGTTTTTTACCAAGTAAGAGTACCAGATTTGGACGGCATTTTCCAGGTGGGGGCGAATATATGTTTTATAAAGTTTACTGTCTTCAATCAGGATGAACGAAACATTTGTTGAGTAGATAAGTACGTTAGCTATTTCAACAACGGCTGTCACTTGGTTAGCAGTCAGATTTTTGTTGAAAATAACTCCTAGGTCAATATGGTTGTCTACTTCGGGAATCGATTTGTTGTCCAAAAGGTAATGAAATGTTGGGTTGTTATAACCGATGTGTAACACACAACACTTGTTGCCATTCAGAGGTATGTTCCAAGTTTCACACCACCTCTGCACGGAAATGAGATCAGACTGAAGATCAGCATGACTAGTTAGGGGATTTCCAAAGAACTTGTTGTCATCTACAAAAAAGCATGGTCTGAGTGGAGTAGAGTAGAGTACTGATTTTCCGGTGGAGGCTTGTTGATGCCCCTCATCGTATGGCCCACCTACCATGAGACAGTGAGCAGATCTGAGACATATATTAAGAAAAGAGTAGGTCCTAAAACTGAACCTTGTGGAACTCCCGAGATGATATAGATCAGAATGACTGGAACCAACCCTCAGTTTGAAAACCCTGTCAGAAATAAATGCTTTGATCCAGTTGAGCAGTTGACCTTTTATTCCGAAGTGTTCGAGTGGATTAGCTTAATCCGCGGAACATTGTCAAACGCCTTGAATAAATTCAGATATTTTATGTCAACGGGTGACGAGGAGTCTAAGAATCTGGTCCATTTATCCAGACAGTAGAGTAAGTTCGTTGTTGTTGATCTTCCAGGAATAAAACCATGTTGAGTAGGTGTGATCATATCGTTTCGTAGCAAAAAGGGTAAGAGGTTATCTACAATTATTCTCTCCATAATTTGGACACTAGGCTAATTGGTCTGTAGTTCCCAGGATCAAGTTTATCTCCTTTTTTATATATGGGAGTGACAGAGGCTTACCGCCATTAAGTGAGAAGACAGGAGTGTGAAAATTATAATTTTTCCAGGGGTTTTACGAGAACGGATGCAGACTTTTTCAAAATGCCAGCCCATGTGAAACCTGTTTTGACATTCCTTAGTTTTTCCTCCACTATTTCAGTTGGGAAATACACTTTGGTTGAAGAGTTTTGGCACCTCTGTGACATTACTTGGGGTAGCGCTGCATTTTCAGCTGGTGAGAAAGATTTATCGAAACCATCGGCGAGCATTTCAGCAGTTGTAGTATTGGATTCACATAAGGTTTCATTATCATCGCGACTTATTGGTATAGAAACTTTCGACGAGAGTTTAGTCCTATACTATTTATAAATGGCCTTGGAACCTTTTCCCGCAAGATTTGGTTCATAGTTCTGTTTGGTCGTTTTTAGATCTTGAGACAAATTTGAGGAGTAAGAACGATGGGTCTCAAAATCTTCTGGAGACTTAGTTGATACATACTCCTTCCAGAGCTTACGTTTTTTATAGGTGCAGTAGATCAATGACTCAACAATTCATGGGTTTTTGCTGTTTTTTTTTTTAGAAATGACGTAAGGATACGAAGAAGTAGATATCTATATTAATTCAAACAACTCACATGATGATTTTCGATAGTTTTTTAAATTTTACTTCTGTAACATTCATTAGATCCAAGGAAAAGTTGGGAACAAATATTTCTGTTAAATTTCTGAAGTAACAACTCCAAACACCATCACTTAAAGAAAGAGTTCCGAAATAGACCCGTGGAAAATCATCGTGATGAATAGGACCTCATAGATCGTTGGGTTTGTTTTTATGAAATATAGTTGATTATTTAGATGTCTTTATTTTCAAAATTTCCCTAAATTCCATATCCATGTACATTTTGATCAATAAACTACATTATTATTATTTGCATTATAATAATTGTCAATAGCTATACCTCTTCTCTTGTGAATCCCTCGTTGAAAAAGCGTTTAGTCAGAAATTATGCGTGGGAATTCGAGATGCTTGAGATGGTACAAACTATCACTACTCGATATATAATTTGATAAACTGTCTAGAAAAATATCGAAAACAAATGACTGTTTTTAACCATGCGCCACTGAAGAATGTGCTTCTGAATTTCAGATTTCCGAAAAGTCTAGAAATCCGTTTATATCGCGTGCTAGTTCTCTGCACCTAACATGAAATCTGCTGGAGGCTCTGCAATAATATCTAAGATATGATTTAGACGATTCCTCCGTATAATTTCAGGGTTTTGCAATTATATAGTTTTTGAATCGAAACTAAATATGTCTTTGTATGGATTTATAGCTAGAATTACTTTTTTTGATTGCGAATTCAGTTGGCTGTGGAGAGCCAGACTGCAGATAATGATAGAGGAGCCGGCGGATTTTATTATAGCTTTTTGTTTCTACTGTAATCTAATAGCACCATAAGGTTTGAAATAGATGGCCATTAGAGGAAACGTAAATTATTCGTTTTACCGGATGGGTGCGAAAACTCTAGTATAGATAAACAGAAAAACAGGGAATGTTTTTGTGTAAATCATTGACAGAGAGAAAAAGATACTTGCCGATTGTCTTTTGCGTTCCTTACATTTGATACCTTCCCTTGTATTTTATCATCGCTTCTTTAAAAATGGCCAACTTTAATTTCTTAAGGAACAAAAAATGCAAATATAACTGTAATGGGCCCAAATCCGTCTTGTCGATTAATGAAAAAATGTTTTTTTTCCATTTCCATAAGGAAGTGAATTGAATTCACTGATTCAATAAGGAATTGGTCTGAAAAAGTCCCAGCATGATTTATTGTTAAGAAAGAAGACTCGTGAACTCAAATTTGAGGTTATATTTATGTCATAACAATATAATAAAGAAGAAGAGTTGAAATTAAATGAAGCGAGTGCATAAAGGCATCAACATTTTTGAGCGAATTGAATCTTATGACAGTTGATGACAATTGCAGAATAGGGAAAGAGCAGTGTGCACTATTCTGCATTGAACCCGTTCCATTTAAACTAGGAAATATGGTGAATAGATTTCAACGTCGATATATTTTAAAGATTTTGTTTATAGCACATACGTATTTCTTATTATTCTTCCAACAAATGAGCCATTTCTTATAAATTAAAATTTAATTTTTGTTCCAGGTAATTTTGCAACTTCTCTTTGATGCATGCTGAAGGGTGAGTTAGGATAAACAATTTTTGGTATGCAATTGAGAAATTCACACGTAATTGAATGTTCACTCCTTGAAGATATTTGATAGAAGAAAATTAGCAAAATTTTATACCTTCAATCAAAAGTTGTGAAATAAAAATATTTCCCTTCCCTAAGAATGAAAAAAATCCACGTTACTAATCAATAACCTGTTGGAAAATCTGTGAATCATATATAAACAATTATTTCAAAGACAAAGTATGAAGAAAGTATTTCTTCAGCAACATTCAATGAAAATCTTGAATTACGGAGAAGTTGTTCCTTTCTTCAAGCTAGTATACCAGATATTCTAGCTTGAAAACAAAACAATATTCTTCACTTTTTACATGAAAACAGGTTGTTTGTACAACTGTCAAAAAAACTTCACATTTCTGAATCATTATTGATGCGTGAATGTAACTTTTTTTCACCGTGAAAAAAGCCGTTATTTCAATGCCAAAATAATTCACCAAATAAACATAAAATATTGCTTTTTGAAGGATTTATCTTATTAATTGTTTATTCATCACAATACAATTTCCTTTATTGAAATGACAATAAGTAGTATAGTTTGAACAAATACTTTGAACATATAAATTCCCGAAGATGTTCCATGTTGCTGCTGATCAGAAACGTTAGATATTTCTTGAAGAGTTTATTTCACAATTTTATCAGATATTTTAATTTGTTTGGAAGAAGATGAACAATTTAATATTTTGTCAGAAATCTCAATTTTGTTATTCAAACTATTTTCTATACATGCTTCTGCTACGGAGGCAGATTTCTAGCCACCGTTAAGGTGCCTATCCACCAAAGGAACAACGAGGAACTTTTTGTTTCCATTTGTTGCTTTTTTCTCCAACTAAAGGAACTTGAAGAAACAAGTATAAACTTTTCGTCTCCACCAAATTGATGTAAATTTCAGTTTTGTTTCTAATTGTTTGTTTTAAATTTTACGGGAACATGCTATATCCACTAAAGCAACATCATTTGTGTTCACGATGTACATGGATGTGGATGAAGACCTTGCATTAGCAGCAACGGTCTATATTATTTTGAGTGCTAATAAAAATAAAAAGAAAAAATGGAAACATAAAATTTGGGTACGGTCAAGCCTTCGAAAGAGAAAAGAGTGTAGGGGATTGCAGCTTTTGGAGGACTTTAAGAAAGACGACATACTATCGTGACACATAATTAACTGATGAACACGCATGCAATCAAAACTTTTATAGGATTCAATTGATTCTATTAGCAAGTTATTACTCCATTTAAACATGTTGCAATGGCACACTGGAACCCCGTGTTTCCTGAATACTGTCACTGTCTGTCTCCACTGCAGAAACAAAAAGTTCCAACTACAATTTGTTGACGCATGTTCCTCTTTTTCATTTGATGTTACCGCTTCAAACGGAAACAAGTCGCAACACACAACAAGGACCAACTTCTACTAGCAACATCAAGAAACATTGAGCAACTTACTGGAATATTTGTAAACATTTTCGAAATATGGAACAGAAACATGAATGTTCCTGTTTGTTGCTTTGGTGGATACGTGTCTTTACGTTTTATGGATGTAATGTTGAAGAACTGCAGAGCTTCTCCTGAAACAGTGACCTGTGTAGCTCTTATACATGTTTTTTTCAAGTCATTTTGCAGTCAAGCTGGAATTTCTTCTATTTTATTTATCCCCACAGGTTGGCTAATACATTTTCCTTTCAAATATTTCGAAAATAATCTGTTAGTTTTTGTATGCGGCGGTCGTAGTGCTCTATACTTGCGGTATATCTCAATATAATCAGAGTTTGAAACAGTGAACGTTCTTGCGCAATCGGTCTTCGTATCAGGTATTTCAAAAATCAATATATAAAATTCGTGTTCTCATATGGCACGTTCGAGAGAATTTTTGGCCTCGACCTGCGGTCTCAGTCAAATATTAACACTCTTGTGTCATCAAAACAACACTCATTTTACGCACTTAAGATCTACAAAAATAACCATTGTTGTATATGTGAAACGTTGAAATTGTAAAAATTATATGAACCAAAAAAAAAAACAATTTCTACAACCAAATCATTAATCTATTTACCTACATACTCATGTTGAAATATTTTCATATATCAAGGAATCTGTTTTTATCGGTACATATAGGCCAGTAATTTCATAATTCGAATTGGGCCTAATGTTGATCTTCAACAATCAATTGTATTGACAATATAAGTCAAGATTATAATGATGGCCATTCAATTTGAACCCGTGGTTGGATTTCATCACTTCTCGACCAGCAGGCAAGAACTTGACGATTCTTCTTGTCAAAGAACCCTTGAACCGAATATATATAATATCCGCCTGTGAACAACAAGACGATCGATGGTGGGTCATTAAAATATTGATGCCATTCCAAAAAATAAAACATAATTTGTGTATTTTCTTAATGGTTTTTATTAACGTTGTTATCTGTGTTAATGTAAAAGAGGAGGTGTGAAAGAACTTGTTTTTTAGTGTCATTAAGACAAAATGACTGCCATTTTTCAATGGTAATAATTAATTCATTTGAATATAAAAGTATTTATCGAAACATGACACTGCGGTCCTCAGCGCTTTGAAATTTATAGTATTTAATTGACTTGTTCAACGTATTTGACTTAAAAATTGATTTCGAATGTCACCGTTTGAAGTGGTAGTGACTGGATGTTTTGGGATTAATATAACATGCAATAGATGTTTGAGATGATTGACGATATTGATAAAATGTTTGCTCTTAATTGACTGAATGAAAAGTTGTTATAAATTGAGACAACTTTTCCACTAGTCAGTAGTCATATATTACGGATGCAATCAGAGGGACTATTAGATGTCTTTCAACATTGTTTTCAGTTTATATTTATATCTTTTCAAATAACGTAGATAATGCTTGTTGAGAAAATTATGGGACACTGTATATTCAAATGTTTCATTCGTTTTAATTTTATTTCATTTACGCATTCAGGCATGTCACCAACATATTTTATATATTATCAACTAGGAGTCCTGGCCTGGGACTCTGATGATTAGAAATGTTTCATAGCATCGAAATGTGTCGAGAGTGAGACGTCATATTCGAACGTTAGAAATGGGAAGCATAGTACCGATATTTCGAATATAACGTCACATTTCGATTCTATAAAACATTTCTGATCATCGGAGTCCGGGGGCAGCTTCAATGAATGACTTATATACAGGATAGGGAATTCAACTGGAACACATTTGCTAGGAGTTCAGGAAAATCTATTTGGAAAATATATAATTAGAATGCATTTTTTTTATTTTGTTCATATGAGAAGCAAAATGGAATCGTAAAATTACCGTGAGATTTAAAAACAATTTATATCTAGTTGCCTCTTCAATTAGTTTGACGTTTCTCGTTGGTCATTAAGACTTGTCAGATGGCATTGAAAGCATTGGTATTTTTTCAAGTTATCATGATTTCTGATTCGGAAAGTGATTCAGATTTTCCAAAAACACCATCAGAAATAGCAAATCAAGCTAAAGAAACATCTTTGGATTTATTACCAGTAATATCTAAAAGAAAATATGGAGAAATATATACAAAATTTATGGATTGAAGAGTTGATGATCACGTAAATTCATTTTCGGAATCTGTGCTGCTTGCGTATTTCAGATGGTTGTCAAAAGTCATCGACGCTATAGCCTATGTATTCAATGTTGAAAACCACTTAATCGATTAAAAATAATATTGATATCAGTAAATATTCCAAATTACGTTTTTTATTTTGAAAAGAAAATCTGATGGTTTTGAAAGTCGAAAGTCTAAAATATTTTCTGTCAAAGAAGGCACCCGACTCCAAATACTTAATGACTAAGGTAAGATAATTACTTCATTATTGTATAAAAATTTTAATGAGATTGAAAGTAACGTTTATAGGTAATATATTTTTTGGAATTTCGGGGTCTTGCGTTGCCATAAATTAAAAGACTTGACAGGAAATGATGTGAAAGACACTAGCAGATATTCTCTTAGTTGCAATATGTAATACAAAAACAAATTATTACCATTATTTTAATCATAAGTAATGTTTAGAAAAATTCTGTTGTTCATCGTTATTTTTGAACATATTGTGATTAAAAGGGGGTTGTAGAAAAAGTATAGTATATTATCAGCCTCAGCTGGTAAACTGTTCTCTCGCTTCAAAAAATTTTACTTTTGTCACTCGTATAACAAACGATTTGGAAGGGATGGAAAGTCACCCCATCTTCATTTTTCAAATGGGGTGATACCACTTGTTCCACCTTTTTAAAGAGCTCCTGTAAAAAGGAAATTCATAGTATTTCATATTTTGATTTTTCATTCAACAGGTTGGTGAGTTTCAATTTGAAAAAAAAGTGTATGTGGATCTATTTGAGAAAACAAACGACTTACCTTCAAGTTTGTCCAAAAGTAATTCGTAGATATATAATATATTCTCTATTTCACAAACCAAAAACATTTTTGGCGTGCTAGGTCTTTCATAGTGAAAAATCCAGCTCTCCTTTTACAATAATATAGACACTTTCTGTAAAACTTGGAATACAGACCATTGAAACTTATATTCCGTTTATTTCTTTGAAGAACACAGAAATAGAGGTTTTAGGAAGGTGGTGGTGAAGAAAGAGGGTAGATATCAAAGATACTATGGTTAACTCAGTTATTTAAGATTTAGTGTGGTAGATTTGTAATTTCATAGAATTATCTTCATGAAAGTTTCCATAATGATAGATTCATTTCACTTAAAACCCAATTAGAAACTTTGTCGCATGTATTTTCTTTATTTGAGGCTCACCTGTTGGAAAAAAAACTGTTTACCTATTATCATTTTCCTTTGAAGAAAAGCTTTTCAAAAAGTGCAACAAGTGGTATCAAACCATTCAAAAAAATCGAGTGGCATGACCTTTTCCCTCTCAAGGAATTGAAATAAATTTTTTTTGTTATTAATATGAAGCTGACAAACATTCTCAATTGACAGTCCCTACCCTGTATACACAAACCTAAGAGTTGTTATGTGAGTTATCTGTTTTTCATTGACATGAAATATTGCAACTTTCAATTCTTCCACCCTATCAGTTCACGTCGCTGAAAATATGTCGAAACTCTCAATAGAAATGCTAATGAAAGCTGGCGATATGCACAGTGACGGCGTTCGAACAGTAAACAACGATTATTGAAAGCAGTTTGTCAAGTGCAATGTCTTTGTTATTCAAATATAAGCATTGCATGATAAGGAGCGAAACCTATTAATTATTAGCGTTTACGTGGCATGTAACACTAACTGCACTTATAACAACTATTCACTGGTAGGAAAGTCGTACAATTCAGAGTTATCCCCATAAAATCGCTAGGAATATAGACGTATGTGCAAATGGTAATCCTGATAGTGATAGAGTTGTATATCTCCTGCATTCAGACTCGATGTTGTTCTCACAAGCATCTAGGTTTTTGATGCCAATCGAATAAAATCAAAATATGTCTTAATTGAATATCTTTCAGGGTGATGAAATGAATGATTTATTTTATATTTCAATAATGATAAATAACCCTTCAGAAGAGTATAATAATTATATTCTATGTTATCCTGATTCTACGCGTGAAAACTGAGAAGTTCTCCTTTCGATAGAAAAACATTTGAATCATCTAACCATTCTAAATATTCATCGAATAACTTTTGAAACAAACAACAGACCCAGCATGTTTTTCATAAACAGGTGCCGGGGTAACTGTAGCTGGTGATGAACATGTTCATATAGTCTATCAAAAAATCACAACTTGACTTCAGTAAAAACCCCACGGTTTTCAAGATATTGAAAAAACTAGGTTCCTATCTCGTCAGATCATTGTTTTATAATCCAAGTGAATAAGGAGTGTTTCATGTCAATTCCTATTGTCGATAAATATTACTGAATATCAGCTCGCAGAAGGCAGTTTTTCGATAGCAGTCATTCACGGTCTACAAAAAAATTATTATCTTGGATCCTTCAAGATATCTACTTTGAACTTCTTTTGTCCAGAGTCTGAAAAGGTATAGAAGTTCTCATTTTCTACTTCTATTTTATCGACAAGTGAGCTGCAACTTGTTGCTCATTTGTCATAGCGACTGATGAGCTGATGAATCTCACACAAGCACATAACAATGTAGGCTCCAATATTCCTCATGTTCATGATTTGAAGAATTTTTTCTGAAAACGCAGAGATCTTCCGTAGGTCCCTTCCGCTAGTGATTAGGTTCATTTCCAATAAAACCAGTAAAAAACCTAATGGGTTCAAGTCCGGTGATCGTGGCGGCCATAGCATTAGCCTAAGTCGCCTAATCCACCGCTGAGCATATGTCCTACCTATACAGGGTGGGCCAACTGTTGCAGATCGGAGGATAGCTCCTAAACCACTGTAGATAAAAAATATTTTTCACCTGGAGATCAATGTAATAAAGACTTTTCACTTATCCTTTTCATGAAGTGAAGTTGGTCGTGGTGCTAGAGTATTTGCTCCCACCCAGACGGCCCGGTTTCGATCCCCGAGACAGCCTGCCACTGAGCTAAAGTGGTTCGGATTCCACTTTTATTTAAACTCTCCCTTGCTCGCACAAGCTCTGCTTTTGAGGGGTTTTCTCCGAAAACCTGGGTGATTCGTAAAAACAAATTTTACAAAAAAAAAAACAAAAAATATCTTTCGTCAGTCGATTATTCCGTTCATCATTGACACTGTTGAGAAATCCATTCTCTCTCATCATGTGAATAGTAACAGAAAACCAAACTAACAAAGAAGGAATGTGGTTTGAAATTGAGAAATATTGAGAAAATGCCATATTTCCCCAATAACTCGGAAGCTAATGAAATTCACCATATAAAATATTATATCGATGGAAAGCCTAAAGAATGAACTTTCAAAAAAAAGTTTTCGTCGTTTCAAATCTGTAATTATGGCAGTCGTTTAGCGAGCGCCTTGTATATTTCTTAACAATTTTCAATGATTCAGTGGATATCTTCATTCCTGTACTGGGAGCTGCGATACTTTTTTTTGCGACTCCTCTTAGTGCTGAGTTTTTATGGAATTTAACGCTCTACAATGATTTTTCAGAAATTTTCATTAGAAATGTAAAAACTCGGCAACCTCGCATACAATTGAAAAAATCAAAAACTGTTGTATAGCTTGTTATTCGCACTATCCAAAAATGAAACAAATTCAGGGTGGGTCGTTTAAGAAAAAAAAAATTTTGCCACCCGCTCACGGAACCCTCTGTATAAGTACTTCACAGAAATAGTCAAATGTGTACCATTTGATCTAAAAGTGAAAAATATTTTCTGTCTACAGTGGTTTAGGAGATATCTTTCGATCTGCAATAGTTGGCCCACCCTATATATTCTCTTACTCGTCTGCCGTAGTGAGCAGGATACTCATCTTATTGAAACCACATGGTCTGTCTCACTTCTCGCAGCACATCTTCCAGTAAATGGTTTGATTGGATTTGTAAAAATTCTAATTTTCAGAATTCAGTGTTTTATGTTCCTATTGGAATATGTTCCTCGGTTTAGTGCATCAACTCTATTTTTGTTGCTTCTCCATCTACCATAAATAAAATGCATTTCGGCATACTCCCGTGATGTACGGAATTTTAATACTAATGTCAAAGTTGTGATTTCCTTGTAGGCACTACCACCTGCAGTATGATCCATGATTTAGTGGACACCCTGTATAATTTTTACCTTTTTTGGGGGTGGGTAATTAATTGCAGGCCATCGACTCTTCTTTGATGATAACCCAACTTTTCATTGTAGAATTTGAGAGAGCATGGACATTTCTTAGGTAATAGTGTAATTTAAATGAGATTGAATGTAATTTTTTTAATGTTGGGTATCTAAACAACCGATAGTTTTTATTTGATATTGTGTCATAAACTTGATATCCGTAGATATTTCTCAAAAAATCTTGTGTGTTTCCAAAACACGTGCATTCGAGGAGTTTGTTAAACAGTAACTTTGTCATTCAGTAAGAAACGATAAAATTTACTGAACGACAAAAAAATTTAAATTGGTTGCCTGCTCGAATTTGCAGAGTAGGGATACTTGTGGCACCCCAAGCCCGATTCATTCCCTTCCACTGAATACATTATCCACTCTCACAGACTGTGATCTGATGGTCAGATAGCTTTAGAACACTTTCAAACCGTTATATCTACCAATATCAGCCAAAGTACACCCTAAAACTCTATATTGAATGCTTTCGACAAATCAATGAATACAAAGAGGCTTGGCATGTTGTCATTCAGGCGAGAGCTTTGAAGTAAATGCTATTGGGGCGTCTTGGGATTTTCTCTTGGGAATCGAATTGTTTGTCAGATTATCATCATATCCTATATAAAGAAGTGATCTTAAAAAAATATGACATGTTAGGTACCTTCTACACGAGTCATCCTGTATGTAATAATTGCGCTAAAAAATCAAAAATTGAAATTAAATGCATTGGGTTTGAACGTTTCTCCTAGAAGTTGTTTGTAATTTTCACAAAGTTCCACTGTGACTGTGAAATGATTCCTTCGATACTTTTGACGATATTTGTAAAAGAACAAAAAGTTTTCATTTTTGACATTATTTATTTTCGAAAATAAATCCAAAATGAATTTTTTGAGGCCTATACAGCGGTTCTCATTTACGTAATATCTTTCAAAACGTGATACAGGTTGTTTGCGTCTTTTATTTTATTTTGAAATAGCCCCTATTTTTATCTATTAGTTGGCCCAAGATCGTATTAACAATTTCTGGTAACATGGTCAAGATCTTTTATGGTGCTTTTCGACAAATGTGACTAGCTCAAGATCTGAAGACGCTTGTTTGCCTCAATTGGTTATATCACAAATATTGTTAAAAACATTGCCATCGTTAACAATATGACGAAGAATTCTGAATAATTATGCATATTACAGCATAAACGATATCAGGGATCAGGTCAATATCATATCACTTTTTTTATGATTGATACATTCATCGTATGAAATGTTCACGTGAAAATATATTGTTATTACCAACAGCTTTCTGTAATCAGCATTCTGATAAATATGTACACTTCCGTTACTTACAGGGGTGACCGAATTTGAAATATGAATTTGTATGTAAGACGTGCTCAAGAAACTTCAGTGCACCTACCCAGAATAGCTGTTCATCTTTGTTTTCTCACACAAATCGGTATATGAAAAGCAAAGTTCTTTCACAGATGAATCATGAAAGATCATGTAAATTAAAAATTGTAGCTTATACAAGGTTGTTAACCTTGTAATCCGTAATGTAAATGAGGATAACCCTGAGGCCAGAAGGTCTTTTGATAAGTGGATTCATGTATTCTCGTATTCTATAAACACCTTGTATGTGATTCTCTATTGAATTTTTAAACTTAATTTGTGTAAGATGAATATTGTCAAATGAATTACTCAATACTTTTTTGAGAAAGTTTAGTATCTTGTAATTATTTTGCGCTTATTTCTTCAGATAGGCAAATACAGAATACGAAATATACAAAACTATGAAATTATTTAGATTTTTTTTCAAGACAATAGTCGTGTACACGAAATATATCAGAAAAAATTGATTAATTTGCCCTTTTAAACACCTGAAAAGAATTCATTGAATTAAAATTTACCATTTTATACAGGGTGTTAGGTAAACATGCGGCAAAAATTCAAGGGATTATTCCTTGACCTATTTTAAGATTATTTGATTCCATGATGATTTTTGAAAAGACCCGTTGTTTTGAAGATACATGGTGAACAAAACATAATCTACAATAAATATTCGAAATGACTCCCTCCAACCTGGATACTCTTTCAAACACACCAGGGACGTTTCTAATTGAGTTGCACCCAGCAATTATCCGATTCCACAACTCATCCGCCATTGGAGCACCGTAAACTAATGACTTCAGATATCCCCAGAAGAAATAATCCAGAAGGTTTAAGTCTGGGGATCGAGCAGGCCATTTCAACAAATATCGAATATGGTGTCGCAAATATTGTTCGCCCTGTATCTTCAAAAATCATCAAAATGTTCGTAGACTAGTTCAAGCAATGACCCCTTCATGTTTACAATTGTGGAAGGTTGAAATACCCGAAAAACCATGACAAGAAACAAATTTCCTCCTCGAAATCAACTTTCATTCAATACCCAAATATTATATCAACAAAAATAACTATATAGAATTTGAACTCCACTATTTTAAAACTGGATTAAATTGAGAACAACGTAGATTTATATTCTAAAATAGTAATAAATATACAAGAAAATTCGGGAATGAAGAATTACTTCAAAATTGGTTATCGAACTACCGAAAAGAAGCTGAAGAAGAGTTCAATTATCAAAAAAAACTCTGAAATATCGTGCACTGGTCCTAAGAAGCACCGAGTGTTCGGTAGCTGGAATCCAGTGCACTAAAGATATTCATAGCAAATCGAGCGACTACATTGGACGATCAATAATTATTTTGTTGATATGAAACTCATTGAACGCAGTTATTTGTCGGTATTTGCCACTGTATTTATCGGCGGATAAGATAAGTAAATAGAGCAGTAATAGAAAGACTTACGCAATATCCATGCAAATTATATTGTATAACATGCAAGTGCATTTAATAAATCTGCCCGTGAGAACAACATAGACATTGATATTGGAAATATTTGCCGCTTAATTGCTGAATCTTGTCTCTGCATTGCGAGTGCATATTTTCTCATTAGTTCTGCACTGTCCTAGTTTGATAAAAGACCAAGCGATCGGATGAAATTGATTCGTGTTGTTTCAAACCAGCAATTAAAACGACAACTTTCGGTTTCTCTGCGACCCTGAATGTTTCAACTCTTCGTTGACACTATCGATAATTGATTAATACACGCTATCGAAAAAATCAGAAATTGAATTAGTTGTCCTAGTGTTACTGGATATATGTGTATCGAGCTATCTAAGATAAGTTACATAAGGCTACATACGGAAAACTTTTTTATTATTCATTTCACGGAATAGTTATTTTTGTATCAAGTGCGTAAAATGAGTGTTTTTTTATTGGCACATGAGAGTGTTAATTTCTCTCAAATGTGCCATGAAAACACGAAATACCAACAACATTTCTTGTACAACTGTGAATGTGAATTTACATCGTCTGAAAAATATTAAAAAATAATACATCTTGACTTTATTCAATGTTTTCAGTGATATCGTGTTCAAAAATTTTTCCTGTCTGAAAAAAATAAGTTTAAAATAACTGAATAATACTTCTCTTTTCCATACATGTTATCCTTAATGCCATCAATACTTCTAATACAATTTAACAGCATCCAGTGGTCTTTCTGTGTCGTTACTATAGAAACGGTTTGTATTTTCACTGTGAAAAAGAGTAAACATTTACGCAAAAATGTCAAGTCTTTTGACAATTGTATAAAAAAAACTTATCCATCATTATCAATCTTATACGAGGTATGTCAGAAAATATGAATTTAACTCAAGAGTGAATGAAGTTACTTTATATTTCATAATATTAAAAATTGTTATTGTAAAAAATTGTTCGTGATTAAAAATCACGTTCAAATATGTAGTCGCATTGATTTGAAGTATTTTTTTCCATTTCTCGAAACATCCCTGCAATAACAATGATAATGTAACTGTAATTATTGTACACGTAATCCAGGATGCTTTGACGAGAAATATCAGACAGTTATTATTTTATATCTAATCTGGGATGCTGTGACGAAAAATTTTTGACAGTGACATTTAAAACATCAGTTGTATTTAGAAAGAATTGTAAAATTTGGTAGAAATGCCAGTTACATAAAGTTCTGAAGATTAAATTGAAATTTTTAGTCACAGTGAGGAAATTATTAACAAAATTCAAGACTTCTGGAAATGTAAAAAATAAATTCAGCAACGAGCGCTAACAACGGATTGGCAATGTTGACATAGAATTTGAGGTGATGATTTCAGCAATCGAACATCCTGAAGTATCCTTGCGAGATAGAGCAGCTTCGTTGCAAAATCCTATTAACAAAGATACGGTTTAATTTTTTTTTTTAAAGAACAAGTTTCACCCATACAAGCCCCGAGTTATTCATACGTTAAGACAGGGTGATCATGATAGACGATGTAATATCTAAGGAATGTTGAAAAATAACCCATTAATTGCAGGACATATTATTTTTCCGGATGAATCATTTTCATTTTCATCAAATGGAACAGTCTCTAGCCAAAACTGCTATTGGTGGAGTGATACAATACCAAATATTACTATCAAAACTTGGGACCAGTATGCATTCAAAACAAATGTGTGACTTGGAATTTACTGGAATGAAATAATTTGACCTTCGACCGTTATTTGCTATTTTTAGAGAATGAATAAGACAATTTTCTTGATAATATTCCCCTCCTTCAACGTCGACAAATACGGTTCCAACAGGGCGGTGCCGTATGCCACAGTAGGTTAGATATGAGGCAATACCGTATTAAAGGAAGAGTTATTCATCGGTTTGCTGGCCTCCTCGATCTCCCGAGTTGACACCGCTCGATTTTTTCTCATAGGTTTACCTAAAGGAAAACGTGTATCTTCGAACGCCATTCGAAGGTGTTGCTCATTTGGATAGTAGATGCCTTCAAAGTATTACTCCGGCTATGGTTAAAAGGTTATTGAAAAATTTTCGTGATAGAACAATTACCTTTATTGAGAGAGAAGGCGGATATGTTGAGGCGTTAGCGAATTGAGGGATCTAATATTCAGCCCTATGCTGTATCACTTCCGTTGAAAATAACGTCACCGTTATTCGACATTTCCGTTATTTTGCTATTGCTTGGTAATAGACTCACTTTATACTAGTCTGAAACTATAAGCTTTTTTTGCTATCACGAGAACAGCTTTGCTACTGTGACATTGGGAATTTGCCTAATGCTCTAATTCAAAAACAAATTATGGAGCTTCAGGTTCTAAAAATTTTTAGATGCAACTTTCACATATATGCGAGAGTATAGCGTATATCCACAAGTCAATTTTAGCAGTTCTTGTATATAGAACATTGCTCAGGAGATGGCGTTAACGTCTGCAATATCCCGCAACGCATCCAATCGAGTGCTCTTGTGAATCTTTTGTACTTAACGTTTGTGTCAATCTATAATTGAGTAGAAACTAAAAGACCCAACAAATCTTTCCCAGTTCTTGGATCATTATTACTCAAGAATCGGTGATAATAATTCACTCAGAGAACGTTGATGTGATAAACTTTCAGGTGAACAGAACATAAATATCGGACACTGTTGCGGTTTACAATACTGCTACTTCTACTGTTGAACTACTACCCCCGCAACTACAATCAACGTTGTTCAATCCCTCTCATTACGGATCTACCTGCAATTTTCTCTATCGATTAGCTTATACTTTGTTGAAAGTATCGCCAGCACATGTTGGCCTGAGCGCCCACCACTTCTGATTCACACATCAGTTTTTCCTTCACATTGTCGTCCGAACAATACAAACAACTATGCAATACGAATATAAAATTGAAAGGGAATGCATATATCAGCATCTACCGACTATTTGAGAATAAAAATAGTGTCTCATGGCTTGTGGGAGGTTCACAACCGGCTTTGTCAGATAATAGAACTATTTTCCTAGGGCGATAAATAACTGTTATGTGTTGCTGTTGATGAACAATGTCTTATTCTCTTGCAGGTTGGGACTGGGACATTTTTATCGTCCAAGGTTTTCGAATATAAGTCCTTCCACAAAAATATCTCGAATGAATATGTTGAGCATTGAATTCATCACTTTTTTTTCCTATTATCAACCAAAAATACCTCGTTAGTGATGAGAAATAGAACGTAGCCTGTAAATCGAACGTTTAAACTCTTCGTACTACTTATGAACCAACTCTATATTTGAAATCATGTCACTTTCACATATTGTTGGCTAATTGAGAGAAAACTTATTCCGAGGACAAATTGTCAATATGCACAAAAAGTTTAAAATAAGTAGTTTCTATTAAACTAGTCTCACTGGTTCAAAATTGAATGGAGATGTATTCAAGTAAATATATTACAGTAGTATCTACGTATAGCGTTGAATTGGGTCATCAAAATTTCTGTGAATTCATGAAACAACATAGATTTCATGCACTTTTGACTCCCACGACATTTCGAACAAGTTACCTAATTGTTAAATTAGTTCGAGGGAGATTCAGTAATTCCGTTAGCTTGTTCTTCACCCTCATCTTCAGTTCCTTCAATAGTTCCTACCCATTCTCAATATATAAAACCTTTATTTCACTGGTAAAAATTAGAGATTGTATTCAGTCTTTTTTAGAAAAGGTTGATTTATTGAGTCAGGCTAGGAATGTTTCCAAAGATGATCTATTTTCATCAACTTTTGATATTTTTCAAGGACATGAACTAGAAATGAATTGATATCAAAATTCAAAAATGACTTCCTTCCTCTCAGCTAAGACTTGAGAAGAGAAATCGGTAGAAAAACTCATGCTCCAAAAGAAAGAGTCCATGAAAGGTCTTTTCAAGAGACTAATTTTATTCCCTCCTTTCTGTTCTTGCTCTTGAAGATATAGATACCATTGAAATTCAAAACTTTGGACTGATTATGATAAACCTCTGCTCCTACTCAAAAGTCTTTGTTACTCGAACTCGATTTAAGTTTTTGTATTGTTGACTCTGGTTATGCCATTTTAATCTGGTTATTCAATGATTTCAATGTTTCCACTATGATTGCCTACAAGAGTTGTAAGTATTGCAACCGATTATCTAAGACTACTTGAATTAAAAATTCATCAATTCAGTATACGAACAAAATCATATCAACAATTTGAGAAAACAACTCCCAACTTCAATTGGAATACTATTCAGAATGAGACAATATACCCCATTTTAAATATTTAAAATCATGTATTTCAGTTTAACTTATTCTAAATTCAATTCTGTTTGTGGCTAAGCCAAATTTCCATTTCGAAAGCACTACAAACTTAGCAAAATAAAGCGATTTCCATTCATTCTAATTTTCATTCATTTTCATTTTGTTGACAGGAAAAAACATTCGGACCTTACTTTTGATCATAATTCAAAACTCCATTACCATAAAATAAAAAATATAAATAAAATAAGCGCAATACGTTTCAACTCAAATTTTGGAAAAACTTCAATATATTACGAGGGGATTGGGATATATAATGAAATACCTAAACCGTTGAAGGAAATCAGAAATGACACTAATTTCAAAAAAGAACTTGGAGCATTTATACAGAACTGATAACTCTTCAAGTCCTTAATGATTTCAGCTTTGAGTGCTTTTATTTTGATTTAGTTTAATTTTATTCTAGATAATTTTGTTTTTGCTTTGTTATGACCTTATAGTTAGGTATTTACTTATACTTCACACATTATTTTTTCTCTTTCTTCCTATTGATTGTTTGATTTCTTCATTGAGTTTTATGTATTGCCGTTATTCAATTCATCTTAGAGAGTTCTAATAACTCTATTCTCACTCTATCTTGGGATAAATAAAATAAGTAAGTAAATATCGTTGGACCCACCTCTCTTTTTGACCACTCCGGTCCTGCCTTCTTTATCTTTACATGAAATATGCAAAAACATTACTGTAAGTTATGCTCGGTGACATGGTAATATTCAAATGGGTGAACAATTGACGTTTTAATCAAACACTAATTACAATTGCTTGTACAAGAAATCGATTTCAGATGGGTCTGAATCTTTTTGTTTGTTCGCAGACAATGATATATTCGCTGACAGAATGCCACGCATCGATTAATGTGTTGCGATGTGTTTGTTCATATCATAATGAATTTTGTTGCCGGGTATTATAAATCATTGCGGTACAGTGTAAATAGATAGGAGTCCGAACTTGGTAATGATAATGATATTATGAATAAGTATAACCGCCCGAAGGGCCCTCTTCAATGGCACGGACGGGCACCTTTTGCGGTTGCGTAGACCTTCAACTCTATTATCGAGTTGCCTGGTACAACATAATTGAAAATTAGATATATCTCTGATTGGAAGAATTGTGGGAAAGTTGTTGAAAACCGCGAAACCGAGTGTGCAATAGTTATTGTCCTAAGTGCGGAAAGTGATACTTTCCCACACGCGACTGACGTTGGCCCGACCGACGCGAAACGGAGTTCGGGAAAAAAGTCAAGGGCGGAAAAAACACTTTACGCATGAATTAGAAACATTACTTTTCCCACGACCGCATAAAGACCCAAAAACTATATTGAAATTTTACATTTTATTTCAACATACAAAAGTTTCTTTGGAAATCCACTAATTATTATTGATATCAATGTTAAAAACACAATTTGTTGCTTTCTGCGAAGTGATGGTAGGAGGCCGTAAATTTGCTTACTTTCTATAGAGCTTAAAAAATGTTCCATTAATTATGTCTTCAGATTTGAAGGATCTTGAAGTGTGGTTTTTCGAATAGGAAATTTTCACAATTATTAGGTTTCCTTTATCTTGAATATCGTCAAGGGTGATTTTCATAAGCTCCGCTGTCAATGACATCGGTTCAATAGCCTCTTTTTTCAACTCACTCTGATTGATCCAATGCATGTTTTTCCTTGATTTCAGAGGTGTATGCAACAATTATTTTTTTGCCTTTTTTTTTTCTGAACAAATGAGTATGTTGTGGATGTTATTGGTAAATAACAGTTTAGACGACAAATATGAAGAAGTTAGAGGAGAAAAGAGAAGTATTTTGCTGACATCAGATTTAAAGTCCAAAACATATTTTTGAACAATTCATCTTTAGAAACAACCTAGCAACAAGTATTGCTCCATTATGTATATGTATATTTCTGTCTATGTTTAGAATTAAAGATGTAAATGTTGAATATGCAAGAATAATAATATTACTATTATTGTGAGATATTACCGCTACATATGATAGTTGGAATAGAGGCAAACATGATCTTTGACACCTGGTGCCCACTTAATACCCGCCAAAAAATATGAAATCTGTTTTACCGACTCTAGTTGAGTTTTAAATCGCTGTTGCCGAGGCAATTAGCACGCTGTCGACCCCATCACGTATCAGAACCAGTAAGATGGTTGATACCAGAGGCTGTTATGCAAACATAAGCTATTATTGTGTATTTTGGAGGGGGAGGAAGCTGGACTTCCGAATCAGGTCACACATTGAACTGTATCGACTATAAGACAGGAATAGCATGTGGGCTTGATAACGTTCATCCGTGGGAGCAAAAGAAGCATTTTTTGCCGCAGAGCGTCTATTAATTTCAATCTCAGGGTCTTTTATTATTAACTTGCATAGAGCATTCATTTTTCGTTGTTTCAGTATTTTCATGTTTATTCATTTCGTCCAATTATCATTTTCCCTTAATTTGTTTATTATTCATCACCATGCTTTTTATTTAATTTCTGTTTTTAATATTATATGTCATATTAATTCTTCGAATATAGCGTTTCAGTCAAATCTGTCAAAATTGTCAACCAACTATTGAAACAATATATCAGCTACTCTCTTTTGTTGTTATATATCAATATATTTTTTTTTGAATCCTTGAGCCAACTAATTGTTTATATTGGATATTCATATTGTTATCATCTTCAGTTGCTCGAACAATTTGCTGATGGTTTAGGAGTTGTGATTTGAACCTGTGCCCCTCTCAAATATTGCGTTCTCACTTCTAGTCCTATGTATTTTGTGATTCATTTCAATTCTCATAATTTCACAAAATCAGCTTAACATGAATCGTGAGAATGTGAGTGTGCTCATTGTCTACCTTCGTAATCTTTCGACCTGGATTAGTTTGAAAACAACGAATACCTACTTTCTAGTTTCCGGTAACTCGTGTATCATTCAATCAGATAAGTTCTCAGCATTGTCACGAGTTCCTACACCAAATTCACTTTTAACAACTCAATTTCAATATTGCTTGATAAGTGAATTTTAATGTGCTATTAATATACTCGTCGTTATGGATGAAGTAGGCTATGAATAAAACGATGGAAATGTGATCGAAGGTTTGAAAAGATCCATTGGATAGGTACAAGTGAGTAAAATTCATAAAAATCTGCCTTATTTCGTAATTTGCTTCAGATGTTTGATTTTCGATGACTTATGCCTTCAAAATGTATTTTGAAATAATTTTTTCCAATATTTCCATCAATATTCACTCCCAATCTTCTTGATCTTGCTAGCAAATTTTCATTGATATTACTCGTATTATTGTCAAACAATTTTGCTACTTTTCTTTCGTTTATAACTCTCTCTCAATTTGTTTGTTCAATTTACAGTGCTTGTTTTCTTTAACTTGCAATTATTTTTTGTGGTGCTGTGTGTTTTGACACCACTTCTTCATTATTCATACTGAGTTGGTTCTCTTAACAATATAAGTGTGACATAAAAAGTTCTGGAACGTTTTTATAGTACTTTTCTATGAGTCAGGCCAAAAATGATTATTTTCACTAAAACAGTGAGAGGTATATCAAGAGCCTATAAAGATTTTAGAGACAGTTTCTCACAAAGAACTAAGGGAAATCATAATGAAGCCATTGATGCAAGTTGCGGATTTTGTGACTGCAGTTGCTTAGGAAGGATTTCAGAAACCGTTTTATTGAAGTAACTATACAACAAAAATTATGTGTTCAATGGATTTGATGCCTCATGAATAACTGATTCGAATTAGGAAGCCTTCTCACTGAAATCTCAGATTCCACATTATCCGTACTCCAAGTATTCGATGTGGTTACGGTCCTGTTCGAACAACGCCGACCAAACTTCTGCTTTACGAAAATTTCACGGAGATTAAATATTTTGTGGTCACGATCCATCTCTAAATACAGCTGCTCTTTTGTGTTTCGCTATGGACCCAATCGCCAGCTACTTCTAAATACTGTTAGCTTTTGTATGAAGAAACTAATAAAGGCCATAAAAACAAATAACTGGAGATCTTCGACACATCCATTATTTGGCTACCGAAGATCCAAAATATTTTCTCTCTGTCTTATTTATGGTGGTGTGAGATGTACATAGACCATCGAATGAGTATGAGAGTGGTATCTCAAAAGTGAAGGACAGAAAACTGAGTGAGAGCCGTTGCTTTCAACTTTTCAATTGCTCTATCAAGTGTTAACTTCGTGTTCTCTAATAAACCCGAAATTATTCGCAAAACATTATTTTTATCCAAAAAATTCATCTCAGCTCATGTATCAAATGAATTATTCAATAAAGTCACACATAATGATTTATGGTGGATTTAGATAAAAACAACCAATACCAACCCTATTTCTCCAAAACTCAGGTGAACATTTTTTATTCATGTTCTTGCCAAAAGTAATCAAATAATCAAGTAACCACAGACTTCGTGTCAAAACTGAAGGATGAATTGTAGCATTATAAAACTTGCCACGTGATTCTTGACATCATGATTTAATGGAAAGAAAAGATCAGAGGTTGGACATTTCCTGTTAATAATTGTCCTGGGACGGAAAAATCCCTATGAATTCTTTACGTATTCTCAATGCTGTACAAATTTCAATATCCTGAAAACAGATTTTTTTGGCACACAGCTAATATACGGGCGTTTACTTCGAAGATACTCAGTGCTTGATGATGTATAATATTCCATTATTTTTTTCACTTCAAATAACCCTGGGGAGAGAATATTTTTATGTCTTAATTATCCCTTTAGGGAAAACTTCCACATAGAAAATTCAAATGGATTTTCACTTTTTCGGGAGAAAGCAGTGGTATATGAAAATGACAACACTCTTGTTCTTTGCCAGAATAATTCAAACCCTGACACATTTCCACCCCACTTTTTGTAAAAGCCAAGCACTAATAATTTCATAGGAATTCCAATCCACTCTAAGAAGTTTTGAGGAAAATTGCAGTTGGATCTATTACTAATTACGATCTATTACTATGAAATTTCTCAATAATAAACTCAAGTTCTCATAGCAAGAACAAAAAAACTTTGCATGAAAGTAGGGTTTGACATGTCTATAATCATCGAGACTCTGAGACACTATGCTCGCAGCTCATGATCTGAACTGGCAGCATACTGGGTAAATTGCTCCAAAAGTGAGTCCATTGTTGGCTTAAGGTCCGTTTTCACGTTCATGCAATTTGCGCAAATTGACTTGTGCATGCCAATTTGCGCAAGTAAATTGGTCCATGAAAACCAAAATCGTGCACTTGCACAAGCCAGAAAGCTTGACTTGAGTAAAATCTGGCCGGTCAGATAATTTGCATGTGGTTGGCGCAAATGCTTGAACGTGTAAACAACACTCAAACTCTACGGATGCCGTTCGCATGCGCAGAAGCCCAGTAGCAGCGAATTCTTGTTCTGACCTGCACGGCACCTTTGTGATTTCGGTGTTGTGTAACTTTAAGCTTCCTTAAAACAACCTACAGAGTTATTTTGGTGGTTTTTGTGTTTGTTTGGCAATAATGTCGAAAAAAGAAAAAGTATTCTTGACAGAATTCATTGAGCTGTATAAATCCTTTCCGTGCCTTTGGAAAATCAAATCCAAAGAATACAGCGACAGAAACGCTAAATCTCAAGCTAGAGCATATAATTCGTCTTGATCCATTTGTTATTATTTCTAACCTATTCAGATTATCAGAATTCTTTCGCTCTCACACTCGACAATCGTGCGAATAGACTGAACGTGTGAATAGAATACAACGACTCAGTTCATTTGCGCAAATTGGAATGCACAAGTCTGCTTGTGCAAATTGCATGGACGTAAAAACGGTCTTTAAAACATCATGGTAAGATGATCATGGTATGTTATCGATGCCCTAATTCGCAAACCAGCTAACTCCATTTTATCAATGAAGTTAGCGGGTTTGCGAATTAGGGCATCGTTATTTATATTTCGTTTCGGATAGTCAGGGGTTTCTGAAAATTCTGAAATTCAACAAAATTATGCATCGTTTGAAAAAAATTAGTTTTTGGACGGCCTCTGAATTTATGAAATTATAACACAAAATATGGTTGTTTTTGTATGTTCAACAACAGAAAAGTAAAGGGCAAACCTCCATGTAGCTTGAAATTGCATACTTTATATGTTATGCAGGATGTGTATATGCGATTATTTTCAATATTTACTGAAGATAATGCTGGGATTATGAGGGAGTTGAAAATGAGGCAGGAGTAAAACCCAGTTTTTTTGGCGTGTATAAGTGAGACTTGTCTCAGTACACTCAAATCATTGCTTAGTGTCCAAAGTGGGTAATAGTTCCTGCTTTAGTGCAATTATGACGGATTAACAAAAATATCTATGATTTTTGCATCCTCCGTAAACAACGCAGTAGGATTATGTGACGTGATAAAAAAAATCTGGATAGCCCTATGGAAAACGTCTTCATTTACAAAATCAGATGATAAACTGCGGCATCATGAAACTTCCATTTTCTTCTACTCCAGTTCTACGGTATTAGAAAACATAAATTTTTCTAAAAGATATTTTTTTATCACGTTTTTTGACACGGTTATACTTGGAGCAACGTTAATGTTATTTCTTGAATCTTCATCATCTTTTTCACGACAGCACTGTATAATGCCCTGACTCGCAACTACTTTGGAAATCTGAAATGAAATGAAGTTCTTTGTCATCATTAAACCACGATGCACTTGATAAAATCCAAAACAACGAACCAATAAATTTCAATTGAGGAATATTGCAGGTTGAAACGGACACACAGAATACAGCGGTTGAGCACCATTCAATTATTTTTAATTTACTACATTCCCTGAATATGTAATTAAGCAATAATCGATATCATTCCTGATAATACTCGTTACTAAGACTTATGCTCCGTGCTGTAATCTTATTCATTGAAAAAACAACCAAAGTGAAAACATATTTACCGAAGATTTCAGTCTGCATTGGTCAGGAGCCCTGAGGTATGCAGGTTCTGCGTGGGTGGAGTGCTTTAAATCAGATGGTAGCACTGAAGTATTTCGCGAGTCACTTGTACGCCTCGTTATCGTTATGCATTTTGACTTTTCGGTAATTGATAGTTGATGTATATAATTACACTCCTGCCCACGTGTGGAAACTGTTCTATTTGTAGTACACGCAGTAATGAAAAGTATATTTTTCAAATCAAAATCAAATCTTGACTTCATCATCAAGTAATATTTCATGTTTATTTTGTGAATTATTTTGGCAGTGAAAAAAAGTCTTTTTTTCAAGGTGAAAAAAAGTAATCAGTTATGCATCATCAGAGATGCAGAAATGTCAAGTTTTTTTGACAAAAATGTATATTTTTCGGCAACTCGAAAATCGCATCATTTTGAACTGTAAACTAGCCAAAAAATTACAAATGGGAATTGATATTATAGGGGAGTAGCAGTAAGTAGTATAGAATACAATTCATAAAGAAACTATGGTTAGTTCATATCCTATTTTCCGTACTAGTTGCTCAATATACTATTGTATGCAAGTATTGTTTTAAAACAACCAAGTACTCAAACCACTAAATCCTGATTTACTACTATCATTACCATTCGACGCCATTTCATCATTTAGATTTCTCACAACACAAACGAAAATCACGCTTTGGCCAGCTCAGATCCTTTCGGTTTTTAATAATGTGTGGATTCTGGGAAAAGTCATAAAAGTTTGAAACAAATAAGCCACTGTTACTGTTTCAACATTCTTTTTTTACAACCTTCTGCCGTTCAGCCTTTTTAACGTCTTCCAAATATACAAGACTGTTTACCAAGGCGCCAGTTTTATTTGAGGAGTCTACCGAAACCTAATGCGGTATAAATGCATGCAGCTCATATAGTCAAACAAGGGACAAAAAGCTTTGATTATTAAATTAGTAAGTTTTACCGAAAAACGTTGCGGTGATAAGAGCGCTTCCGGTATTGACCTCTACTGGGCGTTGAAGCAGTTCGAAAATAGAAAATAGGTCGTTCAGTCGACCGAACCGAATTCAAAATGAAAATTATCATCCGGTGACCCGTACGATTTCATTCTAGAAACCTTTGTTTGAAAGGAGTTATATGAAAAATTATCTACAAACAGTTTATCACTCGTTTTATACAACATCAGTATTTCCCGTCTTCAGATTACGGCATTGCGCCATCTATCGGGAAAGTCAAGAATCACTGCTAAAAAATTACTTTTTTTCGTCAAAATGAGAGACATTTGAGACTTCTATCAGTATAAGCAGTTTATTGAATTTGCTAATGGTACGTAAATAAATAGTAATGACTTTTTTCCTGAATTCTCTGGAATTGTTTGAAGATCATTCCTTCCAGACTTTGCTGACCACTTTTTCAGCAATCTATTTTCCTTGTGTGTAATTCTGATGGGGGAAAATGTCTTTATTTCTCCGAAAGCAAAGTAACCATATTACTGTTTCTAGTGCATGCATACTTTAGTTATAACTATACTTTTTTCCACAATGTAACCGACATGGTTCACATCCATCTTTAATTAGCCATTTCCAGACTTTTATTACTTCCATTCTCTTATTTACACTCTCGATATTCTAATGGGTGGTTGCTAGATCATGTAGAAGCTACTCTTCGAGGCGTATCTCGAAAGGGCGTTACAAAATGGCGTCCGTATTTACATTTAAATGAAGAAAAATGCAGCATTACTCATTTCACATACGCTTCTAATTATGATATTTATTAAGCCGAGTTGATAGCATTCGCTAGTCCCCACATGCTCTATCAGGATCAAGTAAGAATTATGGTATGTACTAATTATAATTAAATAATTCCAACTGCACTGGGAAGCTATTGTGTGATTGGATATCGAGTTCTGGTTGGTTGGTGAGGATTATTTAGCAGAATTTCATTGAAACTTGTTACTCTAATTGCCTCAGCAGTAAATGCGATTCTTCGCACATTTCAATATCATTTTCCATAACCTTGAAATAGGATATTTGTAATAAGTTATGCTACAAATCGAAGATTAGAAGAAATCTGATATCGTCAGTTCGTGAGCTGAGGTAACGTGAAAAATGTACAGATTTTGAAAAGGATAGGTAAAAATAATATGATTTCATATAATGTACTAACGTACCCAACTGTAACCGTTTTCAAATTATTGATTTTTATGTGAAAATCTAGGTTCAATAGGAAACTAAATAACATCGAAATCTGTAGAAATTGTCCCTTCGAAATACGAACATGCGTAAAAGAGTTTTCGGGCTATTGATTTCGAAACAACCCGTTCCCTAACATTATACGGAATGTTAAAAAATAATTGTCGCTTTTTTATAACTTCGAACAAAGATAACATTATTATTTCAAATGAAACCACTTCATTTTTTTGGTCTGAGAAAATTCAATTATATTTTCTTTCATATTGGGGTACCATATACCTAAGCTAAATAGTTTTTCAGATATTGACTTTTTCAAATAGTAGTTTGTATTTCAATGCATTCTTTGAACCAAGATAGCTTTGACACGATATTTATTTAATTTGCTCATAAAATTCATAGTGACAGTTGTCATAATTCACTTCATCCAAAATATTCACTGTTCACTAAAATTAAGTTATCATTCGCATATTATGCCAATAATTGATTAAACGAACTATAAAATGTGTTTTTTTATTAAAATGAAACAACAAAATATAGAACACAAATGTAGTTGATTCAAAGTAGGTGCTCGATATGGCTAACATTCTGTTGAATACAAAGAACCACTCTCTGTTTAAACTCTGTTTAACATATAATAATAATAAAATTTGTTCGTTACTGTTCGTGAAGCAGCTTTAATTCTCTTCTTCAGATTTTCAGTGTGGTTGTAGAAGTGTCGTAAACCTGGTTCTTCAAGTATCTTTATAGGAAAAAGAACGGTGAGTCAAATCTGGTGATCTCGCTGGCCTATTTCGTGGTCCTCCCCCACCATCCTACCAATCAATTTATTCGGAAAGCGCATATTTAAGAACTATTTGACACTGAAGTTGAATTGTACTGGGGCTCCATATAATTGTAACCACATCCATTGTCTGATATTTAGTGGTATAGTCTCCAGAAGCTCACGCTGATCTTCTCGTAAACATTGTAAGAAAAATTACCATTCACATGTCCATCAAAAAAGTATGGTCCTATAACTTGTGTACCTATAATTCCTCCCCACACGTTAAGAAACCATCTATCCTGGTGATCCAGAGTGCGGCATAACTTTGATATCACACTTTTTTGAGCCACAATAATTTCCTTTTGTAGCCTTAATTGATGAACATAATAAATGAAACGGAAAGATTCACAAAAAAATAAATGTTGTTGCTCACAAGGATCATGTCGTATGGGATGCCCCACCCCGCACAGACGAACACTGATGTCGGTACACAAGGGTAAATGTTTGAGGAAAACCACATATCGATGTCTATCATCGTTTCATAGTTATATGGTGTTGCATTTTTGAAAATTTACTACTCTCGTGTGAAATATATTGTTCCAACTAACTTGCCACTAGTTATTAACAAATGTACAGTCAGCTCACTTGATGTTTGGCTAAATTGCAGTGTACTCGAAGGCATACAAAGATAAGAAATTGAAGAAGAGCATCAAATCTTACCTACCTTTGCTTAGTTCTCGCGATGTTATCTGAAAATCCGATGCGATATCGACATACTTTATGGAATTTTCAACATAACGTTTAATAAAACTCCTGAATATAATGACGAATTGAAGCTAGCTATATCCCAAAATACTATTACTAAAAACGTTGCATAAGATGAAATCGATTCGCTGGATCATTAAATCAACCGAAACTAATAATCACCAACTATAGAAGCAGTACCTTTCAACATATATCTTTAATTAGAAGCTAATCAACTTCAGTGACGCTATATGGAGACCTATAATCATTGCATTTTTCATTATACTATGTAAATGCGATTTCAAAGACTAGCCTCCAATTTATTCCCATCAACAGTTAGCGACTACTATTTTTCGATTATTTTATTGATATTCCCAACGGCACAGAAAACATAAGAATTCGAAAACACCCATTACGGTCGATTAACTTTTTATGATCGAGCCCGAAAAGTTGTTTTGTCATTGTTAATTCCTTATGCTCGATCTGCCGGATAAAAAATATCATTTTGTGGAATTATTCACTCAGAAGTATTCAGTCATTGTCTCTAACGAAGAGAAAAGATGTGTTCGGGCTGCGTTGATGGTTCGGTGTCTGTAATTTGGACCGAAAAACCGCAGTGGCCCTCATACAGCTAATGTATCCACAACCAAACGCGGCCATCTTCCCATTTACCCATTTACGACGCACAGGTAGAAAAATAAGAACTCGTAAAAAATTAATGTGAAACGGAAAATCGAGGGAACCTAGGCGTATGGGGTTAGACAGTGGCGCGACGAAAGTCGTGGGTGAAATTATGCCAAATACCAAAGAATTTCATTGAAGAAGTTTTTCAGTAAACATGTAAACAAAAGAGTGGCTTAAAGTGATTTAAAATGTGTTAAATGTGGTATTTTGTCACATACCTACTGGATGCCTCAAGCTATCGAAAGATTTCAAGTATTTGGACAATAATTATATTTTGTCATGTGAGGAAATGTTTTTTATTTATGGTAATTTCTTTTCGTAATTGAACATGTTCCTTCTGTTTACACTAAATTCAATACTCAATCATTACACGTTTTATACATACGTCTTATATCTGCTATCACATGTCTGATAATACTAAGAGAGAGAAAATCGCGTTTGAATCTTATTATTGTTACCGTTCCTCTTCTTTTTTTCCATTTATACTACAAGCTCAATCACCATCTACCTTTCACATATATACCACCATCATTACATCAATATATTTAATATCAATGCTTCTTGTATACCTACATCCCAAATGCATCAAACAAAATTATAATGAAAAAATCCTAGGGAACGAAAAGCAATGGTAACAAATTCTTAATCTCTACTTGTATATCAAACATATCACAAACGCTTTATAATAATATATTGGATATTTGCAGATTGTTTACATAATCATTTACAGATTTACATATAGGTAGAAATAGTTCAGCTTCGCTATTTTGTTCAGGTGTGTAAGGATTTGTAAAATCTCTAAAAGTTCCCTTTTGTCTGCAAAATATTTGAATTCAGTTTTGTTTGCACCATTCTTACATATTATTTAGTAAAATTAAACACTTCACTTTTAGTTTTGGTATAACAAACACATATCTAAAATTCAAAAAATCATGTATGACAGTTACAAATTACTTACTACCATCAGTAGTTGGTCTTCTTGCCTTTGACCTAGTGCAAACTTCGATCTAGTAATTTACAAAAATGTAAGATTTACAAAATTCAATTTTACCCAACTTCACATTTTAGAGACCATTTACTATATTATGATCAATACGCTTCTCTAAATTAGCATTACAAATGTGTGTGATCGGTTATACAATATTTTAGTAACACCATTTTCCAATTCCATTTTCAAACTTTCATTATTTGCTACTTTGAATATGATTTCATATTAAATATTTCGAAAACCAATTCCTATTGAATTTCTTCCAGTAAAAAGTGAAACTTGTCCTTTTTCAACAACCACTCCAATATTTGCAATTTCGAGTATATTAACAGATAGCAAATTTTTATGCAAACTAGTTACATAAATTTTTTGATAATATACCTTATTTTTTTTCCATATACATTGCTAGTAACATTGTCATTTTCTACTCCTATTGCTTCCATTGCTACAACGATTCTTATTTGCACTTTATAAATTATCAGATCAGGAAAATAACTTTTATCATTGACTATATGATCACTAACTTTTTTATAAATCTCTACATTAATCCTTGTTCGTCTTAATCTCCGATACCTTGATCATTCCTTTTCTCAACATAATGAGCAGACCCACCTCTGTTGCCCCTTACGCAACATTCTCTGTTGGTACCTCTGTAACTACCTCGACCATGCTAGAATTTTGCCTAACTTATCTATGATCATAACTGTTTACATTACCCTCTGCCAAGTCTTACCCAACAGTCTTTTGCAAAATGGTCTTTAATCACATTTGAAGCAATAATGAGACAGTAAGCTATAATTTGTATCGGACATGAATTTTGCACATATAAGATATTTGTTTAGGTGCATAAGGAGAGAACTGAAGTTTCACATTAAATTATTTTTATGGATTCATTGATATGTTTTTAGAACCTCAAATTTGAATCTAACCCAGATTTTTTAGTTCATTTACTATTTCGAGTGTTTCGTTATTAATTGTAATGTTCACATCGTGTGATATATTCTTATCATATCCTGGCGTGAAAACAGTGGTAGTTGATTTACTCGTATTTATGACTAAACAATAGTCAGTAGCGGCTCTTATGAATGATTCCAAATTATAATTGATTTTTGCACAAGCATCAGTTTCATCTGGGTTTCATCCGCATACAAAATTAATGTGCAGAATAGTATTCAAGATAATTCAAAGTAGTTTGGTATATATACATTGTAAGCAGTAAAGGGCCCAGAATGGATCCCTGGAGAACTCCAGATTTTAGGGTGAGTTATTGTAGCCTGACTTCAAGTACGCCAAATTTAACATACTCTAAGCACACGCCCACTTTGGTACACTATCAACAAGAACTGATCCAATTCTTATTTGTAATTCACATTATATAATATGGCATTGACCGTCAATTAATTTTTTGAAAAAATAATATACCAACATCAAGGTGATTCATAATTCAATAAACATCCTCTACTTATTATTTTCAAAGTTATAATGGAAAGTGAAGTATATGATGATAGTCGCAGGATATCGTTGATTAATTTACTGGCTGTATCAAAAATGTTCACTTCCGTTTTAATACAACTTCATCAAAACGTGCATATAAATTCACACTTAACAAGAAGTGTTATTATCACATCATTTCCTGAACTTCAAAAGCGTTATATATTACCTACCTGAGAAAAAGCCTTCCAATATATCTATGATTGTATATTGTTTGGAAAATGTGAAGCTGGTGATAAACTAATCAGCGATATTGATTCCGTAAATTGTTCCCATTAAAAATAGTAACATACTCATACATATTCGTATTCACATATAGAGTGTTACAGTCAAATGGAATCAATTCAATTTCTCCGTATTTTGACACTTATCACTGATTTGCTGAAATACGTCAATCGATATTGATTTTACGTGACTTCTGTCGATGACTTCATCAATTATTTTTCCTAGTGGACAAACGAGGAGAAAATTAATATAGAAATAGTTTATAAATAAGTTACAATTGTATTCAATGTACGTAAGAGTTGATCGAAATGCTCCTTTCATACATACTGGCAACCAACCATTAAATAAAAATGGTAAAGGTGAATAACATATAAGGAATCGTTTACAAAAGTCATCAGTAATTATCGCATGTGAACAAAGTTCAATTGAAAAAAGGGTTTTCATTAGAAATAACTGATGTACGAGACTTCCTAATTGACTTGAATAATAACCTACTAATTTCTGTGTAATGGTTCATTTGTCTGTGAAAAATCGCACAAAATGCCTCCTTCTTCCCTTCAGAAAACATATTCTAGACGCTATAACTCATATTTCACAATAACAAGTACCAAAACAAAATGTTGTACACAAAAATTGATGTATGGATCAAAATATCCTTCTTTCTAATTATTTTTATTCTTGTGCCAAGTTAAACTTCAATAAACTCACTTTTACCATTCCAGAAGATATTATCGAAATAAAATGATAATATGAGCTCAAATGAGAAAACATGGGGCCTCTCAAGTCCGATAATTGAATGAAATTATTAATAATGGTAATTGGTTTCAGTGATCTCGTCATTAATGTCGTCGGTATCGCTTCTGATTGTATTTCATAATGATTTCTATTAGAAGTTAAACATCATTGAGTAATTTAAATAAAAATTTCGTACGTTCGGAAAACACATGATCTATTGAGGAAAAAATCGCTTATACAAAGTGAACCATGTATCTCTTCGTTCATCTACGCACGCAAATTTATTTCTTCGTTTTCGTATATGAAAATGTTCAATAATGTTCTTTGATCTGCACATCTCTTCTAATAAGTATTCGTTTAGATTGTGAGTACAACCATAACAGATTTGGCGTCATCGATACTTTACTGTGATGAATCAATCAAATTCAGTTTCTGTGGCAAATTGACTCTCTCTTTTTTACACAATGTGCAAAGATATACATTTCTAGTGTCTTCGATTGAGAATCAAACGACGTTGTTAAACAGATTTTAATCTACGAATTTTTTAAAATAATACGAAATCGAATCAGGTTTTCATTAATTTAATATTAACTGTTAAAAATAGTGGTTTGGGGTCGGGGTAAAACTTTATATTCAAATTGGTATATTCTGTCTTTTTTCTTTAACTCGAATTCCGTAACCAACTCGTGGAATCGCAATGATTACTCTAATTCCAAGTTGCGAAGTCTGAATAATACTAAGTCCGAGTTGTTGAGTCGGAATTATAGTAATTCCGAGTTGCGAAGACATAATTAGGCTAGTTTCGTGTTGTGAAGTCGGAATTATACTAATTCCGACTTGTGAAGTCGGAGTCATACTAATTCCAAGTTGTGAAGTCGGAATTATACTAATTCCGAGTTGTGAAGTCGGAGTAATACTAATTCCGATTTTTGAAGTCGGAATTATAGTAATTAAGAGTTGCGAAGACAGAATTAGGCTAATTTCGAGTTGTGAAGTCGGCGTTATACTGATTCCGAGTTGTGAAGTCGGAGTTATTGTAATTTCGAGTTGTGAAGTCGAAGTCATAGTAATTTCGTGTTGCAAAGACAGAATTAGGCTTATTCCGAGTTGTGAAGTCGGCCTAATACTAATTCCGAGTTGTGAAGTCGGAGTTATACTAACTGCGAGATGCGAAGACAGAACTAGGCTAATTTTGAGTTGTGAAGTCGGCGTTATACTAATTCCGAGTTGTAAAGTCGGAGTTATACTAATTTCGAGTTGTGAAGTCGGAGTTATACTGATTCCGAGTTGTAAAGTCGGAGTTATACTAATTCCAAGTTGTGAAGTCGGAATTATACTAATTCCGACTAGTGAAGTCGGAGTCATACTAATTCCGAGTTGTGAAGTCGGAGTCATACTAATTCCAAGTTGTGAAGTCGGAATTATACTAATTCCGAGTTGTGAAGTCGGAGTAATACTAATTCCGATTTTTGAAGTCGGAATCATAGTAATTAAGAGTTGCGAAGACAGAATTAGGCTAATTTCGAGTTGTGAAGTCGGCGTTATACTGATTCCGAGTTGTGAAGTCGGAGTTATTGTAATTTCGAGTTGTGAAGTCGAAGTCATAGTAATTTCGTGTTGCAAAGACAGAATTAGGCTTATTCCGAGTTGTGAAGTCGGCCTTATACTAATTCCGAGTTGTGAAGTCGGCCTTATACTAATTCCGAGTTGTGAAGTCGGAGTTATACTAACTGCGAGATGCGAAGACAGAACTAGGCTAATTTTGAGTTGTGAAGTCGGCGTTATACTAATTCCGAGTTGTAAAGTCGGAGTTATACTAATTTCGAGTTGTGAAGTCGGAGTTATACTGATTCCGAGTTGTAAAGTCGGAGTTATACTTATTCCAAGTTGCAAAGTCGGAATTACAATATTTGCTAGTTGCGCAGTCAGAATAAGAATAATTCCGAGTTGCGAAGTTGGAATTATATTATTTTATGTGTGGTCCTACGCTTTCGCACTCTATTGTATAATGAGGAAGAAATTTGATTGAATGAATAAATTTGCATTGAATACCAAATGACGCTAAACAAAAATTATATTTTCGAAAAGATATTCACTCCTATCAGTATTCAGGTTTGAAACTCAAACTCGTGACTAACGTCTATTGGGCCCGTTAATGATCCTAGGCAACGTCGATAATTAATTTCCATTTTGGTTGGCTTCTTATAATATACTCAACACATTAAATAAACTGATAATGACTAGGCGAAATGTGCGACTCTTGCAAAAATCGTGACAATTAATTTGCAATTTGATCTATGACAGTTATGTTCGAAACTAATAACGAGTATGTATGTGTGCGCCGGTATTTCCTGTTATCCGCGTTCTTGAGGAATATCATGCTGATTTACCAATAATTACGTGTTTACCAGCTATAACATTTGAATTACTCGGTAAATCACTATCGCCACAATACAAAACCGTACACATTTCATTAAAAATTAATAGAGGTGAAAAACTGGTTACGCGCTGTACACTTTTTACACGTTTTGGTGTTTGTTGGTACTCTATTTGAACTCTCATGTGCTATGATGAGTGAATCAATGACTTCTTGATGCCAAAAAACTAATGATGTTTTTTTGTTACAGGTAATGTGTCTTTGGAAAACGATATAGTTGCTAATGTGAGGTAAGAATTTAGAACCTTACAAATATGATGGTGATATACTTTATCTTAAGGTTATTTCTTGGATTATTCTACTGGAATAATTTCTTGCCTGCGCAGTATATCGAATCCATATGGAATCGACTTATTCTGTGGATCCATAGATCGATATGGATCAATATGACTTTCAATAGTACCTGAAGAGGTCAGAGTGATTTGTCCTCAATTATTGATTGAATTCAAAAATTGTGGGTCCAATTTCTAATATCGAAAAGTGATCTGCAATTTTTTATTGTCTTCTTGTTCCCATTGTTCGTGAGAGCCTAATTAGGGTAGGTCGGAATGAGTGCTCTTCTTGCATTTATGGAGACTTCATGCTTCATGGAACACCTCCAGATGCAGTGAGCCCCAAAGCTTTGGGGTTCGTACGAAGAACAAAACCTGAATTGAATGAACGTTAAGACTCCTGATATATCTGTACCTCAGAAGAAAAAGGGCTAATGCCCAAACACTACTATTTCGAGTGATTGCTAGTTGATTGAGTGATGCATTTTGAATTCATTACAGCCAAAGTCCATTTAAAATCTATTTGATATAAAAAATGCTGTTCCGGCTACAAATTGAGATGCATTCAAAAGCCTATGAAAGCTCCAAACTAACCTCAGAGAGATATTATTGAAAAAAATTACGAAAGAAAAAGACTGGACCTACGTTGGTCAAGCTTACAAGAATGAATCATGGGATAAAGAATGAAGCAACGATGACCACCAATTTGTCGTATGTTCTATTGACTTGGAAAAGTGTTTCCCGATATGAAAATCAAATTCCATTTTAAATTCTATGGACTATACTGTTTCAATTCATTCTAGCTCTAAAAAATTACAGATTAGTTGTGAGATAGTGTTTTTCAAAATCGATGTCTGTTCATATACTCCACAATACTTGTTGATAACAATTCAAGAGAATATTTCTTCCTGACAGGCAATGATGGATGAACCTTGATTGATATGAAAATGGACTGTATTAAAAAAATATATATAAATATATTTTTCGCTTGTATCAAAGTACCAAGTTGCTATATTACAAAAAGCCTCATGATTTCTTGTGGTACATGGTTTTACCTGAAAACTTTATGGTAGGAAGCTAAAGCAACCTTAAGCTTCCTACAGTAAATTTCATTACTTGAACACTTATTTATATAAATTATTTGAAAAGTGTACTTCTAGTTTGTATGATGCAAATGATGGTGATATCACTGTCGAAGTCAATATTGAAATCATGGTTGACATTTATTATGTCTTCATTTCACTTCATAGGCACACACTCTACATACCTAACATAATTAATTTAACAGCAATTTATTTCTTACCTCGGTTCTTGGAACAAGAAAGTTATTAATATGCCAGCAGCTTTTTCGCTCTAATTTTAACGGTTATGCTATGCATGATCGAGTCATTTCAGTGCAAATACCTCTGTACACCGTATATTTTTTCGAGTTTAACTTTTTAGCTGGTCAATATAAATGCAGTGATTGCAAAATTATTGCTATAACTGACAGTGTGAAATTTGTTTTCACTAAATTTGTTTAAACTAACAAAAGCCCAGTTGATAACAGAAAAAACTTGAATATTGAATTTTGTAATTCTTGTTTCTCGCTCTTTTTTTTAATTTTTTTAATGATTTGTTAATTCAACCAAATTTATTCAATTTAATTGGGTTGAACGAATCTTCGCTGATGAATGGCCATTACCATGAATGAAGAGCTAGTTACCGAGCTCTTCCGCAGTCTTCCCCAATTTAAGTCCAAAAATAATTTTAGCTGTGATATTTAAAGAGCATTGTAAGTTTTTCTTGTAGAAAACTTTGCCAAGAATCGAAAATTTATAATTCAATTCTATAGTATAGGTTAAAGCGGAATACTGAATTATATGATCCATTTTATATTATTATTTTGATGATTTTCAGCCTAGTAGAATCAACAAAAGTTTATCATTTCATTGAATTAATCGATTCGACATAAATACATGATTAAGTGAATAGTTATTCAAGGCAATCAAATAATTTTGTAGATCTGATCATAATTCTAATCTGATTTAACTAGATAATTGCATGGTTGAAACAATATTTCGGTCAAAATAAGTTTTGAAAGGATTTGGTTGAATAAGATATTTGTTTCATGCAAACCAATTTCATTTGATCTAAAATCCAAATTTAATCCAAAACCAACATATAATTTTACTCATTTTAAGACTATAAGTATATTTTCTCATGCAATTTGTTTGATTCAATTAAATTTTATTTGATTCAACAATTCGTTTTTTCTGTGTGGGGTGTTCCAGGAGGTATACAACAATCAAAAGTTCAAGAATCACCATTCCTACCTTCCTTTCCTGAAAGATGCCGCTTCTATTGATCCACCGGTTTAAGAAACCCTAATTAAGACCCCCATCGAAGGAAAACTCAACAGGCATCAAGGCCTCTACAGTCTAGTTCCAAAATTGAAGATAGTGACTCATCGTACATTTTCTGGTTTTTACGGGATTTGAATATGCGGAGGGGATGAACGAAAGTGGCAGAGTAAAACTTGATTTGAAGCCACAGTACCTAGCTTATTTCTGTTCTATTTTTTGACCTGCTTTATATGAATTATGAACCGTACAACCGATGAGTCACTATCTACAATTTAGGAACTAGACTATAGCTGATGTCGTTTACTTCAACCTAACAGGCATACAAAAAAAACATTCAGTTTCTCCTGCTATGCAATAATCGCACATCTCTGCATTACAAATAACTTTGTGATTGAAAATCAGATACGGTGCTTAGGGAAACAGTGAAAACCTTGAATTTTCATTCAGTGCACTTCGTTCTAGTCACGAACAATATGTTTTCATATGATTGTTTCAAATTGGTAGATATACAGCGTGACTCACTTTCGGTTTTCAACCTTTAAAAAATAAAAAAGTTATGATTTTGGTTCACACTTATATTTGATAGGTTTAACTTTCATATATTATTGAGTGCTGGCCAACAAAAAGCTTTTAGTAGTACTGGATCCATTTTTCAAACTCCTTTCAACAAAGACTAACTCTTGGTGAATATTTTCAATTCACTGAACCAATCATAAAAAGGGTAATTTATTGAAATGTCAAGACGTTGGTTCTCATGATATGTATTATCTCGTATTGTATTGCATTGCATTAGGTATTTTATTGTATTGTATTGTATTATATTGTATTGTATTGCATTGTATTGTATTGTAATGTATTGTATTTTATGTTTTGTATTATATCGTATTGTATTGCATTGCATTGTATTGCATTGTATTTCATTGCATTGCAATGCATTTTATTACATTACAGTATTGGATCCCTTTTTCAAATTCCTTTCAGCGAAGACTAACTTCTTGGTGAATATTTTCAATTCACTGAACTAATCAAAAAAAGTTGATTTATTGAAATGTCAAGGCGTTGGTTCTCAAGGCATGTATTGTATAATATCGAATTGTATTGCATTGCATTGTATTGCATTGTATTGCATTTTATTGCATTGTATTTCATTGCATTGCATTGCATTGCATTTCTTTGCATTTTAATATATTTTTTGTACTGGTCATAAGATTTTGCAGATAGATTTAAGAAACACAAACTTTTCCTTAAAATGTTAACTCCCAACCATTCCGAAATGTCTTCAAATGAGTTATTTCACAGCAAAATAAAAAAATTGATGTAGAAAGTGTAAAAGTAAAAAGATATACTAACCAACTGAATTGTAAAGAATACGATGCACACTGTTTTCTGTTGTCAACAACAATCCAAAATAATGCCAGTTCTATTCAATTATTCATTTAAATGATCAAAAAGCGATGTGGCTACTTTGCATTTTTTGGCAATAATTAATAATAATAATTTCTTACATAAGATGATACAAATTTAATACTTAATAATTTTTTTGAAATATATATACTCATAGTCACCAACAAATATCTTTACTCAAATCTTATTCTGCTCCTTGTCGATGGATGAAGGAATTTTCAATTAGAAACAGTATTCATGCCGAGACTTCTTATCATTGTTTGGATGTTTGACTAATTATATTGGAATTAAAGACGCTCTCATCCCGAGAAAAAGACAATATAATAGGAATTGCAAAAACGTGAGCGTGTATCACTATTTCGGAGTGTTCGAGGACCACCTGTTTTTTATTTCTGGAATGTTTTACTAAACTTCAAGAAAATTGTCAAAACATTCAATAATCTTATCGAATTCCACTTCCGTAACTTCAGTTTTTCTATCCTATGGGATAGTAAATATTGCAAAATTGTTGTCGATGAAATATTCGAGTTTTTTTGCATAACAAGAGTTTTTCGATTTTAATTCCTTCTATCCATCAATCACTGATAATGGATCAGCAACAAACCAACTTCCGAGAACAGTATCACATATTTTCCATTACATGTAATTACGTTATTTTTTCATGGTCTCATGAACCCTCCTCGTTGTCCGTTGATGGATATGTTTCATGTGAACTGCTCTCGATCCAACGAATTGATTAATCAAGCACCCAACGATAATTGAAATTATAAAATAAAACCACAACTCCGTATTTAATCAAAATTTATACGAACTTGATACATATTTACATCGCAAGCCGAAGAACGTAGACCAGTTTCCGTTAATTTTTTACTTGGAGCTTAATTGCAATGATTTTATTTATAGATAATTTTAGTAATTTGAAATAAATTGCGAAATGTGTGAAAAAATATCTTGTGCCCCGCCCACCGATGTACTAGTTATGGAAGATCCAGAGACAGGGCCGGACCGGACTATGGGACATACTGTAATAATTAATAGACTTTTATGCATGCCTTCACAAAATTCTTCGAACAATGACTATCATATAATCAACAACTTTTGCAGAATTTTAATGAACTTCTGCAGAATTTTAATGAACTTCTTTGGATTTTAATGAATAATGAAAAATATTTGATTGGGATGGACAAGTTGAAGAATAAAAAATCATGACAGAATCCTTTATTGTCTAAGAAATAGATGGTTTCGATGCTAGATTGCACATGCCTTTTTTCAGGTTAGGGTAGTAGTTGTTTCCCAGAAGATGGTCATTTGGTGAAGGGAAAACATGTCGAGGAGTTAAAACTAGGGATTGGTGTTAGGATGAAACTCCAATGTATTCATCAGTACACCCTAAGGTTTTAAATAATGCAGTGCAAGTACTTTTACAAGTTGCCAGATATTTTCGATATATTTTCTAGCTGGCAATTGAAAATGAACATATAATAAACAAATATAAAGCTTCCCGTTAATATAATACAGATTTAGTCAAATGTATAGACCAGCCTATTTTTCTCAGTAAATATAAAATTTATCAAGAGAAAGATCGTTTTGAAAGTTGAACGGTATCAAACTCTCAATCTTTTATTAAATTATTTTTTTTGGTGAGTCATTGATGGAAGAGTGACATCAAGGACAATTTTTTCAATGGAACCAAATGTCAAGTTTGGAAGAGTTAGAAAGCTTGTTTTTTACTAATTTCAGTAGTACCAATATTATTTCAACATTTTTGATACATACTTAGAGTGTGTGTTTCGAATTTTTGTATCCACCTCTTCAGTTCACTTACCTACTACTTGATTTGTTGAAAAATTCATTCAGTTGGGGAATGTAGCCAGACGGCAGTTTGAATCAGACAGTGGCGTTCGTAAGTTTTAATAAAAAACATTTTTGTATTTTCTTCAATAACAATTGTTTCGTTAACAAAAATATCACTTATTCGACTTTTATTGTTCAACAGGTATATAAGATTCAATATCAACATTTTTACGACTGAAATGGCAACTTGAAATACTTAAGTGCTGGTTCTTCGTCTATAATAGTTATGGATTATTTTGAAAATATCCCTCAAGATGTTACGTTTTTCATCTCAGATCACGGATCACGGGTTCAACAAAAAATAATTTTTCAGGACTTATATAAACAAATACGTCGTGCGGCAACCTTTTTTTTTCATATAAAAAGTAAGAATTCTCTGAAATATTGATATAAATAATAATAACAATATAGTTATGATAACTTTCTGTTTTTTCTCTGAGCTTCTATTCAAGAAATATTCAGGATAAGGTAATTTGAATTGTTCTAGAATAAATTTTTGTAGTGAAATTATCGAATAGAAAAATAACTAGTGTTGTTTTTCGAAAAATAGTCATCTGGGAAAATTTCACCTGCGTACCACACTCTCTGATTCAAATTACTCTATATGTAATTTCAACAAATCTAGAAGTAACATTTTTCAAAATGCCAGTTCATGAAAAATAATCATTATCATATTTTTAATTCGAGCAGGAGGATAGAACAGCATCAAGAGCATGATGAACTTTTCAAAAGAGAGTAATGTCAAGAAACAATTACAAGTTTTTGTGGATGGAATGGAAAGTTCCAATTGGTCTGCAGATAATATTCAGATTCTCCAACAATTCGTGTCCCACTTTGTGTATTCGTATATTAATTTATGTAAATACCTGAATAGAATCATGTAACATAAACTATGTATGATCCATAACATTAATGGATCATTATGATTTCAAGTCAATTTTAGTATTGGTGTCAATCTTGATGTACATATCTTATATACAGGGTGAACTGCTACTGCTTACCAAAGATCGAATAGAGTCCTGGTTTGTCATGTGCAAAAGAACCTGTAAAATTCTAGAACTATCCATGAGAATTTAACTGAAGTTTTTGTACAAAAACGTTCATAGATACACCACTGCATCATAGGATTGGGTATACAGCTCTTGCACTCAGCGCACCTGCAGTGTTGTCATCTGTTACGATGTACAGTGCAGAATAGAAAAGAATCGAGGATGGTCGTTGTAAAGTATTCCTCGATTTTTCTTGATTTTACACCCATTGCACAGCGAATACCGGTTATTTGTGTGTAAATATAAATGGAATTATCCTACAAAATAACCGATTTTCATCAGATAATTCAACTGAAAACCCTGATAGTACTAGGTACAAACATTTGATCAACTAATTGAGAGAAAGTTTGATTTTGCAATATGATGGACATTAATCGTATTTTGACTTTTGTCGTTAATCGGTATCGTTCACTATGCCAGCATTTACCTACCACAAATATTGTGATATAATTGTAGATCATTCGAGTCTAACATTTATTTAAAATTTCATGGTGTGTTGTGTTTTGCAAAAGTCATAGTTCCAGTCCCACGTTCAATAAAGGAAATTATTAAGGAAGTCTGAGTGTCCACGTTCCTACACTGAGAAAGGGTAATTTTTTTGTAAAAGTTCGCAAATTTTACACGGTTTTCCATTTCTATCGGCGGGGAGAGTACACTGAATAATTTTTGGTAATTGACCGTATAGTTCACATATTAGTATAGTATAGTATAAATATTTGGAACTATTATGTGAATAGGTATCACAAATTCTCAGAGGAAATTTCTCCAATAATTATTTAAAAATAGGTTTGATTTTCTTATTGCGATTATTCTTCTAATTTTCTATGAATAATTCAATTATTTCATTGCTAATGCTTCATGATTTAATAGCGATTTGTTGTCATGCCCGGTCCTGCTCGGTCACGTTTTATTGTGATGTTATTTCATATAAGCCTGCTAACTATGATCCGGTTGCAATTAACCGACTTCATTAAACATGGTATGGGGTGAACAACACGACACACCAGATGGGAATTCTGAACGGATTCTCAGCTGAAAGAGTTAGGTTATTGGTTTATCCCAATTATACGAATGAGACGTGTAGGAGACATCATAACTAAGAGGTATAATTATAGCTTTAGATTTCTTATAATATAAATGTTGATAATTAATATACAGTTTATTTATCTCATCCGAAGCATCATATTAGGTTTAGGAAGTTATTAAATTGTTCATTTATGAAAACTGTAGTTGAAACTATATACGGATATATATGTAGTCCGCTTTTACTTAAATCCACTTTCATCAACCTCTTTTACTCAGATGTTCAAACTATGTGTTTTCATGGCACCATTTATGCAATCAAATCAACGTTTATCATTCTCTACCCATTATTCAAGAGATAACTTCGATATCTAGGAAAGAAGAAAATACAAATATAACACAAATATAACTTGCGCAGGCGCAAATCCGTGCTGTCGATTAAAGGAAATAATATAGCAAATAGGATTTAATTCACTGATGTAACTAGAATTTGTACTGAGAAAGTTCCCAGTGTGATTTATTGTCAAAAAAGAGACAAATCAATAAAGTTTCAGGTTATATTCATGTCAAAATAATCACAAAGAAGATTAAAAATTCAATGCAGCGAGTCCATAAACATGTCAAAATTAGACAATTGAGTTTAATTAGTGTTGATGAAAGATACAGAATAGATAATAAACGGTGTCCATTAATCCGTCTTAACTTTTATCTTCCCTTATCTAGTCTTCAAAACATACCCAACTTTTTTCCATCTTTTGATCAAAGAGAAAATACAAATATAACTTGCGCAGGTGTATATCCGTGCTAAGGATTTTTGAAAATAATATTGCTTCTTCAATTATTGCACTCTTAGAAATATATATAAATCTACCGATGATACTTACAAGGAATTGGTGCGAGTAAGTTTCCATTACCACTTATTGCCAAAAAGGAGACACCTCCATCCAAATTTCAAGTTCTATTTATGTCGAAATAATCATTATAAAGAAGAAACCGCTTATGGGTTAGAATGACTGCTGTTTTGTTTCAGATTAAATTTTTTTTCAGTTTATTTCGTTTTATTATTAGTTCTATATTTTCTTTATAATACCATTAATGGAATTTGTACATTGCCATGAATAAATTCATTGAGTTTGGTATCCAATTGAATTGTTTTGATGATTATTGCAAAACTGACTATTTGCAATATATTTTAATTTTTTTAAACAAAATTGTGAATATTTTAGGCTGCAAAGTTCTCAATTCCACTAGTAAAAATTTTTATTCTTAATAAATTTGTTACTGCACAAAAATTCAAATAATAAATTCCGGTTTCACAAAAATGATTGATGACACGTCAGATAGCTGACATTCACTGCCTCCAACAATGAAAACAAAAATCATTACCAACCCGACAACAAAAACTTTCTGCTATGGAATCAACTCGACTGAATCAACATTTTCCACTGCATTTGTATTCACACACGAATCACACACTGCCGTAGTGAATTGAAAATCAACACCATTAACCGAAGGCCTAGTAATTCAAACGAAAAATTCCGAATGTGGGCGTTGAAGAGTAAAGACACATTGTAACTAATCTGAGACTGCTCATCTCTCCGGCTTAGAAAATATGCTTTACCGTAGGTATGTTTAATGTTCGGTATACAGCAATTACAAGTATCCTATGCACAGAGTAATTAATAACGTTAACAAGATTGCACCTTATGAATGCGCTGGCTTCGTGCTGTATTGTGTTGTGTCGGCGCGGCAAAGAACACACGCAGTTGCGTTCTGGACTTCGAAACGCCAACTTTCGATTTACACGGTCCAAATTTCGTGAAGATTATGGTGCTTTTTGTGAGTTCACCGCATAAGCGCTTCAATCTCATTTCAAGAAGCGTTGTGATTGTCGATGCTGGAAAAATTGCCAAAATCCATTCTATATTACGCCTGATGATACTTTGACATCAGAAACTTTAGATGAATATCATTTTTAAATAAAATTGCAAAGTTACTAGACAGCACCTTGTTTGCTCGTATATACTCATCAATCAAAAAGGTGATTATTGTGTTAATATCATCAGTTCTGAAATAGTACTTTTTTTTTCTCGGATGCTGTTCCTGTCAGCCTCGGACTTTTTGTATTTTCCGGGTTAGTTTACAGCACCCACTCCCTGACTGTAGTCCCCTGCAACAGTCTGTACAGGTTTTTTAACGGTTTGCTGTTGTATTCTTCGGGAGTAAGCATAGGTTTCCCGAATATTGCCAGTCTTTTGTGATCTAATGCCTCGCATTCTGACAGTACGTGTTTGTACCCCTTTGCCACATTGTCTGCAGGAAAGTTCTCCATTGCACAGCCCCATTTTGTGCAGGTGTTCTCTCATTGGACCAGTGAGAAGATCCGTTATAGTTCTAACTTGATTCCTGCTTAACTTGAGCAGTTCCTCAGGTGTTCTGACGGTACTTTAATGAATGTTTTCCCGTGGTGTATGAGAGGTGCTTCGTTCCACCTCTTTTTTTGTGTGCGGGTTCTGGAGTTGATGAGCCCATTCTGTGTCCTGGAACCTTTATCAAGGTTATTTTCTTGTGTTCTGCAAGAACACTAAGTTCTTCGCGGCATTTCCATGCCAGTCTTGATGTCACTTCTGGGCTCATAAGAGCCTTCAGTGACGCCTGACTGTCTGTACATATTTTGATCCGTGTATTGCGCATTTCCCTCATATTGTTCTCTCTCACGCATTGCAAGATAGCGTACATCACCGCCAGTTCCTTTCTTGGTTTTGGTTGTGTTTGTATACCAGGTTCTCTCTCCAGGTTTGCCCTTGATGTTGTGGTTTGTCCATTCGCTTTGATCGTGTATGATCACCTCGAAGTCGAAGTTGAAGAAATATCTGGGAGTCATGTGGTCTATTGGTTTCATTTCAAGAATGTCACCTTCCACTCTTTCCTTTATCTTGTTGTGGTCCGACCTATCACTCGTGTTTTGTTGCCTCAGAAGTTCCATTCTCGCCTCCCCCATGATTGTTATGTCAATCGGGTGAAATCTAATATTGCCTCCATGGCTGATGTTGGTGCTGTTTTCATAGCTCCCGTTATGCTGAGGCAGGCAAGTTTTTGTAACTTGCTCAACTCAGCCGCGGCTATTTTTTGGATTATCTTGGTCCACCGTACCAAAGATGCGCATGTGATGATGTGTTTCACCACAATGTTGTATGTCCAATACACCAGCATGGTTCTAGATGAGTTTCGAGCCTAAAATCACCCCGAGATATTTGAATTCCCCTGACAGCTGTATGAGCATTGAAGGGTCAGAGGTCCGAAGTTCTCCACTGTCCTTCTTCGGGTGAAGGCTATGATGGTTGATTTGGAGGGACTGACAGTTACACCCTCTTTATCTGCCACGCTCTCATGGTCGTTTTCCAGGAAAACTAAAAATTGGCACAAAAAAAGATGCAATACGATTTGATCCATGTAATATGATACTTGAATAATTGATAAAGATGAAAAAGAGCATGTAATGAGACTTTTCTATGATTCCAAGTGGGTATGTGATAGATATTATTAGATATTAAGAAGGAAGGGGTCAAGAGTATTATCTTTCTCTCTCATGAATTGAACCATAATGTCTTTTCCCCTATTTGATGAAAAGTAGAATTCTGTGGAATACGGAATCCCAAACCAGAAACTGAAGGCACGAAGAATGTTCTAATATCAAGAGCTGAGGATATTTCAGTTCAATTGGTTGACAAGGTAACGGCACAACACAACTTATTTGGTACTCTGAGAAAGCTGATGGCTGCATGTTGAACTTGGTAGAAAGTGACTATTTGGTTCGCTGAGAAAGCTGATTGTCGATGTACTCCTCAGGGGTGAATTCGTCTCAGGGCCACCAGAATCAGTGGTCTGCTTACGTGACTCAATCTTACAGACTTTACTGGCAAAATGGGTTAGGCTGGAAAATGGACTGGGTGTCGAGTGTCCCTTATTGTTAAGAAGAAAGTGCGAGCTCACCTCCTTCTATATCCAAATCTGAAGTATTACCATCGTGCTCCAAGTAGTCAGTGGAAACATCAGACCTACAGGAGTTTTTGGTGAGACGGTTTTGGAGAGATTGTATTCTCTTCTGAAACATAAAAATTGTTCAAAACTTATTGGTTTTATGGCTTTACTCGCTGAGTAAAATTTATTTTATCGATAACTATATATGTTTAAGCAATGATAATCAAGTAAGTAGCCAGAAGCTTGAAGGTGAGAGCTGACGATTAGATAGTGGAAGTGATTTCACTAAAAATCTCCACACGTCTGTATTATTCATCAATACCCGCTAATTGTCGAAAGCAACTCTGAATCCAAGCAATTTTCTTTTTATGGAGCAGCTTCCAAGTCAATACCCTTGGAGTTTTTATCTCTCTGGTTTTTAATGATCGGCGAAGAAGTATCTCCCCATCTTAAAACTTTTACGAGCCAATTCATAAACCTATAACAACCTCGTGGTGAAAAGGGTTAAAGAAACAATTCAGAGAAGCACCCAGCGTCTCATGGTAGTGTTTAAAATACGGGACCAGTATGTTATTATCTTGTAATTTTGTGCTCGTCGACGTTGCCTACGTTTTATTACGAAAATGCTCCAAAAGATTGGAGTGGACGTGTTACGTATTATATTTTTAATTTAGTAATAAAATAAGAACGCATGCAATTAATTTTAAAAGGCTTTTCGCGATATTATTACAGATAAGTGGCGAGTTCAGGTAGATTATTTGTAACACGTTTCGTTTTTGAATTTCTGGTATGCACCACAGGAATTTTTTGGCAGATCTACATCGACCGACAGCAAAACTACATAAAGTTATTCTGAGAATCTGGAAGTCATTCCCATTTCGAAAAATGTATACGAAAATATTGTTGATCAGCAGTTTGAGATCAGTATTTCAATACTCATTATTCAGAGCTGCAGGTCTCATTTGTGTAACAAAGAAGTCAAGATATCGATTCAATAAATGAATTTTTTACCGCGATCTTTCACCTGTATGCCTTCTATCTGGATACAATTGAGTATAAATTCTACTTCCCAATAAACAATTCCTGCCTGATTCACCTTATATGAAAATATTATCAAACAAATCAGATTTTGATTAACATGTATCAAAACTTCTCGATACAGCAACATTTACTGAAGATTTCAATAGGTACTGCATACATACTGGCAGGCAAATATTTTTTAACCTGCCAAACTTAAGTCCAATTCCTCTGCATGACATAAAAGATACAATGAAAAATACATCGGGATTAATTGAAAAACTCAAATAGCATTTCTCCAGAATTGACAAAATTGTTACAGAACCAAATGAAAATGTCTTTGTCATAGAAATGTAAGTAAAAAGCGTTCGAACCTCATGTGCTTCAAAAACCCTGCACGGTCAAGCATGTATCTGAATCGGCCTTAATTGATTTTCAAAGAATCAATTTATTTGCATTTCCTTGAAAGGTTGTTGAAGACCGGAAAATGATGACACAAATTTCGAGATAATTAAAATTATTTAAAATATTCCAAAAAATACATTTCAGTGTTAATCAAAATAATAACAGGGTGGTGGTCGAATCCACAAATTGTTCATTTTCTAAACTTCTGAAATTATAAGCGTGTAGTGAGACTTTCAAGAAGAGGTTGGACAAAAACTATGCATTCAATGTAGGAATTAGAAGAGATTCGTTACAAACATAACAGATCCCTTGATCGCAGTCGTCAAATATGGATTTTGCCGTAAAAATTAGTAGAGATACAGTCAAAATTTAGATAAAATGTCCCACATTGGTGAAATCAGTCATTACTGTGATTATGTTGGCCAATTTTCTCCTACCACTACCTATCTATATTATGCCTGATTTAAACATCGATTTTCCATCGAGGGCTCCAATTAAAATAACACTTTTTTCGATACGAGTTATTTGATTCAGTAGCAATTTCTTCATATTCAGACCAGGAACTTTTCGAACAATCATTTCAATTTGAGATTCTGAAAAACTAGTTCAATGGCCTTTTCAACAATCAGAACTGTGTGGCCATGTGATTCTGAACTTGATAAAAACTAATACTTTAAATTGACAATTCATCATCATCATTGAAGAATTCTCAATTATAGAAATTCTCCTACCAAAGAACTTGATGACAGAGACATCAGTCTCTTGAAGCAATATAATTATACTTCAGTAATAATAAAAGTTATAATGATAATTTTTGTGGATTAGTGCATATTTTCTTCATCAGTTATGAAGAGCTGCATCAATATACAGAAAGCGACAGTATGAAAAGGATAAAAAATACTTGTATAAATAAAAATCTTCTCACGATTGCAGAATTTGGAACCAACCGCGGAAGTTGAGAATTTTCTAAATCATACAGGGTATTGACTGTTGATGTTTTGAGTATTTTGAAATATTGTATGGATTGTCATGTTTTGAATAGTGGGGACTTTTTGAGCAAAATAAATGTATAGGTAATAATGGTGAGATTCCACCGAAACATAATAAAGCATTTTGAGATAAGTTATATTGAGAATTTTTTTAAAAAATTTGAATTTATAGGCAAAATTATGTATTTTTCATCAATGCTTTCCAATGATGTTCAGTTTTTTTCCTGGTAGAAAACAGCTGTCATCTGTAGAGCTGTAACTCCTTCTTTCAGTTCTTGTTCAAACAGGTATACCGTACGTAGATTTTCCTTTACTTAATATTTTCTTGATGTTTTCAGCCAAGAATATAAATTTTTAAAAGATTTTTTACGACTCCTCTGATTCCTGCATTTTCTTATGAAGTAGGTAGTTGTTTGTGCTCCGCTGTATCAAATGTGTGTTTCTTCCGTCATTCTGGAAATGGCATCTGAAGTAAAATTGAACTTATTTTAAGGTTTAAAAAAAGGGTGACTACCCTAGGCTCGCGCCTAAAGTTTGTCCTTGTTTGCATCTCAATTTCAATCTTCCATAATATATATATAATGAAAAGTTTCAGAAAAAGGCACCCAATTTCACATAAAGTTGCCACTTTTGACTTTTCCAGAAATATTCCCAAGCACTTTTATGTAATTAAAAAATCGTAACTGAACATTAATTGATATCTTCGATGATGAAATCGGAATTGGATAATGATAGTCGTATCTAGGGGAAACCAATCACGGAAGATAATTATTTCCTTATCTCCAAAGAAGGTTCGAGAATTCGTACAAGTAATTGTTTCACTTCGTTGATGTTATTAGAAAAGATTTCTTGATTGCTATTTCTTCCACGAATGGACAATTGATCACACTTTTGTTAGAATTCGCTTTCAAGCTTATTTCGGTAATCAGGATGGGAGTTAGTTCAGAAATTGAATTTACCCTTTAACGGGTGAAGATATCACAGGATATTATATTATAGAGTCGTAAATAAATATTTTAGTACCATCACTTCTCAAATTATATCCGGCGGATGGAAGAAAAAAATCAGTATTATGTTTTTTCAGTTCAAATCATTTTGCTGTCAACTCGTCAAAAAATCGTGATGATATTTAACTTTTTTCTTGTGAAGTTCATAATCAAAGACAAAAAACAATTTTTTATAATCAGTTGATCCAACAATTTTCAAAATTTCATCTTCTCGTATTTTTTTCCTTTAACTATCCGAGTTTTTCCTAAATTAATTGTCATCTTCGTATGCCAAATTCAAAATACGATTATTGAATTGCATCTTTCTCAAGATGGGTTGGCTGATGCAAATAACACAATATTCTGGATAGTTATTTGAGCAAAACAAAAGTAAGCTCTGACATTGACAGATTGAGTAACTTGAGTGTGAGACAGTTGTTATTTAATTTTCAATTAGAATATGACGATTTTACATCATGGCTCTTGTCTTTGCAAGAAAATGTTGATATTGTGCGTCCTTCTGGATACAATGAGAGAACGAAAGAGGGGTGGTATAAGCAGTATCACAGAGCACAAAATGAATACAAATTTCAAAGAAAAAGGAACTGTATCACATCTGTGTTGACAACGTTGAAGATTCTCTGAATCTGGGTCTGAAATTTTCATAAAAATAGTGCTATCAGAATTAATGTTATAACTTTATTTTTGATGGATATTTCCCAATGAAATTTTGTGGTTTACCGTATTGAAGGATGTTGAATCTAGTGGTGGAATTTTACGAAAGAACTTGAAAATTGAAATTTTGTTGTGCATATTTGTGTAAGTATACATAGAGTTTTTGCTACTCGTTCTGTTGTGTAACCAAACCAAAAAATTTCAACAATTTCTAACAATAATAACAATCTTGTTAATACATTATCTTGCCACATTTATTTTGTTTCATGGTCAGTTTCTGTGAAATTCATTATCAATTTCAATAATAATTAATTGCTGAATAATCCTTATTAAATCTTTGATTATTTGTGATTATTTTGTTTATTAATTTAAGATAAGTATTGTTGTTGAATCCTGTTTTTCATTTATGAAGGTTTATTATGGGCTCTTCTAGCCTTCTCCAGTTGATAAAAAAATCTCAAGAGTTGAAAACTTTGCGAAGAAGAAAAGTAACAATTCAGCATCAAATTGAGATGAAAAATCAAGTTGAGATGAAAATGTTCGAATTCTGTGAGGTATAATTCTAATTTCTTGACAGTAGAGCCATCATTCCATATTATAGTCGTTACTCTTCATGAATCACAAAATGTTTGGACAGTTATGCGACTATTGAATTTCTTTGATCCCATGCTAAATCTAGACGATGCTTCCCAGTGTACTAGGAAATAGTAAAAACTTGCATATGACACAGGTGTTCATTCAGCGGTAAATAATGAATGTAAAACGACAGATAACGTATGTAAAGTTCACCGAATCGTACCGGAAACAATAGGTATGCTAAAGTAATTAATTACCCTTCACTCCACCATTAAATCCCACCTAACGATTCGCGACTTTAATCAATATTGAATCAATTAAGGCAATTAGCAGGAACGTTTAATTAAAAAATGCAATTTCAAAAAACGAATAGGCGTGCATCCATTGTTCCAGCAGCGTTGTGTTTTGAATTAAATTTAACCAGAAGATGGTATCTGCAGAGTCGTGGGATCACACAGCAAACAAAACCAAAGAGAACAAAAAAAACGCGGGTAAATTAACAAGGTACTTTTGCGCACATCAAATGGTATCTTTAATTCTTCGGAACACCATAACGGAGCCAGCAAGAGAAGAGTAGCCTCATCACCAAAGCTGATTAGAAACTGAGAATTTAAATTTGCATTTACCTACCAACCTTTTTTCGTGAGGAGAAAGAGACGGCGATGGAGAAGTTGAAAGGCTCAACATGAGCGTCCTCATGAAAGTATTCGCTTTTCCTGCATTTGAGGCTGCGTTATAATGCTGATAATATTCATTCAGAACTGAAAATATACTAAATAATTTTGTATTTGGGAGACCTGGTACAAAAACATGAATTGAGTATTCAAATATACAAAAAGGTAAGTAAAACGGACACTTACATTAGGAATTTTCGACGGTGCTTGGAATCGTCAATCCCAGCTAACAAATGTCTTCTGAAGACTTAGGGAAGGTTGCCCTTAGGGGTGCAGCTTGATGACGTAAGAACAAATTTTAGTGCAAAAAAACAAATAAATACATACGTATGACATCGAAAACTAAATTCTTTCTGACATGACTCGTTGATATTATGATGCCTGATGCCATCTATCTCCACTTTTCATCTTATAGTAATTAGCACAATTATTATGGATAGTAATACCTGAATTTATAGGAATTTGGTAGATGTTCCAATTGCTAGTGGTTTGGGAACGTGGATGAAGTTGATGCTGCATTGGAATAATCTAGATCTCATCACTGTCTAAATCACACAAGAGATTGACGATCACCAACTAATTTTCTTGGTAACACATCTAAACAATCTTGTAGAAGTCTTAAAAAACATCAGAATAATCTTCTATAACAGATAAGAGATTTTATCAAAAATTATCTCAGATTCAGAGACAGCATAGTTGCAGAAATAACTGATTCTATGAAAGAAAGTTATCCTTGTTTGAATTCTTTCATAGACTTGTCAAAAGCTTGATCATGATATCCTATTATAAATATTGGTGTACTCAGCAATGTCGAAACGATTGAGTATGGTGTACCGCAAGGTACGGTATGGGGACCCATCTTATTCAACATATACATTAATGAACTGTTTCTCTGAGTAACTGCGGATACTTCATTGGATTTGCAGATAATACAGTCATTTTCCACTAATCTGAAAGTTGAGAGAACCTCAAAAAGAATATGACTTCTGTTTCATAAAGAAATTGTTGGAATACAAACTACTGATAATCAATAATGAGAATACTAATTATTTATCATTCAGCTGTGACTCTCGCGAGCTCCCATATTGAATGAGAACATGGGTAAAGAACAGTTTTTCATTCATCCTGTAAATGTATCAAATATCTAGGCTTAATCATGGAATCTCATTTGAAATGGGTCTCAAATTTTGCATTTTTAATTGAAAAGTTGAAGTGATAGTCAAATATTGTGAACAATTACTTAAGTATCCCAAGGGACGATAAATATTACTTTCGGTAATATTTTTAGGGAAGATATGGTTCATTGTCATATATAAAAATATTTGGGGAACGATATCAAATGTATAATAAAAATTTACGTTTTATTTCCAAATCTATAAAAAACTCAGTCAGTCACAAATTGAAGTCTATAGAGTGGGAGACGTAAATTTAGTCTTGGGATAGCTCCACCTCAATCATTCAATGGTTCTATCGATTCCTTATAGTAGTCGTATATTGTCAATTTGTTAAAATACGTGTTGGCCGATCAATTATCGTTATATTATATGCAATGCATTGCATCACTTCATTCTCCCTTTCAGTTTTGTATAAAACTATATTACCATAATTGGTGCTATTTTAGCCAGATCACGTATTAGTTAGTCGAAAATAAAAGTTCGTCATGTAGCAACGCATACTTTCAGCAATCACCACTTGTCAGGTACCAATTAACTGATTTACCCAACATGTTCCCAGCAAACAAAATAACGTAAAATTGACATAAATGTTACATATCCAATATCACTTGTTCCGTAACCATGTTATTTAAAATTTTCGTCCATGTTAAGGTGAAATGTCCGCCACAAATGTAATCTATATATAACACTGATGTAACAACGTTACTAATATTTTATATTATTTCTTTTAATAAATATTACGTAAAGAATTTAACAAATCGACATAAATGTAACATCATATACATTAGATGTTATGTAAATTTTATATATCTATGATATAGGTAAGTACACATATATTTCATACCATTCGATCAATTAAATATCACATCTTCGAAATTTTGACAAAAACAGTAATAACGATATACTTATGTATAGTTTCAAAACTCGACACCAGAGGGAGTACCTCTTATGTTGTATTTCTAATTGAAGTGAGAACTTTACGTAGCAGTTGAGTGAAATGAAAGATCCTGTATTTACCGTAAGATTTTACGTACTAGCTACGACATACTTATATAAAATTTTCACGTAAATATGTGGATTAGTATCTTAGGAATATTATGGAGTATTTACGTGACTATTTTACATAAATATGTTGTGTTGATTGTATGTCACATTCATATAAATGTTAAAAGTGTGTTTGCTGGATTGTTTTCCACTTTCACTACTTAGATCAAATCAAATCAAATATACTTTATTGTCCGAAGAACACATTCTTATTGAGAAAGCATTATAAAGGAGTCAAATATTACAAGAGTGTATAAAGTTAAATAATAATATAATAAATATGGACGTTATCGTAAAGTTGTAAATAAAAAAGCATAAATTGTAGAAAACCAAATTAAAAATACATAACATCTAACAAATAAGACATGTCAAAATTGGATTGGAAAATGAGTTCCTTATTTAATAATTAGGTACTTTATTCTCTAAAAATATAATTAAAAAGCACTGTTTACACATATAAAAACTTGGGTTTCAATAAAAACATATATTTGAATGTATATAGACAACAGCCTCCCCATAATAACTACTACTACTATAGAACCACATCCAGGAATTGAATACACCGAAAATGAATGAGAATTACAGCTTCTGTGACAAGTTCTATAATTTGGTATTATTAATTTTTTTGCAAGTTTCAATAGTTGTCATTCAATAAGGGTCTAGGTATTAATTAGGACAGTGGTAGATTTTTATTAGGTACTTGTCAACGAGTTATCAATCGAGCACTGCTGAAGTTTCATCAGAAATAATGATAAAATAAGACTTGAGTGAGATTATCTTCTTTAAAAATACATGGGTCTTATTCGTTGTCAATGTCGAGTTATTGGATTTCCATTATAGAATCTCCATCATTCTGTCTTTTCCGATGTCATGGATAATTTTCGAAACTACTTGATTGATACCATAAAGTTAAGGAGTATCGCAGTGAAAATTTTACTTTGTATTTACTACGAAACATAGACGGTTCCTTTCTTTCAGTAAAAACTTATTTTCTCCTCAATTTAGACATATATGACAGAAAACCACTACTTCCTTGGCTAATACCACGACGGACGTTGAATTAAATGTGACAGATACCTGTACAGCGTTCTCTCTAGAATCCAGGAGACAGCCGCAAATACTTTCTATATCAAATAGCAGAATCCTGCCCGACATGATCAAGGACTTGACCACAATCACTTATATAGTAGTTTCGAGGTATTGCCTCTCTTCAGTGCAAGGCAGGTCCGATCATGTCGGGCAGAATTCTGCTATTTGATACTGTCTCCCGGATTCTAGGGAAAACGCTGCACATATATCTGTCAGATTTAATTCAACAAATAAGGGTTTTTTAATGAAATTCTGTCTCTCTCCTGATACCATCAGACTTTGTCTGATATTTTCTGGTTCCTTTCTTGTTTCAATAAGAGCCCATTTAGTAGTGGAATTGCTACGCACCTGAGCTTGGCTATGGGGGTAATTAGCACACGCTGAGCTTATCTTTTCGAACTGCTACAACACAGGTAGGTTATTGTCGCTTTACGAGTCTACCTACTGATTCCGAGAGTAGAATAATATTGCACATTATCTCTCAAATAGTTGGGATCAGATTGCTTGCGAGTGCGTTCGATATGTTTGTTATGTATGGCTCAATCCGATGAACACTTTGGTACTTGGTTTATTTCAGATAAGTGGAAAATATGTGATAACGTGTAATTTTCTACGAAGAGAACGACTCATCTATGTTTTCTGAATTACTTTTGTATTGATTGAAATCTTAATGAAAAATAGACTTGCTTTCCTTATGTTGCGTAAAAGTAGTTTGTTCCACAGAATACGCAGCCTTGCTAAATGCATTACTGCAAGAAACGATTTCATGAATCACTGGACAATAAATTCCCAAGATTACTGAATGATGGAAGGTTGAGAGTGGACAATTTCATACTGACTGCAACACCTTCGTTGTCACCATCATTTGAAGGAACTGAATATGCATAAATATGTTCTATGAGCATGTAGCATGTAGAAAAAGGGTGAAAATTTTCTTTTTGGTATTCCTGAAACCAGAATTCTTGAATGAGAAGTCTTAAAATATACACAAAATATATCTATTTTGGTAATTTTAGGTAGATTTCAGTTCTTTTCAACCACTCAAGGATTAATAATCCAGACTGAACTTCTTAACAAGCAACGTTTCAAGCTTGAACTACATGGAAATAATTTTTGAAACTGAGAGCGAGAAATCTTCTCATCAATATCCATTCCCTTTTACGGCAGGTGAAGCACCTCTCCTTTTATCCCTGCTTCATTTTAAACTATTATTTATTGTTATTTTGTTACTGCCTACCGTTCATTTCATTTAATCTCCTTCATGCACCATGTCCTCTCCCAATTCCTATTTTTCGTCGTGGAAGTGACTAATTTATTTGGAAGGTATGAAGTATATCGATGCCTAGAAAAAATTATCTATATTCTGTTCTACCCAGTTCTGTTTTGACTGCCTAGTGCTGTAAGGGATTCTTGGTAGTTCCAAACAAGTTTTCGATTAACTGGCATTGAGCTGCTGACTTCTTTCATTGCGTCTCAGCTGTTGGAGCAAATTGAAGCTCTTGTATTATCAAAACCTTCGCGCGATGGTGTGTTGGAATGATTTCTTCTTGGAAAACCATCGTATATTTGCCAACTTCCAGTGAGATTCCTGTCTATAATAGTATAAATTAATAGTAACTTGTGGCATCTACGCAGTTACTAGTTGAAACTCAATTCGAAACGAGCCATGAAATCCAACGTTAAATGATTATCTTCTCATTGACAGGCAGCCAATAATTTTGTTGTAATGACCAACCCAAGATTGAATCAAGTTTCTATTGCGTTAAGATGGACGCAAAGAGAATCTAAAGTTATTAGACAGCTCATCATCCGCCAACGGCTGTTTCGTAGTTTCCCATTCATTAGGATTGAAACGAATGCAATGTGATTTGTACCCTACGACCAAGACTGCATGAATGAAAAGTAACTTAATATAAACAAATTATAGGAAAGGCTGTTTTTTTTTCAGGTGATGAAGTTGTTATTGAGGGATAACTGAACATTAACTTTGTCATTATTTGTACTCTTTGTAATGTGTCAGTAAAGCTTGGTTACGAAAGAAGTTTGGATGAGCAATGGTGAAACTAATCAAATAGGAACAGATAAGATAGTAAGAATATTTGAAACTAGTAACATTGTAGGAAGTGGTACATAAAATAAATCAGTTTGTGGGACATCAGTGCATTATTTAAACTTCCATTTGGAAGTGCCTATTTAACCCAAAGTACCTTACATCAGAAGTGGGATCAACAATTTTTTGTATTTTTTTGCTGTATTCATCTTCTGCCAAATTACAAGCCTATTGTGTCAGTGGATGAAAGCGAATTTGGAAAATAGGATAAACATATTATCCATAGGCGAAAACACAGTCACAGCCAGAGCTGGTAGAGGATGACTACAGGGAGGAGTTCTGTCTCCTCTTATGTGTGCTATGCTGAAAGACGAACTGCTAAAAAGGCTAACATCTGAAGGCATCAATGAATCTAAAGTCTTCTGACTTTTGTTCGAAGTTTTGCTAATTCCTCATTTCACTAGGATGCAACTCTTGTGGTTGCCTTCTATTTTTTAGGACAGCTGAATTCGTATGCTTCTGTTATAGCATTTTGAAGTTGTCTCTAGGCTGCATCGAGTTCCCCGACTGATTCGATGGATAGTTGGTGATCCTCCATTTCCCTTCCGATATGTTGTTTCTAAACATCCTAGTTGGTTGATTTTGGTACCCTGTACATCTAGAAGCGTGTTTCCGATGTCTCCAAGTCGAACATTATGTGCTGATGGTCCGACATTGAGGAGACATCAGAGACACGCCATAAGACCAAGTTCATTAGCTACATGTCAGGAACTCTTGGTAGCAAATAAAATTTTACTATGAATTGGCGACTAGACAAATTGCTCTTTTTAAAATGAGATCCAAGAACTTCAGTCAATTTTTTGGCTATGAAATCCAATTCAGAGTTTTGAACCACCCATAATTATGACTGCTCAACAAAGCTGTTCTTATAACTGAACTATCACTTCTTATTATATCTGTATTTCCAAAAGCGTTCAACAATTTCACGTTGGACACTTGCTTGAGTAACAAATTTTTGTCACGGATAACATGATTATGTTCAACAGCATATTTAGTTACACTTGACAATTCCGTTAGACCAAACCTAAAATGGGCGATATCGTCACAGAACATTTCCGGCACGACCCGTTCTGTCTGCCCAACATACTTTTTGCAACAGTCCCTTCACTTTACTCCATGAGTTCCACGTTTTTGAATCTTGACTGTCTATTTTTTTATGAAATATTATGTTTAGAGTAAAGATATACCTTTCTGAACCTAAGTCAGGAATAAGTTTGCAACTGGACAGAGCATGTGGAGGATCGAAAGCCTCTCGCCTAGAAATCCAAATTGGGATACATTTCGCTTTCTCAGTATAGTACATCACTCTTTTTATTTATCTATCCCCATCGACCTCACAGGGTCATTAGCGGTGGATCATGTTGAGTTAATTATATCGATTTTTTAGATAAACTCAATAACACTGGGAAAGTCCCCATTCGAAGTCTAAAACATGTCACCGGTAAGTTTTAGGCTATTTCAAATCAGTGCAGTATAGTTCGGTTTTCCATATTGTGGTTTATTTCGTAGTTTGTTTTTGATTAGTGTCTACCAAAAAAAAATTATCAATTTTAAAATTTCTTTTTCTGTATTTTATAGATATGCATTTTCATTTCATTGTTAATATTATTGTGGTTGTTCCCTTGATTAATTTCGCTAACAGATTTGCAAAGGAGATGCGAACCGTAGCATCGGCATTTTCATATCCATAGATTCCAATAGTATGTGAAGGCACCACTTCGATTGTTTTTCACTCTGTGGGAATATTGATCGAGTGCAAATTGCTACAATGAAATACACCTGGCAATTCTACCGGGGTTCCTGCAATTGATATGTTGTAGGTAATCGAAGCAACTTTTATGTTAATAAACATGTATGACTTCTGTAAAGTCCAAGCCTGCGCTTATCGTTTCTCGACAACAACATGCGCAAACATGGTACCTCATTAACTATGCAAGTATGCAAAACAAGCCCACTGCACTAGGATAGTTTAATGCAGTGCAACTGGCGCTTCCATCTCATTTGTTTATTTTCGGTTTGCTTCTTTGAGAGTTATATGACTTTAACGATTGTGTGGACCAGGATTAGAGCAGTATGCAGTACCTACCACAGAAGCAGTACAGAATGCAGTGACAATTATTGAAAAATTATAACCTTATCGAAACAATATCGTAAAAAAACCTCCGATTCTCTTATTAAACAAGATTTGTAGTGATTATTGATTATAGTCTATCGAAAAATGCAACCTCATAAATGACTCACAAAGATGCAATCCCTAGTGATTTTTAATAAACTCCTATCTGAAAATCCTTGGATTAAAATGAATGTTCAAAATGTGAAAAGCATAGTAATTTTGAGTCCAAGAACTCAAAAGATACAAGCCAGATCGACTTTTTATAGTGAACTTAACATTATGTATAGAAGAAGGATGTATCGTTCAAACTAGCTTCTATACGGGATGTTTCAAGTTAAGCCGGCACCATTGCCAACTTCGGTATTTTTGATGCTACGAATTTGGTTAAATGGGCGAACAAGTGGCATTTTCAGTGACCTCTTTGATGCTGAAGACAACAAAAATTGTGTGTTGCGCTTTCAAAATATTCTATAATAAAATATATTTTTTCAAATAGAACACCCTATATTTTATCATTAAATAAGTTTTTTTCCCATCTTATATGACATTATTTTCTTATCAACAGCAGAACGAGACAGTAAAAAAGAAATTGCGCTGGGGTATGAACCCGTGGAACCCATGATCATCATGTCAGTACCACTCACTTGAATGAATAAATCAGTAAATGAATATATGAATAAGGGTTTTATTAAGAATTAGCATTCAGTCTACACATCAGGTGATACAATCAAAACTCCGCTACCAACTCAATTCTTCACCCAGGAGGGCTCAGGATAGGGAAGGATCGGGAGGACGCACGGAGAGCCGCCTCCCCCTCCTCCTAACCATTGCTCGCTAGAGGGGAGAGGAGCGCTTGCGTCAAGGTGTACATAGGGTCCAGACGAGGGGACGCTAGGATCTGCCCTCGTTGGTCTTTGTGGAGGTCGACTATTCAACCTGATAGTGGTGGCGGTTCGTATAATCCATGCCTCCTGCAAAGCATATGCATGTCGTTCGTTTGCATTCAATGTAAATACTGCTTTGACTGAGTTTGGTCAGAGGTAGATTATTTCGAGCTAACATCGTAAAAGGCTGATGCAAAAAACCGGGTTGAGGTACACCACATTTTAGCTAATTTCTGGGATTCCTTATGGTGTCGGTTCTTCCCATCTTTCCTAAAGATGACCAAAGACTGATATATCAGCCCGCCGTATTTGCGGGGGTGAATTCTGAGCCTGGTCAGGTCTCTGGTTAGCGTATTCTTGGGGAAATGGAAGTCGACGCCAGCAAGCAAGCGCAGCGCATCCAGACGAATGTACCTATCACTCTTGGTGATGATACGAAGTACTTCGTACTGCATCCTGTCCAACCTCATAGAAGGTGTCTTGGGCAGGCTGCAGAACGCTGGACAAGCATACAACATCGCTGGCCGAATGATCTGCTTACAGATGGTCATTTTGACCTCTAGCTTCATGTGGGATCCCCTGGGCATATATGATGGTATCATCGGCGTATATTGCCGTCTTTGTTATCTCGCACATAGAAAAATCATACGTATGTAAGGATTACAAACGCGGGGATTGACGAGACCCCTGCGGGACACCAACTTCGATTGGGTACTCTGCGGATCTTGTGCTGTTAACCCTCACCGCAAAAGAACGCTCTATCAGATAGGAGTTCGCAAGCCTGACCATGTATGAAGGCATGCATGCTCTAAGCAATTTGCAAATTAGACCCTCAACCCACAAGGAGTCGAAGTATTTCTGCATGTCCAGAAGGACCATGACCGTATTTATTTCTCTACGAGCCGCCTCTTTCACCTCTTGAACAACTCTGACAATCGGCGAGGTACTATGACATGCACGAAAGCCAATTTGCTCAGCGGGGATTATTTTGAGTTTCTCCTCGAGGAAGAGCAAACGTACTAGGAGAATCTTCTCCACTACCTTGGCGACGACGCTCAGTAGTGACATCGAGTCGTAGCTGTCGAGTTGATGGCCATCCTTGCCCGGCTTCAGGATAGGTTTTACCAGTACCTTTTTTTGACAATCTGGATTATACTGCCATTTGAAGCTATTCCAGTATTTAGCCGTATTTATTTTGTGAATATATTTCTGCAATGTTGACAACTTTGAAGTTGTTTCTATACAGAACAAAAAATATTGTAGCGTCATAGTAGTGCGGTTGGAAAAAAATGTGTTTGATACGATAAAACAGATTTATTATGAATAAGCAAGTTTCATTGAAATACCATTTGTACTCCCAAATATATCATGTCATAAATTATTGTAACTTTCGACGGTTCGAATATTTTTCGAAATCCGACTTCCCATCAAGATAAATGTGATCTCCTAGAATCCCACTTGGTTATTTATGGTTTGCCCAGAATAAGGCTAACACTATAGCAATTTGTTTTTGATTTTGAATTTCCCTGTCGGCATTTATTTGCTGTGATCGTAACATAACGTAAACAACAATCGACTGTATGGGTCTTTGAAGACGAGCCAAATCCAACAAAAATTGTTCGCGCACAAAGTACTTCAAAACAAATGGTCGCTTGTTTCTCAAAATAACTGGACATGTCGTCACAGTTCCGTTTGAGCAACGTAGAAAAGTGAATTAATGAGATCGAAAAATCATGCAAACCAATCATTTTCAGTCTATTCAAAGAAATAATTACCGTGCAGCCTGGCAACATGATATTGGATCGTACAATCTGATGGATTCTCGGTCAACATAATCCAGTCTGATGAAATTCGGATTTGATCAATTCCGAATCTGCGTAAGTACACTTTTGCTATTTTCCGTTTCTGTTAATGAACCATTTGGATGGAATAACTTTCTGATAATTTCGAAATATTTTGCATTACATTTTCACTGTCATTACAGAATGCAGTTTTAATGTTATAGAAGGTTCATTTCTGATAGGATTCAATCGCTATATCTGCAGTTGACAATTGTATTGTCGCCAAAGTACTAGTTTAGCATAACCCAATTCTCTTCATTTATATTTCTGCGTTAGTTTATTATTGAGAATTATCTGTCTGTGTGCTAATATATATGGACCCGCTGGTGAAGTATGCAATAATAATCTGAATAAATGACTGAAAAACGTGAAGTGCTAGAGATCCTTTGTTTTTTCGAAATGGTCTCGCGAATGCCAGCAAAACCGCATAAATTAGGCTCGGTACACTATTTCTCGGTAATTCGCGATAATGATGACATCACCGCACGAATCAGACGCAGAGATACCATAAACTAACATAAAAATATTGTAAAAGAATACGGAGCAGTTGCTTTAATAGCGCAGTTCACACCCGCAGAGCATAAAACAAGTGAGCCCATACACACCACTTGCAGCCTACTCGACCACACAGACCTGCTAATTGTGCTTTATGAGCTCCTTTCAACATTACCTGCTCAATTAACAAATTTTCTTGACGGCTAAGCGAAACGCTGTGCTGCACTTTACTCATTCCGGGGCGGTATTTGAGGATTGTCTAGACGACAAATTATTGATGGGGAGAAACATTCTCCATCCTGGATGAAATTTATATTTTTTTAAACATACACTGATTAATCATCGAGTATTACTGTGATTTACAAGTTCCATTTCGTCAAAAACGTAGGCTGGTTTCCATTCGATATGGTTTTTAAAAAAAGTTGAGATGAAAAATTGCGATCGACAAAAAAGACAATAGAATGTTTTTTTTTGCGAATATTTCAAAAACTATTTGAAAAAAAAATATCCTGACAGAGTAAAAAATATCTTTAAAAAAGTCCTACTTCCCCGAACTGTACCGACAATATAATTTTGAGCTAAAAACGGGGAAATTCACTCCAGAGGGCGGGTCAACCGAATCAGAAACTTGATCAAAGAAAATAATTTTTACCGATAAAACATAAATATTGAGACTTATTTTACTGTTTAAACACATAAATGAACAATAAATTGTCAACAAAAAATGTTTAACCAGTGGTAACATAAATACGCTGATAATTTCAGAAGTGAAATCTTAGATTATTTATATCTTTTGGAGCTCCTTTTGAAAGAGTTCAGAAACGATCCCCTTTGAAATAATTGATAAATTGGATTTTTAACTTTTTTATTAACAATCAATAGTATTGAAAAATAAAGAATGTGAATAAAGCAATCAGGATTTTTATTTTCTATTTATTCAAATTATTTTGTTTTCTTATTACTTACTGAAAGCTATATAACTATACAGTTTTTTTATTTGTAACTTTTATTATTTCAATAATTATTATAAACAAATGTATAAGACTTTTGAATTTTTTTTTGGAATATTAGATAAATTCTCTATATCCATAATCCTTAATGAAAATAATGATTCTTGAGCAATATTAAGGAACAATTTTTTTTCAATTATTTTTTATCACGTTTTTCATATTCTGATTTTTTTATTAACTGTGCATTTGTTTCTTAAACAAAGAATTTGTAATAAAAAAATTAATTTTTGGGCAATATTTTTTCAAATACTTAAAAATATTATGGAAAAAAACTGTACGTCTTTTTTTATGTGAATTTTTGTTTTTTTTATTCTTTATATAATTTTTAAACATATTGTACTCTTGGACTTAAAGCTTTATTTCTAGTTTCCTTCATTGTTATTGAAATACCTTATGAACTTTCGAAGATACGACAAGAACACATCAGGACTTTTTTATTCTCCATTAATCAATGAACAAATTGAGTTTTCAACCAAAGTTCTGACTCAATTGTTTATCAATTTTTTGAAATAATTTTTATACACATCTCTCGAAATAAATTTTTTTGCATTTTAGTTCAAATCTCTTATGAACTATTGAAAATACGATAAAAACACTCAAGACTTTTTTATTTTCTAATCTTAGTTCATCAATGAAAAAATTTAGGTTTTAAACAGAATGGAACACTTGGAAATAAAGGCCTCACATCAAACGGGATGAAAGTTTTTCCTAATCTCACCAATAAATTCTATTGAGTTTTTAATGCTCATGCTTGGTTGTGCTATACTAGAAGTTTCTAAAACCATTCCGCTATTTTGTATGTGGAGGACCCTTTTGACAAGACGATTGGTCCTACTCATTTTCCAGGCCATTGGTGAATTCGGGTTCGAGAATTGTAGAGTTCTATTCCAATTAGTTATTACCAATATCTTGCATTTGTTCAGGGTGTTTTTCATATTTCCAGTCAACTCTTTATATGGGGCAGTTTCAATAAGGTTGTCTACCCTTTCTTGATAATCCGATTGATCAGGAATCACTACTTTATTTGAATTTACTAATATTCTTCGCATTTTTTTTCGTACATACCTCTTGAAGAATACCATTAGAAATCTCTGGTAAGTTCTGATTGGCAATCCACGAGATACTCCTCAGAAACTTGTCCCCTTGTTCTTCATCGGTGAATTCTCTGCTTACAAATTGTTCTTTAACTCAAACCTAAAAAAAACTTCTCACGTATTCCGCAAATATTTCAGCAAGTTCGCACCAGAAGATTAACTGTAATCGATGCCATCTTCTTCTGCCGAGTCTTTCTTTCATTCTTCATCTCCTCTCCGGCCAGTTGCTCTAATACTCCCGATCCTGATTGAAACATTCGCATTGATTATAATTCCAGGTGCTACAAATTCGGATAAAGTCAATAAATCATACTGGGATGTAATTATGGAACGGTCTTGTGTATTTATTGTGAAACAAATAATTTATATGGCATGTTTGCGAGATTGTACGTTATGTTCGCCCCCCGATGTTGCATATATCGTAATGGTGCCCCACCACACTGGAGCCGAGGGCCGGACTAGGGAAAAAAAGATCGAGGGGCTGAAATGACCAAAGGTTAACTGTTGTAAATCTATTCAAGAATGGTGAGATAGAAAATAGAATGGGTGACAGAATCATATGGTTTGAAACATTGAAATATTGCTAGAAGATGTCACCAGTACCTGAAATAATATAATATAATATGAATGATAATTGAAGAGAAAAAACTATTCATTCATTAATAGAGTCAGACCATATAATAATGAAAAACTGTAATATATTATTATTTTCCTAAGATTAATATTGATCAGATTGCTGTTCGTAATTTTGTATTCATTCATTATATATATGTATATATATATATATATATATATATATATATATATATATATATATATATATATATATATATATATATATATGAAATACTTGTTTCAAGGAGCAAATAATGTCCAAGTGACTGTAAAACAGTCGATTACAATCCTTTAGGAAGTAACTATAACTTTGTATAGTATGTATGGCACATGTCTGACAGAAAACAACTACTTCTCTGGCTAATACCGCGACAGATATTGAATTATATCTGTCAGACACATGTGCAAAGATCCTTACTTTGAAGGAACAACTTTGCAAGAGCTCTCTGAACAAACAGCAGGACTTCACCCGATTCAAACGGAGAACCAACTACATACCGGTTTCGGAATGTTGTCCCTCATCAGTGCAGTCCAGGTTATCACAATTGTATACACGCGAAGTCTCGCTGCCCGTCACCGTCCGCCGAGATAAATACTGCAATTGCTTACAGAATCCACCTTGACGACAGATTAGAGAGCACTCCAGAAGGACATTTCGGATACGAAATGGTATATGTGAAATACTTGTTTCAAGGAGCAAATAATGTCCAAGTGACTGTAAAATAGTCGATTACAATCCTTTAGGAAGTAACTATAACTTTGTATAGTATGTATGGCACATGTCTGACAGAAAACAACTACTTCTCTGGCTAATACCGCGACAGATATTGAATTATATCTGTCAGACACATGTGCAAAGATCCTTACTTTGAAGGAACAACTTTGCAAGAGCTCTCTGAACAAACAGCAGGACTTCACCCGATTCAAACGGAGAACCAACTACATACCGGTTTCGGAATGTTGTCCCTCATCAGTGCAGTCCAGGTTATCACAATTGTATACACGCGAAGTCTCGCTGCCCGTCACCGTCCGCCGAGATAAATACTGCAATTGCTTACAGAATCCACCTTGACGACAGATTAGAGAGCACTTCAGAAGGACATTTCGGATACGAAATGGTATATGTGAAATACTTGTTTCAAGGAGCAAATAATGTCCAAGTGACTGTAAAACAGTCGATTACAATCCTTTAGGAAGTAACTATAACTTTGTATAGTATGTATGGCACATGTCTGACAGAAAACAACTACTTCTCTGGCTAATACCGCGACAGATATTGAATTATATCTGTCAGACACATGTGCAAAGATCCTTACTTTGAAGGAACAACTTTGCAAGAGCTCTCTGAACAAACAGCAGGACTTCACCCGATTCAAACGGAGAACCAACTACATACCGGTTTCGGAATGTTGTCCCTCATCAGTGCAGTCCAGGTTATCACAATTGTATACACGCGAAGTCTCGCTGCCCGTCACCGTCCGCCGAGATAAATACTGCAATTGCTTACAGAATCCACCTTGACGACAGATTAGAGAGCACTCCAGAAGGACATTTCGGATACGAAATGGTATATGTGAAATACTTGTTTCAAGGAGCAAATAATGTCCAAGTGACTGTAAAACAGTCGATTACAATCCTTTAGGAAGTAACTATAACTGTGTATAGTATGTATGGCACATGTCTGACAGAAAACAATTACTTCTCTGGCTAATACCGCGACAGATATTGAATTATATCTGTCAGACACATGTGCAAAGATCCTTACTTTGAAGGAACAACTTTGCAAGAGCTCTCTGAACAAACAGCAGGACTTCACCCGATTCAAACGGAGAACCAACTACATACCGGTTTCGGAATGTTGTCCCTCATCAGTGCAGTCCAGGTTATCACAATTGTATACACGTGAAGTCTCGCTGCCCGTCACCGTCCGCCGAGATAAATACTGCAATTGCTTACAGAATCCACCTTGACGACAGATTAGAGAGCACTCCAGAAGGACATTTCGGATACGAAATGGTATATGTGAAATACTTTGTTTTCTGTCAGACATGTGCCATACATACTATACAAAGTTATAGTTACTTCCTAAAGGATTGTAATCGACTGTTTTACAGTCACTTGGACATTATTTGCTCCTTGAAACAAGTATTTCACATATACAGTGAGGGGCAATATTATGGAATAAATTCATTTTTACGAGAATAGGCAACTTTTGAGACAAATCCCGAAACACGTCGATTTTTATTTCCAAATTATGATTTTGTGGCAGATATGTCATACTAGTGACGTCATCCATCTTTGCGTGATGACGTAATCGATGATTTTTTTAAATGAGAATAGGGGTCGTGTGATAGCTCATTTGAAAGGTTATTCAATTCTCTATGCAGTGATATGAACATTAACATAATTATTTATACAGGGTGGCCAAAAAAATATTTAATTTGTAAATGAAATTAATTGTCACAAAAAGAAGTATTATCATTTATTTAATACAAAATTACATTGTACTACTGTCGGAAAACAGAAAAACAAATTAGTTGACAAATAAAAATTGCTTTTCGCTTAAATTAAATGTTCAAATTGCCACCCACCTGCCTCTTGGCAGTAATTGAACGGACGAATACATTCTTCTTGAACATTGTGGATCATTTCTGGAGTTGAATTACGAATTTCCAATGTAATGCTATTTGTCATATCTTGGAAATGTGTGGTCTATCGGCGATCTGGATCATCCTCATTGATTTTGTCTACTATTGAAACACTTGAAACAGTTTATAAATAAATGTTTAGAACTGCTGTGCTTTCTACTACTATGAAGAAACAAAAATAAATTCCGATATTAGGCAAATAAATAATGAGAACTAAAAAGATAGCAAAAAGTATAGTTTTTACAAATCGAGTTGGCTTGGGTCAAATGTAAGTCAGTTCTTGACATTTTCTCATAAGGACTAGTTTATTTCATGAAATAAATAAATAATGGCCCCATTAACTGAAACACAAAGAATCGAAGTATTAATTATGGTTGGATATGGAGATAGAACCAGAACACAACAAGAAGTATGTAATTTATTTACCATAAAATATCCTAATACGCCTATCACACAATCCACTGTTAGTAAAATTGAGAAGAAATTTAGAGAAACTGGACACGTGAAACATGTTGCAAATGCTGGTCGTCCACCAATGAATGAGGATGTGAAACTGTCTGTATTATTAAGTGTGGCAGAGAATCCTCAAATTAATTCTAGGCAAATTGCAGCTGATACAAACATTTCTAAAAGGTCTGTTTTACGTGTGCTGAAAACAGAGAAATATCATCCGTATAAAATTCATAATGTCCACGAAATCAATGAGGATGATCCAGATCGCCGAATGCAGTTTTGTGAAGTAATGCAAGATTTATGTAATCAAAATCCACGCTTCTCGTGAAATCCTTTTTTCTGATGAAGCAACCTTCTGTTTAAATGGAACAGTGAATCGGCAAAACTGCAGATATTGGAGTCAAGATAATCCCCATTGGATGACTGCGGTACACACTCAGCACCCTCAAAAACTAAACGTGTGGGCAGGGATAGTCGAGGATAGAATTATAGGTCCTTTTTTCTTCGATGGGTCTCTTACGGGGCAAATATATCTTGATTTTTTACAAAATGAACTTATACCCGCCCTTACAGACATGTTTCCAAATGAAAATGATCGTAATTCGCCAAATGAAAACATATGGTTTCAGCAAGACGGTGCACCTCCGCACTTTGCACGTCCTGTTCGTGATTTTTTAAACAGATGTTTCCCTAGGAGATGGATTGGTCGACGAGGAACAATAGAGTGGCCCGCAAGATCTCCAGATCTTACACCACTTGATTTTTTCCTATGGGGTTACTTAAAATCAAAAGTTTACATCGATAGACCACAGAATTTACAAGATTTAAGAAATAGAATTAGATTGGAAATTCGTAATATACCTCCAGAAATGATCCACAATGTTCAAGAAGAATGTATTCGTCGGTTCCATTACTGCCAAGAGGCCGGTGGGTGGCAATTTGAACATTTAATTTAAGCGAAAAGCAATTTTTATTTGTCAAATAATTTTTTTTTCTGTTTTCCGACAGTAGTACAATGTAATTTTGTATTTAATAAATGATAATACTTCTTTTTGTGACAATTAATTTCATTTACAAATTAAATATTTTTTTGGCCACCCTGTATAAATAATTATGTTGATGTTCATATCACTGAATAGAGAATTGAATAACCTTTTAAATGAGCTATCACACGACCCCTATTCTCATTTAAAAAAATCATCGATTACGTCATCACGCAAAGATGGATGACGTCACTAGTATGACATATCTGCCACAAAATCATAATTTGGAAATAAAAATCGACGTGTTTCGGGATTTGTCTCAAAAGTTGCCTATTCTCGTAAAACTGAATTTACTCCATAATATTGCCCCTCACTGTATATATATATATATATATATATATATATATATATATATATATATATATATATATATATATATATATATATATATCATCACTATTATTAGGTACACGTTGTTTGGTATGAATAAATGTTATATTTAGTATTATTATTATCGTATCAATGAACAATGAACAGCTGTAAACGCACTATGCTTTAGCAGAATATATCCTACGATAAAACTTTCAATTGATTGAAATTTTCTATTTCGAAATTATTGATCGATCATTTTCAATATTGCATGCCATAAAATAACAATCACAAATATTTAGAATAGTATATTTTTCAACAAGAGATGATAACACTGTTTGTTTCGTGAGGTGGGAATTTGTCGGTGTGGCTATCTCACGAACAAAAAAAATCAAGATCCATCTTCTGGAAAATAACTTGAAATTGAAGCAACTTCGAGCAAACACGGTTAAACAAGCAGCGTACCTACAAACCGTTCCTATAGTAACGAAACAGAAATACCACTGGATGCTGTGAAATTGTATTGAAAGTATTGATAATATTAAGGATAACATGTATGGAAAAGAGAAGTATTATTTAGATGTTTTGGACTTAATTTTTTCAGACAGGAGAAATTTTTCAATACGATTTCAATGAAAACATTGAATATTATTTACAAAACAGTCGTTTAAAAGATATATTGGAAGTATTTATCTTTAATATATTTCAGACGATGTTAATTCACATTCACAGTTGTACAAAAAATGTTGTTTGTATTTCGTGTATAAAATTCGTGTTTTCATGGCACATTCAAGAATTTTTGGCCTCGACCTGCACACTCTCATGTGCCATTAAAAAAACTCTCATTTTACGCACTTGATACAAAAATAACTATTTCACATTCAGTTTTTCTCATTTGATTATAAAATAGATTTTCAATACCATTTCTCATACTTCATGGAATCAAGAATTCTCCAGTCCGGCTCTTCATGATGAATTTTTCGATGCGATGCTCTCTACGGGCCAATATTATTTATAGTATCGTGTTAATGTCCTGGTCCATACGAAAAACAATAATTCGTTTCTTTCAGGCTATGCCATTTACATTTCTCATTTTTCTCGTGATCGTTTTTTATAATTAGTACAAAAGGAATCCAGAGATACTTTGGTTTATGCCTTTTCATTAGGGACCAGACAATCTCGCTTTCTGCCAGCGTATGAACTTCAATTCAAATATTGTAACCGATAAATTTTTCGAGCTTGAGCTTTTATTTGCTTACACTGAGGTCTTCAATCTGTTCCGATTGGAAATTGTGGGTTTTTCGTATCTGATAGAACTATTGTGATCCAATGTGATTGTTTTGATATGCGTTTTATATGAAGGCAGCTTTGATGTCAATAAAAAAAAATAATTATCAAATCCATTTTCAGTTATTTTAATAATTTTACGGCATATTATTTCACTCTCTGCATTATAATTATTATTATCAAAACTGAACTGTATCTCTTTCCTTTGACCTTCCCAGGTCAGATATGTTAATTGCTTATTTGCAGTTCAAAAATCGGAATGAACTCTCATTGTTCCTTCATATCAGAAGCTTTTTTTTCACCGTGATGTACAGTGTCTTCAGATGTACAATCTTCATCTTAGTTCTGGGACAGCGTTGTATTCGGTAAACTGCCTAATTTATCAGCCTCTTCCAACACAGTGTTTGTTTGGAAAATACACCTTTCTTCCTAGGAGAATTTTCTATACTTCTATACTCATTATACCCGACACAGCAGCACTCATGTAGTAGGGAAAAGGTTTCCATAGGTTCTAGCGGGTGAGAAATCGAGGGGTCGATGGTGGAGCTGTTTTAGCCCCACTCATTACACTGTTTGTCCCCACCTTGCAGCACTTTTCTCTCTACAATTTTTTTTAAATTATGATTCTCCTAATGAATGTCGGGTACTGTTGAACACAAGATCAGAACTGGTCCCCCAGGCGCAAAGATCTAGGCGGAAGTGAAGAATGTACTTCACTCAGTACATTTTACTAATATGATAAAACGTAAAAATAAGTTACTCTATATTAGGTACGGTGGCCCTATTGCGCTTCACTGTGGTATACCCTTTTTATTTGAAAATTGAGATGATTGTTCCCATTTTCCCATTTTGAAGATATTAAAGGCGCCATTATAACCAATGAAATTCTCTATGAAAGATGTCATTGGTATCGGCAACAACCCCGTTCTTTCGAAGATACAGGGCGAACAAAATTTACGACATTAACAATATTTGATTATCAAAAAGTACATGTAAAGTTGCTTGATCTACAATAAAAATGTACGAATTGACTCCCTCCAGCCTAGATACAGGCATTGAATCTTCTTCTCATGAACTGTTGAACTCTTTCAAACACACCAGGGACGTTTATAATTGAGTTACACCCAGCAATTATCCAATGCCGCAAATCATCCAAATTCACCAATGGAGCAGCGTGAACTCTGTTATCCTCAGAAGAAATAATCCCAGGGGTTTGAATCTGGGGATCGAGCAGGCAATTTTAACAAATATCGAATATGGTTGTCGCAAATTTTGTTCGCCCTGTATCTTCGAAACAAAGAGTTTTTTCAAGGTTCATCTTGATACAAAATATTCTTAGAATAGGTCAAGGGATAACCCCTTGAAATTTTGCCACATGTTTACCTAACTCCCTGTATATCTTATGGTTCGTTTTTGCAAAATTAGAATATTTTGTAGTTGATAACCACTATACCTGGTGGCTACGGAAGTATTGCCTACGGAATATCTCAGTTATTGTATGAAGTAGGTTTGTGAAATTTGGAGCGTCGATATAATGACATAAGAGCTAGAATTTGAGCATATTGACATGTCGAAGTTAACTTCCGGTCTGACCGGAAGTAACATCAACTTTCTTATTTTAAATGGAAACCCTATTTTTTTTTCTTTTCGCTTTATTCAGCATTCAATTCCATTTCTAATGACATATCACAAGTTGCTATCTAACCAGAAACTAGATCAGAAAAAAATTATTATTGAAATTCACCGAGTAGGCCGTGGAAGCAAAATGAAAACCAAAAATTGAAAAGTTGGCTATGGAAACCATACGTCACTTGATAACAGTTGCTACTATTGTGATATTTCATTTTCATTCGTCGGCGTTATAAAAAGCCGCCAAAAAAAATATTGGAAAAATTGGGAAAAAAACAATACTCTGTAGGTCCATAACTTAAATAGGAACATACAACTTTTTCTTGCCTGTACTATTCAGCATAACCATTCCTTTCTAATGATATAATAGAAAATAATTTTTTGAAATAAAATACTAAAAAATCCAATTATTATTCTTCAAATAACAAAACAGATTATCGCCATACGCAAAAATAACATTGAAAATAATGTGGAATGATAAATTATATCCTGTAGGTTCTAGGTTAAATAGGAACATAAACGTACTTGGTCTGTGCCATCGACCATAGATATTCTAATATCTACCTATGGACGATGTTTGTGCTATTCAGAATAATCATTCCATTGCAATAATCATTCGAACCAAAATATTAACAAGTAGGCTGATTAAGATGTATTTTGGAATGAAACAAAAAAGAAACGAGAGCTCTCACGAACGCTGCTATCCATATTATTTTGACGTTCGAAGTAGTGTTTTTGATTCTGCCATTTTAAAAGGGTTTGGAAATCGAAATCAGTTAGTGGAATATTCAAAAAATGCCCCGTTATTCACGAACCGAACAAATTGACATGCTTCTCATTTATGGTAAATGTTTAAAAAATTCTTATGCCGCTGAACGATTGTATTTAGAGCGATATCCAGGGAGGCAGCAACCGTCAAGAAGGTATTTCCAGTGGCTTGAAGAAAAATTAAGAACTGAGCCTGATGTTCACGAAGACCAAGAAGCATTTGTTATTAATGAGGAAACTGAAATTAATGTATTAGCTTCAGTACAATATGATAGCACAATTTCCTCAAGGCAGATTGGCGCCGAATTAGCTATAAGTAAGGACTCTGCTAAGAAAATTTTGAAAAAACATCGATTTAAATCCTTCAAGTATCAGTTGCATCAACATTTGTATGAAAATGACGGTGAAAGGCGCCTGGAATATTGTAATTGGTGTCTTCGACAAAATGCTGAGAATCACCTATTTAACTATTATATCTTGTTTACGGACGAGTCAAGATTTACCAACAATGGATTATTTAACAGGAGTAATACAAGATAGGTACTGTACTTTATTTGGATTATTGTCGATAGTCGAAGTGTAAAGTGCTAAAAGTGTGAACGGTCTTTTGTTTCAGGTACTGGGCGATAGAAAACGAGCACCGGTTTCGACAAGGTGGCTTCCAGGAGAGATTTGGTGTGAATGTTTGGGCAGGAATAGTTGGAACTCATATTGTTGGCCCCATTCTTTTTCAAGGCCAACTAACCGGAGAGAGATACTTTAATTTTTTAACTAATGAAATTTCGGAATTCATTAACAACCTACCAGCGGAAATAACTGAGAGAATGTACTTCCAGCAAGATGGCGCCCCTCAGCATAATTCAAGAATAGCGAGAAATTATCTTCAAAATCGCTTTCAAGAGAGACTTATAACAACCCATGGTCCAGTCAGGTGGCCACCAAGGTCACCTGATCTTACTCCGTGCGACTTTTTTCTATGGGGGCATCTTAAAAATAGGGTGTATTCCACACAGCCTACAACTCTACAGCATGAGCTAGAAGTAAAAATTCGTAGAGCTTTCCAAGATATCACGCCCCTAAAGTTGAGAATCGTTTTACATGAAAATATCACCAGAGTCAATAAATGTATTGACGCTAAGGCAATGCATTTCGAACATTTGTTTTGAATTTATTTTATCTTTAATCCTATCAATTTGATTTATTTTTTTTTCGATAAATCTGTTTTTTTGTTATTTGAATAATAATAATTGGATTTTTTGGTATTTCATTTCAAAAAATTACTTTCTATTATATCATTAGAAAGGAATGGTTATGTTGAATATTTCAGGCAAGAAAACGTTGTATGTTCCTATTTAAGTTATGGACCTACAGAGTATTGTTTTTTCCCAATTTTTCCAATATTTTTTTTGGCAGCATTTTATAACGCCGACGAATGAAAATAAAATATCACTGTAGTAGCAACTGTTATCAAGTGATGTATGGTTTCCATAGCCAACTTTTCAATTTTTGGCTTTCATTTTGCTTCCACGGCCTACTCGGTGAATTTCAATAATAATTTTTTTCTGATCTAGTTTCTGGTTAGATACCAACTTGTGATATGTCATTAGAAAGGGAATTGAATGCTGAATAAAGCGAAAAGAAAAAAAATAAGGTTTCCATACAAAATAAGAAAGTTGATGTTACTTCCGGTCAGACCGGAAGTTAACTTCGACATGTCAATATGCTCAAATTCTAGCTCTTATGTCATTATATCGACGCTCCAAATTTCACAAACCTACTTCATACAATAACTGAGATATTCCGTAGGCAATACTTTCGTAGCCACCCGGTATACGCTCCAAAGTGGAATACCATATTTCTGGTAACATTCGACCATATACTAATAAACAGTCTTAACTGCTAATAAACTCAGCTCATTTGAGACCACTCTGAATGACAACCAGGTGATATTTTGTTACATACGGCACGAATATAATCTTCTATAATAATCTACGATGAATAATTTTAAACTGTTTTTGTTTTCAATAACATCATTCCCAAGCAGTATATTTCAATATTACATCTTAGAGTAACTGTATTAGTTTTCGAAATATTAAGAGAAAGACGATTTGAGTCACACCAATTCTTGACATTCTTCATATCAGTATTATTTGGATTGTCAGAGTGCCAAAAAATGGTATCATTGTCTGCAAATACAGTGAATGTTCCTGCGATGAGTATACTCGTCAAACCGTTTAAATATATCAGGAATAGTCTTGGCCCTAGTATTGAATCATGAGGCACGCCATTACATATGTTCCCTATTTCTGAACATTTTCTTGATGCTGTTTTCAATCATGTCAGACATTTTTCACTTTCACAACTTTTTACCTTCCTGACGGATTCACGTACAAAATATTGTAATTCCATAATCAGTTAATTTGCTATAGACTACAAGTACTTTCTCACTAGCTATCAACATATTTATTGGTCTCAAATCCATAGTTTTACTGTTTTGAAATTGATTTCTTGTTGAAGTTGACATATTTAATATTCCAACGTAATAACAATCGTTGATAAGTAGTTTCGTTTTATCAAGAAAAACTGTTTCTCTTCTGATCGGTAACTTTGGGTGATTCCAACATGAATTCATTCGATAGTGATTTTAAAGTCTTGTACAAGTTACAGCCCCAAAGTTTTTGGAGTCAACTTGCAGTCTGCAGAGCCCACAAATAGCCGTTATTTTATTCGCAGCGCAGAGCACGACTCTGATTCTTGAAATGGGTAATTGATATGACATGTTTACATAGTTCTTCGCGTATTATGTTATATCGGGTAATTTATAACGTCAAATGCATTACGTAAAGTACACCTATCAGGTGACAACTGATATCGGTATGCGAGTCGTGTTTTCTTCAGTGATTGATTGATATTTGACTGTGTTCTCAATGTTACTTGGGTTTACGGTAAAAGGACTTTTTCCTGCGGGAGGCTTGGCTTGTATGAATAATGTGTTAGTATTGGAGACATTATTTATTGTCCGCAAATTTCGAGGACAAAATGAAGATAGTCCTGATGATATTGAAAATCATTGAGGAAAAGAAAGTTTGGTATTACAAATTACAATGATAATAGTACATTTGTTGAAGCATATCAAAAACGAATCAATTACAATAGTAAGTGGTAGGGAGATAGCGGAGCTTTTTGTACTGCAAAAATTAATATCAACAAAGACATTTATTATTAATTGTCGCATAAAAAATCTTACGTTCTTGACTACGGACACAGGTTATGAAAAACACGATTTCTCATTTCATATATATATATATATATATATATATATATATATATATATATATATATATATATATATATATATATATATATATATATATATATATATATATATATATATATATATATATATATATATATATATATATATATATATATATATATGAAAACTAAAAGTTCGGGTTGAACCGCGTCTAGAATTTGTTGAAATTTGCAGACCAGGATCATCCGAGAAGCCCTTGAGATAGAGAAGCTCCCCAATTGCCTCAACACTCGCGACGACGGACGCAGACTTCCCAATACCTGGAAGCCTCTCATTGCATGCATCAACTCATTTCCCACCAACCCAGTTCCCGCACACAGCTCACTTAGCGCCAACCAAGTTCCCGCACACAGCTCATCTAGCGCCAACTCAGTTCCCGCCCATAGTTCACCTCGCGCCAATACATTGCACACGGCCATTACAGCTACGTCCACTATAAATACAGTTCCTCAACCCACAATTCCTCAGTTCTCTCGAAGGAGTAGGCAGATCGAGACCTTAGAGAGAACCAGTGACGAGACATGGGGAGTAGGCAGATTGAGACCCCGACGTCAAGTCACAAAAACCTAACGTAATCATACCTAAGGAGTAGGCAATTGAGACCTCAGCGTAGAATTACGTTTCAACCATTTACTAATTTTCTTTCTTTTTCAGTTCTTGAAAATGGCTCCAAAATCGGAGCCGAAACGTCGAATTTCAACAAATTCTAGACGCGGTTCAACCCGAACTTTTATATATATATATATATATATATATATATATATATATATATATATATATATATATATATATATATATATATATATATATATATATATATATATATATATATATATATATATATATATATACGAGCTGAACTAGAATCAAAGAAGCTGAAAATGTTCAGTGAATTGGAGCAGAATATAAAATCGTCAACAGGCAGGTGGTTTTCTACAATGGTGAATCTGAATTTGAATGATTAGTTCATGAGAAGATTCGTTCATCTACAGGTTAGAACACTTGAGAATCGAGCATATACAAATAGAAATAGAACATATTTGTATGTGTTGGAGTACCATAATGAAGGACATAATTTTCACTATCATCATGACATTACTTGTTCAGAGTATTTTAATGGCTATGGAAGCTCACTCATCAGTGCTTTGATATGAAAGTAAAATGAAGCAACGATTATAGAACTGGCATTTATTGGGATCATCTCAGTACGTGGTCTTCTACATACTTTTTGAGGGAGACAACAATATCAATGATTTGGCCATGAGAAGATCCAATCATCTATCTACAGGTACTGTTCTCGAAGTAAACGATTTCTATTTCTCCAGCACTATCTATAAACTGTGATTGGTATTGAAAATCATAACCACCACATTTCTCTAATGCTAATTGGGAATCGAGCATTCACAACAGGAATCGAGTAGATTTTTGAATGCTGTAGTATCCAACGACATACTTAAGAATATCAATTTTAATGTTTTCTATCATTCAGGGTAGCCTATCAGTAGTTTGTGTCACTTATTTGTGACTTGTGAGAAACTTAGTGGCACAAAAGAAATATTCGTGTCATCAGATGTAGATGAACCAGATTACATCTAGAGACTCCTTGATTTATATAACCAAATGATATTGGTAGTATGGAATCTCAATAAGAGAGAAAGAACCATACTAGATACAAAAATGGATAACCCTTAAGGGAAATATTAAAGAGACTAAAAACTAAAAAAAAAGGAGACGAAACTTTACATGAAGTGACTAAGACTAGACTACATAAAATACTAAATAAAATTAAATGGATGAATACTATTGTGGATGAAATTCAAAAGTTTTTTTCCCACAGGTGACGCTGAAAGAACACATACTTCATCAAGGCCGAATCGTGACAACGTTTTTTCATTCGTTTTTGAATAGTGGAAAATTGGCACTGTTAAGTTTTTCAGGTAAACAGCGTTACCTAATTCAGTTGCAAGGAAAGAGATCTTTCTGAAAATGTCGAAATTATTTGACGTTCATTTTGTCACTCCCAGAAAATTTCTTTGCTTTTATATATAATTAATAATATTTCTAATTTTCGTGTGATTGCGTTTTCCCAGCCTGCCAAGATGGACGTCTACGTGTGTATTTTGAGCAAAATTGGAAGGAATACTTACGAAATGTCATGAAATTTGTTCTGGGTTGGGTCATTAGAGGCTGGACTCGTTAATGAGCCCGTTCACTATTCATGAGTGCGGAGGCGGGGCCTGAGACTGATTCTACAGCAATAAAAACATAATGAATATTCATGTGTTATTAAGTGTGATTGTTCAATTGAATCCAAGCATAAAATTAGTAACATGACATGGAGCTAAAATACAATTCCGAGCAATTCATCCAGAAAAATGAAACATATTCCGGCACTGGAATGAAACGTGTATCAATGAGAAGCGGTATTCTGAATGAAAAATTGAGAACTGATCAAGATATAAAACGCAAGGATCAAGCACCTACAACATTCCAACGGAGTATCGATGTCATTCTCTTGCGCAGTACGTAGAGTTTCGTGAATAGATATCTGATTCGATGCAGGATATTAGTTATCAAATGAATAGGCCAGGTACTACACGACTTTGAAAGAACTACGTGGTACGCGAACTGCTCTCAGGAGTGAAATAATTCACGTAGAGTATCTTGTCACGCTTTTGAAAAAGACCAGAGTTTGATGATTGTTTGTGTTGGCTGATTCCTCTAATGCATTATTTGAATCAACTATTGATCTCAAGATCGATAGAATAATAAATTTTTGTCGCATAATCTAATTGAAACGATAGTATGATATCATTTTCAATCTGCAGATCTCGACCAGAAATTCTATATCATCTGAAGACATCCTGGGAATCTATAATAGTACGAAAAATGAGAGAGAAATTACTATTACTAGCTCGAGAACTTTGTCCATTGACGTGATTCAAATCTCCTACCAATCAGAAAATTTCATTGACGTTTCTTGATAAGAATACAAATCCAGAGACGTAGAACTACCTAATACACCTAATATTCATAAAAATAAATTGATCAAGTAATTTTTTTTGAAATATGCTAAAGCTGGATTCAAAAAAGTTCTCAATAACTTCACTCTATTTTACGTTTTTTTTCTCCATATAAATTAATCAGATTTGCTCTTGCTAACAGTAATAATGTTGTAATGTTATCAGCAAAGCGTATTACAGCACCCTCACTTAGGTGTATAGGCAAATCAATAATATAAATGATGAATATTAGTGGGTCCAGAGTCGATCCCTGTGGACCACGAGGAATATATCATCATATGCACTAGAATAGGCTGTATATATCTTGATTTTAATGAAAATAGGTACGTGTTCATAAAGTCAGATGTGAAATCATCTGCGACTGAATGACAAACTCTAGTCGATTTTCTACTCATGAAAGGATAATCATGGAAGGTATTCATATTGAAAGAAAAGAAATATTCTCAAAGGATAATTGAAAAAAGCTTCATTTTTATCTTAGGTTTTTTTCTATTAAAAGAAAATTGAAAATATTTTTCAAAATTCTTTTGAGAATGTTTCCTTTTTCAAGGCTGCATCTATTTAAAAAATTAAACAATTGTTCAAATATGTGTGTAATCAAAATTTAATGATACCCCGATATTGAACATTTCTCAAAATTGTTATAATATGCGGAAAACTTTTAATAATAATTTATTAGGTGCTATTATTTACCATTAGTTGTGAAAAAATAACGAGACTAGTTTGCGGGAATTACAAAGTATATGGAATGCGTGAATGAAATGTAAAAGCTGAAAATGAAGCAAGTTTGCTATAGTTGAGATCTGCAACAGAGGAAGGTACGATAACATATGGAGAGAGTGAAACGAAAGTAATAATCCAAAGGAGAATGGAAGGGAAATAAAGCAATGGAAATAATGAAAGTTATAGAAGATTTATGAAATAACAGGAAGCTAATATGTACCTGCATAATTAAATGGGATATCAAGAAAAATAACTGAAAACGAGTGTTCCAGTCTTTAAAAAAATAAATTGGAAAGATATTATTTGTATATTTATGCAAAAAACAGAAGCTTGATAAAAAGTTGCAGGAAATAATGTTGTAAAAAAGCTTCCATTTGTTATGAACTTGGATTTACCCGACCTCCATTTTCCTCACGTTGGGCGCCAAATTCGTAAAAATTTGGGTTTACCTGACCTGGAGTTGGGGCCAAAATGCAATAGTAATAATTCTTTGAATATGTTGTATTTTTTTCAGTTTCGTTCTAGATTTTAAGAATTTTCTGCTACACTCTGATCTCTTGGGGCGATTTCCATAGAAATGGTCTAGTTGTATATTGTTTTCCGCTAATTTTAATGAAAATAAAAATCCCAGACCATTCCTTTGAGGATGTTTTAATGAGCAAATAAATTTTAAAATTCAACATATATCATCAAAGTTCTAACAGCAATAAATTGAATATCCTTTTCAATTTTATATTCAATAAACTTGAAAATATTAATGTCAAATGCATAATATTTAATTAATCAAATTTTTTATTCACAATCGCTGTCATCGATGAATAGTCAATTTTCATTAACCAAAACTACGGAATCTTCCTTTGAGATCCTGAGATGGTGTATTCTGGTGAATCAACGTTTTCTTATATTCTAAATCCTCATAACTATAAAATCGTTTTCATTGAATCCGGAATTTTCAAAGATCATGGCACTACTGCCCCCAATGTGCAGATTTTCTTCCTTGAAGGATATTCCTCAAAGAATATTCCTCAAAGAATTGTCAAATCGTGATGTGATGGAATTTGCAAGGAACTGTATCTTCTGATTGTTCTGCGAAGTAGTCTTGTCCAAGAATGATGTAAAAAATTTGTTGGATGGAGTTTGAGATTGCTGACCGGCTTCTGGTTTTGTACACTTTTCACTTCATTCATAGGATTTTCATAGCAGTTGGGATTATTATTCATCTGGTAATTATTTCAGTTTGAATATCAAAGAACTTTTTTGGATCCCTTTTTATGAATTTCTTGTTTCTTAGCATCTACTGTACACAAAGCTCATAGCCGTGCACCTATGTCTTTCATTCTTGTCAGTAAATTTCTGTTGATTAAATAAATAACAAAGATTTTTATTGCTATACTGATTGATTTCAATATTTTGACATTCGCATTGAAGGTTTCGGTTTTAAACCCAATAAAAATTGTTTTCAACACCTACCTTCTATGTGCTTCCAAATAGGTTATTGGGTGATCTATCAATAAGATATTTTAAAAACTTCAAAGTTTTTTTTGGCTAAGGTGTTCATTTTAATTTTTCTTTTAATAAAAGTTTTGAAATCAATTTTTCTAGCAATCATTAAAATCATTAGAATATTTTTATTTTTTTGTGCTTTTGGAGTGGTTATATTACTTCGTACTTGAGATCGCACATTGAGAGTTACAGGCAGCATCATCACGAACTCGCACAAATCTCCGATAGACAAATTTGAATCAAATTGCCTATCCATAAGCACCGTGGAACGTTTCGAACATTCTGTTCTCAAGATTTTAGCTTTTAGGCAATTTCTCAATGGTTCTATCACCCCATATATCATGCCTTCGATTCGGCGTAGCATATATTTGTTATCTGGCGAATTAAGATGAAAAAGCTGAATGTCCAATTATAATGTAACTGTTTTGTAGAAGTGAAATGGATACCCGTCTCCTGACGCCTACCTGAACTTAAGCTGATGTTTGGCTTAGATAAATCGAAAACGGGCCCCGTTTTCATTAACGGAAATTATAATAACATCCTAAACTTGATATAGCGCTTCGGCTGAGAAAAATGTGCTTTATGACATTCATCAAGCGTTACCTGCATGAAGCTGTCTCGAAATAATTGTTACGTAAGTGGAGCCTCACTTTTGATAGTTTGTGGAATGTCGTCTCCTCTTTTCCCTGTTCGGCATTCTTTATGATATCGGTTTTGATGGTGTGGTTATAGTATACAGAATCGTGAATAATTATCTCATGGATAGGGAAATAACGCGTGCAAGAAAGAACGCATTGGTAAAATAATTCAACCTATTAGATCCCACACAATTTTTTTTATTTTTAAATAAATTTTCACATAATCATTTCAAAAACTTTATTTGCATTAAATTGATATCAGAAAGTAACATTCTAAAATCTTAAATAAATGAGATATATATATATATATGTACTCAAATGAGTACACTGGGAAAATCTGGAGACATTAGTCTCAAGTACGATTAGTATAAAACAGTTACAAAAAATGCATAATTTTTTTGTGTCGTATATCAAATGAATACAAAATGGTTTATTACTCTAAGTAAAAAGATTATATCCCGCAAGTTACTTCTAAGCTCATCGAACAAACATAGACAATCCAAAAATGTATAATAATATCAACCAAAATTTACAAAAAGTATGTACTGAATATTACTCAACCCCCTGTATAGTTAGTTTACTTTCTGGCGCACAGTTTTCGAAATAATTTCTCAGCTAACAACATCTGGAGCATATGTGTTTATCATTCATATTATTTGGTAGAAAACTGTAGAGAGAAAATGTAGGTAGTGTGTTGAATTGGTTTAAAAAAAAAATACTTGTTAAATGTACTATTCTATAAACGTACTATAGAGTTTAAAATAATTTTTCCTCGCCATATACATATTTGTAACCCCATGAAGACTGCTAACCCCATTTACAGATTGTAGCTATGAAAATACTTGTAATATTCAAAACGAAAAACTTGGGGCAGATATGATGGATAGATACATCAATACTACCGTCCTAAGCAAAAAAGCCGTATCTACAAAAAATGTGAATATGGAGATATTGGATTCTATAGTCTTGAAACACTATAAATTTAACTTTCTCCAGAGAAATAATTACGTAAACTCGTTTCAAATAGCCAAAGTTAATCAATCATTTTGCATTTAGTACCCAAGTTTGAGACTTTTCGTACTTACGATGGTCGAAACTACAGATTCTCTGCTTCAGAGTTTTTGCAGATACGGCTTTTTTGCTTAGGACGGCAAAATAGTTTACCTAAGGCACTAACAATGTTACTGCAATGCAAATGATATAAACTGTTGAGTGAATTTTTTTTCTCAACGACAGCTACTCCCTATACTCATTATCTATTTGCTAGGAATCGCACGTTAAAAGGCAAGACCTCGTTAATCCTTAGCTCGCACAAGTTTCGACTCCTGAGGGCTGTCGTTCGTAGGCGGATGACAGCTGGTTAATGGAAAAAATAATTAAAATTTTTTTAAATTACATGTTTTCAGAATATTCTGTATATGGGGTTAGTAATCTGCAAGTGGTTATAAATATGTACGGAGTGAGGAGAAATTATTTAATTTTTTTCAATACGTTCAAAAACGCATAACTATATCAAAAAAGTTTTTTTCATTTGAACAATTATTTTATTAACTGTGAGTTTTAACCCTTTCTGTCCCAAATTAAATAAAAAAAAATTGTTTAAATTCACTAAATATTAAGAGGTTAGCATGAAACAAATACAAAAATTTATGATTTTGATTTTTTTTGAGTGATGCCATTTGGAGTCGTCGGGAGGAAAATAAGTGTGAATAATCAAAACAATTTATTTTCCGGTAGTAAGAGAACGGTGAACACTTCGATTTTAAATGAAATATTATGCTAGGTGAATCAATTTCATTGTTTTGTGAAACATAACGCAACTTTGCATTTTTCTCAAGAAACATTTTATTGCTATTTTGTTCCCACTGACTCCAAATGCAATAAGAAATTCGGCTATGTTTTTTCATTGGTCATAAGCAATCATAAATAACAACCAAATAAAAAGAAACACATTCAGGCACTTTCCCTTCATGAAAAATATTCGTGAAAATGTATTAATTGGCCAACGATACCATCTGCTCATAAAAACTGATTTGTAACGTCAACATTGCTGACAGCGCCATCCTACGGTTACATATGATGTTTCTACAGCACTCTGCAAAGTTTATAGACATATTTTGACCATTCAATTTACAGTGACCTTCAGTCTGACGATGATGCCAATTGGCAACACTGGGACAGAAATTAAAACCAAGTGCAAAATTTGTACCGAACAATTTCACCATATTATTAACACATCAAGCTATAATATTGCATCCAGTTCTGAGCTATGGTTAAAGTTAGTTCAAAATCGACAACAACATCTGTACCTACCGCAAAGATAGACATTATCATTAATACTACTACATCAGGCTTATTGGCTTGTCTCCCTTTCTCTCATTCTCATTTCTCCCGGAGCATATGGCAACAACGATGTCTCGTCTATACCGTATGAGTGTCGGAGCGCCACGTTATTCCTGTGGATATAGGCTAAGAACTTATAAGCTGGACAGGCTGACAGGCATTATGGTCTCTGCTGCCCCACGATACGCTCTACATTTGATATCAGGGACCTCTATACCCATCACGCGACTACAGGCATGCCTTTTTGAATCCCTCGGTTTTAACTTTAGCAATGTTCTTGAAGAAGACCTCATGCATTGCATTATCCTTTGCAGGCTGTAGGAGACTTTCACTCTCCGCAGCTTCAACGTGGTCTTTCTGCTGAATGGGTTATGCTGGATAACAGAGTTTGGGTTCTTCGTCAGTGTAAATACGAGACATTTCTTGCACGGATTGCTGTCTTTGAAAATAAATGCTCAAATCCCTGCATCTTCATGATCGCATATTAAGCAGAGAAGGGAATCTGAACTCCTGATACCTTTACAGGCTCCAACCAGTACCTACCGTTCTGTTATGTATTACACTCCAAGTCCAAAAGTCCACGGCCTTCCCGTTGTCTGGGGAAGTAAAACCGTGGAACAAACGATGTATAGGATGCAAGCTGCTATGAAGATGCATCATTTCGTGAGTTTTTACGTCGATTTGTCGCATCTCTTCCTGAGTCCATTTCATCACTACAAAGGAGAAAAGTATAATCGGAACGGCAAGCATATTAGTTGCAGCAACTTTGTTTTGAGAACAGGGAGCCCCTTCTAGAGATAACCCGCTCTGTTGGTACTCTGACTTGACTAGATCTCATTTTGAATTTTGAAATGATATTGCATTGTCATCTATTTAATTCATTAATGAGCTATGTCTGAAGTCAGTTTGAAATCGATTGCAAAATTTGTACCGATTAAATCAAATAAAAATGCTGATAACCACCAGGTGAACCAAAAAAACTGAGATGGACGAATATATTCAGATTATTTCTACATATTACAGGTTACATTTGGGCCACCATATACAAAATTGCAGAATTTGATGAATTCCGCAAACTTCTTCGCTGCGATCTGGTACATGATGTTCAAACTATCTATTCTCCGATATACGCTACCAAAATGACCTCCTTAACCTTAACAGAAATAACTTTGTCGGCGTAGTTCCACCAAACGACTGATATTTAGGAACTGATACTTTCTACAGCTCTCGTAAAATAATGAACGCAGGTATTGGAAAATTTTCATTGAAATCCGAGGCAAGAAGTTTTCAATATTGTTATTTGAAAAACTATATGCAGCTTCATTTCTAGGCTGAACTTTATCTTCATCACATCTTAATACCTTTTCCCAACCTTAACTGATGCACTTACTTTATCAGTTTCAAATTGAAGTTGCAATTCGTACAAACAACGGCCTGCAAAGATGGGTCTGCATAGCTGTTTTTTTCTGCATTCTCCGTCTTTACAATGATGAATATTTTGCATCAACTAGCCATGAAAATACCCTTTCTGTGCCAAAAAATTAAACAGAATATGAGCAGACGAAGAATCATTATTTGTAAAAAATGTAATCACAGTATTTACAGTGGTCTGGCAATGTTGCCTCGAGTAGGAAATAACCTTTGAATGTTACTTAACACCTGAAGTAGAAAATAAATGCTGAATTTGTTCAGACAAAGGCGACGAAATCGAGAATAAAAGCTGAATCGATCGCGTTGCTTCTATTGAAGTTCCATCAGCCAAGACAAAGTTAATTACTTGTTCATGAACAGACAATGATACTCAGCCCAGTGGAAATAATGAAAATTCCCGGAACCGAATGTACTGAGAACTTTCCAACTAACTCAGATTAGCTCTTGTTCTTCGATCACGTTTTCCACTGAGATTAATCCATCAAATCCAAGCAGACACTTTATTTACTCATTACGCTCTTGTATAGTATTGTCGCCCATTAGATGGGTGCCCAGTTGTGTGTAGCGGAGAGATAGGTAATAATGAAATTCAGGCGTATAAAGCTAAGTCTTTATCGAAGTCTGGTATCGGGAAGGCGTGTCTTAGACTCATTGTCACTGGGCATTCCTGAATAATACGACATTATCTCTTGCAATGCGCTAAAAATTCTAACTAGAACCCAGTGCTATTTACCAGTGGTGGAGAAGTAACCAGATAACAGATAATGCGAAGAACTTCGAAATATTGTTCCAGGGACTATAGTTTCGACTTACCACTAAAAGCGCCATTTCCAATGGTGTTTTTTCAAATGCATGAGATATTTTTAATAATCCTTTCTGAGATATAAGTGCAGAAAATGGAGTAATTACGTGAAATATTCATTTATTGTGGAACTTAACAGTAGAAAACGAACCGAAAACCAGAGAAACGAAAATAATGTTACAGAAATTGATGAAAGGTACTCGCCTATATTTCAGGGCCTGCACTATAATTCCATTATTATATAGATTGAACATTTGGTTTTATGGAGAAAATTATTTTCTTGACAGATAACATTGGACTTTTTCAAAAATATCTTATATAACCTTCATAAAAAATAGTTTTCAGCAAGTTTTGATAACGGAGCCATATTCATATAATATCCAAAAAGTCATCAAGTTATGAAAAAAGTACTTTTTTCTACATCCGGCGAAAAGAACCATGTTTACGCTTCAAAAAGAGTGCGCCAAGTTGCACTTTTCCAAGGAGTGAGCTTAGCGTATCAAAAATTTTTAAAATAGCTATTTGTGTTCAATAATTTGATTGTGATAATTATCTGATAATTTAAAGTTTTGAAAAGTATAACTTATGTAATTGAAAATAATTTTTCATGTCTAAAAGTACGCCATTCCGGTAATGGTAGGTATGGATGGTGACTGATGCGCTGCGACCTAATTAGATCTATTGTGCCCCATCTTCTTCCGTTATTTCAAGGTATTCTCGTTTACAGCAGCCCCTCAAACCCCAATTCTTGTATAGAAATTTAAGGATTTTGAGGGGGTCGATTCGTGGTATTTCCCCCACAGTCAGCTGGTGTGATCCCAGTATATTCAATCTCTTGTGAAGTACAGCATAACACTCCATCAATATAAGGTGTGGTGTTTATGGATGTTCCCCACAGAATCTGCATGTGCTGTCCTTCTCTAAGCGTAGCTTCCTTAGGTGTTCTTTGAGTCTGCAGTGTCCCGTCAGAAATACCGTCATTGTCTTCAGACTAGTTTTGCTGAGGTTAATCAGTGTCTTCGATCTTGCTCGGTTGAAGTTGCCGAGGAGATCTTTGGCCTGCCTTAGCCCTGGAAGTTTTTGCCGGTATGTTGCTCTTATTGCTTCTTCAGTTTTATTGAGTTCTTCTTGAAAGTAAGATTTTCTAAGAATGGTTCTGGCCCGATTAGTGGCTTTGATGCCGATTTCCGTACCAGGCTATCCGCTTGTTCATTGCCCTCCACTCCGACGTGCCCTGGTACCCAGAGGGGGATCACCTTGTTGTTCATGCCTAGATCATTAATTTGTGTAGGCATTCCCAGACCATCTTTGAGTTGATGTTATATGAGCTCAACGCTTTGATGGCTGCTTGACTATCTGAGAGGATTGCGATTTCCTTGTTCCGGTATTTCCCGTCGAGGTTGAATTGAATACACCTTTCTATGGCGAAAATTTCCGCTTGAAGGATACTGGGGAACTACCCCATGGGTTCGGAATATTTGCTGGCCCAAAGATTCCTGCTCCAGTTCCGTCTGGAGTTTTGGACCCGTCCGTGTACCATGTTATGGTATTCTCTCCCAGTGCTCGAATGGTCTATCCACTCTTGGTATTTAATTCCGTTCGAAAAAATTTCTCGAAAGTAAATTTCTCGGTAATTTCGTCAGTTGGGAGATCGGCAAGGTGTGCACTTTCGGTGGGGGTTGAGCCCATTACGTTGTGTGCTGTCCCTTTGAGTCCGACTTTATCTCCAAGCAGTTCTCCTCACCATGTTATGGAGAGGAGTGAGGTCCAGAATTACCGCTATTGCTGCTGTTGGAGTCGACCTCATTGCTCCTGTTATACAAAGCATGCTAGTCTTTAAACTTTCTCCAGGATTTTCTTTGTCATGGCGAGTTCGGTTCTGCCGTATCACACTACTGCTCCGTAGGTGATCATAGATCTCACTATCATGGTGTACATCCATCGCAGTATTGATGGGTTACAGCCCCCCTGTTTTTCCTGCAATGTTCCTGCACAGCATCAGTGCTGATTTTGCCTTGTTAACGATCTTTTCTACGTGTCTGTTCCAGAGTAGTTTTGAGTCTAGGGTAAGCCCTAGGTACTTCACCTCTTTCTTCCATTCTAAGTCTGCTCCGTCGAGACGAACAGCCCTTAGGTGCCGAAACTTTGTTCTCCTAGTAAATGGTACGTACCACTGTGGTTTTTGATGAGTTCTGAACCCCACACCATCTTCAGCCATTCCAGTAACTTAACTATGCTAATTGAAATGTGCGACCAACTTCTATCAAGAAATGGTTTGTTCAATAACATTCAGAGGTTTCAGTTTCATACGTTTCGCTAATTATAAATTATCTAAATTTGTTATTTATATGTGATTTTTGAAAAATATGAGCGTCTCGTTAATAACTTTTCCAATTTTATTCCTGACAATTCCTTAAGCTTTTAATACTCATGTCTCGGTATGTAATGTCTCTTTTCATCAACATTCCAATGGACCTTGCTATAAAAGAATATTCAAAAACGTTGAAATATAATTTCAGAAACCATGAGACCTTGAGAATTTTAAAAAGTTTTTTATTTTGTACATATTCTAGTTCTCTATTTCAATAACGATGAAGTGTTTTAAACACAGATACCTATATGGCTTCAATGGGTATTGTATAGTACCCATTCGCGCTGATTATATCATTATTTCAGAATTACTAGAGCAAAACTTAGACAAACAATATTTTCCTGTTTTCTTTTTGAAAAGCTTTGTGAACAATCTTTTCGAACCAATGAAAAATTTAATTTTAAAAAGGATACCCTCTATGATTGATTGAGAAAATATGCAATAAGACAAACCTCCTAACAAAACAAATAATCCTATAATAAAATACCCTCTGTGGACAACGTTTTTGGAAGACTGGCAACATTCTTATATAAAGAATTGTTCAAAATGGCATCTTTCAAAACACCATCGGGAACAGATTTGTTTCACGTTAATAAGCTGAAACTCTCAAGAATTGACAATCTAACGATGTATTTGAAATAAATTGCAATAATTGCACACAACGAATGCAAACGGGGTAATATTTAATAAAACGAATATTGGAACATAATAACAATACAAAAGAACTCACTGTCAACAATCCCACTTTTTATGTACAACACAATGAAAAAGATGGTCATGTATTCTTTATTTCGCAGCCCGTCACCCTTGATGTAACATGTCCATTAAAAATAATTTCAAGTGATAGTGATCATAGTGATATATATTTTGAATCATGATAGCATCAATACCAGAATGTAAATAGAAGGATTAAATACGAACTACTTCAAGGTGATAAATCAGATTCCTAAAATTATCTATCATTACAATATATTATTCTAGACCACCAGAGTTTTATTCGTCATCAAATATTCCTACAAAGGAATAAAAATATGTGGTATTGTCGATAGTTTCCATAAGTACATAAGATATATTTTGATATTTTTATTTCTTGTTCAAACATTTCAACACTTGTTATCCCATTGCTAATTTAATAAATTTCAACACGAGAAAATATTAGTTTTTCAAAGATATTGACTCAAGTCCCAACAAACTCGCTGAAAATGAAAATAAAATAGTGTTTGAGAATTTAATGGATTCTTTCATGATTTTTCTCATTATGTTATTTCAAAGAGTATATTTCAATTCTTGTATTTCTTTATTCAATATTTTTCTCGAGTTCGGAATAGTCTGACAAATATTTGAAGATGATATTCTCATGTATTTGTGACATCAGTTGGGTAAATAGGGTTTCGCGAGACTAATAGATTAGTCTTGGTCTTGTCTTGGTTTTGTTACAATTTTTTTTTGCTTACTTTACCTGTACAAATTGAAAATTGTTAAAGACTGAGAAATACGAAGTACCTATTATATGCTTATGAATAATTCAAATTTTAAGACAGATTTTGGTCCAAGACCAAGACTATCAAGACCAAGACTGAGCCAGTCTCGTCTTGGCCTTGAAACATCATAATACCTACATTTACCTTTAGAGATCAAGATCGAAACTGATCAGTCTTGGTTTTGGTCTTGGTCTCGCGAAGCCCTAGCTGGGTTCCTTTTGTTCACTTCTATATATAGGTGGTAAGAAGTTTTCCTTTGTCGCCAAATCGACATCTTTGGAGCGTCGGACTGCTGAAGATCCCTATTAAGCTTGTCGGACAATGGTGTCATTGAAAATCTCATTACATTTTTTTATTTTCATATAATAATCAGATTGCTGCCTGTCGCCAATCTAAGTAGTGATATCGACAAGTTTAGAGTGCGGAACAACCTAGAAGTACCGAACTTATTTGACTGATTTTTCTTATCACTCCAGATTTTGTACGATGGCTTGCGTACTAATACTTATGGGTTCTTACTTGGTTTATATTATTGGAAAGAATGAATGGTCGAAACATAGTTGTTGAATGTCATGAAATAATATACAGTGTAGACTCATCGTTTGAACCATGAAACGACCCTATTGAAATATTTTTCCGATGATAGCAATATAGTCCCTTTCATGAAAAATTCGAATAAGTGTTCCAAAATATCAGTGACGTTGTTTGTAAATATTCATTGTGAATTATAATTAGACGTTAATATACATTGTAAATTCTTGTTTTGATTCTATCCATGTAACGCCTCTGCTTATCCACTCCCAATCTATTCACCAACTACTACAGACGCGCTTGCATAGATGCCCCCCAATGTAACTCGCCTACTTTCTTTTTTTGTTTCGATGCACACCAAGTATGCAAATACCTAGCCCGATTGTGATATGTCATAACAACTCTCAAGATCGAATAGATAGCCTTTGAAAGTATTTGTGTGGATCTGACATAATCTTTCTCTTGTTTACATATGTTTAAATTCGAGTCGATTGTTTTAAAATGCGTGTCACTCAGTCGGTTGAAGTTTGGAACAATCGATTCTGTGGTTGTGTTTATCGGGAGTGAATACAGAGTGATTGATTGATTAGTGGACTGAGCGCATTTCTGATCTAATTATTTGTTGGTAGCTCATCGAAGAGAAATGCAGCAGGCTTCGGTCCATTTATCACTTGTCGAGTCATCTTCAGACTGGAGATTGCAACAGCTTCCATCTTGATTATCCATAACTGTGATTGGGATGATTTGACAGCAAAATTGGCGCTCTCCATATTATTATTATTATTTGGTTGAGTGGAAGAGCAAACATTTGTGTCAACAAGTGGTTGAACTCTACTATTTTATAAGAAACATCAAATATATTGGAAAAGAATGTAAAAATTATGAAAAATATCTTGCCAAAGAGCATTTATTATTATTATTATCGTTTGTTGAGCGAAATGATGAAACTGGAATGGTAATGTCTCAAAAAAACATTTGGAATACTCTGAAACCCATCACAATAATAAAAAAATACAATTTTCATTGCTTTTTAAGAAAAAGTACATTCTTGTAGCAAGAAGTTTAGGCTCTGCACTAAAACATGTTAACATAACAAAGTAAATAATAATGAGAAAGAAAAAGAGTATGAAAATGTATTCATATTTATTGAAACAATTCAGAAAGTATAAAAAGAATGAATCGATTGTAATGTTGTGATGAAGATATTCAAGACGAAAATACAAAACGTTTCGATAGCAGAATTGAGGTAATATTTTCATAATTCCGCATTTTTGTAGCCACAATTTAAAAGACATGCTACAGATTTAGTTCTGAATTCATTGACAAAATACAGGATTGTGACTTTCAAGTATCCATTAGGTATGGTAGAAAATTTTGCCAAGTTGGATCATATTCAAGCTCTACAAACTATCCATAAAAATGAATTGGAAGAAATATATCCGATTATTTATTTCGTCTATTAAATATCAGTCATCAACCAATCATACGTTTGTTTCCTATTTGACAGGACCCATCAACACGCTCTATTAGCGACTATTTGCATGGGACACAATAGTCACCGATTATTCAGCATGATACCTATATATCAAGGAACTTGTGCATCTGACAGTACTCTATCTAAATACTTCTTACGACAAATAGAATCAATCGTGTTGAAGCTCTATAAGTATTTGAAAATGAATCGGTTTGGAGAAACCAAAACCGAAGAGATAGATATGGTAATCGAGGCTACAATCCCTGACAAACACAGTGTCATTCATATGACCGATATGAGGAATTGGATTTAAGAAATGATCTCCATAAATATGACACGACCTTGATTAATTGTCGACTAATTTATTGCTGCTGACTTTCTCTTGAGTTTATTAATTTCCGTCGACATTATTTTGACATTAATATAATAATTAGAGATAAAAGCCCTCGAGCTTCGCTCTCGGGTTTTCATCAGATTATTAATGCCAAAATAATGTCTCGTTGAATTATTATAAAATACAGTCGAAATTTAGATGCAATAAAAATAGTCGACTAGTTATATCACCCTTGAATATTGATATAGCTATACGAATATTTTTCTGTGCTTCTTGCGAAAGATTATTTATCAAACTCCAACAAGTGAAAAGAATTTTGAGGTCTTTAGTAGGCCGAGAAAGGTTAACTGATACGGTCATATTACTCAGCATTGAAAAAGAAACAGCTTTTCCATTAGATTTCTAAGATGAAAATTAGGCCAATCGATAGAGAAGTTTTTCGTAACAAAAATACTAGTAGAAAACCGAATGTGTCTTCATATGAAAGACAGTGCCTTGTATTATTCTGTAATGTTTTGGACTTGCAACTGTCACTTATTTATTTGTCGTAAACAATTTCAACAATTTAAAAACAGAAAACGTGTTTCTTTTTAGTTTTTTGCTTATAAAATGAAAACTGATTCAGTAATCTGGTTGCTCCAACGAGAAATATTGTATATAATTAAAATACGAATGAAAAGAGATTTTTTACGACTCTATCGAATTATTAGTAACGGAAAAAACATTTTTTTTAACAAAAAACTGAGAAAAACTCGTTTTTTGGTTTTGAAATGTTTATAACAAATCAATAAATGAAAGTTGAGTGTACAAAATATAATAGAATATAACTACGGACTGTCTTTCATGTGATGGCACAGTCGATTTCCACTAGTATTTTTGTTAAAAATTCACTCATTTCATGCTCTATTGAATAATGGTGTATAATGATTTCGTAGTATTTATCACAAGAAAAGTACATCGTCAATATTTGATTATCTAGATCTAAAGTACTATGGAAATGGTTCTTGCAGTTTTTGTGATTAAGTTTATCATTGATGAGTACCTGTGCTGATATTGAATAATGTTTCTGAAACAAAACTTCTTTCGTTTGTGTTTTTCTTTGTTTCGTACTTTCAGAATTGTTTATCCCTATTTTCGAAAAAATAGATGATGAACTCTATTTCAGACATTCTATACTAAACCTAAACTATATTTTCTCATAATTCATCCATAAAACTAGTTGATTACTAACTCACAATTATACAGATCAAAACAAGAGAGTAGGATTGCTTAATAATTTTTCCCTCACTTATTGAAAACAGCTCCTACCGTCATAAAACTGATGAAAGAATCAATCCATTCATTGATTTTCAGGCATACTCTACTGATTATATGGCTTACTTGTCTCAACCCCACATGCATTTATTAGCTGCATGGTAGTTTTAGCTTGAACAGAGGAACACAGGAACAACAACATCTGCAAATCATGAGTTGAACTTTCCGAATGATAATAATTTCCGAAAATCCACAGATACTCTTAGAATAAATCGAATAAACCCCCAAGGCGACCAAATAATTCATTGGAATCATTCTTCACTTTGATACACCCTCACGAATGCACACCATCACTTTTAGACATATATGCATATTACTGGAAGTGCAAAGAGAAATTCATGTATTCGCGTTAAAGATCGTAAAGTTCAAACATCCAATTTTTATAATCAAATCACTTGATCTGTCATCTCTTTCTTGACACACCAGTTTTTCCTCTTTGCTTCTACTGTCTGCACTATATCTTCACATTCCATCATAATTTATCCACATTCCATCAATTCATTATCTCTGAATCAAATATACATCCGACCAACATCAGCTTGAATATGTTTATTGTCCTATTTCAAAATGATTTTTCTGCTATCTACCTTTTGTATTGTCCTTGTGGATGAATCTGTTTAGAAGTGAAAGGTCAAGATTGAAAAAATGAATTAAGAGTAGTCACGATACTTACATTAATTCACTAGAGAACTCGAATAAATCTGACAGTAAGATATTTGAACATTTACAAAAATAAACAGAAAAAATAGTAACTGAATTTTGAACGTAGAACTAGAAAATATTGAAGCAGCAGACTACTTTGGGAAATATTTTGAGTCTGTCTTTATAGAGCTCTACTATTGATAACAAAATTTTAGGAGAAACTAAACGGTTCATTAGCGAAGTTAGTATGGCAGACTATTTTCAAGCAGTTAAAAAACTCAATCTAAATAAATCAGCTGGTATTGACAGACTTTCATCATATATCATAAAAGGATGTGCAGAGTGGCTTCAGAAACCACTATGCTTCATTTTCAATCCATCTTGCTAAACAAGTATATTTCCTGAAATGTGAAAAGAGTCTGGTTACTTCCATTCATAAGTCTGGTATCACCTCAATCAAAAATTGCAGACCTATTTTCATGTGCGGAAGCCAAATTATTTGAGCAAATCATTCTTGCAAAGGTTTGGAATTCTGCCGAAAAAATTGTATGTCATGAACAACATATGGCAGATGATGCACAATAAGTTTGATATCATTTACAACTTTCAAAAAAATTTCGATAGTTATTCATGATGTATTACTGGGGAAACTAAAGGTTCTGACTACAGACTTGGTTGAAATCGTTTGTATCATATTTATCTAATGCCTATATAATAGCCTATTATTTGGCATCCCGTAATATTATATGACCTAGTCATAATCGATTACTAGTGTATCTATATATGAACAAACATAGTGTGTATCCAGAGTATAATGAAAGATTGCGATAATTAGTACCTGCTATATAATTTTCAAGAAATATATCAACTGTCAAAATCTCTCCTTAGGGTGAGATTGCCATGTCGTACAAGGCACTGAACGAGTTCTTTAAAATACCACTCATCCCGTCAGTAAATTTCTGTTCTCCTAACATGATTATGTTGAAAATCACGAATAACGCTCTCCAACTTTTCCAATCTCAGCTAAGTTTTGACCTTTCCCACCTGATGTTTTCCAACATATCACAACATTGAACTTGAATTACTTTGTGCTCCAATTGTATTGTATTTATTCTATATTATGTATTACTTCGACAACTCTATTATGTCTAGATTCATCTCGTTTCTCTTATGAAATAAAGTTCTTGTAACTTATTTGAGAAATAAATGGATAAATTCTCCTAAAAAATACTAACGTCCCCTCCTTCACATATATATCCTTCCCACCCCTATCTTTCAACGTCTGTGAGTCTCTCACTTTCATTATATTTATTCCATTTTCTCTTCATGTTATGTTAGTGTACCATTGTCTATGAGCTTACCATGAAATATAAGTGAATCACAAAGTTATGTTTATAAGTGCTTTCGTCACTTCCTATTGATATGAAAATTGCATTTTTTCTGATTTTTTACTTCGGAATTTGCACTGATAATTATGTAATTTTTTTAGGAAGGTTCTGAGCTCGTCATATTTCCTCCCCTTAACAAAAAGTGCAAAATTTGTACCACGTCAAGTTATTGACAATTTCAACAGGCATGTTGAGCAATATTTACCCTTTGTTCTATTCGATTTTCTGTTATTATTATTATCATCAAAACTGGGTAGAACTTCACAGTGCAAGTTTGAAATTGATATTCAACTTAGGACCATAAGTCATTCCAACAGCGACATATAATCGTTAAACGTCGCTAGTAGACTATATGAAGAATGTTTACCTTTCAACAAACTAACTGCTCACGATCGTAAAATCATATTGTTTTTATAATTTAATATTACTTCAAGACCCAGTGATGTTTTAGTCCAGCAAGCTTTCAACGCACCTCTGAATAGAGACATAAATCTCAAAGCTGAAGTTTTAAATTGATATTTCGTGCTCCGGTATCATTAGTTTGTGTACCTATATCATATTTCTCCAATTTCAAAACCACTCGCAATTTTCATTCACAACACAATGGCTATTTTACTAACAGTGTGTTTTTTTGCAGGTATGTACGTGACACCAACTTTATTTTATGGTAGCAGGAACTAGATATAAGTAACGTAAGTTAATTAAAATTAATTCGTATGTTCAGTTTTGTTGGATATTCGATGAAAATTCTACATTCCAATACCACTTTTCTGGCACGTCATGAAATCACAACAAAAAACTGTACATAGATGTCTGGATATGCAACGTCCTTTTCCTTCACCTTCGAGCATTTCATCACGATTGCATATAGGTTTGAATATGGTTTATTGGAAATTAATACCGAAAATAGAATAAATACCCCATATTCTATTTATTGTTTCTGAAATAGTCTTTACTACTCATAAATAAGGGTTATGTTTTTATTTATGGCTAGCAAAAATCAATTTTCTTCTTCTAATTTATAGTGTCAGAACGAAATATTGTTGAAAATCCGAATAGTTCAGATCAGTTAGCTTTCGTTCTACGAGTCTCTACACCGCCACCTTTTCAGATCTATTGTGTGTGCCCTCGAAATCGCTTAGAGTTCTCTATCTAATCCTGTGTTCGCTACGAGACTCAATAGGCTTGTTTTTAGAACTCTCACGTATCTGGGAGCTCTTGGTTTTTCTTCTCCCATCATTAGAAACCTTATTCTTGACAAGCCTTCGAAGTGGCATAGTATGTGTTCTGATGTTTCCTCTTCTTCCTGACAGACTGCATATAATTTTTCCTGCCAGACCGATATGTTTGGTGAGCATACAATGCCCTGTGAGAAGTCCTACTAATATTCTATTAGTGCTTCTCTTTTGACTTAGTAGATATTCTATGAATGTTGGCTGCGGTTGTTTGATGAACTCTTTGGTCTGTCTCATTCCTGGTGAATTATTCCACCATTCTTGAGATTTCTGTTGGATATATGATTTGGTGTTTGTTTTTAGTACAGCTTTTGCCATACCGCAGAACGCTTCTGAGCCATTCAGGGCCTTGCTTGCCCCCCTCACGGGCTGGTGAATCTGCCTTTACATTGCCTCTATTATAACCTGTGTGTGCTGGTTCTCAGGCTAGGATTAGTCTGTTCTGACTGTCCAGCTCTTTTAAGACTTCAGTGCAGTCCCAAACAAGTTTGAAGGCTTTCAAAAGCAGCTTGGCTGTCTGAGCAAAGGACAATGTTTTTTTCTGCAAACTCATGCCTTATTATCAATATCGTCGCGTATATACCTAAGCTCAATAAGATTTTCATCTTCAGCTTGGTTCCATAAATGCCTGCTCCTGAACCTTCATCAGTTTTTGAGCCATCCGTGTAGACAGCAATTTCCGCGTTTATGGGAGGTTTCTCCTTCCACTTATCTCTGTCTATTATACTTGTCTAGAAAGTTTCATCAAAGCTATATCTGGGAAGTATGCCTTCTGATAGCATTCTTATAACAGGGTTGTTTTCCAAGTCTTCGTACAGCTTGTTGTAGTTTCTCCTGTGGGTGTTGCTTATGGGTACTTGTCCTCTAAGCAACCTACTCGTGACTGACCTGGCTTCGCCTCGAATGTATATGTGTAGTGCAGTGGTTGAGCAAGACCTCTAATGCGGCTAATGCGGATGTTACTTCTCAGTGAAATTCTTTTCTTTCTTCAACCTCTTTCACTCTTACGACGAATCCAAAGAAGTCTCCAAGGAAATTGTGTGAGCCACGGAAGCCGAGGGCAATGTTTCTTAATGTGAGATCCCAAGCATGGTCAGGAATTAAACTATTATATCTGTCGTAGGTGGTGGTGTTGCTTGATTTCAATAATCAATAGTACTTATTCGTTGCAGTTCTTTTTTTCAACCTGAAAAATTAATTTACATCAAGGAAAACATTTGAAAGAAAATCGTTTATTTCCTCTACGGCTTCAGTCTAGTTTGATAGACACACAAATATTTCGGGTTGATATCATGCTTGAATTTATTCAAAAGGTGCCTCCACCAAAACACAATTTTCACATCAGCAATTAGACGAAAAAAAATGTCAACTATTAAACACGACCCCGAAGGCGTGTAAACGTAAAATTATCAAAAACGCAGTTATTGAAATTCAAAGTAGGAACAGTGATGTCGCTGCGGTTGTCACAGCTAAGTAGATGATGAATTTTTTCCCCCAAATGAATTGATTGAATAATGGTCGACTGACACTGTTTGTAAACTTGTTGGTACGGTTTTTTTGATGATGAATTGCGGTGACCTGTTATTTTTAATAGAGCTTGTTCTTCAATTCCGCTCTTTCTTAATCAGCTAACTGCTGCAGCTCGTTTGGAGTGATTTGTAATTTTGACACGTTTGACATCTATACCAATGCGTTGGGCTGAGCATTTGGAAATTCCATTAATTCCGATCGGCATATTCTTATACCCACCTTCAGAATCTTTCTTCTTCCAGAAGGGATTTGGTGTACGAAATACTTTGTCCAATGTTGATGCACCAGATTTTCTCTTTTCGTGTTGTGCTTGTAGGATTTTACGTTTAGCATTACGTGCAGCTCCTGATGTATTAAAGTGAACGTCGGTGAAAGGGTTAAATACAATATTAAATTCGTTATAATAATAATATATTACTTACTTTGTAGCATTTTAGCGGTGGTGTTGAAAATTATTTGAACTACTGCTTCTTTACTTTTTTGCATACTAAATGCTCAATCTTGCAATATTACATTCAATTCCTCGATGGGAGTATCTGGCTCAATTTTATATCTTTTTGCATTGGAAAATGTAGAAAATTGTCGCCAAATTGATGATTGCGTCGCAATGAAACCGCGATAATGAATAAGTGAAAAAAACAGTTGCAGCTAACTTTTGCCGCTGTCAAAGTGACAATTGCACCATGGCATATGCGATTTTTTATACATGAGCTGAATTTTCAGTAATATAAACGAATGTGAACCATTTGTACGATAAGAGCTAATACTGAATTTACAGAATAAACAGTTTATCAACTGTTGCACTTATCTTATCGACAGGATATTCCTGAGGAAATTTGTGATTCCGGAACAGCTTTCAGTCAAAAAACGACAATAAAGTATTCTGCATTGCAATGGTCTCTTCGAATAGAAGAAGCATCGGCTACATAAATTCAACATTCTGAGTGTGGATTTTCCTCCCACTGGGAAATTTTTATGTTTTGAAAATGAAAACTACTTTCAGTATAGCTGCCGTTCATATCAACATTTTCGTAGATCCTTTACTGCTCAGGGGGATTTCTTGTCACACATTTCTCACAACGTTCTTTCTTCTTTGTTCAATCACTGGTAGGTCAGTGAAAACATCTAGTCGCTCAAAAGTCACAATTACGATAAGGTATAATACCTTCCTCAACACTTCCAATCGCCATCGCTGATTCATTATAAAAACAAACGCCGTCGAATTATCCGTTACGGTAACGGAACTACTTTCTTCGTATCGTTGTTATGTATACGCACAAAAGTAGACATGATTCAATTTTTGGGAGTCTAATCAAGAGGCGGTAGTCGACCGCTTCGAGCAGTCTCGCGATTGGCTCGCTTCGTACGCCGAGAGAGCTACTGGTTGGTTCGCTCGCCACTTCAGTCACATAATAATGATAATAATAACAGTATTAACAGTCGAGGTAATGATGAGCAGAGACTATCGTGGTAATTGCCAAGACAGCATGGCTTCTCTGTTTCGCATATAGTTTCTACGTAGGGCGGCTTAATTTCTTCAGCAGTGGCGTGCGTAGGAAAGCATATGGTCGAAATGATCGTAACATAATCGTTTAAGTATATTAGTCGGTAAATCTGAATTATCTAAGTTTGCAGATCTCTGCTGGTGGATTCGCAGAGTTCGATGCTGGATTTATGCTGAAGTTTTAAGTCGCAATTCATAAGAATATTCGTCAATGATGAATATTTGAATAGTTCAATCTAACCAATTATTGACGAACATTCCTATAACTTAAGACTTGAACCTTCAGCATAAATTTAGCCTGAATAGATCATAAAATCCTTTCCAACAACATCAAATATTGATGAACTCAACTTGAAGAATTTTAGTGTTCCGAACAGTTCCGTCATTTCAGTTTCAGTAACTGAAGAGGAAGTTTTGGATGTGATAAGGTCACTAAAAAACTCCAAGTGCTTAAAAGCAAATGAACTAAACAGTGAAATAATCAAGGAATTCTCCAACATCATATTGCAACCCCTCACTGAACTGATTGATCTCATATTCGCTTCAGGTTTATTTCCTGATGAATTTAAAGTAAAGGTTACTTCCCTATTGAAAAAATGAGATATTTCACTTGTCGACAATTATCGTCCAATTTATATTATATCTTTATTTGGTGAAATAAATGAAAAGTAACTTGTGACATCTACAGTCACTAACTAGTTCGAAACTTAATTCGACACGAACCATAGAATCCAAAGGTAGATGTTCACCTACAACTTTGAAATAGTTGAAATAAATTTTAAACAACTTCCAAACGCATACAATTTCAATGATTCGCAATTTGGTTTTCGTAAGGACTGCACTATGACGCAGGCTGTTTTGAAAATCGTTAGCGATGTATAGTCGAAGGCATTGAGCTTGGGCACCACACAGCACTTATACTCTGTGATCTATGCAAAGCCTTCGATTGCGTCTTTCATGCTGTAACTACTAATAATTCAACTTCAAATTACAAATTTGTGAAGCACGGTGTTCCTCACGGATCAGTCTTGGGGCCACTCTTGTTTATCATTTATGTGAATAGTATCAGTCGTTTTTCATTTACTCCAATATAAGTATTCATCAGAACTTGAGAGAGTAACTGAAGCGATTAGTAAGGTAGGAACGTGATTTCCTGCAAACAAACAAAAACTAAATTTTGATAAAACTCAAAAACTAAAATCTTCAACTAGCATTGCAAAATTACTAGGAGTCATTGTGGACAGCAATCTCAATTGGAATAATCACGTCGAACAATTGAGCAGTAATTTGTGTAGCACACTTTTCCATTTACGTCAACTAAAGGATATCACCAGATGGGATACACTATAAACTACTATTTCTTCCTTTTCCACCCTCACATTAGTTACGGTATCATTTTATGGGAAAACTCAAGTGGCGCTAGAAATATTTTTTTTAAAGAGAGCAATCAGAATCATCACAAATTCAGGCTATAGAGATTATTACCAACCCTATATCTTTACAATGTCTTGGTAGAAATTCATAAGAACGCAAATATGCTAATCAAGCAATGTGACGTGCATGACCATAATACCAGATCTACTTAGACCTATTTTGCACCTCACAAGGTCTGCCCAGGGTTAAATGTATGAATTCCATAGTCCATATTATTTTCCACCAAAAATATTGGATTCAACATAGAACATAGAACATAGATGAATACCTAGTCAATAATTTCAAATTCTGGAGCGTTAACTTCTCCTATGGTTAGAATGTTTGTTTTCACTAGCATGGCAGTTCATAAAAAAATCCAACGATTCACATAATCAAAAGCAAAAGAAAAGTCAAAACATTACTTGATCTCTCTGGAAGTCTAGCTTTTCGGCGATTTTTATAAAGCCTTGAGAGGAAATATATGGGTAATAAAAATTCACTTAACTATAATCCACTAATTTATTCAGACTAGTTAAATATAGTTTTTAATTTATTTTAACCAACTCTAGTAAATTATGTTACCCTTATTATTCTTACAATGTAACGAAAGTTTCTACACTTCAAAGGGTAGATATTCTACTATTTTCATTTTAAATTCATTTAATAAAGCTCAAAATATTACGATGGATGTATGATTGAATATTCTATTACGAATTTAGTAAAAGTATGTAAAATTTATGTGGATGAGTTTAAGACATTTTTTCCCGAACTTTGCCAACGCGCAACGTTTAGAAAAATTCAGATGAGACTTAAGATTTATTCTAGTAGTAGTTTGATAATTATAGCAAAGCTTAATAGTGTTAATATTTCTGACATGCTGTATATAGTGATCTGTTTGAAATTTTGTGTAATATATCTGGTTACCAGCGAAATATTATGATACGAAATAATAATCCCTGGTGACAACCTAGGAACAAATTCTAGCAGCAAATTTAAAATTAGCAAAATACGGCTACATAATAATAATATCACAGGCTATGCCTTTGGGTACACTCAACGAGTATTTATGAGCTAGTATTATTATTATTATTATTATTATTATTATTTTATCAATGATTTCACAATCAGTGTTTAAATATCGAAACCTCTTAGACGCGAATATTTATAACTTCTTGTACCTATAAGTAAAATGCCACCCGGTCTAACTAGGACTATATACTGAATAACCAAAATTTTATAACTGTTATTTTTAGCCTAATGTTTTTGTAGATACAACGGTTAAATTAAAACGTTTTCAATTTACGTGTGATTTCCGATTTCGATTAGGTATTCGCTTTTTCATATCCGCGAACAATGCGGTGAATTTCAAATAATCTTTGAAACTGCCAGAATACTACTCAACACAGGTTGCTTTCACGCTCAATTATTCCTAATGAATGAATTAGTTGCTCTTTAGTTCACAACCATGGGAAACAACGCATATTTCCTTGTTTATTTTTTTAATGTACCTATTTTTGTTATAAGTTTTGTTACATCACTAACTACAGATGTACCTATTTATGGAAGTACTTAAAAAGGATAACTGGAAATTCTATAAATGATTTTGCATAAATGCTTGCTTTCAGTAATAAATACTACAGGGTGTTTCTGAATTCAATACAAATATTTCAAGTGCGCATTCCTGTAGTCAAAGAAAGACTTTTTTTCCTTTAACATGTTTCCTGAAATTACCTCCTTCAAGCTACAGACGTCGCAAGTTCCCAGAAAAAAATCATAAATTTTGAATTGTGGCTACAATTATGTAACAAATGTTCGGAAAACTCACAGGGCCTTGGTTTTTGGTACCTCTGTTCATTTCTTGCTTCAAAAATATAGTAATTCTGATGCAAAGAGGTGAATGAGGGTTGTCTACAATTTTTATAGCTAAAATTTATCAAAAAATGTTTATTTGAATAATTTTTCATTTCAAGGTACAAGAAACAAAAAAACTTACGCTAAACCGAAAAACACAAACGGCACAAAAGTCAATCAAAGTGCTGTTACAATTTGAACATCAAATGTATCAAAATGGGAAATAAGTAAAAAGTCAAAGCCAACTGAGTATTTTAGTTTGTTACTTCAATATCCCCCTTCCATTTATCAGCGATTTTCCTGAAAACGGTTAGGCAATTCAAAAAAATGCGTGAGACCAAAATTTTAGATTTGTTCATGGCCAACTTAATTGTTATGGACAAATGTTTATTTTGCGTACATAAAAAATTCACCTCTTTAAATCAGATAACTTGAAACAATCCATTTGTTTATCTATTGTTAGAGAAATTTATCGAAAAATGAATATTTGAAACCTTTGGTATGAATAAAATTCAAGAAATAGAAACTACCCAAATCTACGCCAATTTCCGAATTTCTTAATTGACTGAAATTAATTTTGTACTACTAACTTTCCCTTATTTGTTTAACGTTCCTGCATATAGTATAACAGAAGCTTTCTTTATAATTGAACAGCGTTTTGTCACATTAGATACGACCGAGCGAAATCGTTAATGTTATTAAATATATGGGAACGTTGGGCTCTATTGTCAAGAAATTAGAATTATACTTCGCAGAATTGAAGATTTTCATCTCACCCTAGTTTTTCAATCGTTTTTCCTCCCTTGGATGTTATGCTTTTACTTTTTCTCTTCACAGGATGTAATTGGAACTACATTCGTAAAGTTAATACTTGCTTGGTTATCAACTCAAGAAATTCGTCAATTTGACGAGGCTAGAAGAGCCCGTTTATGAATTTTTATAAATGAAAGACAGGATTCACCAACAATTGAATACTTATTATTAATTCATACTGAAATTGAATTATTCCTCATATTTAAATTTAAGTTGAAACCAGAAGACTTATGAAAAGATACCAGAATTTACACAACACAACACAATTAACTAAAAGATCACATCTGGAGTGATCCGAGTTGAAACTACGACTGCCCCTTATTTTAAAGGACCCTTCGAATTTCGAAAGTTGGACTATTAAGATATCTTGCCTCTCATAGAATGAACACATGCAAACCATAAAAATTCTGGAATTTCCCTGTTTATGAGATTTTCGTTTTCCACTTTTTTTTAATATAATCTCACCATTATTCATTCATCAAAGAATCTTTTGTAACATTTATTTAGAGGAGTTAAGGTTAAAGATCGAGTTGAAAACTGAAACTGTAATTTGATGCTTTCTCGACTTAAACATAATATTAACGACCGGAGACAATATATTCTCCGCAGGTAATGATTTTAAATAACATATTTGGTCTTATTAATTTCATCTATGCGTTTGCTTACAATAGAATCGCCAAATATCACATGAGTGTAATTTTATGATCTTTTCTCCAAATGTCTATAAATGAACTTTTACTCAGAAATACGTATTTCGGAGCAAGAAATGCAAACTGTGAATTATCTCGCAGCCACTACTGGAGCATTGATATTAAAAACAACTTCTACATAATTTCACTAAACACCGACCGCCATATCTTTTCAGGAAAACTAGTTTTTTTGTAAGAATGATATTTCAAACAAAATAATTGCATATTGAATCAAAATTCCGTGAGAGTAGAAAATTATATCGTGCATAATTATTGTTAAAAACATCGTAGCGGTGCCGGTATAAATTGTTGGGCTTGGTTTTGGCTGTAAAATATATGCCGGGTGATTGGTGGTAGTGTATTAAGTTGCGCGGGGAATGTTGATTACAAAAAATCGAATAATGATAACTAAGTATTTGCGGATCATGTTCACTGACGAATTACGTTACAACGAATCAAATCACGTTTTCATGCATGGGAAGAATAATACGCGTTGAATCTAGCATTTTATATGAACCAACATGAATATGCTTCCATGAAGGAAGAAGAAAAATGCATTCGTAGAAAATTATAGCCAGGCGACGAGGCGCTTCCCACCTAGTCACCTGATGCAACATCAAAGATTTATTTAAATAGCAGTATAATCTATATAGTTAAATACATTTAAAGCTCAATCGTATCATTGTCGACGTGTCAACGTGTTAGCGTGCCGTAAACATCATAGTCTTTATAAAACTAAATTGAAACTGGCGAAAATCATGGCAAATATTGACATTCCTGAAAAAATACTTGTAAGATTAGATTTGCTTCGGGATAAATCAAAAATCCATTACGACAAAGAAAACCTTCAGTTTTGTGAGTGGCGAAATACAGAACAGGTTCAAGGTGCTGGAGAAACGGTTTTACTTGCTTATTTTGGGAAACTCTGTAGAAATGTACCAACAGTTCTCATTGTAGGAGAATTGATGATACTTTTCAGTTGCTGTAATAGGAATCGATATGACTACTCCAGCTTAGTTTGACGCCTACTGTTATTCCTAATAATTTTGCACTAATGTTTATTTCGCTGCTGGTACTAGGAGTTGTTTTTGTCGAGATTAACTTTTGTGATCCAATTCTGTTTAATTTTGCTGGGAAACATATTTCTGTCCTATTGAATAATTCTTCTGTTGAGCTTGTCTTTTGCTGTATATTCTGAGGTTACGAATGATGTATCGCAAGCAAATGGGTAAACGGAAAAAAAATCTGGAAAAAAGAACCCGGAAAAAATACCCTCGAAAAAAAAACCGAAAAAACCCCACCGGAAAGAAAAGGGAAAAAATACCCCCAGGAAAAAAAAACGGAAAAAATACCCCTATATGCGATAACAATGGCCAGTACACAAAATGTAATGAAATTTCAACTGTCATGTTGAAGAAACTAGACCATACTTGATTCATTTTACAATACAGAAGGGTGAAACAACAGATTTTCCAGCCTTGCAAAAAGGCAGGTTAGTTCGTTCAGGAACAATCGAGTCACAAAAATATAAAAAATCGTCTTTTTTGGTCGTCGACGATGAACAGGATAGGTTAAAACTTTTATTGGTATTGTAAAATGAATCAAATATGGTTTCTTTAACATGACACAGTTGAAATTCCATTACTTTTTGTGTACTGGTCATTGTTATCGCATAAAGGGGCATTTTTCCGGGTTTTATTTCCTAGATTCAGCAAATGAGATGCATTTGATATGATTTGCAAGTATTCAGAGATATAATTTGCATAGATGAAAAATAATAATAGCAATGAGCCTTGAGGAACCTTTTACTTTTGACTATTTTGTAATCAGATTTGACATTATTCATACTGACACACTGTAGACGGTTTCTCAGATATAACTGCATGAGAGATGAAGCAATTCCCTGAATTTCCCAAGTCCCAACTTTTGCAGGTAGGATATCATGCATGAGAGACACAATCGAAGGCCTTTTTCCTTGCTCCTGATCTTCGATTATGTCATCAATAGTATTTTGTATAGCGTGTATTGTAGACCTTGAAAAAAGGAATAATACAAGTCATTAGCTAGTATAGGCAACGCTGATCTATGCCTTCTAACTCTTGTTATGAAATAAATAATGCAGTAATTCATACTAGTCATTTACCAACAATATTTCAATAAAAACAATTCTGCGAAGAAAATTTTAACAAACTGTTTTGAATTTGGGCTATTCAATTGAGCACCCAGCACGGGTTAGAAATGTTGCCATTCTATACTAATGTAGACGAACGCCAATAACTATTACCAAAAAGTACATGCTGTATTCCCGTTGGAAATTAACTTAAAGATGTAGAACTACATCAATGAGGAACAATTTTTATTGAATAACCGATTCATTCTAGGTTATTCTCAGTGAAAATTTTCTAGCTTGATTCACATCGTTGACCAGTTCAAATTGCCCGCCACTGAGCATATTCCTTCCTAATCGTAGATCATGTAGTCAAGTGGAACTCAGATCGAACAGCTAGAAATTCTCAGAATATAATGAGAATAAAAAACGTCTCTTCGCTTTGTCTCAAATTGTAGTTATAATACACGTTTCATTGTGGTTAAGGAGTTCGTAATGAGAGATATCACGCTTTGTTTTACCTCATCAGAATCAATGCTTGTACAAAATATAAATTGATTTTTTGTTTGGATTTGTTCACGGAAAGATTTGATTAGATTTTTTATCGGCGTTGACTATTTGATTTACCACTAGACCGATGCGGGGTCAATGATATATGAAAAACTCATTCGATAGAGATTCGAGAGATATTCAATATTTTATTGATCCATTTCCTGAGATACTGAAATAATTCGTTTCAAATATATTTTCAGTTACATTACTGAAGTCTGTAACATATGGATTTTTTTTTATAGACTTACATGGAATTGGACTTTGGTATTGGTCTTTGCTACGGTTAGACCAAAAATATTATTGCCTCTTACTATCTGTCATTCGTTTCCTTTCAAAGTGCACATTTTTTTACCAAATTTCGAAAAATTCATTCAATCTATGACGAATTTATTATTTTTTGCAATCTCTTATCATTAATATGTTTATCGTATCATTGAAAATTAAACCTCCTTCCTTTATCCGGAAGCAAATCTAATCTTACAGTTGTTAGCAGCCGCAAATAAATTTTCAGGAATATTAATATCTGCCATGATTTTCGCCACAGTTTTGAATAAGTTCTAGTTAAGACTATATTCATTTTTAAATTATCACATCATCGTTCTCAATGATACGATAAAGCTTTGAATGTAACTAGATTATCATGCAATTTAAATAAATTTGGAAAGTTGCATCAGGTGACCCGGCGCGAAACGCCTCGTTGCCTGGCATCATCCTCGATTACATTAGCTAAATTTCAGAATTGATTTTATGTACACCTGTGAATGTCCTAGGAAGTTATTATCCTTTCTGACTTGCAACCAATATAATACGTCTGTATATTAAGTAGGTAGTTATTAAAGTTATTTTGTATTCTTTTTCGGTTTCATGTCTTTCTCAGCTCACCAGCGTCGATGACGGAGTTACTGGAGAAAGTACCCTCCTTATGACTGTATTTTTTCATGTGAAGAACGGTGTAGTACCAGAATATTAGAAAAACCCCAATTTTAAATAATTTTCGCTGGAAGTACTCCTCAGAAGAAAAACCTATCGACTAGCCTGTCTCAACTGGTATCATATCAAGCCAATAAATAATATCTCACTTTCATTAAACTGGGTTCTTTATTAGCTTCACTGAAGAACAACTGCATGCTGAAAAGTTGCGTTTATTTGGTACACTCCGGTATATAGCGATGTAGGAATGGATTGACATATGACATACTCTTAAACAAATTTAACGACAAAAATTGTTGTTGTTAAAATTGATATTTCCATCAACCAGCTGCATACACTCTTGAGAGTACAACCCCCTATCAGCCCTTACCTTTTAACGTGTGATGTCATGCACGAGACCGATGACCATGCTGGGAATCGAACCCATGACCCTTAGGTTAAGAGACAAGCGTTCTACCATCATGACCATCACGGCCCATAAATGGCATGAATGTTAGACAATTCAGTCATTTATCTGTCATTCGTGTAATTTATGTGGTCCTATTCGTATGTCATATATCAACTCATTCCTCCACAAGTACCAGAATGGACCAAATGATACGCAACTGGTTGATGGAAGAAGAAACAAGAACCAAATGTGAATCGACCTTTATACAATTAAACTACTGCTTCGTATCATCCTACGCCGGTGCATTTACAGTGTGAGATAGTAGCTTCTCACATCTATAGTAAAGTACTACTTCATTGTTCTCCCTGCCGAGAAATTATGACGCTCTCGTGGATTTTTGAGTGAGAACAATCGCTACCTATTTTTGCGCTCTTGACGTCGATACGGCCGTTTTTAGATTGGCAGACTTCCGCGATGTAATCTAGATTGGACTAATCATAACAAATTATGCAGTTATCGATTGAAACGGTTATGCAAATAACGGCTAACAGGACGACCAGAAGAAGAAAACTTTAGCTTCTCGCGTCTTCTAGCAATTTTGATTGAGTTTTTGTCAGAAAGTGATTAGTATTAATCACGAGAGTAAGTATCTGAATTTATGCGGAACTGAATGCACAGCCTTATTCCGAATATTGATCCCATTTCTTAGCGAAAATCAAAGAACTGCTCATCATTCTATTTATCGTTTTCAGTTTGTGCATCTATCGTCTGCAATTTGTCCAAATTTTTTTATTTTTTATGCTAAAAACCCATCTTTTTCTGTCCTTTGAAAGAAATATACTAAAATCATGTATAACCATAGGGTCACAGGTGTCATAACCATAGGGATTCCTACACAAGTAAATTATGTAAAATATCATTTACAGTGTCATTCAAACAGTTGGCATCACATAAGGAAAAACTTAAAAATTGTTTTGCTTTAAAAATGATAAAAATGGATGAGGGGTCACATTACTATGAATTTTTTCACGAAAATCGCTTGAAATAGAGTTATCTCTTTAAATTTAAAAGAATCTCAAGACTATTTCAAGTGTACGCATACATCTCAAATTTGAACGTTCTATTTGCCATCTGTTCTACGATATTTATTATACATAAAAAAATATTTCGACAAACTTTTTAGTAACTTTTAATGGCTATATTCATATTGATTAATATACGTTTTTCTTCAAAAATATTATGAGGAAACCTTTTGAAATTTCTGTTGTGTTTTAGTTGATGTTTTGCTAGGTATTTGGTACCGAAATCATGCCAAGCTCAAAATTTAAAAAATCATCTATTTTACGTACCTGTGTGACCAAATTTGAGAAATTTTCATAAAACAAATTTTAACCGATGGCGGGAGTCACGTGACAACGTCTAGGTGATTTTCCTTATTTTTTAAAGCAAAATTTAACTTTTAGTCGAATATCAAAATGAATTATTATTAAACTTCTACTCGTATAATGCAAACTTTTTGATGGACACTGTATATTTGGGATAACTAAATGACTAGAATATATTTATAATTTTGACTATCGGTGTGTGGAGTTTCAGCTAATGAGGAATATGGAGTGAAATCAGTCAGTTTTCAATGTTAAATCCATTAAAATTATACCTATCCATCCAAAGAAAACTGGTTCGAAATAAAAAATGCTTCTATACGATAATCAATCAATAATAATCAGTACTTGCACATACCAAACCGAAAAATGCTGATAATGTTCAAGAAATTGTGATTACAATATACCTTTCTCTTGTAGTGGAAGTAATATAGATGAAACATAAAGATCATTGACTGTTGTTTAGGAGAACCAAAGATATTATAAGATACCCAAAATAACTAGACTGGTTCAAAAATATTGATTAAGTTGCCCTTCTACACCTGTGCAGATCTTTTGATTTTTAATTTTGTCATTTTCAAACTGTGGAAGGCTGAAATTTCTAAAGAAACGAATTTCTGTCACCAAATCAAACTTTCGATCAGTGATTGAAAAAATCTTCCAGTGCAGCTTAGGTGCACGATTGAATACAGTGCCCGGACTCCGATGATTAGAAATGTTTTATAGAATCGAAATGTGACGTCATATTCGAAATATCGGTACTATGCTTCCCATTCCTAACGTTCGAATATGACGTCACATTCTCGACACATTTCGATGCTATGAAACATTTCTGATCATCGGAGTCCCAGTGCTGGATTAAAACGAGAGAGAAGAACTTTCTATACCCTTATACAGACCTTAATATCATTCTTGATCTGTCGTCCTTGAAATAATTTTTCAATTTAAAGTAAGTTGATTCAGAAATCTCGGATAAGTCAAATATTCAGCTGAATAAATAACTAGATAGCTGAATATCAAACATGAGACAAATGTCTGGCATGAAAACAACTAGTGTCCTCGCTAATACCATAACGGACTTTTCTACCATGGAGGAACAAACTCATTCGTCATTTTTTTATGTGGTCAGTATCGCCTAGATCCTGAAGGTTTTGTCGGAAACATGTTTATGTGTTTGTCTAACACCGAAATGATTACTTATGCAGTGAAACTGAATTGAAATAAACATTGTTACCATATTCATTAGCCCCTCTGTCGGATCCATTTCAATATTTCTTATACTTATTACTAGGCATATGTAGCTACCAATATAAAGCACTCGAGTAATAAATAGTACTGTCTTAGTAAATAATTCTCAATCGCTGAACAATAATTACGCATTTATTACATTTTATCTTGTCACCGTTGTAAATTACTCGCCACTCAAAGAATTTCTTACAAGTCCCATAGTTCGATAATTAGCATAATGAGATAAATGAATGATTAATTGGTTGAAAGAATCAGTTTATTCAAGAAGTACTGCCAACAATTAAAATATTCATTTATTCTCATATTAATAATCATATTTTTTCAAAAGTTTATATGAGTGCGATTTGAAGATTACACGAGACACACCTAGGTAGTCAACAACCGCATGAAGTACCGACACGTCTGTAAAAAAGCTTTATCAGGACGGATACTGGAATATCATGAATTCGTACCAGGTGGTGAGAAACTGCAATGTCAAAATACATTTATTTGTTAAGTCATCATTCTTTGGGCATTATTTATCTATACATTTTCCTTTCAGAGTTTCTTTCCACATTAGATATGAATTTCAATGAAGAAGAAACATTTTTCTGTGAAGATTTTCAACTCAAAAAGATACGTATCAATCCATTCCACAATGTTCTGCAAAGTAGGGTTAATTGTTAAAAAAAATGGTTGATTTGATTTATATTCTGGATATACAGCAGTTGTTTTGGAAGCATAATCTTATGAAGAAGCAATGAACGCTGTGGATGCTGCTGAATAGACTTATATATGATGAGTTTAAATCAACAGACATACAACCAAAATTGCCAAAAAAATAATTATGACAACAATACAATATCAATTATTGCTTGCTGATCCATGTTCCACTCTGCAAATATCATCAGAAGCTTTTATGGAAGGCAATTTTCCGTATCGAGATCCCTGTTGTTCGTAGTAGCAATCATTTTTGGTTTCCCTTTATATATCGCTGCATGCGTGAAGGAACAAAAGATATTATTTGTATGCTGGTTATTTTTGGCTGAAATACGAAATTTTCCAAATCTTAGGATTTCTTTATTGATCGCCAATCCAAGTGCAATTTGTTTGAAGACAATATTCAGAGATTCACCATCGCACCAAACATGAAATATCGACAACTATACCGAAAAGAAGTCATATTTGTATCGTTTATACAGATTGATCACTGAACTGCTGATATCTTTACGAAACCCTTGACAAGAGAGAATTGGAGATCTTGAACTTACTACATACGTAGTACGAGCTGAATGAATATTAGTTTTTGGTTTCTATAAATTCATCATGAATATGTTTATTTTACCTTTTTTTTTTTGTTAATGCAATCTAGTTTTAATGTCTTTCATAATTCTTTTCCATCAATTCATTTTCAATATTTTCAGAAACGACACAAGACTAGAGAGGAATGGTCATCACTCTGGTGTCATTAGTATGTGCATTTTATCTCAAAATCAGACATAACATACTTGGAATGTATCATTGTGCATCATAAGAAATGTCCAAATTTTCAATATTCTCGGTACTTCTGTCACTTTTGAGTCATTCAAATAGTCAAACGGGTTGAAGTATATGATAATTATTTCCTCTATCCCAATTCTTTGTTTTGAAGGCGTTATTCTTACTTTGCTCGCCAGATGAAGCGGAAACTGAATCATTTTCATTTCTTGAAACAAAGGATTCGAACAGCTGGCAGAAAAATAATGGTGGTTTCAGTGTCATCTGTACGTCTCTGGTACTGATGATGGACAAGACTTCACACAATTTCAACTTCAATAAAGCACAAGTTTCTGAAAAATATAATTTATGTCCAAGCGGTAGTACAAATGTAGTTGTTTCATGTCCGATATGCATCGTCCTTATGTCCTACGTTGTCATTTAACGCCAACATTTTTGTCATTTATGTCCAATAATATCCGCACATTCGTGATAAAACCGTGCATTCATCGAACGATGATTTGTTTTTCGTTGTTGCAAATAAAGAGTAAGAGTAGGGAGATATTTTCAACATCTCCTGCAGGGGTTTTCGCTATATACCAAACAAAATGAGAAATGTATAATTCATCGAAAATAATAACTGAAAATGACTGTAGCTGAATCAAGACAGCGGTTGTTAGAATTTGACTTGAAGCTATACTTTCGAATCAATTACCTACCACTTCGTATCTAAAATTTTCCGAAGTGAAACTGAAGTATTTATAGCCGAATAACACTGCTATGAAATACAATTAGATGAATAACAAGTGTTTGATTATACTCATTATTTCAGGCATTTAGTTGCGGACAAAGTTGTGTCGAATATTGAAGCGGGGTCAATTTTTCGAATATAGGACAAAAATCTACAGTTCCTCCGTTATGGTAATTATGAACAGACACTGAATGCAGAAAAGTTCACAGTTACTTTAAAAGGATAGTATTTTAAATTTCTGTATTGTAATTGTTCAGTAAAAAACACTTAATGCTCAGTAGTTAATTCGTACGTTGCAAATATTTTTGAAACGTTTGCCAGCAAGAAAATGTTTCGAACTTCAAGTAAAAAAATGAATTTTTCTTCGTTACAGAACATAAATTACTGGGACTAAAAGATAACTTCAATTAAACTTGAACTGCTGAACAGTTTCCAGAACAAAACACTTGGTATATCCTGTACAACAAAGGAAATAATACTTATACGGTATTGGGAATATAATGTGTTTTCCGATTACCTCTTTCATACAACTGTAGTGGCGTAACTGTATGTGTAATTTCGTCTGATGTAGGATTTTATGCCCCCGTTATATTTTCAATTAGTAGCTTCGGCATCAGTGGGAAGAAAAAAAAGACGAATTAATCTGATGATTGTGTTCGACGATGTGAGATTCATTTGTTCTGATCATCGGTTATACATGAGTGATAACGGGTGCTGTGTATGCTCTGAGCTATTATTTCTGGTCTTGGATGATTTATTTTCACTCGTACTCTCCCCAGAGCTGGGATTATTACAGAACATTTTTGCGAGTGTACGAATTTTTTTGAAAAATTATCAGAATTGTCTGAAGTAACTCTTATAAATAAAATTTTGCGTAATGAAGCAGATGGATTGTATTTTCTTATATAATTGCAAGTGTTATACAGTGTGTCAATAAAATAACAATCCCCCACCCCGGTAACTTTTGAAAGGATGGGAATTTCGGATGAAAGTTTTTTTGGCAAAATGGCAGTTCATAATCAAATTTTTTGCAACAAAAAAAAATCTTTCTTTCAAATTGGCGGCCCAACGCCATGTTGAAATAATTTTTTATATGGCATGAGGGGTCGAGTGATACCTCATTCGAAACGTCTAGCAATTCTCTATATGACAGCATATTTTCAAACAAAAATATCAATCGAAAACAAAATGATGGTACATAATTTTAGAACTACCATAAAGTAATACCACCCCTGTTAACTTTTAAACGGATTATATAATTCCTTTCAATTTTTTTTTGGTAAAATGGGAATTTATAAGATTTTTTTTACAACAAGAAAAAGTAATGGCGAACATTTTGAACATTCGATTTGATTTTTTTCTCAATTACTCGGATATTTATGTAAATTTATTCTGGATGATATTCTTAATTTTGCTGAAATTTAATATAACAATTACCTGCCTTGTTACTTAAATTTCATTCCAAGATGGCTCTCTTTTACAATTTTACAACATTATGTACCGCCATTTTGTTTCGGATGAATATTTTCATTTGAAATTTTGTAGAGAATTGTGATAAGTTTCAAATGAGATGTCAGTCAACCCCCCAAGCCTTTTAAAAAAGTCTTCAAAAATGGCGTTAGGCCGCCAATTCGAAGGATAAAATTTTTTTTTATTGCCAAAAAGTACTTTATGACCTACCAAAAAAAAATTCAAAATTAAAATCCAACCCGTTCAATAGTTAGCAGTGAGGTGGGTTACTTTATGGACTGTATAACTGAATATACGATAAAAAATTAGAACTATTTTGATTTGGAGAAAAGTAACAAAAATTGTTTTGAACGAGTCCATTTTACACTAATAACCCAAGTTTTTTTTTTGAAAACCCAGAAAATCATTATACAATAAGAATTGTTTGTTATAAACGTAATTTACAGTTATTACCTGAGGTATATACACTGAAATAAGTGTAACATTTTTTCTTACATTATACAGTGGCATTAAAAAAGTTCGCTACTAATGAAAAAAATCTTTATTTATTAAAAAATTATTATCAACTTTTTGCAACATACTTAGTCCCTATTAGATATACTGATTTTCTTAAAATAAACGCATTTTTCAAAAGTAGCGATATCTCCAAAGTTATATTTTTCGAAAAATAAGAACCAATTGGATGACATTTTTCAATGAATTCATCAAAACATTTGATATGAAATCTAGAAATGAACTGAACAACAAAATGAATCAAATGAACAGCAGTAAACAAAATAAAATAAAATCTCAACGTTTTTTCCATTCTTTCAATGCACAGGATGGTTCGACCTTACGTTTTTCTTGAAACATTCTTCAATATAACTGGTGGAACGTGATCAGCACATTCTCCTATCATATTTTCTAGGTGTTCATTATCCCTGAAAGGTCTGTGTTCATACACCTCAGACCCCATAGAAAAAAATCGTATGGGGTCAAATCAGGAGATCTAGGAGGTCATGAATTCACTGAATATCGTCCGCCATCTACGAGGAAACAGATTTTTAAGAAAATCACGCACTCCAACTATAGAGTGTGCTGGAACACCATCCTGTTGATGATACATTCTTCTGCGCAAGATTAATGGCATATTGTCTATGGCATATTGCTACTAAATTAGGCAGATGAGTGTGCAGCTTATAGACTAATTGAGATCTTAAAGCATGAAAATTATTTGCTATCACAATTTTTCTGACCGATAATGGGGTTTCTCGAAGAGAAGTTACGTGTTTTTGGGGTGCTGTTCGTTAAATATTCTCGCTGCTTCCCTGTACGTCACACAACTTTCACCAATAATTAGAACAAGCTCTCAGAGTTAGCATTCGCCAAACTATACATACTTCATAAACTGAAACACTAAGCTCGTAGCTACACTTGTTTGGTGCATAGTTTTGCATTTATAATCCTCACACAGCGCGAGAAACTATCGAAAACCATTCTCTGCATGACATTCGATTGTTCGAACCTCCCGTGCAAACTCGCACTGTATATATCTGATCGTACATCAAAGAAAACCGATACTACTTTGACACTTACAGTAACAAAAACAATTTCATATGTATGTATTCCACTCGTTGGCGCACCACATTGAAAATAACCGTAGACGTTTACATAATAATACAATAAATCATAGAGCGAAGTATATATTGAATTCTATTACTATTATGTTCGTTTACGAGTACGATAAGCTGCTCTGAACAGACCCACTATTGTGTAATTCAGTGCCAACAAAAATGAACATAAATCATGACAAATTTAATGACAGTACAAATGATTCCCACTCCTTTAAAACTCGGTAGATATCTACAGGGCGGTCATGTTTTGAACAAAAGGTTTTCGATTGTTGGTTTGGCATTGTTTTGATCTTAGGAAAACAACCAAAGAAATTAAGTTATGCAGTCGTGAATAACAAAGACGAATCAAGTGAGGATCTTCTTATAATTGAATAAGAACCACCTCTCAGTATTTCATTATCTATGATAAATTGTCATTGTTCCATGGAAACATCTCAGAGAAAAGCAAGAGAAAAATACTGGTCCAGTGAATTTTATCTGTCTTTATTGCTACGTCATTTCATCATTGAAGAGGAGAAATATTAGGTGGACCATTTTCCCTGGTCTTCGTGGTATATCTTGAACCCTTTGTTATCAAGCTGATGACTTTGAAATTATGTCTTACTGATTTAGATTAGATTTAGAAATCCCAGAGCTCACCTGCGTTAATGGACCTGCCTTTTTCAGTCGTAACGAAGAGTGCAGAATCTGTGTTTGCACTTCAATTTGTTTGATGAAATTGAATAAAGATCTTCTTTCACCATATTCTCACAGTTGTCACGGGAAATTGAGAATCAACAGTCACTGAATGAGATGAAACATTCTACATTGCCTCAGACGCCTTTTGTACAACGCCAGAAGAGTTTGTACTCATCTTATCTGATATTTGTCCTCAGGAATTTGGGGATAGGCCGCTCTTTATTAGCACCATAAATCCTTCAAGGATTAGTTGTGCTCTTGTAACCTGCTTAGTTAAATATTCTTCAGAGACATCTGCCCATACATAATCTGCAAAGATTCGAGCATTTTGATATATTCTTTGTTTTCATCTGAGAATGTTCGGCATGATTTCCAACCCTTCGTACTCCTGTTGCTGACATTGGTTCATGGACTATCGAATTTCAAAGCTTCTTCAAACGATTTTTTCAGAAGTGTTAGGAAATATGGGACTGAGCGAAAAATCAACCAAATGTCAAAGGGGAACAAACTGACTCTATAATGCAGAGGTGGCAGGGCATCAAACCACGACTCCTTTCCTTGAAGTACTTTCCGTACTCTCCTTCAGTTCACCGACCATCTGGCAAATCGTATCTATGTGGAGAATAACCGTACATAAGCAATCCGAAAATATATTTTTTTTTGAATTTTTCTGTATTTTCGATTGTAACTACATACTGCAATCGGGAATGATAAAGCTGTTATGTATTTGATTATATCTGGGTATCGGTGCAATTCAAACTAATCCTCGTAGTAGATTCCTCAAACCGTCGTTTTCACCCGAACACTCGCCATCTCCTCCCCTCTAAGGGTTTCTTAAGAGCTGATATACGTTGGCAATTTGTACAACCTTACTGTCCCAGTGGCTTTTATCGAGAGATGAAAAGTTCAACATGGCTTTTCCATTTTATAGTGCTTTTAGGAATGATGTATACCATTTGACCATTTGAGTATATACAGTGTGTCCCAGCTAAAACTTGTCACCCCCCTAATATCCGAACTCATGAAAAAAATGAAAAATCGCTCAGACCCGTCGATTTGTATTTCAAGGGGGAACACTTTCACCAAATGCACCATCATTGTGTTGTCAACCCCCTCAACCCCAGCACCCCCTACTTCAGAATTTTCAATGGGACTACTATACTTGTGATACATCATTTTGAAGGGAATTCAATCCCAAATACATCGGTGTACTGAAATTGAGGATCGATCAAGTGTTGTTGAAGTTTTCATGAAAACTAATTTTTTCCAGATATTTTTATTTTTCATCACCTAACATGTTATCATCGTATGAAAGGTTCAAAATGTGAACCATTCAGTTCCATACAGAAGTATAAGCGATCTTTGAAATTTCTTCGCACATTGCTCAACATTTCTGGAGTCACTGCACGACACTCCATACACAACAATTCTCCTGCGTAGATCATCAAGAGAAGTTGGCTGGGTAATATAAACTTTGGATTTCAAATGACCCCATAAAAAGAAGTCTAATGGTGATAAATCAGGAGATCTAGCCGGCCATTCTATAGGTCCTCGCCTTCCAATCCATCGCCCTGTGAAATTGTCATCTAAAAATTGACGTACAGGTGCAACAAAATGTGGAGGAGCTCCATCTTGTTGAAAGGTGAGCTGACCGTCAAGTAACCTATCATCGTCTTCAAGTAACTGAGTGATTCTGGGGTTCACAGTTGTATCAAGAAGTTCAAGATACGTTTGTCCGTTGAGGTTACCATCAATAAAATATGGACCTACAATATGGTCTCCCAGAATACCAGCCCAAACATTCAATTTCTGGGGAGTTTGTGAATAAGTTTCCCTGTACCAATGGGGATTTACGTCACTCCAGTATCTGCAGTTGTGCCTGTTCACATGTCCATTTAAATAAAAAGAAGATTCGTCAGAAAAGCACACATTGTAGAGGTAATTATTATCACCAATCAATAATTGACTCATGATTTCACAAAACTCTGTACGTCTGTCAGGATCATCTTCATTTAATTCTTGTACATTCTGCATTTTATAAGGATGGAATTTTGCGTCTTTCAGAATTCGATGTACGCTGCTTTTCGAAACTCCAGAAATAGTCTCAAGTTGTCTTAACGATTGAATGTTGTCCATCACTGCATGTCCTACAACTGCAACAGCGACCCCTTCATTTCTCATAGGCTTCTCTCGTTCATGTTTTTTATTCAGCACTGATTCCGACTCCAAGAACTTATTCATCAATTGAAGCACGTACTGATATGATGTGGTGTTTTCTGGATGACTTTCATTGAAACTTCGAGCCGTAGCTCTAGCACATCGTCCATTTTCAAAATACGCAGCTACAATGGATATTCTCTCTTGTACAGTATAAACCATTTTCGAATGTTTTCAAATTGTTGAATGCAGTGACTCGAATACATCAATTACCAAGGCGTAAACAAAGATATGCGTATACAAAAACACATGAGGGCAATTTTTTTTTCATAAAAACGTCTGTCTCACCTTCGAAACTATTATTTCTGACAGCATATTATTTTTCAATACAGTGGCGTACCCACAGAGAACCTTTCTTACGACGCTAACATTTGAGGTGATGAAAAATTAAAATATCTGGATAAAACTTAGTTTTCATGAAAACTTCAACAACACTTGATCGATCCTCAATTTCAGTACACCGATGTATTTGGGATTGAATTCCCTTCAAAATGATGTATCACAAGTATAGTAGTCCCATTGAAAATTCTGAAGTAGGGGGTGCTGGGGTTGAGGGGGTTGACAACACAATGATGGTGTATTTGGTGAAAGTGTTCCCCCTTGAAATAAAAATCGACGGATCTGAGCGATTTTCAATTTTTTTCATGAGTTCGGATATTAGGGGGGTGACAAGTTTTAGCTGGGACACACTGTATCTTACTATATCACACTAGATTTGAGACCTCAGCTCTTTTCAATGTGATGATAATGTTTTCTATTCAACAGTTATACATAATGTGTCAATGAAGTCAAATCTGAGATATTTAATAAGTAATAGCAAATGTATTTCTGGCATTGAGTAAATATTAACAAAGCTTTTTCTAAGCCAAGCAGTGTTTTCGCGAAATTATAATGATACACAGCTTCCAAATTCCAAAGTATGATACATTTTGATGTTTAATCCTAAGTAGAAAATCTTGCTGCGTTCCTAGAATTTCATTATATCATTCACGTCAAACCTCAATCATCGGAGGGACCATACATTACGTAACTCAGTTTCAACGAAAACGCACATGAATCACAAGTTCAATGACATTTCGAAATGTATTTGATTCCTAGAATCTATAGCAGGATTATTATACTAGCCCAACTAAATAATGTCGTATTTCAATGAAGATTTATTCGTTCATAAATCATAATATACGAGTTGACTACAAAGAGTCGATATCGCTTTGATATTAGGTTTGGTTTGAAACGGTAATTACGAATTCGATTTCACTTAGGAAATTTAGTGATCGTAAAAAATCTGGTAGAAATATTTCGAATGACGATATGGAGTTATCAATCATTATGGAATACAAAGTGGAAATCTATTTAATATTTTCGATTGTCGTACAGTATAACTTTCAACGTATACCGGGTGGCTACGGAAGTATTGCTTACGGAATATCTCAGTTATTGTATGAAGTAGGTTTGTGAAATTCGGAGCGTCGATATAATGACATATGAGCTACAATTTGAGCATATTGACATGTCGAAGTTAACTTCCGGTCTGACCGGAAGTAACATCAACTTTCTTATTTTAAATGGAAACCTTATTTTTTTTTCTTTTCGCTTTATTCAGCATTCAATTCCCTTTCTAATGACATATCACAAGTTGATATCTAACCAGAAACTAGATCAGAAAAAAATTATTATTGAAATTCACCGAGTAGGCCGTGGAAGCAAAATGAAAGCCAAAAATTGAAAAGTTGGCTATGGAAACCATACGTCACTTGATAACAGTTGCTACTACTGTGATATTTTATTTTCATTCGTCGGCGTTATAAAAAGCCGCCAAAAAAAATATTGGAAAAATTGGGAAAAAAACAATACTCTGTAGGTCCATAACTTAAATAGGAACATACAACTTTTTCTTGCCTGTACTATTCAGCATAACCATTCCTTTCTAATGATATAATAGAAAGTAATTTTTTGAAATGAAATACCAAAAAATCCAATTATTATTATTCAAATAACAAAAAAACAGATTTATCGAAAAAAAAAATTCAAATTGATAGGATTAAAGATAGAATAAATTCAAAACAAATGTTCGAAATGCATTCCCTCAGCGTCAATACATTTATTGACTCTGGTGATATTTTCATGTAAAACGTTTCTCAACATTTGGGGCGTGATATCTTGGAAAGCTCTGGCGCCCCTCCGCATAATTCAAGAATAGCGAGAAATTATCTTCAAAATCGCTTTCAGGAGAGACTTATAACAACCCATGGTCCAGTCAGGTGACCACCAAGGTCACCTGATCTTACTCCGTGCGACTTTTTTCTATGGGGGCATCTTAAAAATAGGGTTTATTCCACACAGCCTACAACTCTACATGAGCTAGAAGTAAAAATTCGTAGAGCTTTCCAAGATATCACGCCCCAAATATTGAGAAACGTTTTACATGAGAATATCACCAGAGTCAATAAATGTATTGACGCTGAGGGAATGCATTTCGAACATTTGTTTTGAATTTATTTTATCTTTAATCCTATCAATTTGAATTTTTTTTTCGATAAATCTGTTTTTTTGTTATTTGAATAATAAGAATTGGATTTTTTGGTATTTCATTTCAAAAAATTACTTTCTATTATATCATTAGAAAGGAATGGTTATGCTGAATAGTACAGGCAAGAAAAAGTTGTATGTTCCTATTTAAGTTATGGACCTACAGAGTATTGTTTTTTTCCCAATTTTTCCAATATTTTTTTTGGCGGCTTTTTATAACGCCGACGAATGAAAATAAAATATCACAGTAGTAGCAACTGTTATCAAGTGACGTATGGTTTCCATAGCCAACTTTTCAATTTTTGGCTTTCATTTTGCTTCCACGGCCTACTCGGTGAATTTCAATAATAATTTTTTTCTGATCTAGTTTCTGGTTAGATACCAACTTGTGATATGTCATTAGAAAGGGAATTGAATGCTGAATAAAGCGAAAAGAAAAAAAAATAGGGTTTCCATTTAAAATAAGAAAGTTGATGTTACTTCCGGTCAGACCGGAAGTTAACTTCGACATGTCAATATGCTCAAATTGTAGCTCATATGTCATTATATCGACGCTCCGAATTTCACAAACCTACTTCATACAATAACTGAGATATTCCGTAGGCAATACTTCCGTAGCCACCCGGTATAAATGGCCCTCCAGTAAGGACAAAATTGGAATACTCAAATCGGTTCGATATACTTTTTATTGCCTGATAAAAACGTGCATTGTTGTTTTAGAGTTTAGAATTAGTATTTGGTTAAGTTCTGTTTTTTAAGTGAATCAAAGACAAAGAGTCTCACTATGCCTAAGTAAACTCTTGACGATATTCTAGGCAGAAGTTGCAGTAATAAATCACTGTGGATCAATTCCAAACTCGTATGGGATTGCTTATTGCTTGGAATATATCCCTCATTATTCATGGTTTGCACATACATCATCCTCAGGAAAACTATAAAAATATGTGAACGATAAAATTCTTCATAACATAAGTTTACGTGATTATGTCGGTATTTCTATGGAACCGATAATAGTTATTTTTGTTTTAAGAGCGTGAAATGAGTGAGGCCAAAATTTTTCTCGAATTTTATACACGAAATAATAACATTTTTTGTACAACTGTGAATTGTCCATCTTCTTCCAAACAAATTTAAATATCTGATAACATTGTAGAATCATCTCTTCAAGAAATATATCTCACGTTTCTGATCAGCGGCAACATGGAACATCTTCGGGAATTCACGTTGGAAGTAACTGTTGAAACTTTACTGTCAATTATTACTTCAATAATGAATAATCAATCAATAATTGACTCTGTTAAAAATAAATCCTTCCAAAAATAATATTTTATGATTATTTTGTGAATTATTTTGGCAGTGAAAATATGTCTTTTTTTCACGGTGAAAAAAGTAAACATTAACGCATCAATAGAGATGCAGAAATGTCAAGTTTTTTGACAGTTGTACAAAAAAGTGTTTTATTTACCTGTTTCTAACACAAGAAATGCTTCGGGTTGATACAATGATATGAGGATTTGATATGTATACTGACATAATTCAAACATAAGTATTCTTATACTCTTACTACATGTTCATCGAGCTCTTCGTTTTTTCTAAGAAGCGCAGATCGAATTTTTTGTTGTTCATTCGCAAGGCCATTCCATTTTGAATACCTCATATGCTTTGTTGTGGTATTCTTGGCCTACGGAACTAGTTCGATTTTATTAATGAAACATTCTAATTGTCCAGTAATGATACTCCTAAACACCGAGTTAGAGACATGCTGACTGGCAAGTGTATGGTAATGTTTTTGACGCAACTCTTGCTGGCCTTCATTGCTATGGAATGGGTGCGCTACACACCTCTAACGAGGCGTAGATGCTTTTTATCATTTCGTCCCTGGATTCCCATAGACAACTAGTCTGTGTCGAATCTTGATCGATTCATCGAATGAGTGACTGATATTGGCAGCGTTTTGAGTTTTTATCAAGACAGCTAACCACGCGTTGGAGGAGAAATAACCCTGAAGATTACGTTTTGGATTATTTTTAGTTTAGCTTGAGACAACTGAGTTACCCACGTGTTCTAGGAAATCAGTTCTGCCCTTGTGGTACACTTTTACAAGTCATATTTGTCATGAAACCGATTTCAAGTTATCAGGCATGGCATCGCACACTAAAAGATAAAGGCCTCGTCTTTTCTAAGCTCTCTTAAGATTCTCGAAGACTTCTGTGAGTTGCTCGTAAGGGAACAAATTATAGAATAAGTAGAAAAAACTACTATTACTGACCCTCTGTGATAAGATAAATAATCTGTATAAAGGCAGAGTTCCACCAAATCGAAATTTTTCGGCAACTTCGTCGTCGACACTTATAGTTCCAAGGTTATATCAACAAGTCACAACTTTTTGTGTATTATGCAAAAAAAAAACGTTTTTGAAGTAATGTTTCATTATTTGTCAAATATAACTGCATTTATGATTAAACATAAAATCGTTAGCATGGAACAGTTCGGCTTTAAGAATGACAAAGGCACTAATGACGCAGTTTTTTGAAGGCTTTCGACTGTGTTGATCACGATATACTGTTGCGGAAACTTCCTTATCATGGCTTCAGAAGAGTGATACTAAGCTGGTTCAGCTCATATTTATCAGGTCGTAGTCAGATGGTGAAAACCAAGCATCTCTCAGAAATAGGGAAAATATGTAGGTAGTGGCGTGCCTCATGGATCAATTTCAGGGCCAACACTGTTCCTCATATACGAGTGTGGACATCGTAGGGAAATTCGCTCTATTTGCAGACGATACTTCTATTTTTTGGCACTGTGACAATCCAAATGATTCGAAAATATCATGAAGAAATTCAAGAATTGGTGTGATTTAAATCGTCTTTCTCTTAATATTTCGAAAACTAATAAAGTAACTCTCAGATATTAGCTTGACAATATACCGCTAGGGATTGATAATATTGAAAACATAAACAATTTTAAGATTTTCAGGATCGCATATCGATCGAATATTAAAATTTGAAGAATTCGTGCCTGTGTAACATAATATAAACTGGTGGTTATGCAGTTAGTGATCGCATATGACTCTGGTGGAATCTCACCTCAGATATGGAATTCCATTTTGGGACGTATGTAGTGGTTATCTACTACAAAATTTTTTAGTTTCGCAAAAACGAGCCATAAGATATATGTGCAAATCAAAAAATAGAGACTCTCGCAGAATACTTTTTTCCAATCATGGGAATTCTAACGGTGATTTCTATTTTTATAATGGAATCAGTTTTCTTGATTAAAAAATATTTGAATAATTTTCCATTATCATCATCTAAAAAGACAATACAGCAACTTTAAGTTTCCGGTACCAATGACATCTGCCATAGAGGATTCCATAGTTAATAATAGTTGTAAAATGTAAAATAATCTGACAAATGACATAAAAGAAATAATATCTTTACATCCCTTCAGGAAGGCTGTGGAATGTTATTTCAATGATAGACATTATTATACAATATACAAGAATTTCATAATGATGACTTTCAAAAAACTGTACTCGATGTGATTATTTATTTTAAATGTATTTTTATGAACTGACTCTGAAATTTATGCCAAACTTATTAATTTCAAATGTTATATTTTATGAATATATTTTTTACTACTTCAAGTGAAACTTTGTCAACAAGTTCTTTCTTATGAAAATTTTCATTCAAATTCTATTACCTCACCACGACAGTTCTTGAAACCGAATTGACACTGCAAAAATGAAACTGACAAATGCTACGATAATGTACCTGTTGGAAGAAATACAATAAATAAATCGACTAAATCTGCTGCAGAGGCAATTGGCTCGAATGTAAAGGACAGAAAAATATCAAATCACTCGAATTGATCATCTGCTGTTAGCGAATTGGCAAAAAGTGGTGTAAAAGAACAACAATTACTGGAAATTACTGGTCACAGCAATCAAAATTCTATAAAACCATACTTAAATGTCGATCAAGAACACCACAACAAGATCATAAATATTATGCGTGGTAATAGATCTTCTATAGTAGAGAACAGCAACGAAACTGATGTTAAATTAAATTTTAATAATTGTTTTTTTACTAACTGTTTAGTTATACATTTTTTTGTCAAAAAATATTCCGTCTAATATCCCTAGGACATTGAAAATGACTAATAAGTTGATTTATTTTAAATTTATTAATTTATTTAATAAAATTAATTTAAATTTCTCAAGGAACTAGCTTTCGATTGTCATAAAATTATCTCGTCTATTATTAATGTCCTAAAGATATTACTACTCACAATAAAGTATATTCTCTCTTTCTTTGCTACCTTCTTTTATCAAATCACTAGTAAAAGCATTTGCTATCTTTTATAAATGAAAGAAGGCAAAACTAAAAAATAAATTACCTTTAGAGAACGCAACTTCGTTACATCATAAAATACAAGACTACCATCACGAGCCCTCCAGATCCCTCACAAAAACTCCTTAGTCAGCGTTAGGCACGGTCCAAAAAGTCGCCCCTCAGCGTCCGCCGAGATTATATCGTAAACTGTTGCATCGGAAGCCGAGATATGCAGAGTAGAGCATTATAAAAGCCTCTAAATCTAATAGTTATGACGGCAGAGCATCGTAAAGTGAGATGAAAGGACTTCGTGACCTCTGTTCGCCACCGGGTGTCGTGCGCTTCATGTTGACCATGCTTTCGCTGCTTCTAGGACACCAAATCGTGTTGTTCCAGCTCGTGAAAAGAGTGTCTCGTCAACTTCATTCAAATTCCGGGGGGACTGCCCTTTCATTGCGCGAATGAAAAGTTGTGAATCGGTTATGCAGTGTAATATAATATTTATTTCATCTATACTTTCAAAAACTTATCTGGAAAGATATTGCTGGTCTTTAAGAAGGCACTGAAGTGCCAAAGTTCTTCTTTTTTTATAATCTTTAATCTCGGGATCCCGACTTCAATCTCGGGATCCCGACTTTAATCTCGGGATCCCGACTTTAGTCTCAGGATCTCGACTTTAATATCGTGATCCCGACATTTTTCTCAGGATCCCGGGTTCCGACTTCAATCTCGGAATCCCGATATCATCGAGATGTTATTCCACTACATAAATAAAGTGAAATATGGGAATCCTATCAACATAATTGACTGGGTGGAATTATATATAGCCAATCGAAAAATAATAGTGAGTTGCCACGATGTGATGTTCAATTCTTATATCATGCAGTTGGGTGTCCCTCAAGGATCAGTTCTTGGACCCATTTTTTTACAAATACTCAAGTAACAAGAGTTGTAAGGATGTAAGATTCAATGCATATACTATGCAATTGATGTAATGATATAGGTATATATAGACGATGGTCACAAATTCAAAAGACAATGTATGAAAGCTAGTGCCATCTATATCGAATAATTATATGTGGGAAAAACAATGACCAGCAATTTCCATCTAAGAAGAGGTATAACAAAGTTTTTTAACAAACATAAACATCTAGTTGCGAGAAAGTCCCAGAAGTTTGCGGGGGCTCTAAAATATGCATCGGCACCAAGAATTTTTGGAAAAAGCAAGTTGTCCAACTTGACATGAAGAATAGAATGATATACGTCTCAACCCCAGGCCTATAAGGAAAGTATGGTAAACAGTTTTTCAATTGTTTGGAGGTGAAATAGGATTTGTTCACTCTAGAGCAAATAAGTAATGTCTGTTCGGGCGTTCCAAGTTAGTCTTTCATCTAAATGAAGACCTACGAACCTCACTTCTTCGTTAGGGATATAAAAGACATTGCTTGGATTGATAGTTATGTCGTTGATTTGTCTACATTGAAAATCAGTCCATTTTGGGAGTACCAGCACTTCTATTGTCTCCTGAAAGTGCGACCATCGTATCGGCAGTATACATTCCTTTGTAACATATTGGGGTAGATCATTTTACACACGGTATGAAATTAAGGGGCATAAGAACTGATCCTTGGGGAACACCGAAATGCACATTGTATATACATTTAATCTCACATCGTAGCATCTTACTATCATTTTTTGATTTGCCATATATGATTTAATACGAATCCCAGCAGACGATAGCTGGATTAAAGTCAGGATATTCACGTATTTGTTAAGCCGTAAAGAAAATGCTTGAACCATTTTTCTCTCTCATATAAACCTACATCGTAGGCTGATTGTGGCAGATACCTGTCAGAATGATATCAGAGGAGTAAGTCAATGTCTGGGTCCATTCATGAATAAATCGATTGGTCAAAGAAGTTAATATATCAAACATTGCAAAGAGATCAAAAGCGTGTGTATAAGAGAAACCTAAACATATAGAATGATCGATAATGAAACAGTATGTTAAATACTTATGAATTGAACATAACAAATAAGTAAAACCAATTGAAATGAGTAACCTTATATGAGTAGATAATAATGATTATGTGCCTGTATCAACATCAAGATGTAGTCAACAGAAAATTCAATAATGTATGTACTGATATGAGAGTTAAAAAAAATATTGTATACTGCTTTTCTGAATTTTAGGTATACATATAGGTACATATTATTGAGTTTTTGTATAGAAACTTATGAAGGAGTATTCCGGTACGTCGTAGGATATTCAACAATATTTATAGGATCATTGAATCACAATCCTATGTATTTTTATTTTCATATTGTCATTGAAATCTTCCAATGGAAATGAATGAATATTATTTCCATCGTCGAGTTGGCGAAAAATCGGTGGGAATGTGGGAGAAAATCAATTGATAAATTTTCGAAACTATATTGTTTTATCTTCAGAAATATTCAAAAAGAGTTCACAAAGAGTAGAAACTAAATAAATTTGATACATAAAGTATGTCTATAAATAGGTTCATGCAGGTTCACGAAAGACTTTGACACAGATATAAAGAAATGTTTCTACTGTACATATATTATTATTATTATTCGTCTGAAGTATTTGGAATTGTTGTTTCCGCTACGCCCTTCTAGTCAGCCCTCTTCTGCTTCCTAATATTGCATCTTGGCCATCGTGACATTTATATTTCCTCAGACCAGAGTTCAATAACGTCAGCACGAATAATCTCTGCAACATTGCAGTTTATTTACGAGTTTTAGAACAATATTGATATTTATATTTCCATAAAATCTAAACATCTCAGAACGGTTTGCATATAACTCGATTGTAATAGTATCATTCTTGTAATGCTATATAACCGATAGATTCTTGAATGTCTTTATAATGTTTGTTGTCATGCGGTTTCAGAAGAAATAAACAAGTATGTACTATTAATTAATAACAACTGAACAACTGCGTATTTGAATAAATAATTCACAGAGAACAGCTGTAACTTCCTTAATCTCTGCCGGATTACATTTTATTCATCTAATTGATACGATTAATAGCACAGTGATTAAAAGTTTCAAATAGAAAAAGTTCTAACTAGTTAATTTTTTTGTTGGATTTTGGTAGCTCAGACATTACAAACAGAAGTCGTGTTCAATATTGGTAATACATTTTAGAGGTGTTCCTAAATAATTTTTTTTTTCCACTACCTTACTAGATAACTTCATTTTCAACCCCTAACGAAAGGAGGAAAATGGCACTTTTCCTCCTCCCGCCGGTAGGAAAACATTTTTTCTCCCTGAGAACAAAAATTTTCTTTCTTCCAAGTTTTTCAATACTTTTTCATAAGCAAGAGTATTTTTTCATCTCGTCTGATTGATTTTGTAAGAATATTTATGGAATTAAAATAAAAATACGTATGTCGAAGCGTTTGTTCCCTTTTTGCAAACTGAACAACAATATAATACATGAAAAGAAAAACTTAACAACCAGAATTAATTATAGTTTGGCAAATTATTGAGAGTAATCCCTCCTGAGAAGTCATTTTCTACTAAAATATCAACCACTCCATTATGATTACTTATTGACGTAATGTGGTGCTTGCAAGGTTGCTTTACAATGAAGGAAGAGCTACGGACAAAGTTATCAACGTGATCCCTACAAGAACTTTGCATTCAAGTGAATTCCCGACCAGTTTTCTGCGACATATCCCTCAGCAATCTTCCCAGACTATGACCATGTCGCCACGATCATCAAGAATCAAACTATCCGCGGAAAAAAAAGCATAATTTTTCTCCCTTGGTATGTGAATTGCTATATTCCTCCCTCTATGTCATTCCATCTCATGAAATGAGTCGGTAACTAAAGGCACGGTTTGAAAAAAATTGATTTTTTTCACGTTTTCTAAACATTGCAATTTTTCCCTCAACTAAAATCTGAAAAAATCATTTGAGATCTACTACACTCATCTGCTGGAAGGATTTTTTCTCATTAAAAATGTTCCTAATTGGATATTATCAAAAAAATTCAAATAGGCTAAACATTCGCCATACTTATGTAAATTGGCTCTAGTTCTGAAAATTCGAATCATTTTGCTAATTCACTTTGGTATTGTGATAAAACTTAATAAAGCGAATTTTTTGCGATGGAATATTGAAACTACATCCATTTTGTTTCAAGTACGACATTATTTTCAGCATAATTGTATTGTGTTGAAAATATCCAATTATGGAAACATTATTGAACTGAAGAAATCACTTCATGAGATAAGTATTACATCTCAATTGGTTTTTACAGATTTTACCAAATTTAAAAGCCTCTAGGCAGTAGCAGTAACTATAGCTACTTTGGTATTAAAGTTCAACAATAACATATGTAAATTCTTTCCCGAAAAAATCTCGCAAAAATACTCTTTTTTGCGAGATTCTAGCGTTTCCATTTTATATTGGGTTTTCATTATTTCAATTTTATTCAACCTCAATATTTCTGTACACAACGCACGACACTGCCGGCGAGGGAAAAGACTATTGTTATCTTCGTCTATAATAGGTCTCTCTCTCAGAAAAGGTCCCTTACAAACAAAAAGTCTAAGACGTGTGTGGCGAGTTACTCATCTAGGTTGTGTTACTTGATCGGAGGTTCAGGACGACACTTATGACGTAATGATTTTCTTGTGTGACATTACGACGTGAGCTATACGATTCCAAGGTTTCAGAGGGTTTTGTTGTTCGCACGCCCAAAAATACCGTTTATTTGGAAAAGTGGATGATATGATTGATTTGAAACTATCCACTTTTTCAGAGATACCAACTGATCTCAGTAAGAATTGGCGATAACAGCATATCCTGTATTGTGGTGAGTGTACAACATGGAATTTTTTATGGCTGAACACTTTTTAGTTGAAATTCTCAAGAGCAACGTCATTTCTAATAAAAAAACTGCATCGCCAGCACTATAATGATCAGTTCGACTTGTTACAAATGAATGTGTGCGAATCGTGATATAAAAACCACTCCCTGATCGAATCAAGTGGCGTATGACATCAAACGGTCATTGCAGCAAGGATACTCGACCCATTTGACACTCATGTGATCCGCGAGTGCAGGTGTTTTGCTGTGACCACCTCAAAGAATCCTGTATTTGAATAAATGGAAATTAAAATTGCGCGGGCACCACTTTTTGTTGATGCCCACTTGATATTTTAATGTACCTATGTGTTGAAATAAAATATGAGGTGTACAAATACTGTCATTAATTATGTTTGAATATTAATGTCATAAATTAAAAAAAAGGCTCAACGCTGTTACGCAGACGATTTGGCGACTCGTTTGAAATAGTGTATGCTGTGTGGGTAAAATTGGCAAACTATAATGTTTGCCTGTCATATATCAAATCATCTGTTTTGTCAAAACATGAATTATCACAAGTTAAACAATTTAAATGCGAATATTTTATTGTCGGCTCTTAATTTACAAATATTATTATACAGGGCAGGGCTGGCCTATGAGCAAAATTCGGCGTGTGTAAGAATGAGATTTGAGGCCCCTAACTATGAAAATGTGTATGGAAACCTCCTAAATAAAATTATATGGATGCTGTATAACTGAAATATGTCGAAACTTACTAAATGAAGTTAGAAAAACAAAATAATTAAAGTAATAAGTACTAATGAAAAGTTAATATTGAGGTGAAGAACTTTGACAAATAATAATTCCAATACAACCATGAACCGCAAAAAAGATTATATATTTTGAATAGCTAAAATGTTATACTGAAATTTACCTTTATTTGGCATGAGGTCCTTGACATTTTAGAGTTTTCGAACCTCTTTTGCACTTCAACAAGTAGTATAAATAAGTCAACTCAAAAATTCTATTCTTCCTTCTAATCCGGAGTGTTTTGAATTTTCTTTCGACTTCTAAACCTTCACTCAACTGTTTAGCTTCCACTGAACAACTAAGAAATGCGTTTACGCGAAAGTTTGTCAAGAAATCCTCAACGGACTCCAATGTTGCTACAGCTTTAGATAAGTTGACGATTTTTTATTGTAATATCTCAATAGAAATGTTTATTTGAAACAGGATATCAGACCATGCAGTCAATGATACTAAGATACCAAAATCTTCAATTGTTTTGGACGAGAAATTTATCTGAGTTCTAACCTTACCATATTTGTTTTCAATATTTTGATTCATTTGGGCATCTTACAAATCATATGTAAGCAACCGCATAATTAAAACATGCCGTAGGCCGGCCCTGGCAGGTACTACTATCCCTTTCAAGACAGAATAAAATTATATGAATCTTTTTTTATACACGAACCACTGTTTTCTCTAATTATACTTTTTCCATAGTTTTGTGAAAATGGGTTTTGATTTTCTGCTCTTTTCGATTTTTTCCACAGACGAGAACAAAACACGTGAAGATTTATTTTGAGGCCAGCCTCCTATACTAGCATTAGAGAATGAATATTTTTTTTTATCATAAAATGTTCGAATCTAATTTCCATAATATAAGAATTATGATGGTAATTCGGGACAGAGGTTGTACATGTGAAGTTATATCAAAATAGAGATCTTTCTGTAAAATTAATTCCATAACAAATTTTCAGAGAAATACAAAAAATCTACAGAAAATATACAGAACTTTGTGAATTCAATGAACTTCAAGTCATTCAACTTTTAATTCGGAAGATTACAGGATTATTCAAATGTCGAGTATTTCGGTAAAGATGAAAAAAAGAGAGGTGATTGAAAAGAGAGCAAAGTAGGGTAATATTTCAGAGGTCAATTTTGTGGATCAAAATAATCCGATTTAGCTTCTTTAGTTTTGGAGTAATACAGGAAAAATCGAATATACCTTTTTATTTTGTGAAGATTTTTTGAAACTTTTGGCACTATGCAATAGCAGCTTTTTGTAAACTATTGAAAAATGTGAGTAAAAATTATATACAAAGTATCGTGTACTTATTGGGAAACTGTCACCTTTTTGTTTTCAAAAACGCTACTGTGTTTTTTATTGCATATTTTCAAATTCCAATGGTTATATATCATATTATCGTAGTATTCATTGTCATTTGAACTACTGATAGTTTTGAAATTATTGAACTATTATCAGTAAAATGATTTTTTTTTTCCACAGATTTAAAGATTCAAGTGATAAATATCAGAGAATAAGAAGTGAATTATTAACAAGTTGATAGTTTTCAATTACAGATGTAATAGAATTAAAAAAAACTGTATCTTTACTGGTAAAAGTTCATTATTTAGTATGAAAAATGCAGATTCGTATTTGAAAATAGAAACTTAAAGGTGACCCAAATTGTACGATTCTTTGTACATAATTTTTATTCGCGTATTTGGATGGTCTACAAAAACTTGCTAGGAAAAATTACCAAATGGTTTGAAAAGTATTTACAAAATAAAAACATATAGGCAAAAGAAGAATTTCGAAATTTTCGATTTTTCTTGTGTGAATTGAGAACTGAAGATGAGATTTTTCATTCATACGATTTACTTCTGAAATACGCTACTTTGTCCTAATTCAACCTTCTCTCACTTTTACCGAGATCCCAATACATAGACTCAAATTTGAAAAGTTGTATATACAGTGTGGGCCATAATAATTGCAACATATGGCAAAAAATTATTGCCAGAGTAACAAAAACACTATATACGGAAACATTTTTGATTATAGGAAAACCAAAAAATTGGTCAGGTGACCAAAAATATGGCAGCAATTTTGAAAATTTAATTTCGAATGAATGAAAAGTGCGGATATTTTTAAATATTGCAAAATAAGGTTTTTTTTTAAAAAAACAATTCTAGACCCACGTGCAAAATTCAAAATATTTTTTTGTAATTATTTGAAATGGCAATTTTTTATGAATAATTTTTACTGGTTATTATTAGAAATTTACTTGATCAAAAGAACAGAATTGTTTAGGTTTGTTCCCAAATGCTATAGTGCAGAATTTAAAACTGGTTTTCACTATGACTTGCTGTCATCTTACATATTACAACTTTGTTCATTTTTTATAACTCTTCAAAATTCAAGAGTAAGAATAGACCAAGTCTCAAAAAAACAAATTGGTTGAGAAAATAAACAACAGAGTTTTTTCTGGGAAAGTAATAAAAATTAAGCCAAAGTTAATCCCAACTTTCCACGTTGTACTGCGAAATACATTTTAGTTTTCTTTCTCTTACCACAAATATTCGTAACAATTGGTTTTTTATGACTGCTGAAATTTAAAAAGTTATAAAAAGTTGAAGTTGTAAGATATGGACGAAGCGAAAACATTTTTTTTTATTTTGCACCAGCATTTGAGAACAAACTAAATAATTATATTCTAATGAATTAATACTTGAAAATGATTTTTCAAAAATATATTTAGGTAAAACAGCAAATAAAATTCTTTAATATACTTATGGACCTAAAATCAAATTGTAAAGAACTATTTAAAATTGATTTGAATGACATCTTTGAAAATAACGTCACTTTTTGCACATTTGGAGGAATTTTTCAAAATTACCGCCATATTGGTTGTCACGTGACAATCAAAATCTATTTTTGGGTTTTCTGATATGCAGAAATAGTCCTATGAACATTTTTGGTAACTCTGATAATGAAAATGATTCCTATATGCTGCAAACATTATGACTTACACTGTATATTCACTTTTTGCAATTATGGAATATTTCAGTACTTTCGGTCAATTTCAGTCACACGTACGATCGGAAGAGTAGATTATACGCAGTGGTCTTTTGTGAATCATTTTGTTTCTCACCGTTAATACCACAACAGGCACAAATAAAACATACCGTAGAGATATAGTTTCACGACCTCTGAAACGTTTTATAATTCTGATGAAATGAGAAAATTTGTATTCAGGAAAGAGGTTGGTTTCGTTATTGTTTACGAGATAGGCTGCCCACGTCCGTGCCGCACCAAAATATTGATATAATCTGACAGATAAGCACCCCTTTCGAGCTCAGAGTTCTGCATTCATGTTGGATTACTGCAGGTAAGGTCACAGGCCAGAAACATCAAAAGTTCTTTTCCGTACGCAACGTTGCGAGAGAGGTATGTAGGAGGAAGTGGGGCGGTTTCACAAGATATTGGAATGTTCCAGTTTTTATCTGCAGCAGACTGGTCAAAGTACACGGTAAAAGCAGTTTTGTTGAGACAATTATTTCTTTTTGTTAACAGTTTAGTTAGAATGAAAAAAATTACTTGCATGTGCACCAAAAACACACTCGGATGTACCTAAGCAGTAACAACAAAATATTTTACTCGGAAATTACTTCGAAAATTTCACACCAAAATTTTTTAACCAATAACAAGCTTTCAACCAACAGAAGTGAACAATGGAAAGAAGGAGATTTATGAACCCACTAATCCATATTTTAAAGAAAATTTTTAAATTAATAATGAAATTCAAGTGACGGGGCTATTTATCGGGGCTAGGAGTACCATTTCAAAAATGTTCGTCGATTTTGCGTAGACTTTCGGAATTCCAATGAAAACAATTAAATTCATTGGATTAGAGGCACTCAAAGACTCTATAAAGATATTGAGAAATCATATATATACAAAATAATTATTTATTTTATAACTTTATTGATAAATTTTTTATTTTGAAAGTTTATTGATTAGTTTACTCAGTTTTCACCTTCTTCTTTATCAATTTATTTTATTGTATTTATTATTCCTTGTTTTTATACAGAACACAAGGGTGGTAGGATGTTTAGGATGTTTATTCGATTAAAATATATACATTCAGCGCGTTACTATAGCTAACACAAAACTTTTCGGAAACTTTTTTCCTCCTAACTATCCTGGGCGTGATAATAGCGACAATTTTTCTGTCAAATAATTAATGTTGCCATTTTCTGTCTATCTTTACAAAAGAAAAATGCTATTAATACATTTTTTTTTTGCTTTTCTTCACTTACTTCAATAGAAAAAAAAGTACAGAAAAGACGATTTTATTTCCTTAAAATATATTTCCATTTTAAATAACTTGCATTATATTATTTAAATGTTGTAGAAACTCTGCTAGTATCTAATTCTTTATTCAGTGGTATGATTCTTTGACACATTTTTTTTTCAAAATTTAAAATATAAGTACATAATCCATCAGTAGGGTAGGCACCATAACACTAATTTTTCTTAATAACGTGTCTTGCAATGATTGAACACAGGGTACTTGAAGCAAGTAAGATAAATACCTCAAATTTCGATGATACTTCCTCAAACCATCCATTTCGTTGCACAGAATACACAGATTCTATTTCCATCACTAAAAATTAAGCTTCTTCTAAGTTAAACTTTTATTAAAAATAATTAACATCACAATAAAAATAATACATTATTTACAAAATATAATACGTTAGTTACTTCATAATACCCGAGATACAAATTCAATTTTAAAATCAATTTATGGAAACTAACGTCAATGTTTTGACATTTTTCAGAATTGATACATACACCTGCACTATTCTTTTCCAAAATGATAGGCATGTCCGCTGAATCTTGGCCAGCAACAGTCTTATTTAGTTCGATGATCTCTTTCGTACATAAGACAGTTTTTACAGATATCACCACAAAAAACCTTTTTCTACAAACGTCAAAAAATTACAAGGTTCGCGCATTGACAACAATATGCGAAGTGACCCTTTTTTTCATTTTCCTTCGTTACTATGACACCGTGCGCGAAATACTTCGCACACTGCATGTAAACGATATGGGATATTTATATTTTAACCTTTATGTTCCCCAATCAAGCAAAAATCCAAGAAATCATTTATTCATTAATGTATAATAATAATTAAGTATTTCAAAATGTGAGAAAATTTTACACTACCTAATGTATTTACAATGTTAACATTAATGGTGCAGCCAGTGCACGAACCAATATTTTGACGTTTGTAGAAAAAATTGCGCCCGTTAAAAAAAATCAGTTCTCGATCACCAAAGTAGCATCTCGCGCACTAGATACAAAAATAACTACTTTCTACAAATGCTTAACAAAGTAGCCTTTGACGCTTTCAGATTTCAACGTAAAGTTGACGTTTTCCGTGAAATGTCATTTTGTGACAGCATTTGCGCTTTAGAGCGAAAATATTTCGAAAACGCTCGCTTCTCCAACGTATTTCTGCATGATGATTGATGATAGTGACAGTGAAATATCAAACACTCCTCCTGATGTAGCAGAAAGTGCAAACATTGTTACTTTGAATCTCCTACCAGAGAAATCAAGGAAAAAATATGAATTACAATACGGTAAATTCGTGACGTGGTGCCAGTCGAAGAAGGTGCATGAGTATTCAGAATAGTTATTTATGTATCAAGGGCGTAAAGTAGGCGTTTATGGCCTGCGGCGTGGATAATGGCCCGAAGACGTTAGCCGAGGTCCATTACACGCCATAAACGCATTTTACGCACGTGATACATACAAAATGATATGCACTAGCGGTTTATGCAGTGTCCATCAAAATCTTGGAACAGCATGGGAAACTAACTTTTAAGAAGAATGACGTTTTCTGAGAAACTATTAATAAAAAAGTTTTCCATATGGTTCCAAGATTTTGGCGGACACTGTATATATATTTATATCGCAATTATCGTGTCAATAATCATCTCTGTATACTGAAATAGATTCATTTATTCAAATTGTACACACAATACCCAGTATATACCCACCTAATTATGACGTTGTTAAGCAAGCTGGTTGTTGTCTAGCAACAAATTCAATAAACAAGGTAAACGGTCATCTTCATGTTTATCTGCAAAAGTGCGTGAGTGAACTCAACACGAAAATTATGAAATCATCAGATGAAGAACATAATATATACATACCAATGGAAATTTTGGAATCGGCTGAGAGTGCCAATCTCGATCTGCTACCAACAAAGTCAAAGAAACTTTACGAAAAGACGTATAATGAGTTCATAAAATGGCGCAATGAAAATAATGTGAAGGTGATTACAGAAGATATATTACTGGGATATTTTTTTGAGAAGTCCAAGAATCGAAAACCATCTTCTTTGTGGTCATACTATTCGATGTTAAAGTCTACTTTGAATTTGTATTATAATATAAACATAAGCAAATTTCCAAAATTGATAGCATTTTTGAAACGGAAGAATGATGGATATAAGCCGAAGAAATCCAAAATATTGAATAGGGATGAAATCGAACTTTTTCTAAAAGAAGCTCCATGTAATGTATATCTGATGATGAAAGTATGTTATACCTACCTATATTTATTAAGTAATTAAAAAATTTATTGATTCTTTTATAGGTTGCATTAATATTTGGGGTACATGGTGCTTGTCGTAGAGAAGAATTAACAAAAAGCTTGATGACATTCAAGACCTAACTTATGCTTTATTGACTACAATTCGAGAGTCAAAAACTAAAATACAACGAACATTTACTATCTGCAGTACTGAAAACCAGTCAGTTAATTATTTGGATATTTATAGAAGATATGCTAGTCTACGTCCCGCAAATACTGAACATGGGCGTTTTTTTATATTCTATAAGAACAACAAATGTACAAAACAAGTTGTTGGGAAGAATATCCTAGGTCAAATTCCAAGAAAAATTGCAGCATTTTTGAAGCTACCAGGCCCAGAAGAATATACGGGTCATTGTTTCAGGCGTTCTTCGGCCACTTTATTGGCTGATGCTGGGGAAATTATCACCAATATCAAAAGACACGCTGGTTGGAAATCAACTACAGTAGCAGAGAGCTACATTGAACAATCGATTTCAAATAAATTGAATATTGCCAAAAAAATTGCCGGCGATGGTGATGGACCGATACCAAATAATAATAATATGGACCCTACCATCAACATCTAAATTGAGTGGTGAGGATGTTTCAAAAGGGAATAATTATTTTCAAGAGAAAAGTGAATATCCCACCCTCAATAATCAAAATTGTAACAATTGCATAGTTAATATAAAATTCTAATTTTCATGGTTATGGAGCAAAAATGTAGATTATGAATAAAAGTTGTTAAATGAGTATTTCTTTATTGAACTGAATACATTGTTTCGTGGTAGGTCTTCCGTGAAATGATGTGCGTAGGTATATATGGACAATTTTAGTATATTGTCTACTTTACCGCCCGCGGGCCATGATGCGCCCACGGGCGGTAAAGTGCCACTTTGCGCCCGGCGAACCGGGCGGTAAAGTGTACTTTACCGCCCGCTGGTGCATAAAACTTATTACTGACTTATTTTGGAGAAAAATCATTGACTTGTAAGTCATCAACTCTTTGGTCTACATATTCGATGACAAGGACATGCTTGAATGTTAAAAATAACATCGAAATCAATACGTATCCTAAACTTATTGCATTTCTGAAGAAACAGTCTGTTGGATATAAAGCGAAAAAATCCACAACATTTACCACTGATGATATTCACAAATTTTTACAAGACGCCCTATGGAGAATATCTACTAAAAAAGGTAAATTTTAATATTTCATGCGATTAGTAGAGTGATTATGGCCGTGATGGTCTCTACCATTAGAGCGCTTGTCTCTTAACCTGAGGGTCATGGGTTCGATTCCCAGCATGGTCATCGGTCTCGTGCATGGCATCACACGTTTAAAGGTAAGGGCTGCGTCTTCCCTAGCTTGGACAAGTCTTTCGAAGACTTTTGAGGGTTGTACTCTTAAGGGTGTGCAGCAATTTTAACAAAATTAGTATTTTTTTGAATTTAGTGCAATTTGGTTAGCATATACATTTGGAATAGCTATTAATTATTAATTATGGGTATTGCTGGTGCCTGCAGGGGCGACGAGATGATCAAAATAGAGATTGGTGACATAGAAGATAAGGATTCTATGTTAATAGTCCGAATTCCGGATTCAAAAACGAGAATAAGCCGTGTTTTTACGATTGTTGGTCATAATGAAGAGAATTCAGTTGATTATCTTTCAATTTGTAAACAATTTATTACACTCAAAAAACATTGTCTGAATAGCAATACTGTCCAACGTCTGTTTTTACGTTATGAAAAAGGTAGATGTATGAAACAAGTTGTGGGTATGAATACAATCGGCAAGATTCCCAGTGACATTGCTAAGTATTAGAAATTGCCCGAGCATAATTTATATCCTGGACACTGTCTCCGACGAACCTCTGCAACTTTATTGGTGAATGGTGGAGGTGACCTAATACAACTGAAAAAACATGGTGGATGGAAAAGTAACAATGTAGCAGAAGGCTACATAGGTGACTCAATCAAAAATAAGATTGAAACTACCAATAGAATATTCTCAAGACCATCTACATCTTGTTCTGTAGATTTCCAATATCCGGGGGAATAAGTGGATTTGCTGATTGTCCATCAGGTTCAGGAAAAATAATTAGAGAGTGTCACAATTGTACATTCAGTTTTAGTATAGTCAATGATAAATTAAATTAATATTAATCAGGAATTTATAAACTGTGTTCGATATTTGAGTTAAAATGTAAGTTTGTTGTAATGTGATGTACTTTTGTTGAATAAAGCATCTGGTGTTTCTTTTTCTGAAAACTGCGTTTGTCGAAAATATTTTGTGTGTATTTCGAGCACAGTGTCATTGTCGCTCTCCAAAGATTACCGCGCTCCGCCTCGTGTCGCACGGTAACTCTCTTTGTCAAGCGACAATATATCTCTGGGCTCTTAATACACATATAGCTATTCCTTATGGGTTTTTCACTTGGTTAGAAAGTTTCGTTTTACCCCTTCAGTTTCTTGTTCATAAAAAGAAAGTGAACAAAAACCGTAGCAATCCGCATGGTACAAGAATTAGCTGAAGGGAATGCATTTCATGAGATGCATAATAACTATTCAAGCTTCTGTTCGTTTCATATCGAGAACAAGTATATGACACGCCGTTTATTGTGATATCAATCTGATTCGTGTTAATGGTAAATAGTGAGTTAATATTTTGATGCCCCGAGCTACTATTGAGATACCGGTATACCCCATAGCAAGCATTAATGCATCATTGTTCTAATTAATGAGAATTTAAATATGTTATAATGTAGTGTAACAACGTTCAATCATTCAGACCGAATGGGTGTAGGAATCAAGGCTATACTCAACTACCGGATGTTAAAGTTCAGATGTGTCCAAGAACTATTTCAGTGAGTGAATGTTTAGTTAGAGAGTCAATTTCTGGGAATAGTGAACACTCTTTTCACCTAACCTAACTTGACAACAGTTTAAAAATAAGTGTTTTGAAATTTTTTTGGCAGTTCTAACAACCGCTCAAATTTTGTCATTTTGTGTCATATGAAACAATTTCACCCAATCATGTCAACATTACACTGACTATTTCACTCATCTTAAAATTCTCACATAATCTGACCAATCGCAAACCAAAGACAACTCGTGTTATCGCGATAACACCAGCTGTCTTTCAATTCTGATTGGAGGATCAGCTTCGGTATTTTCAACGACGTAACCATGGCAACACAAAGTTTGGCAGTTCTATCAATATTAATTGTACCTGATTGTGTCAAAATGAGTCGCTTCGGTGCAAATTCAAATGAAATTATGAAACGAAACATAATAATATTGACGATTTTAATAATTTGTTTATGACTGTTATACATTGTTCGTATTTATATTAATGAAGAAGCTTCATTCGTGAAACAGTCTAATAAAATTCAACTCGTGATTGAATTTATCTCATAAGTCTGTCTTTTATTTCTGAACTCAACTGAATTGTTTTGGGAAAACATCACTCGTCCTGCAGACTCGTGGTGTTTTCACGAAGCAATTCAGTTTCGTTCAGAAATAAATCGACAGACTTATCGCGAAAATTCAATCACTCGTGGTATTACTCCCGATTATTTCTTTCGTCTATTAAATATCAGTCATCAACCAATCATACGTTTGTTCCCTGTTTGACAGGACCAATCAACACGCTCTATTAGCGACTATTTACATGATGCACAATAGTCACCGACTATTCAGCATGATACTCATATCAAGGAGCCTGAGCATCTGACAGTACTCTAAATAAATACATATTAAACGTCAAATAGAATCAATCGTGTTAAAGCTGAATAATTATTTGAAAATGAATCGGTTTGGAAAAATCAAAAACGATGAGATATCGAGGCTACAATCCCTGACAATACAGTGTCATTCATATGACAGATATGAAGAAATGGATTCAAGAAATAATCTTCATAAATATAACACGACCTTGATTAGTTGTCGACTATTTTATTGCTGCTAAATTTCTCTTGTATTTATTAATTTTACTCGACATTATTTTGGCATTAATAATCAGAGATGAAAGCCCTCGAGCTTCGCTCTCGGGCTCTCATCAGATTATTAATGCCAAAATAATGTCTCGTTAAATTATTAAAAAATACAGTCGAAATTTAGATGCAATAAAAATAGTCGACTATTTATCAAGGTCTTGTTATATTACCCTTGATAATTGCATTCAGTGCAATTATCAATCACTATGACAATACGATTGAGTTTGACAACTCCATTCCATATAATTTCAAAATGTCACGTTTTGACAATGCAAATGATCAAAGTATTATAACTGTGCTAATCAAAGAAAAGATTTCCAAAAATACAAACTACAGTCACAAATATATTTGGGGAATATTAATGGAATTTTGCTGCGAACAAGAATATGAATTGAATCATCATAGAATCTTAGAACAATTGGCGTTGATACTAAAAGATTGGGCAGTCAATATGAGAAAGAAAGACGGGACCGAATTTAAAGAAGCAACGGTGGGACAATGTGGAAAGTTTCGTGCAAACTTTTGCAAGAAAAGAACTACAATAACTATAATATTATGATTGAACCTTTAAAAAACAGGAAGAAACTACAAGCAGATCCGTATAAACGTAAGTCCAGTTTATTTTCGTTAAATTTGTCTGAAGTTAACAAAATATTATTGCTATAGAATGAAAATACTCATGAAGGTCTTATGCGTAAATTTTACCATATTACTGCTGTAGAATTAGCGAGGTGAGGAGGAGGGGGCAGTTGCTTGCTTGGTGGATTTTTTTCAAATCGAGAAAAATTACGATGACTCTCCAAGGATCGCATTGAATACAATTTGGTGTTCAGTAAAACGTGCCAAGGTGGTTCTGAAAGCTGTACAGGTGGTAAATGGTTCATTTCCAATAGTAAAAGACAAAGCTGCCCTTTACGTCTTTTTCATAAGCTGATATCAAAATGGGGCGATAATGCTACCACCAAATCGACACTGGAAAATGAAACACAAATGGATTTGCGAAATGTCGGCCGGACGCGTGTGTGCTTTTATATTACTACCTTCTCTATTTTCTACAAATAGTATGAATACTCGATAGTATCATAACTTAACCTATCCTTACCTGTTCTGAACCAACCAAACTCAACCATGAAGTTGAAATTGTTTCGGAAGAGACGAGTTCACGGTTCATATCAATTGTGAAGCATGATTCACTGGACTTGGAATATTAGGAACATAACACAAGATACGCGAGCGAGCTCGATTTCAAGTTAATACTTTGTTCATTGTCTCATATTTTTTTTATTAAACTCTTCATTATTCATACCTAGTGGCCTGTGGGGCAAGCGATTGCGTTGCTCATTTGTGATCGAACTAAGATTGACAAAAGGAAATGAGTAGATAAAGTCTTTTTAAACTATACGCCTTCAAGCTTCCAGTGATGTGCAGTCCAATCAACCAACTTGGTCTCGAGATATTTTCGTAAAATAAAAATTAGGTATACCAACAACTCAAAGAAGAATATTTTTGTATCATAAATAAGTATTTTGTGTACTCTTCATCATAACAACTTTTATCACAGTATCCTTTTATCTGAACTGAATTGAGCTAAACTGACGCAGATAACTTGCCAACCATGCATTTGGAAACCATGGGAATTAGAGTTTTGTTTACTAGTTACCATAGAAACGGTTGTCATGGTTTTTCTATAACTGATTTCAGCTTGACTGTAATTGGCCCAACTTGGCAATCACGCATTTCCGCAAAATGGAAATAGAGTTTTTGTTTACTCTTCACCATGATAACGGTTATCATGTCAACCTTTTTTTTCATACTTAATTTCAGTTAAATTAAACCAGACAACTTGGCAACCACGCATTTCCGCAACATTGGAATCAGGTTTTCGTTTTCTCGTTACCATAGCAATGGTTGCCATGGCAACAGTTTTTCCATATCTGATTTCAGCTAAACGAAACTTGAGCCAGAAATACAATAATATATATAATTATTCTCCAATATCTCACAAGAATATAAATATCTTCTGCCTGAACAAAGAACACCATATTATGCAAACTTTGTTATGGCGCTCTCTTCGAAGAATATATTCAAACCGCTATATTTCTTGCAGATAATTAAATTTTATTTGAGGATAACATTTCATATAATCATTCTTGACACACAGTTATCATCAAAGTACTTCATAACAGGACCACCTGTAGTGGAAATAATCTATCGCGGAATTATTACAAGAACATTTTCATTATCCAACATTGAAGAACAAGAATTGAAATTAGCATTTTCAATCAAGGATATTTTGTTAACAACTTAAAAATGTTCGTAATAATAAAAAAGTTGAATTTAATTTCAATAACTTAGGGGAATTTCTTCTTTAAATGATGCTTTTTGAGTTTGTAGTTTATGTTCTCTGATGAAGTAATTTGCATAAAACTCCACAGTGTTAGAGATAAAGTTTTTTATCAATTTGACTCTATATTCCATTGAATTATGAAAGCAAGATTCGAATGAATATCAACTTTCATTTCTTCAGGTTGACACGTAACGGAGCACCATCTTATCTTATCTGGAACATTTTATTAGAGAGCAAGATAATATATGTTTATTGTACATGAGAAAGAACTCTTGATGACAAACACATGTATAAGAAATGACAGTAATTGAATGAACATATATTTTGTTAGTCTAAATCGATGAAGAAATCACACCAAAGTTCGATTTACTGTTCCAAGTAATCGCAAATATTTTGTTGAATTCTTGTTTTTTATCGGTTGATTTCCTAAATGCACATTTGATACAACATTTCTTTTTCTAAAATTTAGAGAGAGCAATTTAAAAACGAATGAATTCTGGATTTTGACCATGTCAAACGATATTATTTAAGGTAGTTCACTTTCATTTTTATGATGCCAGAGTATGGCGGTTTTGTCCGCAAATAATGTGAATTTTGCAGAATTGGTTACATGGTCAGATTACTTACAAGTACAAGTATAAAATGAATAAAACAGAACCTAGTTCAGAGCCTTGGGGTACTTCATATTTATTTTCTGAGTGTACTTGAAGACTTTGATAGTCTAAATATTGCTTCGCATCAAAGAGATACGAGTTGAACCATTCAAAAGTGTTGCCTCTGAATCCATACTGTTGAAGTTTGCTTAACAGTACATCGAGTGCTTTTGATAGATCACAGAGAACTGCTGCAACAGCTTATTTCCCATTGATTCCTCTATCAATAATTGACGTAAATGAATTAGTTGCACTCTTTGATTTCTGGAAACCATACTGCTGTGCATTCAGTTTTCTGTTAATTATCAAAAATTCCACATAAGTGTTTCCTTCAGCCCATTGGTTAATAGTAATAGCCGTTCTCTACCGACACAGACTGCTTCTGGGAGTATTATCTATTATTTTTATTTCTGATTCCAAAAATCTGTGTTTACATCTCTTTCCAAGATGTACGTCTGTTGGCAACTCTCAAGCGTCCAATTACAGGTATTTCCCTTTCAGATTGAAAACTCGAAAATCAAATAGAACACGTCATTTATATTCTCCTGATTTGGCATTGCCAAAGGTATCTGTGAATGTGGATCTCTGAAAAAGCCAGTCTATCCAATTAGTGTCAATCTCGTGGCGTTTTCAACTGCATACGCGTTGACACGAACCTCCGAATTTTTGGCTGAAAGGAAATCCTATGCGTCGGGCATATGCCCTGCGAATTGTACGCAATTATAATGAGATCTGAACTGGCATCCATCAACTGTACAGTACAGATATCGAAGATGGTTTCGTAAGATAATTGGGTATTTTTTCTCAGTGGGAAAGGGGATTTAGATAAAAAAACAAACATTTATCAGTTTCCGGATCAGTACGAATCTCGAAAATTCAATTACGAGGTGATAAAAGTAAAGTAAATGAATTATTTATCACAAGAGATTTTTTCATTCAACGAAGTAATTTTGCCAATCAGTAATTTTACAAGAAAAACTAACGTAAAAAAATTGCGAGACCTTAATTTGTTTCTCATCTCTGCTCGTTAACGACATATCCATGACTCATCAGATCCAAGAATAAAAGAGAACCAGGTTAGAAATATCTAGAGAATTCGGTATACGACGGCGAAACCTCTTGGAGATTCGAACAGAAGCCTTTCCGATATAAATGAACTTCAAATGTATATAATGAACTAAATAGTTGTAGTTTACCAGTGGAAATAAATTAGCGAATTATAATTAAGTGCATTTTTACTACATTTGGTGTCAGAAATGGGATTTTCAAAATGAATAAGTGTTCATATAGTGGATAGTCTCCGTGCTAACAGACTAGTGACCCGTTGAACTAATAAATATTCGCGATGTGGACAGTTCTGCACATTACGGGACAATGAACTGAAAACTTTTGTGTAGAATAAATAGACTGATATATAGGTTGAAGACAATATGTTTTTGAGGAAAGTTTGCCTGGTTGCTATGAAGGTCAGTGAACTGAAGCAAGAGTTGGAGGAACGTGAACTAGAAACAAACTGAATGAAGAAGGAGAAGATCCCGAAACCTTTTTATTCGAAGTCTTCGAATTGATTTGAGTTCAATAATGAACAAACTCAACAAAACCCCGAAATCATGGGAGATAAACTTTTAGAAAATTCGGTAAGGTTGAAAAAAGAACTTCAACAAAATTCGGTAAACTTTCAGGAAGAACTTCAACAAAATTCGGTTAACAACAAAATTCGAAGAGTCTGGAAGATAAACTTCTAGAAAATTCGAACAGGTTGAAAGAAGAACTTCAAGAGGAACTTCTACAAAATTCGTACAGATGGACGAAAAACTTCAAGAAAAGCTTCAAGAAAATTAAAAAAATCTGGAAACAATCTTGTTGATAATTCAAAGTGCTTGAAAGAAGCACTTTGTGGTGTAGCAAACTGGTTAGATGAAAGAATGGGATCCATCGAGAAATGAATGGCTGAATGAAATGAAAAAAATCAAGGAAACGCTTCACGATAAAATTTATGGCGGAATAGAGAAAGAAATTGGCAGTAAGTATAAAGGAAACAGTCTGCACACACCAAAGAAACAGGTAATGCTGGACCTGAGTTTGGACTTAAATTCGGTGCAAAGGGACAAAAGATTTCACATTCAGTACGGAACCAGAAAAGCTCTCATTAAATCCACCCTATAGTTCGACGAAAAAACTCCATTGGCAAACTACCGCCGACAATTTGAAGCTGCGGTCAAAGCAAATGGATGGAATGCAGGAGAAAGAGCTGTAGCACTAACACTGGAACACTTATACCATTTAAAGATGAAAAAACGCTGCCAGAAATCAAGCGAATCCTCACAGGAATTCGAAGCAAACATTGCACGCTTGTTTGCCTTGCATATGCCACACTGAAAAATGTAATGGATCGATTGGCGGTTCAGACACTCTTGGATGGACTTCGTGACCAAGAAACCAGGCGAGTCTTGACAATAGCTCGTCCCACACATCTCGTAGAGGCACTGGCACGCGCTTTGGAATTCGAAGCCTTGAAACAATCCTGCAAAAAACAAAGTAGAGTCAGGATGATTGAGGAAAATCCACAAGAACCTGCTATATGGAAGCTGTCATGAGAAAAGGAAGTGTCCTGAGAGAAAACAGGTGAGATGCTAGAATTGTGAAAAATTTGGTTATGTGCGTAGCAACTGTACAACATTCAATGAATCGACACTGACGCAGGAAAGCTGAAGAAGGTCGATGAGGAGGGGCAGTCATTGGCCTGTATTCAGCAAGCTCCGATTAACAAGATCGCATATGTAGGTATACTTCAACGACAAAACAAAGGTGTCTTCATAGACGGTCTCATCATCAACAAGCCTTTCATCATGCTGCTAGATACAGGTGTGACTAGGATAATCCTTGAGCCTGTTTTTGCTAAAATAACAGCAAGATTTGAACAGTCATCTGGAATCTACGCACAGCAAATGGGTAGCCAGCCACTTTTTTGCTGTCCTAACGATTGAACTGGTTTTAGGCAGCACTAAAGTGAAACATCAGGCATTAGTAGCAGACATCGAAGACGATGCAATTATTGGAATGGGCATCATGAATTCCAGAGGGTTCAAGTTAAATTTAAGAGACGGCGTCCCACGCATTAACGAAGCTGCTTCATGGAAGATGTGAACAGATGATTCGGATTTGTGCTCTGTTTGCTGAAGATGTAATCGTACCGGAGAAGGCTGAGACCATTCTGTAGGCTCGCCTAGATGGAGGTATAAGCAGTGGAAATATGATGTTCGAGCTCCATGATGAGAAAATTGGACGAGGAAGCGCGCTAGGGAAAACCTTGTTGAATGTTGATAAATGTGTGCCAGTAAGGGTAATGAATGTCAATTACTAGCATGACTTTGAAAAGAAATTGGGGCACTGCTCGTCAATTTTCTCTGTGTACGTGGCCAGCAAGTCTTCAGCAGAACTGTAAAAATGGATTGCCACCTCATCCCAAGACATGGGACCAGTACAGCAGCCCATACTAAGAGAATTAATCAGGCAGTATCAGGATATCTTCGATTCCGGAGTAGTCAAAGGGGGTAGATCGACACCAGAAATTGCCGACCAATTCGGCAATCAGCTAGAAAACATTCCCTTGCCAAGAAGTGAGAGGCCGTCAACATATTTAGCGATATGAAAAAAGAAGGAGCATTCGAGCCATCTGATAGTCCCTGGTTCTCTTCATACGCACTGGTGAAGTAGAAAGTTTGATCAACACGCTTTTGCGTAGACTGTCGTCAACTGAACAACGTGACAAAAAGTACAGTTCCCTCTACCAAGAATAGATGATACTCTAGACATGCTGGTCGCCTCTACGATTTTCTGGTCCCAAGATTTGAAGAGTGGATACTGGCAGGTATGACTCAGGAAGATCGAGAAAAAACAGCTTTCACTGTTGGCTCAGGTTTGTGGTAGTTCACAGTTATGCCATTCGGGCTCTGCAACGCTCCAGCAACATTTGAAAGACTAATGGAGACGGTTCTGAAGGGACACTCATGGAAGACGTGTCTAGTATATTTCGTCGTATTTTCACTACAGCACAAAGATTTGCTCCTTGTTCAATGGGTAACTTCCAACACGATTCCTAAGAATTCCTCAGTACTTATTGCAAGGTCTTCATGAGGATGTTGAAATGTTAAATGAAGAACCCAAATAAAATTTGCCAATAATGAACGGGAAATGAAAGAACATGAGAAAATTCAGTTAACGATGTTTGATGATACTACAGCAATCTCAATTCGTGAGAGCTAAATATTAAAAAAGTCATTCAAACTCGCATACTCTTCCACATCAGTATTGTGAATCAACTATCCAAAAATTATTTGGCATCAGTATGAAAATTTCGTATAAGGCATTGTATATAATATTTCAAAACACGTGCAAGTCATAAGAAGCTACGGCCGAGCAGTATGACGGCTAATATAAGGCAGGTAGGCCCTGACCCTGACGGGGCAATTTTACAAGTGAACGCCCACAGAAAGAAATCACCGGCTCTGTAATCGGAGACGTCATTATCGCAAGTGGCTCTCTTCTTTCTTCGGTTTCTTCTCCCGCATGGTCTTTCTTCTGCAATCCGAGCAGCGGAGAATGACAACTCCGGGTCACAAGCAGGAACGGGTAAGAAAAAGTGCAAGTGCACCGGGAAAGTACCTTGTCCGATTGTTTTTATGCTTTATTTTTGTTGTCGGGGAACCATCTGGTTTTCATAAGAAGGATTTATTCGAAATGTAGACAATAGAAGTGAAGTCACGCAAATTATATTCGAAGAAAGGCAATTTTGTTTATGGTAGGGGTCTAATCAGTGGGAAAAGATTTATTTCAATTAGCCATAGCTCCCAAAACAGAAAATGGTATTGTATATTTTTTAGTTTTAGTTCTTTACTTTGCCGCTGGTGAAAATTCAACGGAAATCGATGAAATTAGTGACATTTTGTGCACTCCGCCGGAAGTTGTTTGAGCTGCAAAATCAGTTTTTCTTAATTTACTGCTAGGGGAGTCGGAAGCAAGTACGAAAAGCAGTACGAACTGTTTAGTAAATAGTGCGATTCAAAAAGAACCGAGAAATATCAGATATCATTCTACTTGCGTATTTTGCAGAGAAAGCCAAGGTAATGAAATCCTCGGTACTGACGGTAAATAAATCACCAATAATCGTTCTCAGAAAATATGCCAGTTCAGTCATCACCATGAACTTCACCTGAAATTATCTTCAAAAATTGGGAAAATTAAACATTCACCTTTACTATTGTAAATGACAGAAAAAATTATAGTTTTTAGATATAGGTAATAATTGTATTTAAAAAACATTAATATGTTTATGTTATTGTGTTATTATGCTATTCGTGTTATTTGAATACCTGTCAATCTTGTCTGTATTCAAGATATAAATATACATACATATTAATTAATATAATTTTATTTTTTTTATTAACTACTCTACCTAGTGCTAAAATACAAATTATCAACTTTAGTTATAGAAAATAATATATGTTCGGAAAGTCTAATACATCGTTCTGAGGAAGTTTCCTTCCATTAAAAGTAGTAGAAATCTTCTTACTTTTTCAACTTATATTTATAGCTTTCGCATAGCACAGGCGAGTATTAAGTTTGGACATGATAGGAGTCCATGCTTGCCGCTGCTGGCAAGAAAAATAAGCTAATGATAATACAAAATTTTTGAAACAGCAATTTGTGTTCAATAAATTGATTGTGCCATACCCAAATACTCCATTCCAGTTTAATATATTTAACTGCGCTAATTGAAAACTGCGACCAACCAATCTGTCGAAAAATTATTTGTTCAACAACTTTCAGAGGAGTCTACTACAAATATAGACCAACTATAATAATATTCTCAACTGTGGTTCATCACTGTGAACAAAATAATGCGTATGAAATGATAATGGGAATTTCTTGTGAAAGACATTGAATACGTTTTTTTTGTCGCTCAGCGAACCAATCCCAGAAATATTCTAGATAACAATAATCACACTTCTGAATCACTATCTGTATGAAACTAAAAGTTACATCTAGTGCTCACTTGTTATGAATACAAATACGGTATTTTAATGAAACAATAAGCAGTATACACACGAAGTGCTACGTGATCATTTGTTGAAAACCGCCATAGCATTGCTACGGAGAGTTATGATTGAAATAAATAATTCTTAATGGTTTTCCCAAATTTTTCGAGGTGCATACTGAATTAGTAAGAATACACATGCCTATAAATATCTTTCCACACACAGGCAAATCAGGATTATTGTCTCGAAAAATAGAGAAACGGACGCCTACCTTGTCACATAATAAGCTTATCAAATTGTCCCCTCTACCAGTAAATTTTTTTCTTTGGATGCTGGTCCTGTCGCCAGCTATACCTCAGCTTTTTGGATTTTTTGTGTTTTCTGGGTTTGTTTACAGCACCCACTCCGTGACTTCAGTCCCCTGTACCAGTCTGTAACGGTTCTTCAACGGTTGGCTGTTGTATTCTTCGGGAGTAAGCATAGGTTTCCCGAATATTGCCTGTCTTTTGTGATCTAATGCCTCGCATTCTGACAGTACCTGTTTGGCCGTTTCGGTTCCTTTGCCACATTGTCTGCAGGAAAGTTCTCCATTGTACAGCCCCATTTTATGCAGGTATCCTCTCATTGGACTGTGACCTAGCTTGATTCCTGCTTAACTTAAGCAGATCCTCAGTTTTGTGTTTTAACGGTTCTTTTCCCGTGGTGCATGTGAGGGGCTTCGTTCCTCCTCTTTTTTTGTTTTCGTTTGACCCAGTCCCGTATGCATCCTCGGATGTCTGATTTAGTAACCCCGAGTGCGGGTACTGGGCCAATACATGGAGGTTTCGTTTCCATCGATAGCACAGTGTCCTGGAAGCCACATCAATATTATTTTGTTGTGTTCTGCAAGAACACTAAGTTCTTTGCATTCCCATACCAGTCTTGATGTCACTTTCGAGCCTTCAGTAACGCCTATTAGTCTGTGCATATTTTGATCCGTGAATTGCTCATTTCCCTTATATTGTCCTTTCTCACGCATTGCAAGATGGCGTATATTTCCGCCTGAAATACGGAGGTGTTTCTTCCTAGTGAGGCATTCATTTACTGTATATTCCAGCACCAGTTCCTTCCTTGATTTTGGATCCGTCTGGATACTAGATTCTCTCTTTAGGTTTGCCCTTGATGTTGTCGTTTGTCCATTTTCTCTGATCTTGTATGATCACCTCGAAATTAATGTCGAAGAAATATCTGGCAGTCATGTGGTCTGTTGGTTTCATTTCTAGAATGTTACCTTCCAAGATTTCCTTTATCATGTTGTGGTCGCATTCTTGCCTCTACTATGATTGTTATTCACGTCAATCGGAGGGAGATCTAACATTGCCTCCATGGCTGATGTTGATGATGTTTTTATAGCTCCCGTTATGCTTGTACCTTGCTCAACTCAGCCGCGGCTATCTTTTGGATTGTCTTAGTCAACCATACCAAAGATGTGTATGTGATAATGGGTTTCGCCACAATGTTTTATGTCCAATACACTATTTAGGGACTAAGCCCCCATATTTTTCCGTTTGTTCGTCTGAGTATCATCAGTGTCACCTCGGATATCTTCCTTACTTTTATCAGCTGTTGGTCTACCAGTACATACATTCTACTGATGGAGATAACTTGTTTATCGAACTGAGCATCTAGGATATAAAAAAAATTGTGGTAAGTGGTATCATTTACAGCAATTATAAGCATTTCAGAAGAACGCTTGTTATTTAATTTGCCAGGACTATCTAAATTTTCTTTTTTCACCACCCTCCTCTGTTGTTTCGTGCATATTCAGAAAAAATATCTTACTCAATATTTCTTTCAGAAATTACTCTTGTACCTGCCAGAATCTTAATGTGTGACTCGAATCTTTCTTTCAAAAGTTATAATTTTTTCTATTTTTGTCAAAGATTTCGTTATTTTTGTTCGAAGAAGTTGATGAATAATGCGTTTGAAATGAAAAGATTTAAAATTAGAGACAGATATAGCATTGAACAGTTTCGACACGAATTTTTCTATGCATGGACACCCAAAAAAAAACTATTACAGTTCCCATTCTTTCGTTCAGTAACCATAGATTCCCAACATGGAAGCTGTAGTTAATGTAACTAAATAAGTTACCGAATCAAAATCTACGCGAGAAAACACCCAATTTGTTGCGTTTATAGAACATGGAATATTTCTACGACAACCAAGATAATTCGAAATTCGTTCTCATTGTTTCAACTAACAGAAGAACCTTCAGAGATCTCAGCACAAAAAACTGGTATCATGCTCACTTTGTGAATTACCTCGCCTACATTTCTCCGCTATCTCAACCTGACACAAAAACAACCAATCATGATGCTCTAGAGGATTCATCAGAACAAACCCAGGACAATGCGGTTAGCAGTACGTTTTTTCGATGCTATATTTTATTATCAGATATCCAGAATATTGATTGTGGTTAGACGACCAGACATTCGTGAAATTATAATTGGGGCCGCATCATTTGAAACAGGAAATCGGTTATTTTGTGGTTGCCGTACAAAGTGGTCGAAGGGACTGTGGGACTTGCATCAAAGTTTCCATGAAAGAATTGATAATTGCATTGTTCCGATGCTGTAAGAAAATAACTGTTTCTTCATTCTTGTAGATTATTTCGCTGCATGTTTTAATAACTCGTAGATTATCTGTGGTTTGGCGCACACTTCCAAAGTTTGCTTCTGTTTGGCAATAGGATTGTGCCGGGTGTGAAACGCTGAAACGAAAGTAGACACAGATAAAAGAAACGTACCGATATTGAACAACGAATGGGGGTATAACGAAATCCAAGCAATATAGAGAATAAAAATTGTATTTACTTCGAGGACCGTTTTTATATCAGATTCAGTAATATTGATAAAAATTCACCATGATGTTGATTGGACAGTCTAGGGAGAAATAAATTGCTATTATTAAATGTAAGCAGATAATAAAAGAATAATGAGAAAGTATCTGGTATAAAAACGCGATGAATGTGAGAATAAGGAAAATAGTGAAATAAGCGATAAAACAAACAAGAGAACATATAAGCTAGTAGGAGTAATCAACAACAATGTACTTGCAAAATTTTGCTACATTCACCTAAAGACATCCTACAATGTTCTTGGGTAAGTATATTGATTACCACGGAAAGACTACTATGAAGTTTGAGTGAGAAGAAACATCATAATGAATTTGAAATAGAAAATCCTATATTTTTATATACAGAACTTTGCTGACATCAATGAATACTGGAAAATACTTATAATGTTTCTTGCGGATATTAGACAAATGTATCACTCAATTTTATAATTTATAGATATATGCCCAATAATTAAGTTATGATGCTATCAATTTTAGTAAATTGCTTTGATGATGGTTGCTTTTTGATCATTGATAGAAAGGGCTCTCATGAATCTGAAATACAGCTGTTGAATCTGAAGATGATTTTCAGAATTGGCAACTTTAATGGCAGTTATGATTGAACATTAATTTATTCCATTATTTTGCCCCCACTGTATAATTTAAGTACGGTAAGGGACAGTACTTGCTTTCAACATATCCATTGTAATAAGTTAATGGTTCTCCGTCAAATTATGTCATCAATTCTTCGTGAAATGCTATATTTGCCAATCAGGAATTGAAATTACCTATGAAACAAATGCATTTCTGGATGAACTCACCCACTCTCCTTCAGCCTATCTACCTAATCTGTTCGAAACTACACTGACAGTGTTGATTTCACCACCTTGCCAGGCCATATTGTTTACCACTTTGATCTGAATTATTTATGTTGAATAAATAATCTAATTTATGTAATGCGCAAGAGAAAGAGAATGGATAATGATACATTGTGATATGCAATCCGTGATCGAACCGCTTTTGCTCATTCTTACATGGTATTCCGTTCTTGAAAAGCTATGATTTATTCAATAAACGATAATGGCATATTTGAGCTGTCTGATCATTAAGTTATTTAACAGCTGCCATTTCCCGGTGAAAAAAAGTGGAAACACGCATTATTTCACTTTGTGGTTCTCCTCTAATTTTCAGTTACATTAATTTAAGTGAAACAATCACTCGAAAGATTTTTTTTCTGTTTGTGAGATTTTATCATTACACGTCCAGACATGGCGTATTCATCTGTGTACTCGAGAGCGGGCATATCCGCTTTTCGAAAGTTCAGGCCTCTTTGATTGTATAGTGTGCTATGATTCAGCATTATTCAGGTACACTAATTGGGATAAGAGGAGTCATTGGGAGGTAATTACATAATAATTCATGATTTCATCACTTTCATAAAAAAAACATTGTAACTAGGAGGTGTTCTATTAGTTCTATGAGCTAGGAATAGTAATAGTGTGCATTCCTGTTATTGAAAGTTCACAATACTTAATTGCTTCTAGATGTCAGTGGGTGGTGAAACTCGAATCAGTGATGGCAACATCATCATTGCATTTTTGCGCCGCGAAAATACCGATTTCAGTAACATTGACCCAATTATCATCACAGTAATAAGAAATATAATTCCCTCTTCGCGGCAAGTATCAGCATAAACTTCGACAGATCTGGTCATCAAAACAGTCGGGGAAAAATAAAGTTGCTACAACTAACAGGCTTGCTCCCTCTGAGTGATGACTCAGGAAGAGCTGCGACAACTCGACGTAAAAACTTGCAAAATGATGCATCTTCATACGAGCTTGAATCCTAAATCTTCTGTTACACAGTTATACTTCCCCAGACAATGGGGAGGCCGTGGACTTTTGAGCTTGGAGTGTCTACATAACATAATGGTATCAGGAGTTCAAATCCCCTACATAAGGATAAGCCAATGCATTGGGTCTTCTTCAAGAACATTGAAGACTTTGGCTTATCCAGAAACCTGACTTTCGCTTTTCTCAGGTCAAGTGGACTGAAGTCGGATTCATAATGGCCTGCCAGGATGGTGTCTTCAACATCCTCGTCTACCGTAGTCGCGTGATGGGTGTAGAAGTCCCTGATACTAGATGCAGAGCGTGTCGTGGGGCAGCTGAGATCATAATGCATTTGCTGTTGTACTACCATCTACGACACTCGTACGGTGTAGACGAGACACCGGTGCTGCCTTATGCTCCGGGGAATATTGAGTCCGTTGTGGTGAATGACTAGAGCCAAATCTATTGAAACTAGACCATCAAAGTAGGACGATTTTCGTCATTGAGTTTTCAGCTCCTGGCGAAACGAACATCGTCCGAAAGGAGGAGGCAAAACGGACTAAATATCGAGATCTACTCTTTGAATTCCGCAGGCTCTACCCAAACCATTCTGTTAAGATGGTGGTTCTGATAATAGGGGTCCACTGCTCTCAAACTTGAAAATCATACCGGCTTGCCGTGATGCGGCAGAAAATTGGCCGCAAGAATACAGAATACTTGTTTCGCAAAGCCAAAAAAATAAACAAGCTTTCTAGTAGGTGAAGAATTACTAGGTAGGTTCAAACGTTTGTTCTGGTGAATTTCATATGTATATTAGAACAAAAAAGTCGGCCTATGTCGAACAATTAGGCTTTGTGGAATAGTGCGTTTGAGGAATATCTGAACTGTTTGGACAAAGTAATACTAAGAAATCTTTTTTTTTTATTTTGTAAGGACTGCTCCTTACTCCCCCGCAATGTATCTCAGATGACTTTACACCAAACATGGTATAAGACTTTGAGTTGTTATTCATGTATGCATCCTATCTGAGCTCTGTATCAAATTCAACGCATGGACACTTTCCTGTCTTCTCCAGTCAGCTTTTTAGCAAATAAAAATAAATGTTTTTACATTGACTTTCAACTCATGTCAAGTATTTGCCCTATAAAAGATGGCAGTGTCGTCCCAATATTTCTTCTTATAATATTATCATATTCTTCAACCAAGACTTGTCATTTACATAAATATTTGAGAGGGAAGGGCCCAATACGGTCCCCTGAGGCATACCGCACATGGGCTGCGGTGGTGTGCCAAAGAGCGTGAGTCCGAATCTCAGCATTGCCACCGGTCTCGTGCATGGCATCACACGTATTGAAAGGTAAGGGCTACGTCTTCCCCAAGCTCGCACAAGTCTCTGACTTCTGAGGGTTGCACGTAGGGGTGCAACCGGTTGACGGATATAACAATTTTTAACAACAACAACAACATCATACTCTGTACGTTGTCTACTATCACAGATTGGAATCTATCGTTTGGATAATTTTCAAATAGTATTAATATTGAGGAAATATTTCACAGCAACAACATGGAAAATACCATTTTGATAGAACGATTACCCTGTAGGTTTTCCGGATTTTCCTACAGCTGAAAATCACCGTAAGAAGTAAGAGGAAGCAAACAACACATGTCAGGATTGAATATTTAGTGGAAATACTTCACTAGCACTTAACAGACCCGTTTGAGTTCAGGAGTTGAAACATAATATAGTGTCAGTTTTATAATATATCTTGATACAGGAAATGAATTAGCTCACAACATGAAAGGAACTCATCGTTAAGAAATCTGAAACCCTTATTAGTTGTAATCAATACCTTCTTGAACAATTATCATTTTCAAATTTCTTCAATGGAAATCTCAAGTGATTCTCATTTTCTTCTTGGTAGGTATTTCAGATGGAATATATAGAAAAAGAAGTGTTATTTTGAAATTACAGGTCGAATGTTGCTCAGCCTCGTTGCTAGCAAATTCTTCCACTACTTCTTGATCAATAAACATATATCAAGATTATACCACAAATTATAACAGAGTTTGTAGTAGCCGTAATTCTAATCCACCTACTACCTTAATAAATATCATATAACAAGCCAGTGCACACAGATAATGCTCCAATTAGCGAGAAAATTATATCTGTTTTGCAGCAAATCAATTTGAAACTGAGACTCAGTTTTTTGTCCCGTGATGTTAGCCAGTGATGTAGTTTTTTAATCATACATATTCCAAAAATTGTTTGTTGTTTTCATCGATAGTTGACGAACACCTGTTTTCTGTAAACCATCTTATAGTCGGATACATTCTCTTATGAAACAAGTGAATTCGAAAGTTCCCTGCACTGACCCAAATTATGTAACAAAATCACTATCAATGGTTTCGCGCAAATCTCTCAGCTGTACCTACGTACAGTTTCATTAGATTTGCTTAAGAATGAATAATGCATCCGTAGTTTCATGAATTGATCATCAATCAATTGTCAGAAACAAGTTGAATTGCTAGAAAAAATTGGTTGTTTCAGCTACATTTTTTGTCACCTCGAATGGAGTATCAGTATCAAGAAACTAGTTTGAATCCAACACTCTTGTGTGGCAATTGAATAGAATTATTTTTGACAGTTCTAACAACCATTAAAATTTCGTTATTTTGTTTCATATGGAACAATTTTACCCAAGCATATCAACATTACTACTGATAATTACATTCAGTGCAATTATCAATCACTATGACAACACAATTAAGTTTGACAACTTCATTCCAAATAAATTTAGAAATGTCACGTTTTGGCAATGCGAATGTTCATAGTAAAAATACGCTAACCAAAGCAAAAATTCCCAGAAATACAACCTACAGTCACAAATATATTAAGGGAATATGAGTATGAATTGAATGAACATAGAAGCTTAGGAGAATTGGCGTTAAAACTAAAAGATTGGGCGGACAATGTGAGAAAGAAAGACGGGATTGAATTCAAAAAAGCAACGGTGAAGACAATGTAGACAGTGGCGTAGCTAACTTTCAGCGAGCCCCTCCACAGGAACCTGCTTGCGCCCCTACCCCCTAACCTAACCCATACATTTTTCTCTATTGAAAAGAGTACCTACTAGAGAAAGGAAACAAGTGTTTATTGACAGTAAACAATCAGCGCCGTGTAATAAAATTGGCGACAAAAGAGCGAGGGCGGGAGTTTTTAAAGCAGGGTGTTTTCTTTTGGGCCCCATGCTACCGGTCATAAAATTTTGCATACTTATAGATTTATAAATAAGAAACGTTTTCCCAAAATTTCGACTTCCAAACCATTCTGGAACATCTTCAAATAATTTCGTTTATATTAGAGTTCTGAAAGGCAAAAAATGATAAAATGTACATTCTGGCAACAGAGCTTATGTCGATAAAAAGCGTTCTGAACTAGGCCATGTTGCCACTTTGTACTTATTACATAAGATAACTAATTCTGGACGGAAGCGCCTTAATTTCCCTATGAAAAACATACCCTCCTTTAAATGTAGGGCAAAAATTTCTGGTTTCCTTGCGCCCCTGTCAAGCTTGCGCCCCCCCGTACCGCGGGGGTTGCGGGGATGTTAGCTACTCCACTGCATGTAGAACTTCTCGTGCAAACTTTTGCAAGAAAAATACTATAATGACTATAATTAGTATGAATGACCCGTTTAACAACACAGTATTTAAACCATCCCGGGATAGCCGCGATGCAATCAGGAAGAAACTATATACAAGCAGATCCATATGAAGGGAAGTCCAGTTTAGTTTCGTTAAATTTGTCTGAAGTTAACAAAATGTTATTGCTATGGGATAAAAATACTCCTGAAGGTCTTATGCGTACCTTTTACCATATTGCTGCTGTAGAACTAGCATGGCGAGGAGGAGAGGCAGTTGCCTGTCAGGTGGATTTTTTTTTAAATCGAGAAAAATAAAGATGATCCTCAAACAAATCGCATTGAATACAATCTAGGGTTCAGTAAAACGTGCCAGGGTGGTTCTAAAAGCTGAACAAGTAGTAAATGGTTGGTTTCCAATAGTAGAAGACTGAGCTGTCCTGTACGTCTTTTTCATAAACGGATATCAAACCGAGCCGACAATATTACCTTACCACGACTGTTCTCAAAACCAGATGGACACTGGAAAACTCAAACTGACAGATTGTACGATAATGTACCTGTTGGAAGAAATACAATAAATGGATGGACTAAATCTGCTGTTGAGGCAATTGGCTTGAATGTAAAGGACAAAAAGATAACAAATCTCTCGAATAGATCAACTGATGTAAGCGAATTGACAAAAAGTGTTGTAGAAGAACAACAATTGCTGAACACAATGATTCGACTTCCGGCAATGGTGGAGGACTGACGGCGTTCTCGTGTCTCAAGTCTAGTACATGTGCGTAATTGTTATAGTGTAGTTTGTGTTGTGCAATCACCCAATTTTTAAGTGTTTGTGAAGTCTGCCGTACACCACAGTTTTTTAACCGTGGTTAAACGTGCAATCAACAAAAAAAAAATTTTTTAAATTTTTTTTGGGTGGAGGTATTGCCTTGAGCAAGATTCCCCCTCCACCCCCTGACGAAGCCCCCACTACTCACGCCAGTAACCAGGCTGGGGTAGGGCGGATCCCTACGTAGTGGGGAGAGTGCTGGACATGTGCGCCAATAGGAAGCAAGGTCCAATAAATACAGAGAGAGAGAGAACAATTGCTGAAAATTACTGGTCACAGCAATCAAAATTCTATGAAACCATACGCAAATTTCGATCAAGAACACCACAACAAGATCATAAATACTATGCGTGATAATAGATCTTCTGTAGTAACAACGAATCTAATGTTAAGTTAAATTTTATTAATTTTCTCTTCACCGGGCTTGTACTGATAATGGGCAGCACTTCGAAACTGGTCTGCAGTCACCTGTTTTAATTAGTTCCATAAGAAAAACATTGCAGTGTGTTGGTCAGATGTGATTCGGTAGTGATTGGTCCGTGATGGTCATGATGGAAGAGCGCTTGTCTCTTAACCTAAGGGTCATGGGTTCGATTCCCAGCATGGTCATCGGTCTCGTGCATGGCATCACACGTTAAAAAGTATAAAAAATATAAGGGAATATGTACTGCTCCTTAAGAGTAGAATGAGAACTTACATAATGATGAAATCAGGAGATTTATAATAATTGTGGATTAATTATCAGCCAAGGAGAACGATCTAATAATACATCGATGCAAATAGTAAAATAATTCGAAATCAATGCACCCGAGATGATTACTTACATCCAATTAGAGCATTCTCGAGAATGAAAAGAGATGAAACGACTATAATAAAAGAAATTCTCAGAGATTGAAACTAAAATAAAATTGATGCTAGATTGCACTTATAATTCATAATTACGGATTGCCGTTTCGAAAGCAACATACGTTATCTGTATTTGATACCACACTGAAAATAATCTGCAACCAGAAAATATACGATAATAAACAACGATATAACTTCGAAATTGGTATCGAGCAGCACGGTATGTTATCGTGTCGTTTGCCATATGAAATAGAAAGTACTTCAGAGAACTAGATACGGCGCGAAGGTCTCAGGAATATTGACTACAATTATCGGCAGGTATAGGTAATCATATCATGAAATAAGTAATTGTCACATTGATATTTTGTGCAATTCTCAGATTGTGTAACTATACCAACAGCAAATTAGCTCTGATTTCTCGAGACTCCTCTGGCCATTTCTATTATATGTTAATCATCTGAGAGGAGGCAGTTATGGAAATGTTGATTTTCTTAAGATAGGTTATTATTCACTAAGTAGTTCATTGTGTTTCATTTGATGAATTATATAACTTGAGTAAACTGGTCCCACTTTGCGATATTATTCAATCAATCGCTATGGTGTTCTACAGGGGACAGTCCTGGGACCTATCATATCCTCCCCATCTATATTAAAAGCACTTTTAGTATCAAGGAGACTTAATGAATCAGAAATTTTTAATGAAAACAGTCCCAGGTACAATTCATTGACTTCGAATTTCCACATTTTGAGTGGACAAAGATATGCAACATTCACTTCATCTTTAGCTGAACAACCACGAAAATTTTGTCATCACTGAAACACAAAAATGTACCCAACAACATACCAATTGTATATGCTCTGAAATTGAGAGAGAAATAAAACATTGTTATTACTTTAGACTATCGTTTAGGTTGGGATACATTTGAGGAACATTTTGAAATTCAGATACCTCTCTTCAGCTGAAAGTCTTATCAAGATTAGACTTGCTGTGGAAGCAAACAACACTAACATGAAAGAGAACAATTTCAATATGTCAAGTATTTAAAAAACCAGAACAAAAATATCCTAATCTTTATTTTATGGCTCGAAAATATGGAATTTCTAACTATCCCGCAGCCTTTTCATCGATTATTCCGTAGAAAACTTTTACGAATGTTTACGGCAGATATAATTCCACTTCCGAAGAAGAGGTTAAATTCGATTTTCCCGAAATATCATCCATTTCTCTAAAAACAGAATATTTCTACTTGAATAATAGTGAATACAATCACTAGTCACCTCACAAGAATTATTCAGCTTATATGACTCCATAGTAACAACCTAGCTCAACAAAGATGATTTTTTGATCATGTCGGGCATAGGATTCTGCTATTTGATACAGAAAGCATTTGCGGCTGTCTTCCAGATTCTAGGTAGAACATTGCACATATACTTATCTGTCAGATTTAATTCAATATCCGTCGTGGTATTAGCCAGGGAAGTAGTTGTTTTCTGTCGGATATCTGCCTAAATTACGGAAAGAATAAAGGTTTTTTTACTGATCAATTCTGTATCTCTCCTGAAGTCAGTAATATGTCCCTGAACAGAAAAACTTTATATTTTGTCCGGTATCTTTGAAACTTTATGATATCCTCAGTACATCAGATCTGTTTGAAACATACAATTTTATTTCAACCCATTACCATGGTCATTCTAAGTATAAAGGTGAAAACTAATTACTTATAATAAGAGGTATACCGAGATCAAACTGCCTATTATGCATCTGACATTAATTTTTAATATCCTATAAGTAAAAATTGATTAAAAAATTTTAAATGTAGCGACATGTGAAAGATCACAGATAAGACAAACTTTTATTGACTTTAATCTTCTTAACGGAATGTTAGCCTCATGTTTTATTTATTTTATTATTTTGATTGTTTAATGGTAGTGTTAAAATCTTTTATAGAGGTTTAAGGCACTTCGGCAAGCACTGTTCATTATCACACTAATGCTAATTTGGTTTTACGAAATTTTGTTGAAACCGGAGTTTGTTTGGTGATACTTGGAATTGCTACTGGTAAATTGTATGCAAACAGATAATTGAAAAACTGCATTGAATCAATTAAATGAGTCGTTTCCGTTTTGAAATCATTATTAGAGGAGTCATCATAATCTGTGTTATTTTTGCATTTTCAATGCGACATTTAATATTGCAAGAAAGATAAATTAATATGATCCTGATAACTGATAACATTTAGATCTTGATAATGAGAAAGCAAGCAAAATCACTTTCAGTGATTAGTTAACATTAATATTGTTTAAAGTGCTTTCGTAACAGATTTTGAGATTTTACCTGCGTGACAACAGTTGTCACTGCTACGAATCGTTCAACAAACGCAATACTCTAAAAAAATATTGTTTGAGCAAAGATAGTTGGAATCGTGTTATTGGTCCCCTTGCCATTGATAGCTATATTGAAGAAAGTATCTCCTCGAAGAACAAAATTGCTATAATGATAGCCCATTTCGTTTCCGAAGAAAAAATGTTAACGTTCCGAACGAAACCGAATGCACATTGAGTTCATCATCGGTCAACTCACAGAACTTCAAACTATGTACTAATTTTTTAGGAACATTTGAAAATTGTAATTTCTATTTCAGACAAAAATAATTAGTCCCTTTATTATGTACAGTTGTAAATAAAACTTTTCTGCGTAATTAATTTATTGAACTACAGAAAAAAACATTTAGCGGGCGTTATGATTCATAATACCCTCCATAACGCCCCGGGCGTTATGGGTCTGTTAATAGCAACCGTTGCCAAGGTATTATAAAGCAGTAATGGACAAAAGTTAAAAATAAATTATATAAGGACCTCGCATAATGAGTTGGGCACGGGCCTCGCGCTCACTAAGACCGGCTCTGTCTCAGGTCAAATCGAAAGTAGTTGTTGTGAAAAATCTTCGATTCGTTACTGGACGAAAATTTTTCAGAAAGCAAAGAACAGCAGCCTATGATGTAAACCGCTCTTTATTGAGAGCGTTTTTACGAAATACGCGTGAGATATTCAAATCGTTATAGTAAATAGTCCGGTACTATTTATGCAACTCGCTATCTGCTTCGACCGTCACTACATTCAAAAGCATGTTTACTGTTTCACGTAAAAAGTAGCATAAGAATGTGCTCCTAATACTGTGTCTTTGCTCGTGACTACTAAATATTTATATCCTTGAGTAGCTAAGCACCATATAGAAGCTCTGTATCACCTATTTACATTCTACTTTCTTGACGTTTCCCATAATGGTCCAGTGATTTTGAAACTTTTGTTTCGCAGCTTGATATCTTGTACCGTGCGATTGAGATAGCTTGTTTTCACACCGACAAATATTTGACGGGAATTCAATTAATGCAGGAGAAAAATTCTAGAGAGGACATCCGATGACTATTAGCTTCGGAATTAGAAGGATATATTAAACGACAGAGCTCCGTTTTGATAAAATGCCTGTTATTTCCTGTAATTCAGTGCTACGAGAGTGGAAAACGTACACAAAAAGATAGAATTGGATAGGTTTATGATTTTTTATTTTCGACCTCCTCGTACACTATATCAATTCGATTTTTTTATTATAATGGTGACTTGTCCAGGGGCCAAGGTGTATTTATAATAATAATGATAATAATATATTTATTCCATCAAGACTACACTACATGGTGAGTATCTGTCACCAGATTGTAACCACTGTAAGTAAATTGTAATAAAACTTGTCCCATTTGTATAAATGAAGAAGGGGGTCGCTAAGAATAATTAATAGAGATGTTGGTTTTACCTGAATCAACTATTTCTGCTTTTTCTCTGCTTCTCTGGAAGTACACTAACTCTACAGGGGTCCGGATAAAAAGTCTCCACAGACCCACTTCTCTAGTGATCTTCAAATGGCCACTGGTGCCCGGGATTTACGAAAATATGTAGTTGGGCAGGCTGTCACCACTCTGTATTCTATTGGATGTTATAGCAAGTTTATCTGGCTACGGAGGTACCCTTGAAAAAACGATTTGTTTAAATATTTGAAGGTAACACGAAGTTACTTTGAATAATGTCACAAGAGAAAGTCTCCTGTGGGGCTTAATAGTAGCTTTAACAAATTCTGAAAGAGGAGTACAAATGACAAAGTATCTTAGAGAGATTTAATAAACAAAATTAAAAATTATCAGCAACGCCTATACCATACTTTTCCAATATAATTAGTTAATAGATGCCTATCTCAATTGAAGCTAAATTCCCTAACGAAAGATCTGACAGATCAATGGTGAGTTCTGAGGAAGTTGGGTATTGGGGGAGTTTGGTTTCATCGAGAAAAACATTCGAACCGTTTTGAATCAGGAGTATAAAATGGGATGACGCAAAAAGTCACAGTTAATCCTACTCTCCTAATGCTGGTATTCCAAAATCTCAGCTTAGCTCGCCAGAGGTGAAAATTCGTAGTAGTAGTAAATTCCATATTAATTCTTTAGTTACATTTTTCAACAAAAATTTATCTTATTCAAACAATCACCCGAAATAGAAGTAATCACTCCGATTCATATTTTTGTTCGACCTACCTCTTCAACCACAAAATTCACCCTCAACTTTTCCGTCTTGGCGCGATTCGTACTCCCCTTCCGCCTTAGATCAAAAAAGGCTTTTTCCGAATCCGATCTCAGAGATATAGATTTTCTTGCATTGTTTATCACTTCGCTCCTCCTATCGCGGTTTTCATCCCTTTTTCCTTTTTTTTTTTGTCTCACGTTCACCACTTTGTTGAGTCAGCTTTTATTGTTTCCCTTACACTCATACTGCCAGTTAGCAAAATGTGTTTCGGGACAATTCAGTATTTTAAAACAGTAACTGTTCACAGGGAGCTCGTATTTTTAATCGATCAGAGTTTCCAGACTAAACAGTCTACAATTACCGTGAAATATTATTATCCCTGATCAAATGGATAAGATTTTTTTTTGCTGTGTTTATGAAAGGAGTATATTTCAACCAATACTTGAGTGCTTGTGATTAAAAAATAATAAGTTCTCCAAACTGGGAATCCCATACGAAAAACAAATGCAGTGGCATTTGTTACAGATATTGGACATGTCAAAGAAATAAGTCTTGCTCCATGAACATAACGAAAAACAACTCTATAGACATTGTGAACGCTAATAGATACATGTAGACATATAGATAAACATTTATACACTCCTACAAACTTATACAAAAATAGATCAAAGTTTATAAAAATGTTGTTATCTTCCAAAGAGTCATTTATATTATAATAACATTTCTCAATTGACTAGGATTTTAGTTGATTTTTGGAACGTATTTAATTTTTTCAGTCTTTCCAATTCCTGGAAGCAAACTTTTTGATGGGAACTTCTTTCTTATACCTACTTATGTTCTGTGTGTAGGAATCTGTAGCAAACTACCATGTCTGGTTCTATAGATAAGATTATCAAAATTATGTGTAAATGAGTTTTTTTTTTGGCAAGCAAAATACATTTATAGATGTATATATTCATACATGAAACCGTTGATAACCTATTTTCTTCATGATATGGTCTACACGAGTCAGTTTGTTTTATCCCAAATAAAACCTTTATCACCCGTTTTTGTAAAAATTAATAGTTTTCTAGCCAATTATATCATAACTGATTCGAGAGTAAACAAGGGCATTCAGTAATTGTTCTTCAAAAAAACGAACAGAACAAAGTAGGAACAACGTACTTGTTCCTAAATTTACATTTTTTGCTTTTTGCCATTTGAGTAAAGCAGTTTTTCAGGCATTCAATATCATACTATTTTTTAAAGACCGCTTGGCAAATTCATCAGCCAAATAATTCAATCTTTCTTGTATGCTGCAAGTGATATATCATCTGCATATAATATTAGGCAATCAGTATTTATGTAATTATGTATACGTTTTTGTTTCGGTGCCGGTATAACCTCATCTTCATTATTACTATTATATGTTTCAATAACAATTAACACGAATAGTTACCAGAACTTCGAAACAAACTTTTTTACCAATAATACTTTTCTCTATTTAATTGTCAGTTTCTTCATCTGTCTTAATTTTATTTACTTTCGGAGAAACCTGAAAAATATCACAATGCCATCAAAACAGTCATCCGAAGCTGTTGCAGTTCATTATCTGTCAGCCAGACGGCCAACGATCCCTTGATCGTATCAATGAATTACAGAATGGCTTTTCTGGCAGAGTGGTACGCCCCTGTCTTGTACGGTACGCACAAGGACCATTTGTGGCAAATTATCGCGATTTGTTATTTCTGCTGAGTAATAGCAGAAGATGTAAAATTATTTTTTCTTCGGTAATTAACATAATTTGAATATTATAGAGATAGTAATCTAATAACACTTGCTTGCAATTCAACTTAATGGTTATGGTATGGGATTGGATATATTTCAGTCTTGTTGGTACAATGATTCACTTGAGAATATAGCAACAGGGTGTTCACTTACTTACATTCCGTGTGATATGGTGCAATTATGCGTCGTGACAAGAAATGAAGTTGATGCTCTCAACATATCTTTTTCTAAAGATCACATCTAATTTATCAGAACCAGAACGGAAAATGTAGAACTGAAACCATCTATGAATTAAAACTATCGAACCAATAAAGTTCATTAACAATAAAATGAAGAAATGAATTAGATAAGAATTAATTTTGCAGAAGTGGAAGAGAATAGAAAAATAACTGTGTGAAACCAAAACATTGCAATAATAAATTTTCATCAAAAACGAATTATGTCTGAATCCGAAATAATCACATCAGATTTTTGAGAATAAGTTATATCCTGTAATACTGAACGAAAATGTGAGAACGGATAATCGATCAAACCAGCAAATCAAAAAACAAAACTTTATAAAAATGATAAAATATCACTGGAGTATGCAAAGCTTAATATTCGGAAGTCAGAAGAATTAAAATCGTCGAATTATATCAGAAGACTAAACGGTAAAACCGAAATATACAAAACCGAAACCTATCAGAAAGTGGATTATGGTTTGTTCTTCTAACTCAGAGATGGCACAGCGTGCGGTAAATATAAATACATTCTGATGTCGAGATTACATTCCTTTTTATTTCTGTCCCACCACCTATCACCGAAATGCAAGGCTCACATTAAATTTATAACCAGAATTATCAAAAAAATATTAATCTTCGGATAAATCGTGAAAGAATCATTTAAATGTAGGATAGTGAAGATAGTAATAACTTTTGAGTACTCACGACCTGACAGCGGGGTGCAGAAAGGTTCTATACAGAACTAACTGCATTTCAGCCGCTGGCTAGCCTCGCCATCTAATAATAATAATAAAAAAAATAACTTTTATCTTATTTCCACTACGAATTTTTATTGTTTATAGTTTACTTGATGATGGTTCAACAAACCGAAACCGTTCGTAACAATACACAATTGTAGTGAAAATTAAACAAATGGTCAGTACTATCTTCTCTGTTCTACATTCATCATGAATTTCCACAAAATAAATAGATCAGCAATTGAACAAGAAACATATCTATGATGAACTATTTATTTGAAATTTGTGCGACTTGATTCGATTCATCAACGGTCACAAGTGAGCACCATCTAGGAGACAATAGACCAATTATATTACGATTGTATCGTTCTCCACAAGGCTGGTTCGTTATTCGTATCCCCTCCACAGTTTCTGCTAGATTTCGATTCTGATCATTTTGTATCTTACTCATTTCGTTTCCACGGATTTTACGTTGGTACAAATTAATTTTTTGAAAATTTGTTGGTTTTACTATTTAGATAGGATTAAAAGATGTATTTATGAAATATTGTTGATTAGTTTTAGAATTTGGCGGTTTTATGTTATGAACAGCTTGAGTTATTGAATTTTGTGATTGCTGAGTTCACTTATTTCAGTCACTTTCGTTTCTTAACGAATTCAAATATATTTAAACTAGTAGTTACGGTTTTTGTGTATGATGCTTTATCAGTTCTCATAAATACACATAAGATGCATTTTTTCTGGTTATAAATCGGTTCTATACATTTCATTCTGCTATTTTTAGATATTATAAAAAGTTGGTCTGATAAATTGATCCTCCATTTTATTGGTTTTACATACTAACCGTTTTCTCCTTTATCGTTTTTACTAAAAAAATTCTGATATTCTATGGCCCAATGTCAAATCCAGTAGAAAAACATTCACATCCCTCCTTCCTACAGTTTACATGTATGATTCGATTTGCTTTGATAAAAAAAAGCTTGAGTTCATTTTAAAGAATGTCTTGTACTGTGGTTTTTGACGAACATTATCCAGAAAATAGATATTTTTGATACAAGTTCGTAAAGTAGAACTTTTTTTTTATGCGTGAAGTTTGTTGAATGAGGAGGAGTTGATGGCCTTCTAGTAAAATTTTACGTAAAAGACTGATTTTTGAAATGTGTGAGTTTACGAATGAATATTTCTCCACGTACAGTTGATATTTTTATATATAGTTGATTTTTTTAACGCACTTAATGAATTGGAAGTATTGGAACAATTCGTAGTGAATTTTCGCTGCGAAAAGTTCGGTAGTCTTTCGGTATAAAATGAAAATTAAGGACGAATAGCATTTTTCGAACTGATGACTGACTCAATTTATATTGGAATCGTAAACTGTGATGAATGTACCATATTTCAGATCATATTTCATATCAATAAGCAAAAACAGTCGTTATCAGAGTGATGAAAATCGCCAGCTTCTTAAAGAAGGGCACCTCAAAAAGGAAATATGTGGGCTGAAATATATATAGGACCTTTGTTTTTTGAAAGCAGTCTGGATGGAAGAATATTTCTTAGTATGTTTCGATAGAGCTCTTGATTGTGGACCAGTTGAAAAATCAGATTGATCTAGACGACATATATATGAGTCCTAAATGTAATGAAGATCAGCTTCGTTAATAATAAAATCGTACTTCACCGCACTATTTTGTCTCTGTGAGAAAATGGATTATAATAATCGTTGATAGAAGGAAAAGACTATAAAGAGTGGCCATCAAGATCTCCAAATTTGACCACCCTAGATTTTTTTCATGGATTAATTCTGAATCAGCAGCATTCGATACTCAACCAGCCTCAATTGAAGAACTTAAGTATAGCATTAGTCGTAAATGCCTGAATATCTTCTAAGAAACTTTCCCTAATTCGAGACACGAATTCAGAAACAGGCCCCATTGTGACATTGTAACTTATAGTTTGACGCACTGTATATCGATATTCTTATACGAATTCAATTGGATTTGATAATTCCTAGAAACTCATACCATATTGACCTGTTAATGACCTATTTTATGATGATTTTATTCACAAAATTTCCAATAAACTTGTATAGGCAGATTTGTCGAAGATGGAGGATTCGACATGAGTCTAGAATGGAAAATAAAGTAGTTGTTGATGAGATGGTGGGTGCTTGTAACACCATTCATTACATATGGCAACATTCTTGCCTCATCAATTATTCACTGTTTAATTTTATCTGTTTGATTCCACTATTTGAATTGGTAATTTTGCCACATCTTTATAATATTGCTAGTTTTTCTTTCCATGTGTTCGTAGTTGATGTAACTGGAAATAATATAATGATATCGAGGCACTGGTGATTTAAATTTTCGATGCAGTGGATAATATTCCCTACAATGTATAAGTAGGTATTTCAATTCTATCAGAACGGCCCATTCGTCCAGAGAACTGAATTCTTGTTTTATATCCTGATATACAATAACTACGAAGTTGTTTAGGTCTTGGCAGATGACAAGATGTAGAACTATCAGTCTGCTCAACGACAAAGCACCGGCACCATGAAAAATGGCCGCTCTAAACGTAGATTAATAACCAATTTGTATCTCTGAATCATTTATCCTTGAGGTGGGATGTTGAAATTTGAGGATGATAATTACTCAACGAACTGTATACATGCCTTTGAGCAACCTGAAGGTCAAGGCACCTGTGATAGCTATGCGTGGAAGTTTATATCTCTATAATAATTACTACTAATATGTATTTGTAGTGTTGGATCTGAATATGTTTTGTGATTTATTACCAGAAAATCAATTATTTCGTAGGATCTTTCATTATATGCAAGTGATTTCAAACTCGTTCCAATACAATTTTGTTTTTATAACATTGCCACGAGACGTAACACTGAAAACATTATTTCTTCGAAGAATTCTTTGTGTAGGTTGTGAAGATAATAGTTGTTGCATTTAGTGAAGATTTCAAGGAATTGATACAATTTATAGCATTAACCCAGAACAAATGTGTCGAGTACATAAATATCTGCCACTTGAAGTACTTCTGAACCAAAACACAGGATGAAGAATATGACTAGGACGAATGAAATCAAAATGAAAAAAAAAACAAAAAGACTAAAAAAAAAGACCTTTAAAAGCGGCAAAACCCAATGGAAACAACCAGGCTATAAGAGCTTTATTGATGTTTAACGTAAGAATTCACATTGCAATCAAAATATGCTTTATTGTCCAATAATTATGATTTCCTATTGACACAGCTTCAGAAATATATATAATGATTATATACAGAAGAAAATTTATAAAATACAAATAGATAATTGCACACAAAATAATAGTCAAAATACGAAAGAAAATAATTATATAGCTAAACAAAATTCATTACGACTTATTCGATTTTTTTCATCGAATCTAGTAGGAGTGTGAACTGACTGTTAATGCTTGCATTAAAAGGAGAGTAATTAAAAATTGAAGTTTTTTTGAGTGTAATATTCTGAACAACTATAACATACCTCTCTTTTTACCATATTTCCATTTTACATGAATACTGTCAGTGTTTTCAAGAATTTCAACTATTTATTAAGTAAATGAATGAAATATATTTTTATGAAGGAAATCATTCTCATCACAAGAAATCTGGGTATCTCAAAGTAGAATGTTCATTCAATAGCATCTACAGTAATCGTTGTTAAAGTCAGCATTGTATGTTATTTTTACTATTCAGTTATTGCAAATGAGAAAATTTTCAGTGGTGGGCTACACCTGTCAAAATCGACATTATGTCTAAAATTTCAAAGAATATTTCATTATATGAAGATTTTTATTTTTTTGTTTCTTATTAACCTACCAAATTTGTCCCATTTTGACCAACATCTTCTGGCGTTTTCTTAACCTTACATATTTTCTTAGAATTCTTTGTTAAACTCCGAAAAGTGCCAGTTGAGATGCTATACACTCATCTACTGGAGTTTTTTTGATTCCAAAATTTTTTTAAAAGAACATTTTCGAGAAAATACAACCATATTAAATACCGTATATTCTACTTGATGCAAAGTGGCTCTATTTCTGAAATTCTGAATCCTTTTTCAAATCAATAGAACTTATGTTTTTGCTAAGTTAGAAATATTTGAAAGTAACCTAACATTTTGTAATTCAAAATAATGTGAAAATTGACTCAATTGGAACAAATTGTAAACGTCACTTCGTATTATTTTCAAATCGCAAACTGTTGAAAATCTCTAAATTTGCAATAACTGAATAATTAAAAAAAAAAGATGAAGCTGACTTTAACGCTGACCTTGTATATAAGTCAAACAGTCTCAGTCGTTTTTTTTTGAATAATTGACCCCAACTCAGTACAATATCATTTGAAACATCATATGTAAATCGAAATCACTCAATTTTGGGAGTATTGTATGAAAATCTAGTGATCCTCAACCATAACAATTCCAGTACATATGCAATATCCCATTTTTTTATGAGGAAGCAAACGTTCCAAGGTAAACAAAGGCTTTAGGTAATTTCTTCAGTTGACACCATATAGTTAACAGCCGCCTACGCTCTGCCGATATTCTAAACTAATTATGAAAAATAAAAATATGTTCAGGGTTTGACGTTCAATTTACTGAAGCAATATATCTAATATAACAATCGTCTATCGCCTGATACATTTCGCTCGTGTTAGTAATTTCCAATAACAGTTTCATCTGGAAGGGTATACTAGTTATAATCCGGTACAATTCAGCCATAATTCCGTTAAAACAAGAAAGGTTTCTGCTTTGCTTCATCACTTTGATATTTATCAATAATAACAGCAATATTTACCATATAAATAAATGATAAAAAAACGTGTTTTATCAGTTTCATCGATGTTATGTTTTAGGTTTGAATTTTGAACACCCTGTGAATAATTTTTTAAAGATATATGGACCTGTTCATGACTTGATGCTTCAGGTATCATTTTTCCACACATCCAACTGTTACTGTCTATGAATTTTGATTTTTTTCGGAGTAGTGTTGTAAACTAACAAATTGGGTATAATAATAATAATAATAATACTCCCTCATAAACACTCCTTGAGTGTACCCAAAGGCATAGCCTGTGCTGGTAGAGGACGGCTATTATTATTATTTGCCGTGGCATTGTTATACAAAGTGAGCCAATAATTCGCTGCGAAATAAAAAAATATGGGATATACAGTGTGTTCCAGTTGAAATAAGAAAGTTGCCCTCTGATTTTGCTAAAACGGAAAAAGACCGGAAGTCGAAAATATTTCAGTTACAAGGCTATATTGTTGAAATCACTTCCACAAAATTTTAAGCTTTTATTTCGAATTGTTCTCCATTTATTCCTAAATAACGCTAGTCGAGAAAATCCCGTATATAATACAAAAGCAAACTGAAAAGGATGTAATGTCTAATAATATTTTCTACTATCTCTATCGCTCTCATTGATCATGGAAATGATCAGAGTTTAAATTAGTTTGTCCCTTATTCTCTCTAATTTGCAAGCATTTTTTCCCATTAACGACATGTTCAATGCATTTTTAAGTGCACCCAATATTATTATAACCTACGTCACTTTCGAAGTTGAATTTTTGGCTGCCGCTTCATTCTTCACATGTTCCAAAATTCCTAAATGGTGTTTCAAACCTTTTCAGTAACAAACTCGAACTCAAAATTTGGCAGTTTTATTATTTGAGTTTTTCACTAAAACAAAAATTACTTGAATGTTTTTGGCATGGGTTTTTGGTTCTTGAACCGAAAATTGTCGGTAAAACAAAAAAAAATTATCGATATTCATGATGGTATCCGAGGTATCCGGAAAAAAGTATCTATTTTTCATGAATCACAAATGCACATTACATTTGGTACAAAATTTATGCGTTTTTAAGTTGTTATTCTCCATTTTAAACCTTTAAATGTCTTTTTTGTCCACATTTTTTGCCAAGGCATCAGATCTGGAATCGAATAGCGGTACTGTTTCTCTTTCCTTTTTCTTCAGTCCAAAATCTTCTGCATCTGCACTGGGTTGACCACGTCTTGGTGCAGCTTGGTTCAAAATAAGACTTTTCCCTACACTCTAGCGAAAACCGAGTCAATTTGTCTCACAGGCAAATTCATTGCTTCAGCCTGATTTTTATTTGCAGCTTCGTTATCATCCGATTCAGTTTTATCATCAAAATCAATGAATAAGAAATTTGGACTCATATCAATGCAAACTTCATTTATGAAACATTAATAATATATACCATTTTATTTGATAGAACAATTCTTAAAAACGCAGTTATTGAAATTCATACTAGGAACAGTGATGTCGCTGTGGCTGCCACAGCTGATCGTTTCTGTAGTAGATGTTGAAGTTTTTTCTTTTTCCAAACGGATTTATTGAATCTTGTTCGAATGATACTTTTTGTCAACTTGTAAGTATGGTTTTATTGATGATGAGTTGCTGTGTCCTGTTATTTTTATTAGAGCTTGTTCTTCAATTCTGCTTTTACATGATTCGCTTACTGCTGCTGCTCGATTTGAGTGATTTGTAATTTTGACACGTTTGACTTCTATACCAATGCGTCGTGCTGAGCATTCTTTTCTTCTTCCAAAAATGAATTGGTGTAAGCACTACTCTGTCCAATGTTATAAAAGTTTCTTGTTTTTCCATTAACCCTTGAGCACCCAGCCTACTGCAATCAACGTATAATGCCCAACCGGGGTCCCCGAGGGACCCCATAGAAAATAAATAGGTGAATATGCATTAAGAGTATTTTAGTATATATCAAACACAAAGTAAGGGTTCTTATATTCAACTATTTATTAAATGCATGAAAAACATAAACGTAGCGAATAAAACCTTACATAACTTTACATAAGGTTATTAAACAAAGATGTATCAAATATATTTAAAAAAAAACTCACAGCTCCTTGCGAAAAACTCAGACAAAAACAAATCTAATATGTAAGTATAACACTTGAATAGAAAAAAAAAATATTCTACATAACACATCACACACACAAACTTTTGATCTTTCTTTCTATGGATTTCACACACAAAATTCTTACATATGTCACATTTTGTGTTGACTTTCTTGTCAATTTTACGTGGACACTGGTAACACCTAGCGCGTTTTTTGCCTAGCACTTGAGGAAGTTCATCATTTTTTTGTGGAACGTCGAGTACGATGCCACAATCTTCTAAGGCTCTTTTTATATATGTTCGAAGATATTTGTTTTTGGCTCGTTTATTCATATTCATTTTAGTAAGCTGATCGCCTAACTGTTAAAAAAATGTGCGACGACGCGAGCAGTTTTTCTTCTGCCAGTCTGGATATTTTTCAATATTTAGTACAAATGAATTTAGACCTCCAATATCGATAATGTTCATAAAAAGTCTAAATGGCCAACGAGCTGTTTTTCTGAATACATGAATACTCTCGTATTAGTTTATCTGCATTGTCGACCCCACCTTTTGTTTTATTAGAATCCAAAATCATGTATGATTTACTGTGACTTTCAGGGCAAACTTTGTCGTCATCATGTTGACTTGAAAGAAGGTGAACAATTTTATTTTTCTTGGGAACATATGAAACAATGGTAAAATCTTCAGTGAAGGCAAACATTGATGATTCCGTAGCTCTTGGGGTTTTACCAAGCTGTAAAGATGTGTCTGGCTTGTTCTTCCTAAGTGTTCCTAGAAGAGTGAATTTTTTTGTCAACAATTAATTACCAAGTAGCTAGTAAAAAAATTATCTGTTGTAATACCACGCCAGCTGCCTTGATATGGTTCTGTCAAATCCGAGAATACACGGTACCCTTGATTCTTTTCAGCTTTTCCAGTCGCAAGCTTTCTAGTGTACACTTGTAGATTACACAAATACGTTGTTTGTACATCAGCAGCTGCCCAAATTTTTATACCATACCGACTTGGTGTTGATTTCATGAGTTGTCTAAGGGACCCCTAAAACACACAAACTGTTCGTCAACTGTAATGTTCTCGTACGGTTCAAAAGCCTTTTTGCAATTTTCCACAAATATGTTCCAAATATCCCCAATGGCCGCCATTTTGTCCAGTTTTCTTTTTCTTGTCGAGTAGGCTTGTCGTCAAAACGCAGAAAGCAAGATATTTGCTCAAACCTATTTCTGGACATCGCAGCTGTGAAAAATTATCGACGAATTGAAGTGTCAGTGGGCCACATTTCACGAGTGGATTGCTTCCTGCACCTCAGTGCTCCACCAGCTTTGAGAATAATTCCTATAAAACAGTCTATTTCATCCGCTTCGAGGAGAGTCCAATTCTTTGGTTTGTTTGGATATGTTTTATTCCATTCATTGTAATATCTTGCGGCGTCCTCATTAATAAAGCGATAAATCAAGTCTTTCATATCCGCTGTGAAAAAAAGTTGAAAAATTCTGGGTGTGTACTTGCTTTTTCACTATATTTGGTGAGACCTGGACGTGCATTTGTAATATTTCTAATCCGTCTTTTGGTTCTAACGATTGGTTGACTTTTCCACTGTGGACCAGATTTTACGGTGTATACTTGTATACCCAAACCTGGAACTACTAATTGAGGTTCACTTTCTTGATTCAAATCTGACACCGTTGCTTGAGGCTCATCATCTTGATCATAATCTGGATTCATATCTTGAGGCTCAGGTTCTTGATCAGAATCTTCTTCGTTTCCTATTTCTAGGTTGTCTTCTGTTTCTGAAACAGTTTCTTTGACATCTTCATTCTCTTCATCCGATTTATTTTTATTTTACATTACATTATTACATTTTCATACTCAAGTTCTGAATGAGTGTTCCGTTATCTTTATACGTTGTTCTGCTTTGGCTAATTGGGAAACTGTACTAGCACGGTTCGAATGATTAGTAATTTTATTATTTGTGATGTCGAGTCCAATTTTAGTTGCAGAATATTTGGTCCAAGCAGAAATCGTATTAATACCCAGTGGAACGTTTTTGTTCCAACCTTTGGAGTTTTTATTTTTCCTAAATTTGGAGTTTAAAAAAGTCGTTCAGATGTTATGTTTTTATTTCTTTTTTGTAACAGTAATTTTAACAATGCAACGGGACAAATACCTTCATCCATTTAATTTTTTGTTATCCATTTGCTGTCTGCTAATTTTTTCGACCCACCCTGTGTAGTCTTTGAAAATATTGTATTGTATTCAAATCTTCTTGTTGAAGTTCCATCTTGATTTTTTTCTTCTTCAAAATGGTAAATTTTACAGTTTGCAGCTTCTCCCCCCTCCAAGCTAATTCATGAGAAGCTATATGAAAGAATCATTTCTGTAATCCCTCTGGGTTGTCTATATTCCACAATTTTGTCATTTTTACTATATCTTTCTTGTTCAATGCTACAGAACTTACTTTTCTTTTCTCTGGAATAACCTGTAATTCTTTCCGTTTACTATTTCTCGCATCACGAGCTTCTTTAAAAGTTATGTCGGCAAAGGATCAAATTTAATATTGTATTCCTTGAAATATCTTTCTTGAGTATCTTCGCAGTCGAATTCCAAATTGATTTAACTGCATATTCTTTACAATCTTCTCTATTCCTCTTTTTCATATTATAGGCCCAATACTTCAATACATCTGCTACTTCTTGTAACGGAGTTATTTTCGACAGTTCGTAATTTCGTACTTGACAAAACTCCATAAATTGTCTCCATATTGACGCTTTAGTATTTTTTGTGGATTGCGGGATTGCTTTTTCTATATTTTTTGTTATTTGTTGAGTCGAAACTTCCCTAAAACGACTCATGTTGTAATGTTTCAGTATCAACTATCAACAATACTTAAGTAACTGACAGGGCAGACATTAAAGTGACGTAAGCATACTAGATGTAGACGCTAAAGAGGAACAGACGTTTTTATCGGTGATAAAAAACGATGCACCGTTTTTATCGCTGTCAAAATGACAAAACAGTCATCTTCAATTGACACATTTTATACAGGAGTTAATTTATCGCTGTAAAAGTTGCAGCTAAGTTTTGCCCCTGTCAAAGTGACAATTGCACGGCGATATATGCGATTTTTTATACATGAGTTGAATTGTCAGTAGAAAACTTTTGCAGATTTGGCCAAGAAACCAGTGCCACACCAGTGCCACGTTGTTATTTTGAAAACCTAATAGACTTGGAACTAGGAAGGCCTGACTACTGTGCCCATTTCAATAAGATGGCACGTGAATGCTACTGCATTTGAAGGCGTTGAAAATTGTCTAGCTAATTCGATGTAATTGAGTGTAACACTTTTACGTATCTCCATCTAATCACGAGAAGTAATTTTCATAATATCCTGAAAGATGATTTCATTAATTACCCGTGTAAATATGGCGTTAAATAGAATGCATTCAATTAGTTCTCTTTCTACTTCTTGTAATACTGCAACTCTCGGGCTGGTCGAGATGGAAGATGTAATATAAGATCGTATTAATCAAGTTTTTATTTATTCATCGAGTGGTCGCATGTACTTGTCTGGCTTTCTGTATTTATTCACTTTATCATCGCGATTTCATATTTATGCATTTTCTCGAACTTCTGCAAACAACTCGTTTGTATTTGTGCGTGTGAATATTTATAATGTTAGTCTGGAGTATGGAAAAGTACGCTCTGAATTTGAAAGTGTTAGTGATATGGTATGAATAACACAAATTAAATTGTTTTTTGTGAAAAGTCAACATCTTCAACTCTTTTGCCAACTTCCACACATATTCAACAAACCTGGAGATTGGGATATGCTTGTTTGTAGCTTAGATAACAAATGAATTTAATGGTTTATTAGATGGGAATCATAATCACTGACAAAACCGCATATATATTCTTTTTATTTTTCAGTCTGGATTGTATTCTGAAATTTTTGTCATCCCCATTTCTGTTTGAGCTACATAAAATAAGTATTAGATGTTTTCATTTATTTTGGAACATTTGAATGAAATTACTTTGAATAACTATCTAATCGTGCTATGAATCGCACATTAAAAGGTAAGACCTCGTTAATCCTTAGATCGCACAAGTTTCGACTTCTGAGGGCTGTCGTTTGTAGGGGTATGACAGCTGGTTAACGGAAAAAACAATTTTTAAACAAGAAACAACAACATTTATTGAGTTGTTGCACAAAGCTAACTAACTTATTTTGTCAAATTGTTGGAAAATATGTACCTATTCACATTTAGAGTGATCTCGTATCTTCGGTATATGACTTTGATATTTTCATATTTTGATTCATAACTTTGAAAAATAATTTGTCTAGAAATTGTTCTCAATAGATCCAATTTTTATAATAAATTTTCTGATCACTTGGGAAGGCCATGACAAGAAACAGGAAGGAATATACATATTCAAAACCAAAGTGAATCAGTTTGTTGAGTCCTTCTCCATACAACTCTTGTGATCGATAATTATATTGATACTCGTTCTAGAGATTATTTTCGATATAACAGAAACATTCGAATCTAATATAGGTTTCTTCACAGCCATTCGCTTCATCATAAATTACTTCAGACTATTTCGGGACAAAACTACATGATGAGAACTAGTCTCACATCTAGATTGATGGAATTAATATATCATTGATTCAATTTTGTTAATTAATTTTTACTGAATTATTCTCCTCCAAGATCTCCGAGTATTTGTGTTTCATCTGTATCTATCTTAACATAAATTTCCTGCTGAGCTGCACCGGCAATTGTTTTCCAATGCACTTCAATTAAACAGTGTGAGAATTGTTCTAAGATTACTAACTCAATTACTTATCATAACCAGATTCTTGGAATAACATTAAAGCGGCGAACGGCCCAATTAAGCATAAGCTATTATGTCCCTCATTTCTTTAATCTTTTGATCTATCATGTGAAAGATTTGTGTAAATGTATTAGGCAGTAGTGGCTGTCTCAAAATTTTATATAGGGTGATATTATAACTGAAGAGGTTTCTGAGGTTCGAGAGGTCGCCTGTTTCGCGAAATATTCGGATTATTTCCCAATATGATAGTTTTGTACCCAGTATTATTTTTGATAACACAAATACGTCTTGAAGACGATCTTGAGTTGTATATGTCGGACATTTGGAACGTCCTCAAAACGTTTTGGGGACATCGTACCCTAAAACGTACGATCAATGTTCTTTTCAGGCACGGATGGGATTATTGAGAAACAAATCATACGTACATTTCTCATATGTATGTGTTGAGATGTAAAAATAAGTAGTTTGGTATTGAGATAAAATTGCAGTGTATTTATTCTATCAATAATTCAATCATTGTATTTGTTCATCCTTATTAATGTTGCTATTTTCTTCACTTATTGGCGTTATTATTATTAATTTCATGTAAAATAATAATGATAAGAAGTAATACAGATGAGACAATACAAAGAATACAATGAACGAATGAATAATAATCCCACTGAAGATATGTAGTTTTTGATGCGTTGTACAATCTGACTTCATACTAATAAAAAAAAAATAATCGAATCGTTGAAGGACTAAGATTGTCACATTCTCATTTTTCTGAAAGTTCTCAAGTGTTCCGTATCTCGAAAGTATATAATATACTGGGGACGTATACAAATGTAAGTCCCGGAGACGTACGTTTTTGGAAGGTCTGAGGTAGAACTGTTTAGAGCCAGGGTCAAAAATTGAACCTAAATCGGACATCCAGAAAAGGTCCTGTCCTTGATATTTCTGGGGAACTAACAAAAGTTTTCCAATAATATCAGAAATATTATACCAAATGTTGAAAGTTTGTAGCAAAAATTCATGTAGTTATCTTGAACTCCGTAATGTACAGTTGCTCAAACTGAAATGGAAAGCTATGGAAAAACTGGTGAGACCAGCATTGTCTTTGAGTGTATACTTTCAAGGTAAGATATATTGGTTGAATAAGTTCTAGAAGAATCTGACTGTATTTTTTTTTAATTTTTTATTACTAGGTAGGCATAAGGTGAGATTGTACAAATTGGCAAAGACCGTATAAGTATATAAAGTTTATGCAAACCATACCATGCAAATATTGAATAATTCCAGTTAATTGAAAATGTACTAATATTTTGTTTTGTTACAGGTAAGATAGTACTTACTGGAAAGATGGTCCAAATTATGTGAGTAATACTTTGTAGACTTCCTTTCAAGCTGTCCCATCTTTAATAGGATTTTTCATGTGATGAATACATAAAATAATAGTCATTAAATCCTACAAATCATTGAGACAAAATTAAATTAACTTCAATAAACGTCATCATGAAAAGAAAAAATGGATTTTAAAATAATTTTTCGATACAATTTTTATAGAAAAAGGGGATTTTGAATTGGATGAAAAACGTAATTGGTTATAAAGACAAAAGTATCTTAGAATGAGTATGATAAACTTGAAGTAACATATTTTCCATGAAGAAATAACAGGACTAGAGTCCGAAAAACAAAACGAGAAAATTCCGCCCATCTATCCGATGGCGATTTGTATTAGTTATCGAGTCTGTTCTTCGAGATAACACATTACTGAGACTGCATGCACCTTTTTTTACCTCACAGACAGACACACAGTGCATGCAACACCCAGAATTATGTCCATATACTGAAATAAATAAAGGTGATACACAAATATTTACAGAATAAAAAGAACTAATTCATGTGAAACATACCCCCGGTATAATTTATTAGCAGACGGGACAAAGCAATACCGCGAACGATTATATACGTTGCGTATCATAATTCCTTATTGATATTCATGTTGCAGTGGCGTAGATGTTCATATGTTCACTCGGCTATAAATTATTACAACGGCAGCAATTAATAAAATTACTGCAGGTCGATCTGGCTCTGGAGTTTTTTCTACTACATCCCGGTAGAGCAAACGGAAATCAGGATTGGTTTGATTCAAAACCTTTGTGTGACATTCGTATCAACATTTTTAGCCTTCCTCAAGTATCTGACAATTTCGGCTTCTATTTTCCAGTTTTACAGTTTTCCAGAAATTGAGGGTAACTCAATTTTTTTAAATGGAATTCCCTATTTGTTTTCATTGCAATCAATTTAGCGACGCCTCATTACTTAAGTTTCCAAAGATCGGATTTTAAATTAATGCAGTTGTTGGAATATGACAACATGGCCTTTTCTTTCAAAAGTCTGGGAACGTTCCAATATTTTCAATGCGGTTCAAGAAAAAGTCGTGAAATTTTATATAAAATGGTTTTTGATGATGCCCGATATCGATATCGGCAATGTTGCCAAATCAGCAGTTTTTCAGATATTGAGGGTGACTCAATTTTTTCAAATAGGATACCATATTTATTTTCATTGCAATCAATTCAGCGACCCGTCTTTATTTATGTCTCCAAATACCAGATGGTGAATTAATGTGGGTTTTGAAATATGAGAACATGGTTCAATGAAATGTCTGCGAACGCCCCAATATTTTCAAAAGGGCTCGAGAAAATATCATGAAATTTCATACAAAATGGTTTTTGTTAAAACAACTTTTCAATAATTGAATTCTTTTCCAATAGAGTTTTGAATCAAAAAACAGAAACTGAAAACTATCTGACCAAGTGCTCAAAATATTTGCCATCATTTGCTAAACAATAGCCAAAGCGGTCATAAAATTCCCTCAAGGTATTAGACACCATTTGAGACGTGACATCAATTTAAAATGTGATAGTTGGAGACAAGTAATGAAGCGTCGCTGAGTTTATTGCAATGAAAAGAAATAGGGTGTTCCATATGAAAAAATGGAGTCATCCTCAATATCTGAAAAACTGTTGATTTGGCAACATTGCCGATATCACCATTGAATCGGGCATCATCAAAAACCAGCATGAATGAAATTTCACGAATTTTTTCTTGAACCGTATTGAAAATATTGGAACGTTCCCAGTCTTTTGAACGAAAAAGCCATGTTGTCATATTTCAAAAACTACATCAATTCAAAATCTGATCTTTACAGATATAAAAAAATGAGGCATTTCTGAATTGATTGCAATAAAAACAAATAGGGTGTTCCATTTGAAAAAATTGAGTTACCCTCATTATCAGAAAAACTGTTGATTTGACAACATTGCCGATATCACCATTGAATCGGGCATCATCAAAAACCTGTCGAAATTTTCATAAATTTTCTCTGGGCCGTTTCTGAAATATGAGACCATTCCAATACTTTTGGAAGACACTGTATAAGGATCAGATGTGATGAGGAGCAAATTAAGGATATCTCTCCAGAGCTCTTTTTGAAAATAACATGTCTTCTTGATATATTGATCCCTTGACAAGAGCCTCCGCGCCTGTGAAATATTTTTTTTTGGGAACACCATATTTTCTTAACGCTGTTCTAGTTGTACGTGTGGGGGTTGGCACAGTTGCTTCTTTTATCACTCTTGATGCTTCCACTTGACCAGCAGTTCGTAAACTCATTCGTGGCGAAAGATTATTTTTCAGGTGAATACTTTGTCCTCAACGGTTCAGTTCGTTGACGCTTCTACCAACTTTTTTAGAATTATTTGTGTAATCCGAAACACTTATTGAAACTTCCAACCTGTTTTTGATTTTGTCAGAAGTCTGTCATGTTTTCTGTTAGAATCTTGAAATTTTTTTTCGAAATCAAGAAAAAACAATGTAGTTTTTTTGTATAGCTCAGGAGTACGGTCTTGTAGACACTTACGTACGTATTTTTACTATTTTTTTTATCATTTATTTTATCTTTCATTTTAAAGCTACCAGAATCTTTAATTTTATCATACAAGAAATTTCCTTTTCAAAAATACATTCGTGGAATCCGATCCTGAAAGCAAAAGAAAAATATACGACTGAAAATGTCAACTATTATGTCCATGTTCAAGTGATAATCTCATCAAATGGCGCAGATATGCGCAACTTTTTTTTCCGCATGTACAACGGTTATTTGGGAATGAAAATGAAAAACTTCTCAACTAAAATCGTTATAATATTTCCAAGGTGAAATGTTCAATTCCCCTTGTTTTTCTATTGAACATTACACAGTGTTATTTACCTTGAAACACCAAAAATATGTACTGACTGGAGAACTTACCTGTTGCTGAACACTCCATCTGCCACATGTCACCACGAAAATTGACAAGTTTAGACTGGTGTGATACGTTGAGCTGCCTCAAATACATTCGAATTTTTTTGGTACAGTATCAGGGAACTATTCAACTATTCTTTCCACATTCTCATAGCCTTCTATACTGAAAAAAATTTCATTTGGAGTTTTGGCCAAAAACTGAGGTGTTTGGACTTACTGTGCGGTGTGTAAAAAAGTACAGACCTACGTTGTTTGAATACAGGTAAAATAGAAATTATTCTTATTCCAATCGTTTTGTATTAAACATGTTGCTAAAATCATATTCCATCCATACTGATTTTTTATAAGATTTATATTAAAGTACAAGTATTCTTTACTTTTCTATTGTAAATTTAACAAAAACGTTAGCTGTTTACGCCCTTTGAACAATGGTGCTCCCGCAATAGAAAAATTTAACGACTTATTGTATTTTGAAGCAGTTTTCGTTCTATAAACCGTTTCTTGCGACGCGGACAACTTGTATGAGAGCATAAAGTAATGTAATGTATTCATTTGTGAGAATTTCTACCGTTAATACTGGGAATTTCAATAGATCTTCATTGGAAACCTCGAGTTTACGTGTAGGTTCAAACGGAATGACCATTGGGACATGGATAATACATATCTCCATGCAAAATATCTTCGTTCGATCTGGCACGAAGTTGGCGTAAAAACACGTCTATTTGAAATGCAAAGTGGCAACAGACCAAGGCTTTTCTCACAAAACCGTAAACATACACAATCTCGCCAGCTACTGTTCTGAGTTATCTCGGCAATCGTGAATTCCTACCTTATCGATATTCGTTATATAGTCTGATGGAACTGAAAATTGGCTGAAACACATGCGGACTCAACGGAGAGGAATGCTAGATGCAGTTATAAGTAATAATAAAAATAATAAAATTTACACGTACGCGGCGAGTGTTTTCAAAGGCGAGTAGAGAATGGCTACTATGAATGTTTGCCATTACTAGTGAATTACAAATTCTATGAAATGAAAAATGCTTCTTACAAATCTGACACTTAAAACTAGCTCCGTTATAGTAGTTTTCTGAATCATAACAAATTTGAGAACAGTTGTGTTTGCTGGCAAATCATAATGACATCATTATGTCATTGTATTTTAGTGACATTATTGAGTTCATTATGGTCCTAGGGCCATAATGTAGTTTGGAACGTCCTGGTACTTTGATGAAATTCAAAGGTGAAGTTTCTGAAAGTTTACCATAAGAAAAAATCCAAGTACTTAATATGTCAATTCAAAAACCTGAACTTTACCGTCCAAATCGAAAGGTGAACTATCATCGGATCAGAGTCACCCACTTTCAAAGAGTTCACTACAAATCCAATTGACACTAGTGTGTGTTTCTGACAGTAAATGAATAGATAATTTGATGTTATACAGCTTGCTCAGAATAATATATTAAAAACGAAGCATTACCGGACCTACGTTTATATGAACTTTTCGTCTTAGAATCACTCAAAGAATCACCCTTCGAGTTTGACCACGCACTTAAATAACACCCTGTATGTAGCGAAAATATCGAAAGAAATTAGGGAACATTGGTGAACATTTCTGTTTCTCAGAAGTAGTATGGAAACAGTGTTACTTTAGAAATTTTTTTATGGGAGAATGTTCTGTAATATTAAACCATTTTATTCCCATAAACACTTACATCGTAGGCATATTCTGGCAAATACCTGCCAGAAAACAAATACCTTGCAATTGTACCCTTCGATGCATCGAAGGTCATTGCACAAGTAACCCTTAGATATAATCCAATACCCACCGTGGCATCAGCTAGGAGACTAAAAGAGTTTGAGCATTTATCGATGTTACTCGTTTCGAAAACTTGTTTGTTTTGTAACCTTTCCAAATCATTTCTATCCATGTGACAAACGTTTTTTATCTTTGTATTCTAGATGCTGCGTATAACATCATCTTCATTAATTAACTCATAAGGCGTACGACTATGTATTTTTGAAAGAGTCAGCCTCTTCCAACAATTACGGACTCTTTTTTTTGGTCTTTTCAGAATGGTAGTAATTACTCAGAGCAAGACCCCTCTCCAGCCCTCAACGAAGGCTCCACCATTTGCGCCATTAACCAGGCTGGGCTAGGGCGGATCCCTACATTGTTGGAGGAGCTGAAAAAGTGTGCCAATAGGAAGCAAGGTCCAATAAAAATGGAGAAATAGTTAAGATTGAAACACAAGTACACTGATGTAGACAACCTGTTTCTTGTTACAGCGACACAGTGATATCTTGACATCTTCTTGGTAGAAACAGAATATTTAGGACAATTTTGTTGTTGTTTTCGTATTCCAAAACAGGTTACGGCAACCAGCAACAACATGTTCTACTGCGTTTCTTTGTTGTGGACGTAGCTTTGGAGTTATTCTGTGCCACTCAGCGAATGTCAAAATCCAGTTTCAAATTCTTCACCTAAGGATGTCATGCAGATGTTATCCGTAAGGGGAAGTAGTTGCTTTCTCACACTCTACACTTCATGAAGATGTGTAGTGAGAAGGGTATTTCGTTGAAATCATACAATCAAACTATTTGCCTCACTTTCTGAACTTTGAATTAATAACGATGTTCATTCCTAACCTGCTTTGCGTTTCTTATCCCGCAAATTTGTTGGTCCGCATGAATGGTTGAAAGTGTGAATTAGGTTTTAGTTGAAAATTTTCAACATCAGTTTCAGTCCCATATGGTATACTCAGTATTATCATGTTACGTAGTTTTCAGTTAATAGACCACTGCTGGTGGATACATAGTTCAATCGGTACACGAAAATGATAAAATCTAAACCTGCTGGACGTTAATATAAACTCGCATGTGAGTGACCATTAACAATAAATTATTGTATTAAAATACCATTGCCGTAATGGGTTCTCGCTGTTCGTAATGGCGACTGGCCCGGGCTGGATGTGTTCATTCATAGTTGTTGTATACCGTATAGGTGTATACCGCGAAGCTCAAATTGTTCGGTATAATAAAAATTGTGTCTATTTTGGAAAAAGCAATAAAAACATTTCCAGATTTCAATTGTATAATTTTTCTATTGCATGAAGAGATAACTAAACAACCACATGGATTCTGGCCAACGAAATTATTGGCTCAATAGTTATCGATAGTTTTAAATGGTGAGGTGTATTTGAATATGCTGTAAAAGCTGATTGAACCACTTATCATGGATGCTGTCAACGCTGACCTTGATGATAACATCCCAATCTCTTGACAGATCATAGAGTTACTGTCCCATCGTTTTACAAATAGATAGTTGGATTGTAGAGGACCAAAAAAAACAGTCAGCTCGCTCAGCGGACTAGGCACTGTTTGATGTATTCTATGAGCTAATGTGAAATCTGTTATTTATAAAATTCATTCTACGGACGACCTAAACGATTTGGAAATGAAGATTATGAATGGAGCAGTAACTACAGAAACAATTTGCAGAAGGAATTCCAAAATATTGAATTTTTAATATTTTCTGTAACCATTTTGTATACACATATAAATTATTTAAATTACATATGACAACCGTTTACGACAAAAATAATTATAAAATTTTAATATGCTCTTATCAACAAGGGTTAAAATCATAGACGCCATAATGGGCGTCTTGCAGTGATTCAATTTTTAATTGTTTTTTTTTAATGTTTCAAAGGTATTCGAAGTTGATTGTAGAATTTTATTCCTAGTTGGCTACGAATTCTACTGGTAAGTTTGTGTTCGAGGAATAATTATTTTATATTGAGTGCGTAAAATTAGTGTTTTTTTAATGGCACATGAGAGTGTTAATTTTTGGCCGAGACCGCAGGTCGAGGCCAAACATTCTTGAATATGCCATGAAAACACAAATTTTATTCACGAAATACAAACAACATTTTTTGTACAACTGTGAATGTGAATTTACATCGTCTGAAATATATTAAAAATAAATACTTCCTATACATCTTGACGTGATTTTATGCCCCGATAAGTTATTGGTTTTAAACGACTGTTGTCTTGAAAATATTATTCAATGTTTTCAGTAAAATCGTATTCAAAAAGTTTTCATGTCTGAAAAAACTAATTTCAAAATTACTAAAAAATATTTCTCTTTTCCATACATATACAAAACATAGTTTGAATAACAAAATAACAAAATTGAGATTTCTAACAAAATATTAAATTATCATCCTCTTCAAAACAAATTAAAATATCTGATAAAATTGTGGAATCAACTCTTCAAGAAATATCTAACGTTTCTGATCAGCAGCAACATGGAATATCTTCGGGAATTTATGTCGGAGGTAAATGTTCAAACTTTACTATCAATTATTATTCCAATAAAGAAAATGTTTTATGTTGAATAATCAATTAATAATTGAGTCTGCCAAAAATTAATCCTTCACAAAATAATATTTGTTTATTCAGTGAATTATTTTGACATTAAAAAAAGGCTTATTTTTTCGGTGAAAAAAAAAATTTGAAAATTGTTTCAAAACTGAAACTGTGTGATCTTTTCCTTCACATGAGAATCCCAAGTTTGATGATCCAAGGTTTGCAACTTTTTATCACTGTTTTTCTACTATAATAGCTCTGGTAGTTTGTTTTTGTAGTATGAGTATTCCTCAAATAACAGTGCTCTAATTGAATCAAGCTATTTTCGTTATGAAATTATTGAATAGTATTCAGATGTATAGCTTCTATACCTATATTCAGTCTTACATGTTCCATAATCTACTCGCTAGTTTTTCTGTGTGTTCTCCGAAAAAAAGTATTATCTATATTTGATGCCTAGGAATTAAATAGATAATGAATCACGTTTTTAAGTAGTAAATATCGCCACGGTTGATGCCATTTTATTTTGGTTGAGACTCAATTTATTAACACTGAACCAATATCTGAAGCTATTTCAATAATATTCTGTTGTTTCACCAGCTTTGCTTTACCAGCTATCCTTATCGAGAATGTGGTGTCATACGCAATGATAATGATATTAATATTCATAGATGATGGTAACTTAAGAACAGCAAGGGAACTGAAACGTTGCCTTGAGGCCCTTCATTATTTATTAACAGTTAACTACTTATCATTGTGAAACACTATTTGCTTATCATCTGACAGATAAAGTGAAATAGAGTTGAACGCAATATCTCTCAAAGATAATTGAAAAGAAAGGTAATGAGAGAAATACAGAAATAAAAAAAAAAACAGTGGAAAAGGGGAGAAAAATAATAAAAAGCAGAAAGAGATTGCGCAAGATTCTGGACATGAAGCTTTCTGTATCTCTCCATGATATAACGATTATTAATTTTTTACTCGTCATCTGTTCGCGTATTCAATCATATTGGCAACAGATTTATTTCACAACAGCTATTTGCCACCTTCTCCATTACGTCGGAAGTCCTTTGGCTCGGTACCATTCATCACTTTCGCCATTTGAATTGATATGTCATCGCTTGTCAGGAATATTTATAGTATTTCGATTAGCAAAATACCCGACATAAATCGTCATGGGTAGGTAGCATATTGTAATAATTTTATGAATCTTTGGTAAGTCAGGCAAAAATTAACTAACGAGTTGACTAATTCACGGAAAAAACTTTATGAAAACAACAATGATAATGATTGAAATCAAAAGTAATTGCTACAGATTGAATCATTCATTCATTTACTATAGTTTTCCTTTATTATTCAGGCAAAAACCTGAATTCTAGGAGGATCCAGCGAGTTTTGTGTCTGTGATTCAATTGTTATACTCACATTACCATTTCTGTGACATTTCATCGCATTATATTCCTTTTTCAAAATTGAGGCATAACAATCTCAATTTAGTGATTCCAAATATTGAAATCATGATTAGACCATAAAATTTCTACTCTGCAGTTATCGTGTAAACATTGAAAAATATTCAAACTCATCTAAGATTCGTCCAGATCTTTGAAGAATTGCTCACCGAAATTTTCATTCCAGTCTCATCCCATTGGATTTTCTTCGTGAACTTCAACCCCACCTAATCAGAACGGGGAATTCACCATAAAATCTTCGGGAGAACGACTCATCTCATACGATGTAGTTACAAGATTGACGTTTCAATGAATGGGTGTAACTGTTAGGTCGTCTTTCAATATTCGAATATAAAATTCAAAACATCGATTGGGACGAACTGATGATATGAAATATCGACTAGAAATAATCTTCAAGTGATGAAGCATTGTAGAAGATTTCTAGTTCTGAGTATATGATGGGAGTGTTTTCACGTGAAGCGAATGGTAAACTTGAACTTGAATGTTTTCTGAATGGGATTGACCTCATATATTTGTTCGACATATATTGTTAGTTTTCATCATTGTTCTACTCTTCACAATGAAACTTCAAATTAAAATTAAAAAAGTCTGATTTGAAAATAGTGCATAACATTTAGATATCATTAATAAAATTTACAAACCCAACCGGCAACTTTTGATAAATGAGCTAGAGGTCTTCCTAAAAACGGCCGGTGGGCAAATATTTCTATAACGGACCAAATTTTTGAAGGTGGTCTTACGTATGCCTTCTATGTTTTTGTCACGGCATTGAGGTATCATCTGCCTTCTTTACATTGAACAGGACAAACTAGTGTTGTTGTTCATCTGATAGGTATCCCGAAATAAAAACAAAAATCCGGATTGCAGCATTGTGGATTTTTTTCTATCTTCTGGAATCTCTTTGGAAATATCTAATGATTGGTAAATAAGAAGACCATGGTTGCTTGGTCTATTAAAGGGAGCTGCAAGGCTGGTTATCCCTGGTCAATAAACTCTTAAAGAAAAATTTTACGATTTTGCTGAACTTGGCTCGGTTATAACTATTCATCTGACTGGAAAACATTTCACACAAAAGTGCATAGAATTTCATGTTGAATATTTTTATTATAGCTATTTTAGACCTAGGTGTCACTGGAGAGAAGATATTCTCGAAAAACTGGTTTTTGGTGCCATTTTTCCAATATGACGCCGTGAGCAGCGGTCGCAAAAATGAGAACTTTCCTTGACCTCTTGTAGTGAAAATCCCCTTTCATGTCTGCATTGCCTAGATTATATACACTGTAAAAATTAATTCCATGAGATTACATGATCTCATATAGGTAATGCGTTGCCATGCATATACATGTAAAATTATATACCTCTGTAATATAATGTAAAGCCATAACTTGACTTTAAATGTGAATGTCCAATATATTTCATTAATTATCACTTATATATTAAAGTAATTTTCTCGGTTATTCCAGATTTAATGACGATTTCTTTAGGTGTTTTTACCATTATAGTCAAGTGGTGCCAATTTACATTACATGCTTCAGTATGTATAACTGGATATGTATTCAAGTATTTATGAGGGAAAATCCAGTTTTTGTAGTAAATGAACTTGGTTGGACATGCATTTTTACATACCTTAAATGTTAATTTCCATATATTCTCCGATGATCACTTAAACTTTCGTGTGATTTCCATTTTATTCACAAATGTATTTCAAATAATCACATGTTTTGTGTGAATAACTTCACATGGTATTAGTATGAAACTATTCAAGTATTTTTGGATAAAAATTCTAGTTCTCAATAATAATCTTGAAAAAAGTGTCATAATCCAGGTGCCACCGTTTTGTTCTGATGGGATGAAACGTAAAAGGTAATTCAGTAATTAATTCATTATGTAATCAAGGGTTCAGGAAAGAATGTTTTGCGACATCAAAATAATTTCTACATGGAATAAATAATTATTTGTTTTCATGAAAGTCGTTCACAGACTACAAAATGTATTAACAATTATTTTCAATACTGAAGGTTGAATATTAAATACAGAACAAACATGGAAATGAAGGCTTCTGGGAATGTTTTACAGTAGGTAGAATGGAATTTCTTTTTCCATTTTCAGCCTGAAGATTGACTTATTGATTATTTTATACCTATCACAGTACCAACACACCTTCTAGTACGATTTTGGAAATAAACCGAATTGAGGTGATATCGATCCACATGAGAATTGAATGTCGAATAAGTACTCGAATTTATATTAGTTGTGTCTGCGACAACGAAAATTTCGATTTGTTTTCAAGTGGCTATCATTCAAATGCCTATTTACTCATCTGATGACAGTATGGCACTCACTCACTATTCACAGAAAATATTGCTCATTCTTTTTGTTCAGTGACCTATCCGTCCTAGACGCCGAACGATGTTCACCCTACCAACATTAACAAAGAAATGAGGATTAACGAATTAGGATTACTGTAATATTTTGTGAATTAGCGTTATTCCGGTGTAACAATACATCGTATTACTAATAATAACTTTTTTCTACAGTCATCATGTAAACAATTGGAAATTACATGTAATAAAGCATTGATTTACATGCTCACTGTAAAATAAAAGAGAAATGGAGGATATTTACCCAGTTTTCCATTAAAATTTAAAATTACTTGTTGATTCAAGTTATAAAACTACGAAGAGTATGTATATATTACATTTCAGCATGTATTTCTCCATCCACTTTTTACTTGTTCGGCATCTTCAATCTCAACATTCGAGTTTTAGGGAGGCTATACAACAGTTGGCAAGCGTTTGTCACCACAGGTCTAACGACTTGTTTATATACAAGCAATTTTCATTACCATGGTAGCTGGGAATTTTTGGATATGTTTCTTATCGCTGCGCCAGAATGTACGATCATATGTTCTCATCGTATTTTCGTACAGTTCTAAAGAACGAGTTCATTTACGTTGAACGCCAATTTGATACCCCTTCTTCGAGCTATTCGAGGAGATAGTGTAATGCTCTCTCAATATTTAGCACACTATTCTCTAAGCTCTCATTAAATCGTAATACCCAAGATAAATTCTTTCCGATGCTGAAGATGCCGCAGCTGTATCTGTGGGTTTTCCATAGTGCAACGGACAATGAATGTCAACAGGGATATGCAGAAGAAAAGAGGGCTGAGGAAGTCTCTATATGAAACACGCTTCTTCTCAAGATAACCTGCTCTGACTCTAACTTGACCATAACTTGTGGTGGGATGAGTCCTCCTAATACGAATGAATACTTCATTATTATCATTACTACTATTTACTATCAAGTACTTCACTTCCTACTCGATTTGTATATCCAATATCATAGAAAAAATCGAATTGTTAGATCTGAATAAATACCAAATGGAACGAATAAATGAGAATTCATTCACCACTATAAGTATCCTCTTAAACTACAGTTTGTTGATTTTATTAGGAATGATCGATGACTTAGATATATTCTGAAGCGCCATCCATTATCACCAGGCGGGAATATCATGTTTGGTAACAAATTCTGTCGCATTCGAATCGATCAATTTTGTTAGGTGACAATGTTCATTTTATTTATCGTGTTGAGAAGAGATATGAATATTGTTTCGTATGGGCGTTTCACTATTACCTTCCACAACTGAAGTTACATTATTGAATATTTGAAAAATTGTCAGATTTCGGGAAAGTGTAATAACTGTTTTCTGCATCAACCGAGGTAAAACAAATCGCATCAATTATGAAGGAAAAAAAATGGAGAAAACTACAAAGAATCTGTTAAAACTTTGTGGGATAGATGCGCTTATCCAGGAAAAATATTTCAGAGAGTAAAATAGAACCATTGATCCGTTCACTGATATTGAATTCAAGACTGCGCGAGAAGCGCGAAATTGTAAACGTCGAGAACTTCACCATATTTCCAAAAAAAGAAAATCATCTCCTGCTGCTATCACGAAAGAAGAACTGGAAAAAATTATAGCAGCATGGGACGAAAATACTCCAAATGGTCTACAAAGAAAGTTTCTCCACACTACTAGCTACGAATTAGCATTGAGAGATGGAGAAGCGACAAAAGCATTAGTACAATATTTTAGAGAAGAAATAAAACATTATGGAAATCAAGCTGGAAGGATAGAATAAAGGTAATCCCATAACTTTTAAAACCGCACAAGATGGACCACACAGGTTAACTGATAGCAAATTTTTAACGCCAAATGAAAATTTCACTGACAAATAATGTCCGGTACATAAACTCTCTCTCTCCCTCTTTGATCGTTTATTTTTTCCAATGGGTAACAAAAATCTCCCAGTAGTACAAAACGAAATAGGAAAGTGGACAAAACAAGCTGTTTGGAAGATTGGCTTGGATTCTAACAAAATTAAGGTTACAAACCATTCACATCGTTCTTCTGTTGTAACATAACTCGCCAAAAGTGGAGTGGGTGAGCAGTAGTTGTTGAAAATAACAGGACACTCATCTGCAAGCTCTATCTAACCCCTTTCTACAACTTGACGTAGAGCAGCATGCAAGCGTTATCAACAACTCAAGAGGAGACACTGTTCATCTTAAGGAAATTCTGCAATAACTTACAATAATTGCACCATTACATGCAATTGTAAACATATTCAATTATAGTTTAATGAAGATTCTCACATAATATTTATTCAACATTTTGCGAAGTAGCTCAAAAACTAATCACACCGAACTACATTCGTGGTTCTTAATGATTTTTTTGATAATTTTCTCTAGATTAGCACTCGTCTTTGTGTTAATTACTGTTGAATATTATTCATCTACTCAACGGATATAGTCTGTTTCAAAACTAAGGAATCTTCAAACAACTCTCCTTAATCAAAACGTCGTCAGTATTCTTATATACATCTGTACTAATTACCAGGGACTACTTGATAAGTAATGCCACCGCATCGGCTAAATGAATACAAAATGTTATTTAAATAACTCAGCAAATTGAAAGCAATTGCAGTACTTAACGTTGAACAAAACGGAACAAATATTTCCAATTTATCAAGTTGTAATCTCGGCAAATTATACAAACTTTCAGATACACCTTATTAATAGTAACTAATGCGCGTGATAGTACTGACATTTCTTCTTCTTCTTTTCTGCCGCGTACCTCGTACATTCCACAATAGCAGATTTATGATTCTATATTCATAATGAGACTATATATGACGGAAATCTGGGAAATATTATTTTGATTCTGCCGTGGATTTATGGTTCTGAGCTTTTCTCGCATTACCATTGGCGTTTTAGGTGAAATATGATAAATATAACCGCTGGAATGTTACTAACGGTATCTGGCAATAAAATTGTTTTATGGAACTATCTCTTGTTGTTGTTTCTGGTATCGTTATCGAGATATTGTACATCAGTTCGTGGATAATGTAGATTATAGATTATTGTTCATGTGAAATTTGAAACTGTTTATAATGATTCTTGAATGGCATGCTGGTTCACATTTGTAGGATTACATTACACCAATCTCATCAAATTTTATTTAATAATATTGTAAACATGTTCAACAACCGCTGAAACCATTGATATCCATTATAATAGATATTTACGATATAGGTGTTGTAATGAACTTCTGACAGTGTATTAATGTTTGACATTACACACACAACTTAAACGAAAATCGTGTAGGATGAACCCAATTACTTACTTGTAAATTCTTCATAGCCAGAAAATATTTATTTTCTGCCAAGCTTTGAAGTTAGGGTAATAACTTTTAATGTATTTTTTTAAATAAAAACAGTTAAAAACATAATTTCCCCTTAACAAAGCTGATAAATGAGGCCTCCAAATCCAGAGCTTTTCCTGATATCTTTGATGTTACAACAGTTATCCCAATACCAGAAGAAAAACTCCAAAAAACTGTGTACACTAAGACCTATCTCAGTACTGCCCATATTTGGTAAAATATTTGAGGCAGCTCTGAAATCGCAGTAGAACACTTTGAGGTACATAATATCATTCCAGATCACCAATATGGATTCTGAAACAGAAAATCAACCACAGACGCTGTAATGCAGCTGGTTGATAAAATTGTTCTCAGCTTCCAGAAATGTATCCACACAGGCACTGTTTTCTACGAAGGCGTAGAAGGGTCAACAACAAAATATATTTCAAAACGTTTGGAATTGTCACTTACATCTGACAATTGTCACTTTGAACTGAGTATTGCCACTTCGAACTGACAATTGTTACTTTGATCTGACAATTGTCGCTTTGATCTGTCAATTGTCACTTTGAACTGACAATTGTCACTTTGAACTGACAATTGTCACTTTAATCTGACAATTGTCACTTCGATCTGGTAATTGCCACCTTAAACTGGCACATTTTTTGCTAACTCCATGCAAAAATATTGTTTTTCGTTCAAATTCAAAGTGGTAATTGCCAGTTCGAAGTGACAAAGGTCAGATCAAAGTGACAATTTTCAGTTCAAAGTGACAATTGTCAGACGAAAGTGGCAATTGTCACTTTGAAAGTTCAAAGTAACAATTGTCGGTTCAAAGTGATAATTGCCAGTTCAAAGTGACAATTGTCGGATACAAGTGACAATTGTCACTTCGAAGTGGCAATTCCCAATGTTTAAAAATATATTTTATTGTTGGCCCTTTTACGCCTTCGTAGTTTTCTGTTAGCTTCAAACTGTATTCGATTGTGTCTCACATGAAATCCTGCCTCAAAAATTGGATTGGTTTGTATTTGATAAACACTCAATCAGAAACTACGATGCATCAGTAAATGAAAAAAATAATGCAGAATCGAGTGCTGATAAAGAATGGTTGACAAATAGATCAAAACTGAATACAAATAAAACGTAGCATTACTCTTTTCACATAAGCAACTTCCTCTAGATCAAAATGAATCGATCAAATTTCTTGGGTTTCAAATGGATCAAAAACTATTTTGGGAAAAACAAATGAACTTTTTTTGTAAAAAATTGACGAAAAGCATTTGCGTTATTAGAAGTTCAATGGACATTTTATCTACTGAAACCATGTCACTGCTCACCATTCACTTTTTATGTCCCATATCGACAAAATTATTCCTTTTAATTAATCCATACTCTTCAGCACTCTATGTAGAACTAAGCTTTGGGAATTAATTAGGGAAAAACTATAAAACAGCATATGAACAAAAAAAAAACACTCTTGTTGAGAAGTAACTGTTGTAAAATGGCATGTACCAATCCAGCACCCGTAAGTATCTTAATTACTTATTTTTCATATCACTGCAAAGTCACTTCTATCTGAGAAGAGTTAAAACGATAATTGTCCACTCTCGTTCTCAAGGTGAGTTTCCATCTTTGAGACGCCGGGAGTAACAAACTCACATAATATAATTTAATTCGATTGAGCAAATTAGCAGATTTTATGACCAGCCCAACATGTAGGCGGCAACAACTAACAGTAGCTTCAATTTCTGAGAATGAAGGGCTTTGTTGTGAAAACGGTGCTAGTTATTTAGTGTGAGTCAGCCAAATTTCATCATTTTCGAACCGACTTTAAAAAATGTCGTTATTACGAATGGAGGATTCAGAGAATACTTGTCAGGAAATGCAGTAGCACAGTCGATCGCTAGAATGTGATTGAGACATAACAGATTTCTATTGTATTCAGTGCTTCAGTTTTAGTTATGTTTTTATATACTGTATTGTCCAAGAATATTTTCATAGACAAAGTGAGATTAGTAGTTATTTGTTTTACTAGGCATAAAAGCACAAGATTTAATGCCGTGGCTGGTGTTTCATAGCCGAGCGTAGCGAGGCTATGAAACCAGCCAAGGCATTAAATCTGCTTTTCTGCCGTGTGAAACATATAATTTTTTCTTCAAATTTGTTCCAATTCCATGCAAAATCGACTTTTTCATATTTAAATTGCGTTTCATTATCAATATCCAAATAACTGAATTATTTCATCAAAGGTAACTGGGCCCTGCGTTACTATGACTTGACTGTTTACTTTGTCATTGTCAATTTTAATAACCAGTTTGATTTAAATTATTTCTTGGAAGGTTGCCTAGCAACGAACTTTTCTGCCTAGGCAGTAGAAGTGGACTTTTTCTGCCTAGGCATTAAAAGTACAACTTCTAAGCCTGTCAAGTGTCATTAAAAGGCCGCTTTTAATGTCATTTGGAGAAAAATATATATATATATATATATATTTAAATTTTCGTAGAACATTCAGAGAATTAAAAGTTGAATAAATGTTGACTACCTACAGTGACATTCAAAAAATATGCAACAAATGAAAAATATCTTTTGTGTTGTCTTGGAACCTTCCTAGCCCCTATCAGATATACTGAGTGATTTTCAGTTTATTGAAAAAACGTATAAATTGAGATCTGAATGATTAAACCTCCATATTATCACCTTTCACTATTTGTGAAAAATCTTAGCCACTATTAGAATGTACGCGTGAACAAGTTCCTTCAACTCGTCATGCAAATGGTAAAAAGTTTCTCAATTAATAACTATGGAACTAGTTATAGTAGGAAACACAATTTTTGGGACAGTGCTGAGGAGATAATGATGAATATATTAAATAATAATGAAGGAATTTCACCGAGTTAATTGTGAATTACACGGTGATTTCTGAAACGTTGACATTTTGTCATTTTTATCATCGAAAATTTTCATGATCACCCTAAATATCCCAACGAAATTATGCTTATACGGTATCAGCTATCTTCGGAGGATGATAATTCACTTGAATATACAGGATGTGTACGAAATAACCGGCCATATGTTTCACCAATTTTTCAAATCACCCTGTACAAAATGTATGAATTGTGATTAATAATGGAATAAGAATAGCATATTTTATGCCAAAATAATTTTATCAATTTTTCATTATTACATCGAATTTTCAGATATTACCAAAATGTTCTTATTTTTCACTCTGTACATAATAATATAATCTGCACCATCTGAATGATATTTAGTAATATGAAGGTACGTTGGTGATAAAAGCGAAAAAAAATGGAGTTGGCTCTTTCAAATTCCAAGAAAATAATTAAATAAAAATCAACGAACTTTGCGATCCTGCAAGTTCAATCAGTCCATCGAATACTACGAAATACAAAAAATTTAGACAATTTCACCGAGAACCATTTTACCTATAAAAAGTGCGGGGTCCTTTGCTCAGAAACCCGACTTGGGAATCTTGGGATTCATTATATTCTGAACCAGATCTACACTTGCCTACATAAACGATCACTGAAACTCTTCATGAATAGATTGATAACTTTACCATCATACAAAATATCAAAAAAAAAGACACCAAAATTGCTTCCTCGATGTCAGATGTTTTATTCAAATCAACCCACACGAAAAACAACATTGCAATTAGCGACAAAAAACCCAAACGATGGCATACTGAGAAAAGCGTTCAACATATTATAAGCCTTATTGAAAAAACAGGATTTGAATTCTACTAGAATAAAATACAACCAAGTAAATCAAACACAAGAGTTTTATGGGAAGTCGTACAAGAAGAAAGTAGTATCTAGCAGTTAATCTAAAAAAGGTTGATCAAGCTAAGGGAACGTACGATACTGATCTGAGTAGTCGAATCGTTAGAGTTTACTGTCAATTCCTAAGGTGTGAATAAAGTACCTAAACTTCTTCTAGCTGAATTCACAACAACTGATTCTCACCTACAAATCTCTTACAAAAAACATTTGCTGATTTTCTTTTTCATAGAACTGTTCTATTGGATGGTCTGTTTTTTTTATTCAATTGGTTCCCCAACTGCTACCTTTTGAAAAAATTAAACAACATCTTTGGCAACATGGCAACTCATTCGATTTTGATGACCACCATATTCGGGCCTCGCATTTACCACACACATATGGACATTTTAATAAATGATTCCGGGGCGAATCAATGATCATTTGGCAAAAGTCATTCGACGTCTTCAGTGAAAACGATTTGGGTTTATCAATAAAATGTATCTGGCACCTTCGCTGTCACGATTCATTCGGATACAAAGCACGACTCCACGCAATCTTCAGGAGAAAGAATGCCACTATTACAGAACGTCATTAAGATTTCAGATTGTCGAAGTCCATTTCAAATTCACATCGACAGATTAACATACAAGAGTCTGGGTTCGACGCAACTCCACCTGTAGGAGCGAATCAATTTCGTGAGTTCGATCTCTCTAACGCATCCGGAGGAACAAGATAATTTTTTTCAAATTGATTTTTGATCGAATATTGGAAATATCTTTCATTGGACAATAAATATAAACATGTACCAGATGTAATTATTGATCATGAATAAAATAGTGTTCCTCAATCATAAAGTAGCACATACTGTCTCATAATCATTGGGTTCATAACTGACTACATAACACTGAAAATCGAATACCTGAAAATTTCAATTATTGTTGTTTCGACTGAAACCTGAGAAGTGTTCCTTGGAAGGTCCTTTATGATGATATTCCCGAACACACAGAATAACATAAACATGCACTTTGACCGAAAAATTTGGTTAAGGCAAATATATTTGATAAGGACAACGCTTTGAAAAAATTTGATATGACTCATATCCTGAAATACTGGAGAGGCTACAAGCAACTTCGCAATCTAATAACTCGAACCGTAGAAAAATAAAAAGACATTTTCTTGTCGAGCTGATATTGAGAATGTCTTTGAATAACATCTGAAAAGCTTTGAAATTTCACTCCATCGATTTTGATAGGAATACTAGAGAGTATTCAGGATCCCATCTCTAATTTGACAGTATTAGCGAATTATATGTACTAAATATTATTTCAAGACTGAAAAGTAAAAGATATTTTTTTGACAAACACGAGTTGGTCTTCTAGCTGGTCACCAGCTGATCTTCCAGATATATCAAATCCTGAAAATGTCAATTATTTAATGTTTTTTAGAACAAAGGTAATATTTCTGATATATTTTTTTTTCAACTTTTCCACTCCAGCCTGGTATTTGGGGTCAGGTATAAAAAAGGCAGGTTGTCTTACATAAATGTGGATTTGCTTGTCCAGAACTCCGACTCCACTATTTGCTAAGAAATTGTTTCTCAGATATAACTAGATATAAAAGACACTGTTATTTTCATCATACAGTGACATTAAAAAAGTACGCAACATATTTCCATTCATGATTTTTTAAGAAAAAAATAATCATCTTGAAACCTACTTAGACCCTATCATATATAACAAGTGATTTTCTTGACAAAAACACATTTTTTAAAATTTGCCAAATCTCAAAAGTTGAATTTTTCGGAAAATAAGCAACATTTGAATGAAAATTTTCACTTAATTCTTCAAAACAACACATGATATGAAATTTAAAAATGAATCTTCAAAAGGTATGTGTTTATAAACCTCACATTTTGAATATTCCCTTAGATAGAAATCGCATGGGGTTAGATTGGGAGATGTAGCAGGCCATGAATTCACTGAATATCGTCCTCCGATCCACCTACGAGGAAACAGATGATCAAGAAAATCACGCACTTCAACTGTAGACAGTATGAACAATAAATACATACGAGACGAACATTCACTTCATCAACAAAAAATATTTACCATTGTGTGACAGACAATCTACAGCCAGGTGATAAATGTCATTATTTATATGATAGCCTGAAGAACACCTATAACGACTGGTATGGAGATGTTGAAAGACGATTTTCAAGGGCAGTTCCACTAGTTTGTCGAAATATGTTTTGAGGTAAATTGAAAATTATAATATAAGCAACGTGTTGCTGATTGTTGATTGATGAAACAGGAAGCTAGATAGAGGTGAGAAAAGGCCATTTGGGAAATCATCTTTTGGTTCCTGAAATGGATGATGATAGTTACTTTCGATCTTAAAAGTTCACAAGTATTTCGATACGTAATTTTTAGCCATTTCAGATGGTTCTTCTTGACTCATCTGATTGATATTCCACCTGATATCATCCTTGATTCAAATTTCCTTTGTTTGAGAACAAAACGTTTCGCAAATAATTTTTTTTTAGTTGATAATTTCTCGAGCTTAAAACATTCGATGTATATTCCTCAACATTGAAGGCTGAGAGGATCCATGATAGTGATAACACAAAAATTAATAAACTGTTTTTCGATGAAAGAATATTATTCCATAAGTGCAATACACCGATAACTGAGTTGCTGTAGATTCAAACGAGTTTTCTTCTAGCTGATATAGCAAAATACAGTTAGTGTTTCAAAAATTAGATTTTTACTATTCCTGGTCTTATGAATAGATTTGATTTTTGGCTCTAATGAATTAATTCCCCCTTTTAAATAAACATAATTAATATCGCACAAAGGGTGTTGCATTACAGCATGTCAAGACAATGCTCATAGAAATAGATAAATAGATATAACTTAATCGTAAAAATTGGCTAGAATTTTCCAAAATTTTTAAGAAGTTCAGATCTTTATTTACTGATCAACAATCAAATTTACAACAATCTATAGTTTTCCATCTGTACAGTGACAACTTTAATGATTTCAAATGCTGTATCTCATGAAGAAAATGATATGACTATTACGAATTGTCCATAACTGTTCCTTCTTCAGGCTCAAAAAAGTTTTGCGTAGCAGCCTTTGCAGACAGCGAGTCATCAATCATTTTTACATTGTGTAAGGCCATTTGGATTGAGTTGCAACCACGTTATTATTGAAGGCATCTGCTAAACGTAAAGTAACCATAATATTCAACAATGTTTCTCTTTATTGCTGACATCGAATGGAAATCTATACGTTTTTTGTATAGGATCAAATATTCATATTATTTTTCATTTTCTTCTTCTTTCTGAATTTTTTGGTCTCGGGTTTCCACCAAGCGCATTTGACAAATTTTTCGTTTTCCAAAAATTCCATTGCGATTATTACCCACCATCCCCACCATCAGAGTTTATGCAAATCTTTCAAATATTGTTTATAGTCAATAAAGATATGAACGTCAATCATCTAATTCATCTGAATGGTTGATCATTAGACAACATTGCGTGCCATCAAAGGATATAATAATACATGAGACTCTGTAAATATAAATTGTCACTCTGATTGATAATGGTCAAAAAGGGATCGGTCACATCTTAATTTCCATCATCTTGTTAACCTATCGCTTTTTGACGCACAAATAACGGTGTCACTTGAATTTCTAAGTGCCCCAACTTGTACAGATAAGAGACTATGTCTGTCCTTCATCACGTTCCCAAAGAATATATTTGTGGAAGTGTCTACTATACCGCAGGCGTGGCGTGACTATTATGCACATGCAAGTTCGGTTTTCTAGTAGACCGTTTTAAGTCCAAGAAATGATTTGATCTTCAGGAACAATGAATTATATCGCATAGAAAGAAATAACATACGCTCTATTCTTTTCTCGCTTCAAAAATAAGGTAACTTTGATTCAAGGAGGCGAATGAGGGTTGCCTACAGTTTTTATAGCCAAAATTTTCTATTCACGCCAAAAAAACACATTTGAACAAGAAAATTACGTTGGCCATGAAAAAAAAAAAACAAAAATTTTGGTCTCTTGCATTTTTTTGAACCAGTTAACCGTTTTCGAGAGAATCGCTGGTTAATGAAAGGGGAATATTGAAGTAGGTTAGGGTCGGTTAGGTTTGAACGTGAGTGGGCCCATATCAGGCCCTCCACTGCGGCCAATGGCCTATTGTGGCTCACCCTGTGGTTATATTTCTCCAAGTATATCCAATCGAAATTAAGGAGTACATTGGGAGAACAATTTACCAGGTCTCTGGCCTTACTGTTGTATTGCGAAATGTTGAAAATCTGGTTCTGGCCGCTGCGGGGCATGTACATAAAATTTGTTTAGCCGTTTCATCATCTTCCATGCATAGGCAGCACTCTGCATCTTGTGCAAGTCCGATTTTATGCATGTGGTGTTTGAGTTTGCAGCGGCCAGTAAGCAAACCTTCTATAACTCTGAGATATGCTCTACTGAGTTCTAGCAGTTTGTCGGAGTCCTGTTTTTTCCTTGTCCAAGCAATAAATGCGTTGGGCTAGGCCCTTAGACTACGCCAATACTCGAGTCTTTTATTGTCTGCCCAGGATGTTATAACATTCTTGGCACAGCTATGTGCTATACCGATTACCGGTTCTGGCCCAGTGAACGTTATTTCGGCCCTACTTTTGCTAGGGCGTCCGCTATTTCGTTCCCTTCTAGGCCCGTGTGACCTGGTATCCAGACTAGATTAACATTGTTGCGTTGTGCCAGTCGGTTTAAGGTTTCTCTGCAGTTCCATAGTGCTCTGGATTTAAAGCAGTTGGATTCAGGCGCTTTCAGTGTTGCTTGAATATCTGAAAATATTTTTATTGTGTGTGGTGTCAATTTTCCAGCTCCCTTGCACATATTTCAATGGCATATACCTCTGCCTGGAATACCGTAGCTGATTTGCTCATACTGAATGAGCGTTTCACTACCGGGTTCATCCAGTATATTCCGGCTCCGACGCCTTCCAGAGTTTTGGAACCATCGGTAAACCAACGTTTATTTATCCCACATAGGTCAGTTTTATTCCGAACCCAGTCTTCTTTTTCAAGGAAGAGCACAGTGTAGGGCGTGTGTAGGTTGATCGTTTTGGGCATAATGTCTGAGGGCATTCCTAGAATGTTGTGAGCTATCATGCCCCTCAGCATGCTTCTCATGACCACTGCCAGCAGTGGAGTCTATATGTTGCCCATCTTGCCTCTCTCTCCAGAAATATGTAAAGATGAAGTAATCCGAGAAGGGCATTGCTGCCGTTGGCGTGGAGAGAATTGTACTAGTAATCGCCAGACACGCTTGTCTCTGTAGTCCGTTTAGCCTGGGCCATTTTTTGTTGGCCCGTGCTCCACCAGACTACAGAACCATACGTGATTATTGATCGTATGACGATCACGTAAAGCTAGTATACTTGTTTTGGTGACATGCCCCATGTTTTGCCACATATTCTGCGGCAAGTCCATAATGATAGGCTAGCCTTTCGAGTTCCAATTCAGCTTTTTATCTAGGGATATTCCCAGATATATTTCTTCACTCGCAGAAGGAATAATTATTACACCATTGATGGAAGGAGGTATTGAATGTTCCAACTTCCTTTTTCTGGTTAACGATACTATGACCATTAGATATTTCTTATCTAAACTGATAAATTTCTGTGGTAAATTTTTAAGTTAAAAAGAATTCTTGGGAGTTTAGGTTAGAATTAGCTGCATAAAATTTATCCGCGAGTTCTTGAATGAATTAACACTTGAGGAAGTAACAACTGAAGTAGAACGAACGGTTGAATAGGGAGTATTTTGGCTATAAAAACTGTAGGCAAACCTCATTAACCACTTTGAATCAAAGTTACCTCAGGTTTAAAGCAAGAAACGAATAGAATATTCAAAAAACCGAGGGCCTGTGAATTTTTCGAACATTTGATGCATATTTGAAGCCACAATTGAAAATTTTCGATTTTTTTCTGTCAACTTGCGTTGCGATGTCCGTAGTTTGGAGGAAGTGAATAAGAAGTCAAATGTTCATGAGAAAAAAAATTTATCATTTCGATTTTCAATAATTTGGATTAAAGTTACCCAGCCAGTTCAAAACACACTGTATACAAGCGAATAAAACAATACTGTGGTGTGTGAGAGTATTAATTTAGGGTACTTACCTATATGTTTATTGTATGAATCCTGGTGTTAACATTATCTTGGTATCACCTATTTACCAAATTGTCAAAACATACTAGAATAATTGAATACGTTTAATGAAAACGATCATGCATTGGATGAATGCATGAATGTATGCATTGAAAAATTGATTTCGAGAAATATCTCGCAGAAGGATTTCGTATGAACTTGTTTGCTCCACTTCTAGGTTTTGAGTCACTGAATGTAAAAATCTAAAAATTAAGGTATATTTTTTACATATATCAAGAACTAATATAATCGCTGTGTTGAATACATAGTAAACCAAACTTGGGAGTGTAAGCCTTCTTAAATGTAGTGGTTTCGTTTTCGCACATATAGGGATCCTGAGAAAAAATCCACAAATTCAAAAATGTCAAAGTATTCGTTACATCCATATACCGGGTGTCCCAGGGCTTTTACAACAGCAAATATTTTAGTTACATGTTGAGAAAACAAAATCAAAAAAATATTTGTGGTAGGAGACCATATGCTCTTCAATGCACCATCGCAAAATCCGCCCCCTGAAAAACAACCCCCGAGAAATCATCCCTAACTTCAGATTTTCAAATTGCACCCTCACCTTTTTTTTATTCAACTTGCAGTCCTGTTCATGTCTCATTGACTGATATATCAGAATAGCTAGAATGTCATGCAGAAGTATGGCAAATAAAAAAAAATAAATATTGATTTATAAGTCGCCGAATCAGCTCTCGAGTACAGGAAGCTCTAATCATTTCCGGAGTAAGGGTATTACAAGCCTTTGAAGTTTTCTAGGTTGAATTTTCAATATTTATCGGTTGAGTTTCGGAGACGAACTCGTTTCAAATATTCCCATAGAAAATAGTCTAATAGCGTGACATCTGGTGAACGTTTAGGCCAGCGAGCTAGTCCAATGCAGGAATACAATTTTTCAAGAAATTTAGATATCGATGGAAAAATGTCTTCAAAAAAATGAGGGGTCGATGAGACGTCTATTATGTAAACTACAGTACTCGTCCATTTACATCGTTTGGAAATTGGTTTCTGTTTTCCAGTAAGGGTTGTAAACCAATTGATTAATAGTGCCCTCTAGTATGGAAGCGGGATTCCTCACTCCACAAAATTTGATTGGAGAAGTTGGGATTGTCATGGACTAAAACTTGTAGCAATAAAGGCCAGTCGTCTTTTGAAATATGTAGGTCTGAGGTGTAAGTGTATCTAGAAATGATGATATCTGTACTGTTTGAGAATTCTTTGCACGGACGACCCACTGATTCCATTCTCCACCATCAATGCACGAACCGAAATATGAAGATGTACTTCGGCGTAGGCCAAAACGTTTATACAATTTTCCTCAGTTCTCACATTAGTGGGATGTACTTGATGTTTTTTCCCTGGAAATGATCCCATTCGCATTGTAGTTTCTACATCAAAAAAAAGTATTACGACCTGGTTGTCGACGATTAGGAAAGCGTTGCTCGTACAGCCTCTCTGTAGTAAGTTTATTTTTTGGCATTCACCAATAATAATAATAAAAATACTCCCTCATGAACACTCTTTGAGTGTACCCAAAGGCATAGCCTGTGTGGGTAGAGGACGGCTATTATTATTATTTGCCTTGGCGCTCCGGGGGAGTGAAGGTAGAAGGCATTTTGATATTTAACAACGGTATCACAACTGATAGCAATTTGTGATCCAGATTCTTAGGAACAGAACAAAGCACAAAAAGTGCTTACAATTAATTGTCTCTTTTTCTTTTGCATCCACTTTCTCTTGTGGAACGTGGAACAATTATTTCAGTCGAATCAGGAGAACCCACTGACTCATTCAATTATGTGGACTAACTGTCTTCATAACTACATATTCATTGAATGGGAAATAAATAGGGTAGTAACTTGAAAAACAACAATCATGGGGGTTCAATTGAAAGAACTAATGTAATGGGTGGTTTCTAGGGGGTTGTTTGTCAGGGGTTGGATTTTGCGATGGTGCATGAAAGAGCTTATGTCTTGACATATATTTCTTTTTGATTTTTTTCTGCGAATAACTGGAATATCTGCTGGCTTGAAAGCTCTGGGACACCCGGTATATATTATCAGTGTTGTGTGCAACCCACATAATACTCACTCACAGGATCGATCAGTCACCGATTATATGTATCTCAATAGTATAGAACATGGATGAATTCAATTTTAAGAATGGTCTCTCTATTCTCTTTTATTTCTCTAGAATCGATTAAAAATTATATGGAATGTGACTTTATTTGATTTTTTGGTGAATTGTAATTTCTTATTCCTTGATTCGCATTATACGTTGCATGTGATCAAATATAAAAATCACAAAGGCAAAACATGGAACTCTTTGAGTCTCTGATTGATGCATCGATTACTTCCAGATTTCAAATTCCCGCACGATCGTATCATGAGACACTCCATTTCCGTTCGGCTTTTTTGTTTACTGGGAAAACTTCCATCGACAATCGAATAGAAAGTGAAACAGGTGATGTCGGTATGACGGAAAGACGGTAATGAATCTTTTTTACTGTCGTATTTTATTATTTTTGAATTTTTAAGAGGCTTATATCTATTCTCGTGGAATGTACGATAGTGTAACGGGCTAAGTACATGGCTGTTGACGCCCACATTCAGTTGTTCCAAGTTGCAGCAGGAAGTACAACATGAGATGAGTAATGGAGAACAGGGGAAATTTGTGAGCATCGATAGTATGCTCTTAATAACTTTAGTGAAAAGTATCTTCGTTGAACGAATGAATGTTAAAATGAAATAAAATGGCAGATAATTCATAAACCAACATAAACCAGTCATCATCGTCTACATCCACAAATGATTGTCTTATATACAGAGTGAATCAAGGAAAATACACACGGTCAACTGCAGTTTTTTTAAACGAAATGCCATGTACTTCAATCCATTTTTTCAAGCATTTTAGTGGTCTCCTCCACTACTCCAATATCATTTACTATCTCCCAACCACTTGGGAGTTATAATTTTTTTCTTAAAATAATGATCTGCAGATGCATACCAAAAAAATCACTGTTGTCAAGATTATGAAATTCAGGAGGATATAATTATAATCTTATTCCTCAGACAGATGAATGATATCTTTGAATCATTATCATTCCCAAAAATTATACAGGGTGGCTGAAAAGATTTTTCAATTCGGAAGTTTTTGAATTGAATTTTCCCGAGTTTTTCAAATGGAACACTCCGTATATTTTCGACCATGTGATATAGGATCGAAATGTGAATGTTTTTTGTATGTACACCCCTGAGGCTATTCCTAGCGGCTTTCGAGTTATTCGCTTGGACAATTTTTATAGCTCATCTGAAACCACCACTTTTCAAGTTTAAATCCAATCGAACCATAATTTTAAACCTCGTCCTCCATTTTGGAGCCGCCTTTTTGTTTTTTTTTTTCGTTAGAAAAATTCCTTAATGCATTGTCACCGAATTTATGTCAAATTAGCTTGCAAATGAAGTATCAGAATTTGGAAAAGAGATCAGCTGTTTTTTCTGCAAGAGGGCGTCAAAATAGAAAGTTGGGTAGCGAAAATTGACATGGCTGAATTCCTTATGAAATGTCACGCTTACTACTTTCCCTATTCAAATTGTTTGGGTGATACCAAGGGGTGGGGGGAGAGGTATGACAGTTGGGGTTATTGGATTAAAAATCGCCTTGTTTTTGCATTTTCTTCACAACACATGTGTTTTGAAGATATTCGATCTGTTTCGTTTTCGGTGCCCCTCCCTGTATAATGCACAATACATTGATAAAAACTACAAAATGACAAAATAGTAAATTTTTATTGAAAAAAATATTGAGTCAGTACGAATTCTCTTACTTTTATTCATTATATTAAACCAAAAATCCTCAAAATATCCTTCCAGAATATTTTGTTTTCTAATGAGATTCACTGCCCAGCAATTGAAAACTTTTTTATTATCTATTGATTTCATAAAAAAAAAATGTTGATAAAAAGTTCGTTCCACATATCCCAAAATTGACAGCACTTCAACAAATAAGTAAATATCTAAGATATTGTGCGGGAAGGGACAAAAATATTATTTCAGTTCTGAAGTAAAGTACCTTCAATTTTCAAGATATCCAAAATTACCACAGAGAAGAGGTGTTCAATTGCATACGCCCACTTGAAGTAACACACCGAAGTACAACTCTATATTTTTCAAGCAATTTTGTCAACCAAAGGGGAACTCTCTTTGTTGTTGATTGATTGAAAAACTCAGTTTATAAAATTAATTTCAATTATTGAAATCATACAAGCAATATTAAACTATATAACATGAATTGAAATGGAAAGTATTAGTTTTTTATTTAATTTCACTTTTGCCTTGACATTACTACCTTCACTTTGTAAATATCCTAATAGAAAATTATCATAATACATTCCTGGTAGATAACATCAAATCTGGAGATATTCCTTCAATTATCTCAACAATCATCCTCTCCAGATAATGCACATTTACGGATCGCCTTTGTTTTTCGTAAGTAACTCAATTGAAGAAAAATCGAGGGGTCTCGAATCCGGTGACCTTGCTGGCCCAAGAACCTATGAGACTGTTTTATTATTCTCTCAATGAATATTATATGGAGATATCAACTTCTTGTACTTCGACACGTTGCACCATCCTATTGGAACCCCCTCTCTTGCCATTCACTTATTAGAAATTCCTAAAGAAAATCAAACAATTGGTTTCCTAAAAACTGAAAAAGTAGTGTTGGGAATCCATAAATTCTTGAAAACAGAATGACATATTTATGCCATTTTTGTATGAATTCCATTAGTCCTGAAGGAGTACTGATCACAGGAAGTAAATGTAGAATTATGATTAAGATCACTTCAGTGAGACAATTTTAAGAACTGACTATGCCGTTGGAGGTAATGTTGCTTTGTCGGAAAAAATTATTCGTCTTGCCATGTAAGAATCATCTTCCAATATTTCTTGGATTGGAGCTCAACATTCAAACAATCGAAAAAGTTTCAAGCTATGAAAGAAATTGGTTTGGAGGGACGAAATTTTTTCTGTTTCAAAGTTTTCGACAATCTCATTTTTCTCTCGCTGCGTTTAGCAGCAATTACGCTCTTTTCACAACAAAAATAAGTCTTCAACGTGATGAATAATTTTCTCATTGCTGTAAAGTGCATAACTTACTGAAAATATCTGCTGTTTCTTGAAAAGATTTGTAATGATAGTCCAACGACAAAAACAATAAGATTGTTAAAATAAGCGTTATGATACAAGGTTACTAGAATATGTGTTGAAAATGTATGCCAATTTAGAGCTGTTTTCTATAATTTTTTATGAAATCAGTAATGAGGAAGTTTTTCATTTGTAGGCAACTCAAGCGAAACACACTGTAAATGATGTGTTTTGTATCAATTACTTATTGATATATTCTTCCAAACAACACCTATGATTTAGTTTAACTGATTTCTAAGAGTTACTGGATAGAAATTAGTCGTATATATAGACTTGTTACAATATTAATTCGGAAGGAATAATAATTTGTTGATTAGTGTTTATTTCAAGGAAGTTACAGATTCAGTCTGATTCGAACTCTCAAAATAAAATGTTCCATAGTATTAATATCTGAAGAACAATTATTTTTCCACTCTATTTTTTTTTTCGTTTTTAAACTTACGAGACGTGAAACATTGAAAATCTATCAAATTTTGTGCGCAGTCGAAGTAAAATTTTTCAATATTTTTTATGAGAGAGATTTCCGGTAACTACGTTTTATCAAGTTTCGATAAACAACTTCCCGTAATTGGAAACGTATCACTTATCTCCCGCAATCAGATATTGCTGTATTTCTTCAAGTGTTTTTCCCTTAGTCTCCGGCAGAAATTTGATTACAAAAATCAGACCTACACAACTGCATACTGAGAAGAAGAAGAACGGAACAAACATAGTTTGAAACTCGTCCAAGGCGATCTGAAAAATTTTTGACACCAACGCACCCATCAGAACAGAAAAGGTGTCTGCTATACCAAGAGCTTTGGCTTTGACATTCGTGGGGAATAATTCACTGAGAACAGAAACCGGACCGAAAGCCAAACCAATACTGAAGAGAATGTTGTAGGAAGCTAGCGCTGTAATAGGCAACCAGTTGAGTTTCTCAACGAGTCCCACGTGATAATCTTTCAGATAAAAATGTAGGGAAAGCATGAATACCGAAACAGCACATCCAGCGGTTGAGGTTATCATGAGTTTTCTTTTACCAAACTTATCCACGATGAATAATGTTGCTAGAATGACTGCAATCAATTCTACGGTGCAGTATATCACCACCGACAATGTGGGGTTGATGTTACTCCCAGTTTCTTTGAAGATAGTCTCCGTGTAGAACAAACAAGGATTCTTCCCACTGAACTTGTTCGTCAAGCAAAGAATGAGGAAAATGTAGCATGCCTTCCTGGTACTAGGCACTGTGAATAGATTTAGCACTCCTGTTCTCTCTGACCTTTCCTGTCGAGTCACTGCAACGCGGAGGGAGTTCATTTCATTGTCAACATTAGAAGTTCCTCTCAGAATCTCCAAGGACCTCCTCGCTTCCTTCATGTTGTGCTTCTTGATGTAGTAATAAGGCGATTCGGGCATGAGGACGAAAGCGGCGAAGTGGATGACAGGAATCGTCGCGCAGATCAAGCTGGACAGAAATATGTCCATCATGGATCCAATAATGTTGATGAAGAGAGTACCTGTGATGGCAAATATAGCGATGGTCGCGGTGAGAAATCCCCTGATATCCGGGTTCGAGATTTCTCCGATGTACATAGGCAGCGCCGTGTATGAGGCGCCCTCTGTTGCGCCAATTATGAATCTCAATGCGGTGATGACCCAAATGGAATTTGAGAACGCTATCGATATGAAACAAGCGAACACTATGGGTGCCATGAGGAGAGTTGTGAATTTTCTTCCGATTTTGTCCGCTAGGTAGGCTGCTGCTAGTGCTCCTAAGGGGGAGCCCAGTAGGGGAGCTATTGCACACCACGAACCTTCTGCACTGGTTGTAGGGATTGTCGAGGAGTTTGAAGTGATTTTCGGTAGGTAAGGAGATGTCCAACCAAGGTTGATTCCGGAACTCATTATGGAAAAGGCTCCTGAAAAATAATATTATATTGAAGAAAGCTTTTTCGATTTAATATCGAGAATTACATCATCCGTCGATAGCTGTTTCGTGATTTCCCACACATCAAGACGGCTTTATGAGATCTTTCGAAGTTAAAACGAATGCACTTTGAACTATTACCTTGCGGCAAAGACAGTATAAATGAAAAGTAACTTGTGACATCTAGAGTAACTAGTTGGAACTCAATTTTTAACGAACCATGGAGTCCAAAGTCAGATTGATTATCTACTCATTGACAGGGAGCCAACAATATTGTTGTTCTGAGTGAGAAACCACGAAACAGCTGTTGGAATGAAAAACACTCTCTTCATTATAGACTGTAGTGACTGTAGACGTCACAAGTAACTTTTATAAAAATGAATATATGACATGGTCTGTTTTTTGATTGCCTATTCGATACAAATTTTACAGTCGATGTTAAGCTAACTTCACGAATGAGCTAGACACTTAAAACTTCAAACTTATCTCAAAACCAGAGGACGATGCATTATTTTCGCATGTTTTGTTAATAGAATGATAAAAATAATATCCCTGTTGCCATCATACGTTGCACTATAGAAAACAAGCGAAAACATAAGGTCACCCATTCCTTATATGGATTACTTCCAACTATGTGCCTCGAAAGAAAAAGATCTATGTCTGCTCTTATGAGTGGTGGAATAGTATACGCATGCTATCAAAATTGAGTTTGGGATCGACAAATCTGCCATGGTTCATCTCGAAAGAGGAAGATGCAAGGAGTACTTGAAACTGAACGAGTTGACCCAAACTTGGTCACCAGGTTGGAAACTGTTTAGCAAAAAGCTCACGTCAAAGCTGCGGAGACAGTAGTTCTCCTGCAGGTACATAAAGGTGAGCCAATTCATAGGTTTCTTTAAGAACATCTAAGACCTCGACTTTTTCACAAATTTGACTGTTAAGTAAGGGATTCATAATGACCTACTGGTGTCTTCAACCCCGTAAAGGTCCCTGACACTAGATGCAGAGCATGTCATGGGGCTCCTGAGATCATAATACATTTGCTGTTAGCCTGTCAAACTTATTCGATTTCGGCCTATATTCACAGACATAACGAGACCACTTATGACACTGGTGTTTCCTCTTGCCCCGGGGGATATTAATTATCTTGTGGTGAATGAGAAGTGCTGAGTCTATTCCCAACCCCCAAGCCACTGAGTCTAATGTAGTCCTCCTCTTACATTAAAGTAGGGCAACTTTTGTCATAGAGTTTTCAGCTCTTGGCGTAACAATCATGATCATATTGATGTGATTATGAAATCTCATTCGCCTATCGAGCTGCACCCCCACACTGATCGACTCACTCACGACTCCGTCATTAATCCTCAACTCCCGAACAACTTTCGAATATCGATATTTTTTAGAGAAGTTAACGAGCGCATATTTAGTTAGGGATCTCATTCTCAGAAATTGACATAAATCTGAAATGCGTCTCATGTCTCCGTCTTTAAAATTGATTGTGAAATTTCACATGTAAAGACTAAAATCAGAAGATAATAATAAGAATGAAAAGAAATATTGAAATTCCACGATTTTGAAATGCACTAAAAATAATTAAATAATACAATGATTCATCGCATATATGTTCCTGACTCTATACAGAAGACTTACTATAATTCGACTGTTTTTGGATCCAGAGTAAATTTGAGGACAGTGCAGAAGAATTTATATCTCATAAATCTAATGAGATATTCCTGCCAGAATATTATGCATGCAAACAAAGTTTATCAAAGATGACGTATATGCAACGACTGCAAAATCGTATTCGTTGAACTGAGAGAGGCATGCGTGTTTAGAAAGAAAGGAAAGAAGTTCCATTTGAGACATCCACCACGAATTTTATTTGAAACTGATTCATCCTGGACACAAAAACTCTAATACCGACGTAAACCGTGAAAATTTAATCTCTAATATTAATTGTTATAGTGCATGTGATATCTTTCATATCGTTTCATTTACCGTCTTAGCGCTGTGCTATCGATTCTAATGAACTAGGTTTACACTTTACCCTGTGCAGTTCAGGAGTTTATTGGCAAGATTTTTTATTTTGTTTTTTATGTCGCGGGCCCTGACGAAAAGTATAAGCCGAGTATATTACTGTAACTAACTTATAAATGTTCAATGTACCTGTAATAGTTGCGATATATTGGAATAATCTGCCCTTATTGTAAAATAATGTATTTTCCCATAAGACCACCATTGCCCCTAGTAGTGGAAACTATGGTTCAAATATATCAAGCGCTTATACAGAACTGAACTAAGTTCCAGTAACAAAGCCTCCCACGAATTTTCTCCACGATTTTAATCCCCGAAATCTTTGCGACAATATTGGATACAGTCTCTATTGTTGCACGAAATAATATTTGTTATTCTAATAGGTTACTGTGACAGACATGTGAGCCGTGGATCATCAAATGAAATATAATAATCGCGAAAAATTACTCCCACATCTAATGGCGACCAAGTGTTATGTTGCAAACTGTCATGACGTATCGATATAGAGTGTATAGGACAAACCCCGATTATAGATTTTTGAGACAACTTCATTTCAATTATGAAAAATGTATTTTTATATCCAATCTTCCGCAAAAAAACCTCCTGTTGGAAAATTTCCAACAGCAAACAACTACTGCCCCCTACAACCGTTGACTGTATGACCGTTGAATTAAATCAGTTTGGAATTCTTTTTCAATATCATAGCTGGAATAATTTTCAATGTATGGGGCAACACCTACATACCGTCTTCAGAGTTTTAGCCACATGAATCGAAATTTCTAGGAATTCTTTAGATAGATACTAAAGTATATTGGTTAGTTTTCTGTTGGATACTTGCTGAACGATTGTAAAGATATTGGTTATATTGATTTTCAGATCATTCATATATGAACAATAAGAATAGTGCCATTATATATATTACTCTACCAGTAAAGATGAGACCTCGTTAATCCTTAGCTCGCACAAGTTTCGACTTCAGAGGGCTGTTTAAAACAATATGTTTTCGTTCGTTATACATTTCAATAAATACTCTACCAGTAAGTTGTTCCGTGTCGGATAGAGATAATAGTAATGTCTTCAGAACTTATCTCCAATCTTCAAATATATGGGAAATCTATTCGATAACTTCAAAATTAAACACAGGCCTTGATCAACCCCCTAAATTCTCGAATATAAATGTTAACGGTTTACAGTGAAGAGAGCTTGCTCTTGATTGCGAAACAGGAATAAGGTAAGTTAAGTGTAGCATGTTTGATACAGAGGTAGTTTCGTTACGTTTCGTAGTAAAATTTATATTGTAGTCTACATTCGAAGTCATCATAATACTACCCTATTAACATGAAAAGTTCTGTCTACATTTTCATTGTTTTGAGATAATAGGAGTTTTGATAGATTTTGTCAGAAAATACATGTGTTATTTAGAGGTATAGAGCAGGATATGAAGAAATTAAGGTTTCAAATTATACTTTCCTGACTACGGGATTTGAACAAAAAATATTAGGACAATTTTTTTTGTATGCAGATCCTATTTTTATAAAAAAGTTTGCTACATAAACAGACTCTTGACAATCAAGGCAGATAAAACGATTTTCATGCCCATTAGTTCCACTAAAATTTCTTCACCTTCATTACGCATTACGCAGGATTTCTCAATAAAATATATGAACCATTTCAAATATCTGGGAGTACTGCTAGATAGCTATCTTAGATGGGACAAGCACGTTCACTTTATAATAAAAAAAACTTCAAGTTCTTACAAACTATAAGCAAATAAAAACTATATAATACTCTCTGTTTCAGTCCCATATAACATACGGTATCATTGGGGAAAACTCTTATACCTAATTTCACTCTTATTCAGAAGAAATTTCTGAAAACTCGTTCCGATGAGGACAGAATCTAACCAACAGATGCTTTGTTCATTGAGACAGAAATACTTGATCCTAGGCAATTGTAATTTCTCCATTGTGGTACATACCAACTCGAAGTTAAATCTACCCTGGAAACTTACTCACTGCTATGACACCCGTACATTCTTCCTTCCTCCTACTATATACCAAGTCAACTGCCAAAGAATCCATCAACTTTTTAGGTCTGAAACTATACTCATTGATCCAAAAGAAATTCAAAATCTGTCAAATGTAATCAACTAAAAGAAACTCTGGTTTTCAAATACTTACATATCTTTTATTGTCCAATACCCATTTATTATCTAATAATCGTTTCATTTGCATCACCTATCTTACAAGAGTCGCTAATTTCTCTCGAACTGTTCTTAATTTAATTTATTTTAATGTATTCTATAACTTCTATTACTTTTATCGTACTTCATCATCATATATTGTGAATGTAATGAATCATAATAATTATCAATGGCATTGGCCGTCTGAATGTATATAATTGTTTTCTACAGATTTAATTACAGTTAGTATTAGCATTGTTTTTATTGGCTTTTTATACTATTATTATAAATTTGATAAACATACAAAATGTATAATATTCCTATCTTCATCGCAAAAATATTTAACTTTTGAAGGTTTTGTTCATTGAACATATTTTTTCCAAATCAATAATATTATTCTTATCGTTATTATTAAACATAATTTGAAAAACATTACAGTGTAAGTAATAATAATACGATTTTCGGGAATATGTTTTCTCATTTTTATAAATAAAACAGAATGCAAAACAGAAATGAAAAATAGAGCTTGAATTTTACCAACAAGATTGTTTGTGAGGCGTAATCAAATGATGGTAATGACAGTTTCGACTTAAAAGAATCCAAAATTATGAAAATTAAAACTAAAAACATAAAATTTTCATTGTGTTTCACACTTTGGTGTACTTATCATATATTTCATTATAAAAATGTACAAAATCGTCATAAATTATTTTTATAAAAAACATTACCTTTTTCAAAATATAATATATTCAAGGAGAAGAACTTGCATAGTTGTGACAGAAACTCTGAAGAATGATCAACTACCTTATTTTGGCTAGAACAATTAATAGTTGTCTAACCATATTGTTACATTTTTGATGTCTCTACGGATGGACTAGTGAATGAAACATCCGTTTATAAGCTTAATAAGTGTGGATAAAACACCATTACAATGTAGTAGCGAATAAAAAATATTTTGGAAATCTCTAAACTTACACAATGAAATTCAACAAAATGTTCTTGAATGTATCGCATTTATTCTAATAACTTTTCTCAAGTGTCTACACGAATAAGGAAGATTTTTTGGATTCAATTATCTGTTATTGGTCTAACAAAGTTCTTTACCCAAGTCAAGTGATAAAGATTTCAAACAAATACTACTATTAATTGTGATCAAATAACTTATGTTTAACTCCTCGACATTTTGTTACCACTATTACATTTTTCATACTCAAAGCACATCTGAACTCCTTGACGACCCTGTATAAAAAATCCTTCATAAATATTGTGCTGTAAAATACCCCCAACGTCACTACATAGATCAAGCTATAAATTATGTAAACTAAGCCTGTACGCTTCAAATGTACTATTTATCTTAAAGATTGCAATCAAATATACAAACAAGTGAATAGTGATCTTTTTCTGAAACAGAAGTAAGGTTGTTTATAAGGATAATTTCATGGCACACTGACCTTCATCAATGCATTTCCTGTTGGTAGTTTTCTTTTAAAAATTGAAAACTCCCAGAGATATTCTCTACAAATGAGAGTTTTCGAAAATAATTGTTCACCACAAAGTCAATGAAGAACGCTGTCGCATGTACTTCGATGTTTTGGTTGGAGTGTTTCATCACGGGATGAAAACTAGATCCGAGAGCTAAAAATCTAATTTAAAATATTCGAAAACCTAGTTACAGCTATGTTATTTATGGTGAACTACTCAAAATCAGGAGCACTTCGTCCTGGAAATCTGTTGAACGCAACTTTTGTCGGCATTGCCTACAAAACAGCATTTACGTGAGGTGGCCCTGGGGCTGGCTACTGTACCGCCACACCCCACAGATAACAGAGATAATGGCACCGACACCGGCATGCGACAGACGAAGATAGAAGATCGGAGGTGAGCCGATCGGGCATTATGATCAAGAAACCCTGTAATTGAGTACTTATTAAACATTATTACAATACTAGCCCGGAGTCAATCTCGTAACATTTATAAATCAAGTTCACCTGATGAGGTACTTCATGGTAGTTTTGGTGTGATTTTCTCGCGGAAAAAGTAATTTGATATCCATCTCAGGTTTGTCATTACCGAAGGATTGTCGCAAACGAAACTGAGGTTGGTCACAGCGGTTGTATAATAATTATTATATTTCTTCAACAATAATATTTGTATGGACTCAATTTCTGAAAAACGTGATATTTTGTATGACGATAATGATAATACTCTACCTCACTGACGCCTATTATTATTAATTGTCATGTCACCTACCAAGACCATGACGAGTTATACATGCCACCAATACTATGGATGAAAAGTTCACAAGCTTCACTCACAATCTAGGTGAATTGTCAAAATTGAAAATATTATTACTTGAACTGTGAAAATATGGCTCATTATAACTTCTGGCAGCATCAGTTTCAGTTCAATATTCGTCTAAAAAGTTATCTAGAGAAGCAAGTCAGAGGTTCAGAGTTGATATTTGAATTAGAGAACCCAGTAATGAAAAGGTAATTTTTTTTTCAGTTCAAGGTTTCAGTATTGTTTCCAGATTCCAGTACAAATAACACCTTAGGTGCACGTATAAAAATTACGAAGATGAAGTTCAAATAATTAAATAGTGGGAACCTTTGGTTCGATAAAATTCAAGAAATAGAAGCTATCCAAGACACCAAAACAACGTTAATTTCACTCGACAAGCAGGAATTCAAATAAGCGTACTAATTTTCTAGCGCTATTCTAATCTTATTTATATTACTTGTACATTATACTTTGTTTATAAAATTGTGTACCTATTTCAACTATTTACTTTATTTTCTAGTTTACGTGGTAGTCTGTCTTCTACTCGCTTTGTTTTTTATTCAATAACAATATTTTTGAAAATTAATGTCTAATGATTTCTTCACCGTACCATAAACTTGAACATGGGGCTTATTCTCATTTATATAATTTTTACATTTTGCAATTTCCAGACTCTGGAATAAAGCGAGAAATCTATTGTCATGAACCTGTTTGATTAATTTCAAATTTGTCTTCAACTCTTTCTACTTTTCAAAAAGAGAAAAACCCTACAAGATATGTCGTTATCCCATACGAAACTTGATATTCTCAGGGTTTCAACAGCATTTTCAAAATCCCTAATATAAAGGTGGTACCTATACAAACAAAACCTAGTATGAGCCACAACGTATCCTTCCAAATATAAAACGGAAGAAATAGAAAAGTCAGGATTCATTAAATTACCTGCAAGGACTGCGAGAAGAAGTATATGGGTCAAACTAGAAGAGCCATAAAAGTACGATTCAACGAGCAAATGCTCATATCCGGTTTTGAAGACCAGAAAAATCGAGTATCGTTGCTTTCAAGAGTCTGGAAATGGCAAAATATAGGAATAGTATGAATGCGGATGAGGGTCCAATACCATACAGCCCCTTGTTCAAGTACATATTATACAGTAAAGAAATAATAATCAATAATTTTTGAAAATGTCATTGGATACAAAACATAGTAGGCAGAAGAAATATTTGGCGAATGTAATTTAATTGGTCTCTGCTTCACAATTTATTGAAAAAAAGTGACTCAAACTTATTAATTGAAGGTATGGTTTTAGAGAATTGGCATTAGAATGTCCGATCATAATTTATTGTTCTGAGAATCCTGCAAGAATAGAAATAGTGCTAGCCTTGTGGGGGTGACTAGCAATTTTATTTTTCAGATCTAACTTTGAAATGTTGTTTACATCAATTGACACATTTCGTACCATCCCTTGGTATTTTCATTCTTCAAAAACGGATTTGGAGTTAGAAACGATTTATCTGAAGAAATATGTTTAATTCGTTTTTCTACGAGCTTTTTCAACAATCTTTGTAGTCAACCACTTACTTTCACTGCACCTTTCATGTCCACATTGAGCTGTTTTAGAAAAGACCATTTTGTAATTTACTCTGCTTTGAAATAATGAATTTTTCACTTAACACTTTCACCATCTCTCCAGACTAATTCAGAAGCGGCGATATGAAACGTTAATTTTTTTGAAATCCCATTGGATTATTTTCATCCCACTGTTCTGCCATTTTATAATGTATACAGAACTTTTTCTTCTTTTATTTAAATTTATCTGCATTTGCTTGCTTTTTTTGGTGATTCTAACGGCTTGAAATGTCACATCTTGAATGAGTCAAACACATCAATCTTATATTCCATGCAATATTTTTCTTGCACAATTTTGGCTATAGTTTTCCACATTTTTTTAATTACGCACTCCTTGCAGTAATTTCCGTCTTATTTCTTCATATTATACACCCAATCTGCCGAAATGTTTTGTGTTTTTGTGTTTCTTGAAGTGGTGTTGTCCATAGCAAAATTTATTTTACTACAAAAACAATAATTTGTAAATCATTATAGAAAGACATTTGCTACAAAAATATGTGTATCTTACGAACACTCCGTATAAAACCACATTATTAATACATCGTTCCAGACGAAAGAATTTCTAAGGCAAGGAGTTTTTCAACAGATAGAACCCGGTTCACCGGTAAGAAGACTATTTTGCCGAGGTGGTCTTTTCTATTGATTTATTACAAAATAGAATATACTTACAATTACACCATAATTAAGAGAACGAATACGTACTGGTAGTCATTCGCCGTTTTTTCGCTTCGCTATTCTACTTACGATGTACATTTAGAATGACATATACCAGTACTTCTAACAAATTAATAATGCATATAGTTTATTGGTATTCTGAACATGGAATATATCATGTGAAACGAAAAGGAATGATGTATGATTTTCGCTACATGCAGTTCTTTTTTGTGTTCAATCAACCTTATTAATTAGGGTTTTGTGATAACAGCAAAAAAGTTGAGATTCTCCTGATTTGCTCAAGTGAGTTTTACTAGGGAAAACTAAAAACGATCCCACGATTTGCTTCATTCAAAGAATATTCATATGCTATTTCCTACAGGGTCATGACAGTAGATATGTTTCATTTGGTCCATTCCGGTACCAGTGGAGGAATACGTCGACATATGACATACAAATAAAACGACAAAAATTACAGGATTGACAGGTAAATGGCAAAAATGATAACATACAACTGCCGAATCACTACTGTCCAAAGCCTGGCAAAATCAGCAACTTCGGTGGTTTTTGTTAATTTGAGTAGAGCTTTTGACTGCATCTTGAAATATATTCTGTTAGAAAAACTCTCCGATCAAATAACACAACCTAGATGAGTAACTCGCCACTCACGTCTCAAACTTCAAGTTCCGATATCTCGAAAACGAATCTATACAATTAATTTATTTTTGTTGTTTGATATTGAGAAGGAAAATACCTTTCAAATGAGGTATCACTTGCCTTATGTTGCCATTTAAAAATTTAGGGGTGGCGGTCACAGCTCCGAGGGATGCTTCATCGCGAACGATGTTCCCCTCGAAAATGTTGTTGACGTGTCCGAGCGTTTTTATATATCTCGGTTCTGCCGACCTACAGAGCCGCTGTTTCGTTTTCAATGGCCCATTCTGTATATCAGTTTTACTGTAACTGAGGGAAAACATCACACAGTTCCAAGAAGTGGTCTCTAGTCATGACCATGGTACTCGAAGTACAAAAAATGTTCTTATTTCAAAACCCAGATTGACCAGTACAAATCCTAGCCAACTGGGCGTTACATTGTATAATAAACTTTCAATACCTTTGACACATGTTAGTCTGGGAACATTCAAACCCTTGTTGATTATCTTCAAATTTTATTTTTATTTTTGTCATATAGAAACCGTTGTGATGCGTAATTATTTATAGGTGAACTTTTGTATTGTAGTAAGTTTAACTTCTGTATTTTTATACTTTTTATTTATATTTCTGACTTATCCAGAAATCCAGACACCAAGATGTTTTTGTGGCCCATAATAGTTATTTAAGTAACAATGAATGTAAAGACGTGTTAACATTCGAGGTGAGCGAGTACGAGCCGAGGCAAACCCGAGGCTTGTCGCTTGCCGAGGATGTTAACAGTCGATACATTCCGTATTACTTATTACGTTTTTCCCGCTGTTTGTTGACATTCCTCAAATTTTGCCTGAATTGAAGTTAGTTTTCTTACCCTTCTTTCATGATTATTCGTTCCGCTATTTCATTCTAAGTTGCTTGTGCGCGTAACTGAGTTACCGAATAAACAGACAACAGTAATATTGCTGAAGGTATCACTTGTCAAAGTCATTATTACCCTAGGTATGAAAATGACACTATTTACATTCCGTTGTCAAGATGAATTAGTAAACGAATGATATAGGCCATTTAACTGTTTTGCTGCTAAGCATGTATGGACTATTTACAATGTCGGCAGCGGGAAAACATTATTATTATATAATCATACATATCTAATATATCAATAGCCTTAATAAACATTTTTAATGCGTCTTGATTGGCTAATGTCAATCAATGGTGACTGCGGTCACCCACCTCTTGGATGGATTACTGACGTTCTCGAGATCGCACATTGAAATTTAGGGTCATCGTCTTCCCTTTCTCGCACAAGCTATTCGAATGGTTGCTTGATAGGAGCAACCAGCTGAACAACCAGCTGACGGATAGAACCAATTTCGAATAAAATTTCAAAAACCAATATTATGGTGTGAAAGAAACGAAAGGGTTATTCGACCAAAGAGCCTGATAATATCATTGTCCACTGCAAACCAAAGGCACAATTGGACCTGGTGGAGTTCCCTGAGGTGGACTTTTTTGTTGTTGGAAACATTTTTACTTATTATTTCGAGATATAACAGAATTTGAACGAAAATCTGATACGAGAAAAGTCAGTTGATAAAGTAATGATGACTTTAAAGTAGTTACAAAAACACTTCAGCAGGATAGAACACGAGATTATACGCTTTATTTTCGAGAATACATGCCCACACCAATTATCAGCACCTATTCCCCATTTCGACCAACATCGCAGCTGCTATCATATTCTCGTTCATAAAATACTACCTTATGTGTGAGTGAGCGATTTTCTCATACATAATCAATTATAGACCTTTTGTTGTTGCTCAAGGGCTTACTTACTTGGAACATAAGTGTCATGCTTCCACTCTTTGCCAATCACGTGCTACCACCAATCATCTGTGGATGTGTACATGATTCGGAAGGCGAGCTGCTTCGATAAAATAATACAGGGTCTTGCAACAGTGTGTGGTGCTCGAATCATTCCTGGTATTGAGGGCGAAGATTTTTCTAAAGTTCCTGCAGGAAACTGGTATGATCTATCGAAGAAGACTTTACCTTTGATTTGGAATTTTCAGTGAACATACGCCACCTACGAAAAGGCAGACGATTTTGTTTTTTTTTATTTTCGAGAGTTTCTGATATTTGTTTGGCTGTGTTCATTTGATCGTAGTTTCAGCTGACTTAACTCTGTAACCAGCTGTTTTACCCCTACGAACGATAGCCCTCAGAAGTCGAAACTTGTGCGAACTAACAATTAACAAGGTCTTACTTTTTAACGTGCGATTCCTAGCAGGTGTTGATGTTAATGATATAATTATAGTTCTAGTTGAGTAAGTTAACTTGTAGTCCCAGCTTTCGAAGCAAGAAATCGTCGTCATCGGTTTTAATAATATAGATCATTTGTACCTAAAGTATCCTAACATATCGAACTGAATCTAATAGAATGCAGTTGAGTTTGAGTTAGTTTGTTGACTGTATAGTACTTTTGGCAAAATCAGAACCACTACTAGATAACAACCTATAGGTACCATATGACACAACCAGTACAAATATTCATTACCAATTTTTCCTAGAAATGCGAGGATATGGAGAACGTTATCTAATCCAGGGATCTATTCAACTTATCTGAGAGTGAGATCATTTAATAAATATTCATCAAAATTCGAATTACCAGTATGACTAGCGGTCCTACGAACTTTATCTTTTGCATTATGCAGGGAATTCCGCCTTTTTTTTGAAGAAAAGTGGTGACCAGTAAAATTTTCTGAAACTTCAGTGAGTTCTGCTCGACCTTATAACCAAAAGTGTCGATAGGGTGTTGAAGTTGAACATTTTTTTAGTAATACTTTAGTAAACATTCGAACTAGTTCGAATATATTGTGCCAGAGAGGTATCAACAATGTTGAAAGAATACAGGGGTACCCTTCTCTCTAAGCGTTTCCACAAAGTGGAAAATAAAGGCAAACATCTGTCAGAAAACAACTGCTTCCCTGGCTAATACCACGACGGACATTGAACTACAACTGACAGATATTTGTGCAACGTTCTTCAAGTGCAAGTGCTTGTCTCGTAATCAAACAGAAAATTATCCTTCATTTGGTTGGGAATGACCACCTGCAGACATGTATGTTTCGAGGTTTATTGCCTCTCATCAGTGACAGGGTAGGTCGGACAACATTATTATTGTCCTGTCTCTTTCGTCAAATATAGGTATTTCAACTTCTGTCAACTTTTCAACGGAAGGAAATTTGTTCAAATCTGCATAAAGCTCTCTGTATCTGCGATAGCCTTTTTTCCTAGCCAGTATTTTGTGTTTGGATCCAAAAATGAGTTGCAGAAGCTCAAAGAAGCTTGTACAGGAAAGGAAAAAGGAAGATTAGAGGCGAAAGGGAGTTGATATTAAGGAAGAATATTGTCTATTCATTGTTCAACAAATTTAATTACCTTTTTTGTGACATGGGACGCTACCGCCATCTATTAAACATCATCTGACATTATATCCTACCCATATGTTGAATCAATTATCAGTGTAGAAGCTGATGGTCTGTTCAAAACTGTTTTGTGACTGCAGACAAATTTTTTACTGAATATTCTCCTATTTTGTCTGCACAATCGACACCGAACGAGTGTTGCTAATTTCCAGTGATCGACGGGTGATACCAACCAGTTTATCTATAAATGTTGAAAACCGCTGGAATCCCAAGATATCTCATCCGATCGCATTGCAGAGTATCCACTCGATGTAATTGTTATGTGATATAAAAAGCTGTACGGACATGTTTGTCTTTCTTCGGTGCATGTTGGTAATTGTCCAAACAACTATATGAATCCGCTGCAAATGACTCAATCCCTGTGTTTCCCCGAATTGAGCCTATCTTCTGTTTCAATTCCTTATAAGAACTAGTTTCGTGAATAACTTTACTAACATCGATTGATTATCCTTGTCGAATAGTACGTGGTATCTAGTTTAGGATATGCGTAAATGTTTTATTTTTATTTTTACAGGAAAAATAAAAAGATGTTCTTGTATTTTGGAATATAGCAACGAGTATTATTTGGGAAAGTTTTGACGAATGCAGTGATTTTCATGAAGAATAAAATTTTATGAAAAATCATTACGTAATATGTTCTCCAGTTCGGAGCAGTACTTTAAGGTTGCACTGGACTATAGGAAAATGTATCTATATATGATAAAAAAATACCAGGCAAAATTATAACAGAACCCTGTTGAAAACAGACACACAAGGGCCCCTAGATCACCTACGTTTCTTAGCTCACAAATGCTCTTGTTAAATTCGAAGGATCCGTTTCTGTTTAATTGACACAAAACTACTTTTAATGTACAGGGTAAAGTTTATTTCTTTTTTTCAATAATCCCTATGTGCGACATGTTTCATGGATTCAATTCTGGTTGAATGAGGTTATCCCCAAACTTACTGAATTTAAAATGTCTACCTTTAAGTATTTGGTTCACTTTCTTAAACCAAAATTAGATGAAACATAGTCTCAGATGATCCATCCACTGCAATGAATATAATAGAATTGGTCCTGGTACATCATTAACTGTAAATGTGAAGCTCAATAGAATATGCTTATTTGGGTATAAAGATATGAATCACATAGAAGTTATCACGGAAGTATGTTGCAAGCTAGTGCAACATACTTGTGTGTGATATAACAACTACAACTAAATTTAAATGTTGAAATATATACACAAAATATTGAACACAATCAAACATTAAAATATCACAAAAGTTTGTATATACATAAAATAACTAGGCTAGAATAAAAAAATTTAAATGTCACAAATAAGTATGCTTATTCATAAATTCACTAGGATATAAATTAGATCAAATTATGGAATTTATAAAATGGTGAATTCTTATTCTGGAATTGGTCATGATCCAATTTTTAATTTTTTGTGTGAAAATTTTAATGTCTCTGCACATTATGATTTCTTCTGGTAGACTATTGTATAGCCTTGGAATCAGGTAAGTGTATGTCCTGTTTCCAATTGTTTTTTTGGCTTTAGGATTATGACATTAATTATTTTTTCCGTCGCCTGTTAATTTACGATGTATTTTAACGCACTCAAAATCGTTGATTAATGACCCCTGTTAATGAATGATTTTCTATTAATCAACGATTTACTTATATGCAACCCAACGTACATTGCTCCAATAAATATTATATTTATATAGTGACCAACGTTTATTTTGAAATCAAAAGATGGATAGTGACGAAGTTCATTAAATAACATATCAATGTTTTTGTTCTTTTCCATGTTTTTGTATAACATCTTTGAAATTGACAATAGAAATATTTGGCTTGTGTCCATAATTTTACTTTGATCATAGAGAATTTCACTGAAAAGTGTTCGATTTTTATTGTTTATAATTATGAGAAACCGTTTTTGAAGCACATTCAGATTTTTCAGGTGAACATCATTTGCCCTCCCCATCCTATAATTCCACAGCTTAATTGACTATGTACCAATGCATAATATATAGCAATAAACTGTTTTTGATCTAAATATATTTTCAGGTGTTTGAACCGTGGTAGCAGTCCCCTGATTTTATTACTAAGTTTTTGATAGATCTTGCTTCAGGGATTTCTATTGCTCCCAATTTCATTGGGCCAAAATTTGGCAAATGGTTACTATAGGAGGTGAATGGGAGATAAAAGGTTTTTGTGAAGTTAACTGTCAAAAGGTTATAATCAAACCACTGTTTCACTTTATGAAAGTCGTCTTTCGCGATTAGTTTCAAATTATCCCAAGAGTCAGCTTCAAAAAATATTGCAGTATCATCTGCATAGCTAAGTATATTTCCAGATATTTGTATGTCAAATAAATCATTAATATAAATAAGGAATAAAACGCGACCCAAAACCGTACCCTGCGGGACACCATATTTTATTGTACTGATGGTAATGGTAATATCTCCTATTTTTGTTAATTGTTCCCGATTTGATAGGTAACTTTCAATGAGATCGTAAAAATTTCCTCTGATTCCATAATTTTTGTTTTTTTTTCAACAGTTTCTCATGACAAACGGTGTCGAAGGCTTTCGTAAGATCGACGAAAATGCAAATAGATGGTTTGCTCCTATACAGCGAGCTATATATTTTACTATATCAGCGATAGCATCTTTCGTAGATTTCCCTTGTAAGAATATTAACTACCTGAGAAAATGTTATGCTTGTTGAAAAAATTTAGAATAATTCTGCTCTTGATTACTTTCTCGAAAATCTTATCAATGTTAGATAGTAATGACTGAGATCTCAGGATAATTTTCTTAGCGGTTATTTTATTTGATTTCCAAACTTTAATTGCATGTAGAAACTTGGGTAGATATAGAAACAAACGATGGAGAATTAATAGAATTTCTAAGGTTCTTCCTTCAATATTCCTAAAAATAAATGTATAGCTCACCATCTTTCCATGCATTCTTGAGTGGAATTGGACTTTCACCATCAAAGCAATTTAGGAATATTCTGGGAAAAATAATCACATAATATGGATAGTTTTATATTTCTCAGGGAGAGGACAACATACTTTCTATATAAATGTATCTTTTCTTTGAAATGTGTTTCACATGCAAGATATATTTTGAAAAATTGGGTCGATCGATTTTGTTTGTGGAAATGGATTTTTCATTTTCTCAAGGAACACCTTAAAAAGTTCCATTTCGCGTTCTAGTTTTGTAAATCTGTGCAGTTCACTATATGGATCTCTACAGTAGGGAATGCAACGCTTTTTAGAAGGAAGAAATTTGCCATTATCAGGTGTGACATAATCGTTTACAATATCAAATGAACAAACACTCTTGGGTAAGTGTTCTGTACCTGTTGACTCCAGTGTTCTTCATTTTTGTCAGCACCAGCCCGGAAGACGTTCTGAAAGTATTCTTCGAACATTTTGGCCTTTCTCTGCACCGTCATCGCTTGCTTTCGACAATTCCTACGGCAGGGATGTCTATTCCAGCGCACCCTCCGTTTTTATCGGAGCTCTGGAGACAGAGCCTGACTGGTATATATTCCCTGTAGAAAAATATGCCCAATCAGGAAGTCATTACTGTTACCGATCGCTTGCTGAAATAGTGAATATGTCGATTCAGTGTTCAATTGGAGCTGATCACCAAAGGGACTGGGACCAGTACCTTTATTGGCTCCTTATATCCTGATGGCCTATCGTTCCGGAGTACATGAGTCAACCACTCAAACCCTTGCTAGTACTATCATGAGAGAGCTGCAACTTTCCTGTGACCCTATGTTCGAGACGCTATCATGACAAGATACTGCGGAAGAAGTCTACTTCAGCAAATTTTGACAGAAAATGGACGACATCTATAAACGATTCCGTTAACAATCAGAGTGTCAGCGACAGAATGAAGGAGACCTGTGTCACCAAGGCAGATGTTCAGACCATCGGAGCATGATATGACGTTCCAGATGTTAATAATGTTCCAGTAACTCGAGAGGACTCACGAGACCTTTTCAAGGTGCCTACTGATTACGCGCTAGTGCACTGTGTGGCAGGAGATCTTCAAATGTGTGGAAGCATCGCTGTGGTATTCTTCAAGAAGTTTCTTGAACACACGAAACAACAGGAACAAAATCGAGAAGTTGAAGGTGTGCAACGGTTGAAAAAGCGCCAAATATCTTCTACCTGTTCACCAAGAAACAATCTCGAAGTAAACCGTCCTATAGAGATATTTGGAAGAGCCTTAGGTACCAGTTTAAGAGATGCGATGCTGGAACAGTATCTTGTAGACCTGGCAATCCCAAAATTGTCCTTAGGGATTAATGGGCTGGACTGGAAAGTTATAAGTAGGTCGGAGACAATATTCAGATACAGCGGCGTCAAGATTTTGGTGTGCTGTGACCATCTTTTACAACTGAACATGAAGACTGAAGTATTCTTCCATCGAAATTTATATTGGAGATATCGAGAATAATCTTGCACATATCGCCACCCATTCGCCTTTCTTTTGTAGGCGCTTGGTCATCCGCCACAGGGAATTGTCTCCCGTGTTAAGGCTTCCGAGTTTCCTCTTCCAGGCTCCAGTCAATTCTGAAATTTTCCTCCCCTTCGCCAAAATCTGTTCTCTATGCCTGGGGTTTCGGGCATTTCTTTCGTTCTCAGTTTTTAAGTTTTATCAGTTTTTTTACAATAGCGGAAACACAAAGCCTGTTGAACAAATTCTGGGACAATCAAACCTCTGATCCGAAGAATGCCATTCTATTGTTATATAGTTTGTACAATTTAAAATTTATATTTTTATCGTATCATTGAAAATTAACTTTTTTTAAGTTAGATCTTTAATACAAATCATTAATATAATAAAATCACAACACATAATACATTAGTTACAAAATTTAATACGTTAGTTACTTTGTAATACCCTAGATACCAATTTTATTTTAAAGGTATCCTTTTTCGTAATGATTTTTTGATTCATCCGGAAGCAAATCTAATCTTACAGTGTTAGTTAGCAGTCGCGAGTATATTTTCAGGATTATAAATATCAATTAATTAAGGAATTGAGGAAGTTGCATCAGGGGACTCGGCGCAAAGCGCCTCGTCGCCTGGCAACTTCCTGGATTATTATAAGTCCCATATCAATAACGTTACATTAATAGCTATTTCAACACTCATATATCCAGTTTTTGAGTTTTAACAGTTTTGTTTCTTCGTTTTTTCCATATTATCACTAACGCAATTCCCCTATCGTTTTTTACAGAAGTTCCTCGAATGAAAAACAGGAACGAATTCCATAAAGTAGGATGCGATGATCGATTCATCGGTATTACTCTCCGAACAAAAGCCATTCAACTGTTTAGCCCCACGCGAGAATAAGTCTCTCCGCTGAAAATTATTACATCTCTCTCAAGCCCGAAAGGCATAAGGTTGTGACCACCGGCACTTTCTCGTTCTGTTTGCAAATTTCAACGGTTTTGTGCATCTCGCATCTACTCAAAATTTGAATACAATTTTGGTACATGTAAATCGTAGTTCTTTTTCTCGGAATGTATATTTTGTATGCAGATTCCTGCATTATCATGGCGTGTAATATTGTTCGTGCAAATCGGCCGTGAATAAAAAAATTGTATGCAATAAATGGAAAACAATAGAAGGTGTTACTATTCTCGCTCTATTCTTCAACACCTTATTTCTGCGCATTAGAAAAGCAATGGGCGCTCGCAGCTCGCGATGCTAATACGATCTAGAACCAATTTTAATAACCCACCGCATAATGCGATACCTCCACGGTGCTTTCACGAAATAGCTCAGCATTTCTCATTCATAATACTAGCAGAAACGTATTGGAGTTTCAGAGAGTTTTTCGAGATAAAATCCGAAACTTTGGAAGGGTTTTTCGTTTATATGAACTCGAAGATATATTTATTTGTGAATCTCCTCGCCTTATCTCTTAATAAAAATATTATATTTTTCAACAAGAGATGAATATACTGTTATTTTGGTAAGGTGAGATTTTGTAAAAAATCTGGACATTTTAAGTAGGTCCACCAACTCAAGCAGTCCCAGAAAACACTCAAAATCATGTATCCTTTGTTTTTTGCTCTCTAGATGAAGGGAAGAAAATACTCTGAATATGGAAAATTCGGACAAATTAACAGACTTAAAATCAACTGAATAGATATGATAGACTGTTTGTATAACAACTGTAAGTGAAAGTGACATTTTTAGTCGCCGCCAAGAGTGTTGAAAGATGACGCTTACAAGTTAGCGTATTGAAAAAACTCTACGTCAATGCGTAAACTAACTTTTGCGCACTCTTCATATCATATCATATTGACAAATCGGTTTATCTGACATTCTGCCTTCTTTTGTTCTCCTGTTCTCTTCTGTTCTCTTTTGCTCTCTTCTGTTCTCTTCTGTTCTCTTCTGTTCTCTTCTGTTCTCTTCTGTTCTTTTCTGTTCTCTTCTGTTCTCTTCTGTTCTCTTCTGTTCTCTTCTGTTCTCTTCTGTTCTCTTCTGTCCGCTTCTGTCCTCTTCTGTCCTCTTCTGTCCTCTTCTGTCCTCTTCTGTCCTCTTCTGCCCTCTTCTGTCCTCTTCTGTTCTCTTCTGTTCTCTTCTGTTCTCTTCTGTTCTCTTCTGTTCTCTTCTGTTCTCTTCTGTTGTCTTCTGTTCTCTTCTGTTCTCTTCTGTTGTCTTCTGTTCTCTTCTGTTCTCTTCTGTTCTCTTCTGTTCTCTTCTGTTCTCTTCTGTTCTCTTCTGTTCCCTTCTGTTCTCTTCTGTTCTCTTCTGTTCTCTTCTGTTCTCTTCTGTTCTCTTCTGTTCTCTTCTGTTCTCTTCTGTTCTCTTCTGTTCCCTTCTGTTCTCTTCTGTTCTCTTCTGTTCTCTTCTGTTCTCTTCTGTTCTCTTCTGTTCTCTTCTGTTCTCATCTGTTCTCTTCTGTTCTCTTCTGTTCTCTTCTGTTCTCTTCTGTTCTCTTCTGTTCTCTTCTGTTCTCTTCTTTTCTCTTCTGTTCTCTTCTGTTGTCTTCTGTTCTCTTCTGTTCTCTTCTGTTATCTTCTGTTCTCTTCTGTTATGTTCTGTTATGTTCTGTTCTTTTCTTTTCTCTCCTGTTCTCTTCTGTTCTCTTCTGTTATCTTCTGTTCTCTTCTGTTATGTTCTGTTCTTTTCTGTTCTCTCCTGTTCCCTCCCGTTCTCTTCTGTTCTCTTCTATTCTCTTCTGTTCTCTTCTGTTCTCTTCTGTTCTCTTCTGTTCTCTTCCGTTCTCTTCCGTTCTCTTCCGTTCTCTTCCGTTCTCTTCCGTTCTCTTCTGTTCTCTTCTGATCTCTTCTGTTCTCTTCCGTTCTCTTCCGTTCTCTTCCGTTCTCTTCCGTTCTCTTCCGTTCTCTTCCGTTCTCTCCCGTTCTCTTCCGTTCTCTTCCGTTCTCTTCTGTTCTCTTCTGTTCTCTTCTGTTCTCTTCTGTTCTCTTCTGTTCTCTTCTGTTCTCTTCTGTTCTCTTCTTTTCTCTTCTGTTCTCTTCTGTTGTCTTCTGTTCTCTTCTGTTCTCTTCTGTTATCTTCTGTTCTCTTCTGTTATGTTCTGTTATGTTCTGTTCTTTTCTTTTCTCTCCTGTTCTCTTCTGTTCTCTTCTGTTATCTTCTGTTCTCTTCTGTTATGTTCTGTTCTTTTCTGTTCTCTCCTGTTCCCTCCCGTTCTCTTCTGTTCTCTTCTATTCTCTTCTGTTCTCTTCTGTTCTCTTCTGTTCTCTTCTGTTGTCTTCCGTTCTCTTCCGTTCTCTTCCGTTCTCTTCCGTTCTCTTCCGTTCTCTTCTGTTCTCTTCTGATCTCTTCTGTTCTCTTCCGTTCTCTTCCGTTCTCTTCCGTTCTCTTCCGTTCTCTTCCGTTCTCTCCCGTTCTCTTCCGTTCTCTTCCGTTCTCTTCTGTTCTCTTCTGTTCTCTTCTGATTTCTTCTGTTCTCTTCTGTTCTCTTCTGTTCTCTTCTGTTCTCTTCTGTTCTCTTCTGTTCTCTTCTGTTCTCTTCTGTTCTCTTCTGTTCTCTTCTGTTCTCTTCTGTTCTCTTCTGTTCTCTTCTGTTCTCTTCTGTTCTCTTCTGTTCTCTTCTGTTCTCTTCTGTTCTCTTCTGTTATCTTCTGTTCTCTTCTGTTCTCTTCTGTTCTATAATTATAAAATGGCATTTTCAACCAAAAACAATACTTTCATTGTGTTTTAGCCTTTACTTTAGAACTAATATTTCAATTGCAAAATGTCTAGCGCACAAAATGAAGGAAATAGTAAAGGAAAATAAAGATAATTATATTAGGTAAATGTATATTTTTTCATAGAGCAAACTTGGTTATATTCTCCTCATTGAGACTCATTTCTTCGTTGATAATATCTTCTCAACGGCAATATATAATATCTGAACACTCTTTTCTTTCCTTCAAGGAATAAATCAATCTTCCCTATTTCCAGAACGGCGTGAACTGTTGTAACTAATTCGAATGTGTTTATTTCCTCAAGGGTCATTGTAATCGAAGCACACTCGATATCAATAAACTCCGAACTCGAATACCCTCATGTCTTTTTGAATTCCGCACAATATCAATGTGTCAGGAGTCTTTTGATGCCGTTATGTTAATAGAAACCGGCCCATCGACGGAGAAGAGATATTAGCAATATGCGACATTCACAGACCCACGCTACTTTGTCTATCAGCGCCATCTGATGGGTCAACGGCCCTACTTCCATTCGCAGACGATGCTCGGCTAATAAATTCAGATGTTTTACGCAAATAATTTCAGTTTTACTATGAATTTTTAATGCAAATTCCAAAGAAGCGCAGTTGTTACAAGAAGTTACCTTGCGAAACCACAATAATAGTGTAATAGTTTATTTACAGTTATTTCGCTTTAATGTAATAGATGTTACGTTGCAGAATGTGTGCTTGGTGTACGAGTTATGAAGGATGTTAGGTACTCTAAGCTACAAAAGTATTTCTGTATAATTCACGAAGGGTAGAGAGAAGACAACCTCTTTCATTCTAAACTCTACCTTTTTTGAGTATGCGATGAAAAAAAGTGTCTTACAGCACAAGCTATATGTAGTTTGTACTAAAAAAGATCGGAGCTTCTGAACATTGACAAATGTACTCAGTTTGGAGGCATGAAAAAAATATCTTACACAAACAGGACTCTGACTACTTCCAAACCTTAATTATAGAAGGAAAACTGCGCTTCTTCATTGTGGCTTTTTTAGCGCCTTATTTTCAACGATGTGAATGATCCAGCTTCTCAAGGTTTAATTCTGTAATGTTTGACTAAGTGGTATTCTCTAATTTCTTATGTGATATTCTCTAATGCTTATGTAAAATGCAAAAGAATTCTCGATCCCATCCAGAGACCATAATTTCTGCAGAAATAACGAATAGAAGCTCTTGCGGCAGTAGGGGGCTGATTATCGGCCAGCAGATTATGCCAGTTCGAAGATGCCAGTATTCCAGAGTGGACTGACTGTCCCATAGAAAATATAGCGAATAGTAGTACAAGACCAGCATATGTGGAATGCCAGATTGAAGAGGAACTATCAAGTGCCTACGGTGCAAACCTTCTAAGACCAATACTAAATAGGCTCGCAAACAAACCGACCAGATGTATCAGATCATGACTGACATATCTATAGATCCTCTCTAAGGGTCAGTTTTATAGGTTACAGTTACCTCCGGATGGGTTGACTAATAGTTTAGAATGTGAATGATATCCGTTAGGAAATACTCTTTAGTTCCCATTCTAAACCATTAGTTAGTCGAACTAGAGTTAACTGGAACCTATAAAACTTGCCCTAAGTACAGCATACCACACGATAGTTACGGGCCAATTCTTGTGACGTGAATTACTGCTGACTATAAACAAATGTTCTAGGAACCAATCTACAATAATACTCTTAAATAGTCAAGCGACAATAAGGCCCTGTCTTCATACTATTATATTTCTAGATTAGTTTGAACAAGAAAGACTTGAAATTGGTTACAAGATTCCCTACTGGACACTGATAAAACTGCCGGAAATTCAATCCTTAAATTTTCTGGAAGAGGCTCAAGTTCTCTCTGGAAATTGATGAATTTTGCACAGTCTTGTAGCTTCGGGCCTTAAATATATGAGGTCGAATTGCTTGTTAGGCCGCACAGTGATTTTATCCCCCCAATGTAGGAGCACGACACAAAGAAATGGGTGAAGAACCAGTGAGGGTTTGGTGGATAGGATGAAACTATTGTAGAAGAGAAAACATCTTACAGAAAATTCTCTAGGAGTTCATCAAAAGTTCTGGAGTACCCATGAACTATTAATGGACATAAGTTTTAGAAATGTTGGATATAAACAATCAGAGAATTGTGCAGTGAGTCAAGTAATAATATGACAATTGGTATCTTTGATTTTTCTTGTTCTTTTAACAAAAATTCTGAAGTTTCTGATTCTTTGATATTTGTAAATTCCTCAGAAGTTCCTTAAAATATTGAGTAATTAGGAAACACGAGTGACTTATTTATCATTCGGGATGTTGAATAGAAAATAAAAAGAACCTTAGATAAAAGGAAAAAATATTTGCAAAAAACACAGAGAAAACGTATAAAACTCGCTAAAAAAGACAATGAGGAATGGAGCAAGAGCCCACCAGTATTCCTGCTGTTCTTCTTTCGGTCGCTCACCCGGACTTAAACTTTTTTTTATGCAAAAATATTTGCGGATTTTCATGTTATTCGATGAAACTGAATATGTTGGGCCTCGGAACATGACATGTTCAAATAACAAATTCTGGCTGTTTGTAATATCTCGCTGTTCACACAAATAATATATCAAAGTCCTATCCAAGTGAGTTTTAGAAGTGTTTCTTTAGACATGACTGATTATAGTTCCAGTCTCAGGTGGGAGGTTCGTCATTACGAAGGAATATGCAAGCTGAAAAAAAAAGATACTAACACCGTACAAAGCATGGGGGAAATAGGGTCGACTCTCACATCGATTAAGAGGTTAGGTATGAAAACAAGTTAGTCGAGAGTTTGCAGGAAACCTTGAAGAAGAATAATTTCATGCATACTTCGGACAGGACCTCGAGTCTCGAGGATATCATGGAACTTTCCAGTAAACGTTACAATTTGAATCCAACTCAACATATATTTTTTCAATTCTGATTTAATGTTTCATTTCGAGAATCTATATTCGATGTCAGAGGCGAACCTAGATATTTTTTCTTGGAAAGGAACCACCTTGAATTTTGATAAATTTCTCTTTGTTTCGAGCTAAATTATCTAGAACACCGCCTCTCCTCTGTGTGCGCCCTTGGTCGATTTTGAAATATCGAATTTGTCAACTTCTTACAACGCCAAGATTTTCGTTGTCTTTGGCGCCATCTATCGGTAGAAACTGAAAGCTCTGTGTCGAAAATATTGTACGTACAACTGGTTCAAATGTATGAATTACTAGGAGATATCAGCATAATGTGCAAAATTTGTTTGTTCAAAAACAGCTGTTGTCATTTGTCTACATTGTGACTATAGAGCATTATTAAGGTATTTTCTTTTTATCAGATACAAATGCCTGGTGTGAATACCGTTAGAAGGCTACAGATTTGAAAATACCACAAAAAAAGATCATGGATTTGCTGTATTTCAGAGCCCATGTTACGGAAGCACTAATACTCAGCAATAAATTACCAAACAAAAAAATGGGCCGCCCCCTACGAAAGCTGAAAATCACCCGTCTTCCTCACGAAGGACACAAGAATCACGACCCGTATAGGAAGTGCGTTATGATAGCTTGAACCATTGGCCTATACATGAAGTAAAGAGTTTTCCTTCCTATGGATGCAAAGTTTTTTCGAGAGTGAACAGTCAAAACTGCGCAGTACATTTTTTGTGTTTGACAAAAACTAAAAATGGTTTTCTTCATTTTCATACCAAATAAAAGAAGGCTTTAGCATTTGTTTTCAACACAATTATTTTTTCAATGGCATCAACCATATTATTTGCTTACAATATAGTCAACTGACTAAAAACCAATTTTACCGCTTGGTCACAATGTATTCGATTGACTATATTCTACTACCCTTAACTGGGGGTGCGTACAAATTTGCAGAAATTCTTAATAATCATAAAAAAATCAATTGATCACTGTGCGAAAAATCAGAATTTTTACTTCATTGAAATTAATTCGTGACCGAAACGGGTTTAATTCTAATGGGAAAAATGCGCCTTCGTAAAAAATTACGTTTACATACATTTCCTTCATCCTGGAAAATCGAAATGACCATTAAAAATTTTGTTTATTTCATTCCTCATACGAGGGATGGATGGTAAAGAATTGCCGAACAATTCGAGAGTTTAGCATTATTGAAGAAAACGTTTTCTGAATGATTTATTTATGACTGAACGAAGGAATCAAGTATGATGCCACATCGAACAATATCTAACTTTCCAATTTTTTCCAAAGCTCTTTGAATAATATTAAAGCAGAGACTCATATAGAATAGGTGATTTGATCCGAATACGTTCGGTTTGGTTCAGAATCTGTTTTAAATAATCTTACCGATATGGCTGATGGTTTGGAAAATGGCAAGGACGTTGGTATTACTCTATGCAATCTGTTGTAAGCGTAAGGGACAAAAAACAAGGAATAAATGACAAGAAACAAAGACCAAAGAACAGAGAATAAAGAACAAGGGATCCAGAAAATTGAAGAAAGAACACAGTGCAAGGAACTAAAAACAGGGAACTGAAAACAAGAGACAAGGAATGTAAGCTTTTACGGCTGGCGTCAATATTTTGGTTGGTTCGGGATCTTGTGATCTCCGTCAGACAATGTATGCTCAGCGACTGCGGACTTCTCGGTTTGTCCTAAACGACAAATCCGCATGTGCTCGACTAGGCGGATACCAATGCTCCTTTTCGTTTGTTCGATATAAACCTTCCCATAGTTACATGGAATTCTGTAGACTCCCGCTGATTTGAGTGGATCTGTGCTGTTTTTGGCTGATCTTAGATATTCTGATATCTTCTTCGTTGGTTTGAAGACGGTCTTAATTTTCTCTTTCTTCGGAATTTTCCCAATTCTGTTGGTGACACCTTCTATGTATGGCAGATAGACAGTGCCTTGGGGTTGCTCTTCATTAGTGTTCCGTTTCTTCTCCCTTGGGCGCGTAGCACGAATGATGTCTTTCTTATTGTACCCATTCGCTTGTAACACAGTTGTAAGGTGTTGCATTTCCTCGTCGATGTGCCTTGGTTCACATATTCTCAAAGCTCTGTTCACTAGGGTGTTGATGACGGTTCGTTTCTGTTTTGGATGATGGTTGGATCCATTGTGTAGATATCGATCTGTGTGTGTTTTCTTCCTGTTTGTGGCCTAGATGATTACACTTTGGTGACTAATACGTCAAGTAATGGGATTTGAATGCTTTCTTCTAATTCCATGGTGAACTGGATTTTTGGATGAAAACTATTCAGATGGTTTAGAAAGTTCTGAAGTTCTTCTCTTCCGTTGTTCCAAACAACGAACGTGTCATCTACATACCTCAACCAGTGCTTCGGTCGTTTTTCTGAAGTTCGAATGGCCCTTTATTCAAATTTCTCCATGTAGAAATTTGCTACTACTGGGCTAAGTGGACTGCCCATGGCGACTCCATCAACTTGTTCATAGAAGGTTTCATTCCACTGAAAATAAGTTGTCGTTAGTGAATGTAGAAACAAGCGAATGGGTACAACAAGAAAGACATCATCCGTGCTACGCGCCCAAGGGAGAAGAAAAGGAACACCAATGAAGAGAAACCCCAAAGCACTGTCTATCTGCCATACATAGAAGGTGTCACCAACAGAATTGGGAAAATTCTGAAGAAGGAGAAAATTAACACCGTCTTCAAACCAACGAAGAAGATATCGGAATATCTAAGATCAGCCAAAGACAGCACGGATCCACTCAAATCAGCGGGAGTCTACAGAATTCCATGTAACTGTGGGAAGGTCTATATCGGACAAACGAAAAGGAGCATTGGTATCCGCCTAGTCGAGCACAAGCGGAGTTGTCGTTTAGGACAAACCGAGAAGTCCGCAGTCGCTGAGCATACATTGTCTGACGGAGAACACAAGATCCTTTTCGAAAATACCGAGAGACTAGCAACGTCGAATCATTATTCAACAAGAATGTATCTAGAAGCAATAGAAATACACAAACACCAAGAGAACTTCAACAGAAAAGAAGATAGAAGATATTTACCAAAGATCTGGCACACAGCATTGAAAGGGGCCAAAACGAAGCCATGTCACCCGAATCGCGCGGAAAGTGCGCGCGAACCCACTATTACATTAAGTGCTCGAAAAAACATCACTATAAATAACATGGCAAACTTGAAAGCGTCAGTTTCAGTTGATACATCTAGAAGAGTACTTCGACCACGCCACTGAAGATGACTGCCGCAGTTGCAGTCGAAACGTTTGGAGATTTAAACCAAAGAAGACCACGGCAAAACCCGGAAAACAACCAAAATAAGAGACAAGGATTTAGAAAAAAATAAACAAGAACGAGTAAAATAGAATATAGATCACTAAACCCGGAAGAATATATAGCAACAAACACAGAACAAAGAATTAAAAATGAAACAAAAAACCAAGAGCAAAGAATGAAAAACTAAGACCGAGAAATAGGGTACAAGGGACAATAGAACTTAATAAGGAACAAAGAACAGAAACCAAAAAAAAATTAACCAAGATCGAGGAACAAGTAACAAAGAACACACAGAACAAATGACAAAGAATCAATGAATATTCAATTTGGCCACCGCGACTCAACTACGTGGTCTCTTAATATCCTAAAAATATTCCCCCGTTTTTTTTTCGATTTTTTATTTAATATATATTTTTTTTAATTCTATTTTACACAATATCTTTCAGTTTCGGTTTTGAACCTTTTCGAATCTGTACAATACTGACTTGCCAAAATCATATGTAACTTGATCGAAAATAAGGCTGTTTTGGTTTCTGAATTGTTTTCAAAATCTATGACAAAAGAATGATTTCGAAATTGTTATTTCTGTCAACCGGCTGTATCCTTACGAGCAACTCTCAGAAGTATTCGAGAGATTTGTTCGATCTAGGAAAGATGTAGCCTTCATCTTTCAAGGTGTGTTGCCATGCACGGGACAATTACCTTTCTTTCATAAGGGTAACCGTTGCAATTCCTAGGAAATTTCTATTGAATAATTGAAATATGACATAATTAATAATAAATGACTTATAATGACTGTTTTCCACCGAAGATATGAAATGAAAAATTCCAAGTTACATTGATCGTCCTTGATTTTATTTCGTCATCATCGATTCGTAGAATTAAGGTTAAGGTCAAACAAGGTTATGGGCTACATCTCGCGAATCGAGTTGCTCCACTCACTCCCAATAGAAGAAGACGATCTCAAGTCGTTAACAAACGAGAAAGATGAGTATTGCCGTAATTATTACCTAGACCGGGATAGGGCAACTAGTTTATTTTCCGTAATCATTGAAGCCCCGATAGTTGATGTAAAAAGTTGTAATGAGGTATATATTCGAGATAGTATGTGAGTATTGTTCGGAAAAAATTCCGGGAATGTTACAGAAAAAACTGCTGCCAATATTAATTGAAACAGCTGCAACAACTTCATTGCGGTAAAGGATGATTTGGTATGATGTTTTCACTATCAGAAAATGGGCCAGTGCTTTCTTTGAACGAAGTATGTCAGATATGGTCCTCTAGAGCGCACAATTACTCAAATTGATTCTTAACTAAAATAATGTATAACACTGAACGAATTTGTTTCACAGCAATGTACAAATTCTAACTGAAACATTTTCAACGCTGAATAGAATATTATATTCTGTATAAGTTTTGGTCGGAATGCGAATTCATAACAAGAATATTGTAGAAATCATAAAAAAATTAAATAAATACTGAAACATACTCACTATTTGGCAAGCAACACTGAATCTGAATTTTTTGATGTTGGTAATCATAAACTTCATCCATCCTTTCTTGTTTCTTGCTAAGGATTTTGCATATATGCAAGTTTTTTCCTTTTTCTTCAAAATTTCTTCAAATACCCCATTTCATTTGAATAAGTTTCATTCATTGAGTAGTATAGATTTAATGTGTTTTGTATTCTATTGTTGATTTCTAATTCTTGTATTCCATTTCCTTGTATTTCTATTCCTAAATATTTTCAATGTTCTACTTGTTCTATATACACTTCTTCAGTATATTAATCTTTTTCCTTTCTTCTTTAGAAATCATCATTACTTTTGTTTTGTTTTTATTCATTGTCATCTTGTATTCTTCAAAAGTTCTATTCCATATCTCTGAATTATTTTGTAATCTCGTTCATTCTCGGTCATAATTATCAAATCATCTGCAATAGCACCACCTGACATTTCTTTTATCTGTAGTTGCGTATATCCAATATGTATTTTTGTGAACATATTTTTATTACCTCTTCTACAAATATGATGAACAGGACTTGGTCCTCCTCCTTGTCTTAATCCTTCTCATGTTGTAAATTTTCCTGACATTTTTGTATGTTGAATCACACAGTTATTATTATCTTCATATGTATTTCTTACTATCTTGATTATTTGACACCTTGTCCAACACTTTTTCAAACATACATCTTGCTCTTGCTGGAACTTTTTTTCTGCGATTATTCAATGTAGTACATGTTCCTCTGTACTTCTGCCCTTCCTAAAACTGCTTTGAGATTCTTCTAGTGTTGTCTCTACGATAGGTCTCATTTTTTAACTATAATTAGGACGAATATAATATATAATAGACATCCAAGGTACCTCCAAAGGACATCCATAACGATAAATTTTCAAAAAATTCTGTGGCAATGGAATAAGTCAATAATTCAACTGAACGTTACTAAAAATTTGGTGGTTTACTTTTGGTCGTTCGGAAATCATGTTGGATATTACTTAAGATTTCATCGCTATCGATCCAATCTATGAGTTAATGTTTATTATTTTTGGTGTATTGGAACAATCTTACTTTCTTTCAATAGTCTTAGGAAAATTGTTCGTGAGAGTGACACTTCTTATATTTGAGTATTCCAGTCGAAATAATATGTATGCTTTCGAGAATATTAGAAAAATATATTACAATTACTTTTATAAAATTAACCCCGGTAAAACTTTGTTTCTTCTATTCCAGGTCTCTGCAACAGATCCTGACTGTGGTGTTAACGCTGTCGTCAACTACACTCTAGGCGATGGATCAGGGAAACTGAAGGAGTTCAAAGTTCGTTCTGATACTGGAGAAATTTGTATAAATTCAGCACTTGACTACGAAACTAGGAGCGTATACGAATTTCCTATCATAGCTACAGATAGAGGTAAGCGATCACTCTGAACTTTTGAGAGTTCAAATCTTTATTTTTTAAGTATTTACTGTATTTTACCACTGCCAAAGACTTCGACAGACTTATGCGAGTTAGGGAAGACATACCTTTTAACGTGTGATGCCATGCACGAAGTGTAGTACCGCAAATATGTCTATCCTCACAAGGATGCATCAGCGTCTTCCTAACTTTTGTCTTCTACCTTTCAACAACTAGTGAACCCAGAAACTGACAAATTTATTATGTATGGTTGAGTCCACGTTTTATCATTCAGTGATCTTCTTTATCTTTCTGGTCAACTGAATTTCCACATTCCCACGGTACCATTTGTATCCCCGGTCAATATCTTTAGATATCTCTCCAACTTATTGGAGGTCTGATTACTTCAATAATTCACAGATACTCCACTAGATTATCTGAGCTTTCCTTACAATGTTCTTTCCCATAGGGTTTGATCACATGTTTTCTATGGATAGCCGTATACTTCAGAATATCTCTAGGTGGTTCTCAATTATTCTCGATAGTTTCTACTTTTGTTTTCTTTTCAGATCCAAAAGTCTTGGTATTTCTTCTTCTGTTAACTTTCTGATGTTTGAAATATACATAGAATGCTTTTTGATTTTTCAAATGTCACATTCAAGAAAAGCAACTTGATTTTGTTGAGGTGTTCGAATGGATCTTGGAGATAAAGGAATTTATCGTCAGCCGTACCTTCATTCTGATTTTTGCACTTATAGGTATATTGGCCTAGTCTAGAAACGATCACGAATATATTATCTCACTATAGGAGATGACGAACCTCCTGAATCCCTTGGTACTGCCATCTTCTTCAAGCATGCGTCTTCTCAATATGCTTTAATTATCCCCTATCATGTCTTCATAAACACAAGTAGCTACATTAGCGGAACATTTGAGACTGACACAAAATGGTCATTCGCCCAAATTGGGAAAACACCTGTGGATGTGAACTTAAATAAATATATACCTGAGTGAGATGCGCCAGGTTAATTCATCACCTCGTATATGCAAAAAATAAAGAACTCTTGGCGCTATAACATAGGGATTCACGTTCTCGTGAGTATCGATTGTAACGAATGACATCGTGATTCCGTATTCCTTTTGTTTTGTTTTCACTTCATAAATACTTATGGTTTTACATTGCCATTGCCAACCCCATAAATATATTTATGGTAGGTGTCTCTGAACATAGCCTAGCATGATTATACTTAAACAGTATGTTTTAAGACTCATCGTACGTCTTACCATAAGAGTTCGTGTTGGCAGGGCACATACCTTCCTGAAAATCACACAATAACATTGAATGAAGAAGAATTAAACTGCATTATTGTATGAGGTGTTTCATAATTGAATGCTGATTCTCAAAAGGGTGATAATCATTGGGTGATTCTAAGAAAAAGGCATCCTTATATGAGCATAAAAAATATGTCAATGAAACCACCAAAAACAGACTTGAGAAAATGGAGATGTACTCAATACTGACTACGATATTGCGATCGAATTTAATACATACTTCTCGAACATTTGAAAGACATTTGTAGATAAGATTGAAATAAAGATTGATATAGAACCCCAAGTTAAAACGGCATCTTTGCAATAATTTTTTCTGGCTGACACAACACAAATTAACTCAGAGTTTGTCCTTTATTCGCGAAAAAACACTCCAATAAGCCAAAGACGAAAACAAACAAAGAAATGTTTTGTTGTTATTCTACCAAATATGAAATGCAGCGTTGCCGTACTGACCAGACTATATCGACAACGATGAATCTCCGTTCAGCGATGGAAATACTATCGTTTTCACATGCTCCCAACAAGTGCCTTCTATTGTTATATATTTCATCCAAGGCATTATTTTTGGGTTTTCGTTGCCATGAATATACTCGACAGAAATCAAAATCTAGCTGACGTGCTTATTGTATCCTTGAAAAATTGCAACAAGGCAACAATGTCATGATTTGAGGGATTACCTTATGAAAAGATTTACCATCAGTACTATTTGAGTATTACTCAACTAGGTTGTGTCACTTGATCGGAGGTAGTACTGGTATTATTTCCTGATTAATTTGGAAAGAGAAATATAATAAACTCCGCCAGTGGCTTTAAAAATACATCTGAAGTACTTGGATTAATTTGTGCTTTACTGAAGTGGAAGTGCAAAAAAATTCATTATTTGAGATTGATCACTGTGCGAAAAACTTCTAGAGTTCACCTCAACGACACCGCAGTGAATTCACACAATATTTCTTTGGCCAATCGAGTGGGAGGTTATAAGAAAGGGAAAAGGAACATTCCAAACTCCGTGAACTCGGCACAGCTCTCTTGTACTATTACGGTAAACCAGAGAGCAGATATATTTTACCTCAACGAACTTTTCTGTTACTAAAATCCGCGCACGGCACGGCTCGGTGATTTATATGTGATATTAAGAAACCGTAGATTATTTATCTACTCACCAGCTACGAACAGGGTCGGCTTTAAGAGTAGTCGCTTGTATTACCTTTTAGGTCTGACTAGCGATGTAAAAATACTAATCATTCAAGATGTAATACGAAACATTTCTACGTTTAAATACCTTTCTAGACGACATTCCTAATGATGAGGAAATATGGGTCAGAAAACTACTACTTTTCTGGATAATATTGCATTTTATGTGACAAACATGAATTCCTTAGGGCAGTAAGCACCCCACAGTAAAAGTCCAATAGTCTGATGGTTCAGTTAAAATCTGAAAAAACCGCATTACAATGAGGAGGCGTGGATGAATAATTTTTTCTAATTTTGTAGATATTATGAATAAGAAATAAGATATTTTGAAGGAATGGCTGATGAAAAAAAAATTAAAATAAAATAGAACTTGGAGTTGAAACCATATGTTTGATACCAGGTAGTCGAAAAAATTGTTCTGATTTCAAACAATGTCATTATGATATCGAAATTGACAATTCTCTGTTAAAATACGTAGCGTTATTCAATTCACATCTCAAATTTGATAAATTTTTTGACTTATTGTGTGAAAAAATTAAAAAAATATTTTTTAAAGCCAGTTTTCATATGCAAATTTTACTTCGATGTATCAAATATACCTTCATTAATAAAATTCCGAAATGTGTCAAAACTCAGAGGTGAGTCAAATACAATATTAATTTTGAAATTTGCAATCAATTGAGCTCCGCTATATTTTTGAAAGTATTTAAATGCAAGATCTTGAACAGAGTATATATACTTTGTAACTGAAGAACATAAGAACAGACTCCGTGCTAAGTATATCAGTTTTCTGGGAGCTAAGAATTCGTTAAGAATTTCCCTTCCAGGAATTTGAGCCTCTAGCAGAAGAGCGCTGGGCATTCGCGAAGCCGATGTTCTGTAGATTTTGCAGTAGCGGCAACTATTACTCTCTGACTTGCCCATCTTTTTGAGCGTCGAAACTCTTATTTTAGGTGGGCTTTGGATAGTCCACAGAAGGGTTCTGAGCCAATAAGGGGTGTGGTTGCTACTTCTTTGGCAAGGCAGTCTGCTTCCTCATTGTCTTTAATGCCACTGTGACCTGGCAACCACATCAGGGTTACCTGATTGTTTGCTGCCAGTTCAGAGTTTTTTACACTCCCAAGTCAGCTAAGACTCAGCTTAGAAGTGTGTGACTTCAGAGCTTTTAGTGCTGCTTGAATATCTAAATAGTATATAGATACTGCCCTTCAAGACATTCCTGGGCACAAATCTCTATAGCATGTACTTCTGCTTGGAAGATGGTTGGGGTTATACCAAAGAGTTTTGAGATCCTGAAATTTGACCCTGTAACGCCCACTCTTGGATCCATCTGTGTACCACACTGAGGCATTCTTTGCCGTTCTGTGTAAATCTGGTAGTCGTTTTTGACCATTTCAAACTGCTGCCTGATCGGCTAACATCTGTCGGTTTCGACATGACTTCTAGAAGATGAGTTCCAAAATCTTTATATGTCCGATCAGATTTATCGAAAACTATGAGTACATTAAGTATTTTCCATCCGAAAATTAGTGTTCATTTACAATTGTATAGGAACTTTTATATGTTAGTTGCAGCCTATTTGAGTCAATTAAGTAAAGTTTTGTTCAATTCTATTTATTTTTCTTGGCATAATTTTGGTGTCTACGAACCAAGTAAACTTATATTGGTGGCGTCACTTCCCACTATAATTCTGTAACTCTATCCCCGAAAATGCCGATTGGAAAGTTCAGCTGTATATAGCGTTGTGCTTTTCACTTCAGCCGGCCCTGCAAATGAATGTGATACATTCCTAGTCGCTGTACATTCCGATTGAAACATTATCATAAATGAATAAAAATGAATTTTTGGAAACTAGTTTCGTTTCTGATTCGGATATATGGAAATGTAATTTGATTTGTTATAAAATGATAAAACATGATTTAATTATATGTATAGTCGGCCGCACTGTGGAATAATTTGCCTATAGCCTAACAGATTCTTTTTATTTAACCACAATTAATATACTGTTATAATATAATTTCGCATGGTGAATAAATGAACTATATAATAATTATTATGATACCAATTGGCAAGACTTATCTTGATGTAGATGTCTTGGGGAAGGGATTTTTTTAATGGAATCCGTTTGAATCATTACAGATGAAGGAATTACGACGAGTGTCTTTTATCATCAGAGATCATTGTATGAAATCAAAGAGGGGGTATGTTTGGGAGTCTTTCATTTCTGTCACTGGAGTTGCTGAAGGCTCTGCTTCCACCGTATTTCTTCCGGTGATTAATTCCTTGTCTATTTATTTTACGGGCCTCCCAAATTTGTCTCCGTGTCTGTCATCAGTTTCCTGCCTGTGTTTTTCTCAGGTCTGGGTTTCCACTGTTTCGATTGTTCAGTTGTCTACAGGTATTGCCCTAGTTGCTTGTGCATCATGAATGTTCTCTTATTATTTCCTCTCAAGGACCAATGTCACCATTTCTGGAAAGATGAAGGAATCTGTTGAGATATTTCTACAAGCATGCCCAGGTGGGTAGTTGATTGTTATTTCGTGAATTGAACAACAAATTCGGAGAACGAATAAAAATTAAATTGGCTTGCTAATTTCACCGTTTATTGCGAGTTTTAAAATTTTGTTACAGGTTAATTTTTTTTTCATAAATAGGTGTGAGATAATGATGAGATTGAACAGCAATCAAATGCTGTAAAACAATTATTTCTCTCAATCGAAAAACAATTATATGTTGTTTTAATGGTTTCCAGTAAAACAAATAGGATGTGATTCATGCTAAAACATTCGCAGCTTCTCAGATTTGTCATTTCCAAAACCACTGTTTTATTTGCTGAGTTAGAAAGGAAATTCCAAGATTAATCACGCATAGAAATAACTATTATTATATAAGTATGTAAAGTTTTTGTTTAGAACACCGTATAATTGAAAAACAGGCAAAATTTTGCTGAAAAACCTGGTATATGACATTCGTATTTCAACCTATTCATAGAGTAGACGTTACTAAGGTGGAGATGGTGATTGCAATGACTAGTTTACAAACAAATATTGCATTTTTTAAATGTTTTTTTTTTGTTTGCACGAGATACAGAAACTTTTTACCAAAGTAATGCTTCCGATATAGAGGGAAGAGTAAAACTGGCATATAATAGCTTTTGACTAAAAAAATCCAAGTTCTATAGGTTGCTGATTACTGAATAATTGATCATTTTGTTGTATTCCACCACTCTTTGAATTTTGACGGAAAAAAATTACTCTTTAAATTGATGTGGTGACTGAAAAATATGACATTTTAGTTTTTCAATAAAAATAACAACGTGCCTACTATTTACAGTTAGACATGTTACACATTTCATATTATATTTTTCTCGTGTCCACAACTCTCTAAGCAATCATCAGTCATTATTTTATATCTTTTCAGGAGGACTGAGTACCACAGCAATGTTGAAAATCCAAATCACAGACATCAACGACAACCGTCCCATTTTCTACCCACCAGAATACTACGTTTCTCTGCGAGAAAGCAGCTCATCATCTTCAGCCACAACTCCTATCGTAGTCGTCGCGGCTACGGACGCAGATTCTGGCAAATTTGGCACTGTCACTTACAAAATCGTAGCGGGAAACGAGGCAGGACTCTTCAGGATAGAAAGGACGACCGGCGAGATTTTCCTCAGCAGGCCGAATTTGCTGTCTGCCCGAATACAGCCTTATCAAAGATTGAACATCAGCGCTGTGGACGGGGGCAACTTGAAGTCTGTGAAAGATGCGGAGGTTTTCATCAGCGTGATAGATTCTGCGCAGAGACCGCCTATATTCGAACACTCTCGCTACACCTACTCAGTCAGTGAAAATGTCAGACGAGGCACCTCTGTGGGAAATGTTAAAGCTACAGTGTTCGACAATGGTAAGTAGTCAGTGCTTTTCTTCATTTTCAGTTCAGTAATATTGATTGAATGACAGGAGTCCCCCAGTTCATCATTGGACTACATTCATATTAAAAAATCAAACAAAAACAACCATTGATAACAACTCTTTCGAGTTGGGCCAGTATTTCTTCTCAAAAATTACCATAAATTTCACTTTATAACAGAGTTACAAAATCATTATCAGTCTCCTCAAAAAAATAATCATTATGCATCCTGACAACAATGCTACTCACAAGGTGAGTTTTATGTGTTGCCTACCGTTTTGTCTGACGACGCATGATATTGGGTTTTACACTCTGATAGATTCCCGCTCAACAGAATCCAGTCTGATGGAATCCGGATTTGATCAATTCTCAATGTGAGTAAGTACACTTCTACTGTATTCCGATTCTGTTGTATTACAGCTTGAATATTTACTAGTGTACATTTTTACTGTTATCACAGAATGCAGTCTGTATTTTAATGTTATAGAAGTGTATTTCTTATAGGATCGATCCAATCGCTATATTTACAATTTACAATTGTCGCCAAAGTACTGTTTTAGCCTAATCCATTTACGATTCTACGTTTGTTTATTAGTAAGAATTATCTGTCACTTGCATATGTAAGTTAACATTAATTTCAACACCTAGTGCACCATTAGCGTATAGCCGAAACAATTCGTGCAAAAATTCATCGGATTGACGAACGGATGAATTGGGATGAAATGCCATGTTGATGGAGAGTTCGAAATTAATCGTGTTTTAATAATCGTTAAAAACAAATTCGTACAAGCACAAGTCATTATTTTCCCAAGATTGAATGATTGTATTTTGAAGAGAAAACTTCATTAATTAGTAAATTCATTGGTTTATTTGATTTTGTCTAGAGAAGGAAATGTTTGAAATGTTTTGATTACATTTTGTTTCAATAGAAATAGAGGCTTTCTTTTGACTTCAGATATAAAGTGAGTGGCCTTTTATGTTCTAGATGGAATGATTCCAAGTCATTTTACCATACAAAGTGATTTTCTGTACATTGGAAATGTCTAGGACATGACATTAAAAACACCAAGAGCAATATAAACAAGTATAGATACGAAACACAGCTTATATAATTATAAAAAATTGGGACTGTGATAGGAAATAGATCACACCTAGGAGTTGACCGAAGGCGAAGTTAGTGTTAAATTGCATTTTTATGTTGACGCGTAAAATGCGGTCACGTGATTCATTGTCAAATTTAGCGTCAAGTTCTGGCGTGAAATTTTAGTGTCAGCAAAGTTGGACGTAAAAGGGGAGTAAATAAAAAAAATACTCATTCCTATCGAAAGTTAATAAAAATAATTTATCTCTTTTACTGATACCTTCATAATATATGCTACGGCTAGATCAATACTAATACTGCTAGTCTCTTCGTTGTATTTAGATGGAATTTTGCAATTAGCACTGAAATTACCTTTGGCATCGTATTTTGATTTGAAGTGCCTTCCACTCTTCAATACATTTGCATCAGGAGAATATTTGGGAAACTGCAATAAAATTAAGCATCCGGTGAAACAGAATCATTTGATTTCGTCAGTGGCAAACGATTGGGTTGTAATTTCGATTATCTTTTAAGTATCCAATCAACTTTTTGTTTTGAGTATGTCTAGTACAACCTATTGGATGGATTGTGTAGTTCTTGCAACAACGCAATCAATCACAGAAATACTCTAATAAGTTTAGGCGTTTTTCTAAGAAGCGTTTAATGCCCGTCTTTTTAAGGGCATTCGTCATACGTTTTTTCTCCAAGCTGCTGGAGAACAGGCTGTGGGAAATACTTGACGAGTTGTCGATAAATCGTATACAGGGCGTATTCAACTACTGCTAATCAAGTGGGCAGTCTACAGGGACTCTCGCGTTTCTCGGGTTATACGGGAAAAATTAATAACGCCGTTTGTGTTTTTTTTTCGCATAAAATTTTCAGTAGATAAACTCAGTAAAGTATTGATGGTTTTGAAGGTATTGGCACTTTAATGATATAAAAACTTTATATTTCAAATTAAAATTTTTGTTACGTAATCCTAAATAACTCTTCTATAGATTACAATCCCAAATAAAATTATTGGTGCCATACCTGTGGAGGAAAACAAACATTTGCACGATTCTCGAGTTAATTTATTTTATTAGCTCAGTAAGACTCCATACTGTTAACAAAATCTCCAAAATGACCTGGCAAGTTATTAAAAAAATGCACTATTCAAAACATCAATACACAACGAAAAGAGTCACTACAAGCCACTCCGAGTAATTAGTGAAATCATTTAAAAAAATGCTCCTTATGCAGTGAATTAGCAATATATTTCTTCCTCAGGAGGAAGATGAAAGATGTTTAAAACGACTATGAATATGCCATTTTTTTATAACAAAACATGCGTGATGATTTCATTTACAGTACGAAGAGTCTAAGTAAGCTAGAAAAATAAATGAACACGTGAATTGGGCAAATATGATATTTTCTCTACAAAGATAATTTTATCTTGGATCGTAATCAATAGAAGCGTTGTTCGGGGTACTTTTCCTCCCTAAAAAAACTTGTAATTTTACAAAAATACAGGTATTTTTTTAGTTTAAATTTTTAATATATTTTATTTCGAGTATAATTGACAAAAATTAACTTAGTACTTATTAAAAAACGAGAATCAGTTGGTATGTTAGACGTATTTCATTCAAATGAAGTGGTAGAGGGATAAATTGTCGTTGAAGAAGTTGTTTCTGTTGTTGCTGTTGCAATTTCTGAAATATTTCTTTGTCTGACATTAAAAAATTCATTCCTTTCAAATACCTGAAGAATATTTGTTACTGTCTCATTTACTCAAACCTACAGTCATTGATTTCCATTTGGGGAACTGCTAATTCTTACTTCAGTCCTGAGACCTTTTGAAAAACTCCAAAATGAATCATTAAAATGTATTTATAACTCACCATTTTCAAAACTCACCGCCAACTTGTATGAGCCAAAGAGTTTACTGGATTTGAAATCTCTATATGAAATAAATATACGATCATTTATTCGTTCCATTGGAATCGGACAGAAAGTTTCTGATTTAAATTTCATGGAACTAAATAGTATAAACGATCACAAAACAAGAATTTTCAGAATTCACTTTAGAAAAAAATCAATATATCATGATGGTATAGTAATTTACACTTCACTTGAAAATGATAATAAAATAAAAAAATTACAAATTTTAAGAGTAAAATCAAATAATATCGTTTCGGCAACCATCCAGAAAGTACTCACTTTCTGGACGCTTTTTCTTTGATAAAGTAGCATTTTTCCGGCCTAGTCCGGGATGTACGTACTACCCGGACCAGGTCCGGACTGGAAAATGATGGATACCGAAGAATAGTGTCTGAAAACTGATTTTACAACTGAAAATCCTTGAGATAGAAGTCAATAAAACGTCAAAAGATCGGTAATTCTGCGATAGACTTTTTATTTCGCGGTATGTCCAACCAGAGTTGAGGTGAAGAACACTAACACTGCACAATGAAGTAAAATATTTTTATTACTGTTTTTTTGGAATAGAATTTGGAAACAGCTTTCTCCCCGAATTGTTACTTTGATCCACGCTGTATATTCGTATGTTTTATAAAAGGGATAATCTGAGAAATCACTGTGATGAAACCACTGACAATTATGCGCCTGGTCAATAACATATTGATAATGATCTCTAAATATCTTCAGTTTGGGCAAGACGTATTTTATTCAGTAGTCTTCAGAAATGCGTAGCTGTCCTGCAACTGCATTGCTTTCAAAGTGACTTGCCGCTTGTCAACTGTTCGAGTATCCCCCAGTGCCCCGCACTCTCCACATAGAGCGACAAGCATCGGCGACCAGTTTGGTAGGCTTTTGGGGGTTTAAAACAGCAAACCAACTTTTCACCAAAGCCATAAATCCTGACTTGTGACAGGAGGATCTGCGATTTTCAATAGGTGGTACCATCGCGGTTAACCGGCTAGTCATGATGATTGAGTACTACCGTGAATGCCGTAATGAATGCACACTTGAAAGGATGATATACCAGGCAATAATCGAGGAGTAGGTAAATGTAGCAAACTGCTAAAAAGGAGATTATTTTGTTTTATATTGGATTCATGTCATGATATTTCTTAATGCTTTCATCAATTTACTAACGGAACCGAGTTGAAGTTTCTACAAATTTTCTCAGTTTTTTTCGATTGTAAAGATCTGGTGCTAGCTTGGAGTGCGCACCGACCACCCGGGGTTTTACGGATTTATCTATAGGTAAAAAGTGTGTACACCACCAAACATCAGTAAGTCGCCCTGAACCGCAACGGCAAATAATACCCACAAACTCTGTGAGTTTTTACGGGGGAGTATTATTATTACTATATGCGGAAACCTGTTTGAATGTTTCGAAGAAAAAAAATTCCCATACACCTAAAATTGCATTTTAGGCTAATCAATTAGGCATTGAAAATAAAAATGGGGAAGAAATAGCAAAACGACCATATCCAAGTTTAGCATCTGAGTAAATAAATTATTTATTCATAATTCTGTTAATAACTTGACCAAAAAAATATAAACGATGGGCAAAGGTGAAGAAACGTTTTTCTTTATGTCATAAATCTCGTTGAAACTTCTGTCAATGAAATATATTTTTCAAATTACACTATCATAGTTGAATTTGCAACATGAATTGAATATGGAAATAATAATATCCCATCCAACACAGATACACCTCTAAGATATTGCTGCGATGTCACTTCGTGAACTGCAACTCGCATCGTTACGTTGCACAGACGTCCCAGCGACTCACTTTTGTCACACTCATGATGCATGCTGGCGACCTCTATGCGATGTAGTTCTGAGACGTCTTTGCGATATAGTTCTGAGACGCCGCAAAGATGCCTCCTAATAACGTATCAGGGATGTAACAGAGCGACATAGCAGTGACTTCTTCACTGTTATATTCAAAAGATGTCAACGTCTATGCGATATTCCAGACAGAAACAACAAATAGAAACAGAAAATATATTTTCAATATGAAAAAAATAAATATAACAAACATATAAATAGGTAAAAAACATTAACAAAGTACAAGAATAAAAATTAACAAAGTAAAAATATGAAAATGAATTAATTAAATAACTAAAAGTCAATTGCTTTGGCTCCTTTTCCTGTCGAGCCTTTGTTTGGCATACCTGAACCAATTGGAACAGGCTGCTTCCACATTTTTTTCGTTCTCTCCGTGAAGGCTCATCACCACGGAAATCAATGAAACAGTATGAGACCACTGAAAGCTACAATGCCAGATAGTGAAGAAAGAAATAATGGAATCTCACTTTGTTGATACTCAACAACGATACTCACTTTTCACTTACAGTTTATGGACACTAAAATTCGCAAATGTGATGAATCCAGTTGGAAATATCAGAACATGAACAGTATAGAAAGCATTCAAAGCGACAAAGCTTCGATCTTCGATCAATGCATCAATACAAAGAACAAAGAACTAGAACTAAATATGTTGCCAACTTACCACCTTACTTCAAAATAAACATTTCACACAAATTGAGGATTTGCCTTTCGACCGTGGTGGAGGACAGATGGCGTCCTTGTGGTCGGCAGTCAAGTGAATGTATGTGAAAGTCCTATTACCTGATCTGGAGATAACTCAATAAAAATATAGTAGCAGAGGTATAGATTTTAATGTCTAAATGATGTCGCAGTATGACGTCTATGGCAAGCAACAATTTGACATCGAAGGGACATCTGAATCCAGCTATCACTAATTTAGATATCACAGGGATGTCGCAGTGTGATATCGCAGTAATGACAACAATATGACATCGCAGAGATATCTATATTCGGTTATTATTAATTTTCATATCTAAGGGATTTCGCGGTGTAATATCGCAAGAATGTCAACGATATGATATCACAAGGACATCTAAATTCCATTTTTGACGATATTGAGATCCCTGAGATGTGGATGTTTGCCCAGTGTTGACTGGGTATATAATAATAATAATTGAAGTGTTACAGAGATTGTATGATAAGGTGATGTCAATACCAACAATTTCAGCTATATGTTTTAAAAAAATATAGATACAAATTTCGCTAACTCACGTTCTCGAACATTTTTGCAAAATGCTTAGTATTGATACAAAAAAATTGTAATTTCTATTGTTTTGCGATTTTCGAATTGTTTAAGAGTGAAATGTATTAGTATATGGAAATTTCATTTCTCGAATGTTTTTTAATTAAACTTGGCCAACTAACTGTTCCCGTCCTGTCCCTCATTAAATAAATAAAATCATTATGCATTCACTTTTAAGTGGCTCGATAGATTTGCGTGTCTTTTGTTTATTTTCCGCACGAAAAATTATTAACCAAATTATTATTACTTACTTTCCCGACATCGTACGAGGAGCGAATTCAGATAAGTACATGTTTCAATATTGATTTCTAATAATTAGATTTTGCGAAAAATTTGTATTATTTCCAACACTGAAAAAAAAATTATTTCACAAAGTTCCCGAATTCTGTGGTGGTAGCCACTTTTGTGTTTTCTATAAAATTACTCCCTATTTGCGATCAACTCAAAAAAATGTTTGCATTCCTACTTCCATAATTAATTCAGGTTGCCGACCCAATATTGTAAAGTAAAAAAAAATGTATGTTGCTGTCATCAGGAGAGTCTGGGGATTTGAGTACTGAATTTATTGAAAATGATGAATACCGTCAAGATGGAAATCTAATTGCCCCATGGCTTGTAAACACGAAACGATAGATTTCTGTCAAAGTTTCCAATTCGTCATGATATGAAATTTCCTTAAAAACAATTTTTTTTTCTAAGATTTGCAATGAGTAAGCAGAGAACGAAACTCCTTGATGTTCCAAATGGAATAACACCAATACAGATAGACTCACACACAGAATATTATCCGTGAGAGTTCACGAAACCAGAGGAAAAAATGCATTGATGATAGTTATTCAAAAAACAACTCATCATAAAAAATATTCATAATATGATAGTATTGAGGTTTTGTTGAACAAATACAGTATGAATACGGTAAAAAAAAATTAATAATCGCCCTAAATACTGACGGATATCTTCTGAAACAGTTTGAGTACCGCTGACTCCTCCAAAGCGGCGAATGAGAATTAAAACCATTTCGGACAGAACAGCGGACGCGCTGCTTGTCGAATACAATGGCCACTTTTCGCTTAGCATACTCCCAAAATGTCGTCTGTTCGAGCTTGAGACATGCAGGCACATATACATCCCTTGAAAAATAATTGCCCCCTTTCCATCGCTCTCGTTTCTCCTGTCACACAACCGTCCTTCGTTTGCCTAAATGCTAATAAGGACCCTCACAATACGCAATCCCCAAACAAACAAAAAACTAACGTGCTATTTATTACCGGCGTTATTGAATTTAATTAACCCGGTATCAGGACCGTATTGAAAATATGACACTTTTTTTAAGAGAGCCTGCTTGCAATATTATGAAGGTACTAACTACCATAGGAAGGAAAAAATAATTCCATGCGTTATCGCGATTTCAACATTATCACATATTCCAAACGTTATTAAAAAAAAATATTATTGACCGCTCGCACTTGTCTCAATTTCACATTTCATTTTGTCTATCCACAACTGCTGGAATCTCATAAATCCTAATGCTTCTGTTTTCAAATGTCTCATGCGGTCAGTACAACACTTGTTTGTGTCTTATCATCAAAGATACTAATGTTTTAAGAGTCATGACTGCGGAATGAATTGAAGTCTGTTTAATTCATCCGTCACTCCTGTTTTATAGGCGAAAAAGGGAAACCGCTAGATGTCGCTGAAAAAACCAATATGTCTACCGATGAGGGTGAACAACGAACTATTTAACGCATTGAAATTTAAATAAACGGTGTTTTTATAAGAAATTTTTGAATTTGGTGGATTTTGTAGCATTGAGATTATTATTTATTAAAATTATTAGTATTATTGAAATAATCCCTGGCTTGATTACTTGTATGAGGTATTATGAGACACTATTTGTGTTTATGAAAGGACTTCTTTAATTTTGAGTATAAAATGTAAAGATGCCACTAATACAAGTGGACCTAAGTGATACCCTTCTTCTTTTTTCACCCTAATCTCAGATAAAACTACAATCACATTTTTATGAATATATAATAAGGTCTTTTGAGTAAGCAAAGTAATGTTTTCGAAGAACAAGGCAAACAAAAACCATAATCTCAAAAATGTTTTGAACGTACAAGAAACTTGAACTTAAATTTCATGTTGCAAATAATTTATTGACATTAGAAAAATATTCAACCTATTTTACCACTTTCTTCAACTCCTATTAACATTCGGCGCTGAGTCTTTCGATATTTCGATATTAGAATGAATAAAACAATGGTCCTGTTCTTGGAAGTGGAGACTGCAAACATTCATATTTTTTGTGATAGATTTTCTAATCTTAAGGACTGTCTTCCATTTGAGACACAGCTTTTTATCACCAAGAGGAAATTGTACAATAAGAGGAACATTGGAGTACAGAACAAAATTTCCGCGATTTAGTAGGTACAGTTTTATGGATGTTAATATTCACCAACACCAAACAGCCAAACACTATAGTTCACAAATAGTCTATTTTAATCACTGTTAGTTGTTCATCTGCTGATAAATAGTAAAAAACTGAGAAATATGAACAAGTCGTTACACAGCAAACAATGGTCAATTATTTGTTGTTCACCCTCATAGTAGTTCCTGGAAAAATTATTAGATGGCGTACACTTCGCCTATATCATAATCTTCACGGCAGCTGTCATGAATGTCAACTAAGTTCTCAAATTAGGAATGACATTCGTGTTCATAATATATCAGCTGTGGATAAAATTTTTTATTGCGTTTTGTGTTTTTCATATTAGCATCCCCGGTTGCACCTCATATTGGCTGATTCTTGATTTCATACTGTACCAATAAATAACTTGTAAAAATAATATTGATCCAATATGGACGAATATTGGAAATACAATATCATATTAATAATATTGATGAAATATTGGCCTCTATTCTGAATGTATATTCTCACTGTAATATAGAGTAAATATTGGAAGAGTAATTCATATCAATAACGATAAAACAATATTGTCTGAAAATTATTATCAACATCTCGAATAAATATTGCAATTTCCCTATTCCTCAAGGAAAAAAAAAATGTATATCCAAGTTTGATAGCACATTGGTAAAATATTATTTTTATTAATATTTAACAATTCCTATATACTTATGTTGATTGAATTTCAAACGAGATCATGCCAATATTGAAATGATTACATTGATACAATATTGCAAAGAAAGCCTATTCCCAATATTATAATTTGGTTATCGGTCGAATATTCAATGAACAGTATTGAAATTAATCATGATGAAACCTATGTAGTAAATCACTAGGTGACTCTATTTATAAAACACCAGGTAAAACCTATGGAAATATACTTATTGAATACCTTTCATATCCAATTTTCAAAACAGTTTATTCAGTGGGTATAACGATCAAAATACAGACGCTGGTGACTGATTTATTGAAGGAGAACTGTAATTGTAGAAGTTCCGAATCATTCCACATTTTTTTAAATATTTCTCTTTGAAATTTCTACCAATGATATCGACCAACATCGCTGATGTATTATTGAGGCAAATATTGCTTAAAGAATATCCGACCAATATTATTTATAAAATATCCAAACAATATTGAATATCGCGAAATGTTATCATTTTTCATCTCGTCAATATTACGTTTTATTTATTTGATATTATTTCCATAATATTGTACCAATATCATCCCAATATAAGATTGTACCAACAACGCTGAATGTTTTGAGGCCAATATTGTTTCGAGAATATTTCGGCAATATTACATAAGTAATATTGAGCCAGTAAGTATTACGTTCTAATATTTTGCAAATACTTCCATAATATTCTACCAATATTTATCCCGATAAAGTGTAACAATATATCCAAATGCTCACATTTTTTTTTCTCGCCATTATTATATTCAATTATTTGACAATATTTTTATAATATTGTTCCAATATTATCCCAATATAAGAGTACCTACCAATATCGCTGAATGTTTTGAGGCCAATATTGTTTCGAGAATATTACATTACATTACGTATAATAAAAAGTAATATTGAACTAATATTGCCGAATGTTCACATTTTTTCTCGACAATGTTGCTTTTGAATATTTTGTCATTATTTTCATAATATTGTACCAATATTGTCTCACTTGGGGCATAAAACACTTATAATCAGAATTTCTATCGGGCATGACAATATAAATGGTGAAGTGGTGGTACGAATCTGTATAAAAAAATAAAGAAAGAAAAAAGTGGACCGACCGAAATAGGAAGATCCCGGGTTTGAATTGTGATTGGTGATTTTTTTTAAATCAGTTGTCTTTTTGATTTTACAGTCTGTTTAACCAGGAACTTTTTTTCCCCCTTATTTTCAATTACAGATGACCACTTTACTATTCTTCAAAGGAATTTCGATTAAAGACATACTGATCCACCAGGACCTTAACATATTAATTTTTGTGGATGAAGGGTTGACTTGAGAAATGTTCGTTGTGTAGTGGTATTCAACTTTTTCGTCTCGTCAAAACCTTGTGATTTTTAATATTTCATTACAAATTCCGCCTCTCATACCTTGCAATTGTTTGACAGTTTGTTATAAAACACCATCGAAGTAACGCAGGCTAGACTCCTTAATTACGGTTCTGCCCAAGTCTCAACTTTTATTTTATTTGTCGTAATTCTACCCTAACCCGGATCACTGAAATGAGATGAAGTTTTATGCATCCACGGAGGCCATGCTAATTAACACAAGGTCATATTGACATAGCAGATTTATATATACCTACAATGGAGACGAACAAAGATGATGATGTGAAAATTGAATGCGGTGTAGTTTGCAAGGCACATTGTGTGGGAAATAATTAAACAAATAAGTCTCGACATCGAGAGTGCGTGATTGTTCCATGAGATGAATTGAGATATCGATGCGGATGATGGAATTTATTATTGCTTCATCTCGATCGTTGCAAACAAACGTCTTATGGTGTTTATCAGTAATGATATGACATAATGAATGTTCACTCTTTTATACCTCTTAGAGGAATAAATATATTCAGGAAGTAAAAATGAGAAGCAGGAAAGTACTGTGACAAGTTTGACAAAAAAATAAGGAATACTCACTCTGTAAGGTTCCTGGGTGAGAACATTGAACTAATATATCAGAGGCCATTTTTACAGTCATTTGACATATTTGCACCATACAATACGTGCAATAAACATTAATGAAGATCGCAATCTTTTATGTACTATGAGCTTTGGGAATACCTCAAAGCTCAGTTTTGGGGCCTAGTCTGTATATAATTATCCACTGCTTATTCTTTACATATTTTATCAAATATTCTGAAGGCATCACCAAGAAATACCAATAGCTTTTCCTGAAATACCAAAAGGAAAACACTTTAGATATAAAGAAATTCCAACAGGCTATTTTTTCATGTAGGCGAATACCTGCCAGTTTAGAATTCTTGTTTGAACAAACCGTTAAAATAATGATATAGCAGTATTTTCTATGATTGATTGTTTTCTCTTATTTCAGCTGGAAGAGGCAATATACGGTACTATATTAATTCTGGAGATCCTGATGGATATTTTAGAATTGACCCAATTACGGGGGCAATAATAACAACTTCAAACTTAGACCACGAGAGCAAATCCAGTGTATTATTGAACATCCAGGCTACCAGCGGGGAACCTCCTGTATATGGACACACCCAGGTAAACAGAAATATTCAACAAAACTTCAATTCTTTCATTTTCATTAAGTTGATATTTGCAAATGTTAAAACGAGTCGTGTATTGAGAAAAACGAATCGACTCAGTAAAAGTCTTGGAGGCTGGAAAATGCATCCTATCAAAAAGAGTTCAAGAGTGGTGAATAATTGAAATATTTAAAACTTTTGTAGTAATCATTTTTCAACAATACCCAGAAAATAACGAGAAAAACTCTGAAAACTTTTTTTTTGTTTTCAATTTTGGCGCAATTTTTTTACTTTTTTATAATATTGGGTGAAAACGTTCTTCTTCATGTTTCAAATGGGCTGTAATTGTTTTGGAGCAAAATATTTATTTTGTATACGAATTTAATTAAGAAAAGGCCTAATTTTCATTCAAAAATTTTTAATTTCACTTAATGAAAACACCGTGCTGATCAAAGGAACATCTACGTCAAATTTGCAGGCCACCCGTACCATTGTGAATTTTAAAAAGTATGCTATGAATAACTCGAAATTCAGACTTGATATTTCAAATCCCATAAGATCCTATACAATTTTTTTTCTAATTTTAAATTAATTTTAACAAAATCATTTCAAAAACTTTATTTGCAATAAATTGATATGAGAAAGTAACAGTCCAAAAACTCAAATAAAGAGATATGTACATGTAGATACTCAAATGAGTACATTGGGAAAATCTGAAGACATCAGTTCTCAAGTACGATATATTATAAAACAGTTACAAAAAATGCATATCTTTTTTTTGTGTCGCATGTAAATGTGTATGTTCGACGATATGATTGATACTTCTTCGTCCATCAGTTTTTCAAAAACTTCCACAGGATTCAGACTCTCTAGTTCAGTTTTTACGGCCTATAAACGTGCAAAGCTATCCGTAATTTCTGGCATGTCATGTCATATTATTCTTGGTCCATTTTGGTGAGGAACGATTTAGCTTCTTGGCTCGTGGACCAACGTTTCTTCTGGCAAGAGTAGTTCTCCTCTATGACCGATTCTGTAAAACAGACAGAGGAATATCGTCCTCTCCATCACTTTTTTCTACTTCAATGTCGCTGTCACCCAACTGCACCTCAATTTCATCAATAATATCACTCGTCGTCAATATCTTTCTCGTCTGTCTACAGGTCGACTTTTTCTGTAGATATAATAACCATATCAACGGTATTTCTCCGTCTGGAGGAGATGACGTAACCTACAATTGTGGCCAAATTCAAAATTACTCCCCCAAAAAATAAGTTTGTGGGAAGTTGATGATTCAGCCATGATCAATCGAAACTTATCTGTAAATGAAAATATACTAGCATCGAACAAGTATTTCCCCTAAGCATCCAAGAGACCCCGGTGTACTCAAATGAGTACACTCGAGTTCAAGATCGTTTATAGGTAACTCTGAGTGAAAAGATTATATCCCGCATATTACTTCTAACCAAACATGACAAACCAACAATGTATAATAATAATTTCAACCAAAATGTACAAAAAGTATGTAAACTGAATATTACTCACCCCTTGTATAGTTAGTGTTTACTTTCTGGCGTGCAGTTTTCGAAATAATTTATCAGCTAACAGCATAATGGAGCATGATATATGTGTTTCATATTATTTGGTAGAAAACTGTATAGAGAAAATGTCGGTAGTGTTTAATATTGGAAATTTGTCTAGAGATGGCTCTAATATACTGAATTTCATCCTGTACTCAGATGAGTACAACGGGAGAGAATGGGTTAAGACTTTGCATTGCGCATACACTGAAAGGAGATGATATATACCGGGTGGCTACGGAAGTATTGCCTACGGAATATCTCAGTTATTGTATGAAGTAGGTTTGTGAAATTTGGAGCGTCGATATAATGACATAAGAGCTAGAATTTGAGCATATTGACATGTCGAAGTTAACTTCCGGTCTGACCGGAAGTAACATCAACTTTCTTATTTTAAATAGAAACCCAATTTTTTTTTCTTTTCGCTTTATTCAGCATTCAATTCCCTTTCTAATGACATATCACAAGTTGGTATCCAACCAGACACTAGATCAGAAAAAAATTATTATTGAAATTCACCGAGTAGGCCGTGGAAGCAAAATAAAAGCCAAAAATTGAAAAGTTGGCTATGGAAACCATACGTCACTTGATAACAGTTGCTACTACTGTGATATTTTATTTTCATTCGTCGGCGTTATAAAAAGCCGCCAAAAAAAATATTGGAAAAATTGGGAAAAAAACAATACCCTGTAGGTCCATAACTTAAATAGGAACATACAACTTTTTCTTGCCTGTTCTATTCAGCATAACCATTCCTTTCTGATGATATAATAGAAAGTAATTTTTTGAAATGAAATACCAAAAAATCCAATTATTATTATTCAAATAACAAAAAACAGATTTATCGAAAAAAAAAAAATTCAAATTGATAGGATTAAAGATAAAATAAATTCAAAACGAATGTTCGAAATGCATTCCCTCAGCGTCAATACATTTATTGACTCTGGTGATATTTTCATGTAAAACGTTTCTCAACATTTGGGGCGTGATATCTGGGAAAGCTCTACGAATTTTTACTTCATATCGCTCTAAATATAATCGTTCAGCGGCATAAGAATTTTTTATACATTCACCATAAATGAGAAGCATGTCAATTTGTTCGGTTCGTGAATAACGGGGCATTTTTTGAATATTTCACTAACTGATTTCGATTTCCAAACCCTTTTAAAATGGCAGAATCAAAAACACTACTTCGAACGTCAAAATAATATGGATAGCAGCGTTCGTGAGAGCTCTCGTTTCTTTTTTGTTTCATTCCAAAATACATCTTAATCAGCCTACTTGTTAATATTTTGGTTCGAATGATTATTGCAATGCAATGATTATTCTGAATAGCACAAACATCGTCCATAGGTAGATATGGACGATGGCACAGACCAAGTACGTTTATGTTCCTATTTAACCTAGAACCTACAGAATATAATTTATCATTCCACATTATTTTTAATGTTATTTTTGCGTATGGCGATAATCTGTTTTGTTATTTGAAGAATAATAATTGGATTTTTTAGTATTTCATTTCAAAAAATTATTTTCTATTATATCATTAGAAAGGAATGGTTACGCTGAATTTGTACAGGCAAGAAAAAGTTGTATGTTCCTATTTAAGTTATGGACCTACAGAGTATTGTTTTTTTCCCAATTTTTCCAATATTTTTTTGGCGGCTTTTTATAACGCCGACGAATGAAAATAAAATATCACAGTAGTAGCAACTGTTATCAAGTGACGAATGGTTTCCATAGCCAACTTTTCAATTTTTGGCTTTCATTTTGCTTCCACGGCCTACTCGGTGAATTTCAATAATAATTTTTTTCTGATCTAGTTTCTGGTTAGATACCAACTTGTGATATGTCATTAGAAAGGGAATTGAATGCTGAATAAAGCGAAAAGAAAAAAAAATTGGGTTTCTATTTAAAATAAGAAAGTTGATGTTACTTCCGGTCAGACCGGAAGTTAACTTCGACATGTCAATATGCTCAAATTCTAGCTCTTATGTCATTATATCGACGCTCCAAATTTCACAAACCTACTTCATACAATAACTGAGATATTCCGTAGGCAATACTTCCGTAGCCACCCGGTATATATATATTTCTTAAAGGCTGTTTGTTCTTCATCAAACTAAAAATGGAATTTTTGGATTCATTTACTTATCTGGCTACTATTAGCTGATATTATCATTGAGATGGATCAGTTATGTGCGAATGGATGTGCTCCTGAAGGAATTAACTTATTAAAAATGAGACCAAGGCAATCATTGCCAAGCATCTCCTATTGGAGGTAGATGACATTATATTAAATGAAAATTAACAATTTCTCCCCTTATTTGCTATTTAACAAGAAATTCTCAAGATTATAATATTTTACATTTTTAACGATGCGAACAATAAATATTTCGCTTCAAGAAATTACAGCCAATTGAAAACACAAAAAAATGTTTCTACCAAGTTTCTTAAAATAATTAAAATTAAAAACAAAAAAAAATATACTGTTGAAACATGAGTAATTTTAAACGTAAGTACACAATTTTTGTTTTGAATTTTTTTCGATAGGATGCATATTTTAGTTTAAAAACTTTGAAAAAAAAACATTATCTAACTCTCAAAACGTATATTTAGCTACCGCCAGCCCCCTTCTGTCACTTATGATCTACCATGCATACATTTTTCGACCATCCACATACTGCTAAGAATTTTTTTTTGTTTTGAAAATTATTGGCACTGGTCTATCTATGTTATTTACTAAAATTATTCCTTAGGTCAACATCGAAATAGAAGACGTGAACGACAACGCCCCCGAGTTCGAATCCTCCACGGTCCGCATCTCAGTTCCCGAAAATGTCGAAATAGGCCTACCTCTTTACTCGGCTCACGCCAACGACAAGGATTCGGACAAAAACGGCGTTGTTCACTACAGAATTGCCAACAACGCTTACGGAGGCCTATTCAAAGTCGATGCCAAATTGGGCGATCTAACAATTACAAGACATTTAGATTATGAAACGACCCAGCGACACACTCTGGTCATTACTGCTACCGATATGGGCATTCCTGCACTATCTGCCAACCTGACGGTCTTCGTCGAGGTACAGGATGTTAACGACAATCCACCAGTTTTCGAGAGGAATGAGTATTCACTCAGCGTGCTGGAGTCTTTACCGGCCAATACACAGGTGAGTTTTTATTAATTTCATATTATCTAATTTTCTCTACTACCGTACAAAGCCCAAATCAAATATCTGCTAGAGATATTTTTCATTACGTATCAGATTTTTCCCCAAAAGATGAATAATGAAATGGGAGTTCGGCGAGTAAAAATACTTTCTTGAGCCAATTAAGTGTGTTTTTTCAACAAACTCTTTTGATAATTAATTTTTATCGACATTCTATGGGCCGCGGTGGTGTGCGGGTTGAGTTCTCGCCTCATAAGCCAAAGAACGTGAATTCGAATCTCAGCATTGCCACCGGTCTCGTGCATGGCATCACACGTATTAAAAGGTAAGGGCTACGTCTTCCCCTAGCTCGCACAAGTCTCTGACTTCTGAGGGTTGCACATAGGGGTGCAACCGGTTGACGGATATAACAATTTGAACAACAAAAAACAATTTTATCAAAACGCATCAAAACTATGAGTTCAACCTTTGGAAAATAATACATACTATTCATGGAATGGAAAATTTCACAGGATATTTCAGATATACAAGGTGCCCCAAAGCTCAACGTCACCCATTGGAGGGCTGATAAGTCATGACTGACCAGAATATCAAAATATGACCTCAGTAAAATATTGATAGTTTTGGAGATATTCGCACTTTTATGAATTTCGTGAAAATCGAAACCTTCGAAACCTTTGATCAGTTTTTCGAGTGTCGCAATTCGAAATGAACTCTTTGAAGAAAAAAAAAACACTTGCCCGATTCACGAGTTAATTCCTTTCATTAGCTTCTTAGACTCTCCATACTGTAAACAAAATCAATGAGATAATCTGGCAAGTTATTTAAAAAAATGGCTCATTCAGTGTAGTTGTTGACGCATGATATAATATTCACCATTTTCCACTTTGACAGACATTAAACTGACAAAACTGAAAACTTCGAAGCAAACAGCATTTGATTATGAATAATTTATCGTTAACATTTTTGGCTCACACTGTACTTAATTCGAATCGAGTAATAAAAACTGTCAATGTTGTACATAATTTCATTTGTTACGTTCGTTTTTTGACAGTTGTTCTCGCAAGCGTCTTTAAGCTAGTTTGTACAGCCAATCAAGAAAATGCCTTTCAAATTCACTCCAAATGAGTATATTGATATGTTATTAATTTTGGGTGAATGCCGTAAAAATTCCCGAAATGCCGTCAATTTACACCAACAGCGTTTTCCCAATCGGTGACTTCCTGATAATAGGTACCACATTTTCTTATGATGGGAACAAAACGAACAGGATAATTCCAGGAAAAAGTGAACAAGTTCAACATGCTGCTCCAGCGCGAATGGAGGAAATGTGTATTAATGTATTTAACACATGCTGACTGGATGTAATCATCTGGAATTCGTACAGAATGAACTTCAATGATTGCTATGTAATCACCACAAAATCACCACATTGTACTTCGATCAATAATTTCCAGATAGGTAGAGAACAGAGGTCCTATAAGGTGGCCTGCACGTTTGCCAGATCTGACACCGTTAGATTTGTTCCTATGAACATTTTTACGATCGTTGATTGACTATCATATCAGAAAACTATATCTGAATATTCGGTGTGTTTCTGATTTGAATGATTGGTTCACCTTTTCTATAAAATGGACAGTTTTTCATACAGGCTCAGTCCAAAAAGCATTTATTTGGAAATTTGTCATATACACCGGGCGACCCGAGGTGAGGTACGCCCCCCAATTTTTCTATAGTTTTAAAGATGTAGGTTTTCAAATTTGGTACGTCGATACTCAAATACGCATATTTTGACTGCATTTCCGAAAATTCACCATTTCCTGTTTAACCAGAAGTGACCCCAAACTTTTTTTTTCAAATGACACTTTGTACAATGTTTTTCATTATCTGGAAGAACACGCAATTTGTGATAACACTGTTCTTCAAAAGTATTGAAAATACGGGATGTTTCATTATGAGTGTTCTCAAAATTGAATATTCTTAAACAGATGCGGCTTGAACCTACCAAAGCTTAGCAAAAAATCAAATATTTTCATTCGAGTAATCTAATAATTTAAAGTTTGGGGTCACTTCCGGTTGAACCGGAAGTGGTGAATTTTCGGTAATGGAGTCAAAATATGCGTATTTGAGTACGATGTACCAAATTTGAAACCTGTATCTTCAAAACAATAGAAAAATTGGGGGGCGTACCTCACCTCGTGGTCACCCGGTATATATATAGGTACATAGGTGTTCAAAATATGCCCAAATCAAATAGGCTATGAAAAAATGCCTAATGATCCTTCTCTAATCGCACACAGTTTATATTTGGATAGTCTACAAAAGTGCCAACAGTTTCAAAAGGTATTCTTAAAATAAAAAGATATTGAAACGATATAATAAATTTTCGATTTTTCCGGTACAAATACAGGACTTACGAAGCTAGATAAGAGTTTTTTGATTCATATATTTGGCCTTTACAAACCGCTACTTTTCCGCAATTCGAGAACCCCTGTATCTCTTACTGTTACTGAGATCTCAATGCATAGACTCGATTTTTGAATAGCCCTGTCTGAATATTGATGAACTGTAAAAATAATAAAAGAACAATTGATACTTATTTGAATATGTTTTTGTGGCATTTTTTGACCATTGCAACATTTTCAACAAGGTTCCAGTTAAAACACAGTGCTGCCAATTTCAAATGATTTCCATTCTATCTTATATTTGAATTTTCAGGAGTAATTTAGTTTTTCCGGCATTGGCAGCACCAATATTCGCATTAGAAAAAATCCTTTATAATCAGCGATGAATAAAAGAAAAATGCTGCCAGTTAAGCGACCTTGAATATCTGCTTGAGCTACCTATACATTTTACTGAAAAACCAATTTATATTATGCTCCAACGATCTAGTAATTCGAGCGTAACTTTTAGACAGAAATCGCATTTCGCATCGTACTCCTTTGATGTTTCGAAGTAATTTGTTTCGTATACAACAAAAAGTGAGCTTAAAATAATTCATTCCCTTGTCATGATGATACTTCCTCAATGAATCTCATTTTAAAATACATTGTTTCATTACGTTATACCGGGTGATAAAACAAAAGACATGTAGCAGCCAGTAGTTTTTAATTTGAAGGGATACACATTTAAAATGTAATCAATGTTGTAATGTTCTAACTTCGTTAAGAAATAACTATTTAATCAAATGGAAACATGTTTTTTATTTCATGTATTGACAACATCAAAATTATATTATTTATATCTATAACAACCCCTTTCTTTTCCTATTTTCCACGGCTGATCATATTGATGATTCCCAACACTTCTTCCCCATCAATCCTTATGATTGATAGTATCTAGCAGGCATCTTCTTTTTTCGTGATGATCTTCTCAGCATCGTCGATTCGTTCAAGGTTTGTACTATTTCAGACGTTGAAGGTATTTCATCATTTGGCTTAGGTGTCGGAAGAGGAAGTACTTCTTCATGATTTGGAGTATTCTCTTCGATGTTAGGTGCTGGTAAAAATGATTCTGCCACAGTAGTTTGCATTTATGGAACATTAGCCTTCTTTAAAACTTGATCAATATGCCTTTTTACTAGGTTTCCTTGTTCATTTCGTATTGTCAAACTTCTTGGACCATCTACTTCTTGTATGATGCCTGGTACCCATTTATTGTCACTTGAAGTATAGTCTCTATATATTATGTTTTCTCCTTTCACTATAATTCTTGTCGGGGATGTTTTCTGTTGAACAATCCTGTCCAAAACAGTATTCTGTTTCTTATGAACGTTCAATGGATATGCTCCTGGATGAATGAGATCTAGTACTGATCTTATTTTCCTTCCCATCAAAAGATTGCATGGAGATTTTTCAGTTGTCGTACTCGGTGTTATCCTCAGCATGAAAAGCAGATTTGAAAGTTGATGATTGAAATTTTTTCTAGGATCAAATTTGTATAAATTTTATTTCAAAGTCTTGACCAATCTTTCAGCTTGTCCATTCGTAGCTGGGTAGTATGGAGCAGAACAAATATGACGAATTCCATTCTTCTTCAGAAAATCTTCAAACTCTTCAGATGTGAAACATCTGTCATTATCTGAAACAATGGTGACTGGCAATCCATGTGTAGAAAACAATCTTCTTAAAATATCTATCACTGCCTTTGAAGATGTGGACTGAACTACTAAAATTTCCGGCCACTTGGAAAATGCATCTATGAGGATGAAAAACATTCTTCCATCGATTGGTCCGGCGGAATCGATGTGGAGTCTTTGCCAAGGTCCATCTGGATATCTCCATGGTAAAACTGGTGCACTAGCTGGCATTTCGGCTATTTTGACAAGTTCTGCAACATCTGACTAGTTCTTCTATGTGGAAGTCAATTTTTGGCCACCAAATATAACTTCGTGCCAATGCTTTGGTACGATTGATGCCAAGGTGAATCTGGTGAAACAGGCCCAGAACATCTTTTCTCATTTTATCAGGAACAACCACTCTGCTCCCTCTCAATAAGCAATCTCATTGAACTGACTTTTCTTGCCAATGTTGTTTGTAAATATGAAAATCTTTCGAATTTTCATTGAAGTTCCAGCCATTTTTGAGCGAACTGGTTACTTTTGAAATGACTGGATCAGTTTCGGATAATTTTGCAATTTTTTCTGCAGAAATAAACTTATCTTCAGATTCTATCAACAATACTTCTGCAGGTTCTGGAATATCAGTCTCTACGGTCGGAAGTGGCAGTCTACTTAAACCATCAACATTACCATGATGTTTGCCTGGCCTATAAACGATTTTGTATTGGTAGGAGTTAAGAATCAGGGACCATCTCAACAATCTGGTCGGAATAATGTCAGGTATCTGTTTTTCTTGGTTGAAAAGACCAATCAGAGGTTTATGGTCAGTAAACAATGTGAAAAAACGACCTGCTAAGTACTGGTGGAACTTCTTAACAGCAAATACCAATGATAAAGCTTCTTTGTCTACTTGAGAATAGTTCCTTTCATTCTTCAGCAGCGTACGGGATGCGTAGGCTATAGGCACCTTGGTTCCATCATCTAGCTGATGAGACAACACTGCACCAATACCATATTGTGAGGCATCTCCCGCTACAATCAAAGGAAAATCCGGGGAGTAGTGTACTAAAACGGAATCTGAGCTCAAAAAGTTTTTTGCTGCTTTGAAACTGGCTTCTCCTCGTTCAGTCCATGTAAATTTTACGTTTTTCTGTAGTAAATTGTGTAATGGATGCAATAATGTCGATTTATTTTCCATGAATCTTTCATAAAAGTTCGAACCCAAAAAAGCCTGGAGTTGTTCTTTATTTTCTGGAGAAGGTGCTTTCTGGATAGCCTGGATTTTTTCTTCAGTTGGATGGAACCGGAGTAATCGATTTTGAAACCAAGATTAATGATTTCTTCGACAGCAAAGTGACATTTTTCAACCTTTGAATGTAGTCCCTGGTCTTGAATTCTCATCAACACTTGATTTACTCTGAACCAATGTTCTTCATTGGATGATCCTGTTATGAGTATATCATCAAGGTAAACAACAGTTCCTGGAATATCAATTAGGAGTGATTCCATAATCCGCTGGAAAATTGAAGGAGACGAGCTACTCCAAATGGTAATCTGGTCACCTTGAATAATCCTCGATGAGTATTTAGTGTCAGATATTTTGACGTATTTTCTGTCACCCGAACCTGGGTGTAAGCTCGATCCAAATCCAATTTCGTGAAAATTTGTCCACCAGCAAGCTTTGAAAACACCTCTGTATTCGTGGGCAAGGGAAAAACTTCACTGATAACAACCTGGTTGATTCTTCTATAATCACTGCAAAGTCGAATTCTTCTATCACTTTTCAACACAGGTACCACTGGTGATGCCCATTCCGAATACTTGACTGGTTCCAATACTCCTTCTTTCACCAAGAGATGTATTTTATTTTCCACTTTTTAGTGTTGGGAATCATCAATATGATCAGCCGTGGAAAATAGGAAAAGAAAGGGGTTGTTATAGATATAAATAATATAATTTTGATGTTGTCAATACATGAAATAAAAAACATGTCTCCAGTTGATTAAATAGTTATTTCTTAACGAAGTTAGAACATTACAAATGTCAACGTTTTTTTCCGAATAACTACAATTCTTTTCATCCACCAGTTTGACCTATAGTATCCCCAAATGAATTTGCAATATCTCTTGCATCCCCTAAATATTAACATCTACCTTTTCGTTTTAACAGTCAATATAATCCAATTATTTTTAACTTCAACATTTTATCTAGACCTACTAGTCAAAATAATACTGAAAATACATATAAGTACTTATAGGCTTGTGAATTGAAGTAGGCAAAACATGGCAGAACTGAAAAACAGACCATCAAATTCAGATTAAGAGCTACTTCATGTTTTTCAATAAAATGTAATTCAAAAGTCAACTACATGAATAACGAATACCAATTCTTAATGATACATATGCTTGAATAGTTTTAAGGTAAATAGAATAGGCTAGAGAAATGTACACACAGACAAAAAATATCACTAATCATCAAATTTTATATTTAAACCCACAAGTAAGAACTTTTTACAAAATACAAAAAATAAACGAGTTAATAACCGCTAAAAAAAATTATAAACGACTATTAAAATTCGAGTATATACAGTTCGACCATTTTATCTTTACCCATGCGTCATCAATTTATGATCGAAGAAATCACACATCCTCTATCGAACATCTCTTTCTAACAACCGCTATGAGCGATTCAAAATTCGTTTATATTTGTTTTCTAATCTAAGAATTATGGTATTGTGATGATGACGCACGGGTAAAGATAAAAACAATCGAACTGTACATTGGGATCTCGGTATCGGTGAAAAAATTGAGTTGTGGTTTTACGGGAGAAAAACAAAAATAAAAAAGCTGGTCTAGTTCTTTCTGTTCTGGATAATATCAATTTTTTCGACGTAAAAGGATTTTCGAAAGTTTTATTCGTAATAATAAGGCATGTAATGTTCAAGGCAGTTCTTTTTTCATGGCCTCAATAGAATTCTTAAGTTAACTACATTGAGTTTAACATAATTTCCGAATTATCAGTTACAAAACCGTCCCCCTACCTTTCTAATATAAATATATAATCAAACGGTTATTATTGCCATGAACTGCTGAATCTACAGTTACTGGTGTTGTCTTATCGGATTCCATTCAACTGTTTGCAAGTTAAAATATTCCTAATTCCTACAGAATTTACAAACAAATCATATTCTCAGACATAATCTCGTAGAAAACTGATTCATCACTTGTGTTGTGAGAACTTTTGAGTTAAAATCATAGACCCGTAGACTATAATACGGCAAATTTCTTTTTATCTCCCGGATATTTGCATAAAGCTGCATCAAAGCCGTGAAAACAAACAATGGACCATTGTTTCTGAACGCCTGATGGTATACTTGCTATTTTTCCTTATTGATATTTTTCATCGGTGGATAATAAGATGTATGGTAACGAGAAGTTTCCGACAATCATCACTGCTGAGTTTTGAAGTATGAAGAACAGTTTAGATTGAAGAAGAATGTTTCAGAGTGTTTTCTCCTCTTTATAGAAATATCAATACTGATGTTAATTATGGCAATGAAAGCAGTTTGTTTTTCCAGAGTATAATGTAACATTTTGAATTAGTTAGAATTATATTGAAGTTTAATTTTTTTTTAACAAAAACTCTTGGCACTATTTGAAGCTTCCACCAGTTTTTAGTTGTTTCAAGCCGTAGACACAATGGAAATTTTATGTAATAAGTTTTAAGTTTTGGGTTTTTGGATATCAATTTTACAAATAAATCAAGATGCAAAACAGTACTAAAAAATGATGCTTGAATTTTATCAACAAAACTGTTTATGGGGCGCGATCAGAATAATAATGGCAATGACAGATTCGCGTTAAAAAAATATCCAAATTTATGAAAATTGGAACTAAAAACATAAAACTTCTATTGTGTTTCAGCTTTTAAAATAGTTAAGGCTTGGATGACTGAAACTTCAGATTTCGATAATTAAGGCCTTTATAATTCCCTTGATACATCAATAACAATAGTTTGAAAATATGATATTACTGTATTTTAATATCAACCTTGGATTTTCTCACATCAGTTATGTTTCAAAACGCTGAAAAAGTATTCTTATTTCACATTATCAAACAGATAGACAAACTGTTGAACAAATCGCTCTATTTTTGTGTCATAATAATGGTTTACTGTAAGTTGCAATAGTGAGTGTTCTATGTTTCATTGATCACTTTTTCATTAGCGTTACCCAAAATCGTCTAGAAGAGGCAAACTGTTGTTTGGCTCTATTATCACATACCATATCAATTCCTGATGAGCATATTCACTATTTGATAATTTTTGGGTAATTATTTTCTTGCAGCAGATGATGCCTTAATAATTTTCTCGTCGGTAGAGCGAATCCACTGAGTCCCCTTGTATCGGTGTTAGAGGTAGTGGATTTTCTCAAGAGCTATGACTCATACCGTAGCAGAGGACAAATTGACGTATCGGCAATGAGTGTGAGTGAGAGATATTTTCAACGTCATAGCTCTTAAGAAAATCCACTACCTCTACACCTTGTACTTTGACAAAATTGAAAATTCAAATCCTGCCGTTATCCAAACCAATATTGCTGAGGGGAATTTGCAAAATCTTTGATCACAAAAGAGACTTAACAAATCATATTTTTCACAACGGAGACTTTAGTTCTCCAAAACAAATATGATCACTGAAGGGTTTTGCCTCCGAAAATGGTGATTATTTCTCTTGTATTTACCGTCTTAAATACAATTAACTGTTATTTATAGCATATCTTCAATATGCCACTCCATATTTTAATCTCATTAGCAGATGAACTGAACTTCATCGTATGACAGTATTAACAGCAGGGCGATTCCAGATCCTTGTGGTATACCACGAGTCTCCTGTTGAATATGTTCTTTATTCTCAAAGCTGACAAGCTTGGTTTCTGATGAATGGAATTTGGGCTTGGCAGTTTGTTATATCTGATCATGGAATGAGGGTAATCTTGAAAACAAATCGTCTTACTCCCATGAAAACTATGCTCAATTGTTTGAATTGGTTGTCAGTTAAAAGTAGAATCAACTATTTCATAATGGGAAATTCTAGTATTCAAAATAGTAAACGGTTATGGCACCAGAATATTTTGAACGGTACCCCAACTTGAACAAAAATATTCATAATTATAATACCAGAAATTTGAATAATATATAAACAGAACTGCATTCAAAAGTACCGTGAACTTGTTATTTTAGGGTTTCCACAAATTCAACGAATTACCTGATTAAAATCCACCTTGGATGATTTCAAAGCTGCACTTTTTAAAAATAAATAGACTCATAAAAGCGAATACGGCAAACATAATCTTAAAAGATAAGGCAAGTTAAAACTGTTGAATGGCGATAGATCTATGAGTACCTGCATACTTTATTGTTTTTATTATTTATTGTATTTAATCATGTGATTTACCTATTATATTGCTTGACATCCAAGCTTTATATTTTCAATTTGGTAATAACATAATTTTACTGATTGATTTTTTTATTATCTGCATTTAATAATTTTTTTTTAACTCCTTTTCTCATTGTTTTTATATATATTTATTTCATGGTGTTTTTTTTATTTACTATTCATATGTTATTTGTGAATTAGGTTTCCTTTTTCAAATGAAGATATTATTATTATTTTGCGATCTAAAAAAAATCAACCCACTCAATATTCTAATGGGCAGTCCCACCCAAAATTTTCATCAAAAGCTATTTTAAACAGTTCATATTCCAACTATCTGGTTCCTAACCTCAAAATTCACTTATTGACCTAATTTGACTTGACTGACTAAGTTTCTTTACATCACTGTGCTCGTCTCTTTCGCTCAAATTCAATTTTAATCTATTCAAGTAACATCGGTAATAGCAATTCATTATGTAATGCAAGTTATGATTATGATGATATCGTTATCACTATCATCTACCTATGGTTTACGTAAGCAACTCTGCTTTTGGTGTGATTTCCAATTTATTATTTATCACTAGCAGATAATACAAAATTTCGATGAAATTTGTCGAAATCATAATCAAGTTTGATTTTCCTTTCAATGGCATACTAGAAAGGTATATTTTAATGAACGTCTAGAGGCAGTCAAAAGCCAACATTCTCCGAAGACCAGCAACTCTGGGAATCCATAGGCTGCGTGAAATAACACTTTGAGACTATACTCATTCTTTTTTCTAATATGAGACACAAACATTTCCAGAAGTCAATTTTCCTTTCACTGATCTTTAGTTGATAGGATTATAGCGAATATGTTTGTTTCAGATTCTCCAACTAACAGCTGTAGACGCAGATACAGGCAACAATGCCAGACTCACCTACAGACTGCTCTCGTCAAACGTATCCGCAGACTCGGACAACCAGGAAATCTTCGGAATATTCCCCAACAGTGGATGGCTGTATCTTCGCGGGAACCTGGACAGGGAATCGAAGGACAGATACATTCTCATGGTAGCGGCCACTGACAACGGGACCCCTTCTGAGACGGCCACCACCAGAGTGCTCGTGGATATCATGGATGCCAACGATAACGATCCTGTTTTCACGAAGGAATTTTACGAGTTCAGCATCGAAGAAAATTTGAGGAGGGGAACTAATGTGGGAAAGGTGTTGGCGACAGATGCGGATATTGGCGAGAACGCTGCTATCAGATACAGCTTGATTCCAAACAATGGTAGTTTTCAGATTAACGAAATTACAGGTAAGTTTCCTTTGTACTTATGATGAACTGATACAACTACTGTCAAATCTGAAGAGTGCCTATGACCTCTTTCCCTTAAAGTAAAACACGATGGGGTGAGTTATACCACAGATTAAATAGATTCAGATAGTTTCAAACAGAACATAGGAAACTAAACAAAAGTAAATAAGAAAGAGAAAGTAATGATAAAAAGAGAGAGAGATAATGAAGCCACGACCACTAATAAGCACCAAGTTCATCAAAACATTATTTTTAATATGGTATACTCATCCCAATTTACTATCAGAATTTGGACAATCTTGAGTTCAGATATGGAGAAATCGAAAACAAATCAACAACTCCGATGATGAAAAACCGTCTGGGTCTCGCTGATGGTATGAGATCTTGATAAGATCGTTCGTATCCTAAGGAATAACATTTTGGTGGGGTTCAACTTCGTAGAAGAAAAAAAATTAAAAAGATTGGAAGTTCCAGGAATATTAGGCATATAAACATTAGCACAGAATACCTATTTAACAATAAAAAAAAGCATGAAAACGCAAAGCAAATGACAATAATTCCTGCCTGTCGTGGGCTTTGAAAATTACTTGACACAATCAAGAAATACAAAAACGATCGAAAACCTAAAATACATGCATGAATCATAAATACAAACACACTTGGAATAAAAATAGAAATCTTCTGTTCTGTTGTTGCTCCTGTGTACTTCATTTGGCTGGGAATGATCATCTGTAGACATGCATGTTTCGAGATTTTGCCTCTCATAGGATGATCTACTGTTTAATCACAAGATACGATTTGCAATTGGGTCTTCTTGGAAGAACGTTCCACAGATATCTGTCCAGATGGAGTTCAACGTCCTTCGTGGTATTAGCCAGGAAAGTAGTTGTTTTCTGACAGATGTGATGTGATTCTCTTCGGCACCTATTTTCGAGTTTTGTTCGAAATGATACAGTTAACTCCTGAAGTCTGTGCTTTTCGATGAGTGTAGTTCTTAATTTCCCGGGTGGCGCTGCGACCAACTCAGTTGTGGTTCGCAGCTTCATCCGTGGGGAAGTATCAGTTGAACAGTTGTTTATTATTCATTTGACATGGACAGGACAATAATAATGTTGTCCGACCAACTGATGAGAGGCAAGTCTTTGAAACATGCATGTCTGCAGGTAGTTATTCCCAGCCAAATGAAGGATAATCTGTTTTATTACAAGATACAAGATACGCACTTGCAATTGGGTCTTCTTGGAAGAACTCTTCCACTTGGTGGAAACATGTGGAGAGAAAAGTTACTTCGACTTTGTTGATTTTATTCGTTTCAAAAGTCAATCATTTTATAATCGAGAAAACTCAAATATTATAAGATAAAACTTTCAAAAACTGCTAAAATTTGTTAAAATAATAACTGTCAAAACAAATGTTTTGCATAAAACAGTTTTGTTAGGAGCTTTCGTGCGATCATTCAAAGAAGTCTATTTCACGAACTTTTCAAACTTATCATCATTATTAAGTTTTATTTAAGTTTGAAAATGTGACATGTGAGCATGTTATATTCGCGTGAAATATTTTTCAATAGCGTGCATTCCAATACTTGGTGTTATTCAATACCAAGACTAATCGGATAGTTTTATAACCAAAACCACTTCGTTACGTTTAATTTGTTGACCATAGTTAGTTATATCCCATTTCATCTCATTTTATGACTGTCAACCTCATCAACTAGTTTTGATTGCAGGATTATTACGTACCACTCGAAATCAATTATTGTTGAATGTAAAAATACAACTGATATTTTTAACGAAAATTCTCCGTTCTGAACCTGTATGTTTTTCATTCTCATGGTTGAAATAACTTCTCGTATGCTGTTTTACCTGACACACTATTTCATCAGTTTGTTAATTGTAAATTCGTGTAGTCTTTCTTGACAAACCAACAGCCTACAACATTTGATACCATAATTTTACCGCGGTAAATGAAATGCAAACAATATTTATCCTTTATAATAATATGCCGACAATATTGTTTGCCAAGTAAAAACGCGGTCGCATTTTCTCTTCGGAAATATTTGTTTTGCTCACTCAATGGTTAGCTTTGGTTGTGGGTTTTGTAATACGAGAAAAATCAACTCAATCAGAAAAATATGCACTTTTTGAGTGTTTGTCACAGGATATTATTGGTTTTTATATCTAATATTGATCAACCTTCATCTGAAAAGTATACAATAAGCCACCTTTGTTTCGATAGAGAGAATATTGACATGTTGCTATCATTATAGAATCAGAAATCGATACGGCACGTCAACCAAATCTATAAAAATTAAATGAAGATGAACAAGTAAAAACATATTCCATCGTAATGTAATTGCAAATATATGGTACTGATGTTTCTTCAAAAAACTGTTTTGTGTTGCTACTGTGGCGTTAGAGCTAGTCATTGCCTAAATCAGTAACCTCAGACAAATTTGAGCAAGAAGTGAAGGAATAGAATAAAAGCAGTATGAAACTTGGCAGGTGACTTCTTGACATCATGTAGAGTTGAAAAAAAAATTGTACGCCAAAAAATTCCGACTTCGAGTAAAAAAATATTTTTGAGGATTTCTCATTGAGAGGGCTATTGGAAAATGACCTTCTTAGATTAAAATTCTCTACAAATCACTTCTGGGATACATTTTTTTTCAGGATATTTTGGAGTTTGCTTCGATATTCCACATATATGAGGATCTATTGATATCTAGTTAGCCTAGACCAGTTTCCTGCATAAACAAAATATTGCGTTATCATAGCAACGAACTTATTAGAAGTGTCAGTGTAAAGTTTGACGTCAAAAAAGTGAACCAGAGTTACGCAATAAATTAAAATAAAAAATATGTCCACCAAAATTATGAAAATCGAAAAATTGGAGTATCGAGCCATCATCAAGTACCTGTATTTAAAAGGGTTAAGAGGTAAGCAGAGGTAAGAGGTAAGCAGATTTACGAAGATATATAATACCCTTGGTGATCAATGTCCTTCGTATGCGACCGTGAAAAATTGGACTGCAAGCTTCAAAAGAGGTAAATTTTCCATTGAAAATGATGACCGATCGGGAAGGCCAGTTTCTGTGTCAGTCCCCGAAAATATCGATGCAGTTCATGACATGATTTTAACAGACCGTCGAATTGGTCTAAAACGGATATCTGAAGCACTGAATATTTCATACGAATGCGTTCATCATATAGTTCACGTCAATATGGACATGAGAAAAATTGCTGCAAAATGGATTCCCAAATATTTGAATGTTGACCAGAAGCGTGCAAGGGTAGTAGCATCGCGTTCGATCTGTGCTCGATTTGAAAACGATGTAGACTTCTCAAACCGAATTGTTACTATGGGTACATTTCTACGATCCAGAAACAAAGCAACAATCGATGGAATGGTGACACTCCGATTCTCCAAGACCTAAGAAGTTTCGTGTCCAAAAATTTGCTGGAAAAGTTCTTGCTTCAGTTTTTTGGGATTGCCATGGAGTAATCATGATTGATTTCTTGGATAAGGGTAGAACAATAACTGGAGATTACTATTCGACATTACTGACCATTCTACAGGAAAAAATTAAAGAGTAAAGACGCGGAAAGCTATCCAAAGGTGTTTTTTTTTGCAGGACAACGCCCCTGCACACAAATCTCATGTTGCCATGCAAAAAATTTGTGATTTAGGCTTTGAATTACTAGAACACTCCCCTTATTCACCAGATTTGGCTCCGTCCGACTATAATCTCTTTCCTCAACTGAAAAAAAAATTGAAAGGTCGTACATTTTTTTCCACCGAGAACGTAATAAAAGCTGTGGAGGTCTGGTTTGCAGAGCAAGAAGAATTTTTTTTTAAATGTCTAGAGACGTTGCAGGTTCGCTGTAATAAATGTATCCAATTAAGAAGAGAATATGTTGAGTAATAAAATATTTCGACATTGAAATTTTGTTCGGTTCCATAGTAGTCTAAGAATTTTTCAATATATCCTCGTACTACACAATTACTGTTTTCAAAAAATAGTTTATTTTTGTACGAAACTGATATCCTTTGTAACGGAACGTCAAACGCCACTAACGAAAATAACTTAAATTGATTTAATCAAACTATATAAACTTCATGCTATATAGGTACTTACTTTTTTTATGACATGCATAATGAATTTATATTGTGCAGAAGAATTTTATGTTATTAGAAACTAGACGAATGTTTATTCTTCCATATAGCTTCTAAACCGTACAAGTAAATGAAAAACTCTAAGAGAAAAAATATGGAAAGTAGAAAAATACCGAATACTTCTTTTTCAGAATATGTCAGTGTCAGAGAACTTATTGTTGTCGAAAATTTCGAAGTAAACTCCAAAAAACCTTGAAAATAAATTATTTTGTTCACCCTGTAGTTTGAAAATTAAGCTGTTTAAGTCATTTGTTTATATGAAGTTCCTGAAATCTCTCGAAGAATCAGCCCTCGAAGTTTGTCCACGTACTTAAATTTGGAAAAACGTATACTTGATTTCATAAATGAAACATATGGTTTTGATGAAAATCAATTCAAATTTCAAGAAAACGGTGGTTTACTCAATTAGCAGCATTATATGTAATTGATGAAATTCGGAAAGGGATTGACAAAGGAAAATACGTGGTTACAATGTTCATGGACCTCAAAAAGGCTTTTGATACCTTTGGTCACTTAACACTTCTGAAACATCTGGCGTCTACTGGAATTGGAGACATAGTAAATGGTCTTCTTAGATTATATCTCTCAAACTGAACAATCAGTACCAAATCTTTTAACTTTGAAACTGACAAGCTATTCATAAATAATTAACTTTTTATTGACTATGTATTCAAAATATTTCCAGAATAGATATAGAAGGTAAATACACCTGCAAACAATACAGTGATTTTATATGAGACCTCCGATTTCTTTATTTTAAAAACGAAAAAATATGGAAGGTGGCTCTATTCTAATCTTTCATCATTAAATAATACAAATGAATCTGAGTACATCATTTTCCACAAAATGAATGATCCAAAAATTATTCTCTATTTGAAAATAAAAAAATAATATTTCAAAGCAAACTTCGCAGATGTCTAGGAATAAGGATTATAGAAATTTTGAACTGGAACAAATATATTGAAGTGCTTCTGAGATTCTCTATTTATGAGGGCCCCGAGATGTCCCAAACTGAATTCAGAAACTGCAAAAATCATTGTTCATTCTGATATTCTAAGTAGAATTACCTATCTCATAAAAAAAGAAACTTCAAAAATGTCATTCAATATCGTGAATAAAAACTAATGAAGTTTTAAATCAAACTTCATACAAACTAGAACTTCTGAAACACATGGTTATCATATTAGGTAACAAAACTTGTTCCATATTGACCCTTTCAGTTCAATTTTTAGACAAAAAAAGTTTGCACATTCAGCTCTGTCAAATTTCAATAGATTGCCGACTAGTATCAAGAATTCTAGTCTTATCATATGAATCGATTGAGAAAGAAAATGCTTTAAAAGCCTCCTCTTTACTTAGAATTACCATATGTGTATCACTTTTTTTATTATTCATTTTGTTTTCATTTTAAGTAAGATTAATATAGAACAATGATTGTTGAAATGCTTGATCAATTTTCGAAGAAGTTTTTACATTTCTATTGAGTTACCTTCAAAACATGTCATTAGAACGCTCCAACCTCTTCTTTAAGCGTCGAAAAACAAACAAACAAACAACAAAAGGAACCTATGAGATTGCATGGTTATTTCTACCTTAATGGGTGAATCCTGAGTAATTAGTGTTAATTAAACGTAACCCCGAATGGAACTCTTCTGAATCTTCAAATCCCATCTTCTCTCAAATTACACGCTCTTGACCAACTTTCAACATAAACATCTTCGTACACCACTGGGACTCTGTCCTCGAGTATTTTAGTTTGAAAAATTATTCCTGAATCGTTCTATAACAAAACCTGTGTGTACCGTTTCTAAGTCTATTCATTAAGGCACTGGTTAAAGTAAAATGAGTAGTAGTAACTAGCTAAGTGCATGGATAAAAAAACAACGCTGAGAATGAGAACACCGATAAGCAAAAGGACACTGAACTTAATCGCGAGGAAATAAAAGCGCCGATCTGACACGTTTGTCACGTATAAATCATATTTAGTATCTCACATGTATCGGATTAGTTCGAGGTATCGGAAGAGAACAAATGCCGGCCTTAATCGCATTACAGTCCATGAATCAAACTCTGAATGTGCCACTTGCATAGATGGTATAACTCAATTCCTGGTGCAAGTTGTAGACGGCGTTGGCCGGATCTTGAGAATGTGAATTGCAATAAGATTATGAAGTGGCCTTCACATGTTTTTTTTTTGAAAGAGCACGTAGGTAAATGATTTTGAAAAAACCCTGAGTATCACATATAAAAATGTGGTGTGGGTGTGGGGTTGAAGGTTTCCCGTGATTTCCTACAGGTAAAATGTGAATACGCCACCAAAAATCAGTAAGTCGCCCCGGAGCGCCACGGCAAATAATAATAATAGCCGTCCTCTACCCGTACAGGCTAAGCCTTTGGGTACACTCTATGGATGTTTAGTGTGAGTATTATTGTTATTACTTGGTGACTGTAACATTGACAGTCTAAAAGGAAATATTGATACATTAGTGCTGTATTATGGACGTAATTTAATCATACTTGATACCCGTTTTTCACGAACTAACAAGAAATAATGAGACAAATGAGTAATCGTGAAAGTATCAGTAGTATAGACTTTGTATTAACTGACATTCATAGCATCATTTTGAGTAACGTTCATCTTAGCTTATCATCGCTCACAAATACTTACGATATTTATAAATTTGGTAATATGTTCGATCTCTATCTGGTTCAGTTCAGAAGAAAACCTCCAACACGTGACAGAATTCCCAAAATTTTCACCATAAACAAAGATTGTGATGCTTTTTGGGAACAGTTTCATTGGTATTTCTATGCAGCATTTCCTAAATCTACAAGAATGAAAAATTATCAACAACGAACAAAATCAACTTTTACACTCCATTTAAAAGGAAATTTGATTATCTTAAGAACTTAACTCATCTGAAAAACAGGATGTCCCTAAAAATACCATCACTGCCTATAAGTAACCCAAGAAGGGTGTTGAAGATGAAACAAGTCTTGAAGTAATGAAATCATTTTATGAAAAAAGTGCAGAGTTCTAGTAATGAGACCAAAACTCTCAGGAATAATATTAAATAGCCTCAAAAAAATGAGAGAAAATATAATACTAAATCATAATGGGAATATAAGTAAGCAGTAGCAAAGTAGAAACCATATTAAGATTCAGATAGTATTACTCAATAGTAATTGATGTAAAAATCAAGGCTTATATCCTAGTTCAGAATAAATTATTACCTGCGTAAACATTTAAATCTGACAAAGTGCCAACATGGAATCAGAAGAGATCACATCACACTCTTCACAGAAACCACAACATTAAATTTATGCAGCAACTCATGATTTAATGAATGAATGAATTATTGCTGTTGGATTTTCTTCAGTAGAGCCTTCAATACCTTGAAATTTGAATTCGTACCTTAAAAACTATTATACATGAGTATTTGACGAAACGTTAATCTGGTCAGTATAATTTTCAATAAATTTCCAGGTGAAACAGAATTATATAAAGTTTCCAATAACAACTAATGGGACAACACAGGGCAGTGTTGTCGGACCACTGACATCTTTACTATATGTGAGTGATGTTCCCATCATTATAAGCAATGGTGAAATATATCTTTATACTTCCATCATTTTATTAAGTAATTTTTTTTCTAAAATTTGTTTTTCAGAAGAAAAGAAATTACTTGCAGTTTGTATGGTCCCATCACTTTTATTGTGACGAATATATTCAAATATGTTTTGTTTGTTTGACATACAAAAGTTTATATTCAAGAGTTCAGTTACTTTATGTTGAGATATTATTTTTCAAGGTTTCACCAACAGCACAACCACTGGATTTGATAAAACTTCTAGTAATCCCTCGAAATTCGAATAGTTCGTTGAAGAATGCATTCAATTCCAAACTAATCTTTTTTCTAGGATCGCCTCACTTACTTCACTTCTTGCGATACATATCGGCGTCTGTTGAAGAATATGCCATCGCCTTACACTTCCAATTGCTTCGATGATGACGTAATCACATGAATTTTCTTGGGCGATGAGTTAATTTTGAATTGACCGAATTCTAAGAATCGCATCGTAGGACCACAACGGTTTCGCCGGCCGCTATACTTGTATGCAGTGACGTAGGGTATTTTGCGACAATATCTAATACCCAATACATACAAGCAGATCATAACTGGACCATTAATCAATATATACAACTAGAAATTTACAGCATCTGTAGCATTCAACAAATTACCTTGTTTAGAAAATAGACGCGTTTATCCACTACAGATAAAAATACGTTCATTTCGAAGAAATCACAAGCAATTAACTCGTAGTACCAAAGTGTTGAGGTTCAACGGAGCATGCCAACCGTAAATTATCCCACAAAGAATTATTTACAATAATATTCATGCGAAGCTATCGTAAATTAGGAACGTGTTTGAGTTTTACGCTCAACTAGCCTAGAAACTCAATTTCGCAAGATGGATATCCTTTTCTGCTCTGGCTATTGGATGCAATAATGCAGATCTTTGAATTATCGATAAGTTCGAGACGAAACCTTTACGATATGACATCGAGTGAAGCATTGTTTCCTATCCTGGGAAGTAGTTAACAGAAATAGGTCCAGTTTCATTTTAATTAATTGTAATAAAATGTTTTTTTTTTGACCAGTCGATCCCCATTTGAAAAAATCAGCAATACCAATGAAAAATCCAATTCTACATAGCAGATACAAGTTGTGTTGTTTCCAAAATGTTACAGCCAAAATTAATGTTTTGGACTTAGACGTATCTAAAGTCCTTTGGATTCAAAAATTTATTTCGTAATAAAAAAAAATATTACAGAAAACCTCATTGTATCCAGAATGCCATATTGAAAGAATAAATGTGAAAATATACAAGAAGTACCATTTAAAAAAGTGTATGTCACTTCCGGTGAAACTGGAGACACCAGGTATATCATTTAAATAATCAAACAAACATGTAGTAAACAACCTGTGAGTGCTATTCTTCAATATTTCCTAATGAGTCCTTCATTATTATTGATGGATTTCAAGTAAAATAGCAGGTCTTCCGCAAATGAAGCCGATTTTTTCAATTGACAAATTCTTTGAAATAGATAATAATTCCGATGAAGACATATTCAAACTTATTCGGCATGAAGCGAGATTGGCAAATTTGGTTTTAGTGTTTGGAAAATCGAGACAAAAATGTAGAAATAACATTCCATTTGCATGCGAACTGCTGCCAATAGTGTGAAAATGATGAAAAAAAATTGTGAATTTTCAAAATGAAATGAACACTATTGGTGGGGAAAGACAAAAAACTAGTATTGAATCGATGAAATCATGAAAAAGACCGAATCATGAGAAAAAGCCCTGATATTATCAACTTACGAAATTTTATTACTAAAGATGAATAAATCTAGGAAAACTCCAATGTTCTATTCATTAGGTGGAACGAGAATGACCAATACTAATAGCCATTTTAATTCATCCTTCGGACTTATATGGAATTGTGGAACTTCCAGCTCAATTCATCTCGTAGTTATACTGATAGTTCTGTCCTGATTTGATTACTTTACCTAAACTTGTTGAAAAAGTAATGAAATCAAGATTATCTGCCTATATAGAAAAATATAATATACTCTTAGACAGAAAATATAGATTTCGACAAAGTATCTCTATGCAGAATGCAATTCTGGACTCGACAACAGAAATTATAATATCTATCTAAAGCTTTTGACACCGTTAGTCTACTAAATCACTCGAAAATATCGGCATAAGAGGAACCGTATTAAAAATGTTCAGTAGCTATTCGGATGATAGACAATTGAAAACTTTAAAAGCGAAATAGAATACGGTGTACCGCTGGAAACTATTTTTGGACCAATATTAATCAATATATATCTAAATGATTTATTCCTAATTCCAATCACGGGAATTTTTTTCACATAAGCCAATGACACCACTATCTTATATGAGCCACACCATTGAAAACGACAGTAGAACACGATCTTCTGAGTATTAAAAACTGATGAATATAGCGTTACTACGTGGTAGGAGATATCATCATGAAAAATGACAAATTAAACTTTCAATATTTTTACCACTTGTAATTGTAACACTAATGTTTCATCTTATTTCAACATCGTCAAAGTATATAGTTTGAGAATGTCAGTGCGTAGAGTTACTAAAGAGGTAACGCAAATTTCACGATTTTGTCCCACTTTTTCTGAAGAAATTCTTTCAACTTTTCATAATTGGATGTGCCCAGATCTTGATCATTATTCAGCACCATATGTCAGTCTGAAAAATAAGGACACTTTCGCAGTAAGAAGATGTTTGCTGCGTAGCATATAAGATTTAAGGGTAGATTCAAATTTTTTTGGATATTTCTGATAATAAATTCAATGTGAGCCTTGCCATTTCCGTAATATATGGTGGCGAGACAAAAATAAAAATAAAGTAATCGCTACATGATAATTTATTTATATTGATGGCACGCTGCGCCATCTCTGAGAGAGTAGAGCAACTCGCAACTCCACTTTCTGATAGTTTTCGGTTCTGTACATTTCGGTTATACCATTTATTCTTCTGATGTTCTGATGACTTTCGATATGTCAATTTCAGTTCTTGTGATCTATGGATTCGATGATTTTGATTCTTACGACTTTCGAGAATATCGCTTTGCTCATTTAAATTATTCTGTTGCGATATTTTATAATTTGTACAAAATTTTGTGTTTGTAATTTTTTGGTTTGACCGAATATCTTGAACATATATCTTGACATTTTCGTTAATTCCCATTTTATATTTGTTACTTACTTCCTGGCACTGGTGATCGGGTTTTCAAACCTCTGCACGTAGCACGTTGGCCTCTCCGCTTGGATCCTTTGTGCAGCCATGTGTCTGGGTTCAGTTGGGCATGCTAGCTTCCCTGGCGTGATTCAGCAGTTCCCCAAAAGCTGCCTTCTTCTGATGCACCAATGCAGAGTATTCTCTACCCGCACAGGCTATGCCTTTGGGTACACTCTACGAGTGTTTATGAGGGAGTATTATTATTATTATTATTATTTTTTATCGAATTTCGGTTCTTCAAAAGTCAAATCTGATGATTTCGGACTATTTTGGTTTTACGAAATTGTTTTTCGATTCTTTTCCATTTCGTCAAAGTTCTCTCTTATCTATTTCGGTTCTCCAGAATATCGTTACTGATCTTTGTTGATTCCTTACTTTTAATTCATAGACTGTTCCAGTACTTACTACATTTTACTGTTCTGATAGATTACAATATGTGATCGATAGTAATTGATCAAATGCCAAATGGCAGAAGAAGGCAATACGGAAAGTGGATCATGCGAAGTAAGTTTCGGTGTGTTTCTCTGAGCGAGCGGGAATGTCGTTGGACCGCTTCTTCAGCCGCGGCCTCCTGCACGTCTCGACCGTAGGATTCCTCGTGCATACTTTACGCTATACGCTTTCAACTACTCGCCTCGCTCAAGTGGATCATGTTCGACCCACCGTCTTCTAATGTCTCTACTAATTATTGTGAAGTTGCGCTGATGGTGGACATTACTGTTTTTAGATGTGTTTCTGTTGGGCTATGTGGAAGTACGACATGGTCAATACCGGGAAGAAATATGACCAAGCTAATAGACTATGTACTGACAACGAGGGAATACGCGATATTAATTACAAGCTTAAGAACCTGACGAGGTGTAGATGTTGACTGGTACCACTTTTCAGTTCGAATGTATGTACAAAGCGGACATGAGACAAGCCGGGATATAATATATAGAGGCTAAGCGAATGAAGGGGAGAAATATAGTGTGCTCAAGATGAGAATGAACAGCATAAGGATCTCGCTAACCGTAAGGTCAATGGATAGGGTATTATTTTTTTCTGAAGTTATATGAAGAGTTTTGAAAAAACTGAAGGCACTTTCTCGTTGCCACTTTTTCACCCCTACAAAATAGTGTTCACACAATCTTAGTGCATCGTTTTGTCTCGATGAAACCATCATCAAACCTGTATGACATAGAATTTTTTATTGCAAAAGCATCGATGTATGGCATAATATATTTATTCTATATATATATATATATATATATATATATATATATATATATATATATATATATATATATATATATATATATATATATATACATATATACTGTATTCGAATAAATATCTGAAGCGAAAAATCCTGGAAAGTCAATTTTTAGTCGTTTTTTAGATAAATTGAAAAAACCTTTGCTATCCCGTCAAAAACATCTGCTGAAGAAAAATAATACCTAGAAAGTTCAACTTGAGAAATTGAAGAAAGAACTGGAGGAGTTAATCCAACAGCTCAATTTATTTTAAGAAAAAATTTATTGACACCAAATAAATTTTTAATTTGTCAAGGCTTAAGACCATGACGAACGACGTAGACTTTTCTGCGAGTGGTATACAAGAATGTGAGATGTTGATGCACATTTTCCTCTTAAACTGATCTAGTCGGATGAAAATAAGGTAAGCAATAACGGTATTTTCCACAGGCACACCTCATACAGCTATTGGTCCCAAAAAAATCCACGTGCGAAGAGATCATCCAGATACCAACATCGATTCGGATTTGATCTTTGGTGTGTAATTTTTAGCACGAAAGTTATTGATTCATTCATCTACTAGACATCTTCAACTGCACAACACTATATTCGTCTCTCACGACAAGATCTGGAAGATGCATTGAATAATTGTCTGTTTGGCGCTGTGCATAATTGCTGGTTTCAATAAGATGGTGCACCAGCTCAAAATACCATAACTGTTCGCCAATACCTGTTTAGCGATTTCCAAGAAGTCGGAATGGCACTCATAGTGATACATCCTGGCCAACAAGGTTACCAAACCATCTACAGAATTTTTTTGCGGGGTCATTTTTAAAAAGGGGTATTAATAGAAAATTTTTAAAACGAGGAACAATTACTTCGTCCAGTACGATCAGCATTTAGAGAAATTACCCTTGAAATATTGAATTATATTTCATATTCCACAGTGTCTACCAACTAGAGGTAACATGTTTGAACATTTGCTATAGCACTTACTATTTACAATGATTAACAATTTCAGTTTCTGTTAGTTAAATATGACATTATGTTAATGAACTATCAGTAAGCATTTTTTCTGAAGAAAAACATGAGAAAAAAAAGGCCTCACCTCGTTGCATTTTCAATAAAAAATTATATGGCACACAGGGTGTTTTTATCGTGCCATATATAAACAAAATAAGTTGCAATTTCAAAGTAAAAATGTTGAAAAACAAATTTGCAGACGCTGAACACAGTTAGCCATCAATTCTATCAATTATAGCTCAATATAATTTTTCAGTTCATCTACATTATTATGTTTCATTTTGTACACCTCATTTTTCAGAAATACCCAAAAATACAAATCTAGAGGTGTCATGTCTGGTGAACGAGGGGTCCGCTTATCAGGACCATTTGTAGCAATCCATCAGTTTTCAAAACAACCTCGCAGCATTCTTTTTACGCCACTGACATTATGTGCTGGTGCTCCATCCTGCTGAAAATACATCATCTGACGAGCCTCCAGATCAAGATCATCGAAAAACTCTTCCAATTCTCTTGTTAATAAATTAATGTGACGGGGTCCGTTTAAAGAACCATGGTAGAAAAATGGACCGATAATTCTGCCTTTAATTAGACCACACCAAACATTAATACTAAATCGTCTTTGTGGATTGTGGGGATGGACTAGAAATGGATTATGTCTACCCCAATAATGAAAATTATATCTATTATACATCTCACGATTTGAAAAATTAGCCTCATCGCTCCATATAATATTCCTATAGAAGTTTCGATCTTGTCTGCATTTATTCATAAACCACCAACAAAACCCCAATCGTCTCTCAGGATCACCAGGTTCTAGTGTTTGCACTGGTCTTGACTTATGGAAAAATCTTATGTTTCTTCAGAATTCGTTGAATACCAGACAGTGGAACAGCTATTTCTCTCAATGAATCTCTGATGGAGTTATTTGGATATACAAAGTAGGATAAAACGTACAATTTCTGTATCTTCAGATATATTCAGATATGACAAAACGTTTTTTAATTCTCCACTTCTCAAAAACTTTTTCATTGTTCCTCAATCGACGATGAAGCACAGGTAAAAAACGCCGATTAGGTAATTCACGATCGGGAAACGAATTGCTGTATTGTTGGAGTGCTCTTACGCTATTTTTCTGGCAAACCAAGTAGGATTATAACATATCACATTTTTCTTGATGGGAAAACGGCATTTCGAAAAATATTCGAACAGTAGTTGACAGTTAAAATAATTTATGAGCATCGAATGAAGGCCGGAAGTAAAATGAAGAAGTATAGATTCCGTTCCCTTGGACGTTTCGCTCACAACTGCGATGAGCATCATCAGCTTGGATTTTGTCTTCTCGAAGAGCGACGTAAAACTGATACAGCTGAAACTGAAACCGAAAGAAATATCATTTTATGAAATATTCTGAAAACGCGACTGTCATTTTCATTTTTCGGCATCGAGAAGGCCATTAAAAATGCTACTAGTTTGCCATTTAACCGAATTCGTAGCATCAATAATAACGGAGTTGGCAATAGTGCCGACTTAATTTGGAACACCCTGTATATGTTCAGTTATTCTTTATTTGAAGGTTCTTTTTGTTTGTTCAATGTAAAACGTTCAACATAATATAATTCATAGGCTCCACACTTTTCTTGTTTTCTACGTTAATATTGACGTTTTCAATATGTCCACGAGGCCATTGCATGGCAAAACCATTATCGTGGATTTGTATGTCCATACTCATTTGAAATTTTAGAAGGTTCTACATGTCAAAATAATTACCCATCTCTTCATTGAAAACCGACCCAAAATCCCGAAATACAGTGAATTCAATAATTTCTCTTTGATTTCCTGAAAGTCGTCCTTGACTCTGAGAGAACGCCGAAGAGAGACAGCGCCACGAAATGACAATCCTTCGCAGATGATTGAAATGTATGAGGGCCGAGATGCCAGTCACGTTGTCCGAATCTCGGCTGGCCCCAGAAGCCGAAGAATGCTTTTAGCATTCCGCTCTCAGAACAAATAATACGCCGTTGACACTTTCTATAACTACTTTGCTCCAATCAACACACTTTTTGTGGTCCAATTATTGCTGCTATATTAAATTACTTGGCTGATAGCTGCTCCCGATGCATATCGCTTTACGGTCAATTACGATTATCGAAACATGTACTGCTTCATATCTTTCTCCTTATGAGCTGACATTTTTCTTAATGTTTCGGTCATTATTGGTCCATTCTGGGTGAGGAACTTGTACTGGGTGACTCATCGTCAGCATGGATGTTATCGGAATTGGTGAGGTACGATGGGTAGTTAGAAAGATAACTCACATAAATTTACGGGAACTTAGTTAAATTTGTGTTGCCTACAATTAACTAATTGAGAGTTACAGAGATGAATGGGTTTCACGCAATTATGTTGATTGTGATGATCGAAAGTGGTGAATTGTCGTGATGGTGAATTTCTTTCTGGTAAGTTCATCTGCAGTTGGGAGGTCCCAATCGAATTAAATAATAGTGTTAATAGTGTGACTGTTGAACAGTTTTTCTCAACTTGACACAAAAAAGGTAAATGTACGAAGTAAACATCGAAATCTATTCTCTGAACTCCGGGTGATATTTATACTTGTGCTGGATAAAATTCAGTTTGTTCCATTACTTAATTTGTTTATTTCGTAGCGTCATCGCTAGGAATATTCTTCATATTCTGAGGGACCCAACCGGTACGTAGTAACTTAAATGAACATCGTATTTTTAATATAAATGGTGTCAAGCCGTTCAAATAATCACATTCTACATAAATTACATTTTTTTCGTTCACTTCCTTCCAAAATATTCCAAATTTACTTTGGAACCAATAATTCCAATCTGCAGGATAAAATGCATACTTTTTGGCTTCGAATTCAACTACTGATTCAAAAATGCACGTTGAATGTCCTTCGTACACTGGATCGACTGCGAAAACTGAATCCGCAAGTTCACATCGAGATCACTTTCTTTTTGATACGCGTAATTCGAGACGAACCACAAATATCTCGGTGTCACTAACACATGATTAATCTTGACACCTCGACAAGACACCATTTCGTTAAGAAGATACCATAAGAGGCTTAGAGTTGAGTAAGAAAGGCGGTGATTTGCTTCTCGTTCTGATGGAATCGAAGTCATATGAATGGGTTTCAATGACCAAAACTTAATACTACCTGTTGTATACACGTTATACTTCTAGGTCAATGACTCGGAATATTTAACAGTAATATGGAATATTTTGACGTCCATGACAATCAGGTTTTGAAAATGTATCGGTTGAAATGTAATTTAACCCTCAATATGTTCTTGGATGACCTTGGTTTACCTAGAAATTATAGAATTGAACAGCCCTGAGTATAAATAAATACCTGTACACTTTCAATCAATCATTACGTCAGATACCATTTTTCAAATATTACCAACTCTCTGACACAAAGGAGGTGATTGTTTTTGTTGAAATTTTTATATCCGTCAACGTGTGTGATGCCATGCACGAATAAAAATAAAGGTCAATTAACTTTTTTCCAATAATTACGTCAAGAATGTTTCATTTGGGATAACTTTCAAATGTAGAAAACGTGTAAAAAAATACAGACCTGACTCGATAGACTATAGGTTATACAAAATACCAATTAAATTTCATCCATATCAAAATTTTCAAGATTTATATGAATGGTACAAATGCTGTTATTCTGTATGTTTAGCAGTAACAACCCCTATGACGGCTCTAACGAAAGGTAGGCGTAAGTCTCAGAAGCTGGAATGGACTGACAGGAATGATATTGCATTCAACAAACTAAAGGAATCTTTGGTGTCAGCCCCTATTCTGCCTACCCCATATTTCTCTAAGCTCTTTACGATGCAATGCATCAGCCTGGATGTTGGCTGAATTCTTTCCCAGATTGGTTAAAGAAACCAGGAAGTGGTGATTGCGTATTCGAGTAGGATCCTGACGTCTTCAGAAAAAGAGTATTCGGTGACAGAAAAAGAGTGGTGGCTGTGTATTCGGAGTTGATAAATTCCACTCGTATGTGGAAGGTATCAAAATCAGAGTCATAGCTGACCATGACAGCTTACAATGGCTCAATCACCTCAGAGAACCCTCTGGCCTACTAGCCAGATGGGCAGTCAAACTACAAACAGTTTGATATGGAAATCGAATACCGGAAAAATTCCCTCAATGTTGTCCTGGATGCGCCGAGGACTCTTTTGTAATTGAATTGGAGAGAACAGAACGGATTACCAGTATGACAATTGGTGCCACAAAATGTTGGACCCGAGAAATTCCCTGACTGGAAGACTGATGTTAGCATTTTGGACAAACACTCATCTCTCAGTTGTAGTTTTTGAACATATTTCCAGAATGGAAAGTAATCGTACCGAAAAATCAACGCCTGGAAGTTTTCACGAGTTGTCACGATGATCCCTAATCGGCTTATTTAGGAATATTCAAGACCTTCAACCTTCTCACAGAATTATACTACCTCTAAAATACTCCAATAAGTGAAGAAAGAAATATGTGCGGCACAGAAGGTGGAAAACTCTGCACGAACTGGGCTGATGGGATTTGGATGGGACAACTCAAAAAAGTGAATTTTCCATGGCAATATGTGTTCCAAGGTCGGAGGATGGTTTTACGTATCTGTCCGATTTATTAATTAAATATAGTTTACTCCACCCCTTGAAGAAGGCGACTGCCCCATTGATAGAGAAGTTCTTGGAAGACTAGGTGTTTTTCATATACGGTGCTCCACAAATTCTGCTATATTATAATGGCGTTTGGTAGAAATACCAAATACCACCATCAGTTCAATGCAGTTGAGCGAGTGGATAGGGTTGTAGGTGCTGCTAATAGCTTTTATTATATAATGTTACAAGTGTTATTTATTCCTGACTGTTCAATTACCATTTCTATAATGAAGAAAACATCTAGAGATTTTCAGCAAATTCCCAGTCAAATTTCAGATAGATTGAATGAATTTGTGTTCATTGTTATTTGGAACTACAAAAAAATGTTCTTTATATTTTTGTTTGTTGGAACGTTATAATTATTCATTATGTACTGTTACTATACAGTCGTAAAAAATTGCACTTCTAGGATTTTAACACGATGTTGCTTTTTCTAAGGAATCTTAATACTATTGATCCTCATTTTCCATCTGCAGGTTATATATGTCTAACAGTTTGCATTGTTTCAGGTGAAATAACTACCAAAGAAGTTCTGGACCGGGAGGCAAAACAAAACCACGATCTAGTGGTAGAAGCCAGAGACAACGGCACCCCATCCAGAAGCTCGAGGGTAGTCGTGAAAATCGCCATATTGGATATAAACGACAACGCCCCGGAAATCGTGGATCCACAAGAAGACGTTATCAGCGTTCGAGAAGAACAACCCCCAGGAACCGAAGTGGTTCGAGTAAGAGCAGTCGACGCCGATAACGGAAGCAATGCCTCCTTGATATACTCCATCGTGAAAAACCGCGACTCTGACGGCCACGGAGTTTTCGCCATAGATCCCGTCTCTGGCGTCATCAAAACCAGGATGGTACTAGACCACGAAGAGAAAACCATCTACCGCCTGGCTGTGGCAGTAACAGATGGAGGGCAACCGCCCAAGCAAAGCATTCGTATGCTTAGAGTTGAAGTACTGGATCTGAACGATAACAGACCCACATTTACCAGCTCCAGTTTGGTCTTCAGAGTTAACGAAGATGTTCCAATCGGCCACGTAGTTGGATCGATCGCGCTAACAGAGCCGATCGACGAGAACTCGCTCACAGGTACTGGTGGGTACGTCACCTACTCCTTGACATCTCTCGCCATGGATGCAATTGGGGAAGCCTTCGACATAGACCGGAGCACAGGATCGCTCGTGGTGGCCAGACGATTGGACAGAGAAACCCAGGCTGAATATCGCCTGGAAGTGAGAGCTCTTGACACCAGTGCGATGAACAACCCCCAGAGCAGCGCCGTTACTATCAGAGTTGACATTGCCGACGTCAACGATAACCCGCCAAAGTGGCCGCAGGATCCCATCACCATCCCAATCAACGAACACACTGATATAGGCACTCCCGTGTTCAACTTCTCTGCATCCGATGCCGACAGCGGTAGTAACAGTCAGCTGAGATACAGCCTACAGAAACAGCCCCACATGGCGAATATATTTGCTGTAGATTCGCTAACTGGCACGCTTGTTTTGCTGACAGACCTAGACTTTGAAACAACTTCAGAGTACACCATCATCGTAACAGCTACTGATCAGTCGCATAACGTTTCAGAGCGACTCAGCACGTCCGTCACTGGTCGTATAATCGTCACCGATTTCAACGACAACGCTCCAAAATTCGTTGTTCCAACGACTTCCACAGTACAGATTAGCGAGTCCACCAGCGTTGGGATGACGATAGCCCACATCATCGCCATCGATACAGATAGTGGTGACAATGGCAGAGTCACGTACATCATCTCCAGTGGAAATGACGGAGGGATATTTTCTTTGGGATATGACACTGGAACGTTGACCTTGGCAAAGCCGTTGCTATCTAGTCAAAAATCGTTTCTCGTTAATGTCACCGCGAATGATCACGGTACACCAACGAAACGCGCCACTATGCAGCTCAAACTAGTGGTGAAAGAGTCGCTCAACAGTTCCTTGAAGTTTTTGGAGTCGCAATATTTGGTTAGTGTTCCAGAAGATGTGTCTGTTGGCAGTGTTGTTACAAGGGTTGCTGCAAGATCCGGTATAGCGAATGAGAGTGAGTATATTCAAAAGTAATACTGTTCATGGTAGTAATGTTGAATAATGAATACATGGATTCTTAACTGACAATCTTCATTGAATGTGTTGATTGAAAGATTGGTATTTTGGAACATATTTATTTCTTGATGTTGGAAATTTCAACCTTCCAAAGTCTGAAAATGAAAAAATATCAATTATTTCCGGAGTTTCGTGATTGTGAGAAAATATTTTTTGCAGACAACAACTTGACGTTCATCTTACCGTCGGGCATGACGGACAGCACCTTCGAGATCATTTCTCCAACTGGCGAGGTCCTAACGAAAAAGCCGCTTGATAGGGAAGAAGTTGAAACATACATCATACCAATCTATGTTTCTGACTTGACCCACTCCATGACTTTATTCGATACAACGACCCTGGTCATCAAAGTTACAGACGTAAACGACAATTCTCCCAAATTCCAACCGGGATCCTGTTACCGACTTTCTGTTCCGGAAAACTCGGAAACTGCTGTGATTCACACGGTGACGGCTGAAGATTTGGATGAGGGTTCTAACGGTGAGGTTTTCTACAGTATCACCAGCGGCAACAACGGAAACAAGTTCAGCGTCGATCCTAAATCGGGAGAGATAACTTCGAGGCCTCTGGATAGAGAAAGCCAGTCGAGGTACTCTCTCACCATCACTGCACGGGATCGTGGGACGCCCACGTTGCAAAGTACTTGCAATTTGACTATTTATGTAGAAGATCAAAACGATAATGACCCAAAGTTTGATTTGTCGAAATATTCCACCACGATTTTGGAGGACGTGCCGATAGACACTTCCGTTTTGACTGTGCATGCGTCGGATGCAGATATGGGAGTGAATGCTCGTATAATTTATTCTCTGGCTAATGAGAGTCATTGGTTATTTCGAGTGGACAACAAGACTGGGCTCATCACTACTGCTGGGTAAGTTTTGGTTTAGATATTTCGTGAAATTTTCACTTAATACTTTGAAGACTCCTAGGTCTCCCGATATTTTTCTAGAACAAGCAGAAAATGTTCATTTCTATACTTGAGACAAACTCAATTGTAGATATCGAATTTTTGCCTGATGTGGGAATATGAGACACGTATCGTGGGCGAAACGATGTTTCTAAAAGTATTTTCCTACCGTAACTCAGCATGATACGTAGCAAATTAGAATATTTTTCATGTTCGATGACGATAAGCGCACACGAAAGTCATTATAGATATGGGGATGCTTAGTTTATTAGAAATAATGTCACTTGGTCTTAGCCATCTCATTGATACCTTCAATCGATCAAGTCGATTGGGGTAGTTAGGACATCACTTACGCTTAGTAAGCTTCATTGGTTCGGGTGTTTCCGCAACATTCTTTTGTTATTCAATACAAATTTTCTCTGATCATGAAAAAATCGAATGTCTCGAGGACTTTTGTCAAAAGATTAGAGAAAATCTTGAAATTTTAATGATCGATTGCTACGGGGACTATTGTCAAAAAATAAGTGAAAATCATACGTTAATTTCATGTTCGAAACGGTTTGAATTATTTTTTTCTCAGATAATTTTTATTTGTTTACTGTTCAATTAGCCGAATCTAATCATGAAAGCTAGTCAGAGAAAACGATTGAAGTAAATAATACACTAAGGAACTAGGTATCGGTCCAAAAAAAGTTGAGGCTGAAAGGTTACAGATTGAGTACAGTTGGGGTTATTGATCAATATAATCCGACAATAAAGTTCTTATATTTTGACTTTGACTTTGAGTGAATAATTCAATTGGTACCGATATATCTTGTTTTATCTAGTGATTCATGAATCCTATAGACCTCTCTGCACAAAGAATACTCGTGGATATTATTCTGAATTTTAAAATTTTCAAAAAATACGGTATTTTTAAATGAATACATATCCCTCAAATGTACAGTTTGTATTGTAGTGGGTCAGTTATTGCAAGTTATCATATGAAAGTGGATGTAGATAACAAATTAACCCAAAATATGGTAACATGAATAACGTGAAACTGTAACATATATTACAGAGAATAGTAGCTAACATTATATTTAAATTCAATGTTTTCATTATTAAAATTGGAAACATCGAAACTTTTTGAAGAAACATTTGCTTTATCACTATCTTTCATCACTTTCGGTTTCTCGTCACTTTATCTACACATAATCTAACAATAAGTAAGTAACTAAACACTAATTGCATTAAAACCTTTTGATATTGATGCCATGTACTGTTATTTATATGTATGATGAGGTCAACTCATTTTCATTGACAATTTTCAACTTTTCATACATCATTTTTCGCTTTGACACAAGTATCAAATACAAAGTAAATCACGTGTTTTTTAGACAAATGTGATCAATGTATCATTTTCGTTGATTTTTTTTACTAATTTGAAAACACCCCTGGAAGTCAATTGTTTGTCAGGTTGTAAAAAATTAATATATGATCCTTAAAACAATCACAACAGTAATCGCTATCAAGCAATTAATACAGTGTCATCTTCTGTTTTCACAGGCTTTTTGACAGAGAGCGCCATAACCTCTACAACTTCCTAGTAGTGGCAACGGACAGTGGAAAATACAACGCCAGATCTCAAAGCATCCCGGTAACAGTAAAAATAATGGACGTCAATGACAACAACCCAGTGTTCATCAAATATCCCTTCAAGGAAAAAGTGACACCTTACATCCAACCTGGTCAGATGATCCTCAAAGTATCAGCCAACGACGTCGACGAAGGGACCAACGCAGAAATCGTTTACAGTATCTTGAATGACAACTCGTACGGGAAGTTCAGGATAAATCCGAATACAGGCATATTGACGACCACCCAGTCTTTGGCCAGCAACAAGGGAAAGGTCTCGTACTTGAACATTCTAGCCACTGATAAGGGAAACCCCCCTAGGAGCTCCACCGGACTCATAGAAATCATGGTAGGTGATCTCCAGGAAGGCTCGCCTCTGCTTAGATTCCAGAACGATACTTACACGGTCATTGTAAGTGAAAACGCTCAGCAGTTCCAGGACATCATACAAGTAGCGGCAGTGAGAACGGACGGTCGACGGCAGAAAATCATATATTCAATAGGAAGTGGAAACGAGGAAAACATTTTTGTGATCAATTCCAGCAGCGGCATTATCCAAGTCCGCGACCCGAAAAACTTGGATTTTGAGCTGCACAAAGAGATTTTGCTCGTGGTGGAGGCTAGGACTGAAGGGAATCCAAACCTCCACGGGTACTGTAACGTCATAATTCAAATCACGGATGAAAATGACAATTCGCCAAAATTCACGCAGCAGCAGTACTCAGCTAGCGTTTGGGAGGGTAACAAAAAGGGAGCTTTCGTCCTACAAGTGGTTGCCTTTGATGCTGATGAAGGAGCTAATTCTAGGATACTCTATCATATTGTCGACGGAAACCATGACAACGCCTTCAAGATTGAGCCTGCTTTCAGTGGTACCCTGAAAACAAATATCGTTCTCGATAGGGAAATTCGTGATTTGTACAGGTGAGGAAAGAAATAAAACCCTACGTTTATGACATGATTTATATTATCTCAACGGGAAAAGAGCCAATGTGCAAAATGTTTTTTAATACTTGATAAGTGAAGAACTCAATCATTTGAAGACCAATTACCTATTTTGAATCTAGCGCATGGTTGTCATAACCGAGTGATTTTGGAATTCATCTGTTCAACCAATACGAAGATGCCAAAAAAATACTCAACGATTGTTCCTGATAGACAAGAATGCAAAGTTGGTTTTTATGAACTATTACTGTTTCTTATAAGGCCGTCGTATTTTGAAATTGCTTCCTAATGTTTCGATAGCGCATATAGTTAGATTCTACAAATATTTGTCTATATCCGACGTGGGTCTATTTCCCCCCCTTGCAATGGGATTCCGGATTTAATTTGGTTTCAGGGCTTCCTCCTCCCTATTGAAATGATCCGTGTGAATATAGATCTCAATTTATTTCAATAAGAGTCGTTTGTGATATTGTCTGGCTTCTTGGTCACTTGTCTTTCATTTTTGCTAATGATCCTCATCGACTGGTACCTACTTTACTTGGTGGTGATATCTCTTTTTGATAATATATTCCAACATAACATATTATTTTTTCAAGTTTTATCACCCTTGCATCATTTTGTAGTGTTCCTTCCATTTAATCAGATGTATCTCCACCCTGGCACCAATTTTTCCATATCTAGTAACTTTTTCAATACTAAATCATTACTTCCTCAATGGTTTACTCTTGTAGCTTTTTTCTACTCTTTTCATTCACCAGGTTTTTCATGAATTTTTGTCCCTTATCTATCTTTTGTATCTTTCATTATATCACTTCTAAGTTATATTAACGTTTCATTTTCATTAACATTTTTTCCATTCCAGGTTGACGGTGATAGCAACTGACGAAGGCATTCCCCAAATGACAGGAACAGCCAGGATCCGGATCAACGTCGTTGATATCAATGACAACCAGCCAACGTTTCCACCTCACAGCATCATCACCGTCAAGGAAGACACCCCTGTGGGTACAGTCTTGACAATCGTCACAGCTAACGATGTTGACACCTACCCACCGCTCACCTACGATTTCGCGAAGAAAAGCGACGTTGACGACTTGAAGTACTTCAGCATCGATAGGTACAGCGGCAAGGTCGTTCTGAAAAAGAGTCTGGATTTCGAGTTGTGGCAGGAGTGCAAGCTGGGAATTGTGGCCTCGGATACAGCACATGTGGCACATACTACGCTCACCATAAAAGTGGTGGATGTTAATGATAATGCTCCGGTGTTCCAGCAGGCTACTTATGTTGCTAATCTGCCAGGTTTGTAACTTTATTATGTATTTAGTAACATGATAGCAACAATCGCTACCATTGAATTTTGTTTTGAGTTTATGGCTCAAGCAGAAGATGGTGCCAGAAATGATTTTATGATCAGAAATGAATACATACGTATCTAACTCAATCTATTGTAACAATCAGAAAATTGAATGAAACACATTGTCATATTATCTTCTTTTTCATAATAAGTTGGAGACTTCGCAAATAACACACTGTATTTCTTACAGTTCTATCAATTTTCTTAATATAATTTACTCGATCGCCCTTGACCATACAATACGATGACTTCTAAAAGTTTTAGAACATTTATGGAAGTCTAGTTTTCACTGGAGAAATCTAACAGTTGAACATGACCGATAAAAAGAAATAATTCTAAACATTTCATGATATTCCGGAAGGTTCAAATGTATGTTACACCTTGGTGTTTCTCTATCATTGGAAATTTCCATTGAATAACAGGGAATATAAGTACACAATGAACTGAACCTTATTTCATTTGTTCCATCAACAATCATGGAATTCTGATTGAAAACCAATGAATGATTTCCAAATTACATATCTAGAAGGAAGTACACTTACAGATCAGAAATATCACAGGAAATATTTATCTACTTATACAGTGACGGCGTATTTGTCTCACTAAGGAAGAGTTATACAACAAGAGAAGTATACCAACAGTTCAAGTGAACATAATTCAGTTGCTAAGGAACTAGACATTTTATCTGCTAATCCCTAGCAACAAAACCCAGTTCACTTGAGCTGTTGGTGAATTTGTATTGTACAACTCGCCCTAAAATGTACCAAAGGTTGCCTAATAATTGAAGAGATATAAGATTTTCCAAAGCAACCATGAACAATATATAATTCAACTAACTCTGAAGAAATGAAAGAAATCATAAGGAATCTAGAAACAAAAACATCTCCAGGATTTGATAAAATGTTTATAGTAACATTGCAAAAATTATGAAATAAAACTTGCTCCGATAATAAATTTAACTTTTTCCTGGGGATTTATACATGGAAAATTAAAAGTAGCCAAAGTAAAGCCAATCGATTATTTCAGTTCTTTAAAAAATCATGGAAAAAGCACAACATAGGTAATAGGTTGATGGTTCTTGAACGCAAATTTATTGTACACTGGTTTTAGAAAATCTAGCGATACTGAGTCAGCTGTCTTTTCATTCATATGGACTTTAAATGCGGGTTATTTTTCGCAAAGCCTTTAACAAAAATTTATTTTGGAAAATTTTCGTTCTTGAAAATTTTTGGGGTTCTAGAGCTTTCATATTTCAATATTTTGTCCATCCGTATCAATCACTTCTCTGACAATGTTTCAGTATGTTCCAATCGCTTTTTCAATTTAACTTTGTAGGATTAAACCATTTTTGAAACCTTTCTCTTTTGTTCTAGATGGAAACTCCGCTTCTCTGGTTGACATCGTCACACTGAATGCAACAGACTCGGACACTGAAGAAAATGGAAAAATACGCTATTCCATAGTCAACCCAGTGTCAGGATTTGTGATCGGAGATGATGATGGGATCTTGAGAACGAACCTTTCCACCGTTCCATCACATACAGAAGATATTTTGTTAACAATCAAGGCGTCTGATTTGGGAGATCCACCTACGCATTCGTTTGTTCCGGTTAGAATAAGGACCAACGTTGGAACGGGATCCGGACAGAAGTCTGTCCATAAATTAGATTACAAGTGAGTACCTACTTTTTCAATCATTTTCTATTGATTTTAATATTTTTAATCGAGATGCTCTTGATGAAAGAATCCCGACAAATTTGAAACAATATTGACCAACGAATTGAAGATCAAACGAAAATATATGAGCATTTTAATAAATATTTTGTAAATATTCGAGCTGAATTATCCATAACTGTAGCAGATTGAATCCCACCGACTATCAGGAAATTCGAGAGATAATAAATGAGTTGGACGGCAAGAAAGCAGCAGGAATTGATGAAATTAATGTTAAAATTATCAAATCAGTCAAAGTACCATTATAGAACAAATTGATTAATGCATCTTTTGAAACAGGTAAGTATATTTCATCCAAATGATTTACCAAATCTTCGTTCATTATATGAACTGAAAATTTCTATTTTCATTAATTTTGTTGACACAGGAAAACAATATTCGGATCTTACTTTTCATTATATTTCAAAAATCCATTACCATGTTTCTGGCTTCATGTTGAAGTCGACACGTAGTCGGAGTGCATTTTAAACTGGAACCCAGAGATGGCGCTGAATTCATGCCTCAGTGTTTGTCTCAGGGATTTCCAATTAGGATGAAAGGATTTTTCGATTCAATTGGGTCGAACTAGCCTTCGCTGATGATTGGCAATGACCATGAATCCGGTACGGAGGTGTTCCCCCAATTAAATCGAAAAATAATTTCAGCTTTGATATTTGAAATGCATTGCAAAGTGGTTCTTGTAGAAAACTTTGCCAAGTATTAAACAAATATAATTCAATGGTCGTAGGGGGCAGTAGTTGTTTTTTGTTGAATACTTGCCGACGACTTTACCTATTGTATAGGATTTATTGCGGAAGATTGGATTACGTAATCCACCATATTTCATTATTAGTTTTATGGTCTTCCGTCAAGTGGTGTCGCCCCTCTTTCATGACTCTTCAAGTCATTCATTATGTCAGCTTCTACTTCATTTTTTCATTTCATTTTGTTTTGTTTTGTTATAACCTCAGGTATTTATTTGTACTTCACAGTTTATTGTTATCACTTCCTTCCTATTGATTGTTAGATTTCTTCATTATTTTATATGTATTGCCGTTATTCAATTAATTTAAAAAATGTAATCCCTCTATTAACAGAGATATTTCTAGAGATCAATAAATTAAAGTAAGTAAGTAAGAAACTGGGGCACTTCCGTCATGGGATTCCTCAAGGTTCTTATTTCGACTGGAGCTTTTTCAATTCATATAAAAATCAATTAAAATCTTGAATCCTTCACCACGTCTGGTGATAATGTGGTAGTTATAAAAAGAAAACAAAAACGTTTAGGTTTTGAGGAAGTTAGATTGGCAACATAATGGTTGGCACTTCAACTTAAAATTTCTTTTTCTTGTTGCTTGATACTCTTAATAGGTAGTCTGACCTAAAGCATCTCCCCTTGTTAACTTCTGAATTACGTAATAATGTTTTTTTAGTCAAATTGTATCTTCGACAACAATAAAAACGTTTATTTTTCAAAATGTCGTCGGGCTGTTATTTTGGAAGAAATTTTTTTATTGGCATTAAAGAGGTCTAGTGAAATCAAATCATGAAATCTCTTTTGATATCTAAAAAAGTTCTCTGTCTTTGGAATGGGTGCCCTCTTTGAAAGAAAACCAAATATACAATCTGATAAAATTTTTTGTTGCAGAATTAACGTCCCGGAGAACACTTCGAAAGGAGCAACAATCATCCATCTGGCCAAACCTCCCCAACACAGTGACATCACCTTTTTCAGAATAATCGATGGTAATGACGATGGTTTATTCGAAATATCCAACCCATCGGGAGCGGTGATATTGGTGAAATCTTTGGACAGAGAACTTCAAGACACCCACAACTTGAAAATATCCGCTGACGAATCGAATTTAGCGGTTATGCACGTAAGGGTCAACGTAGATGACTCCAATGACAATGCACCAGTCTTCCAATCAGCCGACAACGAAAAAACTATCAGCGAAAATGCACCAGTGGGTTCAAAAGTGGACACGATCGTTTCAACCGATGCAGACTTGCCAAATTCCCTTAATTCAGAAATTGTGTACGGCATTACTTCAGGCAACGACGAAGGAAATTTCAGAATGGACTCCAAAACAGGAATACTGTACGTGAATAAATCCCTGGATTACGACATAGGAAGAACTGAGTACAACCTAGTTATCAGGGCATGTGACAAAGGTGCACCGATACTTTGCACCCTCAATACTTTTTTGGTGATCTTGCAAGACGAAAACGATAACGAACCCAAATTCCCAGTCGCTGAGTACCTAGAATTCGTTGGAGAAAATGAACCAGTTGGTACGGTGATCTTCACGGCTCACGCCACTGATCTGGACAGAGGATTCTTCGGTGCTGTGAACTACTCCATAGTTGGTTCGAACAATTACGCTCAGCTAGACAACTCCTGGAAGCTGTTCCAGATCGATTCTTCCACCGGAGTCGTAACCACTTCCACTGCTTTTGACTACGAACAGAGAAGCAGATACAATTTTATGATACAGGCTACGGATGTCGGCGGAAAATACTCGTTGGTGCGAGTGAGAGTTGAAATCGAGGGGAAAGACGAGTTCCATCCGCAGTTCACAGAACGAACTTATAAACTGACTTTGCCAATATCAGCAGCGCTTCCCGCTGGCTATATAGTGGGACATGTCACAGCAACAGATAGGGATAAAGGCCCAGATGGTCGGGTGGTCTATCAGCTAACCACCCAACACTCCATTTTCAAAGTTAACCGAACTACTGGCGATATTCTCATTAAAAAGAAATTTGAGTACTCAGAGCTGCCAACACCTGGACGGGAGATAAGTCTGGTTATCACGGCCAGCTCTGGCAGACAAGGTTCTTTAACCAACATGACCGTGGTTGAGATTATCTTGGATCCACTAGCAGACCCAGGCACTAACCTAGCGATCAATAGGGAAAATGGAACCACGGTGTCTGCCGCGAATGGTGGAATAGCGGATTGGGCATTGGGACTACTGATAGCACTGCTCCTATTAATCATTACCTTCGGGGCAGTGTTTGTGTTCCTTCATATGCGGAATAAACGCAACAGGAAAATCAACAAACCGAATCTGAGTGCGGAAACTGTCTCTACCTCCAATAACTACGTAGACCCTAGTGCGTTCGATACTATACCCATTCGAGCGGGTGTAGGGACTATACAAGGCAGCAACAACCAGTTTGCTCCACCAAAGTATGACGAAATTCCGCCTTACGGCGCTGGACATGCCGCGAGCTCCAATTCGGGTGCTGCAACGACTTCGGAGCTCTCTGGCTCAGAGCAATCCGGTTCGAGCGGGAGAGGCTCAGCAGAGGACGGTGAAGATGGCGAAGACGAAGAGATCAGGATGATCAACGAAGGCCCACTCCAGAGAGACTCCGGCATCCACCGACAAAACGACGAGGATAACCTATCGGACGTCTCCGTGAGAAACACTCAAGAGTATCTCGCGAGGCTGGGTATCATCAATAACGGTATCACCAGCCATCCACAGAATGCCTCGAGGTTATGCACTGACCCTCGTGCGGGGACCAGCAAGGAAACCGTCCACCACCATCAATCTGTTCCTATGGATAATCTCCATATTTTCGACGAAGAAGGCAACGAAAACGATATAACTAATCTAATCTACGCCAAGTTGAACGACGTCACGGGAAGTGACCGGGGAAGCTCGACGAACGAGGCAGGCGCGGTTAGTGCGAACTTGGCGTCAACTATGGACCACGTGATGGCCATGGGAGGATACGGAGAGGTCCCCACAGTCACACACCAGCCGTCCATGAACGGATCCTTGAGCTCCATAGTGCACAGCGAGGAGGAACTGGCGGGAAGTTACAACTGGGACTATTTACTGGACTGGGGTCCGCAGTACCAGCCGCTTGCTCACGTTTTCTCGGAGATCGCAAGACTGAAAGATGATACGGCGTCGGTTCACAGCGGAGCTAGCGGTACGTCTAGTGTTAAGAGTAAAAGTTCCGCGGCTCATACGAAGAACATTCCTCCCCCGCTGATCACCAGCGTGGCGCCGAGGTCGATAGCGATGCCTTTGTTGAGTTCCAGGGGTGGGTCTAGTCACCACAACGTCGGACATAATCAGATGATGATGCTGCCGAGGTCGCCCATCAACCACGACGCATCCGGAGCAACTTTCAGCACTTCAACGGCGATGTCGCCTAGTTTTTCGCCGTCGCTGTCCCCGTTAGCTACCAAGTCGCCGTCGGTTTCGCCGCTGGTGGCGCCGGGGTTGCCTACGTCGCATCACGTGATGACGAGACAGTCCGCGCAAAGGAACAAATCGGTGGTCGATACGGAACTGAGAGTATGATGCGATATAGTTTTAAGTTAGTGCGATTGGCTGTGCTCCGAATACAGACTGACAGTTTTGAAAAACTTTCGATTTGTTTGTTTTTTTTCTCAATGTAAATTCGTGTATATAGATGTAGTGATGAAATGCTCATATAGGTAGCGAAACTGCCCGCCATTCTTAGCCATGACGAGTTCTAACATTGTCCCAGTGGTATCCAGGCAATTGCGAATTTTTTTGAATAAAGGCTGATTTTTGTTAGTACCGTGATTTGGTCATCAGTAGTCTTCAAAATTCACATGTTTGGCATATTCAAAAAATGCATTGCTCGGATACACTTTCTCGATGTTTTTCCAATTCTTTTGTCTTGACTCTGTTGAATCGTTCCGTTTCAATTGATTCTGTAATTGTTGACTTATTATTTATTGGAGAGGTATTGCAATTCATAATATCGTCAGGCAGTAAAAAAACGTCGTCGTTATTTTGACATGTACGAACGCACGCGCAATGTGAATCTGGAATAAGGACAGGATAATTAAAACACGGATGCCTTTATTAATAGACGTTTGAGGCCAGGATTAATGTTTCTCTATTTCCACCTCGGGCAAGATCGTGAATACGAAATAACTCGTGATTGATAAATATATGATATTTTCAACACAAGTCGTTTTGACCATTCTATCATCATCGTGTTCTAGAATGAATTATATAGGAAAAAAAAATCTGAGAGACTTGATTTGATTGGGGATATGAATAATCTCTTTTTTTTTAAATCACTTAATAGTACCATCACTATTGAAATTAACTTGCCTTAAATACTGCCTGTCCTCATTGCAATTATCTCTCTATGAATTCAGGAAAAACATTTCTCGATTTACTATAAATGTTAGAATCATCTCATATTTATTATTGAACAAAATAATATTTCTCCCATGTCAGTGCGTTATGTTGTAATATTGAATCGAGTATTGTTCGATCCAGTGTAAGCTTTAAATTATTTTTTGTCGTGTAGATATTGTATTTAAATTTTTATGCAAGTATGAATAGTTGGTAGGAAAATCTAAATTATTTCAAACTGAACTGTTAACCAAATTTCCAGGCATTGTAATTATTTTTATTATTGTTTACTGTTATAAGTGAACGAGAGGGAGAGTACTGATACTCAGATCAGTTTGTAGAAAATGTACAAAATGAATAAATAAATTTATTAATGACGAGTTGTTTTTCTTATCTCAGATTTGAGAATCTACACGGGCATTAGCAAAAGTCACGTCCGTCCAACAACATATTCATGATCTATCCTATCAATTCTCTAAGAACCATATCCCTACGAGCCCGTTCACTAGGGATATGACACAAATCAGAACATAACACAATGAACCCCGCAAGCACGGGGATTGACTAATCTACGAGAAGTTGGACATTTTCCACAAGCAGTTACACATAGTTCCAGCTTGATGGACTCATGAATCATTTGAACAAACTGAGATTCATTATCAAAACCATATTGCTGTCATATGATGATACATCACTTGGGCTGAAATATCTTTATCTAAACATCCTGAGCAGTCAAAAATCCATTAAAATCCTTATGAAGGGTAACAGGCAAGGTTTTAGTCAATTTCCATAGCATTCCGAGCAATTGAAATCATCTTCCGATGGAAAAACCTATGAGACTTAGAAAATATAAGTCAGCATTGAGTAATAACACATTTTGAAAACAGTTTACATATATTAAAAACGGAAATATCAAAATGTATCACCAAGAAAAGACGAACTAACAATAAAACTTACTGTACATGATTGTTGAATATAAAACCAAATGATAAATTAATAACAGTTCAAGACTTGAAAAAAAGTTTAATGCATAAAGAGTCAAAAAATATCAAAAATATAAAAGTGACAAAATAGGTTCAATTAACCAATATTGGGTGGTCGGTAGCGAGGCGGTTACATGCCGACCTCTGAAAATTCTAAAACTGGCCAGGTTCGAATCCTGGAATTGTGAAAATTTTTCTAGATGCCAATTCCGACGTCTGTTGCTAGCTTGAATTGCGCACCGACCACCCGGAATGGTGCCGGAATGCCACGGCAAATAATAATAATAGCCGTCCTATATTCATACAGTCTATGCCTTTGGGTACACTCTATGAGTGTTTATGAAGGAGTATTATCTTTTTTATAATGTGAAAGAACCCAAGTGTTATGTGAAGTGATTTTGAAACTCTCATTGTTGATAAAGAAAGCTGTATTAATTACAATAGGTTTGTTAAAAAATGAGAGGGGATAAGCTGAAAACTTTGAAGCAGAAAACTGGTAAAATTTATAAAATACCGGATACTGCGGTACTGGTAGCCGGTGATTTTATCACCCGCCGCCGCCTACCCGCCCGGCTGAGAATCAGCCCTAACGGAGCTTTCACGAGGAGGAGGATTGAAGGAACTTGTCCAACACAATACAAACACATTTCGAGGAAACACCATGAGAGGGCGAAACCAGGAAGTTTTTACAGAGCATGCCATGGATGAGGAGACCAGAGGATGGCAAAAAGGGCCTTCTTGCCTGGCTGCAGTAGCTGCCGCCCCTCCAACTACCACCACCACCACTACGAAGATTGGGTAGCATTCAAAGGCAATGCTGTTTAGCGGACCCTGGAGCCATGAGGAATGTCCAACGACCGCCTTAGAAGCCTTGCCCACCATAGATGCTTCCAAATGCATTTTTAGGAAAAATGTCCATACCAGGCAGAGAGGCATGGAAGGAAGATCCTCCAATTAATGCAGAAATTGCCTGCTAGGAGAAGGTGCGGGTGCAGAGATATGATATAATTTAAGCAAATACGGTACGGGAATGCCTGCATGAATCGAATGAGCAATAAGCATCATTTCACAGATGCATTACGCTGAAAGTTTATTATGAAATTTTCGCAAGCGGCTCGTGATGAACCACATTCACTAGTAACAAGATATGTGGGCGTCTATATCGATATTCAGTGGTGTATATATATAATTTTGATGGAAATGTGAAGTAATCTATCGTAAATTATACGCAATATTGTCATCTTACACGAAGAACCGTGTTCTGAATGTTCATAAAAAAGGGTACGCAAGGGAGTATATCGTTCTAAAGTAATTTTGATTTCAATTATTGTGGTTCAGTGTTGGTGGAATGTCAAATCAAACAAAGAGGTTGGAATGGCAATATATTGTTACGTTATTACTAAATAATACGCCGAGCACACTACTGAACTGTTTTTATCAACTTCGCTATAAACATACAACCACCACACTGTCTGATGAAACACTTAAATCTCTTCAAACAGCTTCAACTAGCTAAATATTCCAAACACTTCTTAAGAACTTCATAACTTCTTACAAAATCTCCCTGTGCTTCTGGGTAAGCCGTAAGATCGTCTCACATGCGTGTTTTCATTTGGGTCCGATACAGTTGTTCTCAGTGTTGATCGCCATAACGTAACACTAATGCAGTAATCAGGTCTTCATATTTATACAGCTTTGTGACTCATATTTTTTGTTTTTTCCGCGGTTAGTCCTTTCACTTGAATCACAGAAACTTTGACGTTATTTGCCAACCCATCACCATTCTTCTTTAGGAACCTTATCATCTTTGCAACTAGCTAAAATCCACTTTTTCTTTAAATTGAATGGTAATGTCAGAGGGAAACCCAACGCGGTCATTACCGAGATAAGGACATACATAACAATGATAATAATGAATCGATGAATGTACCTGACCCCGCAACAATGGTACTAATGACCCTAGGAGGATACCTGACTCAGAGGACCAATCACAAACCAATGTATGAATACTGGTTGAGACAACGCACATCAAACATTTAACATGAAATGGAGTATCATCTATCTTGATAATGTCAACCACACGTGTTGGCGAAACGTCGAGAAAATCGCTCAATAAACGTCGGCCTAAGACCCCTGAAAACCATATAAGTATAGGTTTCATTTATATGAAAATTCATTTTCATGGATTGCTTTATATTTTAAGTTTTTTGTATATAACGTAAGTGTTACTGGTGTATTTCTTCTTCGAAGCAAGTGCTATACACTTATCGACTGGATTTATTTATTCATAGTTTCGTATCAGATTATTACTTTACGTGTGAATATATGTGTTTTTTATTATTATTTACAGCAAATGTCCTCTTATCAACTAATGTCGAAGTAGTATAAGCTAGTTTGTATTTGACCAAGAAACAGTATTCTGTATATAAACAATAGATGAATTACGCTATAACTAGCTGATATGAAAACACTTGTACTACTGGCTATCAACAAAATATAAAAACGACTTTATAATTTGCTACTGGAGACTTGATGGATGAATCACTCTGTATGGGCATCTGCTCACTGAGATATTACTGTTAATTTGTCTCAAATTTTCGTGTGCACGTACCTTACCAAAAATCCGTTACTCCAACGCATGTCACTGTGTGTATGGTGTATGTATTTATTCCCTGCTAATCTTATCTCCGATATTTACCAAATGAAACAGACGTTTATTTTCGTACATAACGTAGTTTGACTTCACCTAGTTTCTGCCATGAATTGATAACGTAAAACAAATATGGAGCAAAGTCGAAGAGAACCACAAAAATTCACCTGTTACTTTTGCAACAAATCTATCGAAAATGAAACGGCAACGGTAAGTAGATTTTATTATTTTATTCTTCCATAAGATCATTCAAAACCACAGGATTTCTGGAGGAATATTTGTGTACTATCTTAAGAAGTATTGTTTTAAAATTTTTATCTACTAAACTTATACTTAGCTTCCCTGAAAATCCATCTGTTGTTTGAAAAAATAATTTTTTATGATGAATTAAATGAGAATACACCGAAAACAAAAATGGTGCCGTGGCCAAAGGTAACCTCAAAATTTTTGGATGTTATTAATTATTGTATTTGATATTTTACAATCTCTAAATGCTGAATCAGAATCAGAAACAACAGCATCTGGCTGAAGACCTAGATCACCTGGCCATCAAGGTATTTCAAAATTTGAATTTTTCATTGATTCAAGTCTTCTTGAATCTGAAACATAAAAGTATGGATTAATTAGTCTTGTGATTCATTATGTTGAAGTTGACTTTGGCATCGCAGTATGGCTTACTTTCGTCGAACTTTCTCAAGGGAGTCGTGGTCTGCTTAGTTTACATGTTGCCTGTATTTGTCTCTGTGTCGTATTTTTTGCGCTTGTTTTCTTATCCGTTTGTATTCTGACGTTGAAGAAGGCTTGCATCTTTTGCCTATGCGTGTGCTCGCATAGTCACATGGCCTTCCTCGCATAGTCACATGGCCATGTCCTAAGCTTCCTCAAGAATAGTATGGCATTGCTTTAGGCTGGATTTATTCCGATCTTTCAACTTTCGATCCACGATTCCAGTTTGTTGATCTGCTGCTGAAGCTTCGATATTGTGACGACCCTCTCGTGGTATGATTTGGTGAAGATGGCCATATCATCAGCGTAGAGTACGAGTTTGTTCATGGGATTATCTGTCATAGGCATGTCTGCGGTCCCCCTGCTTCTAGCCTCCTTCGAGATAAGTGGACGTTTCCGACCCTGGATCACTCTTTCAACCTTGTTTATCGCGGATGTTAAGCTGGTGGGGGGGTGGTTTGGGGAAAACGAGTGGTTCTTGTTAGGTTGCGGAATCCTGATGACCGTTGCTTCTCTCCAGCTGGACCGAAAGCGTCTAAGTCCGAGTACAGCGTTCATGATGTGTATTAGGACAGCGGTTTCTTTTCTTGGCACGGCTTTCAGTGCCTTGACCGGTTTGCAGTCTGTTTCCGGTGTTTTCCTGGCCTTTGCCTGGTTCAAAGACCAGTACGGCCATCGGCCTCGGATCTTTTCCTTGCTCGCACAAGCTCCTAGGAGCTTCGGAGGGGTTTCCTCATTCTGGAAACCTGAAAGATTCGTAAGACAATAAAAAGAATTGAAAAAAAAATAATCTTGAGTGTCCATTTGGTCGTCCTCTGGGTTGACCTTTTTCCTGGCGGCATTCCTTGCGCCTCTGCTCCTGGGTTTCAGGTGGTATTCCTAGTTGCTGCTTGAACAACTTCTTGAAGTCTTATATAGGGATGAACTTGTCGTTGGATGGGGAGTTTAGCGACTTGCTTCTTGTGAGCGATCTTCACTTTCCCATTGTTTCTGTTCACATGTTCCTTATATTATTGAAGAAACAAATCATTTCGAGCGGCGGTGGTTCTGAAAAGAGTCCTGGCTGGGGCCAGCTTGATATAAGGAAATGTTGTGAATGTCTCGTTTTCTAATTCGATGCACTTATGTATTAACTGTACTACTCGTACTGTCTCACTCACTGGTGCATATCGTTAAGTGCTGAGGAAACTTCTGAAAACACATCTGCTCAGTTCAACTAATAATAATAATAATACTCCCTCATAAATACTCATAGAGTGTACCCAATGGCATAGCCTGTGCGGGTAGAGGACGGCTATTATTATTATTTGTCGTGGCGCTCCGGGGTGACTTACTGGTGTTTTTGATGGTGTATTCACTTTTTAGCTGTAGGAAAATCCGGAAAACCTACAGCACCACCCCGGGCCTCGAGCGTTTGTCGACCGATTGAACTAAATGCTATCCGCATTTTTCGTATGAGCAGAGCACATTTATATCATAGGCAGAGCTGTTTCCAAATGTATAGTAGACCGATAAAAATGAATTTTCCTGCAGGAATGCAAAGAACATTCTTAGCATAATGTGGTTCTGTAGAGAGTCCGAAGCACCTTCTAATTATATGCTTTCACATATGTACCCTGAACATACCATGATGGTGCTAAGACACATCCTTGGTACGTGTATAGAACACATGTAGGTTCCCTATCACATTCCATTCACCTGGCTTGGCCTGTGAAATGAATAAATATTTTTAGAACATAATCCTTTGAAAAGACGGAAAATCATGTGTTTTTCGTACGAACGTGCTATCTGGAGATACTGCAGTTCTTCTGCCAGACCACGATTGTTTGTATAAGGAATTGGAAAATGAGTTGGACTTGGTAAACCTGGTAGATATTCTCTGAATGTGGCTGTGGTTTTTTAATTTGATTGGTGTTGTGTTGTCTTAAGATTTGTTTGGCATTTATGTGCAGTACAGCTCCTACTACACCACAAAGCGATTCTAGTTCATTCAGAATAATAGTTGCTGTTTCTCTGGCTAGTGAATCAGCCACTTGTTGGCTCTCATAACCAGTTTATGGTGGTACTCAGGCCGAAGTCAGTCAATTTTGACTATCCAACTCTGTCTAGGCTCACAGACAATCCCAAACAGGTTTTGATGTAACTTGTTTTTTCTGCAAAATCTTCCTACCTTATCCAGCAAACTACTAACTGCCCATGACCCCAATTTCGGTGTAGTTATGTCGATATTTGACTTGAAATCTTGAAAAAAAAACGGGTTTTCAAGTTCAAAAATTGGTAATTACGTTGAGATAAAACAAAAAGTGGAGCACATTCGTACTTTTTTATTTGATGAATAGTCTGTATCAGACTGAAGACTGGTATTCCAAACACTGATGACTGCTTCTCCTTTGTAATACATTTACACGTTACAAAGTATTGAATGTATGAATGTAAACTGAACTGAACAATACTGAATTGAAAATATGAACGCACATCATAATTATCAGTGGATACGTTCCATACATTCTGTTCTTATCTGTATTCCAACAGTAAACAACAATAAGTCATTGACAATAAATTTCACATACAATGATTATGAATTATAAAAATATTCAGGGACACACAGCAATGTGTGGGAAGGTTCTGGTGCCATGTCCCAACAAATGCGGATCCTACATATGCAGGATGGACCTCAGAAACCACGAAAGACAATGTATCAATCGAACCAACAAGCCTGCTCCACGATTGCCTAATCCGACTGAAAATTCTATGAGGGATGGTCCAAATTCTTCACACGTTACATCATCTCTAGGTGAGCATTTCATCAGCGAAAAAAACTGTCTGTGAAAAACAACATTCACCAAATTCACCTATATTTTTTGGTATTGCAAAACAGTCTACATAAAGAAAAGAACTATTTGAATGTTTGTCTTCGGGCCCAATACTCTAACACTGGAAAAAAAATCCAGCTTTTATCACCATTGTATAAGTTTCCAATTCTCATGATGGTTCAACATTCACAAGTTGACACTTATTGTACATCACCCTAAACTGCTAAGTTGTTTGTTACAAACTTTTCCAATTTTTATCTCGTTTTCTGTTGGACTTTGATACACGATTTTCAATTCCCTAGGTAGAAATGGCATGACAAAAACGGATCCTCGACTGCAAGACGAAATATACAAGCTCTCTAGAAAATTGGCGGAACTGGACATGCAGCACAACTCTAAATCACAAGTCACTAATCAGACCTACGAGACTCTGAAAAATAATGTGCTGCAACTTAATCTCGATGTCGAAAAACTCAAATATCAGTTGCCACTATCATTCGACTGGAAAAATACTACTGAAATAGCTCTCAATAACATCAAACAATCGCTGTCTGTTGTTCAAAATGCGAAAAGAGAAACCGATTCACACCTTGCTGGACTACAGAATCGACTGGATATGCTCGAAAGAATGCTGGACCAGGTGAACTACCTCAAGGACTCCTTCTACAGGGAACAGGCCTACAACAGACAGGTGGATACGAATTTTGAACAGGGCATGAACGAGCTGAAAAGTCATTTCTCTCAAGAGAACGCTTTAACTTTGGCGGTTCTGAATGACATCAGAGACACCAATGAAAACTTACGAGAAGAAATGAATAAGTTCAAGAGTGGCTTCGAGGAGCACAACGCTAAATTCACGAATATCACTTTTGATCTGAGAGCTGCAAGTCAGATCGCCTCCGAAGCTACAGAGAAACTTGAAATTCACGAAAGAGATTGCGCAGAAATGAAGAAGGAATTGAACCAGTTGAAGTTGGATGTGGAGATTCTTGAGGGGTTGTCTAGTTCTAACGAACTAACCAGCAGGCCAGGGAGGTTACTGTGGAAGGTGATGGAGGTTAAAACGAAGATGATGAAGGCCAAGGAGTTTGGGAGTGTGTTGAAGAGTCCAATATTTTATACGCACGATTATGGTTATAGGATAAGGGTAAGAACCAATTTATTAAAATTATGTTTGAGTTTGACGTTTGTCACAAGGTAGCAAGACTGCACGTCTAGAAGGTAGAAGAGGTTGTGGTGTGGCATACAAATGTGTTTTAAGAAATCATATCTAAGAGATTCTCTTCTTGAGAAGACTTCATGAACTTTGAATCATTTTTACAGAAAAAAAAACTTTATTTGGAAAATTACTGAATGAGGAATGCACTCAACTGAACTCAATATTTGCAAACATCAAGGCTTTCAGAATCCAAGTTAGCAAAACAATGGGATTCAGTAATAGTTATTCACATAATTAGTCTGGTGATAGTTATTAAACCAACTTTGATGTGGCCATGAAGTGCCAGTTTCGCTGATGGAACCAGTTGTTACAGGGCCTGAGAAAAGTAACCAGAAGGACCAATAATGGAGGAGAGCAATGAGAACGAGAGGAAAAACTACAAAACTGCGGGAGGGGGGTTCAAAAAAGAAGAAAGTAAAACAGCCTGCTGAAGGTCTTACTGTGGGAAGATTAACTACCTAATCGTCGGCTTAGTGTGTTAACCTGCTAACTCCATTTGAGAAAAATTCACAAGGAATGGAATACAATTTAATACTGAATAGAATTGAATGGTTTTACGCATCAATAAGAATCACCAAATATTCGTGATACTAATAACTTGGCTGTTTTTCACAGTCAATGAAGATTTTCTCTTTCTTTTACATGGTATATATAACAATTAGTGAATTTTCACAAATTGGAGTTAGCAGGTTAACACACTAAGCCGACGTAATGGAATTCGCCAGATTCGTGAGAACTCTCAGTAAGGAGATATAAGGTTCCATAACAACCTTGAAGAAATTAGATGGGACATGGACTGAAAATTCGCTCAGACATCTGCTGGCGGTACACTTTCCGGGTGGTGTCGACGACGACCAACAGGGTCTACCACACAGCAGGTCTCCCAAAAGAAGATTGGCAATTGACGGAGAGGGACATTACACAGGATGCCATAGCTTGGGCAGTGAACGAGTTCAACCTATATGAGGCAGCAGGAACTGACAGAATTCTTCTGGAAATGCTACAAAAAGGCCAAGAATTTTCCACCACAATTTTGGGGGGAATATTCCGGGCCAGTATACCGCTGAGGTAGGTTGCAAAGGTCTTGAAATCAGCGACGGTAATATTTATCCCCAAGGCGTGAAAAACTACACAGTACATATAGTCCTTCCGACCCATCAGCCTAACACTGTTCATACTTGGAATGCTAGGAAAGGTGATGGATAGATTCCTATTTGAGGGGATCCCTTTCACAGAAAGGAAAAGTCGATGGAATCAGCCCTCCACACTGTGAAGTGAGGAAAGGACATTAAAGTGTGTTCTTCGATGTGGAATACGCTTTTGTTAAGGCGAAGACAGTGACCATACAGGCATCACTAATGGCCAGAGGAAGGATGTTTGGCTAAGAGCTGGAGTGAGTCCAACAGGTAACATACCTGGGGGTGATTACTGTATTCCAAACTCTGATAGGATTATTCATAAGTCGTTCTTCTTCCTGGCTACATCCTAGAGAGAATGAAGCTGAATAATAAAGAGAGGAAAAACCCCAGGCACAAGAAAAACATGATGAACCAGAGGAGGAAGATGAATGACATAATCCAGAGACATAGGGATGAGGACTGAAAAAATTTGCTGAAAAACCTGACTTTCAGAGACAAATCCCTATGGTAGGAGTCCATACATCTCAGGAGGAGTCACAATGATATCCCGGCCATGGAGAATGGAGATTCGAAATACAATCGAAAGGCTCCCTAGGAACTCTTGACATGGACTCTCCAAGTATCCTCTAATTTTGTAAAGAAGGCCGATTATGGGTGATCTTTTTTCCGGATAATTTCTGTATGTTCTTGCCATTTGAGGATTTCATTAATATATATTATTTTCAGTTTTATAAAGTTGTGATATTTTTTGTTAATTTCCAACAATTGTTTAATTTATTTTTCTATGTATTGTCATTATTCAGTGTACATATTTTTTTTCCTCCCTCTGTAAACAGAAATGTTTCTAGTGATAAATAAAGTAAAATTTAAAATATTATTCAAATTTTTTTTTGAACCAGTCGTAATCGTGCAGACATCGCCAAGCATTACGTTTCCTGTAGAATTTTTCAATTCAACACTCAGTTCCGTAAAAAGTAATTTTTTGAACTAAAATCAAATATGTGAAAGTGTGTTTTACGATATAGTATGGAATAAAGTAGTATTACTTCAAATTGAGTACTTCAAAAAAATCATCTAACATTGGATAAAAATTGATGCATAAGATTATATCAATGCATGCATCACAGACAATTTTTTGTTTCAACCCCTCAATTTGAGAAGGAAAGATATTAATCTCTAAAAAAAATAAGAAAAGTAGATAATTACTACAGACTGATTTCTTCATCTTTGAGGTGTTTGATGAAATGTTAAATTAGCCTATAGAACAGATGAAACCAAGGGTTTATACAGTTTTGTTTATAACAATTAGGATATCCAAGAGAACGATATATTATATTTCAGATCCTGCTGTATATGAACGGGTTGAAAAAGTGGAAAGATAGATATGCTTTGATGTGCATTCATGTACTCAAAGGCGAGTACGATATGCTATTGAGATGGCCTTGTCATATTGAGGGGACAATCACGTTAAGAGATATGGAAGACTTAGACAAGGTAGGTAGGTATTTTATTTCAACAAACTCTATATTATATGCTCCGTTAGTCACATGTTCTGTTAGGTCAAGGAGCTGTATATAAACAAACCATTTTGCAATTTGAGAATACATGTGTAAGTACATCAAATTCGATTGTTTATTTTGAGAATAAGCGAAATTAAGCACTACCAGGTTTTTATTTGCACAAAACATGAACACCTTAGTCAGTTGAAACCTTATTTAGCTATTTAATCCTACTTAAATTTTGAGATAGATATATAAATGAAAACAGATACATTCCAAAATGGCTTCAATGTTTTTCAAAATATTTTCGATTGTGATCAATACACTTTTGCATAGGTTTGAACAAATTTCCGAGGCACTTTACCATTCCGAGAAGATTAAAAAAATTAGGGATAAAAAAATTCCTCATTCCTAAAGCGTACTATGACCTGCAGGAATATTACAATGAAACATTTTAAAGCTATATCAAGCATCATGTGATTTGGCTTCGAATTTTTTCAACTTATTTGTCTAGCTACTCACTCAATTATGTATATGTAATTGATTATGTATGTTTATATGTCAATATTATTGTAAAAAAGTCAGCTAAATGTGATAAAAGTGTTGTTGTGGTTCTGTAAATGTTCCGTAACCATTATATGAAGATTAACTGTAAAGATTGATATTGTGTGACATGTAGGTATTATTGATGTTGTATATTCATGTTCACTTTATATGTATGTATATTTTTTATTGCATTGCAATTGGACACGGTGGATTTCTTCACCTCGTGTAACTTTCTGACCCTTTATCGATAAAAATCATAATTCTTCGAAAATGAAGAATAATTTGATTTAATATTATTTAAATTCGTCCATGTTGATATATCATATATGAAACCGACTCATCTGGTTCTATTTAATTGCTATGGGAATGGTTTCCAGCATAAATGATATAAATACAAAATATTTCCCTTTTTACCATCTGCCCCAGAATAATTTTCTATGGCTTTCAACAAACAATATTTTTCAATGATGACAAAAATTAATGATTTTCATTACTGTATGAACGAGATCGAAGATACTTCAGCAATAGTAATGTATTCCTAAATATATTGCAGGTTAAACCATTTTCGAAATACATAAGCGCAAAGAGACATAGTGGTGATGAAGAAACTGACGAGCCTCAAGAGTCTTCCAAGTCATATATCTTCATTCCCCATTCAACATTACTGAAAGCGAACCACGTAAAGGACGACACCCTGTTCATTGATGTCAAGATACAGCAGGACAGAAAACAGGAAACTAGTCTGTGAAGTTGCTGGGTAACTCTTGTACCTGATATTAATCGAAATGTATTATGTTTATTTATATACAAAATATCCGAATGAGAGGGCGGATTCAGAATATCAAAAGATTATCGTTTTTAAATAAACTCTGAAATAGGTTGGATGTATCTTTGGAAACATATTACTCTGGTGAAGTTATATTTTGTCGAAATGAAAATCCCCAATATGAGTAAACAATTCTGGCGGTCACCAACTGGAAAAAAAAAAGCTTTATGATATGACATAATTTATATCTACGCAGTAGAGTTTAACCACTACACAGAAAAAATAATATGGCATTCAAAATTTTTAGGCGAAGGAAACTTCTTGAGTAATTATATAGCAAACAGAACGCCTAACCTCTTGTAGACTGAAGGGGTCAGTAACTGCAATGGCTATTAACAGACAGGTGGACATCGGACTTTAATTTCAAAGTTTTTTTTCTGGAAATTGCATTTTTTTCCAAAATTCGAATGTTTTTTCTAAAGTTCGCAGATTTCTCAGAGTACCCATACCTACGAAGGCGTAGAAGGGCCAACAACAAAATATTTTTCAAAATAGTTGAAATTGCCACTTTGAAGTGGCAAGTGCCACTTTGATCTGACAATTGTCCCTTTGATCTGGCAATTGTCACTTTGAAGTGGCAATTGTCACTTTGAAGTGGCAATTGTCACTTTGAACTGGCAGTTGTCACTTTGAAGCAACAATTGTCACTTTGGAGTGGCAATTGTCACTTTGAACTGGCAATTGTCATTTTGATCTGACAACTGGTAATTTAATCTGACAATTGTCACTTCGAATTGGCAATTGTCACTTCGAATTTGACTGAAAAACAATATTTTTGCATGGAGTTGGTAAAAAAGTGCCATTTTAAAAAAAATGGTAAATGGTAAAAATGGATGGTGACTGATGCGCTTCGACCTAATTAGATATCTATTGTGCCTCATCTTCTTCTGCTATTTCAAGGTGTTCTCGTTCACAGCAGCCCCTCGATCTTGCTCGGTTGAAGTTACCGAGGAGATTTTGACCTGCCTTAGCCCCGGAAGTCTTTGCCAGTAAGTTGCTCTCATTGCTTCTTAATTTTTTAATACTCATATTCAATTGATATTTATTTATTTTTCAACGAATCTATTTTCATTTGATATTTATTGTATTTGACTTTTATATTTATGTAATTAAAACTTTATAATACAAAGAAAAATCCTGAAATAGAAAAGGGGTCTTTTTGACCCACAGGTGGGTGGCAAGAATCCTAAAATTTGTTGAAAAAGAACACTATTTGTACAAACGTTCACACAATTTCCCAGTAAGTGATTAATTATTAATCACAAAATTTCTCAAACATTAAAACGGGAGGCTATAATGTGTCAAAGGACCCCGCACGAAAACACATGGGAAATTGGCTCTCGGTGAAATTGAATTATGTTGTAGTATCACGGATCCTAAGAAAAATGTGTAAGTTTGAATGATTTTGTATAATGTCGTTTCTAATATATCGCAGCGGTCAAATTTCGTAAAAGCATTATTTTGTTGGTCAAAATTGATCAAATTAAGGATGATAATGTATTTATCGGAATTCATTAACAAGTCCAATTATAATCTTATTAATGCTAGTACATTAGGGTCTTTACGGGGCATAGTCAAACATATCGTGTTTGGAATTTTTTTCTAGCACTATTCCAGAACAAATAAGTCATATTTTGGTAAGGCATCATAGTTTCAGTCTATTTTAGTCGTCGATTGAAACGTATTTTGTTTTTTGATAACTCTATCTATTTGAAATATGAATTTTCACATTTTGGAAAATAACTCTATAATGAAAATAATTGACAGATTGTTTTTGACTAACAAAAAAATTATTGGTACTGTTGATTGAACTGACGATGAAGTAACTCTTTGATGATCCGAATAAACTATTTGATGAGAAAATAATTATAATTATAATTATAAAACGACGAAAATACAATTTTCGATATAAATATTATAGAGGAAAAACCTTGGAAAAAAGGATTTAAAAAGTGATTTTTTGTGAAAAATTAAAAAAAAAACTTACTAAGCAAATTCGGAAAGATGTATTGCAGTTTGTTATGTTTAGTAATTCGACTGAGTTTAAAATGCCATTGGTACGCAGCTAACACGAAAAAAATACTTGAAAATGTACGAAATATTCTTATTGTTTCTTTTCCTAATCTTGAAACATGTTTTTTCTTTCACTGGACCTAACTCTTAGTTCACAAGGGAAAGGTTCCCTTCAAAGAAAAATATAACGTGTCTGCATCTTTCAGAAATCCTAATAATTTTCCTGATATTCTGATTCTGCCAGTTCAGTTCCGTATTTATATTGTTTTGTGTTATTTATTCATAGTATAAACGGCAATAACAAAAAATTTTACTCTATAGATGCGAAAAATATGCTGAAAATTAACATTTCTTGATTTCATTATTCAATACCAGTTGTTCAGGGAGAGAACTAACTGTAAGGGGATCCGGTAGGGCTATTATCATTATCAGAGAGTGGAGTTGGTTTCCAATATAAAAATATCTAATGTGGGACGTTTCGTCTGACAAACTAGTTTTTTGTTACATCAAAAGTTTTTAAACAACCTTATTTTGAAAGTAATATTGGCAATTGTTTTACTCTCCCTCCAGAATATGTCTCCAGTATTTTCATTACATATGTAATGTTGTCAGGTTTGTTAAGATATGGCATCAAATTTAAACGACCAGTTTAGGTAGATTCACTGTATTTATTTTATATTCAGTTATACACGTACACTTGATGAATGCTCTTAAGCAACTGACTAATATTCAAAATAACATCTAGTCAGTCGAGTACAAATATGATTCATATCTGCAACGTTTCCATTATAAAATTATATTAGAAGAATTGATAATATACAATACAAGATCATTCCTACATAATGTTTTGTTGACAAACCCAACAACGTTGATGATTCGCTGGTAGTAAACTATTGCTTCCAATAAGGAAGGTAACTCACTTATAGAGATAGCTCAGGTTTTATGTGAAAGGAGGATTAAAATCAGGAATCAAATGGACTCGGTAGTTTCTCAAAATACTCGTCTCCATTTTGAAAGCAAACAATTTTATCTACTCAGAAATCGATCCAGATCCCGACTAAATAAAAAAATTATATACAAAAAAAAGACGAATTTATGATGTTCATAATATTACAGAGAAAATAATACACTCTTAGTGTATTATTTTTCTTCAATCATGAGCGAAATGGCCAAACAAATTCTGATTATTTTGGAAAATGTCGGGATTGGGTGTATTACATACAACGCATTGAAGAATACCAGTAACTATCAAAGCTGAATTCAAAACAGATCAACATATCGAGTAAGGAGTACCCCAATGCACAGGCGCGTGCTGACAGATTGTTGGTTGGGGTGCAGAAACATCGAAGGGGGCCCCATTTTTTTGACGATTTACTCGAAGAAAAATTATTTTTGTTTGTTTTTTTTTTTCATTCAAAAAATGTATGGATATTTTACTAAACCATGGGGGAAGGGGGCCCTGGCGGGCTCTGGACGAGGAGGGCCCAGGGTGCTACAGCATCCCCGCACCCTGGCTCAGCACGCTACTGCCAATGCATAATACTGGGCCCACTGCTGTACTGCATATATTTGCATGCTCTCCTTACCATTAACGACAGTGACACAATTGAGAGCTTTGCAGATGACATGGTGATATTATGTAAAAACACAACTTAACTAGACTTGAAGGGTTCAGAAAAATATAGCACTCTTTTTGATGAAAAACTATGAACTTCGAAAATATCACATTTGTAAACTTCACAGCATACCAAACAAACCTGCCAATTTATGACCTATAATAAAATAAAACTCAATCTTAAGAAGTTGGTTTTTAATTCAAATGAGCAATCAACTGCAGACCAATAAATGGTAAATGAGTAGGTAAGTACAAATTTCATCAATTTTTTTTTTTCGAAAACCTGTTGTTTTTCGTAGAATATCACAAGCGCCTCAAGGTACTTTATTTCCAATGACCCCATTTCCATTGGCACCATTTTGCAAACAAACTAAAAACATAGACTTATTGAAAACAACATCAAATATTTCAAAATGTGACATGTGACTTTCATAGATTAATTTTGATATTCTGAAAAATTGCAGAAGAGGGAAGCAAGTGATAACGATTTAACGGGGATAATGATGAATTGTTGAAAATTTAATATTTTCTTCAGCAAATATTTGTTTAGGAGTAATTTTGAGTTACCTTTTAGCTGTTCTCGTCCAAAAATGTACTTTTCGATAACCATTATCGGAAATTCGAAAGCTAGAGTCCAGAAAGTAGCCCAAAGTAATGTTTCTATGAAGTAGCCACACCACAGGTAGAACTGGGAAAATAGAATAATACATGAATTATACAGCTGAACTTGTGAACATGTTTCATTTATTATATGCTGAAATTGTTTCTCGAAACCGATAGGTGTGGAAGAGATTGAATGGGAAAAAAAGTTGGCTTTTCCAGGACAATTATTCTTTAAAATACAAAAAAGACAGTTTGAAAATATATTTGAAAAATAAAAATTTTTAGATACTTGTATTAACTTAATCGTTAGTCACTTAATTTTTCAAAACTCAAAAAATGAGAAAAATGACAATTCTGTACGATTTTACGCAAATAATGGAATGATGCTACCGAATTTTCAATTAAAGAAATGTCCAGAGTTTTTCAGGACAGCACTATAAAATAAAACAATTACGTAACTGTATTTTTCAAATATTGAACTTTTATGTTATGTATATTTTTTATTTGATGTGTCATTACTTCCCATGAAGAGTGACAAATTAATGAATATCGGTTTAGTAAATTGGTTAGAAAATGTGTTTAATGTTGAAGTATAACAGTGGAACAGACGTTTTAGGATGCAAGCTCCTATGAAGATGCGTGATTTTTTGAGTTTTCACGTTGCAGCTCCATTTTATCACTCTAGAGGAGTAAAGTAGAATCGGAACGGCAAGCATATTAGATGCAGCAACTTTGGTCTTTCCCGACAGTTCTTATGACCAGATCTGTCGGAGTTTTGGCTGATAATTGCCGATGAGAGAGTTTTCAATAGTGGTTACTTCTTGGGAATGGTGTTGTTCAACTCCTAGGTGAGTATACGTCTCTCCGGCATCCAGATAACGTAGAATGCTCCCTTCTACGAGCTGAACATCCTCTCCGTATTCCTCGCATCGTCCTCTTTTAAGATGAACATGCGTGTACTCTTACATCACTCTTGATGAAGAACCTTTTTTTCCCGAGGAATATAGTTTAAGGTCATCCATAAAAAACAGATTGGTGACCTTATGTCTCCGGTTGCTGGGGTTGCTGCAGTTGTTTCCGCGGGTTTTCTGTAGTGCAACGGTCAATGGTAATAGGAAGATGCAGAAGGAAAGAGGGCTGAGGAAGTCTCCCTGAAACATGCCCCTTTTAAAGATAACCTGCTCTGTTTGGACTCTGAATTGACGAGATGCATCTCACTATTTGATCAGCTACTGCAAGGCATCTGAGCAAATGCATGATGAGCACATCAAATGCCTTGTGATAATCGATACAGGTCATTGAAAGATTACGCTTATTCATTACGGAGTCCTGCGTGATACATCTGTCGATGAACAGGTTCCTCTTTCAGCCAGCAAACCCCTTCTTTGAGAGTATTCGCATAAACAAGATGTGGGTAAACATCTTATAATATGCATTCAAGCATGTTATCAATCTGTAGTTCTTTGGATCAGACAAATCTTCGTTATTTGGGATTGGAATCTGTTGCTCCCCATCTAGCCATGAGTTGAGATGGTAAACGGTGCTTGAAACTCTTTTTTTTAATATTCAAGCCCATCAGGGTCTACAGCAGCGAAGTTCTTCGAGCCTATCTTATCTGATTGCGCAGTTCATTTAGCTCAGGTTGACGAAGCCTCCTGTTGACAGCTTTGAACTGTGCTAGGGCTGGAGTATCTACGTTGGGTGTTTGCGGATACTCATGATTCATGGATATTCTTCCAGAAGGTTTCCACCTGATCAGCTGCCGGCGGGTTATCTACAAAACGTGGAGGCTTCATTGCATTTTTCCGCCATGCTTCTCGACCGCCTCACTGGTGACTTGTTTGCAGCCACCAGCATTCGTTTCCTATCAAGGCAGTGCTGTTTAATAGTGAAGAGCATTCCTTTATTCAGTGTGTGATGGGAGGGCGTGCTGGATGATTTGCCCCAATAACCACTCCACACACCGGGTTAAGTGACATGACGTCCGAGACTCATGTACCCTAGCAGGCGGAGTGATGACAGCCTTTTGCATTCGTCCGGCTAAGATTTCTACCTTATTATGCCGGTATGCTCTTCAAGTTTGTGTATCTAAATTTCATTTCGAACAGTAGTATTCGGTTGGTCCTAAGCACCTACAACTTTTTTACATTCTACCTATTCCGCCCGCATTATGGTTCCTGAAATAACAATATTGTAGCACACAATAAAAGGAAGTGGTTGTTTTTTAAACGAATTTTCGCTTCAGCAAGAGCATTTTCCAGCGAATGATTTACTTACCTCCACATAGTCACTGAAATACCACTTCATTCGATTACTCAGAGTGTAATGAGCAATTACAGTATAATGTAAAACATACATGCTGTAGCTCAATTTGGCACCTATTTGGAATATGGGCCTAGTTAGAAACCAGTTTACAAAACCTGAAAATGGTATTGGACATCTTATGTAATGAAACTCTCTTACGTTTTCAATAGGGAACACGCATGATTTTATTTGGCTTTTCTTTGTATCTCTGAAATTACATTCACTGAAAATAATTGGTTAAATTTTAAGTTTTGAAATTGCTTTTCGATTTAAACACAATTTGACCTTGAGGTCGAATAACTTTCCCCACACACTAGCGTTTCTTGTGGTTGTTTCCGGAATATTGAATACTTTTGACAGTTTTATATAATTTCAGACAGCCTTCAAAAGCCCTCAAACGGTGAAAGTTTGAACCGTGTGAAGTAACGACACATACATGCGTCAGAGTCGCTGGGAGTACGTTTTCAAATGAGATAATAAAATAAGCACTTTCCATCATGAATCAAGAGAAAGAAAATACAAAATTTCAAATTCTGAGTATTCCACTTAGCTTCTTGGATAATAACGTTCATATGCAAATGAAAATATTTCTGAACTGGGATACAGGCTATTCCCTATTCGAAAGCATTGATTTGGAGCAATATTTCTATTTATTCCAAGGTTGCAAATTTCTATGTCTTTGTTCACAATACCATCGAAACTAAATGTAATCATGGGTCTAATAACCCTGATATATAGTCGTAAAGAACGTGAAAAAATACGGTTTCTTCATTTTTGGGTGGAAAAATATGGCCTATTTTTCAGAAAGACAGTTCAAAGTCATTGGCTAACTCACCCCCGTATCCATGGTAACACGAGTAGATCATCCAACAGAGTCCAATGCACCACGCTGGTCTAGATAAACCAAAATAGAAAGCTCTTTGTATTTGACCTTGATTCACTTCAGCATCTTGATAGAAGAACAGAACAAGTGACATTTCAATTAAAATCAGTACCCAGATTATCAGATTCACTTTCTGAAACAAATGAAGGTTTATTTTAATATCAAAGAAACCGTAGTGAAAATATTTTCCTTAGAACTATCCGATAGAACTTTCCAATTTCGTTTCATCACTCTCCGTATTAGACAACTCCTTCAAGAAGTTTCTGACGAAATAGTTTGTAACATAATTTGTTTACTTTATCTGGATACATTGCCCCTGCGAAATATTATTGTGAAAATCTCTTCGACCTATCGTAGTTTGATCTGAAACATTTTTTTCTCCTCATGTACAGGTTGTAACGAAGTTTCGTTGTATCCCCTTCTTATCAGATCACTCATTCAAGAAGTTAATGACAAAATATTTTTGACCAATTCGTTGTAGTATATAGTATAATTTGTTTCACTCTATCTGGATAATTTTTTTTAATTTTTCAGTATTTGTCCTAATTCATAATCACACATTTAAAATATTCGGCTATCGATTCCATACGTTTCGACATCATACTTTTTTTTGGACCACTTGTTCTGGTTTGTTAGTCACGTGATTTGTCATTTCTTTACAAAATGCACTCGATTTACCGAATGATCTTTGAATCGGAATATTTCGGACAGTACGTGCGTCCGACTTCGGGACTAAAGGTCCCGGGTTCGAACTCCAGTCGGATCTGGGATTTTTTCAATTTAATTTCATCGATTAAACTATTGAAATCTCGTGGCTTGACTGGGGTGAGTCCTGCACGATTCACTGTTGCGTTCAAATTAACAGTACTGCTCCTAAGGTGGCGTAAGGAGTTAGTAACACAGCGTACCCAAAACATATAGTGGCTAATGATCTTAGCAATCGATGCCACTATAAACACCTAAGAATGAAAAATACTCCCTCATAAACACACATAGAGTGTACCCAAATGCATAGCTTGTGTGGGTAGAGGACGACTATTATTATTATTTGCCGTGGCAAAGATATGAATACTCACAGAATGGTGTTTTCTCCTTACTGTGCTCAAAAATGGTTCATCTTTCTTCTTTCTCATATAAACTCCCATCATTAAACCAATAAAAAAGTCCATCAATCTCAAATGGGTTGCCATCACACTGAAAATCAAAGATCCATAGTACTCACATGACCATAAGGTGAATTGTGTCATTATACACAATTTGCATACAGGGTGATTCTTGACGAGGGCTATTTCGAAAATTATTCCGAATTGAAAACTGAAAATTTGGAATAGCGGGCTAACTTTAAAACATAAGTGATTTGATGGAATACTCGAGGAATGTCATTATTTCAGTAGACGTTCAAAAGGCCTCCATCCAATTGAATCGTTTATTTCAAAAACCACCTAAGGGACAAAATATCAAAAAATGTATTTTTGGTGTTACTGTACAATTTAAAAGTAAATACATCTTTTTTGCAGAAATAACCTATGTTCCATAACAGCAATGCTATTTGGCAGCCTTGAATAAACGATATAAAAAAGTTGATGGAATACACTGTTGGATGTGAAGCCTTCTATGACACTATCATCTAATGGCCAACAACTGACAAGGAGTTGCCAGAAGACTTGCCAGAAGCTGAATAAGTGAATAAAGCCACATCTTTGTATGTAGACATGCTGTAGCGTGTAGTCTATTTGTATTTTTCGATATAGGCCTAGTAAAAACACTCTTTGTCATACTAAGTGTATATGTTACTTACCTTTGATACCAAAACCAGTGAAAATTAATGGTTTGACTTAATTTCAATAATAATTTTGAAAAAATAACTTTGGATACATTAATTCATTGCAGAAACCACCTAAGTGCAATTTTTTCAAAAATTTATAACTCAAAAACTTGAAGGAAAAAAATATTTAAAAACTTGGATATCTCAATAGCATGTTTTTTATTTGATAAAAAAATGTTTGAAGGAGACGAGACCTATTCTTAAGCTACAAAACGGTTTTTTTTAGTTTTCCGAAAGTTGAAAAAAGCGCACTTGGGTGGTTTCTAAAATAAACGATTCAATTGTGACCAATGATATACATCACTTCTGGTATAATGTTGCTATCAGGCTCGTTCCTCTCTCACTCCATCAAATTTCCTTCCAATATCGCAGAGTACGTTGTTGAAGTCAAATTGTTTTCACAAAAATGAATACACCATTTTTTTTTCAATATTTAATGAATTTTATTGAAGTATAGCAATATTCAGTGAGTTTTATTGATATTACTTTCACTTCTTCAATTATAATTGTTGTTATCCAACATTGATCACTTCTCACCTTTTAACCCACAAAAAAAATTGCAGCTCCATGAATTTTGAAAGCTGCTTTCATGAAGAAGATGAAAATTTTCGTAGGGCCCGATACGTTATGGCGATTGAACGTCCAGATTTTGGAAAATTTGTCCTCATCCACCCATATGAACACTCTGAGGATAGCATTAATTTCTTGTTTCCATTGATAATCTCATTCGCAAAACTCCACTCACTTCGGTGAGTCCCTGCTTTCAAATTCTGAACCAATTTATAGGAAAAGCTGTCATTTACTTAATGAAGATTCATAGTAATTGTACAAAGTACACGAAAATTCATTTAATCTTCACAAACTTGATTTTATATATCACGACAAGAAGTCATGTGAGAGCTTGGTGTGCTCTGATTGGTTGGTGGTGAGTGAGGGCGGGGCTGAGGGTGGTAGTGGTGGGGGTGAGTTCAAGTATCGCAACAGCTACTTCCCTTGTAGCTTCTTCACTAGACAACTCGCATCAAACTCTTCAACAAAGCATGTATTCGGTTTTCTTTGTTGTTGGTTTAAATTATTATTTTCTTCAACCGGCTGCACCCATACGAGTGAACAACCCTCAGAAGTATTCGAGAGACTTCTGCGAGCTAGAAAAGACGTAGCGCGTACATTTTAACGTGTGATGCCATGCACGATGCCGTATACCTTCTGATGAATGGGTTGAGAACTGAACGTTTTACCAACGCGCCACTACGGCTCATAAACTATCGACACTTGAGAAAAATGTTTTCTCCTGTATCGGTCACGAACCAGGTTCAATTCTAGCAAAAGTTTCAACGACCGACCCCTAGACCGCTGAGGAGGGTTCAAAATATTTTACGCGGGTAGATCATTGTCAATATCCTGCTCTTACAAATTTTTAGAATTCAGTTCGGTCTACTTACATTTCAAATTACGTCTAATCAGCCGTCATCAAGAATCACCCTGTATACATCTTATACACAATTAAAAAGAATAGCGTCGGTATACACATTATTTGGACATATTAGCAGGAAATTGAAAATAAGAAAACTCTAGTACGAGAAGATATAAAACTCACTTCCTGGTATGACTGATTCTTTCTAATACTCACTTTTCAAATTCCGGAAATACTATCCATTGTGTTATTGGCATTAGGACGAATAGAATATTCAAGAATAACAGAAGCTTCATGCAATAGGAGAATCCATTCTTTTTTCTCAACATCAAAGAAGTTGGAATTAGAATCAGTGGTGACAGCACGTACATTTGCATGTCAACAGATAAGTACCAGTGTGGTACTAAGCACTGAAACATTTGAAGAACACCTTCAAAGTATACACATATGGTTAAAGAAACAGTGATTAGAGAAAAGTAATATTGCAAATAAATACAGTTCCACTGTATTGTCCTTTTGTATTTTTACTGTGGTTTGATCGTTTTATACCCACCTTATTATCCCTTAATCTTTAATCAATTATTTTTCCTTGTCTCTTACTACTCAATCGTCTGTTAAAAGTCCCAGCTAGCTTAACTTACAGCTAAATTTTCTGCTACAAGCTTTTGCGTTTCTTCTTCAAATATTTGGCTCTAGCTTATAGCTAACTTTATTATTGTTTTTGTTTTTGTTGGGAGTACTGATTTTTCATCTCCTTGTCCTGATTAGCCACTATCAAATTCATTTTATCGTTTATTGGTTTGTTTCAATTTGGAAAATGAGGATATGGGTTAATTATCATTATAGGTCTTTAACTGTGTTTATTGAATGTTTATTTTGTGTGGCTGCCGATGTTTTGTTTTCGACTGATTTCATATTCACATTAGTTTCGTAGTCAAAACTTGGAATTTAAGTGTAAGGGAAAGACTTAGCCAGGGTACTATTTGTTTCAATCAGATACTGCCACAATATGGAAAAAAAAGTGTTTTGCCATAAAACTCTGTTTTCATTCTGTATTATATCAGCATTTGTAGTCAAACTCACTTAATAATATAATACCGTAGATATCTCAGAAGTACCTTCCTGTTTATTAAATTTGAGTGCGATTGAGATTTTCTATATTACAAACTCATTCGTGTCACTATTATTCATAGTTCTAAATGTTTTTGATATGAATAATCTTCACTCACCAGTTCCTCCCAGTTCACGTAATTTTGTACGTATAAAATATATGACCACCAGTATTCTTTACAAGGTCTCAATTCCTGTTTAATAGTAGGATGCCAATACGGTCCTGAGCCAATTCTTGGCAAGACAAACAAAGTTGACAGATATAGCATCAGGACTGCTGGAGAAATCCTGAAAATTTGTTTTCAATTACAAAGGAGAAGTTAGCGCAAAAGATTTTCCATGATACCATAAATAAAAATGGAATGAAGTAGGTATTTCAATTCAATAGCAAAATTACAAGCTAATGAGATAGATGTTTGTGAGAAGAGGTCCAATTTGGATAGCGATTATTGTGATTCCTGGTGACAATCATGTTCAATCATTTATAATGAATGATTACAGTTTCAATTGCCAAAATTATATCTCAACTTTCTAACTCACCTCAAATAACGATGCAAATAAAAATATGGAACGGACTTCAATTGAGTGAGTAAAGAATGGGATTTTCCTTTCAGATACATATATGCCACCAAAAAACCACTCAAGAAGATGAAGGTGTCCACACATACATGAGCAGCATCGATGTACCCTGAATATCTCTTATTATGTAGCTGAAAATAAACAAAATAGTAAAAAATCAAGTCGGAGTTTTGCTTGAAAATACGTTTCGTCCCGAAATGGGTGGCGATATGTACAAGATTCTCGATATCTGCACCACGAAGTTCGATGGAAGAAAATCTTGACGCCACTGGATCTGAATATCGTCACTAACCTACTTACAACTTTTCATTCAAGCCCATCAATCTCGAAGGACAATTTTGGGATTGCTATTTTCACGAGATGCTGGTCCAGCATCGTATCTCTTAAACTGGTAAAGCTCTTCCAGACATCTTCATAGGAAGGTTTATTTCGAGAGTGTTTCTTGGTGAGCAAGTAAAAGATATTTCTTCGGCTACATTAACTGTAGCACCCGTCTAACTTCTGGATTCTGTTCCTGTAGTTTCGTGAGTTGAACAAACTTCTTGAAGAATTCCACAGCGATGCTTCTACGTATCTGAAGGTCTTCCCGCCACACAGTTAGCTAGCTCGTAATCAGCAGGCACCTTTAAAACGTCTCGTGGCTCCTCTCCGTTTCAGTAAAATATACACTTCTGGAACGTTCGGTAGTTTGAAAATCGGACTTGGTGTCATAGGACTAATTCATTCTGTCGCTGGCACTCTGATGTTCAAACGGAATCATTCATGGATGTCGTCCATTCTCTGTCTAAGTTTGCTGAAGTTGATTTGTCCCGCAGTGTGATTTCGTGCTAGCGTCTCAATCTTCAGGGAAGTCGAAACTCTCCTATGATAGTACTAGTAGGGGTTTGACCGGTCGACTCATGTATTGAAGAGCGATAGGCCATCGGAACCAATGAAGTTACTGGTCCCAATCTCTTCGGTGGTCAGAGGCTATCTTGGATAAGTAACGGTTTATCGTCGTGTTCATCCGCTCCACACTCCATCGGACTGTGGATGTAGAGCCTTGGTTCTCATCTTCCGGATGATCAGCATTTGACACATTTCCTGGAACAAGTTGGTCTCAAAATTTCTGCCTTGGTCTGAATGCAACTCCAATAGAATAATGAATCGATATTAATTATTTCATCAAGAGGTCGGTGACAGTGATGGCTTTCTGGTTGGGCAAAGCATATGCCATTAAAATCTACTTATTTCCATGATCAGATTATGGGAAAGGGTCAGCGATATCAATGTGTTGCCTATATTATAGTGGCGCATCGGCCCTTAGATTGTGTTCAAGGTCCATTGCTGACAGTAGTGATGCGTACGAGAGTCTCGTTTTCGAGAGTCTCGCAAGGTCTCGTCTCGTTTTCGAGACGATACTCGAGACGATACTCGGACAAGACAAGACGAGACTTTTATTGGTCTCGTCTCGAGTATCGTGCATGAGGTTTCGCGTCTCGTACGAGAGTCTCGCAGGTGAATATTTTTAAGTGCGTACTTGAGAACTTGATAAAAATCGGATTTTGTAATTGATTATGATATTTTGTATTCAGTAAATCCTACGCTTTCCGACGGAGAATGGATGCAGGAGCATCAAAAATATTATTCTATCCCTCGTAGTAATGAAGAAACATATATATTTCAATAGTGGAAAATTCACTCTTCTGAATTTTCTATTATGGATATGCCTAATGGCACGAGATCTCTTAAACATACCGGCTGTCCCGACGGGAAGATAGGTCTCACGTGCTGCGTTAACTATAAGAAACCATCGAAATCATCTCAATAATGAAACTGCACGCTGTTTGTTATGCCTAAACAACTGGGTGAAAAATGATGGCTGTCTGTGTATTGTTTTTTTTTTCAACTTTGATTTTTCAACTTATTTCATTGCCAAAATGATTAAATAATGCAAAGTTTTTATTGTGTTTAGATGTATTACTCTCAAATACATGATGTTATGTTTCAACAATTGTAATCTTCTTTTCCGATTCTTACATTAGGGCAAGTATTTAAGCATTCCTTATTGCACTGAAAAAATAAGATTATGCATGACGATATTTCGATTTTTTTACGAGACTCTCGTATGAGAAGCGAGACGAGACGAGAGTGGAGGCTGCGAGACGAGACTCGATACGAGATTTATCATTTCATCGGCGAGACGAGACAAGACTTTATGGAAATCTCGTCTCGTTGGTCTCGTGCGAACCACTAGCTGACAGCACATACAGCATCTTTTCTGCACTAGTCCTTGAAGTCAGCCCAGTGAAATCATTTTCTGCATAGTCTTTGTCCTTTTAACATATCCTCTGGAGACCTTATCATGGATTTCTTGAAGCACTTCCTATCTGTTTCTGGGTGGCACTGTCTGTCGTCTTTCTTCCTCACCATTCTCGGATGCCTACACACGCTTCAGAACCCCATTAATTCACTAATTTATTGTCTATCTGCAAACTCTCCGTTCAGCTATTATATGAGTTCCCTTATGTATCCCCGTAGACCACTAGTCAGACTGTTCAGTATGTTTTCAGTCACGTCGATTCCGTAGCATCGAGAAACAATTGGAATTTTCAGTTTCATGTATTTCGATAGTGACTGAGTGGTTGTTTACGCCGAGCAACAACAAAATGAGAACAGCGGCTAGGTTCGGCTCTTGTATCGTTACAATATATTTTGATGGCAATCATATCAAAATGTAGTTTTTTGAGCTGATTTGTGGTTGGCAAAAATTATTTTACTGAAAAAAGTCACAGAGGCATTAAAAAAGAAAGTGAGGTGTAAGTATTTTGATTTAGGATAATTTATTATCACAATCATATAGGGAGTAAGCCAACGGAGCAGGAGGTAGAAAGCAAATCCAAGCTGTGACCAAGCCACTCACGAGCATATAGCCCAGAACACCGTTCATGGATTATTGCCTAAAAGCGGCTAAAACCCTTACCTCAACCCTCCTGTGCCAGTGAGATTTTCTTCCGCTTCCGCTTCCGCTTCCGCTTCCGCTTCCGCTTCCGCTTCCGCTTCCGCTTCCGCTTCCGCTTATGTTTGATATATATTTCTAATACTACATGAATATCTCTAGTTTAACTCGATCTATTATGACCAAGTTAATAATAAAAATAGGTATAGCAAGTAATACTTACAGTATCTACTGTTTCCTTATTCAACGGTGTCAATAGACCGCCCACGAACGTCCCGGAGGCATGTCCTGCAATGATCCACATCATGCTTATCACTTTTATCCCATCGAATATTTGAATATGGTCTTTAGAGTAAGCTGTCGTTGACAAAAGTTTCCTTCCATTGGTGAAAACAGAGAAAGCTAGTAATAATATATTAGGGCATTCTGAAAAATAAAGTTTACATCAAATTAACAGAAAAATACATAAGTATTCATAATCTAGGCAGAATGTTTCTATAGCCATGAACTTATTGATGATTTTTTCATTGATCTGAGACAGAAGAGCTTTGAGTTCCACGTTGCTTGCGTCTGTAAACAAAATAGATTTTCCGTTCGGAAGGGGATAGCTCAGAATTGGTACGTTGATCAATGTTTCCTGAACAAATCTTGGCACTTCTCGGTCCACTGTAACTTTTTTTGCCCTTCCGTGAGCCTAGTCAGTGGTTCAACGATGTTGGCAAACCCTAGCACATATTGGCGATGGTAGGTGCTCTGACCAAGAAAAGTCCTGAGCTAGTGTATGTTTTCTGGAATGGGCTATTCCTTAACAGCTTTGATCTTCTGCGCATCTACTACTACTCCTTTTCCAGAGACAACATGGCCGCGCTATTTCAGTTCTTTTTGAAACAAATTACATTTTTTGGGGCTCAGTTTCAATCCCGAGTTTTTCAGTCGCAGAAATACTTCCTCCAAATTTTTCACATGATCTTCGAACGATCCGCCGACTAACAATTAGGTCGTCAAGATATACACATCTTCTTTAACAGTCTTTTCAGAATCGTCTCTATCAATTTTTCGAATGTGGCTGGAGCATGGCATAGCCCGAATCGCTAAACTGTAAACTACTACAATCCTGAGCCGACAGTGAAAACTGTCTTTCTTCCATCTTCGTCAGTCAATTCTACCTGCAAATATCCACTCTTCCAATCAGAGTCAAGAAAATCATAGAATCGGCCAGCGTGTCAAGAGTGCCGTTTATTCTTGGTAGAGGGTAACTGTTCTTCTTCGTCGGATTGTTCAGTTGAAGATAGTCTAGGTCTACGCAAAAGTGTGTTGTTCCCTCTTTCTTCTTCACCAGTACCTCTGAAGAGGGCCAGCGACTATCAGATGGCTCGATGACTCCTTTTTCCATATCGTTGACTATGTTGTCAGCCTCTTCATTCCTAGCGAAGGGAAGTTTTCTAGCTGATAGTCAGATTTGCTTCCTTTATCATAGTGGCTTCACTATTATCATACTCCTGTGGATCTTTCTCTAGCATTCTGACTTTACTCCGGCTTTTACAGGATTGCGATAAATAATTCTGAAGTGAAAAAGTGACCAAACATAAATACAAGAAGTGCTTATAACTAATGGACCCAAACCATCTCCTAACTCATTTTTCCAAAATAAATCAATAAGATTTCTCACCTCTTTCAGTTTTATATAAGTAGACATCGTATGTGGTACTCAGTATCATTATCAGCACCACTAGAAAGAGAACTGTTCTGAAACAAAAAAAACTAGCCAATAATATCTCAGTCGATTCACCAATAGTTCATGTATTACACTACATATGATCAAAAATTGCCGACTTTCTTAGTGGGTGCCAGTTAACAAAACAGACTGGAAATCAATTGCATATTGTGGCCGAGTTTGCAATGCTGTGCGGGCGAACCGCGAAACTAATCTGCAGATAGTCACATGTTTACGATTGCCAGTTGGTGGTTGTTACAGGAAGTATTGCAAAGTATATTCTCGTAGAAAAACTTTGCCAGGCGTTGTGTAGACGTAAATCATTTCTGTTCGACGTTTGCCGACAATCCTATAGAATAGGAAAATATACGAAAGGCAGGATTAAATTTTATTTTGGAATAAAGTTTACGTAAATTAGCATTTCTGGACATATCAAATATAGATACAGGAATTGCCTGTGAAGGAAATAACTTTATTATAATGGAAATTCAGTTGGAAAAGTGTTTGTTAAATATTTTGGTGTGGAATTTTCTCACTGAATCTCATTCGTTCTTTAATTAATAACAGAACTAATTGTTGTTTAACCAGTAACATTGACTTTTCTAATTTTACTGCGATTGTTGTAGCTATGGAAATGATTTGAATAATCCACGAGCTGGGAGCAGTGATTCAAAGAAATCTTGTTATTGCTCCGATGCAGATCAAGAATTTTTCCTTAAGTGTATCTCTCGCGATTGGTGCTTACGTGCTTTGTTCAAAAGAAGATGCTCATCCTTGAGACAAGTATTTTCTCAGTTCAGAACGATCCTACCTAGAGTGAATAGGTACGCTATCAAAAAGTAATCATCTTCTTCGGCTTTAAGCGCTATTGCAAATGGTGTCCGTCCTCTCATCACATAGGTTATGCGTTTGTGTACTGTTATCGGGGTATTAATGAGGGAGATCATTATTTTGATCATTAGTACACAGTCATTTTTATCATTTAAACCAGCCACATTGTACTTCAAATGAATGTTGAGGTTTCATTCAAAATAAATATTTCAACAGTAAACCGACTGTTTTATTGTTTTTACTGAACATGTTAAGTATTGAATAAATAAGATTATTAATAATTGTTTATGAATACGTACTTGTACAAATGATCGTCTATGGGCAAAGAGTTCCAAGCTTTGCTCTTCGTTAAAAGAACAAATTCTGAGAAAGAGAGAGTTGACAGGTTTTTAGGCAGTCGGAAAATATTTCTAATAACGAAACTATTTGAGAACCTACCATGGAATAGCATACGAGAAAATAAAATATTAGAACTCAGGTACAGTTACAGATGACTGATGAGTTCAAAACGTTTCGTTAGTTAGTTCTGAAAAGTACCTGAAATAAGACATGTAGTCGAAAAGTTGAAAATATTTTATTTTCAGTGAAAATGTTCTGTCCTACGTTGCATTGATATAAAGCAATATTCCCTCCTCAAATGATGTTTTCAAAATGTCACAATTTCCCAAAAATACCTCTTTTCTATTTCCCATCCCCTCTCTAACGAAACTACTAAAGGAGCCGAATTTAACGCCTCCCAAAATCCTGCACGTATCTCCTTGAGAAACTCTTCAAAGTTGGAATTGTTCACTTTACCATTGATTAAATATTACATGGTTGCTAGAAGAATATTTTCTATATTCAACACACCTCCTGAGACAATTAGCTATATTTGAATTTAATGGTGAATACCATTATCAGATTTGAAAGCAAATTACGCAACGTAGAAAAAACTATGTGTTCAACTTGGGAGACCACGCATATCCTTCCCTCGTATTTTTGGATACGCCACAATATTTCAAAGTTTCAATTTTGAAAATTCAGTTTCAACAAATGAATTGCTTACGTCATTACTACGCCTCCAATACCAAGTTCCTTTCCCGTCTCTATAGTCGTACAAAAATTATCTATGAATAGAAGAGGAATATTTGGATAAAGAACATTTCCAACCTCTTTCAAATCTTCGGCTGAGCAGGCATCCGGCGAACAAGTAGCTAATTGATGACCTAGCTGAAACAAAAATTACTATTAAATAAAAAAATACAGATTTGGTAAAATAATATCGGCATATAGTATTCCCTATACGTTTGGTTGATAGTTCATATAGCCAGTCGACCAGTACAAAATATGGAGAGTGAAGTATTCAACTGGACTACCTACTGTTCCCCTTCCTGCATACTACTGTTTGTACATAAGAATCCTCATGTCATTTGGACCAAAACAAAAACGTGAAATTGCAATAAGAAAATCTAATATCAGTCTTATGAACCGTGTTTTACTGTGAGAGTATGCAAAAACTTGGGATTGTGCGAAGATATGAGATACAATATGCCTGTCAGTCAACTAACAAAAACTGCCTTCTGAGGAATTTTTAACGGCGTTCTGCATTCGTCCGGCTAAGATTCCTGCCCTATTACGATAAGCTGGTATGATTTTTAGGTTCGTTAGCAGTGTGTCCATCATTCCCCCAAGGACCCCTAGTAACAAAATCACAATTTTAACAGAAAGGTTTGGATAAAGCCCACGGAATTCAAAGAGTAGATCTCGATGAGACTCTTACTCTCCTCAGCATTGACGTGGGCTTTTCTCTGAACGGGTTTCAACTCGGTGACAGAGTTTGGGTTCGTCCGTTCAGTGTCGAAGACAATTGGCAATTCGTACATTGGGAACCGAGTAACCAGGGGGTTCAAATCAAATCAAATCAAATCAAAATATACTTTATTGTCCGAAGAATGAATTCTTATTGACAAAGCTTTCATACATATAAAAATAAAGACGTAAAGAAATATAAAAATGGTAAGCGTAAATATGTGTTGATAAAAACATGAGTCGTCAAAAGAAGGAAGATCAGGTTCATCATAGAATCATCATTAAATATAATAGTATTATGTAAAAGCATACCTATCATAGGAGAAAATAATGCTACATACATTGTACAATAATGATAAAATAGTTAAAAAACGATAACATAGGTATCAGTTTTGTTCATGTGTAAAATAATACTACATGTAGTTAAAATTGGATTACGCCAAGAAGCGAATGTCATAAAAATAGAAGAGAATGAGCATGAGTGTCTGAGATTAAGATAAGTTAGAGCAATTCCAATCTTTGTCTAGATACTCTTGAACACTGTAGTATGGTTCATTGATAAAAAGATTTTTCACAGATCTCCTGAATAAAACTGGAGAGATAATTCTTCTGGTAGTAATTGGGAGATGAATAAATAGTATCAAAGCATTATAAATAAGAGACTTTTTTGTTAAATTCGATGATGGAATGGGAAGTCTTAGATTATTATTTTGGCGGGTAGAACTAACAACCGTCTCATATGACGATTTATTACAGTCTCTAGAATAAATAAAGTTGGAAGGGTAAGGATTTTGAGTTCCAAGAAAAGAGGTTTACATGATACCCTAGGTCCAACATTGAGGAGGTAGCGAACGGCCCGTTTCTGGAGGATGAAAATAGAATGGAAGTTGTGGTCATTGCAGATACCCCAGAAAGGTAACCCGTATCTGATGTGAGATTCAATCAAAGCATGATAAACTACTTTTGCAGTGGCCACACCCAGTTCACTGGACATTACCCGCACGGCATAACAACCAGAGGCTAGTTTTTTTCTTAGTGTTCTCACATGACTTTCGAAGTTGAGCTTATCATCTAGATGAATGCCAAGAAACTTGGTATTCATTTTTTGTTCAATAAACATGTCAGTACCTACTTGAATCTCTGGAAGATTGCACTTGATCGATAAGAGGCTGGTTTTATTTATGTTAAACGAAAGCAAATTTGCGTCACACCACTCATTCACAACGGAAATATCCTTGACAATTTTTGCGTGCAGGTTCTTTACTTCACTATCATGCCAGAGGATTGTTGTGTCGTCCGCAAAAATAGTAAATTTACCGTCAATCTTTTGATTAGCTATATCATTGAAATACCCTGTGGTACGCCATGACTAATCGAACCCGTATTAGAAAACGTATCTGCTCTCACAATTTGGGTACGCTCCCCCAGGTAGGATTCCATCCAGCTAAGGCTAAGATTTCTGAACCCATAGTGTTGGAGTTTTCGCAGCAGGATTTGGTGGTTTACACAATCAAAAGCTTTTGAAAGGTCGCAAAATACCGCCGCGCAAACTTCCTTCTGATTCAGTTTGCAGTATAGTTCTCTCAGGAAGGAGAAGACAGCATCACCTGTGCTTTTATGTGGCTGAAAGCCATATTGCTGAGGATTGAGAATGTTGTGGACATTGATAAAATCATTTAATCTAGTTTTGACTAGCTTTTCTATAATTTTTGCCAAGGTCGGAATAAGAGAAATCGGTCAAAAATTAGAGGGATCCGTTGTATTACCACCTTTATTCTATATACTCTATAGTATATCCACGGCAGACATCAGAGGGAATGCTCTTTCCCTCCCGGGTGCGCCTGGGCTGCCGGTCCGGTTTTGCACCAGTTGCTCAGGAAAGTGGTGTTACAACTTACCAAGACCTAAGATAGTAATTGACCCACCTGCCCCTATATTATTATCATTATTGTTTTCATTTAGGAAAACCCCGGAAACCTACAGGACCACCCCGGGTGGTCGGTGCGCGATCCAAGCAAGCACCAGACATCGGGATTGTCATCTAGATAATTTACGTTGCCTATCGACTCCGATGAAATCGAGAACAAAATTTCTCACGATCAGGATTCGAAGCTGGCCAAGCGCCAAGAAGTTTCAGCGTCTGGCATCTTACCGCTTAGCTACCGACCACGTGGAACTGGAACATCATGTTCGAAGCGTGAACAATATTCGAGAGTTTGAAGTCACACTTTCAAGGTATAACGAAAGACAAAAGATCCACTCACCTCTATATTTTCTATGTTATCCAAGTCTGGCATGAATAATCCTGATAAACAGTATTTTCCTAGGATTCTACCACCTTCATACACATGTTCGATGGACATACATTCATCAAAATTTCCGAGTTCCACCCTCCCAGCATAGAGCATTCCCGAATATGGAAATTTGGCTGATGCATCTAACACTGAAATTAGATAATCAACTTCAGTGGATGAAAATTAATTAATATTGAATAGGCATAGCTTCGCGGAAAACTGTAGGTCATTGAAATGCCTTTTCAGGTATCATTCGATTCGTCTTTTCAGTTGTTATCGGTTGTCGTAACGATTTTTGTTTGCATTTTTAAATAAAATAAAAATTATTATAATAAACAACTTTATGACTTTCACAATTTTATACAACTTTTAGCCTAAACTATATTCATAATTGAAATATATTCGCAAAAAAATAAAGGGTGAAGTAAATTTGGAATCGCTCTTTCTCTTGTCCATAAGCATATCGCAACATGGTGAAGAAGATTAAAAAAAAGGTGAAAGAAGCGTTTTATCTGTGGTACCTATGAATGTACGATTGAATCGGATAAGAGATCGTTTGGCATTTAACAAATAATCTCTGTATTTTTCCTGATGTTCAATTTCTGATATCTGCTTGCTCCGATAGTAATGCAGCACCACTGGCACTGGGATCACACAGCATCACATCCAAGCTGATGTCCGAGTGTAGACATGCCTTGAAAAAAACTGACAAAACGAAGAACAGTCATCCTCATATGGGTCCCAGGCCACTCGGGTGTCCACGGAAACAAGAAAGCAGGCAGGCTAGCCAAGAAGGGATCAGGCAAACCACTGATTAGGCCAGAACCCACTTTAGGAATTTCCAACAGCCTAGCTGTTGCTGCAATGGAAGAACTGGTACAAAAACATGACAGGACACGCCTGGCTTGAGACAATGGAAGCTCCACATACTCGGGCCTTCGGAAAAACTCAAAAAGGAAATCTTCTCTCTTGGAAGACGAGATCCCAAGCTAGTGACGGGGCTCCTGACGGGACTCAATCACCTGAATAGGCACATGGCCCACATCGGGATAGTAGATGAACTACCTTGTAGGTGGTGCCTGGAAAAAGACGAAACTTCGTCACACCTCTTCTCAGATTACCCTGCATTGATACACCAGAAAAAGGCAGCTTTTGGGGAAGGCATACTGAACCCAGTTGACGTCAAAAAGACGCATCTAATGAAACTCCTGAATTACGCCAGGCACAAAAGGTCCAAGCGAAGAGGCCTACGTGCAGGGGTTCAAAAACCCGCCCAACAGTACCATGAAGTAAGTAAGTAAGTGAGATCCGTTAACTTTTGTTATCTTTCTTATTGTTCAACATACAGATACTTTAGAAAAACGTATCTTTTTCATAAGCATTTTGACTCTAGCCTGGTTTGTTTGGTGGAGAACTATTCAACTCCACAGAAGTTGATTGATTCACGTGTTAACTAACTTCTGTACTCTCACCAATCGGTTAATTAACGTTTAAAACAGAGTGTTTGAAAAAATTTCTCTAAGAGCTCCTAGTACTCAAATAGGCCCATAAGTAGTAGCCCGTTTTCTCCTGAAGATGCATAATAAATCTATTAGAACTCACTTTTTGTCTGTATGTCCATGTTCTGAGACATAACCTCCAACTGTTCTGCACATCCTTTACTGATGTTAGGGAATTGTTCAGAAATATTCCCTAACTGACCTGTGTTACCGTTACCAAACAACTGGTCTATAATATTGTTGATTTGTCCCAAATCTGGAACATTAACTTGGCTGCTCACTAAACTGATGAAACTACAAAAAACTATTAGAAGTATCATCATGAAAATGACTTATGAATGTTCTCGCTACTGTACAAGCATGTGAGAATCAATTCATGGAAAAACATACAAAGAGACACAGATTGGAACGTGTTGATTCATTTGTTAGACTAACATTTAATACTGAGAAGATAATATCAACTGATCAAATATCAGGATTTAGTTCTCAAGAAAGTCAAACAAACTCTTCAAGTTGAATTGGGTTAAAACATGAATAAGCGTTACTCCACAGGACTCCGCAAAATACCTATTTGACACAACAAGGATTATTAGTAATTTTGGGCACTGTATTTAATATAAGATCTTTACAGGATTTCATGATTTCAAAGAAATTGTTTTAGATCACAACATTAACATTGATTTTATGTTACTGTCTAAAACATGGTAAAGTCCAGAGAATGAATCTGATATAATTATTACTCCTGGGTGAACGTTCTTCCACAAGGATATGATCCATAAAAGTGAAGGAGTTGGAGTTTATGTTGAGGGTCTTCAGCCTTTGAAATACGAAACGTTTAGTGCCAGATGGTAGTACGAGTTCGCCCTGTAGAATAAATCCAACTTCGCCCTATTTATAGCTTGACGACAGCCCGAATTTAATAATTCGGTGCTTCAAAATTACTAACCTAGATTCAAACAAGTTCGTTCTTGTGGTAACTTTCAGGTTATTATATAGCCTGTTCCGAATTAAGTCGGCAATATTGCCAACTCCGTTATTATTGTAGCTACGGATTCGATAAAATAGGCAAACTAGTGTCATTTTCCACAGACATATCGATGCTAATGACAGAAGAAGAAATTAACGTCACACTCTCTAAATATTTCGTGAAATGATATTTTTAAATAGAACACCCTGTATTTTATTATTGATTTCGATTCATGATCAGATTCCCAACAAAAAAGCTCATATGAATATTTTGCTAAAGTTGTAACTGAGAGAGTTATTTGGAAAAATTTATTTCAATTTGGCAGGTAACAACAGGATTGTAAAAATTCGAACGACTAGGATTATTATGGACAAACAAGTTGGCTTAAAACATTGTTAATATTACTTAACTTCATGTTGTCAAATATTCTCAAGTGTTATAATTTATTGTAATCATTTATTGTTTCACTATTTTTCGAAACAGATTGATTGCTACCATGCTACCGATGTTCCTGTTTTTTGAACTCATCTTTCACCACATATGACACCCCTCGATTTCTATTTTTGGGGAGTTCTCCGAATAGACCAGAAGCTGGTGACAGGTGATGTTCTCCCATTTTACACTGCATGCCTTTTTAAGGCTTGATAATCAACCCTAAATTATGAAAAATAGACGGATTCCTGGCCGCCGCACGTGTGCACTTCATAAGGAAAAGCGCTTTTCTTTTTGTGGAGAATTTTCGTGTTCTTACGCGATATTATACTGCCTGCCGTTGTACGGAAGTTCAAACAAATTGAAACGTTACTAATTAATGGCATGCAATTCGCAGCGGCCGAAAGTGCTCAAAGGGTTACGAAAAACTGATTTCCAGGCATAGAATGTATCGAGAATATCGAGATTAAAAAAAATGCGGTAGAGATGTGTGATTATGGTCCGATTCGATTCAAACTTTGTATGTGGGGATTTTTATGGTATGAAATTATGAATCTTCTGACCAAATATTGAAACTCAAGATGGAGGAAAAGTTTTGTGATTATTATCCAATTCGATTACCGAGAGTTTTTGGGGTCGGAGATCACGAATTTTCTGTAAAAAATTCAAGAAGGTGGGCGAGTTGTGATTTATGGTCTGTGGTTCTATAAAAGATTGGTACCTACCTCTGTAATGGTTTTTGGGATCGAAGATAATGATTTTTTCTGTCAAAATTCAGTAATTTAAGATAGCGGACCAGTTTTGTGATTTATGGTCCGATTCGATTCAAAATCAGTGATTAGGGGTTTTTGTGGTAGGAGATATTGATTTTTTTTTGTAAAAGTTTGGGAATCCAAGATGTTTTGTAATTAATGATCTGGTTTGATTTTTTACAGCTGGATTTAATGAATTTTTCATTGGCATGCCATTTCCAGGATTCTTAATCATTGCTCTTTTCCAAATTTAGGTATGCCAACTTGACCCTGATAAATGGAATGATGCAGCCCCGTTATATTCTTTTGTTTTATGTGCAAAGAAACATTCTTCCTGAAATATTTGTTTAATAAAAATTTTCATCAAAACATTTTTTGTAAATTTCTTCTTTTCATGTGAAACGGTGAATTTTTATGAAATGTGCCGAAACTGGGATATTCGAAATTTGACCTTGACATTGACTTTAAACTTGATATCGATCTTGGCTAGGATCCAAACTTTAATTTTTTTATATATATTTCATTTGTGACACGTGAAAATTAACATTTATTTCATAAAAATGTTTATTATTTTTATTTCACTTTTGATACACAACGAAAACTTTTCATGTAATGGGCCAAGACTGAAATATATGAAATTTTACCTTGACATTGACGTTAACCGTTAACGTTGAACGTACCGAGGAACGTTGACCTTTGACCGTTGACAAAAAGTTGAATGACAGTGACCGTTTTGACCGTTTTGATCGTCTTGACCGTTGACCGTTTTGACAGTTAACGTTAACGATGACCGTTTTGACCGTTCTAACCGTTCTGACCGTTTTGACCATTGACGTTGACCTTTTCAACAATTTTGACCGAATTAACACTTTGGACAGCTTTGGTCGATTTGACAGTTTTGACCGTTTTGACCATTTCAGCCGTTTTGGCCATTTTGACCATATTGACTGTTATGACAGTATTGACCGTTATAACAGTTTTGACGGTTTTGACCGTTTCGAGATTTTTGAATGTTTTGATGGTTTTAACAGTAGGCAGTTTTGACCGTTTCGACCGTTGACGTTGACCGTTTTGACTGATTTGACATTTTTTGACAGTTTTGATAATTTTGATCGATTTGACCGATTTGACAAATTGACCAGTTTGACCGTTGACGTTGATTATTTTGACCGTTTTGGCCGTTTCGACAGTTCTGACCGTTATGACCGATTCGGCAAATTTTGCAATTTTATCAGTTGTGACCGTTTTGACCGTTTCGACCATTTTGACAGTTGAACATTTTGTTTCGAAAGTTTTGAATGTCATGACGGTTTTGACAGTTGGCAGTTTGACCGTTTCGACCGTTGACGTTGGCCATTTTGACCGATTTGACAGTTTTAGCTCTTTGAATATTTGACGGTTTTGACCATTTTGACTGTTATGTTGACCGTTTCGACCATTTTGACCGACGACGTTGACAAATTTGACCGTTTCGTATGTTTTGAATGTCTTGACTGTTTTGACAGTAGGCAGTTTTGTCCGTTTTTACCGTTGACGTTGACCGTTTTAACAATTTGATATTTTTGACCGTTTTGATAATTTTTACCGTTTCGACCATTTTGACTGATATATTGACCGTTTTGATCATTTTGACCGATTTGACAAATTTACCATTTTAACCGTTGACTTTGATTATTTTGACCGTTTCGACAGTTCTGACCTTAGGACCGATTCTACCAATTTTGCAGATTTGGCCATTTTGAACATTTTGACCGCTTTGAACATTTTGACCGTTGGCGTTGACCATTTTGATCGTTTCGACCATTTTGACAGATGACAGTTTTGACCGTTTTGAACGTTTCGACCGATTCGACTGTTCAGACCGTTTTGCAGTTTTGACCACCTTGACCGTTTACATATACCTTTTTGACCGTTTCGAAGGTTTGACTGATTTGACAGTTTTGACCTATTTGACATTTTTGACCATTGACCTTTTTGACCGTTTTGACAATTTCGACCATTTCGACCGTTTCGACCATTTTGACCGTTGACGTTGACCAGTTCGACCGTTTCGAAAGTTTTAAATGTTTGAAGGTTTTGACTGTTGGCAGTTTTGACCGTTGACTTTGACAATTTTGACCGATTTGACAGTTTTGGCTGTTTCGGCAGTTTTGACCGTTATGGCCGCCGATTCGACAGTTTTGACCGTTGACGTTGACCGTTTTGATAGTTTTGACCGTTTCGACAGTTTTGACCGTTCTGAACGTTTAAACCGATTTGACAGTTTTGACCATTTTTTGTGATTTTGACCCTCATGAACGTTGACCATTTTGACCGTTTCAGAAGTTTTGAATATTTTGACGGTTTTGATAGTTTTGACCGTTTCGACCGTTTCGACCGTTGACGTTAACCATTTTGACCTTTTTGATAGTTTTGACTGTTATGACCGATTCGACAGTTTTTGCAGTTTTGACAATTCTGAACATTTTGATCGTTGACTGACCATTTTGACCATTTCGACAGTTTGACCGTTATGGCAGCTTTGACCGTTCTGAACGTTTCTACCGATTCGACAGTTTTGACCGTTTTTGCAGTTTTGACCGCCTTGACCATTAACGTTGACCTTTTTGACCGTTTCGGAGGTTTTAACCGTTTTGACTGATTTGACATTTTTGACCGTTTTGAGAATTTTGACCGTTTTTACCATTTTTGTTGACCGTTTTGATAGTTTTGATCAATTTGACAAATTGACCATTTTGACCGTTGACGTTGATTGTTTTGACCGTTTCGACCGTTTCGGCTCACAGTCAAATAGTTTGGTCAAACTGCCTTCAGGTGACGTCATTTCTAGGATTTGCTTCAAGTTTTGTGAAATAAACCGATAGAAATTACGTAACTTCAGAGCAGTTTGATGAAACTATTTGACCGTGAGCCACGGGCTTCATGACCGATTCGCAAATTTTGCAGTTTTGAAAGTTTTGGCCGGTTTGAACATTTTGACCGTTGACGTTGACTATTATGAACGTTTCGACAATTTTGACCGTTGACATTTTTGACCGTTTTGAACATTTCAACCTATTCGACTGTTTTGACCCTTTTTTCCAATTTTGACCACCTTGACCGTTAACGTATACCTTTTTGACCGGTTCGAAGGTTTTGACTGAATTGACAGTTTTGTCAAATTTGACCGATTCGACCGTCTCGACAATTTTGACCATATTGACCGGTTTGAAACTTTTGCATGATATGACAGTTTTGACAGTTGGCAGTTTTGACCGTTTCGACCGTTGACGTTGACTATTTTGACCAATTTGGCAGTTTTGGCCATTTCGACAGTTTTGACCGTAATGACCGATCAGACAATTTGGCAGTTTTGATCGTTGTTGACGTTGACCGTTGACGTTGGCCATTTTGACCAATTTGACAGTTTTAGCTTTTTGAATATTTTGACGGTTTTGACCATTTTGACTGTTATGTTGACCGTTTCGACCATTTTAACCGACGACGTTGACTAATTTGACCGTTTCGTAAGTTTTGAATGTCTTGACTGTTTTGACAGTGGACAGTTTTGACCGTTTTTACCGTTGACGTTGACCGTTTTAACGATTTGATATTTTTGACCGTTTTGATAATTTTTACCGTTTCGACCATTTTGACTGATATATTGACCGTTTTGATCATTTTGACCGATTTGATAAATTGACCATTTTGACCGTTGACTTTGATTATTTTGACCGTTTTGACCGTTTCGACAGTTCTGACCATTATGACCGATTCGACCTATTTTGCAGATTTGGCCATTTGAACATTTTAACCGCTTTGAACATTTTGACCGTTGGCGTTGACCATTTTGATCGTTTCGACCATTTTGACAGTTATGACAATTTTGACCGTTTTGAACGTTTCGACCGATTCGACTATTCAGACCGTTTCGACTATTCAGACCGTTTTTGCAGTTTTGACCACCTTGACCGTTTACATATACCTTTTTGACCGTTTTGAAGGTTTTGACTGATTTGACAGTTTTGACCCATTTGACTTTTTTGACCGTTGACCTTTTTGACCGTTTGACAATTTCGACCATTTCGACAGTTTGACCGTTATGACAGTTTTGACCGTTCTGAACGTTTCTACCGATTCGACAGTTTTCACCGTTTTTGCAGTTTTGACCGCCTTGACCATTAACGTTGACCTTTTTGACCGTTTCGGAGGTTTTGACCGTTTTGACTGATTTGACATTTTTGACCGTTTTGATAATTTTGACCGTTTTTACCATTTTTGTTGACCGCTTTGACCAATCTGACAAATTGACCATTTAGACCGTTGACGTTGATTGTTTTGACCGTTTCGACCGTTTCGGCTCACAGTCAAATAGTTTGGTCAAACTGCCTTCAGGTGACGTCATTTCTAGGATTTGATTCAAGTTTTGTGAAATAAACTGATAGAAATTACGTCACTTCAGCAGTTTGATGAAATTATTTGACCGTGAGCCATGGGCTTTATGACCGATTCGCAGATTTTGCAGTTTTGGAAGTTTTGGCCGGTTTGAACATTTTGACCGTTGACGTTGACTATTATGAACGTTTCGACAATTTTGACATTTTTGACCGTTTTGAACATTTCAACCAATTTGACTGTTGTGACCGTTTTTGCAGTTTTGACCGTTTCGACCGTTGACATCGACTATTTTGACCAATTTGGCAGTTTGGCCGTTTCGACAGTTTTGCCCGTAATGACCGAATAGACAATTTGGTGGTTTTGACCGTTGTTGACGTTGACCGTTGACGTTGGCCGTTTTGACCGATTTGACAGTTTGATCGTTGACAGTTTCGACCGTTTGAAAATTTCCACTGTTGACTTTGACCATTTTGACCGTTTCGACTATTTTGACCGTTCGGACCGTTATGACAGTTTTTAGTGTTTTGACAGTTCTGAACGTTTCGACAGATTTGACAGTTTTGACCTTTTTTTTGTCTTCTCCGTCTGGACCGTTGACCATATTGACCGTTTCGAAAGTTTTGAATGTTTTGACGATTTTGATAGTTTTGATCGTTTCGACCGTTGGCCATTTTGACCCATTTGACAGTTTTGACCGTTTCGACAGTTTTGACTTTAGATTGTTTTGACGTATCGACGTTACCATTTTGATCGTTTCGACCATTGATGTTACCCATTTTGACCTATTTGACAGTTTTTACAGTTTTTGCATTTTTAACTGTTTCGACAGTTTTGACCGTTGACAGTTGACCGTTTTTGTAGTTTTGACCATCTTGACCGTTAACGTATACCTTATTGACCGTTTCGAAGGTTTTGACTGATTTGACATTTTTGACCGTTTCGATATAGAGCATTTTGACTGTTATGTTGACCGTTTTGACCGTTTAGACAAATAGACCATTTTGACCGATGACGTTGATTATTTTTACCGTCGACCATTTAGACAGTTTTGACTATTTTGACCGTTGACGTTGACCGTTCACCGATTTGACCGATTTGACAGTATTTGCAGTTTTGGCCGATTCAACCATTGATCATTTTGACCGTTTCGACCGTTTTGACCGTTTTGACCGTTTTGTACGTTTTGACCGATTTTTCTCAAATTGACCATTTTGTCCGTTTTGACCGTTTCGACAGTTTTGACTGTTATGACCAATTTGACAGTTTTGACCGATTTGACAGTATTTGCAGTTTTGATCGATTCGACCATTGATTCACCATTTTGACTGTTTTGTGCGTTTTGACCGATTTGACCAATTGACCATTTTTACCGTAATGACCGTTATAAATGATTTGACAGTTTTGACCGATTTGACAGTTTTGATCTTTTGACCGTTGACTATTTTCACCGATTTGACCGATTTGACAGTATTTGCAGTTTTGACGGTTTCGACCGTTGATTGACCATTTTGACTGTTTTGGCAATTTTGTACGTTTTGACCGATTTGACAAATTGACCATGACCGTTGACGTTGGTAATTTTGACTGTTTCGACAGTTGAGATATTTGACCGTTTTGGCCGTTTTGAACGTGTCTACCAATTTGCGAGTTTTGACAGTTTTGACCAATTTGACATTTTTTACCGCTTTGATCATTTTGGCCGATTTGAGTTTTTGCAGTTTTGACTGTTTCGACCATTTTGACTGTTATCGTTGACCATTCTGACAGTTTCAAAAATTTTGACGGTTTTGACAGTTGGCAGTTTTGAATGTTTCGACCTTTGATGTTGACCATTTTGACCAATTTGACAGTATTGATTGTTTCGACAGTTTTGATCGTTTTAACCGTTTTGATTGTTTTGAACGTTACGACCGTTTTGACCGTTGACCATTTCGACAATTTTGAACGATTTGTCAGTTTAGACGTTTTGAACGTTTCGACTGATTCGACTGTTTGACCGTTTTTGCAGTATTAACCACCTTGAGTTAACGCATGCTTTTTTTTTATCCTTTCGAAAGTTTTGATTGATTTGACAGTTTTGGCAGTTTCGACCGATTTGAAATTTTTACCGTTTTGACCATTTTGATCGGTTTGAGATTTTGCACTTTTGACTGTTTCGACCATTTTGACCATTGACGTTAACATTTTTGACAGTTTTGACCGTTATGACAGTTCTGACCGTTATGACAGTTAGACCATTTTGACCGTTTGAACGTTTTGACTTTACAGTTTTGACCATTTTTTGTAGTTTTGACCGTCTTGACCGTTGACGTTGACCTTGACCGTTTCGAAAGTTTTGAAAGTTTCGACGGTTATGCTAGTTTTGACCGTTGACGTCAACTATTTTGACCGATTTGACAGTTAGCCGTTTCGACAATTTGACCGTTTCGACTGTACCATTTTGACCATTTTGACCGTTGACGTTAACTATTTAAGATGACATTTTTGACCGTTTCCCATCTTTGACCATTCTGACAATTTTGACAATTTTGACAATTTTGACCGTTGACGTTGACCATTTTGACTGTTACGGAGGTTTTGAATGTTTTGACAGTTTGCAGTCAATTTCGACCACTGACCGTTTTGACCAATTCGACAGTTTTGACGGTTGATGTTGACCATTTTGACCGATTTGACAGTTTTGAATGTTATGCCGATTCGACAGTTTTGACCGTAGACGTTGACCTTTTTGATCTTTTTGACCGTCTTGGAAATTTTTACCGTCCGTTGACCATTTTGACCGTGTCGACTGTTTTAACCGTTCTTAACGTTTCGACCGATTTGAGTTTTGACCGTTTTTTGTAGTTTGGGCCGTCTTGACCGTTGACGTTGACCTTTTTGACCGTTTCGAAAGTTTTTTATGTTTTGACGGTTTTGACTGTTTCGAAAGTTTTGACCTTTTGATTGTTATGACAGTTTTGATAGTTTTGACTGTTCTGACCGATTCCAGTTTTTGCAGTTTGGACAGTTCTGAACATTTTGACCGTTGACAGTATTGATTGTTTCGACAGTTTTGATCGTTTTAACCGATTTGATTGTTTTGAACGTTACGACCGTTTTGACCGTTGACCATTTCGACAATTTTGAACGATTTGTCAGTTTAGACGTTTTGAACGTTTCGACTGAGTCGACTGTTTGACCGTTTTTGTAGTATTAACCACCTTGAGTTAACGCATGCTTTTTTTAATCCTTTCGAAAGTTTTGATTGATTTGACAGTTTTGGCAGTTTCGACCGATTTGAAATTTTTACCGTTTTGACCATTTTGACCGGTTTGAGATTTTGCACTTTTGACCGTTTCGACCATTTTGACCATTGACGTTAACCTTTTTGACAGTTTTGACCGTTATGACAGTTCTGACCGTTATGACAGTTTGACCATTTTGACCGTTTGAACGTTTTGACTCTACAGTTTTGACCATTTTTTGTAGTTTTGACCGTCTTGAAAGTTGACGTTGACCTTGACCGTTTCGAAAGTTTTGAAAGTTTCGACGGTTATGCTAGTTTTGACCGTTGACGTCAACTATTTTGACCGATTTGACAGTTAGCCGTTTCGACAGTTTGACCGTTTCGACTGTACCATTTTGACCATTTTGACCGTTGACGTTAACTATTTAAGATGACATTTTTGACCGTTTCCCATTTTTGACCCTTTTGACAATTTTGACAATTTTGACCGTTGACGTTGACCATTTTGACTGTTACGGAGGTTTTGAATGTTTTGACAGTTTGCAGTCAATTTCGACCACTGACCGTTTTGACCAATTCGACAGTTTTGACGGTTGATGTTGACCGTTTTTGACCTTTTTGACCGTCTTGGAAATTTTTACCGTCCGTTGACCATTTTGACCGTGTCGACTGTTTTAACCGTTCTTAACGTTTCGACCGATTTGAGTTTTGACCGTTTTTTGTAGTTTGGGCCGTCTTGACCGTTGACGTTGACCTTTTTAACCGTTTCGAAAGTTTTTAATGTTTTGACGGTTTTGACCGTTTCGAAAGATTTGACCTTTTGATTGTTATGACAGTTTTGATAGTTTTGACTGTTCTGACCGATTCCAGTTTTTGCAGTTTGGACAGTTCTGAACATTTTGACCGTTGACAGTATTGATTGTTTCGACAGTTTTGATCGTTTTAACCGATTTGATTGTTTTGAACGTTACGACCGTTTTGACCGTTGACCATTTCGACAATTTTGAACGATTTGTCAGTTTAGACGTTTTGAACGTTTCGACTGAGTCGACTGTTTGACCGTTTTTGTAGTATTAACCACCTTGAGTTAACGCATGCTTTTTTTAATCCTTTCGAAAGTTTTGATTGATTTGACAGTTTTGGCAGTTTCGACCGATTTGAAATTTTTACCGTTTTGACCATTTTGACCGGTTTGAGATTTTGCACTTTTGACCGTTTCGACCATTTTGACCATTGACGTTAACCTTTTTGACAGTTTTGACCGTTATGACAGTTCTGACCGTTATGACAGTTTGACCATTTTGACCGTTTGAACGTTTTGACTCTACAGTTTTGACCATTTTTTGTAGTTTTGACCGTCTTGAAAGTTGACGTTGACCTTGACCGTTTCGAAAGTTTTGAAAGTTTCGACGGTTATGCTAGTTTTGACCGTTGACGTCAACTATTTTGACCGATTTGACAGTTAGCCGTTTCGACAGTTTGACCGTTTCGACTGTACCATTTTGACCATTTTGACCGTTGACGTTAACTATTTAAGATGACATTTTTGACCGTTTCCCATTTTTGACCCTTCTGGCAATTTTGACAATTTTGACAATTTTGACCGTTGACGTTGACCATTTTGACTGTTACGGAGGTTTTGAATGTTTTGACAGTTTGCAGTCAATTTCGACCACTGACCGTTTTGACCAATTCGACAGTTTTGACGGTTGATGTTGACCGTTTTTGACCTTTTTGACCGTCTTGGAAATTTTTACCGTCCGTTGACCATTTTGACCGTGTCGACTGTTTTAACCGTTCTTAACGTTTCGACCGATTTGAGTTTTGACCGTTTTTTGTAGTTTGGGCCGTCTTGACCGTTGACGTTGACCTTTTTAACCGTTTCGAAAGTTTTTAATGTTTTGACGGTTTTGACCGTTTCGAAAGATTTGACCTTTTGATTGTTATGACAGTTTTGATAGTTTTGACTGTTATGACCGATTCCAGTTTTTGCAGTTTGGACAGTTCTGAACATTTTGACCGTTGACTGACCATTTTGACCGTTACGGCAGTATTGACCGTTCTGAACGTTTCTACCGATTCGACAGTTTTGACAGTTTTGGCAGTTTCGACCGCCTTGACCATTAACGTTGACCTTTTTGACCGTTTCGGAGGTTTTGACCGTCTTGACTGATTTGACATTTTTGACCGTTTTGATAATTTTGACCGTTTTTACCATTTTTGTTGACCGTTTTGACCAATCTGACAAATTGACCATTTAGACCGTTGACGTTGATTGTTTTGACCGTTTCGACCGTTTCGGCTCACAGTCAAATAGTTTGGTCAAACTGCCTTCAGGTGACGTCATTTCTAGGATTTGATTCAAGTTTTGTGAAATAAACTGATAGAAATTACGTCACTTCAGAGCAGTTTGATGAAACTATTTGACCGTGAGCCATGGGCTTTATGACCGATTCGCAAATTTTGCAGTTTTGGAAGTTTTGGCCGGTTTGAACATTCTGACCGTTGACGTTGACTATTATGAACGTTTCGACAATTTTGACCGTTGACATTTTTGACCGTTTTGACCGTTTTGAACATTTCAACCAATTTGACTGTTGTGACCGTTTTTGCAGTTTTGACCGTTTCGACCGTTGACGTCGACTATTTTGACCAATTTGGCAGTTTGGCCGTTTCGACAGTTTTGACCGTAATGACCGATTAGACAATTTGGCGGTTTTGACCGTTGTTGATGTTGACCGTTGACGTTGGCCGTTTTAACCGATTTGATAGTTTCGACCGTTTGAAAATTTCCACTGTTGACTTTGACCATTTTGACCGTTTCGACTATTTTGACCGTTCGGACCGTTATGACAGTTTTTAGTGTTTTGACAGTTCTGAACGTTTCGACAGATTTGACAGTTTTGACCTTTTTTTTGTCTTCTCCGTCTGGACCGTTGACCATATTGACCGTTTCGAAAGTTTTGAATGTTTTGACGATTTTGATAGTTTTGATCGTTTCGACCGTTGGCCATTTTGACCCATTTGACAGTTTTGACCGTTTCGACAGTTTTGACTTTAGATTGTTTTGACGTATCGACGTTACCATTTTGATCGTTTCGACCATTGATGTTACCCATTTTGACCTATTTGACAGTTTTTACAGTTTTTGCAGTTTTGACTGTTTCGACAGTTTTGACCGTTGACAGTTGAGTTTTAGTAGTTTTGACCATCTTGACCGTTAACGTATACCTTATTGCCCGTGTCGAAGGTTTTGACTGATTTGACATTTTTGACCGTTTCGATATAGAGCATTTTGACTGTTATGTTGACCATTTTGACCGTTTAGACAAATAGACCATTTTGACCGATGACGTTGATTATTTTGACCGTCGACCATTTAGACAGTTTTGACTATTTTGGCCGTTGACGTTGATCGTTCACCGATTCGACCGATTTGACAGTATTTGCAGTTTTGACCGATTCAACCATTGATCATTTTGACTGTTTCGACCGTTTTGACCGTTTTGTCAAAATGCTCTATATCGAAACGGTCAAAAATGTCAAATGGGTCAAAATGGCCAACGGTCGAAACGATCAAAACTATCAAAATCGTCAAAACATTCAAAACTTTCGAAACGGTCAATATGGTCAACGGTCCAGACGGAGAAGACAAAAAAAAGGTCAAAACTGTCAAATCTGTTGAAACGTTCAGAACTGTCAAAACACTAAAAACTGTCATAACGGTCCGAACGATCAAAATAGTCGAAACGGTCAAAATGGTCAAAGTCAACAGTGGAAATTTTCAAACTGTCGAAACTGTCAACGATCAAACTGTCAAATCGGTCAAAACGGCCAACCTCAACGGTCAACGTCAACAACGGTCAAAACCGCCAAATTGTCTAATCGGTCATTACGGTCAAAACTGTCGAAACGGCCAAACTGCCAAATTGGTAATAATAGTCGACGTCAACAGTCGAAAAGGTCAAACTGTCGAAACAGCTAACTGTCAAATCGGTCAAAATAGTTGACGTCAACGGTCAAAACTAGCATAACCGTCGAAACTCAAAACTTTCGAAACGGTCAAGGTCAACGTCAACGGTCAAGACGGTCAAAACTACAAAAAATGGTCAAAACTGTAAAGTCAAAACGTTCAAACGGTCAAAATGGTCAAACTGTCATAACGGTCAGAACTGTCATAACGGTCAAAACTGTCAAAAAGGTTAACGTCAATGGTCAAAATGGTCGAAACAGTCAAAAGTGCAAAAACTCATACCGGTCAAAATGGTCAAAACGGTAAAAATTTCAAATCGGTCGAAACTGCCAAAACTGTCGAATCGGTAAAAACGTTCAGAACTGTCAAAACTGCCGTAACGGTCAAAATGGTCAGTCAACGGTCAAAATGTTCAGAACTGTCCAAACTGCAAAAACTGGAATCGGTCATAACAGTCAAAACTATCAAAACTGTCATAACAATCAAAAGGTCAAAACTTTCGAAACGGTCAAAACCGTCAAAACATTAAAAACTTTCGAAACGGTCAAAAAGGTCAACGTCAACGGTCAAGACGGTCCAAACTACAAAAAACGGTCAAAACTCAAATCGGTCGAAACGTTAAGAACGGTTAAAACAGTCGACACGGTCAAAATGGTCAACGGACGGTAAAAATTTCCAAGACGGTTAAAAAGGTCAAAAACGGTCAACGTCTACGGTCAAAACTGTCGAATCGACATAACATTCAAAGCTGTCAAATCGGTCAAAATGGTCAACATCAACCGTCAAAACTGTCGAATTGGTCAAAACGGTCAGTGGTCGAAATTGACTGCAAACTGTCAAATCATTCAAAACCTCCGTAACAGTCAAAATGGTCAACGTCAACGGTCAAAATTGTCAAAATTGTCAAAATTGTCAAAATTGTCAGAATGGTCAAAAATGGGAAACGGTCAAAAATGTCATCTTAAATAGTTAACGTCAACGGTCAAAATGGTCAAAATGGTACAGTCGAAACGGTCAAATTGTCGAAACGGCTAACTGTCAAATCGGTCAAAATAGTTGACGTCAACGGTCAAAACTAGCATACCGTCGAAACTTTCGAAACGGTCAAGATCAACGTCAACGGTCAAGACGGTCAAAACTACAAAAAATGGTCAAAACTGTAAAGTCAAAACGTTCAAACGGTCAAAATGGTCAAACTGTCATAACGGTCAGAACTGTCATAACGGTCAAAACTGTCAAAAAGGTTAACGTCAATGGTCAAAATGGTCGAAACGGTCAAAAGTGCAAATTCTCAAACCTTTCAAGATGGTCAAAACGGTAAAAATTTCAAATCGGTCGAAACTGCCAAAACTGTCAAATCAATCAAAACTTTCGAAAGGATCAAAAAAAGCATGCGTTAACTCAAGGTGGTTAATACTGCAAAAACGGTCAAACAGTCGAATCAGTCGAAACGTTCAAAACGTCTAAACTGACAAATCGTTCAAAATTGTCGAAATGGTCAACGGTCAAAACGGTCGTAACGTTCAAAACAATCAAAACGGTTAAAACGATCAAAACTGTCGAAACAATCAATACTGTCAAAATTGGTCAAAATGGTCAACATCAAAGGTCGAAACATTCAAAACTGCCAACTGTCAAAACCGTCAAAACTTTTGAAACTGTCAGAATGGTCAACGATAACAGTCAAAATGGTCGAAACAGTCAAAACTGCAAAAACTCAAATCGGCCAAAATGATCAAAGCGGTAAAAAATGTCAAATTGGTCAAAACTGTCAAAACTCGCAAATTGGTAGACACGTTCAAAACGGCCAAAACGGTCAAATCTCTCAACTGCCGAAATAGTCAAAATTACCAACGTCAACGGTCATGGTCAATTTGTCAAATTGGTCAAAACGTACAAAATTGCCAAAACAGTCAAAATCGTCAATCAACGGTCGAAACCGTCAAAACTGCAAATACTGTCAAATCGGTCAAATCGGTGAAAATAGTCAACGGTCAAAAGATCAAAACTGTCGAATCAGTCAAAACTGTCAAATCATTTATAACGGTCATTACGGTAAGAATGGTCAATTGGTCAAATCGGTCAAAACGTACAAAACAGTCAAAATGGTCAATCAATGGTCGAATCGATCAAAACTGCAAATACTGTCAAATTGGTCAAAACTGTCAAATTGGTCATAACAGTCAAAACTGTCGAAACGGTCAAAACGGACAAAATGGTCAATTTGTCAAATCGGTCAAAACGTACAAAACGGTCAATACGGTCGAAACAGTCAAAATGATCAATGGTTGAATCGGTCAAAACTGCAAATACTGTCAAATAGGTCAAATCGACCATTTTGACCGATGACGTTGATTATTTTGACCGTCGACCATTTAGACAGTTTTGACTACTTTGACCGTTGGCGTTGATCGTTCACCGATTTGACCGATTTAACAGTATTTGCAGTTTTGACCGATTCAACCATTGATCATTTTGACTGTCAAAACGGTCGATTATGACCGTTTTGTACGTTTTGACCGATTTGACAAATTGACCATTTTGTCCGTTTTGACCGTTTCGACAGTTTTGACTGTTATGACCAATTTGACAGTTTTGACCAATTTGACAGTATTTGCAGTTTTGATCGATTCGACCATTGATTGACCATTTTGACTGTTTTGTACGTTTTGACCGATTTGACCAATTGACCATTCTTACCGTAATGACCGTTATAAATGATTTGACAGTTTCGACTGATTTGACAGTTTTGATCTTTTGACCGTTGACTATTTTCACCGATTTGACCGATTTGACAGTATTTGCAGTTTTGACGGTTTCGACCGTTGATTGACCATTTTGACTGTTTTGGCAATTTTGTACGTTTTGACCGTTTTGACAAATTGACCATGACCGTTGACGTTGGTAATTTTGACTGTTTCGACATTTGAGAGATTTGACCGTTTTGGCCGTTTTGAACGTGTCTACCAATTTGCGAGTTTTGACAGTTTTGACCAATTTGACATTTTTTACCGCTTTGATCATTTTGGCCGATTTGAGTTTTTGCAGTTTTGACTGTTTCGACCATTTTGACTGTTATCGTTGACCATTCTGACAAAAGTTTTGACGGTTTTGACAGTTGGCAGTTTTGAATGTTTCGACCTTTGATGTTGACCATTTTGACCAATTTTGACAGTATTGATTGTTTCGACAGTTTTGATCGTTTTAACCGTTTTGATTGTTTTGAACGTTACGACCGTTTTGACCGTTGACCATTTCGACAATTTTGAACGATTTGTCAGTTTAGACGTTTTGAACGTTTCGACTGATTCGACTGTTTGACCGTTTTTGCAGTATTAACCACCTTGAGTTAACGCATGCTTTTTTTGATCCTTTCGAAAATTTTGATTGATTTGACAGTTTTGGCAGTTTCGACCGATTTGAAATTTTCACCGTTTTGACCATTTTGACCGGTTTGAGATTTTGCACTTTTGACTGTTTCGACCATTTTGACCATTGACGTTAACCTTTTTGACAGTTTTGACCGTTATGACAGTTCTGACCGTTATGACAGTTTGACCATTTTGACCGTTTGAACGTTTTGACTTTACAGTTTTGACCATTTTTTGTAGTTTTGACCGTCTTGACCGTTGACGTTGACCTTGACCGTTTCGAAAGTTTTGAAAGTTTCGACGGTTATGCTAGTTTTGACCGTTGACGTCAACTATTTTGACCGATTTGACAGTTAGCCGTTTCGACAATTTGACCGTTTCGACTGTACCATTTTGACCATTTTGACCGTTGACGTTAACTATTTAAGATGACATTTTTGACCGTTTCCCATTTTTGACCATTCTGACAATTTTGACAATTTTGACAATTTTGACAATTTTGACCGTTGACGTTGACCATTTTGACTGTTACGGAGGTTTTGAATGATTTGACAGTTTGCAGTCAATTTCGACCACTGACCGTTTTGACCAATTCGACAGTTTTGACGGTTGATGTTGACCATTTTGACCGATTTGACAGCTTTGAATGTTATGTCGATTCGACAGTTTTGACCGTAGACGTTGACCGTTTTTGACCTTTTTAATCGTCTTGGAAATTTTTACCGTCCGTTGACCATTTTGACCGTGTCGACTGTTTTAACCGTTCTTAACGTTTCGACCGATTTGAGTTTTGACCGTTTTTTGTAGTTTGGACCGTCTTGACCGTTGACGTTGACCTTTTTGACCGTTTCGAAAGTTTTTAATGTTTTGACGGTTTTGACCGTTTCGAAAGTTTTGACCTTTTGATTGTTATGACAGTTTTGATAGTTTTGACTGTTATGACCGATTCCAGTTTTTGCAGTTTGGACAGTTCTGAACATTTTGACCGTTGACTGACCATTTTGACCGTTACGGCAGTTTTGACAGTTCTGAACGTTTTTACCGATTCGACAGTTTTGGCAGTTTCGACCGATTTGAAATTTTTACCGTTTTGACAATTTTGACCGGTATGAGTTTTTGCACTTTTGACTGTTTCGACCATTTTGACCATTGACGTTTACCTTTTTGACAGTTTTGACCGTTATGACAGTTCTGACCGTTATGACAGTTTGACCATTTTGACCGTTTGAACGTTTTGACTTTACAGTTTTGACCATTTTTTGTAGTTTTGACCGTCTTGACCGTTGACGTTGAGCTTGACCGTTTCGAAAGTTTTGAAAGTTTCGACGGTTATGCTAGTTTTGACCGTTGACGTCAACTATTTTGACCGACTTGACAGTTAGCCGTTTCGACAGTTTGACCGTTTCGACTGTTGACGTCGACTATTTTTACCAATTTGGCAGTTTGGCCGTTTCGACAGTTTTGACCGTAATGACCGATTAGACAATTTGGCGGTTTTGACCGTTGTTGACGTTGACCGTTGACGTTGGCCGTTTTGACCGATTTGACAGTTTGATCGTTGACAGTTTCGACCGTTTGAAAATTTCCACTGTTGACTTTGACCATTTTGACCGTTTCGACTATTGTGACCGTTCGGACCGTTATGACAGTTTTTAGTGTTTTGACAGTTCTGAACGTTTCAACAGATTTGACAGTTTTGACCTTTTTTTTGTCTTCTCCGTCTGGACCGTTGACCATATTGACCGTTTCGAAAGTTTTGAATGTTTTGACGATTTTGATAGTTTTGATCGTTTCGACCGTTGGATTTTGACCCATTTGACAGTTTTGACCGTTTCGACAGTTTTGACTTTAGATTGTTTTGACGTGTCGACGTTACCATTTTTATCGTTTCGACCATTAATGTTACCCATTTTGACCTATTTGACAGTTTTTACAGTTTTTGCAGTTTTGACTGTTTCGACAGTTTTGACCGTTGACAGTTGACCGTTTTTGTAGTTTTGACCATCTTGACCGTTAACGTATACCTTATTGACCGTTTCGAAGGTTTTGACTGATTTGACATTTTTGACCGTTTCGATATAGAGCATTTTGACTGTTATGTTGACCGTTTTGACCGTTTAGACAAATAGACCATTTTGACCGTTGACGTTGATTATTTTGACCGTCAACCATTAGACAGTTTTGACTATTTTGACCGTTGACGTTGACCGTTCACCGATTTGACCGATTTGACAGTATTTGCAGTTTTGACCGATTCAACCATTGATCATTTTGACCGTTTTGACCGTTTTGTACGTTTTGACCGATTTTTCTCAAATTGACCATTTTGTCCGTTTTGACCGTTTCGACAGTTTTGACTGTTATGACCAATTTGACAGTTTTGACCGATTTGACCATTGATTGACCATTTTGACTGTTTTGTACGTTTTGACCGATTTGACAGTATTTGCAGTTTTGACGGTTTCGACCGTTGATTGACCATTTTGACTGTTTTGGCAATTTTGTACGTTTTGACCGATTTGACAAATTGACCATGACCGTAGACGTTGGTAATTTTGACTGTTTCGACAGTTGAGAGATTTGACCGTTTTGGCCGTTTTGAACGTTTCTACCAATTTGCGAGTTTTGACAGTTTTGACCAATTTGACATTTTTTTCCGCTTTGATCAATTTGGCCGATTTGAGTTTTGCAGTTTTGACTGTTTCGACCATTTTGACTGTTATCGTTGACCATTCTGACTGTTTCAAAAGTTTTGACGGCTTTGACAGTTGGCAGTTTTGAATGTTTCGACCTTTGATGTTGACCATTTTGACCAATTTGACAGTATTGATTGTTTCGACAGTTTTGATCGTTTTAACCGTTTTGATTGTTTTGAACGTTACGACCGTTTTGACCGTTGACCATTTCGACAATTTTGAACGATTTGTCGGTTTAGACGTTTTGAACGTTTCGACTGATTCGACTGTTTGACCGTTTTTGCAGTATTAACCACCTTGAGTTAACGCATGCTTTTTTTGATCCTTTCGAAAGTTTTGATTGATTTGACAGTTTTGGCAGTTTCGACCGATTTGAAATTTTTACCGTTTTGACCATTTTGACCGGTTTGAGATTTTGCACTTTTGACCGTTTCGACCATTTTGACCATTGACGTTAACCTTTTTGACAGTTTTGACCGTTATGACAGTTCTGACCGTTATGACAGTTTGACCATTTTGACCGTTTGAACGTTTTGACTTTACAGATTTGACCATTTTTTGTAGTTTTGACCGTCTTGACCGTTGACGTTGAGCTTGACCGTTTCGAAAGTTTTGAAAGTTTCGACGGTTATGCTAGTTTTGACCGTTGACGTCAACTATTTTGACCGAATTGACAGTTAGCCGTTTCGACAGTTTGGCCGTTTCGACAGTTTTGACCGTAATGACCGATTAGACAATTTGGCGGTTTTGACCGTTGTTGACGTTGACCGTTGACGTTGGCCGTTTTGACCGATTTGACAGTTTGATCGTTGACAGTTTCGACCGTTTGAAAATTTCCACTGTTGACTTTGACCATTTTGACCGTTTTGACCATTTTGACCATTGACAGTTTTGACCGTTATGACAGTTTGACCATTTTGACCGTTTGAACGTTTTGACTTTACAGTTTTGACCATTTTTTGTAGTTTTGACCGTCTTGACCGTTGACGTTGCCCTTGACCGTTTCGAAAGTTTTGAAAGTTTCGACGGTTATGCTAGTTTTGACCGTTGACGTCAACTATTTTGACCGATTTGACAGTTAGCCGTTTCGACAGTTTGACCGTTTCGACTGTACCATTTTGACCATTTTGACCGTTGACGTTAACTATTTAAGATGACATTTTTGACCGTTTCCCATTTTTGACCATTCTGACAATTTTGACAATTTTGACAGTTGACGTTGACCATTTTGACTGTTACGGAGGTTTTGAATGTTTTGACAGTTTGCAGTCAATTTCGACCACTGACCGTTTTGACCAATTCGACAGTTTTGACGGTTGATATTGACCATTTTGACTGATTTGACAGTTTTGAATGTTATGCCGATTCGACAGTTTTGACCGTAGACGTTGACCGTTTTTGACCTTTTTGACCGTCTTGGAAATTTTTACCGTCCGTTGACCATTTTGACCGTGTCGACTGTTAACCGTTCTTAACGTTTCGACCGATTTGAGTTTTGACCGTTTTTTGTAGTTTGGGCCGTCTTGACCGTTGACGTTGACCTTTTTGACCGTTTCGAAAGTTTTTAATGTTTTGACGGTTTTGACCGTTTCGAAAATTTTGACCTTTTGATTGTTATGACAGTTTTGATAGTTTTGACTGTTATGACCGATTCCAGTTCTTGCAGTTTGGACAGTTCTGAACATTTTGACCGTTGACTGGCCATTTTGACCGTTACGGCAGTATTGACCGTTCTGAACGTCTTTACCGATTCGACAGTTTTGACAGTTTTGGCAGTTTCGACCGATTTGAAATTTTTACCGTTTTGACCATTTTGACCGGTGTGAGTTTTTGCACTTTTGACCGTTTCGACCATTTTGACCATTGACGTTAACCTTTTTGACAGTTTTGACCGCTATGACGTTCTGACCGTTATGATAGTTTGACCATTTTGACCGTTTGAACGTTTTGACTTTACAGTTTTGACCATTTTTTGTAGTTTTGACCGTCTTGACCGCTGACGTTGACCTTGACCGTTTCGAAAGTTTTGAAAGTTTCGACGGTTATGCTAGTTTTGACCGTTGACGTCAACTATTTTGACCGATTTGACAGTTAGCCGTTTCGACAGTTTGACCGTTTCGACTGTATCATTTTGACCATTTTGACCGTTGACGTTAACTATTTAAGATGACATTTTTGACCGTTTCCCATTTTTGACCATTCTGACAATTTTGACCGTTGGCGTTGACCATTTTGACTGTTACGGAGGTTTTGAATGTTTTGACAGTTTGCAGTCAATTTCGACCACTGACCGTTTTGACCAATTCGACAGTTTTGACGGTTGATGTTGACCATTTTGACCGATTTGACAGTTTTGAATGTTATGCCGATCCGACAGTTTTGACCGTAGACGTTGACCGTTTTTGACCGTCTTGGAAATTTTTACCGTCCGTTGACCATTTTGACCGTGTCGACTGTTTTAACCGTTCTTAACGTTTCGACCGATTTGAGTTTTGACCGTTTTTTGTAGTTTGGGCCGTCTTGACCGTTGACGTTGACCTTTTTTACCGTTTAGAAAGTTTTGACCTTTTGATTGTTATGACAGTTTTGATAGTTTTGACTGTTATGACCGATTCCAGTTTTTGCAGTTTGGACAGTTCTGAACATTTTGACCGTTGACTGACCATTTTGACCGTTACGGCAGTTTTGACAGTTCTGAACGTTTTTACCGATTCGACAGTTTTGACAGTTTTGGCAGTTTCGACCGATTTGAAATTTTTACCGTTTTGACCATTTTGACCGGTTTGAGTTTTTGCACTTTTCGACCATTTTGACCATTGACGTTAACCTTTTTGACAGTTTTGACAGTTCTGACCGTTATGACAGTTTGACCATTTTGACCGTTTGAACGTTTTGACTGACCTTGACCGTTTCGAAAGTTTTGAAAGTTTCGACGGTTATGCTAGTTTTGACCGTTGACGTCAACTATTTTGACCGTTTTGACAGTTAGCAGTTTCGACAGTTTGACCGTTTCGACTGTACCATTTTGACCATTTTGACCGTTGACGTTAACTATTTAAGATGACATTTTTGACCGTTTGCCATTTTTGACCATTCTGACAATTGTGACAATTTTGACCATTTTGACCGTTGACGTTGACCATTTTGACTGTTACGGACGTTTTGAATGTTGACAGTTTGCAGTCAATTTCGACCACTGACCGTTTTGACCAATTCGACAGTTTTGACGGTTGATGTTGACCGTTTTGACCAATTCGACAGTTTTGACGGTTAATGTTGACCATTTTGACCGATTTGACAGTTTTGAATGTTATGCCGATTCAACAGTTTTGACCGTAGACGTTGACCGTTTTTGACCTTTTTGACAGTCTTGGAAATATTTACCGTCCGTTGACCATTTTGACCGTGTCGACTGTTTTAACCGTTCTTAACGTTTCGACCGATTCGAGTTTTGACCGCTTTTTGTAGTTTGGGCCGTCTTGACAGTTGACCTTTTTGACCGCTTCGAAAGTTTTTAATGTTTTGACGGTTTTGACAGTTTGACCGTTTCGAAAGTTTTGACCTTTTGATTGTTATGACAGTTTTGACTGTTATGACCGATTCCAGTTTTTGCAGTTTGGACAGTACTGAACATTTTGACCGTTGACTGACCATTTTGACCGTTACGGCAGTTTTGACCGTTCTGAACGTTTTTACCGATTCGACAGTTTTGACCGTTTTTGCAGTCTTGACCGCCTTGACATTTGTTGATCTTTTTGACCGTTTCGAAGGTGTTGACTGATTTGACATTTTTTACCATTTTGATGAATTTGACTTCTTCGAGCATTTTGACTGTTATATTGACCGTTTTTATCGTTTTGACCGTTTAGACTAATTGACCCTTTGTGACCGTTGACTTTGATTATTTCGACCGTTGACCATTGAGACAGTTTTGATCATATGACCGATTTGACAGTTTTGACCATTTTGACCGTTGACGTTGACCATTTCACCAATTCGACCGATTGACAGAATTTACAGTTTTGAACCATTGGATTGATTGACCATTTTGACAGTTTTGACCGTTTCGACCGTTTTGATCATTTTGTACGTTTGACCGATTTGACAAATTGACTATTTTGTCCGTTTTAACCGTTACGGCAGTTTTGACCGTTCTGAACGTTTTTACCGATTTGATAGTTTTGACCGTTTTTGCAGTTTTGACCGCCTTGACCGTTTCGAAGGTTTGACTGATTTGACAGTTTTGGCATATTTAACATTTTTGACCGTTTTGACCTTTTTGACCGATTTGACAATTATTACCGTTTTGACCATTTCGACCATTTTGGCCGTTGAAGTTGACCAGTTTGACCGTTTCGAAAGTTTTAAATGTTTTGAAGTTTTCGACAGTTGGCAGTTTTGACCGATGATTGACAATTTTCACCGATTTGACAGTTTTTGCCGTTTCGACAGTTTTGACCGTTATGACCGATTCGAGTTTTGACCGTTGACGTTGACCGTTTTGACAGTTTTGACCATTATGACAGTTTTGACCGTTCAGAACGTTTCGACCGGTTTAACAGTTTTGACCGTTCTGAACGTTTCGACCGATTTAACAGTTTCGACCATTGACGTTAACCATTTTGACCTTTTAGATAGTTTTGACAGTTTTTGCAGTTTGACCGCTTCGACAGTTTTGACTGTTATGACCGATTCGACAGTTTTTGCAGTTTAGACAATTCTGAACATTTTGATCGTTGACTGACCATTTTGACCATTTCGACAGTTTGACCGTTATGGCAGCTTTGACCGTTCTGAACGTTTCTACCGATTCGACAGTTTTGACCGTTTTTGCAGTTTTGACCGCCTTGACCATTAACGTTGACCTTTTTGATCGTTACGGAGGTTTTGACCGTTTTGACTGATTTGACATTTTTGACCGTTTTGAGAATTTTGACCGTTTGTACCATTTTTGTTGACCGTTTTGATCGTTTTGATCAATTTGACAAATTGACCATTTTGACCGTAGACGTTGATTGTTTTGACCGTTTCGACCGTTTCGCAGTCAAATAGTTTGATCAAACTGCCTTCAGGTGACGTCATTTCTAGGGATTTGCTCAAGATTTGTGTAATAAACCGATAGAAATTACGTCACTTCAGAGCAGTTTGATGAAACTATTTTGACCGTGAGTCACGGGCTTTAAGACCGATTCGCAAATTTTGCAGTTTTGGAAGTTTTGACCGGTTTGAACATTTTGACCGTTGACGTTGACTATTATGAACGTTTCGACAATTTTGACCGTTGACATTTTTGACCGTTTTGAACATTTCAACCCATTCGACTGTTTTGACCGTTTTTGCAGTTTTGAACCACCTTGACGTTAACGTATACCTTTTTGACCTGTTCGAAGGTTTCGACTGATTTGACAGTTTTGTCAAATTTGACCGATTTGACCGTCTCGACAATTTTGACCATATTGACAGGTTCGAAAGTTTTGACCTTTCGACCGTTGACGTTGACTATTTTGACCAATTTGGAAGTTTTGGCAGTTTTGAATGTTTTGACAGTTTGCAGTCAATTTCGACCATTGACCGTTTTGACCAATTCAACAGTTTTGACCGTAGACGTTGACCGTTTTTGATCTATTTGACCGTCTTCGAAATTTTTACCGTCCGTTGACCATTTTGACCGTGTCGACAGTTTTAACCGTTCTTAACGTTTCGACCGATTTGAGTTTTGACCGTTTTTTGTAGTTTGCGCCGTCTTGACCGTTGACGTTGACCTTTTTGACCGTTTCGAAAGTTTTGACCTTTTGACTGTTATGACAGTTTTGACTGTTATGACCGATTCCAGTTTTTGCAGTTTTGACAGTTCTGAACATTTTGACCGTTACTGCAGTTTTGACCGTTCTGGACGTTTTTACCGGTTCGACAGTTTTGACCGTTTTTGCAGTTTTTACCGCCTTGGCCATTAGTTGACCTTTTTGACCTTTTCGAAGGTTTTGACTGATTTGACATTTTTGACAGTTTTGATAATTTTGACTCTTTCGAGCATTTTGACTGTTATGTTGACCGTTTTGATCGTTTTGACCGTTTAGACTAATTGACCATTTTGACCGTTGACTATTTCGACCGTTGACCATTAGACCGTTTTGATCGTAAGACCGATTTGACAGTTTTGACTATTTTGACCGTTGACGTTCACCATTTCACCAATTTGACAGTATTTGCAGTTTCGACCGATTCGACCATTGATGACCATTTTGACCGTTTTTACTCTTGTACGTGGTGACCGATTTGACAAATTGACCTTTACCGTCTTGACCGTTATGATTTTGACCGATTTGACAGTTTTGATCTTTTGAATTTGACCATTTTCACCGATTTGACAGTGTTTGCAGTTTTGACCGTTTTGACCGTTGACGTTGGCCATTTTGACTGTTTCGACAGTTTAGAGTTATGACCGATTTGGCCGTTTGGAACGTTTCTACCAATTTGCGAGTTTTGACAATGGTCAACCATTTTGACAATTTTGAAGGATTCGTCCTTTTTGACGTTTTGAACGTTTCGACCGATTCGACTGTTTGACAATTTTAACCAACTTGAGTTAACGTATACTTTTTCGGCTCTTTCGAAGGTTTTGTCTGATTTGACAATTTTTGCAGTTTAGATCAATTTGACATTTTTGACCGTTTTGACCGTTTTGACCATTTTGAACGATTTGAGTTTTTGCAGTTTTGACCATTTCGACCATTTTGACCGTTGACATTGACCATTTTGACAGTTTTGACCGTTATGACAGTTTGACCATTTTGACCGTTCTGAACGTTTTGACCTGAGAGTTTTGACCGTTTTTTGTAGTTTTAATCGTCTTGACCGTTGACGTTGACCATTTTGACCGTTTCGAAAGTTTTAAAAGTTTCGAAGGTTTTGCCAGTTTTGACCGTTTCGACTGTTGACGTCGAGTATTTTGACCGATTTGACAGTTTTGGCCGTTTCGACAGTTTTCATTGTTTTGACCGTTTCGACTGTTACCATTTTGACATTTTGACCGTTGACGTTAACTATTTTTACCAATATGACATATTTGACCGTTCTGATAATTTTGACCGTTCTTAACGTTTCGACCGATTTGACAGTTTTGACCGTTTTTTGTAGTTTGGACCATCTCGACCGTTGATGTTGACCATTTTGACCGTTTAGAAAGTTTTTAATGTGGCAGTTTTGACATATATGACCGAAACGACAGTTTTTGCAGTTTTGACCGTTTTGAACATTTTGACCGTTTGGTCATTTTGACCGTTTGGCCATTTTGACCGTTTCGACAATTTTGACAGTTTTGAACGGTGCGACTGTTTTGACAGTTTTGAACGGTGCGACTGTTTCGACCGTTGCGTTGACCATTTTGACGGATTTGACTTTTTCAACGTTTCGATCATATTGACCGTTTCGCAAGTTTAAGACTGTTTTTGACCGTTTTGACCGTTGACGTTGTCCTTGACCTGACCGATTTGACCGTCGTTACCAGTTCGATCGTGATGATTTTTTGACAGTTTTGACCGATTTGATAATTCCGACCATTTTGACAGTTCGACAATTTTGACCGTTTCGAAAGTTTCAATAAAGGTCAAAACATTCAGAACGGTCAAAACGTTAAAAACTGCCAAAACAGTCGAAACATTCAAAATAGTCAAAACAATCAACGTAAACGGTCAAAAAGGTTCAATGGGTCGAAACGGTAAAAACTGCCAAAACTATCAAAACGGCCAACGTTAACGTCAACAGCCAAAACTGCCTAAATTTTCAAAACATTCGAAATAGTTGAATAGGTCAAAACGGTAAAAACGGTCAAAACTGGAAACATTCAAATAGTTCAAAACTGTAAATCAGTTAGAACTGTCAAAATGGTCAAAACGGTCCACGTCAACAGTCAAAACTTTCAATCGGTTAAAACTGTCAAAACAGTCGAAATTTCGAAACGATCGGAACTGTCAAAAAATCAAAACGAATACTAGTCAAACCGGTCAAAACAGTCAACGTCAAAACTCGAAACATTCGAATCGGTCAAAACTGTTAAATCAGTCAAAACTGTCAAAATGGTCAAACCGGTCAACGTCAACAGTCAAAACAGTCAAAATGGTCGAAACGGTCGGAACTGTCAAAAAATCAAAACGAATAACTGTCAAAACTGCCAAAATTGTCAAATAGCTCAAAACTGCCACAACAGTGAGAACTTTCGAAATGGTCAAAATGGTCGAAACGGTCAAATTGGTCGAAACGGTCAAATTGGTCGAAACGGTCAAAATGGTCGAAACGGTCAAAATGGTCAACGTCAACGGTCGAAACGGTCAGAACTGCCAAAACTCAAAACCGTCAAACATTCAAAATATTCGAAACGGTCAAAATGGTCAACGATAACGGTCAAAACAGTCAAGACGGTCAATTGCGAAAACTGTCAAACGTGTCAAATCGGTCAAAATGGTCAACGTCAACGGTCAAAATGGTCAAAACGGTCAACGTCAACTGTCAAAACTGTCAAATCGGTCAAACTTTCGAAACGGTCGTAATGGTCAAAACGGTCAAATTTGTCAAAACTCAAAACTGTCACGGTCAAAAAGGTCAAAGGGTCAACGTCAACGGTCGAGAGGTCATGACAATCTCAAACGTCAATGCTCAAAACGGATAAAACTGTCTAATCGGTCAAAACGTTCTAAACGGTCAAAACGGACAAATCTCAAAACTGCCGAATTGGTCAAAATGGTCCAAATGGTCTATCAACGGTTGAAACGGTCAAAATTGCAGAAACTGTCAAATCGGTCAAAATGGTCAACGTCAACGGTCAAAAAAGTTGAATAGGTCAAAACATTCAAATTGGTCAAAACTGTCGAAACGGTTGGAACAGTCAACTTGGCTATAACTGTCGAATCGGTGAAAGCTGTCAAAACGGTCAACATCAACGGTCAAAACTGTCAAACTGTCAACGAAACCCACTTTGTTGACCAAGATATTCGAACTTGACCTTGACTTCACCTTGACGTTGACCTCGACCATGACGTTGTTCTCGACGTTGACGTTGATCTTGATCTAAAATGTTTTGTTCATTTTCCTCGTGAAATGATAAATGATGGTGAGATGAACTGAATACAAGATATTCGAGAATTGACCATGAATTTTTTCTCCCCGAGATGTTCGAAAATTGATATTCGACCTTGATTATGACCTTGACTCGATTTTTTTTCAATTTCTTTTGTTTACGTCAATAGGAATTTAAAAAAAAATTCGATTTTTTTTTAAATTTTATGTGACAAATTTTGGTGAGATGAATCGAGGCCGACATATACGAAAACCATTCCTCAGGACTTTTACCACGAGTTTGACAATGCCCTAACTTGAAATTTTTTTAAATAATTTCAAATTTATTTTTAATTATTCGTTTGAAATTGAAAATGAAAAATTTTAGTGAGATGGACCTTGAGTTCGAAGTGTTGACTTCGTGAAATTCTTTCTCACATTCTATAACTTTTCAACAAGATTTTTTTTTTCTACGTGTCATGTCATGTTTTTTCGTAATTTTTTTTTGTGAAAACCCTTTTCTAATTCAAAGGAACTTTACTGTTTTTTTTTTAATAATTCTTCATTGAAAGGATATTTTCCAAAACCTTTTTTTAATGAACAAATTTTGACGCATTTTTTCCTGTTAAAAAGTCCAGGTAAAAAGTCCGAATAAAAAGTCCGCGTAGAGTCCGGGTAAAAAGTCCGAAGAGTCCGATTAAAAAGTCCGTATTAAAAGTCCGGGTTAAAAGGGTGGGTAAAAAGTCCGGGTTAAAATTCCGGGTAAAAGCAAATTGAGAAAAAAATCATGAAAGAGAGTTTGGAAAAAGTATGGAAAATATTACCGGGAAAAATTTACGAAAAAAAAGAGTACGGAGAAAAAAGTACGGGAAAAAAATAAGAGGAAAAAATACGAGGAAAAATGTCTGAAAAAAACATCTGGAAAAAATGTAAGCGGAGGAAAATTCCGGGAGATACTCTACTGAATTCAAGTAGTTTGTCAGTGTCTTGTTGTTCCCTTCTGAATGCGATAAATGCTCTGGAATGGGCTAGGGCCGGTAGACCGTGCCAATACTTGAGTATTTGAGTTCTTGGAAAAAGTCCAGGTGGGCAGTACACGTAAAAAATGAGGGGCAAAAATGGCGGGTAAGAACCTGTCACTGCTCCCTTCTATCTTGACTGATGTGTAGATGAGCGCAACGATAACCATTATAGTTGTAAAATTTTGGATATTGAAGCATATTTTGACAATTAATTCAACTGAAACACTAACGAGTTTTGAATTTTTTCATTTTAATTCTCCTATACATGACATATGTTTGACAAAAACGCTAATATAATTTGCATCGTTCGCAAGTGGTGTATCTACTTGCAATATCCAGGAGATTTTCGGATAACTTGTGTGACGAAGGTCTTCTTTGAATGAATATCACTTCTTTGCAATACCTTAGCTTTAGAATGAGATCGTATGACCTTCTTTGCTTCGGCATTCACTATGTTCTTTGAGCATTACAGAATGTTTATTTTCGTGAGAACCAGAACATTAAAAAATTACTTCATTTCCAATCTATACTTCAATAATAACCACTGTGACCATATGAAGGACGATGAAAATTAGTAGGAAAGCGAGGGATGCATTCAATAAAACACCTGGATTTACTTCTTATTCGATATTAAATATTATGTTTATTTACAAAAAGTTATTGCAATACAATATTTTAACGTGAAAAAAATACATTAGAACACTTTTAATTGAATTGCCAATTTAGCTAGTTTTGCTTCGTTTTGAACAAAGCCCAAATATCACTGAATACTGATATTTGACAAAAATAATCGAGATTTACTCTACAGGCCACCGAAAGATTGAAATAATTCAGCCTGTAATAACAAAATCGAAACGTGAAATTATTTATGGATTCGAAACAATAATTTGAATTTTGTTCAAATTCTGACGCAGTATGTTTCCGTAAAAAGGTGCTCGAAAACGAATTGAAACCATGAAAAAATTGAGATTCTTGACAAAAAAGTATTTATCGTTTCAACAATCACTATGATTCAGTAAATAGATGTGCATATCCTGATGCTACAGTGGAATAAATAGGCACAGAAAATATATTTACAAAATATTAGAAACCTTCAATAATATTTCTATTAAAACTACTAAAAAATTAGTGGTTGTAATAGAAGCCAAACAGTTACTGTACAATGAGATTCATACAGTAACTATATCCCGTTATTATATTTACATTGAACTAACAATTAAACTGTGAATAGGCAATATTTGAGCATATCTTACAAATCAAGTAACACAATTATACACAATCATAAAATAAAATATATAAATTTAAACATCCAGTAAGCATAAATTGATATTATCCTTTACATTCAACATCAAACGCGTCAGATCATACATGGGGCAATCGTCTCAGAAACATGATAAACGAAAACTGTTCTTCACTTTCACCAAGACCAATCAGCAACACTGTCAAAAATTAATGCTCAAATCGAACCTTGAGAGGTAGATTGAAATAATTACTAGAACAAGTGGTTTTAGTACTGATGATCGATTGCTTCCATGTGCAACAATCAGTATAACGCCCAGTGATCATAGGAATCAAAATAACGAAAACAAGTCACATAAACTCCAAGTAATGACAATTGTTTAATTATTTATGTGTATAAGAGTTATCAATTCTGAGGGATAACAAAAGTAGGATATGTCGAAGAAAATTTTATTTTGAAATGTTGAAAATTTCACACCATCCAGTAAGTAATATATAATCGATTTATTTTTCCTAAACATTCTGAATTCGTAGGCAGTTTGATACCAAGCGCGTTTGAATTGAAATGCTGATATTCATTTCACAGTGAAATGAAGCAGAACACAAAACATCACTTCTCATATCAACTCACTGAAAAACACTTTCTTCGACATATCCCGAGGAAATTACATTTCACTGAAAACAACTATGACATACCCAAAGGACACGAATCAACAACAATATACGAATACACCGATAATTCCAAAAATATAATTTATCATAATATATTTTTTGGCAGGATGGTTATAAGGTGAGTGACGGAATTTTACTAATATCCTTATAGTACAATTACAATAACTAATTGTTCTAGCTCATGTTTTTTTGGCTGTATTACCTGCATTCTGATCAATCCCTAACTTGTTTCATGTGACTTTCAAGTGATGATACCACAAGAATCAGTTACTAATTATATCCAGATGTGACACCTTGAAAGAAGCATTTGAATAGCAGTTCTACAATGCTGATGCTGAATAAAATAAAAAACCGTTCAGTGTTACACAGTATGTTGTCACAGTTGACATTACAACTTTCAAAACGGCGATTAACATTTTTTTTGAGAAGAATCACAAGTACCGTGGTATCTCAAAACCGACCGAAGATGGGTGATAGAGGCAAAGATTTCCAGAGATTAATTTTTCCAGAATCTTTGGAATTGACTAAAATTTTTTTAGAATTACAATTGTGATGACGAGATGAAAAGACGTCCTATGATGGATAATGATAGAAATATTTCTCCCAGTAATTTCTCCTACGTAATATTCTGAATTACTAGTGAACATGTCCCTTACTAAACATAAACAGAACATGAATATACTTTTCGGCGATCTACTCCCGAACATGTGTTCATAATTGTATGAAGGAAATCGTGTCATCGTCATTCTAACGATGATATATATCATTGAAACTGTTCTCGTCATTATAATCCACAACAAAATATTTACTTTGAATAATGCTGTGACAAAGTGTAACTTTGAAATAATAGAGGATACAAGGTTATATTTTTTGGAAAAAACTAGAAGATTCCAATAGAAAATTGAACATTTTTGAAATGTTGAATCCATCTGCAACACCCATCCTTCAAATTTGATTACAGATACTGGCCGTAAATTAATAATTCATCAAGAAAAAAATATTGGGATGTTAGGCATCAAAACACTATCAGTGATCAGTTTAGTTCGTTCATAGCTCTACATCTATTTGCATTTAATAGATAATGCTTTCTACATAATACTTTACTGGTGAGTCTTATATAAACAATGGGTCTGTCCCTATGAAGAAGTCCTGCAAACTTCTGCGTTCGTGGTGAAAATAGTTGACAAAACTACCTGGTAGTTTGAGAGGAAAGCAAACGAAAGTTTATCGGCACATATTTTGAATTCAGTTTATTTCCCAAGAATTTATTCTGTAATTTCATTAGGTTTGTGTAACTGAACAAATTCTTCTTGTTTCAACAAGATCCAAAGCCCTGATAAGAAGTTATTTCAAACTTCTACTAGGCCGTTTTGTCTTCCATTTTCGTTTCAATTTCATAAACCTCTCAGTGTGAATTCAAAGCAGCACAATATAACCAGCTAGATTTGCTTCGTGGAACACAATGAAGAAATGGACCAAGAGAGAAGTTTAAATACGCATAGCCAAACATCATTACGATTGTATTGAAAATAAACAAATTCAGATATTAGAAGAAGTGAACCAAAATGCGTTCAACTTCAAATGTTTTTCTATTTCCTCATCTTCTGTTTTTCATCATTTCTATTGTATTTGCCTTTTTTGAAACTGAATGAAAATTAATATAAAAAAACTTAGATTACATTCATAGGATTTGATTAATTTCGGCTTGTCTTTCTAGAATGTGTATGAACTTCTTTAGGTTATAAATTTTTTCAATAAATGGAAATTAATCCTGAACAACTGTTCTTTTTGGTTTTGGATGAAGCATTGAAAGAGCATAAAATCTAATGGGTCAAAAACTGGAGAGTGTTAAAGAAGATTATCAAAATCTCATTCAAAAAGATTTCAAGTAACACATACAGAGATTTTGACAAATTTATAGCAATAATTGGAAATCGATACTGGAAAAATAGCCAAGCGCCAAAACCTAAAATTTGCGTTAAAAGTGTCAAGCGCCTTCTATCAACTATATTTAGATACAGGTGAAAATGTGAGTACATTTTTTGAAGTTATATTGTTCTTGAAGAGCTGTAGATGATTTTAATATTCATTCTTCGATACTTATGCTCGTTTTGAAGTTAGTCCAAGTAGTTTGAGTGGGTGAAGAATACTATTTTAACAGTTTCCCAGAAAAAAAAATAGAAACATACTCTAATAAAAATGATTTGTTGTCTGCTGATGGCGCTTGGTTGTTTTCATATTATATTGAAGATAATAATGCCAGTGTGTCGCTTGGATTTATTTAAACCAAAGTTTATGGCGCATGGTTCTTGATAAATATTTTAGACAGTGAATGCGTCTCGCTTGGATCCATTTAAACTGAATTTGTATCATAAATTTAGCAGCACAAATGTGTACAATTGAAATTAAAATCATTAAAGATGAACCCTTTTAAATGTTTTTCTAGTCAACTCAGTAAGAGGGCGGATTCCAAGAAGTTGACATAAAAAAGGCCCTAAGGGGAAGAAAAGTGCTGAATCATAGAGAACATTTTTTTTTCTTTAAAATTCGAACTTTTGTATCCTGAAGGAAAACTCATCTCCGACAAAAAATTATCTGATATAAAAAAATAATGATGACACATGGATTCGACGAAGAAGCTGACGTTGAATTCGAAGAAGAAGAACAATAGATGATATCACATAATATTGATAAGTTTAGTTAGCAAGATCTTTTCAGTTTTTCAACCCATAATAATAAAAATGTTATGATCAATGCTCTATATCCTTATAAATACCTAAAGAACCAAACGACAGAATATAAAAAACACATTTTTTAAAAAAATGTCAAAATTCTCAAGTGTGTACTCAGTTTGGACTACAACTACTAAGAGTATATCAAAATATAATTCGAATTCTTTTCAAGTAAATTATGGTATAGTCTGAACTTCAAGTGCCTTTTTCTCTTATATAAAAAGTGGTCATTGGCTCCTTTTCTAGTAACACCCTCTAATTATTGTCATCGAAAGTGTTGGAACTTATATCTTTCAACATAGTTGAGATCATTCAACTGACTCAAGAAGTTTGCTTATTTTGAATGTTTGATTTCCAGTTTGACTACCGAATAACGAAAACATATTTATTTATTATAGCTTTATAATAGTTTATATGATCTAATATCCGAAATAACAATGATGTTTGCCATGAATATTACTTCCTATAGTAGTTGTTGTACCACATTCACGAGATCTACTTCATTCCGGCAAATCCTGATTTAAAATCACACCCGCTATCCGAGGAATTTCAATATACGGACAAATCGACAATACCTAAATAATGTTATCAAATATCAAAATTGAGTATTAAATCGTAAAAAAGTTCTTTCGAGTATTGTAAAAAACAACACATATTAACCGTTAAATCACTGACTATGTAGTCTACCTTGCTTCAGTTTTGGTTGCGCATTATTGACTACCGTTCCTTTCGGGACAGCGCCTACTATTCTCACTCTGGTCACCTGGCGGTGATCGCTGAACTGAGGAGGGGGCGCCACTACTACTTCATTGAAATTGGGGTTGTTTTCGCCGAACTCGGGGGGTGGTGGCAGGCAGAAATCTTCCTTCTCGTCGTCATTTTCGATCGGTGGCGGCAGCTGAGCTAGGGAGACTGCGTGGCGTTTGAGCACACCTGAAAAACAATTAAGTGGTAACAGTTATTTCGTAAAATGTTGTTAGTTGAAGATATTACACTATCTGAAATGGATGATATAAGTTTATATACACTTCTCCAAGAAATTACCGCACCACCAAAAATTAGGCGAAAGTTTAAGATATATTTTCGTTAAAACTACTTGTCTGATTTGGACGTATTTTTTTTTGAATGACATGTTATTCTCTTCTGAACGTTGGTGTGTAAACTGAAAGCGCACAAAAACCTCTATTTTATAAATACCGGGTGTAGCAATGATAGCGTGTTATTTTATAAAATTTGTAACACCCTGTAGAGTGTTACAGTTAAATTATCGAGTTAGAATTAAACTCAAACTTTAGCTATATCTTTTTTCGACATTTTCTTTTTTGACTCACTTCATTATCTTTCCTATTTCTCGAGAAAAATCATTTTATAGCATAACATGATTTTATGGAAAATGAAGATCCAAATAACAACTAAAAAACGAAACAAATTAAACGATAGTGTCAGTAGCGAGTATTTCTGCCTCTGGCACAAATAACCTTTGGCCATAAAATTAATTTTCGATAGAACACCAATGACTGTTGTCTTTCTTGGATTTTTACGACAGTGATATAAGACCAACCTTTCATAGAATCAGTACTAAATAAAAGCAACTCAATACAGTATAGTAACTTGTGTTCTTTTTTTAAATACCTGAAGCGCGTTCAAACAGTGTATTAGTCATATCAAACCGTCCTAAAATTTCATTTAGAGTACTATCCATTTTTTCAACCCATTTCGATGAAGTAGCAAAATAGATCGATATGATTTTATAAGCAATTTTTTATCTCAGTTCCAAATCTGTAATGGGGGTAAATCAAATACAATACTGGCATCAGAATAGATCCTTGTGGTACGCACATTCGATTTCTATCATGGCATTCATACCATAGCTCAATGAATACTGCTTTGTATAGGATACCTATATCATGTACGCTTGTAGAAAAAAAAATCCGTACGCGAATTTTTGTTCGAGCGCTATACAGTAGGGCTTTTAATAGTCCTCCCGCTGTTAACTTTGGAACGGTTTGACGTACAAACATAAAAAAACCGTTTGGAGGATTCATTACTTTTAAAAATAGCACTCATTGAGATTGCTTGATAGAGATGGCGCAGGGGAGCATATCAAATAAAAATTATTAAATGGTATGGTGGGGAATGTGTCATATCGTTGAAAAGATAATTCTATTTTCTATCCATCCATCTGAAAATTCTTAGGATTTCATTCCATTGAAAAAAATTTCTGTTCCGTTATTTAACATCAAACCGCTCAAAAGTTATCGTGGTTAGGTATGAAAAGGTATTCATATCCGCCAGATCCGCACTTATTCTGACATTTCATATGCATATTGTGAAAAAACGTAAGACCGTAAAACTTTGAATGGTTCAAAAAAGAATTGAATTATTTTTTCAACGATGTGTCAAATGACCCCTGAAGCCATTTAATTTTTTTTAGTTAATGCCATCTATGTGTTTTATTTCAAAAAACTTGTATCGGTGAAACCCTCCAAACGGTTTTTTTATGTTTGTACATCAAACCGTTCGAAAGTTAACAGGGGGGACGGGGGGGACTATTAAAAGCCGCAATATGTATGATTGTTTAGTGTGCTTGTGAACAAATCTTGATCCTAACTCATACAGTTATTGTCCAAACAAGCATTGAAAGAGTACCTACTCCGCATGCGACTGCCGTTACCTCAACGGCGTAAAGTGAAAGTCAGGTAATCAATCCAGTGCGGGAAAGTACCTTTCTTTATGAGTAAGGATCAATATTTTTTCTACAAGCTCATTGAAAAATTTGTATCACTCTTGAACAAACTTTCGCGAGCCGAAAAATTTGTCACGCACTCATAGTACAAAACTTTAGTATAAATTTGTTTATATTTTTCCTTCGGAAGATGATCGGTCACTTGGTGATTGAAACACGTGTCGAGGTGTAAAAATGGCGGTTTAGTGTCGGGATAAAACTCCAGTACTTATATCAATGATTACCGTACCTTTAAAATTTTCAAGTAATTAATATTTTCAGTTGTAATACTATAAGTTCTTCAAAATACTCAGGTTATGCATCTTAACTTGTTGCATAATCATAAAGAATGTCAGTTTGATAGTTCAAATAATCCGACCGCGATAGATATATTAGATAAAGGATCTTGAAGTAGGTATGGTTTTTCGAATCGGAAATTTTCAACATAATTAGGTTTCCTTAGTCTTGAGTAGGTCTCATCAAGCATGATTTTCATGAGCTCCACTTTTTTCAGAAGGACATAACTCGAAAAATAGTTGAGACCCCCTCGAATTTTCTTCGGATTCGTGTTCAAGAGACAAAATGGCGTGAGATAAGTCACTTTTTTTAATTTTGAGGTCAACTGGTTATCACCGCAAATCTTTGGTTACCACACACCAAACTACTTTACTCAGCTCAGTTTGATTGTAATGTGGATTGATTTTGAGAAATGTATAAATGATTAAAAAATTGCAAAAACAAGAAAAATAGTCTGGGTTTGATTAAATAATAAGACCTACATTAGTTTGAATAGTAAATCAATAAAATGTAAGTGCATAACGTCAAATTGAAATATTTTGCGAACGGGAAAGTGGATAAAAACGCACGGTCGTAGAAAAAACATTTCTGTTGTTCGAAACATCGATTACTCACCTATTTGCGGTCGCTGACCTTTTGTAGAAGGCAGCGTCATACTATTATGCTCAGCACTTATTCTTTCGTTGTAGTCCAAACCCGTCGATGTGGTGATTTCTTGATCTGAACTCACGCCGGAAGAACTGTTATCGCCGTCCTCTACAGCATCCGATTCTTTTTGTTTTTTCAGCAGATCGTCTGGATACGACTTGGAAGATTTCAACAACATCCTTCCTTTTTTTATTTCCTCGACGCTAAAGCTATGCGGCACCGAACTGCTACCGGAACTACTGCCACTGAAAATGAAAGGAATAGTGAATTGTGCTGATTTTAAATATTCCTACATGATGTACATGTATTTAGTTGTTATATTGTTCCATTTCCTCATTCGCTAAGAACTAAATGGTAGTACCTACTGTAGGTTTTTCCTGCAGTTGAAATAGCAAATGCGCCATCTATATTGTCAAGTCGCCCCGGAGCGCATATAGTGATGGTGTTCCCTCTCATCTGGGATGATATCCAGATAGTAGGGAGTATGACCATTGTTAATCATTAATAATTTGACTTTGAAAAGAACAAAGACCATATCAAAATAATTTTTTCAACAAATATTGGCCCTACGGAGTTAGGGAAATAACAAAGATATCTTTGAGATATCTTTTATTGAAAAATATGTGAAATGTTGAAAATTCCAGGTACAGTTCTGATTAGAATGTTGAAGTATCAAAAAGAAACGTTGAAAGCAACATCGTTTTATCATACTACAGTTTAAGTTGTGCTAAGGTTCAACTCCATCAATTGATTCAAATTACCTTCTTTTTTTGTGGCTTGTTTGAAAAAAAATCGAAAAACCTCATTATTATAATAGTAGTCTTTCAAACGATGAGTTGCATTGTTAGTGCGTTGAGAAAACTATTGCCGTGAATTAATTAAACAAATTTTATTAAACGTTATTTACAAGCTCTTATTAAAATGAAATCAGTCAGTGTAAATTTTTATTGCCTCTCTATTTATCAACACTAATAGTATATTGTGCAACAAGTGCAGAAAAGTGCTAATTTCTCACGAGTATGAAAAAGTTGCGGCACGAGCGCAAGCGAGTGCTGCCATTCAAACGAGTGAGAAATTGCATTTCTGCTCGTGTTACACACTATTCTTTTTCTACAACACCCTTTTTGCTAAAAATAATACTATACTATAAGATGGAATGAAATGTCAGTGACTCATTCTTAGCTTTATGATGCCCAAGAGAAGCAAGGGAAGAGAGAGAGGATTTTAAGCCGCTCTCAGTTTTGATTTTTTGTGAACTGAACGTCGCTGACTATTAATTCCGTTTTATAGTATAATTAAGTTTATTTCCAAACAAATATTTATTATAATAATTAATTACATATATTTAAGTTAATTATTAACTATCAGTTGTTAATGGTAATAACTGAGAAACAAATTCCAAAAAAATCACTCAAAAATTAATTCTTGGTATGATTAAAAAAAGTATTTATTTGTAATAAATAATTCACTGTAAAATTGGAACAATTTTGAATTAAAATTCTGGGAGAGTTAGTTTTGGAAACATTTTCTGTAATATTCAAATTAGATGTAGACATTGAATGTGCATTACTCGCGAAATTTTCTACAATTTTAACAGAAGTTGAAGGCGAAAATGATGATGATAATGAAGGGTGTGATATCTGGTTCATATTTGATGACACTATATTTGACATTTGTGGGTTAACTGAATGCATTATTTTATTTGAAATGTTCATTTTGGAGTGCAAAGAGTCACCAACATAACGTTCGGCTACGCTATTTGACCGCCAGCCACCATGGCGTTTCAGTGTTAACAGATCAGCTCCTGCGTCTGCTAACATGGTTGCCGATGTCCGCCGGAATGTGTGCCCTGTATACAAGTTTGGGTTCGGTAACTTAAATGATGTTATTTCTTGGGGCATTTTACCAAATTTGTTTATTCCTACCACTTGACGTGTACATCTTCCTTTTTGATAATTTAAAAAGAAACGATTTGCAGAAAGATTAGAAGGACGCAAAGAAATATATTTTTTGCAAAGGTTATAAAAGGGTCCGGTAATTATGAAACTTCTCGGAAATTTTGTTTTTGTGTCCTGTAATTTTATTATTAGAGTTGAATGTAGGTCTTCTATGTCACTCATTTTTAGCTTCCATAATTCTCCTCTTCGACATGCACCACTAATTGCGATAACCATTGCAACCTACGATAATAAATATTAACGTTTAATTGTCAAATATGTAAATTTTTCTCTTAACATTACCTTTGTTAACAGGTATATATTGTCCGGGGCTTCTTTTATAAATATATTTATTTCCTCGGATGTCAGAGTCTGTGCTTTCTTCGCGAAATATCCGTCAGACTTTCTCTTTAAAAAAGCTCGTAATTTTGCATACGTTGATATGTCAATTCCGTGATTAATATTAATAGTCGATTTTAGCATTGAATATATTGACCAGAGACTAGAGGCTTTTCTTGATTTGTATAGTTCTTCAAAATATGCCAACATTATATTTTCAGAAACACTTTTAGTTTTGTATTTTTCCTTCCAATCCATAAACTGTTTGTATGCATTTTCATATTTTCCTCTTGAAGTTGAAGGTAGTAAATTCAATGACAATGAATTAACTTGTTCTCTTAGTTCTGGCGGAGTATTTTCAATTTCAGAACTGTCGCTATCCATTTTAGTTCAATCTCATTAAAAAATGACGGGACAAGAATATTTTACGAATATTTTATGCTTGACGTTTGTTGACATTCAAATGATTCGATAGATGTTGCTCCGTTGCCTAGCAATGGATAGTGTGTATGTGGGTATTTGAGACAGCAGTAGTGATGTCTATAATTTTTGTTCAAAATATTATGAATTTGTACGACAATTTCCCTCATATTATATAAACCAATAGACTTTGTATGGATAGACAGGCTTGCAGTTGCCTGATCGAATATCCCTTCGAATTGCAGAATTTTCAAAATATACTTTCACCTTGCTGTCACGAAAACTGTATTGCTTAGAAATTAGGTACTGAAAAATTTTGGCACAGAAATGTCACTTTGTGGCACAGAAATGTCACTTTGCGGCACACTAATGTCAAATTTCAATTATTGTGAGAAATAATCATGTTTGCGAACGTAAAACTATGCAGAAAAGCATGTTTTGGAGTGTGATTGTAGAAAAAAGAAATTATTCAACCAAGGTGCATTACTCAAATCAAGTAGGTCATCAAGTTATTATTTTTGAATTTTTAAGTTCATTGATTTCTATTGATTCCAAAATATGATTAAGTTTCTGTAATTTATTTTCTATACCTATATAAAAATTTTACTACTCGCAGAGCGCTTTCTTTCGACCTAGTAGGTCATCATTAATGCTTGCCTCAAAAGTGAGTAGATCAGTTCAATTGTTGGTTGAGCAGTACCTACCTAGAAAAGGTAGTTATAGATAATAAAGGGTATGTTTGAACTAGTCAATTTGTATATTCATATTTTAAATGAAGTTTTGGAGAATCGTATCATTTTCCGTGTAGTTTGTACGATAGTTAGTGATAAGTTTCTAGAAAAATTGGGTGGTAGGTGTAATTGTGACTAGAAACACCTAATTGATAATTACCTTGCATTACTATTACCGCTATTTTCAGTTGTTTGCAGTTGCAAACTGTTTATTCTAGCTGATAGGCTCTCTTTTCGCTGATCTTCTTCGCATTCTGTTTCGGAATCACTGCAGCTGTAGTCAGGTTCCGGAATTGGAGGTGCATTAGGTTGCGAAAGCTTTGGAGTAGATTTACTTGACGTGAATTTTTTCCGCCGCTCTCGTGATCCTGGAAAAAAAAACATTGGAATGTATAAGTGATATTGTTTTCCGGGTTTTCCTACAGCTGAAAAGTGAATACACCACCAAAACTCAACGAGTCGCCCCAGTCGCACCACGGCAAATAATAATAATAGCAGTCCTCTTCCCTCACATGCGATGCTTTTGGTTCCACTCTACGACTGTTCATGAAGGAGTATTGAATTAATTCTTATTATTGTTCAACTTTTAGAATTAAACTCCATTTTCATTTCGATGGGGAACTCAAAAATTCAGTCACCAAACTAGATCAATTAACTTGTTTCAAGTGCACTTATGCTGCCCTAGCAGAATTGAATTTTATAAATTACCTGATGGTATAAAAATTACAAACTTTTTCAAATTTGAATATTTGTTGTATTGTCTTACGAATAAAATTGATTTCTTGCTATAAAACAATTATTCAATATTTGGTCAGTTATTTATCATTTTATTGAGTATATCGTAAATGTTCATTCTATTTTTTCGGTGATTTATGTATTTGTTTGAGTTGCAATTATCAATCCTTTTTATTATTATTGCAAAACTTTCTCATATCAGTACTTGTTCTGACTATTAAAAATAAATAAATAAATATTACAGAGGACCAACGACAAGCTGGGCGAATGGATATCCAAAGGTGTATTATGCTATAAACGATAGAAGTATCCTGATTTGAACGGATCTCTTATATAGGAATTGAGACCTACCAAATTATGTATAAACGACAGACAGAGGCAGAGAAATTATTGCTTATATTTAAATTCAAACTTGCAGTTCAGAGGATCAAAAGTCTATTGATGATCATAAAATTTTCTGCAATATACAACATTATATTCTGCCCCTCGCCTTCGCGATCACATTGATGGTTCTTCCACCTCACGTTAGGTGTCGCCTCTATTTTGAAGAGCAAGAGCTTCCTACCCTGATCACGATATCCTGATACCAAACTATGTTGATCAATTTTTAGCGTCTATATATATTTACCCAAGTGTATAATATTCTACACTAAGGATGCAACTATCTTGCTTTAATTAATTCCAACAATAATTACTATACTTTTGAATCTGTCCAAAAGTCATTGAAATATTATGGCACCTGGTGGAAAATACATAGAAAATGATATTTGGGAATGCAATTAAAAGAGGAATATTTGTGATAGACATTTTTTCAGATGCTTCCTTCACTGGCTGGGAAGTCTCATGCAGTGATCAAACATAATTGAATTATCTTTTCAAAGATGTGACCCCCTCCATGATAGAATTGAGAATGTTTTTGGTCCAATTTTTGAGCGTCGAACCGTTCAAAAGCTATTACCGAACTGTATAATAACAACGTTCATTATTTGTTTGTTTTGATCGTTGATTTGCATTTTGGAAGAAATGTTCATTTCCGTATGTTTGATCGACGATACGATTTGATAAAATGTTCACAGCAGAATAAAAATCAATTTTGAAATACGTAATAAATCGTGGAACATAGAGGATGACACAAAATATTGTGATCGGGAAAATGATCTATCGCTCTTTAGACTACCAACATATAATAATTTATAAGTGTAGGTACTAACAATGTGTTCAATTCGATTACTAATAATAATAACGTTTTTTATTCCCAAGAAACAATAAAATGTTTATAATAGGGAATTTTAAAAACCATTATTAATAAATTCATTTATAGTTAAAAGCCAGAATATTTGTGAGGAGGAATGAATAATGTAAAAGAATATTTAGAGAACGAAATAATACTTTTATGTTAATAGATATTTCTTCAATTAGGCGTTATGTATAATCAGAATGAATCTTCACTCGCACAAGCTATTAGGAGCTTCTGAGATTCGTAACAGAATAAAATAAAAAAAACTTTGTTATGTTCGTTTGATTTTTGAATAATAATAGTCAATCTATGAATAGGTATCTTTCTACGTTTTATTCGTCAATAGTTACCTGTAGAATGAGATCTGGAAGCACGAATAGGTTGGGCATACGTATTACTCTGCTGTTCACTCTGCATCTTCGAAACGTTGTTGGTGTTCGCTGGTTTGAATGTTATGTTGGTTCTCATACTCTGAGATTTTCTGATCTGAGATCTCGATGAGTGTGATGGTAGACTTTTCGATCGATAGCCGACTGTTTTCATGTCTTCTGGTGAGGCGTACAATTTGGCACTCGCTGACGGCTTGAACGAAGACACAACACCTGGAAATATGCATGATGAAATCATTTCGAACAAAAGAAAGGAAAACGTAATATGATATATGATATAATTTTGGATATTTTATAATTTACCATTTTCGTTAAAATTATTATCATCGTAAATTTATTATACACAAACTCATTCACCGGGTTGAAACCACATTGAAGCTGCGGTCAATGTGATCATCCTGCAGCTACTTAAGGATAAGCCAATTTATGGTATCTTCTTCAAGAATACTGAAAACCCTAGCGTATCCAAATACTTCCTCAAATTCCTCATATCCATGGACTGAAACTCGAGACAAAGGGATTCATACTGGTCTGTCAAGATGGTATATTCAACACATTAGTCTACCGTAGTCGCGTGATGACCTATATCTACAGGCATAACGCGGCGCTACGAGTGTTAAACTACCATTTACCACACTCGTACGGTATGGATGAGACACTGGTGTTGCTTCATGCTCCGGGGGATATTGAGTCCGATGTGACTAATGATAAGTTGATAATCTATTTGAGCGACTCATTTCCCATCCCCATACAAATACAAGCCAGTTAGACTGATGTTGTCCTCCGTGACCAACTATTAAAGTAACACGATTGTTTTCGTAGTGACAAGCCTCGGTTTTGCCTCGGCTGGTACTCGCTCACCTCGAATGTTAACACATCTTTACATTCCTTGATACTTAAATAACTATTACTCAAACCATTCTAAATGAAATGATTATTTTCTACCATGTCGAAATCCTCTTCTTCTCACACTAGCCCTAAAGTGAAAAATTTGAGGAATTTTTGGAGCCATTTTTGCATTTTAGCTGAGGATACCCCGAAAAATCCTACAGCACTACATCGGGTAGTAATTTTGTATTTCTAATTTCCTTCAAATGTCTGCTAGATAATTTCATTCACAATATTTTGTAATGTGTGGATAGAAATTTTGCTGCTAGTCTTAAAATTGATCACTGAAATATTGATACAATTCAATCGGAAAACAATTTAATAATTTCAAGAAAATTGCGTACCTTCTTCTATCAGATCCCTATTCAAACTATCGTACTCCGAATGTTTTTCTCGAGACACATCAACTTTAACCATTTGAACATGTGGTGGTATAGGTGGTGGGGGATGTGTAGGTGGAAGACTTCTACCCAGAACAAGTGCGGAAATATCTTCCTGACTCCTGTGGAATTTACTAGGCAACGTCTGCGAACTAAACATGGCCACTTCTTGGACTAAATCTGGCGTGCTATGGAAGTTTCTCTTCAGTTGTTTTCCCCCACCAAATAGTTCGGAAAATCTCACTTTAGAGTTCTGGAATATGAGAAAGGTCATTATTTTAATGGACAACATATGACATACATTCGAACTAATATAAAACCATAAATAGAAATAGAAACCAAAACCGCGTCAATTTCACAAGATACGTGTTTCGCCAACATTTTTCCAACTAAAGGTTCCAGATATCCATTCAAGTGATGTATTTATTCTAACTGGGTGTTTATAGTCATATTTTCAGTTCTGTAGATAATTTCAAGATGACTTCAAAAAAATTGTTTGTCTTTCGGTCGTAGATAGTTTCAATAATTGAAGGCTTTTTCACAACGTTTCGATAACTTGTGCAATCATTATCCCACTCAATACTTTCGTTATCTTTACGTTAATATTACATGACAATAACCGGAACACAGTTATGTGGAATGGTTACCTAAATGCTCCATAATATTTATGAGATATTTGAACTGCATATTTATGTGAATAGTGTATAGAAATATAATGTGGCTGATATGTCAAAACTCACTAGACATTTAAAGCCAAGTCGAAATTCCAACCCTATCCTTATCCGTATCGATCTGCGCATGCGCAAACTCGATACGGGGAAAGATATGCGTTACGGTATCAATACGGATCCTTTCGGTATACGTATCCGGAGACGGATCTGTCAAAAATATTCATATTTAAATGTCCTCGAGAGAAATATTTTGAATGTTCCGTATACGTTTGGATTGATGAATGGCTTTAGGGGCTTATTTCCCCACCAACGTAAATCGATGCGATATGTATACGTATACGGATATGTATAAATATGCACAACTGGCTTTAAGTGTCTACTGTCAATATATCATTTCCTGTGATACGTAACTGCTACGTAAAGTTGTTATTTTTATAAGCCAACGTGTGTTAATAAAAACTTAATCTTGTATGATTATTTTATTTATTTTAAAGCGAAAGAACCAACTTTTCATTAAAAAAAATTGAAAAAATGTTAGAAAGGGGTGGTACATACATGTACCAACAGTCCCTTGATGTGGTATATAAATAAACCAATATTCTTTTATCACATATAGATAATAAACATTTTCTTAATGGGTTTAAACGTATAGGTATATTTTTCTCGTTTTTTAATTGAGTTAGTTTATCGGAAATTAGAGTTCCGTGAAAAAAAACATGGAAAACGCAAGGCATAAAGATGGTATATGTGTACCAACAGTCCTTTTATATAGTATATATAGTAGTACATACAACAGTCTTCTATTACAAACAAACAATATGTTTCATGGTACAAAGAATTTTTATTTTATTGTAATAACATTGCTTTCAAATATGATATAACGCAAAACAATGTTTACAAAGTGGGACTTCACATTCGCGGCAAATGGTCTTCGTCCCAGTGTGCTGTTTATTCTGAGTACACCTCGTACAACGTCTCCTAGTTTCGCCTTCTACAGGAAGACGTAAATAGAAATTTACCAAACTCTTTCTTTTTTTTATATAGTCGACATTTTCTAGATGATCGCCGAATCGTAGCTGTTTTTCCACCTTCTGCTTTCAGTTCTTCTGAAAGAAGAACGAGGAAATCCAAGAAAGGACGTTTTTGGTCTTTTTTTTTTTCCGGTCACTAGGTATATTTTCTTTATTCGATTGTCTCAATTCGTTAGATAAAATCCACGCATTCACAGCACACACCATCATTAGCCTGCAGAAAACTTTTTTCCACCACTTTCTAGATTTACGATCGAGTTTATATAGTCCCGACATCTGGTCCGCTAGATCAACTCCTCCCATTTTATCGCGGTAAAAAGCTATCATTTCGGGACATATCACAGGAGTTTTTGTGTCATCCTTCATAGTTTTGTTAACTACTGTGACTCTATCGTCGTGACAATTACTCAAAAACAAAACCTCCTTTGTGTCTTGCCACTTCGTGAACATCAATCCTTCACTGCAACATCAAAAAGAAGATTCACGCCGCTTCAATTTTCCAGAGTTTGTAACAAACTGATGGGCATGAAGAATCGATCAAAACATAGTAGTACCTCATTCTCCTCAATTGTTGATGCCAAAGTCTTGACCACACGCTCGCTCAATGTCCCAATTGACGGTTCTGTTTCTTTTCTGGTATAAATATTGAAGTCTTATGTGTGTCTAGTAGCTGCATCGCATCGAAGCCACATTTTTATTCCACGTTTGACTGGTTTTAGTGGCATATATTGTTTTAATATGGAACGGCCTTTGAATTTAGTCATAGACTCATCGATGCTCTGGAAATTACTACCTTGACATCTTTTGAAGGTACCTTTCAAGCAATTTACTACATCATCGATGTAATAAGTCTTTAAACATCCAGCAGGTTTCTCAGGTGGAGCAATGTACATTTTACATTTTTGACGAGATTAGCAGGTATGTATCCCTTGAGATTGCATCTTTGATAGCTGCATTCCCTTGGACCAATAGTGGCTCATACGCGGAACATGGTTGTAGGACATCAAGAACATACATCCAATTATAACTTGAATTTCTTCTTTATCAGTTTTTCTCGCTCGATTTCTTTTTTTCGTATATTTTTGATATAGCTGAATACGTTAGTTGGTACATTGAGCAATATACATATATAAGGAAGGGGAAAACATTTTGTGAAACAATTGCATAGGTATTAACTAAATTGTAATATCTGCAGGAATGTGACAGATTCGTTGAATAGGAATTGTTTTCCTGCGAACGAAGGTTGTGTCTGGTTTTGACCATATAATCGCAGGTGGTTTTGGCTTCTTAGGATTCTCATCAATATTAGCCCTCCTATCATTTGTAGTAATATGGTCATAAGAGTCACCATTTTCTATTGGTGGATGATCACTCTCATCACTTTTGTTACTTTCATTTTCTATAACGTCCATATTTACATTCCCCGATTGCTCAGATTTGTCACTCAATATAGTATCATCATTTCCCAAATCATCCTCTTCTGAAGAAGGTACATATAGGTCACTGCTCCCGCCAGACTCCGAAAGAGACAAAGAGTCCGACTCCTCTGCCATCTTTTATTGCAATTCACCTTCAGTCAAGGGCCTTCCTGAAATAGAGGAGGACTTACCTATATGGAAATAACGAAAATCAACTATTCCCAAAGTTTTGCACAAATTTGTACAATTATTTACGGATTATTTCAGCTAAAATTAGCAAATATGTGTAAGGGTAGCACTCACACACCGTTTTTTTCACTAAAATACTAGGTTGAGAATAGTCTAGAGGGCGTATTCATTTAACACGTGATATCTACGTAAAAGAGTGTTCACAATACCCTGATTGGTATGTGTGTCATATGGCTAAATATCGCTGCACTATCCTCAAAACATTCGCTGGTAGGAGTCGCGAAAGGGTTAAAAATAAAACCATAACTGGTATTGATGAGATTTCTGTTAGTTTTCGAAGAGCTTCCAAATAATGCCCTAACTCAACTAATATCGTTGATAAATGAAATGAGGCATATTTCCATCTTGTCTCAAAACTTCTATTGTTATTCCAATTTATAAAGGTGGTGAAATCTCTCGTTTTCATGTTCATTTCTCTAATTCCCACGTTGGCCAAAATCATCGAAAGACTTGTCAAGAAGGGAATTCTTTGACATTTTGCAGCACTAAACATTTTGGATTTCAGTGCAATAAGAGCACCAATGATGCAAATTTTTTCACTCCTGTGTGAACTGTATACTGGGATTAACGATGGTGGAGTTGCCGCGGCTGTTTTCTTTTTACTTTTTTAATGAGTGGCGTCTGATTCATTTAATTGTGGATATACAAGTATGATCACTTTGTAATTAACTATTTGAATCAAGTTGTCTATCTCTATCTCTATCTCTATATATTGTGTTTTACAGATAAAACATTCAATTCTTAGAAATAGTGAAGAAATACGTTTCAGTTTGAAGAATAAATAATCTAATCATATCAGGTATATTAAATTACCGAATACAAAATGAATGAAAGAAAACTCACTTTGCTCTTGCTCCTCTTCATTTCAGCCACGCTGGCGTACACCCTTCCTTTATTGGGCGATCCCAGAGTATTCGAGCCGCTCTGGAACCTCGAGCTGGTCATCAGAGATCCCTGGTTCACACCGTCGCTCTCCCTTTGCTTCTGGAAGAGCTCCTCCAGAGCGGAGTGCGTTATCCTATTAGAAGTCGGCCTCTGTCGTATCGAGGCTGTTCTTGGCGGTACCGGAGTGGAACTTGCAGTACCGCTCGGAGTGGATTGGTGTATCGACTCTGCCGAACTCGATTTCGTCATGTCATCAGTCTCATCTTTTTCTCCCCCTGCAAACAGTTTGTTATTTAATGACCTGATAGGTCGATCAAGAAGTTTGGTGATTATCCAAAGGGGTTAATTAAACTCTAGTGGAACAGATGCAACTTCCATTATCCTGTTAGTCTAACAAACCGAATAAAAATATAAAAAACAACAAAGTTTGGAATATTCGGCCCATCTCAATTCGGTTTTGATAGATAATGTACGAGCATATTCCTATTCAACTGTCAGAGACCAAAAAAACAAGTGTAATGAACCGAATAAAAATATAAAATACAAAGGAGTTTGGAATATTCATCTGACACGAATAAAATCTTGCTGTCATTCACGAAAATTACTATGAATTCGTTGTTTTTCTAGTCATAAACGAAGGATGAATTTTTTATAAACAGTGCCGTTTTCAATAAAAAAAATTGTAAAGCGGGTGAAGTGGGGTGTGTAAATTGTGTTAGGGCGAAGAAGGATGAAATTTTACTGTTTTTTTCGCGGTAGAAATGTGTCCTAAAATGTGCCAGTCAACCCTCAAAAATGGGTCGATATCTACAAAATTACTTGAGACTGACAAAAATTTCAATTGAATTTGAGTTCACGGAACGAAAACTATATAAGAACCAAAAAATTTGTTTGATAGCTTATGGCTATTAGTTAATGGAATTTTACCTCAATAGGAATGTTCTGTAAGTACTATACATTCTGGGATAGTCAAGATGAAAAAACTAGCGAGGTCGCATGTTTGATTACCAGGTTTAGACACTGATTTGAAAATATTGTTGAGAAGTGTCAAACTTTTCAACAAAAGAGGTCAATGCTACTAAGTGGCCCACGCCATCCCTGGAAATCTACAAGGGTCCCATTTTGTATCATGCGGATCCACTCCTAGGTCATCTCTTTTTTATCGTCATTGACGATTACTAAAAATATTTAGAAATTCGGATAATCCATCTACTGCTGCACATACTTACAGCAATTGGAGTAGGTATCAACCTATGGAATACCTCAAGTAATTGTCTGACAATTCAACGTCACATCGCAAGAGTTTGAAGAATTCCTGCGAACGAATCTTATAAGACATGCAAAATGAGCACTGTATCATCCTGCTCCGCCTCGCAGTAAATTCAGTAGTACTAGGCTATTTTAGGCAATGGGAACTTTTAATCTTATTTCAAACCACTCGTAGAAGAAGGGTTAGATAAGATGAGAGATAGATAAAAGATATTTTAGAACCTGTTACTCATCCAGTATAGGCTCCTCCAATCGTCATGTGGTAGGGTCTGATGAGGGTTATACTTATATGTATAAGTATATCAGTGAAACACTGCTCAAAGATGTGTATCAAATTCCAGTAAATCGAAAAATATTAGCCACAGTTGCTGGCGGTGGATTTTTCACACGATTGTATCTAACCCAGGTATATCAACAACTATCAATTAATATAGTCAGTGCTGATGCCATGACAATAATAACAATTTGACTTCAACTACTATTTGGAGTATCATGGCACCCTAGACATTTCAACGTTTCATGGATACAGACTATCATGATCAGGACATAACATTTATCTTTGATCAGTTGGTACAAATTGCGGAATTGTAGAAGTGATTGGTGAATAATCCTCGTAATGTTCATTTCAGAGATAAAGATTTGTTCCATACAACCCTGTGTTTGTAGGATATGTTCGTTAATAGATACCTTCAAACTATGAAATGTTGTACAGACTATCATGATCAGGACATAACATTTATCTTAGATCAGTTGGTACAAATCGCAGAATTGTATAAGTAATTGGTGAAGATAATTATTTGTTCCATACAACCCTGTGTTTGTAGGATATGTTCGTTAATAGATACATGGAAGCCACAACACCAGTTTATTACGTTCTATAGGAAGGCATGGTGGTCAATTACTCAATTATGCATGTGGCGAGAGGTTGCTGGTTGATAGAACAAACATCCCCCTTCATAATGTTCGATGCGGCATACGAGGAAATGGAGAATCTAATTCGATTATCTTTGACCGACTGGCTGGTTGTTATGATAACAATGATATTAGAAGTAACGAAACTGGAAGGTCTCTCCGCATGAGACTAGGTCGCATGGCTGAAAGGGAGTAGTTTCATCAATCAAATTACCCATTTCGACACTTGAGAAATAGAACATTTCCATTATACTGATTTTGAATAGCTGAGATTTCTCCATGTTGGTGAAAATCTAGATTAACTTGGTTCAGAAATTGCCAATGCTGAAAATTAGAGTTGTAATAATGATAATGATATATAGAAGCAATTATGAGCTGAAGGATCTTCGCGCATTTAGGAACGTCCAAAGACCTTGTAGAAGTTAAAGAAAGTATCTTTATTCAAATTATACAGTTACCACGAGAAATGGGAATATACTTATCTGACCAACTCTGAAAAACATGCTAAGATGTGATTCACGAATTGCAACTGTTGAAATTTATAAAATATCTTCATAATACGCAGAGTAATTGATAAATTGCTTTAATGCTAACGATATTTTGGATATCCAGAAATTAAATTAAATTTAATGGGTAGAAGTATTCATCGAGTCAAATGCACATAATAATAATACTAACAGATCTGGTCATCAGAACTGTCGGGGAAGAACAAAGTTATTTCAACTAATATACTTGCCGTTCCGATTCTACTTTACTCCTTTAGAGTGACTCAGGAAAAGCTGCGGCGGCAACTAGTTGTAAAAACTCGCAAAATGATGCAGCTAGCTCATGCGGTCTTAGCCTATATTCATAGGCATAACGCGGCCCTACGAGCCAATAATCTACAAAGTATAACTCCGATTTTTCTTCGAAACCCAGCGAGTACAGACATCCCTGGGAGGTTTCGAGATGTTTCGGAAATGTGGGCATGCCGATGTTTCTTTGAGACGTAATGTGTACTTCCCATTGAGGTCTCCAAAGGATATTCAATGTTTTGTCTTTGTTCTTTCGTGGCGTTTTTTAAATGCCTTTAGGAATGTATCGGTTAGGTGCACAAAATATGAATGTGTGGACATTTTCACTTGGCATATCATAGTTCATCCTTGAGATGTTCACTGAGAATAGATCTACCGGTTGCGCAAGCGCAAATGTGAACTCAGTGATGATCGGTCTTGTTGACGAAGGGTGTGGTTTTTAGTTTGTATCCACTTGAATTCAATTCATCCCATTTTGTTTCTCGCAAAAGTAATAAGTAGTGTTTTTAGAGTGAAGTGGAAGAGTTAAGTCAAGACAATATTAGATTCAATAAGCATCAAGTATATCACGGATCTCAAAGTAAGTATTCAATGGTCGTCATTCCAAAACATATACCGATAATCTTAACTTGTAAAATCATCATCATATTCATAATTTATATAAATGTAGAAAGAGCAGTATATTACTGAGGGTGTATCAGTAAAAAAGTTCTATTTAAATTCAATTGAACCGGACAACGCTTCAGAATGATCTCATTCACACCTGTCATCTGTGATGAAATTTCATTCAATTTACCAGTTCCATCTCGTGTTTTACCTTGCTCGTCTTCTGATGATGACTCACAATATAATTAGCCTGTTGGTTTAAATGCAAATTCGGAATAAAAATTACTTTTGGAAACAAAGCAAAGTGAATTTTCACAAAGATTAAAATTTGTTTTCTCTGAAGATTGTTCTTTTCATAGAAAATACATGACTGATATTTTTGTAAATGGAGTAGAATGTCAATATGTCTTTTTTTAATAGTAGATTTGTCATAATAGCACATTATCAATTTGTTGTAGATGCTGTAATTCTACTCTTTAGCTGTGAGTAGAAAATCAAGCATAACAAGTAAGAGAAAACAGCCGGAGATGAAGACCAGAAGAAATATAATTAACTTTTTAGGCAGAATATATTTCTAGTTTAATTTTTATGTTTTCAGATAGTTTATTCTTTGTAATACAGGGTGATTCTTGATGAGGGCTAATTAGACATATTTCCAAAAATTATAATTCGATCTTCTAATGCAATAACTTTTTGTATACGGAATATATTTTAAGTTTAGTTTTTGTATATTTATATTTTTGAAAAATTATTCATTTTATATTTGCAGAAAATATTTTGGGTTTGATTTGTATGTGTGTCTTTTAGTGATTTTTTGAGTTACTATTCAAATAAGTTTATCTCTGCATATTTTGACTATTGTTAATTTATAGACTATTTTTAATAAGCGGCTTGAAAAAAAAAACGAGAAGAAATTGCATTTCGTGATGTACCAGAGACATCTTTGGAAATGTTTTATATACAGTGATTTAATGTAGGCAAACAGCTTTGAAAATGTTATCGCGAGTCTTTAAAAGGCTTTGAAAAGAGGGAGAAAAAAAATACCTTTTGTGATGTCCCAGGACCATCCCAAAAATATCGCGTGCGGCGGATATTTGGCTATACGTACTCGTTCTATTCATGTATGAACAGAACATCGCAGTGGAGGTTTGATGTCCTAAAAACTCGTACTTTCAACATCTCTGAGATGTTTTTGTGCTCACTGGGAATAAACTAAAAATACGATTTTAGTGAACTTGCCTTCAAATTTCTTTATTTCACTCTATTCGATGATTTAATTGAAAGCAATTTCATATTATTTTTGTAATTTTTCAGGCCACAGATCTGAAGTTACTCTGTCCGCAGCTTCTTGAATTTCTGTTGAAAGAAGAATCTAAATCATCCATTTCAACTTCTTCTGTATTTATATTTGCAGCAGTAATAGCTACGACCACGAAAAAGCTAGTAACTTTTATTGATTTGTGTTCACTAATAAACAATTATTAATTGTTTTTCTCACTGTTATGCCTACTATTAGATTTGTAAAACAGAATATCACAATCAGTAATAGGGTGCAACATCAGCCCATGTAGCTGGAGCTTCTGCCTTGTAATCCATAACTCGTGTGCTCGGATAGATTTTATGAACTAACAGTAACAGTTTTATAAAATTATATATATATATATATATATATATATATATATATATATATATATATATATATATATATATATATATATATATATATCTATATATATTATAAAAATTGTATGATACATTTGTTGAAACTGGTTATATTTTTTCGTGGGATTCAATATTCCCCTCACGTACTAAAATGCCACTTCCAACACCTGTATCATAAATAACAATTTTTCTCTACTAAGCCACTTTATATTCAGTTGATTGTGATGTGAAGACATTATTATTAAATGATGGATGATGTTCTGTCACGGAAAAATCAATAATGAATCAAATAACAAACAAACTGATACTCACCCAAACCTGCAACCAAACTTTTTGCTCTAGCGCGTCCAATACTAAGGGTAGTTTTAGGATCCCTTCTAGGTGGCAATGGCGCTTGAGCAGACCTCCCCAGAGTTCCTGCGCAGTTTCCTAGCTTTCTAGGCAGTGTTGCGAACTGCCTACTTGGAGGTGTATCTACCGATCCACCTGGTAAGATTGTTGACTTGCTCATGGGTATCATCCCACCAACCTATGTGTGTGTAAAATAAACAAAATCACTCTCTGACTCTCCAAAAGAGCAAACATAATAATTTTGGGTTCATACAGAGAACTTTGGTTCAAAACTTTTGCATACAATGTTCAATAGCTGAAGGAAATATTGCTTTCATTGAATTATCAATGGGATAATTCATTGATTTGACATCAATCAGGAACTGTCAATAATTGGGATGATTAAGCTCGTCCTTATATAACCTTTTCATTATACAGAGTGTACCGGTAGTTGCTCTTTTCCTCTAGGAAATTTATAGATAGGGTCAATATATCATAGTAAAGGTAGTTTGGGTCGTTGAAACTCTCAATAATTTCTGTAATTTGAATGTGAATCAGCATGTTTGTGAGGAAGATAATAAAACTGAACTGATCTAAAAATTCAAATCTACAAGATGATGTGAATGAAGTGCATGCAGGAATACTATATTATGCTGATGTTATTTACCGATGAATACATGAAAATTAATTAACAAACATGTATAATCAACCAATGTTTCGAACTGGGTCAATTTCTGTATGCTTTCGAATTATCAATGGTGACCACTGTATATAAAAATGGAAGAAAATAAAAAGTTCCATACTATAGATAGACCAATCTCCAGTTGGAAAATCATACAGAATAAATTGAATACATTTTGAAAAAATATAACCTTTTATCAGCATTCAAGTTCGGCTTTCACATAAATCTACGCTATTCACGAATGCTTGGATAAACACATTCTACATTTGGGATTTACTGAAGCATTTGATACAGTTGAACATACTATGCTCCTAGCTAGCAGATTACTTGACAAATAAAAAACAGAAAGAAAAAATCAGGAATAAGATCAGCTTGGAAGAAGTTATTACTAGTGTACCTCAGGGGAAAGTGTTGGGACCTATATTGTTCACAATATATTTGAATAACTTATTCCCACAAGAAAATTCTGAAAAAAGTTTTGCCGACGACACATTTATTTTTTATCAAACAAATAATTGGTATGGTTCAAAGACAAAAACTATAAATGATCTGAATAATTCAAGAGATTGGTTTGATAGCAGACTTCTCTTGATTAATTTCATCAAAATTCACTACCTTCCATTCAGTAATACAGGAACATCACTTACAAATTTCAACGTGATAATTTAACGAAATTTGTATATCAAACCTGTTTAATTTAAATATCTAGGTATTTTCTTACAGTCACCCCTGAGATGGGATCAACAAATAATATACTTCTCAAAATCAAAAAAGCTACGCTATATACTGTATAGGCTTAAGCAGGTGAAAACAAATCTTGACTTGAAACAAAAAAAAAAATGTTCATCAAAGCTTAGTCGAATTATGGAATTATGGGATAAAAGAAATCCTTGAAAAGACGAAACGTCACAATAAAAATTAAACAGATTGGGATATTAGATCCCACGATATTGAATGGAATACCTAAATTATGTTTTCTGCTTTTTAAAAAATGAGTCACTGCTCTTTGTTCTTTTTCAAATATTTTGGTAATCCAATATTTATACCAGAACACGCAATTTGTCCCCTGTTAACAGACTCTCTAACTCTCACAGTTTACGAGATTAAACTGGTGAGCATTGATAAAGTAGGATTTCATTTAAATTTTTTATATTTCTTTCAGCTCCAGTTGGATTTTCAGTTGCACATTTTGAAGTTGACATGTTTTGAGGATGAATGAGAACTACTCAATGGAATGTGCAATAGCATATTTTAAATATCGAAAGTTCGGTCAAGCAGGTATATACAGGGTGAACTACGACCAATTAGTAAAATTTATACAGCGTACTCTCCCCACCAAAAAAGTATAAAATTATGTGAAATTTAGGTAAAAAATTTACATTTTGTATTTATGTAAACTCATGACCATCAAGAATCAGTGTTTATCATTATTCATCAACTGTAAAACTGAAGCTTGTGATACATAGTCGAAATTACAAAAATCAATCATTTCTGTAGAGCACAACATGGCACTTCATGCAAGTCTTGTGCAAGAATTATATTCGAGCCATAAATGCCTCGCGAACGATTGATCAAAGAAAAGACGTCAAAATGATTTTTCTTAAACACCGTAACGATCTGAAAATAACAGATTGCGTGCATGGTTGTAGTTATAGGCAGAGTCGGAACAATATAGGTAAATTCAAATTCAGTGACGCATCTTCGGAGGTTGAGGAACAAAAAATGTTTACAAATCATCACGGATTGCTTCGAACTAAACAGGTTATTGATCAAAGTTGTAAAGATTAGTTGTCAAAAAGAGGATGGTAATTACCGGTGGTCCCAATGACATGACTGTCATCTGTACCAGATCCCCAGACTTCCTGATGATATCCACCACGTTTTCATGGGAAGCGGAAGACACATCTTCGTTATTGATTTCTAGAAGAAAGTCTCCTTTCTTCAAACCCGCCATGTCGGCTACGCCGCCTGGATCAACATCGTCTAGGTATTGCAGCGCCGGACATCTTTCGGTTGGAGTCAGTTCCATCAGCGGAGAGGTTGCTTTAGCTCCTCGTAGGATGAAGCCGAATCCTTTCTTGCCTCTGTGAAGCACTACCGTTCTCGGTTCGGCCGGTACTGTCGAATATCTACATACAGAATCATATCAGTCTTACATACTAACAACGGAATGAAGTCATGCTGAAAGCGTCACCGATTTTCCAGTAATTTATTGAATACAATTTTGTCGTAGAATAGTTCAATGTTCTGAAAAACATTGAAGATTTTCAGCTTTCGGAATTAAAGTTTCATAGACCAATTTTCAACTTATTTTTCTTTGAAAACCGACACAGTATTTACATAAATTCGGCACTTTATTTCAACTTTTATCAGTATTCCCCAGCTACTGATTTGAAAATCACGCAGAGTTTATCAAATATATAGTGTGCAGATATAACCAAAAACAAGGTCAATCTATGCGCTTCAAATACATTTTGAATATCTGTTTTGTCATTATAATAGGGTGAACTTCTGAAAAATGAATGAAAATAAGCTGAACAGTGTGTCAGGAATACTAATGCCATAACTTCAATGTTGATAAGTCAACCAACAAAAACATTAAAAGGTCTAGGGAAAAAAGTTCAGCGGAAAAGAGTTCGGAAAAAAATTCAAAGGAAAGAGTCCGGTGGAAAAAGTCCTGAGAAAAACGTCCAGGGAATGGATTCGGGAAATGAAACTTGGGAAAAAGTATGTTGAAATAGAGAGGAAACAAGTCCGGAAACGAAGTCCAAGAAAAAAGACAGATACGAATTCTGGGAAAAAAGTCCAGGAAAAAAGTACGGAAAAGAAGTACGAGGAAAAATATGCGAAAAAAAAACGGACAATGAAATGTCGGGGAATAATACTGAAAAAAAAATCAGGAGAAACAAAGAATGCAGAAAAGGTACTAAGGAAAAAAGTGCTGAGATAAAAAATCTGCCAAAGAAAATCTGACAAAATTGTCCAGGAGGAAAAACTGATGAAAAAAAAAACGGGAAAATATCCGGGAAAAAAGGTCAGAAAAATTAATTAAGAAATGAAAAATATAGGAAGGAAGCGAAATCCCAGAAAAAATCTGCGGAAAAAGGCAGCTCGCATAAATAAGGCAAGGAAAACACGTCAGGGGAAAAATGGGGTAACCAAAAATTTGCGATGAAAGGTCTAAATAAATCTAGAAAGAAAATCATGGAAAAAAAGTTCGCATTATCAGTCTGGGGAAAAAAGTCCGCATAATCAGTTTGGGGAAAAAATCCGGAAAAAACAGTGGGGAAATGTTCGAGAAAGAAGTTCGGAAAAAAGTCCTGCAAACAAAATTCTAGAAAAACATCCAGAGAAAAAAGGAGAAAGTTCGGGAAAAAGGCTGGTTATAAAACTCCAGCAAAAATCCGGAGAAAAATATCCTAGAAAGCGCCTAGAAAACAAATGATCCAGAAAAAATCTGGAGACATGAGTCTAGCGAAAAAAGTCCGAGAAAAACGGTAGCAGAAAAAATGTCTGTTAACGAAAGGTCTTAGAAAAAAGGCCGGGAAAATCTTCCAGGGAAAGATACAGAAAATAAGTCTGGGAAAGAACCCAGAGAAAAAGTCCGAGGAAAAAGTTCCCGGAAGAAACATCGAAAAGACTAAAAAACTCTTGAAGAAAATCCTAGAAGAAAAACACGGAGAACATGTCCTGGGAGAATACGGGAAAAAAAATGAAGTTCAGGGAAAATGAGAACACGGAAGAAATGTTTCGAGAAAACATCCAGGATAGAACATACCGGAAAAATAGTCCGTGCAAAAGCATGCATGTGGAAAGTTCGGAAAGATAATATGCCTGAGAAAAATGTCCGGGGGAGAGAAATCCAAGAAAATGAATCCATGGAAAGAGTCAGAGGAAAACGCACGCTGGAGAAAAAAATTCGAAAGACAAAACTGGGAAAAGAGCCGAAAAGAATCTGGGAAACATTTCAGGAAAATTGTTCAGAGTGGAGAGGCCGGAAAAGAAGTCTACTATACATTTTTTGTTGAGGAACATAGAAATGTAAATGTGAGAAACTTCAAAGTAAGTAGATTTCATCCCCCCTCATTCTAACCTTACCAGACAATGGAAGTATTCCATCTTTCGTTACCAGTTCACAAAAGACATTCTTACTCACCCTTTTTTCGTGCGAGGCGCGGTGGCGAAGTGCTTCGAAGTACTTTCTCTCCTTCCAATAACTCTATTGCCGGTATGACTAGGTGGTCGTGGTTCCTTCGCCACCATCATCGGTGCTAGAATATTATGGTGACGTAATCGCACTTCCTGAACGCAGGAAGCTGGAAAGTATCCGGTGGGACGCCCTCCCCCTTTAACCTTGCCTTCTAGATATCCATCGTCAGTGGCTGCAGTGACTACCATCAACAAATAATAAAAGTTAGAGATCTTACCGTGGACATCATTATCTTTGCCTTTTTGGCACTTTTTACAGTAAAAATCAATCAAGGTGTCTTTATAGAATAAATTAGTAAATTTTTGAAATAATCTTCCGACAATGATCACCTAGCGAATCGCAACTCACCTTCTATGATATCTCCTTCCCTGATGCTGATGTGTCCCTCCTCTTTGGAGGAATACGACTCGATGCAGACAACGGTGCTACCGGGCATCCACAGGCTGCAGTTGGTATCGGAGGTGGCCGTGCCGACGCCGGAGCTGTCGCTGATGATATCGCTAGTGTCCCCTAGGCTCTTATCTGCAACACCCAGTGCGAACACTGAGTAACATTATATCATTTGTAAAGGCATGAGGACGAGATCGATATCGATAACGATGATGGAAACGCGGAGAGACAGTGGTGTGGAGGTCTTTATTCAGGGTTGTTGAAACCGAACTGTTATAAATACGTGTATGACAACCGTTCCTCGAAATAATTATATATAATTTCATCATATGCAGTTCTCACAAGCAGGGTCTATAGTGATCTATCTAGAGGCGATGCAGCTAAAAGGCTTATTGTACATCCACCAAATGATTATTGTGTATCTGTCATGTAAAATACATACACCGTGTGAAGTAGTACAGACAATAATGACTTGATAAAAACTGCTCTTGTAAATTTCCTTTCAGCTTTGAAAAATACTCCGCCAACATAATTTTTGGATTTTATTTCATTCACATTCCATTAGAAATATTTTTTTTGTATCTGATAGTCTCACTTTATCTGAATATTTGTTCGATGATTCAGTTGATTATATTATATTGTCAACTTCCGTGCTACGAGCTTTTGAACAGTGACCTCCTCAGATCGATTGAGTATGCCCTCCAAATTACTTGAAGGTAATTATCTAATCTTGATTACGACTTACTTCACATCAAGCTGATCAGAAATACTCCCTGGAACTGGGAGATTTTTCTATTATAAAAGCTGATCAGAAACGCGATTCATTGTTGGAGAACTGGGTTATGGCCCTGCTAAAGGAGATTGATGATGGTGTCCTACGACCCTTATGGTACTTGGGGATGATGAAATATCTAACAAGGCCTAGAAGAATCTTACCAATAGCCAAAATATATCGCAGTTGTATATTATTAACAACTTTTCGCGGCTTAGGTACTTCCCGAATATATAAATATTCACCATTGTCGTCATGATTCGTAAAAAAAATCCGACCTTCCGACAGATCTACCAGCCTCTCAGCCTTCTCAGCCCTGTTGGAAAGCACGCTGTAAATATCGAACTGGAAAGGCCAACAAGCGGAAAGTAAAACAGGAATCATGAACAATTTGGTTTCAAGGGAGACCACTTCTCTGAACTGAGGGTGGTCAGAATCCATCTCAGAGCTTGAGGCCGTCAACCATATCTGGCAAGAGGACCTCTTATACAAAATGGACCTCTTTGGATTATGAGTAAATTCAGGTTTTTACGAACCGATCAAATCCGCAATAAGGAATAGGATCACGGAAATCCTGGAGACAGCAGAGACCTAAGATAACCTTTTAATACGCTCCACTATAGATTGATTACCCCGCTGAAGCGCCAACCTGTTTAAGAGACGATTAGGTATACATTGAAATTTGTTAATCCATAACAAAATTCAGTAATATCCTCCAATCGATGGAAAATATCCCGCCAGGATAGTTTCCAGACTGTAGTAGCCGTTCAAATTCTTTTGAGTTCCTAATCAACATAAACATGTACCGAGGTTACCAACTGGACAACAAACCATGAAGGCCCAAAATGAATTCGTACAAGACACCATAGGCTAGTTTTCAAATTTTCCATATACAGAACTGGAATAAAATTATCGGAATATCGGTCCTGTCGACCAAATGGTATTGGTATTGGTAGGTATGGATGGTGATTGATGCGCTGCGACTTAATTAGATCTATTGTGCCCCATCTTCTTCTGCCATTTCAAGGTGAAGAAAACGAAGGCTTTGTGTATCCATATACTTGATTTTGTTTTTTGATGTTGTTATTGATAAAACAATTGAGTCAGATAATAATCTTGTCAATAAAGTTAATACATTTTTTCTAAAGCAATAGAAGATATTCATTTGGCTAGATTGCCTTATACATTTGGTTCTTTAAAGAAAGTATTCATAACACCGGTTTAGGTGTCTTTGGAGAATTAACATCTGGCGACCGTGACAGGACCTAAGAGAAGATAATGGATAAAGGAGAAAAGGCGTTAGAAATACATCGGAATTCCTTCAATCGATTGTATGATGCTGTATCGAGCTTATTGAATGAAAAAGTAGTAGACCTAATTGACGTTAGAGGTAACATGTGTCTCATGGAGCAGAAAATTGATATTATCACTGATTTGGATCGACAAATGTTGGAGCATCTTTTGGTATGTGACAAAGACACCGAATCAATTGATACCGCAGCGGCTTCAGCTGATAAATATTGCACCAAATATCATAAGCTGAAATTGAGAGTTGAATCGCTGACATGTTACGACAATCATGAAAGTATACGATCTGGAGTCAGTTCAAGAGGATCGATAGTGATGAGCAGATGGACAACGAAGATAAATTTCAATATCTAATTCAGACAACCATCCCGAACTCCAAAGCTCGACTCATCGTTGAAAGTTACCCGCCGACTGGAGTCAATAATCCGAAAAGCATAGAGAGCCTTAAGATCCGATTCGGCAGAAAAGATGTATTAGTAGAATACTACGTGAGAGAATTGTTAAAGTTGGTCTTGAATAACCTCTCCAGTAAAAATCTAATGACATCGCTCTACGATAAAATTGACTGTAAACTAAGAGCTCTCGAAACTCTAGACGTAAATACAGATACTTGTGCTGCATTGTTATACCCATTGGTTGAATCCTGCCTTCCAGAGGAATTGATACGTGTGTGACAAAGAAGCAGTTATTTTAATGATGAATCCCCAATTAAAGATCGATTGGAAAAGTTAATCTCATTTCTCAAAAAAGAAGTCACTAGTGAAGAACGAGTCAACTTAGCTATTTCTGGTTTCGATGTCAACAAGAAGAAAAAGGACCACTCCTTAGAGAAAACTGTTTTTCCATTGGCATGTACATTAGTTGATCTAAAATCCGAAAGTGTATTATTTTCTGTCTTCAATCACACTCGAATGAAGAAAACCTTAGTCTTCTCAAACCCTCGCAGTGTTGAAATGTGTAGTGTTGTTTCTTCTCCTGCCAGCTGGCCAGTCTCCTTCCTGGCGAGTTTTTTCACCATCCTGCAGATTTCTGACGAATCATTGCTCTTGTATTTATTTTCAGCACAGCTCCTACTCAACCAGAGGTACATCTGCCTTCATTCTTCTCATGTGGTGGTACCAAAACTGAGGTCATTCGTTTCTAGCTGCTTAACCCTTTCAGATTCCCAAACAGTCACAGACAAGTTTTGAATTAACTTAAACTGATAAAACTGCTGTTATCGTTGCTTAGCTGTTGAAGTAAATGACAATAGTGTTTTATGCAAACTCTTGCCTTATTACCTTTCGTGCAATGGTGTATCGCAACAACTTTGCATGAAATACAGTCGCATATTTTGAGTTCATTAAGATAATTGTCTTTGGCTTCGTTCCTGAACCATCCCTAGTTTTAGAGCTATGTATGTTGAAAACTATTTCTGCCTTGATATAAGGTCTTTTTTTCCATGCAACCCTGGCAGTGAGGACAAGCGCATATTACATATCCAATACGTATGGCATTATTATGATTGGGTCGCTTTTCAACTCTTCATATAATTTGCTCTAGTCTCTGTGTATTACTGTTTGTGAGTGCTAATACTCTGCTTGCGATTGACCTGTTTGTTTGTTGTATCTTGCTTGGTCCTCGGACCCATATGCTATCGTGGGTTTCTGACTATAGCATGAAAGCTATGTGGTGATTGCTGTTGTTCCAGCTTTTTATGCACATTCTTCCGTCCAGATGTATTTAATGTTTTTTTTTTTTTCGATAACTTTTTGTAGGTGTTGATTCCTTGTCAGCTTATGGTCAAATATGACTCCCAAATATTCTACCTCTTGAGGAAAAGGAATCTCTATCCAGTTGAGTAATGGTGGCTTCAGCCATTCCAGTACTTTCTTTTGAGCAAATTCAGCTATTGTGGTTTCATGAAGGTTCACAGCCAGTTTTGACGCCACCTGTCAAGTATATTTTGAGCCTTTTATGTTAGCTCCAAGATCGTCCTTGCGAATCTTTTGCCATAATGCCAAAGTCATCGGCATATCCTCTTCAGAGAATAGCAAGTCGTTCATTATATTCCACCAAAAATAATATCATCAGAAAGACTACGAAATATTTGTTCTTTCAGCAATATCATAGTGTTCCATCCCCCAAATTAAATACCGTACAGCGACAAACAATACGTATCTGCACTCCAACGAAAAAACAATTACAACATCAGGGTAACACACGAGTATCGATTCAGGAAACTTGCCAAAAACAGTATTCCATGTAATAAATATTTGAAAACTAGGGGATGGGTCGCAGCAGGCATTGCATATTGAATCGTCTGTACCAGACGATTCAATAAATCAGTTTCGACTAGTAAGTCACATATACAGGAAAAAGTAACTGGGCATGAACACGATTGTCTTATGAAGCTTTTGAATATCGCAAATCAAAAAGTGTACTGGATGATGTGTGATTTCAATTTCTCTCCACCTAATTAAGGAACTTCTGATTATATAAATAAAATAATAAATAATAATAAAATAAAATAAACGAATCGAGATAGTTTTCTCCTGAGACCGCATTCATTCCAATTCGCATGTCTTTATTAATGAAAGGAGAATTCTGCCATCTTCAAACATCCCTTTCAACGGATTTTGTTCTACGATCTATCGGAGCATTTTCTGGTACGTAATGGTATGCTCTCGTCTTGAAGTTATTAATAACTACTTAAAATATTCCATTGATATTCAAGAATAGCATGATTTCGTTGATGTAATTTTTTGGAATAACACGAAAAGAGTTGATTTTGTATTGACAAATAACACTTAGGGGGGGGGTAAATAGCCATTCCTTTATTAGAGCAATGTTTCATGTCATTTTAGTACTTAGATTCACATTCAGGTAACATTCATTTATGCACATGCTTCATCTAAGTGATTCTGAAAGTTGAATGTGTGGATGATTCATATAATTATTCTGTTATTTTCTGAACTTACAAAACTATTTGAAACTTGAATTGCCCCTACGTAAAAAAATATTGAAAACCTAGGCATAATGACATAAATGAAATATTTTTTTTCTGTTTCAATTTTGACCATTCTCAAAACTTAATTATGATACATGACTGTATCAATTAAAAGAAGCCAAAATATTATCTATGCACATACTTGTATCGATATAAAGTGGTCACGGGATTGTTTTCAAGAAAGTATTTTGAAAATAAATTATAAATCTGTGATTACTCCATAATTTTGCCCGTTACATATCCGTACAAATGTCATTTTAGTTATATGAGTAGAAAAAGTACATATTATTTTGATATTTTTATGATTTTCGAATTTCACTGCCATTAAAGGTAATTATGAAGTTGAATGTGGATTTTAAAATATTGTGCATATTTCTAGTGATATATGAAAACAAAATTTGATAGATTGTCCATAATTATCAAATTTTTGAAATAGAGTTTACAAAAACTCCTTTAAAAAAACTTTATAATTCCATTGGATGTAATGAAAGTTAAATATTTTATTGCATTTTCAAAATTTAACGCTTGATTACAATATGAATGAATGGGACCGATTGATTTAATCAAATTATTTTACGGATTATGACATAAAATCCATTAAAAATATCGAGATTCATTCTAACAATTTTATGATTAATCCAAGAGAAATTTATTTTCAAGCTGATCTTAAACATTTTCTGGAAGAAACATAATTATAAATTATGTACCAAAATATAACTAGTAATCGCATAAGAATTTTAGGGATATATATATATATATATATATATATATATATATATATATATTTGAACACAATTTAAATTTATTTTATACTCTCATTACTGATATTGTTGTGATGTTACGTGACAGAGAACTTATATTTTCGGATTTGGAATGGCCTAAAAAATATTGAGTATCACATACTTAAATACTTGTGACGTCAGTTTGATTGCTTTTTCTCACTTATAAATATAACATATTGTCAGAATAATATACAGTGTGAATTCAACCCATGAAACGATGACTTTATTGATATCTTCATTGATCGGCAGCTTCTTTATTTGTATCAAAGTGGGGATAATATTAATGAAATTCAAATAATTGTAGTTGACAAAATATTCAGTTTCACTAAGATTGCATCATTGAACTACTGATAAAACCACTTCATCATCGTTCAGATGACAAGATCATAGTCCTTCATTTATTGGGAACTTTTTTATTTCAGAGAACTCCAGGTAATTTTCTATGTCAAATACACACATATCAACTTTTAGACTCGCAAAAACTCAATTGAAGAACTGATGATTTAGGTGAAAAAAATAAACAAGATATTCCTAACATTCCTTGACAGACTGATAAATTTTATCTTTGTCAAAGAACTTCAGGACTACCAAATAGAGTCAATTGACCACATTACCTGTAACGATGCTCGCCGTATCAGTTTCGCCACCCGGCAAAGCGCTGCCATCGCTGAGACTCGAACTTGCTGAGCTGAAAGGTGCTGAGGATCTGTCACTGGGACAAGGACTCGGAGGAAGGGCAAGGGTGCTCAGTGACGGTGTCCTTTGCAGCCATCCAATGGCGGATCTGCGTTTTGGATTATAGCTAGGCGGGTCGCGAAAGGGGACTGAAATTAAGTAAGAAAAGGGGCTAAAGGTTGGAGAGGTGTAATACTCATATAGCCAGAAGCAAACACGAACTTTTTCTATGGCTACTTTAATCCAGAATGATCACTTCTACTCTCATCATTAGTCATCAATTGGATTATCAAAATCAAGTTTATTTATTGAAAGTCTGAGTTACAATAAAATTCCACAGGATAAAAGCTTAAATGCTGAATTTATAGATATGACATTTAGACTCACAAATGAACCAGCTGTAAATTATTGTTGGAACTTATCCTATCATAAATATAATTAAATGTTGAATTCATGTGTATACTATTCAAACTCACAAATGAACCAGCTGTATGGCAACGTGTATAACAGAAAAAATTATTGTCAGAAATGAACCAGCTGTATGCCAACGTATAACGGAAAAGATTATTGTCAGAAATGAACCAGCTGTATGGCAACGTATAAAGGAACAAAATTAATGTCAGACCTTATTCTATCATGAATCGAATTGAATGCTGAATTCATATGTATACCATTTGGACTCACAAATGAACCAGCTGTGTGGCAACATATAATGGAAAAAATATTATCACAAATGAACCAGCTGTATGGCAACGTATAACGGAAAAAATTATTGTCAGAAATGAACCAGCTGTTTGGCAACGTATAAAGGAACAAAATTAATGTCAGAACTTATTCTATCATGAATCGAAATGAATGCTGAATTAATATGCATACCATTTGGACTCACAAATGAACCAGCTGTGTGGCAACATATAATGGAAAAAATATTATCACAAATGAACCAGCTGTATGGCAACGTATAACGGAAAAAATTATTGTCAGAAATGAACCAGCTGTATGCCAACGTATAACGGAAAAAATTATTGTCAGAAATGAACCGGCTGTATGGCAACGTATAAAGGAACAAAATTAATGTCAGACCTTATTCTATCATGAATCGAATTGAATGCTGAATTCATATGTATACCATTTGGACTCACAAATGAACCAGCTGTGTGGCAACATATAATGGAAAAAATATTATCACAAATGAACCAGCTGTATGGCAACGTATAACGGAAAAAATTATTGTCAGAAATGAACCAGCTGTATGGCAACGTATAAAGGAACAAAATTAATGTCAGACCTTATTCTATCATGAATCGAATTGAATGCTGAATTCATATGGATTCCATCTGAACAGAACCTATCATAAATACAATCAATTTATTGATATTTTATCATTATAAACGTTATTTATATTGAAAAAGTGAAATAGAAAATATTTCTGTTGGTAGAGTTCATGAAAAAGTGTAACATTCAAGAGGAATTATTATGAACAGATCATTGAATATTTTAAAATAATGAGAGCTTGGCTTCAGAAGCCATAACATAACGATAAATATAATGAGTAAATATGAGAAACAAATATTCAGGAAATTACTTGGAATGATTGAATGATGCAAAGATAATTATTTACCTGCACTGCAATATATTTCCGATTATTTGTACTGATAATGAAAATTCTCTTTTCTTTCAAATGTTAGGAATCAAATATCAATTCAAATTTATATGTTTCCTCTACTCAATTAGACATCATTATTAAAATGAGAGCGGCATTATGAGCCACAATGTGTTGATAAAGAAAACTTAAAGTATGTCCCGATATGAACATGCAGGATTTGTTCAAAGCAGATCATCGAAAAAAATATTGTTGCAAAACTTTCATGATTATTATAATAATGTTCTCCAAAAACACTCACATAAGAGCAACCAAGAGCAAAACGCTAGTGCGAATAAGGACAAATTTGAATGATTTTAAAGTTATTGATAATAGTTATTATCACCATTATACGCAACATTCTTCTTCCCAAGTTATTCATTATATTTTAAAATTCTGTTCATTTTGATGATCTATGTACAAAGTTGATGGTCAAATATTTGGCATATGAAAGTTATTCAGGACAGAAATGAGGACTTTGATACGAAGGCGTAGAAGGGCCAACAACAGAATATTTTTCAAAATAGTTGGAATTGCCACTTTGATCTGACAATTGTCACTTTTATCTGACAATTGTCACTTTGATCTAACAATTGTCACTTCGATCTGGCAATTGTCACTTTAAACTGGTACTTTTTATGCCAACTCCATGCAAAAATATTGTTTTTCAGTCAAATTCAAAGTAACAATTGCCAGTTCGAAGTGACAATTGTCAGATCAAAGTGACAATTGCCTGTTCAAAGTGACAATTGCCACTTCAAAGTGAAAAGTGACAATTGCCAGTTCAAAGTGACAATTGCCAGTTTAAAGTGACAATTGTCAGATCAAAGTGGCAATTGTCACTTCAAAGTGGCAATTCCAACTATTTTGAAAAATATTTTGTTGTTGGCCCTTCTACGCCTTCGTACTTTGAAGATATTATATACAGACAAATTATTTTGTTGAACAGCATATCTTTCATGAACTTAGGCAAGTCTATTTTAGCGAACTAGCGTCTGTCTCAACTCCAAAGTAAGACTCAAAGTAAGAGTATAGTTCAATATAGCAAAGATCATAACTTTTGACCGAAGCTTCATTAACTAGAAAGTACCTACCAGTAAACAGTACTAGGAAAAATATGATGTAGATTTTCCCCTCTATACTTCAGCCCAAATGAGAGTAGTTACCACCACCAATTGTTATATCCGTCAACCGGCTGCACCCTTGCAAGCAACCCTCAGAAGTAAGAGACTTGTGTGAGCTAGGGAAGACGTAGTCTTTACTTTTCAACATGTGATGCCATGCACGAGACGAGTGACCATGCTGGGAATCGAACCCACGCCCACTCAGCGTATTCTTTGAATTGAACTCAGCAGTTTATTTCCACCAAACATGATTTTTACTTTATCTCTGGTATTATTTGAAGAATGATAATTATTATTATTAGGTATGCAACAGGGTGAGTACGAATACAGATTTGGATACTTCAAAACAGAACATTGGGAACTTCAAACAACTGAAAAATGAACGAAAGAGAGTGAGACAAACGAAAGGAGGTAAAAGTAGGCGCGCCTGGTCCCCAACTAACGCTAACGATAGAGTTTCTACGAGAACGACCAGAAGGGGTGCAAACAGTGTGTGCTATTGAAAGAGATTGCTATACTAATATATATCCTTTCCTGACTCATATGAAGTCCGTTTTACACCGTTTAAAAATCTGTGCTACTCCAGCCTTACTATTCCGTCTTCAACAATAATATGTTTGGATATGTAAGTGGTCATGGTATAATTCTGTTCAATGTGAGATTAATAGCACAATATTTGACCATAAACTTTCAAACTTTGAAAATGACTAACATGCCTAATACAAAAAACAAACGAAACAAAAAACATGCAACTACAGCCAGTATCGAACGAACAAATCATATACACTCACCAACATCTTCCTGTCGATAGTTCTGAATGATATCGGCCAGTTCCATATTTCCCGCGATGACAGCGACTTGACATGGTGTCTGATTCGCGAAGTTGAGCGCGTGGCGGTCAGCTCCTCGAAATAACAATTGCCTCGCGCAAGATTCTTGCCCGTTAACCGCGCAAACGTGCAACGGCGTATTGCCTGAGGCGTTGCGAGCGTTCATGTCAGCGCCGTAGAACAGCAAATTCTCGAGATGACTCAGCAGACCCGTCTTGCAGGCCTGAAAGAAGTGAACATTATTTTGTTGAGAATGTTTTACTCCTAGTGAAATTTAATGGAAGTCGTATGTGACAAAAACAATCAATTAAAACAAAATTTTGGCGTACGAGGGTTGCTACTCAAGTTTTGATATTAAATTGAGTTCAGAGACAAATGAAAACAAATATCTATAATTGGAAATGGCTTTACTGTGTTTCAAAATATTCTCTATCAAGATCAATACACTTTTGCAAGAGTTTGAAACAATTTACGAATCACTTTTTCCATACCGATTGAGGTACCACCAAACCATGTGATTGGGACGCATCAACCGCTTCGTCAGACGTCGAAAAATGTTGACATCTAAATTCATGTGTGATCCGTAAGAAGAAGAAAAAATCTTTCGGTGCCAAACAAGGACTATACGACGTGCGACCCATAACTTCCATGTTTTGACCGCTCAAAAACGTTTTTGAGCGGTGGCGAATTATTCGTCTTCTGCAATTGGTTTCCCTGATTCTTTCGGAAACTTCTGGCAAAGAAATGGTGGTGTACTATTCAGAATTGACCATTTTACGTTGCCTCTAACGGAACGGTGGCGACGTGTCTAGTTATTCCGAAAAAAAAGCGACTTTAGTTGGATTTGTCTCGTATCGAAAGACCCATATAGTCGATAGTTTAGTTTCGGGTTCATATGTACACAGATCCATGGTTTATCACCTGTCACGATATTTTAGAAGTCTTTTGAAGCACTGTGATTGAATTTTTTCAACATTTCTTTGCACCAATCGACACGAGCTTTTTTTCGTCGAACAAATCTTTTTGAAGGAAATATATTCATGTAATGTTGAATGTATGCAAGTGGAACTAATACCTAAGTATGCCTCGATGTCAGGGTATGACCATCACGATCTTGCAATATCAGTTCACGAACAGCATGGATGTTTTCTGGTAAACCAGCCGATTTTGGATGATCTCCACAAAATTCGTCCTGTAGCAAAGTATGAGCATGATAGAATTCGGAAAACCAGCGAAATACAGTGGATCGATATGTTGCTCTATCACCTAAAGTTGAAGAGATATGATTGCACTATGCTGTTGGTTCAATCATAGAAAATCATCCCGCGTAAATGTTCACGATTTAAATAATTTATTTAACCAAGATGAATGTTTCAACTATCTGAAATCAACACAAATTCTGCCGTGCTAATTAAAAAGAGCGTATCTGCAGTTTTTATCTTTTCTAAAATATTGTTTTTCTATGAGGTTGGGGGCAATTCTTGCCGATTATGACATTTTTTATAAGATTCATTCTCTTTCTTTACGATGGGTGTAAAATGATGCAAACAAACCAAAACTGTCCTAAACTCAATTTTCACAAATTTGTCAGATACTTCTTGCTTAGCACGGCAGAAAAGCTCTCGTATGACAACACTTTACGATGACAATGTTAGATTTGCATATTCACATCAGTGTTGCCACACCTCAAAACTTAGGTAGCCAACCTCGTAATATTATGGACTATTTTTGCTTCGTTGCATCACTATGGAAATATTCATATTATTCAGTGTTACAACTCTTTTCAGTTTCAAAATTGCAAAATACCCGGATGAGGGTTGAATACTGGGATACTACTTATTGATAAAACAATGTGGATAAAAATGGATAAAAAGTAAGATTGATAAAAATCCCCTAGCTACGCCGCTGGATAGACTTGCACGCGTATCGTCGATATGGTTTCCGAGAAAAAGGCAGATAGCTGCCGGTAATGAATATTCGGGATAACCGAACCGTCGCGTCGCGAAGATTCTGGTTACACTTGAGTACCTATATAAAAGCGAGACATTTGACTGGAAAAAAGAAGAGTTTTTATGAAGAGAATTTATTAAGTGATAATAAGCAGAAGTGTTTGGAATATTTAGCTAGTTGTATTGTTGTATAGATCTAAGTGTTTTATTAGTCAGTGAAGTGTTGTATGTTTGTTTATAGTGAAGTTAGAAAATAAATAGTTTAGTAGTGTGCTCGGCCTATTATTTAGCAAAAACGTAACAATACATTCAAGAAAATCGTATTTCAACAAGCAGGATCTGCTGAAGACACGATGAGATGAACAGTATAATTTAATCCATAAGTAAAAGAAGTTAAGCAAAAATAGCAAGTATGGGTAATTTGTGGCACGAAAACATTCCTGAAAGGCAACGTATGTAAGGTTAGGTTGTCTTTAGATATGAGTGAGTCGATATCAGGCCCTCAATACCGTTACATGGCCTATTTTGGCTCGCCCTATGTTTATATTCCTTCCAGTATATACAATTTTTTAACGAAAATGATCAGTACATCGGGGGTACAGTTTTCCGGATTTTCTGGAATAATTATTGCATTGCCAAATATGGACAATATGGTTCTTCTACTTCTGGTACGTATGAGCGGGTTTTGAAGCCTCTGCACGTAGGCTTCTTAATTCAGACCCTTTCTGCACCCAAACGTTTTGTTTCAGTTGAAGGCACCTGTGCAGGTTCCTCCAAGCGTAGTTTTGGGTGCTCCTGATAACTTGTGCCCTTTTTATCGTCTTCGCACCTAGGGTTGCACCTCAAAATCATCCTCTGGTCGACGCCCTCTAAAAGGTTGGGTTAGCTTCCCTCGAATGGGTTCCAAAGATCCTTGCTTCGGTCCCCCTTGAAGGTGGTTTCGGGGTACCTTGAAATGTTCCCATGCTAACTTGTGTTTTGGGAATACCTTCGATTCATCTGGTTCCCTGTTCCCCCCTCTGCACCTAAAGTTGCACCACAGAGGCACCCTTGGGCTTCCTCTGGTCGGAACCCTCGAGACGGTTGGCTTGGTTCCTCTCTAATGGAATCCCGAGGTTCTTGTTTCAGTCACCCTTGAGGGTGTAGTCTTTTAGTCGCCTATGACAGGCAGACCGTACCTGGGATCTATTCTTTCTAGCCCCGAGTCCACAGTGGCTGAAACGATATTTATCAAGGATGCTATTGATATTTCCAAAATTTTCACCTTGAATACTTATCCGAAAAAAAAAAATAGAACAAAGGCCTAAAATATCTGGTGTAATTAGCAGAATTCATCAAATTGTTGCAAAATGAAGCACCTAACAAAGATATTCTAATTATAGGTATGACGGTGAAATTTTAATAAATTTGTATTTTCAGGTAAGACTGATTGTAAGAGCTTGTTGAAAGAACGAATTATATAATATGTCGATTGGTGAAGGAGATTATGAGATATGGAATTTGTGGTTGAGAAAATTCCGAACATAGAAACCAATATACAATGGTTTTCAGCGGTAATGAATAAACTTGAAGAGATTCACTACATAGAATTCTTCATCGCGCTACAACCATGAGAGCTACGTGGAAGATTCTTTACAAAATATAACAGAATTTGCTGAGAAAATTCTACACAATACCGATGGTACTTCGACTCCTGCTACATCAGTTTCAGTGGATTCCAATGCCACTGATACATGAGGAATTACCATAAATGATTGTACTAGCTGTACGTTGTTGTTGTTGATAAATAAACTGAATTAATCTTATTTTTTGTGAAATTTGTGTAAATTTAGGCATCGGTGAGTAAATTACTTACCGATGCCTTCGGCGTAGTAAACAGTAAACAAGACTAACCGTGTTGATGACAGATACCGTAAGTAATGAAGAAAGTGCAAAAATCTTACTTGTCAGAATTGTCAACGTGAATTTTGGGAATCGATATATTTCGTTTAATTTTTCTAACTGCAATTTTACGTATTTCTCATTGAATTATCAAAACAGTTATTACTTCATTTCAGTTCAAAACTGAGCCAAAAAAAATAAATAAAAACTAACCTGATGTACTTCCTGCCATCCTTGAGCATCCTGGGACCCTGTTGTAGCATGATCGTGGAGCAAAGTTTCACTGAAATTGGCCTCGACATTGAGCGTGATGGTGTAGTATAGTGGAGAGAGGCCTTTATTATCTTTGTAGTTGGGAGATGCACCTAGTTCCAGGAGAGTCTTGAGGGCTTCTATGCTTCTGTGTTCTACAGCTCGATGGAGCGCAGTGGAACCATCTTTTTTTCGGTAGTCCAGAAGTGCCCCGCCATTCACTAGTGCCATGAGAACTTTTCCAGGTTTTTTGATGCCCGTTGCAATGGTCAGAGGTGTTTCTGTAATTGAACGAAATCAAATAATAATAAAAAGTTGCAAAATACCATCGTTTTATTGAAGTGTATTCAATGTATTCATTGAAATACCTATTGGTGGTGACGTATTTGATATTTTTTCAAAAACGATCACTGATTTTTTCTGGTTATGATAGCGAATCACGTGTTTCTGATTTAAAAAAAAGGCATACAGCAGAGGGGCGTGCCTACGTTTTCACTACCTTTTACGTGTATGTATTGATATCGTTTTTGATTCCTTTTTAATTCTCAAAATTCATTATATGAGAAAGGTGAGGTTTCATTATCAAAAGAGTAAAGGATTTCGAGATATTTCAAATAGGGTTTGGTTAGGTTAGGTTAGATAAGGTAAGGTTAGGTTAGGTTAGGTTTGAACGAGAGTGGGTCCATATCAGGCCCTCCACTGCGGTCAATGGCCTATTGTGGCTCACCCTATGGTTATATTTCTCCCAGTATATCCAATCTCTTAACGAAATTAAGGAGTACATTGAAAGAACAATTTACCAGGTTCTCTAGCCTTACTGTGTTGTATTGTCAAATGTTGAAAATCTGGTTCTGGCCGCTGCGGGGCATGTACATTAAATGTGTTTAGCCGTTTCATCCTCCTCCATGCATAGACGGCACTCTGCATCTTGTACAAGTCCGATTTTAAGCGTGTGGTGTTTGAGTTTGCAGTGGCCAGTGAGCAAACCTACTATAACTCTGAGATGTGCTCCACTGAGTTCTAGCAGTTTGTTGGAGTCCTGTTTTTGCCTTGTGCAAGCAATAAATGCTTTGGAATGGGCAAGGCCCGGTAGACTACGCCATTACTCGAGTCATTTGTTGTCAGCCCAGGATGATATGACATTCTTGGCAGTGCTATGTGCTATACCGATTACCGGTTCTGGCCCAGTGAACGTTGTTTCGGCCCCCCTTTTGCTAGGGCGTCCGCTATTTCGTTTCCTTCTAGGCCCGTGTGACCTGGTATCCAGACTAGGTTAAATTTGATAGTTTTGGGCATGATGTTTGAGGGCATTCCTAGAATGTTGTGAGCTATTATGCCCTCCAGCATGCTGCTGCTTCTCATGACCACTGCCTGCAATAGAGTAATGGCCGCTTGGTGGGGTCTGTATGTTGCCTATCTTGCCTCTTTCTCCAGAAATATGTGAAGAGGAAGTAATTGGAGCGAATTGCCTCAGTAATCGCTAGACTCTGTAATCCGTTAAGTTTAGCCTGGGCCATTTTTTGTTATCCCTTGCCCCACCAGACAACAGAGCCATACGTGATTATTGGTCGTATGATGATCACGTAGAGCCAGTATACTTGTTTTGTTGGCATGCCCCATGTTTCGCCATATATTCTGCGGCATGTCCATAATGATAGGCTAGCCTTTCGGAGAGTCTTATCCAGATGCGAGTTCCAATTTAGCTTTTTATCTAGGGTTTTTCGCAGAAATTTCGCTTCACTCGCAAAGGGGATTGTTACACCATTGAAGGAAGGAGGTATTAAATGTTCCAGCTTCCTTTTTCTAGTGAACGGTACTATGGCCATTTTGTGAGGATTAATGGACAGTTCCTCCCTCTCACATCATTTATATATGGTGTCCAATAAATCCTGAAGGGTGTAGGGTCTCTTCGGATTTATCGCTTATTACTAGGATATGGGTGCAGATCGACCTCTCATAGAGAGAGACACTTTCCCCCTGTAGAGAGGTCGTTATAGTTCTGTTATGAAGCATAGTTCTTATCCAATCACACAGTATTGGTTCAATTCCTCAAGAGACTATAGGGAGTGAGGTAGTGTATTGTTAAATGCTCCTTTTATATCAAGGAATGGGGCGACTGCTACCTCCTGGTGTTCCAAGGCGTCGCTTATTCCTGAGACAAGGTTGTTGAGGGCAAGTTTTGTTGATTTGCCAGGCATACTGGTGAACATTGACTGGGTGCGATTTGTAACAGAACTGGAGCCATGCCATCCTCTCCTGGCGACTTGTAAGGTTGAAACGAGTTAATCGACCATCTTATCGCCTGTGCTGTGATTATTTTGTTGGCAACCAACCAGTCATCTCTGCCAGGTCGTTTTATCCGGCCTATATTTGTGACTGGAGGTCGATTGTCCAGAATCAGGCTGCCTGGGAAGTGGTTATTAGTCAATAGCTCTAGTGTTTCTTTCCTGGAGGCCGTAAAGGAGCCGTCTGGATGTTTAAGCGATCCCAGCTCCTGTGTCGGCTCTCTGGGTAGAATCTTGTGGATCGGGCTCCGCTTGATGTGTTGGACACATTTTCGCAGAATCGTTCCCATGATTCTCGTTTTTTTTTTTCCGGATATTTTTATTGTATGCGGTTATAGCGAACCTAGAGCGAAATAGGGTTAGTACTGTTTAGTAATCCTACTGATGAAGTTAACTTGGTTAACAAAATGCGCATCATGGATTGAAATTACTAGTGTGGTGAAGGGGAAAACTTCTTTTGTTATCATTTGTTATGTAGACATGTTCAGTTATCAAGGCCTGTTACTGTGGGTCCAACAGTTCAACTCACAGTGGTTTAAAAAACTGAAACCTTCTTGAACAGACTACAGATTCAACATATAATAAAACAATAATGTGATTTTTATGCATCCACGAAATGATCAAGGATTTTGAATGCCTTATCCATTTATTAGTGGAAGAATATGGTGTTTTAATGGTTTGATAAGCAATCTCTATGGTACCAGTCTATGCTATTGTTCGCAGATAATGTCATTGCAAATATTCATCCATCATCCAATTAGTTTAAAAAATCAGTTCAAAATTAAGTGCCATCAATAGATAAGCACATCATGATTGATTTCATATTATACAGTAGGTCTCGTTTCAATACATTGACTATTTTTTGTCATCGCGCGATGAAAAATATCCGGTAAAAACTGTTTGCAGACTGAGAGTAATCACTAAAAACATTTTTTTTAAATAAATCTGATTTACTTGAATTTCAAGTTGTTCTCTAGATCCGGATGAGTTGATTTAAAAGATGGTTCAAGAAACAGAAAGTACCAAACACTTAAACTACGTCAGATTCAATGAACGCGGCGTTTCTACAACAAAGTAATCACCTTCAGGAGCAAAAATATAAATATATCTGCTCCTATATGGGAAATTATAGCGCTTCGTCTATAAGAAATATTTGAATTTGGGGGAACAAAACATATAATAACAACTATAATGGTATGATTATCATGAATTACCTAAATTTTTTTGTGAAATTGAAATGGCCTTCTTCAATTTCACGAATTCTATATGTTCGATGAATGATAATACCTTGTGATACTCAATGACACAATATAATTAATATAATGTTTTTTTTTTTCGATGCTGGCTAACGAAATTCCTTTGCGAAAGTCCGAGTTATTTATTAATATATTTTCAGTTGATAAAAAGAGTACATTATTAATTATTAACTGGACCACATGAAGAGTATCTTTAAAATCGTTCAAAAATTATGTAGCTCACATATTGAAAAGCAAAGTTTACTATAGTATTAATGAATACCTGACTACGATGATTTTTGATTATTATATTAGTAAATTGGCGCCATTATGATTTTCTGTTCATGAAGGTCTTTCTGGAAATATTTCTCTTATTATTTCACTAGGATCATGGTTTGTGGCCTCTCCATACCGATGAGTAATCGAAAATAACTATGTAAGGAATTTGAAGATAGGAACTAAGATGTTTAACTGACCATTTCATGGCGAGTAATTCTTGTTCTAAAGGTAGTTGAGTATTTTGTTTTTGTGGGACATGAACTGTGGATGTAGCAGATATTTTCCTATTGAACCATGGGATAAAACGGATCAAATTGCAAAATAACTTGCATCAGTTGTCAAAATGAAGGATTGGTTCATCGAAATTTGGGTAAATTGAAATTTGGGATGAAGTTAATGCTTTTTTCAGTTCTTGGAAATATTATTTACATCCCAGGTCAAAATGGAAGATACATCTTTTTGTAATAAACTCGTCATAGGTTTGAAAATTTAAAAAAAATTTGGAATGAATTTTCTGCAGGTTAGTCCTAGAAATTGCTTCATTTCTTTTTCGCAGATAAAGTCTATTATTAAGCGTTTTGAGTTAATTATTTATGGTCTTGTGATATTACGTGAATTATGTTGACCAGAAATAGTTTTGATGAAGGCATCCTTTATGTAACTTTTAATTCAACATCCCAATTTCGTCAATTTGCCAAATACGTTCATTATTGCTTTATTCGATATCAAATAAACAACAATTCCTTCCAAGCTGTCTCAATTTGGATTTTTATTTTCTGTTCTCCATTTGTCAGATAATCATTAAGTGAGTCAATGACTGTACCTTGTATTCCTATGTCATCTACCGTGGCTAAAGGAGTGCCCAAATTTGTAGATCTCCATGCCTACAGAGTGGCTCCCGAAACCACCAAGGAAAGTATGGAATACTCAAACCGAATTTTCCAGAGGTTAGTTGCGAACCTTTGAAATCTCGGCATCCTCAGCTTTATGCATCATTCAAGGTAAAAATATATGATCAACATTTCAACAAAGCAATGAATCCAACTTTTTATACCTCAGAAGAGTGGAACGGCAGGAGAAGATTTAACTTCAGTTTTTGACCCCCAGCTGTTACTTCTCAATGTACAGAGTATCTCGCCTGATAAAATTGGTAATATTCTAATGGATATGATTTCCTTCAAAAATATAAATTTCATTTGTCTGACAGAGTTATGGGAAACTTTTGAGACAATCAAACAAGTCCACATTGAAAATTTTCATCTCATTGACTGCTACTGTAGGACCTCATTCCGAGGTGGTGGTGTAGGAATCTGGGTTAGAAATAATGTTAAAGTTAAATGTAGTGACATAAAGAAATATTGTTGTAAAAAAGAAAAAATGACATCTCAATTGCTAACTTTACAAGTGATCTACTGAATGAAGATTGGTCTGGTGTCTATGCCAATACTGAAGTGAATCTGGCATTGGAGTCTTTCATAGACGTATTCTTATATTACTTTAATATTCATTTTCCTTTACGAAAAAAATATATAATGAATGTTTCATGTAAAAAATGGGTCAGTAACGAAGTACGAAAATCCAGTGAAAATCTGAAAAATCTCCATGTATTGTCCCAGACTGTTGCTGGAATGAAACCACTTTATATTCGGCAGAAAAAAAGCCACGTCAGTTTAGTGAAGTCTGCGAAAAAAACATATTTTCAAGATAAAATCAACAACTCGGATAAACCCTCCAGAACAGCATGGCTTGTCATATCAGAACTCTCAAACAAAGTAAAGGTACATAATAACATATCTATAAGGAATGGAAATGATGAGTTGATTGAAGATCCACATTCCATTGCAAATAGTTTTAATAATTTTTTCAAAAATGCTCCACTGAATATTATAAAATCTCAAAATTCCACAAATCAGTCCATTCCATCGCAAAAATACCTTCCTCCGAATACGTTTTTACTGTTACCTTATAACCAAGATGAACTATACAAGCTTTAATGGTCAAAACTGAAAAATACTCACTCATCTGGTTTTGACGAAGTACCAGGTAAAGTTATTCCCATAGGTATATAAAAAAGGCGATCCGAATAACATGACAAACTTCCGGCCGATCACAGTTCCATCTGTCTTCTCTAAGATCTTTGAATATGCGTATTTGAATAGACTGAATGTTTATTTAAACGAGAATAACATTATATCAGAAAATCAAATGGCTTTCAGAATTCAAAGTTAACCACCGATGCGATTCACTCTTTATATTCAAACGTCTTGAATTCAATTAGCAGGGGCGAGTGCCCTATTGGGGTCTTTTGTGACCTGAGTAAGGCATTCGACTATGTTGATCACGAAAATCTTTATAACAAACTCAATAACATTGGCATACAAGGGAATGCACTGAATTGGCTGAAAACCTTTGTCTCACGAAAACAATATGTAACTATTATGAATGTACATAACAATGTAAAAAAGTCATACACATCCAATTATGTGAATATTGATGTTGGAGTCCCACAGGGCTCAGTGTTGGGCCCAGTACTTTTTCTATTGTATGTAAATAATATTGAATCCATCTCTATAGAGGCCAATTTCACACTATATGCAGATGATACATCACTGATTATTTCAGATGAAATAGATCAAAATCTACAAACCAAAGGAAATGTAATTCTACAAAATTTGAATACCTGGTTTAAGGATACTTCCCTATATTTGAATAATCAAAAAACGCACTTGATAAGATTTCACGCTAGACAAAAAGAGGTTACCACCTTCAACTTAAAAAATTGGAGATGATGAAATTTCCCAGTGTTCAACAGTGAAATTTTTAGGTGTACACCTTGATGAATTCCTCAGCTGGAAAATTCATTGTGGAACAATTGTATCGAAACTAAACTCCATGAATTATTTACTCAGAAACCTTCGTCATATTCTAGACCAGAAACAGCTAATTATGTATTATCATGCTCAAGTCGAATCCCGCCTTCGATATGGTATTACTTTCTGGGGAGCATTTTCCTCGTGCAAAGATGTTTTTGTCGCCCAGAAAAAGATTATTAGATGTATAGCAGGAGTCTCGAGAAGTACAAGCTGTAAGGGCCTTTTTAGAAATTTTAAAATACTAACATTACCGTGTTTGTGCATTTTTGAACTATGTGTTTTTATATATGACAACCGTCATTGTTTTATAAGAAATGAAGGTGTGCATTCTATTAATACTAGATGTAAGACAAACTTTCATGTACCATTTTGCAAAAATTTACTGACATATAACTCTCCCAATGTAATAGGCCTCAGATTATTCAAATTGCTCCCTCTTGAACTGAAAAACTCTATTAATATCCACAGCTTTAAAATTGCGCTCAAGTCCTTCCTTCTGGAAAATAATTATTACTCCGTTCAGGAAATGATTGAATAGTACATTTTTTCATTTTTATTCCTTTTTACAATTTTAAAGAATGTTACACTTGTCGTCTACTTAGTTTAAGTTTAATTTTTAAGGTTTTCTATGACTAATCCTACACAATGTACCTTTTGATTGTCTTACAGGATAATAAAAAATTATTATTATTATTATTATATTATAAGTAAGTATAGGATGGTCAACTGTGTCGAAAGCCTTAGTTATATTTACAAATACTTCTAAACACGGGATGTTTTTGTCAAAGCTTCATCAGTATCCTTTTTTTTAAACGTGAATATCTCTATATAATTTTTTCAACTACTTCACTGATGTCATTAGGGACACTGGTCTTTAGTTTGTCAGATACAGATATAGAGAATATTGCTTTTAATCTTTCCATAATATTAGCAGAATAATACTGAATGAGTCATTATCATGTGGAAGTCTGAGACGGAAACAATGATATGGTTGATTCGAACACACTTTGACATGGAACCTGATTACCGTACTATATACATTGATCCGAAAATCGACACTTCAGTAATAATTGACGACCTACCTACATCTTATTTTCAGAAACGCCTTTCAAAAAAGCTCTTCGAAAAAGTAACTGATGAATTTTTACTTTACACTGACATGCTAAAACATTACCACCATTGATGCCAAAATTGATACATCTTTGAACAATAAATACTCTTATGCACTTTCCCCAGACAATGCTCATATTCATCAGAAGTGGGTAATTGTTTTTGAATGACCATTTTATTTCATGTGAAATGTTGAATATTCTTATTCCATAAATGAGTTGACGAGACTAGTTTTGAGGGAACCTAAATATCCTGAATTTTATATTGTTGCAGAATGTATTTATTCACCAAATCTATTTTTGAGCAACAATCCATAAGGTGAGGATTTTTTAACACATCAATACTCAACATTGTGATTGGAAATCAATATACCATTCACATTAAGCTATACGAGAATTGTTTTCGTTTTGCCTATTCTTCATAATTCATTTTGAAACACCCTGGTAATTTCTGGAAATTTCGACGTAGAATTGTGGAATTTGAATAGATACTTAATCATCGAGTATATCAACTGAATACGTTTTTGTTGGACAGGGATGATTCGGTCGTCGTTTGGGCTTGTTGGATATTTTTTTTTATTCAAATTTTGCGAACAAAACTCCTATAGTAGGTAACGGAAATTTGAGAGAGGGTGGATTATTCATAATTTATTGTAATATAATGAAACCGATAAATATATGAAAAATCAACAACTTCACCAAGAAAGGATCATTCCAAGTGATAGTAGGGGGAAAAATCAGTTTGTCATGGAAATTGTACCTTTTCAATATATCTATAGATAAATCTAAACAATTTCAAAAATTACCGTAGTGACGGGGCTGTCTCAGAAGTGAGACAAACTTGGAAATTTCGGTGGTTCTATCCCTGGTAGCGCGCAGTATATATCACTTGAAATGAATTGATTTTTAATGTATATATCAATTCTGAAAATCTCACATTTCTACGACAACGATTACGAAAGTTACAGGAGTATATGCATGAGGAGAAACACACACTGTATATTATGGAAACAATCGTTCAAATGTTTAGGTACTCACCACCAGTTTCTTGACAGTGAAAATTTGGATCCAAACCCTTGGAGCATATTTTGGTTATTTTCTCCACTTGGCCGTTCTGGACGTAGTCCAAAAATCTTCTCAAATTCGCTCTGGTGTGTAGACTCTTCAACTGTTTCTCGTCCAAGGCAATCATCTTGTATACTCTTCTTTTGTACTTCAGCTGAAAAAATATTATTCTTCAAAAATATTCTTCAACCATCAGGCTATCTTTAAATAATAATTTCGAGTTTGACACCCTTTAGTGCTGTCAGAAAATAAATGTGAAATGATTATAAAATTATAATTTTTTCGTTAAACAGTATAAAAAGAAAGTTTAGTAGATTCATTGTATAAAGAGCAACAAGATAGTAAAACAACATATGGGATACCGATTTGATCCGATGGGAGACGATATTTAGATGGCATTAGTACTCTGGTCTCCCAGTCAGGTCGTGAGGATATAATTCCTTTTCTTCCTTTTTCCATTCATTCAATATTATAATACTACAAACACATTTGTAAGGAAAGGAATATCTTTTAACAACCCAAATTCCAGGTTATTCTGTGACTTCGGAAGAAGTAGATTGCTCTCTCGAAGTGCTCTCTGCAACTTAGAGATGGCGCTAGGTATATGTTTCAGTATTTATCTTAGGAATTCTCAACAAAAGCCAAAGGGCTTTCTAGATTTGAAAGGGTTGACCTAGCCTTCGCTTGTGATTGGCAAGAACGATGAAATCGGTACATAGATTTTTCCCTATTTAAATCGAAAAATTATTTCAGTTATTATATTTGAAGAGTATCGCAAAAGCAAATAGGTTCATGTAGAAGGAAACTTTGTCAAGAGCAGCAAAGTAACCGAAACGCTCGCTGAGTTACCATGAAAACCACAATAGAAAAACGTAAAAGGTTTTTGCGACATTTGACACCAGACTAGGTGTTGAACGGTATTTGACCAATGTCAACAATTTCGTGAATACCTAAAGGGTGATTTTAAGATCATTATCGAAAATAAAGATGTATTTTCGTGAAAATTCAATGGAAATCGATGAAATTTGTGAAATTTCTTACACTCCGCCGGAAATTTCTCAAGCTGCAGAATCAGTTACTCTCAATTTACTGCCAGAGAGAAGTCGAGAAACAAGTACGACAAGCAGTATGAACCTTTTAGTAAATTTTTGTGGAGATTTCTACTGCGAATTAGATCGGTTCTTCAGATTTCAAAAGGGTCGTTAAACATAAATCATGAACATGATGTAATTTTGTGAAAACATGGGAAATACAAAAAAAGTGTCGAGAATTATCGGATAGACATCTCATATTCATCGGAGACTATCTTCTAATTTGGCGATGAGTGGCAAATTTTTTTTGTGTCGAACGCACTTTGAGTTCATCATAGATGATATCTACTTGACCATTGGTCTAGATGTTTCCGAGGTGTAGGTTAGTATCAGTAGATGTAAATTGTTGAACTGATTTCTTACTTATTTTGTATAAATTCCTGTTGACTTGTTAAATGAGGAAAAAGAAAAGTTGTTATTTTCTTCATTCATTCAGTCAATTGAAGATTTTAATGTAATTATCTTAATTTTGTTGAAAATTTAACTTCTGATTGGGTGTTGAATGAGAAAATAAAATGTTGAATTGTTTTGATTGATTTTTTAAATTGTTGTTGAACTGAAAAATAAACAATATACCAGTGCTGTCCATAGATATATTGCATGAATTATCTGTTCTGAGACTCGGACAGATTTATGTTGAAATTAGAACCTTTTAATTTATTTAGTTGGTAGTGGTGGTCATGATGGACCAATAAGGGCGTGGGTTCAAATCCCAGCACGGTCACCGGTCACGTTTAGAAGTAACGGCTTCGTCTTCCCAAGATCGAATGAATCTCTCGAACACTTCTCAGGTTTGCTCGTAGCGGTGCAACTGGTTGACGGAAGTATCAAAAAAAAAATATGATTTATTTATATCGAACCCATTTTGGAAAGATATACAAAGGGTTTAGCAGAAACATATTTGCAGTTATTCACACTGGGGGCCGATTTCATAACAAACAGTCACAGTCTAACGCTATCAGAATTGAATGCTACGTTATGCTCATTATGAAGTCGAACCTAAATCTTGAAATATAATCAATCTAAATGAACAACTGAAGTATCAGTAAGATTGTGAAGGTCATAGTGGACAAGGTTGATGGCCTGATAATATGGTTATCAGTCTAATCTGATCTGAGGAAAAGTCGATACTCATCTTGCTATGGATTATGTCATGCCCACAATGTCTAATTTTAGAAATAGCATACTGAATAATGCCTTTTGATAAAATCTTGTGTTTGTGAGTTGGGAAAAATATTCGGTCGACACTACAGTTTCCATTTTTCCGTTCTTGAATTATTTATTATTTTTAGTTTCGTTTCCCCCTTCCTAAGAAACATTGGGAAAGTAGCTGATATTTTCAACCGTGACTATACAATTTCCAACATGTTGAACCATATCATCATATTTTCAGTGCGAATACTGGTATTAAAAGCTACCCCTATGAACAAGGTCGGGGAATCCAGATTTAGTGGAGGAGCGCTAACTGTTCTCTAGATACCGATCAGAATTTTTTTGAATATTGGTAATTGAAAATACTCCATTCTTCATAGTTCCAAAATTGAAAGTCGTTTAATTTTTTTTTAATTTCTATTATTGTTGAAATTACATTATTTGAAACAGGTCCTTTCGAAAAAAACAAAGATGACGTCATTCTCGAAGTAACCGGAAGTTTCACAATAACGAAAATATTTCATTAGAATTTTCCACCGAATATATAAATTATTAGAATCATGCTATTTTTAGTTATCCTTATATGGATCGCGTTAACCCATGAATATATAGATTAGCGTTTCAATAAAATCTCAACGTTTTATTATTTTCACTCACTGTTGCTGACTGAACTCTATGTAACATTGAAAATAAACATCCACAAACCTCTAGGTAGCCAACTGGACCATTGAAAGGATAGTCTCCCAATCTCCGTTCTTCATCCAGAAATTTTCCAGCTCTACCATTTTCCGGAGGACAGAACAGGCCATAGTTGAAACTTTCCTTCAATTCCTGCCAACAAAAAAAAGATGAAGATCATTAAATGAGTATATTAATCTATCTTAATAATTAGTGAAATAATGTCAGCTGAAACTTGTCCAACCCCCTCATCTCCAGCTCCCCCTAACTCAATTTGAAATCGCACTACCATACTTGTGATACATCATTTTTAAGGGAACTCAATCAAAAATTCATCGGCATTAAGTAATTGAGAATCGATCAATGGTAGTTAAAGTTTTCATGGAATGTAAGTCTAAGTCAAGATGATTTTTTTTTTCGTCACCTGAAATGGTATCATTTGCAAGGTGCCACCATCTAGTACTAGAACTAAGTACAACTGCAGATACTAGGGTGGCGTAAATCCTCAGTGGCACCTGGAAAGTCATTCTTAAAATCTTCAGGAATTGAATGTTTGAGCTAGGATTCTGGGAGACCACATTGTAGATCTATATTTTATTGATGGTAACCTCAGTGAGCAAAAGTACCTCAAACTTCTTGATATAACCGTGAATCAATCCCAGAATCACTCAAGTACTTGGAAACGAAGATAAGCTACTTGAAAGTCACCTCACCTTTCAACAAGATGGAGCTCCTCCACATGTTGTTGCTCCTGTACGTGAATTTTTAGATGACAATTTCCTAGGGAAATGAATTGGAAGGCAATGACTAATAGAATGGCCTGCAGGATCTCTTGCTCTATCATCATTAGACTTATTTTTATGGAGACATTTGAAATCCAAAGCGTATATCACACAGCCCAAATTCTCTTGATGATCTACGCAGAAGAATTGTAGATAGTGTCCTACAGTGACTCTAAAAATTTGCGAAAACATTTTGAAAATCGCTTATACCTCTGTGTGGCATTGAATTGTTCACATTTTGAAACTTTTATAAGATGGTAACGAAAAATTTCAGAAAATGAAAATAACTTGATAACACTTCGTTTTCTATGAATCTTCCACAACACTTGATCGATTCTCAATTGCATTACACCGATATATTTGTGATTGAACACTATTTGAAATGATGTATCAGAAGTATAGTAGTCTACGTTTGAAATTATGAATTTGGAGGGTGCAAGGGATGAGAGGGTTGACAGCATACTGATGATGTATTTGATAAACCGGTTTTCCCTTCTAATCAAAACAGACGTTTGAGTGGTTGACAATTTCTTTACGAATTGGAAGTAGGGCTTCGTCTTGGTATTGGTCTTGCTATTTCAAGACCGAGACAAGACCTGCTCAGTCTTGGACTTGGTCTTGATAGTCTTTGTCTGATAGTCTTGGTCTTCATAGTCTTGATCTTGGATCAAAATGCGTCTAAATTCTCTTCTCAATTCAATTCAATTGTTCAGTTTATACGTATGCATATTATAGGTATTTCGTATTTCTCAGTCAACAAACACCTATCTGTTGTTAACTATAAAACTGCAATACTGAATTTGAGAAATGTATTTTCGATGTTGAATGAACAAAAATTAAAAACCTACCATACGAAAAATAAATAATCTAAATAAAATGCCATTACATTTTCCATCAGATTTTTCTTAATATTGAGTAGATTCAAGTTCTTTTTTTTTCTTTCGAGACCAAGACCACGACTCTCAGGATAGTGTCTTGATCTCGGAAGTCAAGTCTTGGTGTTGTTCATGAGAATATTCATTGAGTCTCGGTCTTGGTATTGTTCTTGATTTTGTATCAAGACCAAGACAAGACCAAGACTAGTCTCTTGGTTTCGCGAAGCCTTAATTGGAAAATGAGATGAGTGACAACAAGTTTCAGCTTTTTCAAATATATGAACCAAAAAACTATACATATCGATAGTATAGAAATGTCAGCACGTAGGTAATACTCATAGATTACAGGGTAAGTCCACAGATAGCGAATTTTTCCGGGATTTACATTAAAATTGAGAAGTGGAATTTAATTCTTTTCCATTTATTTTGTTGGATAACAATATCAATTTCGATTTATGATAATTGCTGTTAGTGAATCGGCTGACATATGTACAAGATGTTTCATTTTCCATGAAGGAGCATTCGTCCTACTTTTCATCGACAAATGCCTGAAATTCCGTACAACTCGGTTACAAACCCGATCGTTCATGATGAATGACCATTCCGCAGATACGTATCGAGACAAAGCACGGATCAAGATATACCAGTGCGACATCAATGCGAAAATAACGAGATAACATCGAGAAGTTTTGAGACAAAAACTGACAGAACGTCAATGATAGGGCGTAAAAATGCAACACTTATGACAGTCAAGTACAGTAGGAAAATGTAGTGCAGTAATTCAATGAACGCGACAGCCATAAAAAATGACTTCATGCACAATAACAAGAACACTAAGATTAGCAAATCTAATTAGGATGCAGGTACCGAACTAGTATAAATGAGGCAAATTTTGTAACTTGATTGATTCTATCAGGAGATAATCACTCACTCCGGTTGCTGGTTCAATTCCAGCGATTTTAATTCATTTATCTGATGGACTGAGAAAGTGCTAGGAATCGCACGTTAAAAGGTAAGACCTCGTTAATCCTTGGCTCGCACAAGTTTCAACTTCTGAGGGCTGTCATTCGTAGGGGGACGACAGCTGTTTAACGGAAAAAACAAATTTAACAATTTTCTTTTTAACTCAATACTTCACCGAAGGTTCCAACCAGTGCAGTATTAGTACATTGTATGGTGGATATAGTTAGAAAAAGTATAGGTTAATAGTATATTACGTAACAAGAGTTGTAAGTAACCCATTACGCACGAAATGAAAAAGTTTATGAACAAAGCCGCGCAGCGGCGAGTGCATAAATTTCATGAGTGCGTAATGGGCTTATAACTCGTGTAACGTACTATACTTTTTCTACACCCATTCATTTTCTTCCATTAAATGAAAAACATCGCAAATTATAATAGTTGTTAATTGAATTGAGAAAATGTTCGGAAACAATTATATTTTGTTCAAGAAATTGACAATATAAATGACATGACATTTATTTTCATATCATGCTACTTAAGAAAACATGTCCTATTTTTAAAGAAATTGCATAACGTGCTGCCTACATTTAGAGGCATCACTCTTTCAATCCTAAATATATCTCGCTAATGCTAAAAGTTTTTATGTTTTTTAATTGACTAAATTTGTGTAAATAGACCAAATAAAGTGTTACGTAAATAAAAATTTGCTTGTAATTTAATTAAACCAAGAAGTTTAAGTTTTCTTCTCAAAACGCAAGTGTATGTTATGAGATCTCATTACGTGCATGTTATTGTTAAATGTCATTTACAAGGAATGTTGACAGTGCGATTTTTGACGTTTAAAGACATGGGCGTAGAAAAAAGAATTTAAAATCCTCGTTTTTTGGGAATGTGAACTGAAAAGTTAAAATAATCTCATAATAACTACTATTAATAAAGATTGGGATGCTTGATACCAGTTATCTTTTATTTTCCATTAATGAAGCCATTCGTTAATGCTGTGAGTATTAAAATGGAGGTGAAAATCACAACGCTTATTTTTACTTTTATTTCATATCATATTTAGTACGATACAATGCAATAATTGTCATACAGTTTTGAGCTATGTTTATTAAAGTTAGTTTATAATCGATTGCATTATCATTATTGTTATTCTTTTTTCGTTAGAAATATTCCAGTCGGCCACTGTATCTGGAGGCCCGATACATCAGAAGGGCGCGCTGGTGTGTCATTAACCCCAGTAAACACTCCCCAATTCAGTAATTAGAGGAAGTGAACCATGGGTCCAGCTAAGATTTCAGAATCGATATTAGCGTGTTCATCGTTTCACCAAGTACCCCTATGATCCCAACCTTGTGTAGCTGCAAGAGTACCTGAGTCTCCGTGGCTTCGATGTGAGCTTTTGCTGACCATGCAGAAAAGGAGATCCAAAAGCCTGATGACTTAACATGCTTCATCCAGTACCATTATGTTCTACAGACACTCCCCAATCTTCTGGGAACAGACGATTCAAGACGCAAGCATTTATAAAGATCAATATTTACGTCGAGTTTTCTCAGCTCTTCCTGATCCCATTTCATTATCCAAATTAGTAAAATGGAATCGGAACAGCAAGCTTTTTAGTGACAAGATCTGTCGGACTTAGTGCTGGTACTTGCTGATACAGATGTCTACATAACATGGAGATTATTGGAATTAGCGAGAAGTTTTATCGCGGAACTTTTTGTTTTTCACGATGCTTCTCGCCCGCTTTATGATGGCTTTTTTGCATCCACCAGCATTCACATTCTATCAAGACAATGCTGTTTAATGATAAACAGCACGCCTTGATTTAGTGTGCGGTGAGCTCGTCTTGAGGATACGGCAATTTCCATTGCGGGCGTGAAAGGCCTATACGAAACGCGTGTTGTCTCACCGACTTCTTAGTTTCCATCTTGTGTACGCACCGCTAATGCCTCTCAATCAGAGGGGTGGTATCCTCTATATTTGGGATGAAGTCTGACCGGCGTCATATACGGCAGAGTTGATTTATTATTATTATTTTACAAACTTCAGGGTGAATCCATGAGAATTACACAATGTAGAAGTACTCAAAACATACATTTTCATTCAGAAGAAAACAATTTTTTTCTACAAGAGTTCAACCAAAAATGTTCCCAATAAAATAATTTCGAATTATATAATTTCCGAATAGAACTGAGTTTGGAATATTATATCAAGCAAGCAAGCAAGCAAACATATAGAAGCAGTAAGTTTCCAAACATAAACAATATGAAAAAAAAAATTGATATTTAAAAGTTCTTGACTTCATTAATAAGAAAACATATTCATTCCCAAGCTCCAGTAGTTCAATAGAGATTTTCTCCCAAACATGCAGTATTATGTCTCCACTTTTCCCTGTATTAACTTGAACTCATTCACAATTTTGGATAGTTGGTACCAGGTCAGAGAAGCAGAAGACAGTTAAATAGCAGTATAGCGGGTGTCCCAACAGTGCGTATATCTATAATGCTGATTTACAGCTACGATAAAATATTACCGGCATAAAGCGTTCCCAATACGTTTAGTTGATGATGCAGCCCGTCGGTCAGTACAAAATATAACAAATATACGAGTCAAGTATTTAACTGTACTACTATTATCCTCCCTAAAAACTGTTTTCCTCGAGCACAATTTACGTGCCTGTGTTAGCATAAGTATCAACTGCAGTCGCGGCATTATTGAGATTGCTATATGCCGATAAAAAATATCTGTATACGAAAAAAAGTCTTACTTATATAAAAGTTTTATGGAACCAGATAGGCTTTGTTTTGGAAATGCACGAATAACTGAAGATCTTTTTCAGTTCGGAACAGGTTGGAAGACAAGTGATCATTTTTGTTTTGACTTTGAAAAATCTAACAGATATTTCTTAAATCTTGTGAACACAAATAATAGAGTAACTGTTGGGAAAAAACATAACATGTTAATATCTTCAATGAAATTATAATTCAAATGATTTTCACAAGTGGAGAAAATATATCTTCTCCACTTGAAGAAGTTTTTGTAGAGCGAAACAAATGTCGTGGTTTTGTAAACCTCTTTCGTGAAAATAATTAATTTGACGTGTTGGTTGTCAGATAGGAGACAAAATACTTGAATAAAAAAGGACAAAAATTAAAATAACATTCAAAGCACCCTGCATGAACATATACACGATGATCAGAGCAATACACACTACTTCAGTATTCTCTACGTTACTTCATCAGAAAAAATTCAGATTTACAAAGAAAGAACTCAATTACAGGTGTTTTATTCGGAGCGTTTATCAATCCTTACTTTTTTTCTAAAAAAATTAATAACTTGATATCAGCGCATTGTGGCTGGATGAAAATTAGTTTTTTTTTCAAGTGAGTAACTTTTATATCAGGCTTTTTCCATATACAGTGCGGCTTTTAATAGTCCCTCCCTTATAACTTTTGAACGGTTTGACGTACAAACTAAAAAAAAAAACATTTGGAGCGTTTCACCGATACTACTTTTTGACATAAAACACATTGTGATTGCTCGATAGATGGCGCGAGGAGTCACATCAACTAAAAAAATTTAAATGGCATGGGGGGGTCATGTGTCACACCGTTAAAAAAATATTTCAATTCTCTTTTCAACCATCTAAATTTTTTAGATTTTTGTTAATACGTTTTTTTACAATATTCATTTGAAATGTCAGAATAAGTGCGGATCTGGCGGTCTGAAATCCTTTTCTTACCTGACCACAATAACTTTTGAATGGTTTGATGTGAAATAACGGGACAGAATTTTTTTTGAATGGAATAAAATTAAAAAAATTTTTAGATGGTTGTAAAAAGAATTGAAGTACCTTTTCAACGATGTGACACATGACCCCTATGCCATTAAAATTTTTTTAGTTCATCTGCTCCACCGCGCCATCTATCGAGCATTCACAATGTGTTTTATTTCATAAAGTAGTATCCAAACGGTTTTTTTTGTTTGTACATCAATCCGTTCAAAAGTTAACAGGGGGAAGACTATTAAAAGCCGCACCGTAAATTAGCATTATCTATTTATCGTAAAAATACGCAAAATTGGGACACCCGGTCTATGCCACAAACCAAATTTCCACTGCGTTAGGGAGCAAGTAAGATCGATGAACATTATTTAATTTAAAATATTTGTCAGAAAGTTCTTAGTACTATAAAAACACAATGAAATACAGAAACTGAATAAAAATGCCAAAACCGTCATTCCATTCCAAAAATGTAAATGAGGAATGATAATAAACCCTTTCTGTTTTTGGCGGATTTTCAACTTTCTACAGCTTCCACTGAATCAAATTCACTGAATAGAAAAATTTGTAGCCTGAAGGACATTTATCACTCAACTGTATGTAAATCAGCAGTGCTAGTGACTTAATCACTGGTTTCATGCAATAAATTATAATATTGAAGATCAAAGACAATATTTATTCGCCGGGACGTTGAGCAAACTCCGCAGAAGATTCCAACTTTAATTATTTGAATAAAATGAGTTTGAAACACATTAATAAGTACTGAAAGTTTTCCAATAACCTCCAGAAGTTTGTTCGAACTGAAACTTCATTATTAGCTTTTCTGACTCAATCGACATTAATTTCCGATTGAATTGCGCTGAAAAAACAGACCTTGAGGAACTGATATAAAAAGCTTTTTTCGGTATTGATAACCATTAATGTTGAAAAACCTTGATTGGCTATTAATACTCTACGTAATAGTTTTAATGATTTCGGGATATAAATCTTTATACGTAATTAGATATCTGCAATTACATTACACAACTGTCTTATTTTATGACTCCTAGAGAATGACAATGGAAAGTGATTCATTGTTTGCTACTAAAGTGTCTCTCAATCTCTTGATATTGAAAATTAGTAATGCCGTAAATTCGTCAGCAGTCCCTTCATTATTTCTCGCAGAAGCAAATAGTAGTACAAAATTCTAGCGATATCATTGTTATATTACGTATATTTTTTTCAAGAAGCAATTTATGAACTTCATACATACTGAAACAGACAAATAAAACATCAAATTCTTTGAAAAATCACACATTTTTACATCACGTTGAAATTGAAAGTGAGGAACTTAATATTTTTGTTTTTTTTAAGTTTTAAGATTTTTTCCTCTCATCAGTGCAAGGATAGGTCAGACAACAATATGGTCGTCTTGTTCCACAATATAAATGGTAACATTAAAAAGCCTAATTGTATCCGTAAATAGATCCAGAAGAAGACTCCGGGCAGAAGCTAAATCCAAAACTAACATAGTTCGAGTGTGTATATTTGAGGGTCCAATTGAATGTTCAAATATTTCGTAAAACCGAAAAATACCTGTATTTTCGCACAATTCGACAATGTAGAAAAAAATATTTCCGTGGTATGCAGTTATTCGAGTAGATTCAGTAATATCTCAGAAAGCACCATCAATGAAAAGTGAATTTTTCAATAGATAAACCACCTGAATATTTGTCAAAGTTTTTTTTGTGGTCGATCCTACATGTCTGTATCATGACAAGTACCAGTACTGTGATAAAAATGCACACTTTGTTTAACCAATTTATTTATGCTAGTAAAAAAACAGCGGACTTGTATACTTCCACAAATTCAATATCGCTGATTTATCTCTGGTATGCAACACTATATGCCAGAACGAAAAGTAGACAGACCCGGCATCAGCTCGGTATAGTGTAATTAGTCGCGAAATGCATATAATTGCTATCCGTATATAGACCACCAAATGGAAATGAGGTAACATTCATTGACAGATTACCAAGTGCTTTAGATTAGTATAGGAAATGGGGTATTGGACGCCTGTGGTCTCACTCAATGAGAACAAATCACAGTTTCCCCTTCACCACACTAGTGATTTCATTCCTAGATGCGATATTCAGTTTGGTAAACGTCTTTCAACTCTCTATATGACAGGAATATTTTAAACAAAAATGTTAGAACTGTCATATCATGATCATTATGATCACTATTGACGAGCTTGAGAATCGTAAAGTATAATTTCACAAAAAAATTATTTGTTTAATCCTTCGAAAAGTTTACAAATGGGGTTACTTCATGAACTTTCAACGCTGTTTTTATCCTATTTCTTATTTCTTCATTCGCATAATTCGTATAAGCCGTTATCGTCAATAATACATCGTCAGAAAATATCAAAACAACTGCAACATGTTACAGATTCAAAATTGAAGTCAAACGCAAATACCATAATACCATAAATACCACCACCAAAAAAATCAAAAGTCGTCCCGTAGAACTACAGTAGATACCAACAATGGCCGTCCTCTACCAGCATAGGCTAATGCCTTCGGGTATACTTTACAAGTGTTTATGAAGGAGTATTTTTTTCGTTTGGAATTCACCAGTCAGGCATTCTCGCCGGAACCCCGATAGTTACTCCCCACGTCCGTGGGGTGAACTATTACTGAGTTCAAGAATCATGTACCCTCGGTAGACGAAGTGAACCAAGGATGACAGCCTTGTGGTGTTGTCCAGCTAATATTTCTGTCGCATCTTGGCAAGCCGGTATACCTTTTGGATTCGCGAGCAACGTGTCCATCATTCCACCAAGTACCCCTTCTATCAGAACCACCATTTACCCGAAATGGTTTTGGTAAAGCCTGCGAAGTTCAAAGAATGAAACTAGATATTTATTGCACCTTTTTTACAGACAATGCTCGTTTTGTAGGAGCTGAAAAGTCTGTGACAAAAATCGTTCTATTTTGATGGTGAAGAAGGATCAGGCTGATTGGCTTGTATTTGCCTGATGATGGGGAAAGAATAGTTCCAATAAATAAGGCATGAGGTAACACTAGTGACTCATCTATACAGTACGAGTGTCGTAGGTGGTAGAACAATATTCGTAGCGCCACGTTATGCCTCTAGATTTAGACTGCGACCTCGTAAGCTAGACAAGCTGACAGCAAATGCATTATGGTCTCAGCTGTCCCACAATACGCTATGCATCTAGTCTTAGGGACCTCTATATCCATCACTCGACTACCGTAGACGAGGCCATTACGAATCCTTTGTTTTCTGTCTTCAGCTCACCAGGAAAGCAAAGCAAAGCAAGAGAAGGAAAGCCGAGGTCCTCGATATCCTTGAAGAAGACCCCAAAAATTGACGTATCCTTATGTAACTGCAAAGGTACTTCTATCTCCGCAGCTTTGACGTGAGCTTTTTGCTGAACTGGTTCCACCTCGGAGATGGAGTTTGGGTCTACGTACAGGGGTCCAAAACTCGCCCGCATCCATATCAAAAGAAGAAGACAACTTCAGAGGTTCCATCCAGTACCATTTCTTATGAAGATGCATCATTTTGCGAGTTGTAGTAGCTTCCTCCGAGTCCATTTCACCACCCAAAGGAGTAGACTAGAATCGCAACAGCAATCATATTAGTAGCATCAACTTTGTTCTTTCTCCACAGTTCTGATGACCAGATTTGTCGTAATTTGTGCCTACCGCGGAGAGAATTTTTAACTGTTATCTCCTCTTGGTAGAGGCGTTGTTCCACTCCTAGATATGCCTCTACAGCATCAAGATGATATAGGGAGCTTCTGTCTACGTGCTGAACATTCTCTCTGTATACCTCGCATCATCCTCTTGGCATGAACCGTGGCAAATTTGTCTCTTCCACTATCCTCAAGGACTGATGTACATTCTTTCCTCCCGAGGCATACACTTTGAGGTCATCCGTGGTCACAGATAGGGGACTTTATGCCTCCGAATGCTGGGAGTGTCGCAATTTTATCCGCGAGTTTTCCGTAGTGAAACGGACAATGGAAATAGGGAGGCACAGAAGATAACAGGGATGGAGGAGTCTTCCTGATCCTGAAACACATCCCTTCCAAAGATAACCTGACCTGTTTGGACTCTGACTTGACCAGATCTTATCTCTCGATGATATCTGTCGATGTATCACGCAGTATTATTATTATCATCATTATCAACTTCAAAATGTTCTCAACGGCATATTTAGTATAAGTCACATGAACCCCAACAATTTGGATGGAATTTGAAACACCCCATATACTCCATGGCATCTTTCATTATTAACATACTCTATAGAGAGCGCACAACAGTTTGACAAAAATGCCAAGGGCTGGAATTCACAAAGAATCAATCTCTTTTCGTTTTTAAAAATGTTCCCAAAGTTAGGTTTAATTTCGTTAGTTGAGAATTTTTGCTGTGACCAAAATAATAAAGTTTTCGGATGGAACGAAGTTTAAAACTCGAATAACATCAGTGATTTCGTTAGCCTGAAGCCAAGGTCTATCACTTTGTTACAATAACATTTCATATCACGGAAAAAAACGTTATGCGAAAAGTTTATGAGATTTTTTTGTTAATATCATGATTCAGCCCACGTACTAAATGTCAAAATAAGTTACAAGTCCACCCAATTAACCTTGTTACGATTGAGATATAATATTTATTATGGTGAAGGTCAGCATCTGAATTGAATAATAAATAATACAGTTTGCCACTGATGTGGAAAAAATCGGAAATCGAGTCGATCTAATTAACTATGTGCGTTTTATTCTTGGTTTTTCAGCAATTGTGAACACAAATGGAAGTTTTACGATCAATACCATTCATTTCGCAATTGAAATGAAGGTTGCGATTTAAATAATGCAGTACTTCAGCAATTAGAAGCATTTGGAAAATATGGGAAATTTAATTGAAGATATTGATAGAAAGATTGTGCTTTTAGTCTAAAATTTTATACATTTTGTTGATAAATGTGTAAAAAATATATTAAAATAATATGTACTAAAAAAATAAATATATTGATAATAATAAAAGTATACAATAAAACAGAAACATGAAATGAAAGAGAACACTTTTTGAAATATACTAATATAAAACGTATTCTGCATACAGGGTGTTAGGTAAACATGAGGCAAAAATTCGAGGGGTTACGCCTTGACCTATTCTATAAGAATATTTGGTTCTATGACAATCTTTGTAAAACTCCGTTGTTTCGAAGATACAGGGCGAACAAAATTGACGACATAAACAAAATTTTACCATCAAAAAGTACATGTAAAGTTGCCTGATCTACAAAAAATGTTCGAAATAACTTCCTCCAGCCCGGATACAAGCATTAAATCTTCTCGTCATGGACTACCGAACTCTTTAAAACACACTAGGGACGTTTTTTATTGAGTAACACCCAGCAATCATCCGATTTCGCAAATCATTCAAATTTGCCGATGGAGTAGCGTAAAATAATGAATTCAGATTTCCCCAGAAGAAATAATCCAGGGGGGTTAAATCCGAGGATCGAGAAGGCCATGCGTGTGATCCAGCGATCTCCGTGTTGCTGTTAAAAAATCTAATTTTCTGTACATTATATTATTTCCACATGACCTACATTTATTTACATTAACGATTTCAATAAATATCGAATATGGTTGTAGGAAATTTTGTTCGCCCTGTATTTTGAAAACAAAGGGGTTTTTCAAGAGTAGGTCAAGGGATGTCCTCTTGTATAGAATCGTTTATAGAAAGACTAGAAATGAAATGCAAAATACTCTTCCAAACTGTAAAAACACTACTCTTTCGAAAGATTTTTCACTGATTTTCTGAATTGCTTTTTTTCATTGGTTGTTGTTATTTGTTTTGAAATATTATTGTATATTTCTTTTTCTACTTCTATAGATTACAGAATGTCTGGTATAACATGATAATAAAATACATTTTCATTTGAAATGACATAAAGTATATGATAGGTTCAAATCCACAGTTGATAGTTTTCATTCATAACTTCAAATATCAGAATATTGCAGTGTAACGTCACGGTATATATAAATATAAATTATCATAGTCTATGTTCATAATAAATGCATTATTCACATGAACGTTCAACCAACAGCTTATGCCACCATTAAGAGGGTGCCTCCGCCAAATATGACAATAGATGGCGTGACAAGCGTTTGGGCGCATCCGCCAAATATGGCAATAGATGGCAGGGCATGTGTTTTGGGGTAAATGCTAGGTGTAAAAACTACTGCAATGGATTGGATCGCAAGTCTGCTCTGATTCTATTAAGACATACAATTTTCTTGAACTACTGTCCCTATTTGCTAATTTAATGTTCCACAAGAGATTAATTTGTGAGGTTTCATTGTTTTATCTTTTACTGAGTTGTTGACACTTCTGAAGGAAATAAATATTAGGCTTATTGTGTTTCAGTACCTAATTCCTAATTCCAGAAACGCCTGAAATCATGGCTTTCATTTCCGGAAAAACCTAATTTTGCTTCATAAATGCTCATGTCTGCTGGCATTGTGCTAGTATAGTCTGAATAGTTTAGATATTGATGGACAGATAGCGCACTTTGAGTTGTCGAATAGAATACTGAGAACATTACCGATTTGAAAGTTACAGTGAAATCTTTCGCTATCGAAGTGCCAATACAATTCTTACTAATGAGATTTTCAACACATGAATGTATTATCGAATAAATAAAAATTGAGAATATTATCAAATTGGCAAATGATCGATGTTTTGTAAGGCATCTATTTCGAAATAGTGCCGGGTTGAGACTTTGCTTTGAATTAGCTGGGTCTCGTCCTTGGTTTCTTTTTATCCCAGTCTCTCCTTCGAAAACTATGTTCCAACTTCTCTTTGATCGATTTGAATTTAAAATACTTTCCAATGGTTGCATTTTTGACTTGTCGTAGTAATGGAATGGCTTTCTTTGAATGCCCCAATGTTTAGTGAACACTTATTCAAAACTTGGATCACATCTTTTCATGATCTGGTTTTTGCAAATAAATTGTTTTATATCGCAATAGGCTTTCCTTCTCGGTACGAGTATTTGAATTTTTCTGAATGTTGAGATATATTTCTTTCAATTTGTATTGTATCTGTCCTTATTTGAATTTTTGTCACCTTCAGCTTGAACAATTATTTATGATGAAATATATTCGTTACCAATTGAATTTTTTTAATAATGATGATTCCATTAGAACATGACAGAAATTATAAAAACGTTATAAAAGTGAATGATTTATATCTGTACTCATTCTGAATCTTGTTACATAAATCAATAGTGTTACACGTCCTTTCCCGAATTTCCAAAGGAAAGTCTTTTGAAAGAGGATTGATTTATTATTAAATGGTCGGATTCTGAACTCCCTAAATCGGAAGAATTGACGTGTCCACCCGAAATGCAAGTTAAAGTCTAGTGCTCTTTGGTTTCTCATTTCACACTGTAGGCAAATAAATCTGCTGAAAGCAAGTCGCAACTGGAAAAATGGACTTGAGTAGTGTGAGAGAAATAAGGGCTGAAAATTTGCCGGATTCAATATGAGTTGTGTTCTTTCCTGGCAAATTTTCTAAATCAATATACCGCTTTGTTAAAACAAATGATTCAACCAAATATTCAGTCTGATTTGAATAATGATTATAATATATTGAATCCTTTTGGATCATATATTGTGTATATCATCAATATTTGATGGTAAAAAGATAAAAATATATTAAATAAAAATTAAATATATTCAAAGATATGAAATATAAAACATAACATGAGTTTATGGACAAAACACATTAAAAATAGAAACAGCAATTCAGGCTCATTGGTCTAAGGGAAAATATAAAACTACCAACTCAGGTTTGGAAATTCGGAAACACTATAAAAACTTATTACTTTTGGTTTTCTTCAGAATTTTATTATATTTTAGCATTTTAGCGTTCCTAATTTTTCAGGAAAGCGGTTGAAAAATTCCATACTTGTATATGAAGGACTGTTTTGAAATGATGCTGTGTTGTGGATCGTCAATCCCATTCAATTTTCATTTCTAGTGGATTAACGATGGTTATTGGATACTTTATTGTGTTCAAATATTCTTCACGAATATCAGTATACATTTCAATGTACAGTGCGGCTTTTGATAGTCCCCCACCTGTTAACTTTTGAACGGTTTGACGTACAAACATAAGAAAAAATTGTTTGGAGGGTTTCCCCGATATTACTTTTTGAATTTAAACACATTGTGACTGCTCGATAGATGTCGCGGGGGGCACATTAACTAAAAAAAATTAAATGGCATAGTGGTCATGTGTCACATCGTTGAAAATATAATTCAATTCTCTTTTCAACCATCTGAAACTTTTTTGAATTCCACTCTATTCAAAAAAAATTCTGTCCCGTTATTTTACATCAAACCATTTAAAAGTTATCGTGGTCAGGTAAGAAAAGGGATTCAGACCGCCAGATCCGCACTTATTCTGACATTTGTTCAAATGCATATTGTAAAAAAATGTATTAACAAAAATCTAAAAATTTTGGATGGTTGAAAAGAGAAATAAATTATCTTTTCAACGATGTCACTCATAACCATGCCATTTGAACATTTTTAGTTGATGTGACCCCCCAATTATCAAGCAATCACAATGTGTTTTATGTCAAAATGTACTATGGGTTCAAAAGTTAACAGGGGAGGGACTATTAAAAGCCGCACTGTATATACAAGGTAAAGGTGGTATTCTATAGTCTGAAATGACTTCCACATGAATCTCTTTCAGATCGAAGATCAGTATAATCACTATCTTTGTGAAATAAACAATAGGTTCAACGTGCTAGATAGAGCGGCCCCATATATTACTATTCAAAAAAAATATGTGGATATAAGATGACCTAATAAACATTTATTAGCTGAGCTTCGCTTAAAATATCTTTTAGCTGTAGTATGGCACAGTAATATTTTTCAACCTTTTTACTGATTTCATCGATATTCGTTTTCCAGATCATGTTACTGTCCACATAACTACCAAGGAACTTATCGTTCTTTACGTTTAGACTTTCTATGTTAACTCTATTGAAAAATTGCATGCATACCGTTTATTCTGCGTTCACATCGAGAGAATTACGCGAACACCAATTTGTAAATTCTACTGATACTTGATTCATTCCTTTCTGGACTATCAGCTTTTACTGCAAGAGTTGTTTCTTCCGCGTTCAAAACAAAACAATCAGCATTTATATGGGCAGAAAGACCGTTTATGTGAAGAAGAAATATCAGCGGTCCCAAAATAGATCCATGAGGAAAACCTGGATCCATATCATACTAGACAGATAGGTCCTCATCAATTTCCACACCAGATTTCACGTATGATACTATTCAAGACGAGCAATTTTCTAGAAATCTAATTGAATATAAGTTTCTTTCGATAATCCTAGAGTCAATGACATCAAAGGCTTTTGATAGGTAGAGGAATGGTGCTTCGACAAACTTTTTCTTATCTAATGCATTATATATGATCTAGAAAAGATTGTATAATGCACCATCAATTGACCTATCTGGACAAAAACCATTTCGGTACTTGGATAGTACTTGTTTACTTTAGAAATCAATAAGTTGTGATTTTCGAAGTATTCAGTGTCTAATATGAAATGTTGCGTAAAACTAGTATGTTCTTAGGATGTCTTTTTGTAGAATTCATTATTATATTTCGTTTAGAAGATACTAACTACTAAGTTACACACCAAAATAATCAAAATACGGCAGACCACAATGCAATTAAATCATGCAATAAGCGTGCAATAACGTGTACCTACCCTATACCAAGTAGCCACCTATGCGTACGTGTGAAAAGCACCACCACCACAACAAAAAAAAACAAAAAGTTAATACGATCAAAAATCACTGAAAAATCAAAAATTAGTTCAAATGCACTAAGCCTACTCAAACGAATGGTGTAATCATATTTCAGTCAAGTGAATCGTCAGATGGTGACCAGAAAATACAAATTCCAAAAATCAGGCATTTGGAAGTTTTCGAAAACACTTCTATCCAAGTTCATGGTCTGGGTGAGAATATACAGGGTGAGTCAGAATAAGACCAACAAAATTCGAACACAGATTCCTCACCTCATTTCGAGGTGAAAAGTTTCTATCAATGTATATATACAGTGTGTCCCAGCTAAAACTTGTCACCCCCCTAATATCCGAACTCATGAAAAAAATTGAAAATCGCTCAGACCCGTCGATTTTTATTTCAAGGGGGAACACTTTCACCAAATACACCATCATTGTGTTGTCAACCCCCTCAACCCCAGCAACCCCTACTTCAGAATTTTCAATGGGACTACTATACTTGTGATACATCATTTTGAAGGGAATTCAATCCCAAATACATCGGTGTACTGAAATTGAGGATCGATCAAGTGTTGTTGAAGTTTTCATGAAAACTAAGTTTTATCCAGATATTTTAATTTTTCATCACCTCAAATGTTATCGTCGTAAGAAAGGTTCACTGTGGGTACGCCACTGTATTGAAAAATAATATGCTGTCAGAAATAATAGTTTCGAAGGTGAGACAGACGTTTTTATGAAAAAAAAAATTGCCCTCATGTGTTTTTGTATACGCATATCTTTGTTTACGCCTTGGTAATTGATGTATTCGAGTCACTGCATTCAACAATTTGAAAACATTCGAAAATGGTTTATACTGTACAAGAGAGAATATCCATTGTAGCTGCGTATTTTGAAAATGGACGATGTGCTAGAGCTACGGCTCGAAGTTTCAATGAAAGTCATCCAGAAAACACCACATCATATCAGTACGTGCTTCAATTGATGAATAAGTTCTTGGAGTAGGGATCAGTGCTGAATAAAAAACATGAACGAGAGAAGCCTATGAGAAATGAAGGGGTCGCTGTTGCAGTTGTAGGACATGCAGTGATGGACAACATTCAATCGTTAAGACAACTTGAGACTATTTCTGGAGTTTCGAAAAGCAGCGTACATCGAATTCTGAAAGACGCAAAATTCCAAACTTATAAAATGCAGAATGTATAAGAATTGAATGAAGATGATCCTGACAGACGTACAGAGTTTTGTGAAATCATGAGTCAATTATTGATTGGTGATAATAATTACCTCTACAATGTGTGCTTTTCTGACGAATCTTCTTTTTATTTAAATGGACATGTGAACAGGCACAACTGCAGACACTGGAGTGACGTAAATCCCCATTGGTACAGGGAAACTCATTCACAAACTCCCCAGAAATTGAATGTTTGGGCTGGTATTCTGGGAGACCATATTGTAGGTCCATATTTTATTGATGGTAACCTCAACGGACAAACGTATCTTGAACTTCTTGATACAACTGTGAACCCCAGAATCACTCAGTTACTTGAAGACGATGATAGGTTACTTGACGGTCAGCTCACCTTTCAACAAGATGGAGCTCCTCCACATTTTGTTGCACCTGTACGTCAATTTTTAGATGACAATTTCACAGGGCGATGGATTGGAAGGCGAGGACCAATAGAATGGCCGGCTAGATCTCCTGATTTATCACCATTAGACTTCTTTTTATGGGGTCATTTGAAATCCAAAGTTTATATTACCCAGCCAACTTCTCTTGATGATCTACGTAGGAGAATTGTTGTGGAGTGTCGTGCAGTGACTCCAGAAATGTTGAGCAATGTGCGAAGAAATTTCGAAGATCGCTTATACTTCTGTATGGAACTGAATGGTTCACATTTTGAACCTTTTATACGATGATAACATGTTAGGTGATAAAGAATAAAAATATCTGGAAAAAATTAGTTTTCATGAAAACTACACTTGATCGATCCTCAATTTCAGTACACCGATGTATTTGGGATTAAATTCCCTTCAAAATGATGTATCACAAGTATAGTAGTCCCATTGAAAATTCTGAGGTAGGGGGTGCTGGGGTTGAGGGGGTTGACAACACAATGATGGTGTATTGGTAAAAGTGTTCCCCCTTGAAATACAAATCGACGGGTCTGAGCGATTTTCCATTTTTTTCATGAGTTCGGATATTAGGGGGGTGACAAGTTTTAGCTGGGACACACTGTATATATCCTGAAATGCATTCCTTCTGAAATACAGGTTGTCGAAAGTCCGAACAAAATTCACACTTAAAATAATCGTTTAACAATATCTTCCTATTTTCAAATGTTCAGTTGATATAGTTTCAGAGCTTTCTACACAGGAGAAGAATATATTTTTGTTGTTTTATTAGTTCAAGTTATCGAAGAAAATATTTTGCATAAATTGAAAAAACCTTCAAAATATCTAAAAAATGAAATATGTATGTATGTATGTATGTATGGGAGAAAAAAGTTTTCGAGCATTTTTCATTACTAAAGAACTTCCGATGAGACCTCTGAGCTTTATTCTCAATTTCAAAAATGTCTTACAATCCTATAAAATTATCCTTCTTGTGTGAACCTATAGAGATTAATTGAATACTGGAAAATAAGTGCTTTAATCTTTTGACAGAAAGTTGCAGTTTCATTCGTAAGTGATTTAGATCTTGTTCTCCATATGCTCAATTCACTTCGTCAAAAATTTGTTGTTAGTACACTTCCAGGAATATATAAAAAGCGAGCATACAATGCATTGCTGTTTCCTTCTTTGTATAATACTTCAAAAGAGTCACACATGTGTATTTCAGATAATATTTGCCGCTGGACATCACAGGATGAAATGAGAACCATTAAAGTCTTCTTTTTGTAAACAAAAACAAAGAAGAGACCCTAGGAATGAAGTATTCCGTTCCATGAACGAAGACCACATAAATAAAGTAAACAAGTCTATTCTGGAAATCTTACAAATAACAAGGCCATAATGTTGGATGAACTATATCAATAATTACTCAACAAATGTGTGTCAGTATTTTCACAAAGAGGGTGTTTGAGATGCTACAGACGTTGAAGTTTCCCTTGATTTCTTTCAACGCCGCTGGAAAAAAACTTAATAAAATAAAAGTTGGGGTAAAAAGCCGATGAGTTCCAAAAGAAAAAACAAATATGTCGTTATTGAAGGCAACCGTACTTCTTTAAGAAAGGCATTCTCGGTATCCTCTAAAAGTGAATGTCTGAGCAGGAATTATTGGAGATTATTTGATATAGAACTTGATTATTGATGGCAGCCCAAATAGAGAAATTATTCTAAGGATGTTCGAAACTACGGAATGCAGCTGGAAATTCGAATCAACCAGATAGCGACCGGGTCTTTAATTAAGATCAGCATCGTTATCAACATGACGATGCTCAACCGCACAATCACTGTAAACATTTTTACAACTATTGGATTGGAAAGACAGAACCCATCAGATCAAGGGTCTCAGTAGTTGACTCTCTTTGATTATTTCCTATGGAGTCACGTGAATTCCGCAGTTCATAGAGAAATGAATGAACTATCGTTCTTGATGAATATTTTGAGACTAGAAGCCAAGGAGAATACTTTCTGTGATGATAAGCTTTGCCAATTGTTGGAAGAACGAGCTTGAGGAAAAGCTGTTGGACAAGTAACCAAAATTACTGCAAATGAGGGTGAGGATTGAACTAATCGAGTCAATCTCGATGAATCTGCTGATGATGGATCCACTAATGATATTTCATAAGAACGACGTTGATAAGGTTGCTCCCAACAAACAGTTAATGTGAAACAGGAATAGTATTGATAAAAAACATCAGACTTATAGATAGATAGTAATCAGGCCATAAGATACCAAAACTTTTTGGTTATTGAATGTTTCAACAAGGGAATCGCAAAAAACGTTCCTTCTCTTTCCAAAAATTCATTTCATCAATGTAATTTTGTACGTGTGTTAAGCTGGCACAGTCGTTTCGGTACATTAAAAAAATAGTTGTGCAGTATTTTATTTCTAATCAATAACTTTTAACACAACACCCATTTTCATAACTCAACTGAAAACCTGTGGAGTTCAAAGAGTAAGTGTTGATATTTAGTGTATTTGGTATGTCGTCTATACCGCACAAGCATTGTAGGTGACAAGCTTAAGAGGCTGACAACAAATGCATTAGGGTGTTAGGAGCTCCACGACACCCTCTACAATTAGTGTTTGGGGCCTGTATACCCATCACTCGAGTACGGTAGACAAGAAAGTTGAAGGCACGATTCTGGCAGGCTATTATAAATCACTTGGTCTCTGACTTCAGCCCACTTAAGATAGAAATTTTGGGTAAACCGAGTTCTGCCATGTTTATGAAGAAGACCCAATGCATTGATTTATCCTTATGTAGGAATAATTCTCCGCAGCTTTGACGTGATCTTTTTGCTGAATGGGTTTCAGCTCGGTGACCGAGTTTGGTTAACCTCGTTCAGTGTCAAAAACGAAACAAAGTTGATCATCTGCACGGACTGCTGCCTTAAAAAGGAATGCTCCGATCTCTGCTTTTCCATGATCGTAGACTAAACAGAGAATGGGATCTGAACACATGATGACTCAACATACTCCATTCAGTATCATTGTGTTACTGAAATAAAGATTTTGGATGCAAGTCCCTATGGAGATGAACGATTTTGTGAGTTTTTACGTCAATTTGTCGCTGCTCCTCCTGAGTCAATTTCATCATTCCAAGCATGTTAGTTGAAGCAATTCCTCTTCTCTTCTCCAACCTTCTCCGTATTTCTTGCATCGTCCAGTTTTGAGATTAACCATGGCACATTTTTTGATCCTGAACACCATTCCGATAGCATGAGTGTACTCTTCCACCACTCTTAAGGACTGAAGAATATTTTTTCTCTAGAGCCATAAAGTTTGGGGTAATCTGTGTGAAACATAGGTGATCTTTATTCTTCGGATGCTGTGGGTGCCGCAGTTGCATCCGCGAGTTTTCCTAGAAAGATGCTGAGGAAGTATCCTTGAAATATGCCCTTTCTACAAAAACCTGCTCTATTTTGGACTCTGACTTGACCGGATCTTATTATGAATCGAGTCCCTTCAGAGCGGTATCAGTTGTCCAAGCACTATTTGATCGCATACTGCAAGGCATCTGATGCTCATGAGGTGATCAATCCAGTCGATCGAAAGATTGAGATTTTATTAAACGGAGCCCTGCGAGATACATCTACCGATGATCAAGTTACCCTTGCAGCCAGCGACCTCCTTCTCTAACCATATTTGCTCATATATCCGTCCATACACTAGGTCAACTGCGGACAGTAGATAGATGAATAGAGTGTGGTTTGTGGGCAGAAAGAAACATATGCATGTAGGCTTCTCATTCAGTCCCGTTATACACCCACCGCTCCTGGGAACTGGTTAAATTTTGAAGGTAGTTTATTTCACGAGCAAATGAAGCCAGCCTTCTAATCGATACCCTTCTCATACTCTTCGGGTTTAGAACGAGTGAGTATGTGGGTGACTGACTCCTTATCCTCCAAGCACCTCTGCATTCAGTATCATCCGTGATAACTATAACGTTGAGGTGCTTGTTAAGATGACAGTGACCCGTAAGGAGCCTTACAACTATTCTGATTTCCTTCCTTCTCATTGAAAGCCTAGTAGAAGGGCCTTCGATGTGGCGTTTCGATTATATCATGGCTGGGACCTCTTTCCGGATTTTCTTCATGGTTGAGACGCTCCATAATCTAGAAACTCCTAGGATAGGTTCTGGTCCAATCGTTGAGCTTTTCGCAGATTATTGGCCTGTGCGTTTCCGGGCACTCCGGCATGACCGGGGACATCATTGGCAGTGGAGGATAGATAGCCTTTGCAGATTGTCAATGCACTCGACACCAGCAGCGAACTAACCCTGTATGAGGAGGGCCTTGATCGCCACTTGACTGTCGGTACATATCGTGATTTGCTGGCCGTGGTAGCCTCTGCCGATATTTTCTCTTGCAAATGCGAGTACAGCATAAATTTCCCAGGGCGTAAGAAAGTCCCGCCCTAGAAAATTGCCCGTATAGCCCAGCACCGACTGATTCACCCATCTTGGAGTCTTCTTTGTGCCAGATTATTCCAGTGGTGAGGATCATGCGGTACTCAATCTGCTCCTAGTCGTCCCTTTTGGAAATGACAGACTGCGGCCTTTTGCTGAATCGTATGGTAGGTTAAGAAATGTCACTCGGTATCTCTAGGAGGGGACAACCCTCTACCGTTTGATTCCATAATCGAGAATGTCTACACATCATCTAGCTCCGCCACTGTTTGGAGCTTCTCAGGCAGGCAATGGCTTTGCGTGCTTCATACCCAATGAATAGGTACTGCGCACAGTATTCGCATGTATAAGATACGGGTAAAAATCCTATAACTCGTATTCAAGCTTATCAGTCTGTAGTTCTTTGGATTAGACAAATCACCGATTTCGCGGTTCGCCCCTCGACATATCAATCCGGAATCTATTGCTCCCTATCTAGCCATGAGTTGAAAACTAATTTTAGACGGTGGTGCTCAGGCTGACAAAGCCTCCTGCAAAGAGCTTCGAACTGCACCAGGATTGCAGTGCCTACGTTAAGTGGTTGCGGAGAGTCATATGTGTTCGTTCGGAATGTTTTCACCAGATCAGCCGCCGGAAGGTCTAAGTATCCACAAAACGTAGAAGTTCTTGGAATAAGCAAGAAGGTTTATCGCAGAACGTTTTCCGCGATGCTTTTCGCCCGCATTACTAGTAACACAGCAGTTTGGTGGTTAATCAGCACGCCTTGATTAAGGGTGAGGTGAGCTCGTCCTGATTCTTTGTCAATTCGCCACACTGCGGGCGTGAATGGCCTATTGGCCGCCAGGCAGTATGCCACGCCTGAAAAGAGACGCGTGTTGTTTTACCGTCTTGCTTACTTTTTTTGAATGCGTTGCTCATGCTACCCAATCAGATGGGTGGTATTCCTTCTCTCTGTTTGAGACCATACACGGCAGAGGTAATTTGCCAGATGTCAGCCTCTTCTGAAAGGACATCCTGAATCTCCGCATCTACCCGTGCCAGTTGCTGTGGCACTAGGGGCTTGGTGTTTTGAAGCGCCCTGCGCTGGTATGATGCCAGGCTCCTCTATAACCAGACTGACACGTGGCATGTCTGCCACTTTCTCAACCGGCTGAGGAGGAGCTCTGACACAGCGTCAACCCCACAGATTAGATACTGAGTCCCCAAGATTGGTTTGATATCAATGTTCTCTGAAACAATTCAGTTCAGTAGATTCAAGAATACCAAATTCGTCAGCTGTGATAACCATACAAGCTTGAAAATAGAACAGGAACTCCTATACTATCATTTCTGATTCCACCTGTGTCTCTAGTCTTGCCTGACTCCATTATGACACCATAATGTTGCCATATGAATTCTCCACTGTGAGGAATAAACACGTTGAGGCGTCAGTATCAATAAGATAAGAAAACAAAACCGGCGATCCAATAAATCGTTTTAACTAGGCGAAGGAATGTCAAAACAAACAGTTTACAAAAGATAAGCATTAGACGGAATTTGTTGAGTCAATTTGATGTGTCAATATTTGCCAAGCGACAATACATAATGTCTTTATTGTGTAATGTTACCTATAATAGCAGATTTATATCAAACAATGAAAATCTATTTTTTTTTTTTGCATGAATAGCTTTTCTTAAAACTATTTGTATAAGTTTTCGTGATGGTCACAAATAATCACAATTCGTGAGATGTCAACATGGTTGAGTAGGTATATACAATGATTTTAACCAATTTGAATAATAATAATAGTAGAAATTGCCTGAACGCATTTTTATCAAATTAATCGATTTTTTTTTTCGAACGGTATCTACCAGGGACAGGATTGCCAGTGCTTCGATGGTATTCTGGATTGGAAATTGCTAGTGCTCTTGGTTTTAGATTTTAAATGATGCAAGGTATTCTAACAAGCACCTCTATTCGAACCACTTCTGAGCTCTGAAATAGTGACAATAGTGACCAAATTTCGAAAATAGTGAGAAAAGTGACACGATTTTAATATAGTGACCAATAGTGACAATAGTGACTCACTGGCAACCTTGACAAAGGGCCATCTTACTATTCGATGGATAATTTCAATTATCTATTCCAAGAGGAGAATTGAATTACCGACGTGATATTGAAAATCAATTATGAAACCATTTCCCTCGTTTTCAACGTAAGTGCTACTGAACTATTTGTTTTTTTAACTTATTTCGATTCCAAAAATTGCAGAAAATCTCAAGAGAATGAGATTGAAGAGTATAGTTAAGAAATGTTAGCAAAACAATGATGAGTTATAATGGTCGGGGCGTAGCGCAAGTGGTATGGCGTTGGGGTTCGGGGCTAAAGTTTCCGGATTCGTAGCGCAGTCGGAACTGGGATTTTTTCAATATAATATCACCGATTGAATCGTTAAAATCTCATGGCTTGACTGGGGTGAGTCCTGCACAATTCACTGTTGGGTACAATTTAACAGTGCTGCTCCTGAAGTGGCGTATGGAGTTAGTACCACAGCCTACACAGAACACATAGTGGCTAATGATCTCAGCAATCGATGTCACTATTAACACCTAAAGAAAAAATGAGAGAAATGAAAATAATAATGATAAATGTGCATTTGCTCATATGCCTTGCGTTGCCCGATCAAATAGTGAGATACCTTGGACAGCAACTCTAGAGCACTCTTTTTTCTGCATATTTAGTTTGCCACAACTGCGGCATCCCCCGTAACCGGAGGCATAAGGTCACCCATCTGTTTCACATGGATGACCTATAACTATACGCCTCGGACTAATATGGGATCTTAATCGGTTCAAGTGTGGTGGAAGAATACACGCATGCCATCGGTTTATTCCAAAAGGACGATGCGGGGAATACGGAGACGATATCCAGCTTGTAGACAAGAGCTATTTCATAAAAAGCAATGAAACTTCTACTTGGAGACATAAAAGTGAATTCAAAGTGAAAATTCAAAGTCAAAGAGTGTTTTTTTGAAGAAGATATAAAATCTTATGGATCTAGCTTAATCAAATACTGAATCACATAAACTGATTACAGTACGGTTTGTCACAAAACACAAAAGATTTAGACACATTTAAATAGTGAGCTATGAGGTTGTCCATGGTATTCATTGAAGTTAAGTGTAGTAAACTTTTTGAAGAAGATGTTTTTACACTTCTTCAATAAGTTTATGTTCCCCGGGATAGGAAGCCTGACGTTATATGTTAGATGCATTGCATAGGTAGATTGGAATATGATATTCTCGATGTATTTTTTGCGAATCAAACATAGTATAGAATTCCTTGTATTTTGAAGAGGTCTACAGGAATGTCTGACTCCAGCTTTTCAAATATATCTGAAATTCCTCTTTTGAAGTGTAATGATAGGGTTAGTAGAGTTCTGGGGTCCTGCGCCGCAGTAACATATCCCATAACGTCAGTGGTATTCACAAAGTACAAAATAGGCATTTCTAGCTGTACTGGAATCTAGAGAATTAGAGATGGAATTGGAGATGGTAGAGATGGTATTTTTTGCACATTCATTGATTTGATTATCAAATTTCCAGGTTGTTATCAATATGTAGACCTGAAAATGTGTTCACTTGTTTGTAGTGATGTTAGTTTTTGAGATATTAAAGGTTGATATGTTTGCATCAAACCATTTTTAACATCTTTAAGTTCAATTTCAATATTGTTCTGTACTGCATTCAGGTTTGTGTTATGTCAAAGAATGGACGTGTCGTGTCTTCTGCAAATATATCAAAATTTCCACCAATGGATATATTAGTCGAATTGTTAACATACAGTAAAAATAGCAATGAGCCGAGAACAGACCATGTGGCACTTCACATGTGATATCCATTTCATTAGATGTTATGACATTAAAGGTAACCTTTTTGCACTACGTACGATTTAATCCACAGTAAGATATTTCTTCTAAAAACATATAATTCAAGTTTTTGCAACAGTATTTCATAATTGACGCAGTCGAATGCCTTCGACAGATCACAAAACATTGCTGCAGCAAATTTTCCATTATTCATCTGAAGATAGGGGTCATCAAGTGGCCCTACACCCAAACTGTTATGAGGATTATTATTTTTTCCAGAAAGTTCAGAACTACTGTTTTTTTCATAAGTTTCCAATGATTTTTGCTGAAGTGGAAAGAAGAGAAAAAGGTCGAAAAATTTGCTGGAATTCGAGGATCACCTCCTTTGAATAACGTTATTATAGCTGCTATAGAAATATCAGACATGATGGAAAAATACCTTTTAATATAGGGTGCCTCAGCGGTCTGATACACAGGCCGTTCGAAACTTCAGCATAGCGATGGTCGGTTCGAGCCCGATGTAGATACAAGAGAATTTTCTCAACTACTTTATATCGGATCGATAGGAGACCGCATCCCTTGTTGAATAGCAAGTGTATTGTGAGTTGTCTAGATGCCAATGTCGGCTAGTGCTAACTTAGAGTGCACACCGACTACCCGAGGTGGTGCTGTATAGGTTTTACGGGTTTTCCTACAGCTGACAAGTGAATACGCCACCAAAAATCAATAAGTCGCCCTGGAGCGCCACGGCAAGTAATAATCTAACCGCACAGGCTATGCCTTTGGGTACACTCAACGAGTGTTTATGAGGGAGTATTATTATTATTATAGTTTCTGCCAAAGTATTCAAAACATAATCAGGTTATTGGGAAAATATTTTCAATGAAATATCATCCCATCCTGAAGAATTCTCGTAATTTTTTTTGGAAGACAATAAAACATTAGGTAACGAAGGCATAGAAATTGTAAATTTTCATAAAATCAAATAACGAATGCTTAGTAACTAAATAGTTATTTGGCATAATTGAAACAAAATGTAGGCAGAGAATAGAGATATATTTCAAAGTAGTTATCGTAAAAATTATTTATGAATGGCATTTATTCTTATTTGTTTATTGATCCCAATGAATATATTTCATTTATCAAATTAATCTCAGTGAAAAATTCAATGAAATCATGACAGTGGCAAAAAACGAATATTTTTATGTTACCACTGACAATAAACGCAACTAAAACATATGATTATCTTGCACTGAAAAACCAGTGTTGCAATTTTTGTTAGAGCAAATTCTGCATCAATGTGAGTATATCACGTACCTTCGGCAATGCAGCCAAACACTGCTGTTTGACATCCCAAACGAGTTGGTCCCTAGGAAACTGGAGGCATTTTTGTACGTTGATTTCGGGCACGTGTATCCTCACGAGGAGGTGCCCCTCTTCGGGGCCTCGCTCGTCCTCCTCCTCCATTATCCTCGCTATTTCCTCACATCTGCAAAAAACACACAAATTAAAAATCGAAATCAGTTTATGAAATATTGAATGGAGCGACTCATACTCCACCAAAAACAGTACTTCAAAATTAAATTTAATTTCAGAAATCGCTTCCTATTTGGGTGAATGGAACACTAATCTTAAGTAACTGATTTTGTTTTGAAAATATGCAATTTCTCAATATCAACAATGGTTAAATTGATATGGCGAGTTCCTGAATGGATTACTTATCGTAGAAAAAAACAAAATGTGGCCTAATTATACAGTGCGGTCCAAAGGTATGGAATAAATTCATTTTTAGCGTTATTATGTATTTTATGAAAAAATCCTGAAACAGGTCAATTTTTATTGGCAATTTCACAATTTACAGTATGAAAATATTACCCCCTTCTTGCACCCCCTCTGAATTATGAGCACCCCCTCAAAAATTTTAAATGAGAAGGGGGGTCGTGTGGCATCTTGTTCGAAAGGGATTTTCATTATCTGTTCAGCAATACTAAGTGTTTCATATTTGGTGCAACCATAACTGAGAAATTTTTTTATTAAAATTTAAAAATATTGACACTGTAAATGATGTATCCGTTGAAACAACCTGAAACAGGTCGATTTCTATTCTCAATTTGACAATTTATAGTATGAAAATATCACCCCCTTCTTGCACCCCTTCTGAATTATGAGCACCCCCTCAAAAAATTTGAATGAGAAAGGGGGTTGTGTTGCACCTTTTTCAAAAGGGATTTTCATTCCCTGTTTAGCAATACTGAGAAAATTTATTCTGAATATGTCAAATGTTGATAGACTGAAGGAAATAATGTAACATAATGTTTAGGAAGTATATTTCAATTTGTTTTACAGTTAAATTAAATGTTCAAAATGACCACCATTCACTTCTTGACAATAAGCAAGGCGATCTTGGAATTCTCGTAGAACATTTTGTAGGACCTCAGGGGTTATGTTGTTAATTTCTTCCGATATCCTAGTTTTTAAATCTGCAATATTGTCTGGTCTATTGAAATATACTTTTGATTTTAAATAACCCCATAAAAAGTAATCGAGAGGAGTCAAATCGGGGGATCTAGGCGGCCATTCAATCGGTCCACGTCTGCCAATCCACCTATTGAGAAAAACTTCTGTCAAATAATCTCGAACAATACGTGTGTAATGCGGTGGAGCTCCGTCTTGTTGATACCAAATTGATCTATCTATTCCATTTGGATCATTAACATCGGGAAAAAGTCGTTTTAATGTAGGCACTAAAAAGTTCATCAAAAAACCTAGATAAACCTCACCATTAATTGTGCCTTCAAAAAAATAGGGGCCAATAATTTTGTTTTTAATGATACCAGCCCAAACGTTCACTTTTTTGGGATATTGTGTGTGAGCCTCACACATCCAGTGAGGATTTTCTCTGCTCCAATATCTACAGTTTTGTCTATTAACCGTTCCATTTAAATAAAAAGTAGCTTCATCAGAAAACACAATTTTGTTTATGAACTGCAAATCTGCTTCGATTCTATCCATCATCAGTTCACAGAATTGTTGCCTTCTATCAGGGTCATCCTCATTTAACTCCTGAACCAACTGAACTTTATAGGGATGGTATTTTTCTTTATCTAAAGCTCTCAATATCGATGTTTTACTTACATCATTGTCGGCGGCAAGTTGTCTACTTGTCATATGCGGATTTTCCTCAATCGCTAACAGTACATCTAACTTTTTCTCCTCATCCAATGCAGCATTTCGACCTGGTTTTTGACGAGTTTTTACATGTCCAGTTTCACGGTATTTTGTTTCTATTTTGCTAACTGTAGATTGTGATACGTGTTGACCAGGGTATTTATTATTGAACATTTCACAAACTTCCGTTTGAGTTCGTGTTTTATTACCGCATCCAAGCATAATTAAAATGTCTATTCTTTGAGTTTCGGATAAATGAGCCATAGATGAATCGAATACACACAAAAATATTTTTCAATACACTGACGTCTGCCAGCAACTCACAAATATCAAAATAACAGTAGTCTACTAGATTGACATTATATTATTTATGGGTTTTGTGAATAATTTTTTGGTGTCTTCAACGACTTTTTCCTGTCTTTTTTAGCAAGACAGATAAGAAAGTATAAATTGTCAAATTGAGAATAGAAATCGACCTGTTTCAGGTTTTTCAACGGATACATAATTTACAGTGTCAATATTTTTAAATTTTAATAAAAAAATTTCTCAGTTATGGTTGCACCAAATATGAAACACTTAGTATTGCTGAACAGATAATGAAAATCCCTTTCGAACAAGATGCCACACGACTCCCCTTCTCTTTTAAAATTTTTGAGGGGGTGCTCATAATTCAGAGGGGGTGCAAGAAGGGGGTAATATTTTCATACTGTAAATTGTCAAATTGCCAATAAAAATTGACCTGTTTCAGGATTTTTTCATAAAATACATAATAACGCTAAAAATGAATTTATTCCATACCTTTGGACCGCACTGTATATCCTAAACGTAGTGCCAACTTTCGTCACAAGTTCATCTAGTGTTTTTATTATCAGTCCACTATATTATCTCCCACTACCACTCTTTATTTTGTAAAGATTAACAATCGTACTAGCAAAACATAATCCTCATGAGACCCATGTACGCAATTACTCATTATCATTCATCGTTTGACAGCTCTGAGCTTATTTGCAATCCTCTAGCTCGGCTGAAACAGTCTGATCATTGGGAAATTCACATCAATGATGGCTTGAAAATGAATCCAGTTATATACTCGATTGATATTATTGGCACTGTATCATAAATATCTAATCCATTTGTTATTCAAACGGTTCGCCGTTCAAGTTCAATAATTTATCTCTCACCCAACTGTAAGTAATTGAAATTATTGGAACTATAAATTAAACCGGTGAAGATTAATTGATAGCGTGGCAATCTCTAAGAAACAATGGTTTTATTATTATCAAACCGTTCTAATCCACTTGATTCTATTATCCTTCATTTATTAAAACTGTTTGGTTGATTTCAGGTCACAACAACATCAATCAAATGTTACTGTTCAATTTGCATCGATATACTATAATTATATAGATCGCTGGATTTGCTCTCAACTATATTTTATTATTGGGTATAGGTGGTTGTTTTAATTGTTGTTAACAACTTCATTCACTGGTAATAGTAATTTGGGGAACAAACTATTTAACGCAAAACCCAAAAAATAAGAATAAGAAGATACCGTGAACATGGCAGATGAAAGAATCAGCAGAATACAAATGTTAACATGAACAGTCTCCATACGTGTAATGAGGGAAGAGAGATGTACTTGTTGCAAGGTTAAAAAATAAATACATTAAATAAAAATCCACATTTTGAAACCTTCAATAACCTAGTCAATATATTTATATAGCTTTGTACTTTTAAATTTGTGAATTTTTACCATCAAAGATATTGATTTATTTATTTGGAAATTTTACGTGTACAATTATTGTATCAGTGAGTAAATTAGGTGAATCAATATTACGTGACCTCTACAGGTAGTTTGCAAATATCATCTAGGAAGTTTACGTTTATTGATCGAATAATCCTGAAATTTTCAATAATATATCTATCCCATTCATTACAGCAGGAATTACTTTCTAGCACTATGCAATGTGTATCACCTCTCATAGAAACACCCCCTCAACTTCCGTAAATTAGACATAAAATTATGATGCCCACAATAGATAAAAAAATTAACAGAATTACGTAAAACGGGTATTTTCAAATGAAACATACACTGCACGCCATCAGCATTGCAACCACCGCTATTTTCGAAATTTAGTAGTAGGAGGCAAAATAGGTCGAAAATTTCTTGGAGACATAAACAGAACAACAATTTCAATACTTATTTTATATGTTCCTAAAAAAAATATCGAAATTACGAGGGTGTTTCCATGAAAACTGAGACATTTTTAGTATATTTGAGCAAACCGTATGGTTACGTGCATTGAAGGATTCAAGGATGATCAGGTCAGTTGGATTTTTAGCTTCTAAATGATATTTCAAGAACCCCCGGAAGATTGGCAAAGTGGACCAGTCCCAAAGGAAAAATTATATAAGTTGGTATCGTCCGAGTATCTTTCCTTGAGTTCAGACGAAACTGGATGCTGGTGTTGCACAAGTCGCTCAAAACCAGGAGACAGGTTGCGTTACAGGCCTGGCATGAATAGCAATTTCACTCATTCGGATACATTGTGTGACGAACATAGAGCTCAAATGCTAAAGCAAAAAATGGTTCAGAGTATCATGGTCCTAAAGACTGAATCTAGTCCATGAGAACTTATTTTCAGTTCTGATAAGAGCGTTGCCACTCAAATATTTATTTCAATACTTATCTGATGTGTTGATAAAGAATAGATTTTGTTTTCCTATGAAATCAGCAACGAGTAAAGCCACCGTCAACCATGTCAAACCAGATGTGTTCATGACCATGGAGCCGCTGATTGCTTCATTACTGATATTGATCAGTAGTATGCGTGTGAAAAATTCAATGCTAACTGTCACCATAAGCAAACCCAACTGAACGTGTCAACCGTGTCATGACTGAAACTGATTCTTGGACCCAATAATCACTCACTCCATGGAAAAGGGGGACTTTTTTGGGGTTAATGACACGTCCTCCGGATGTATCTGGATTTCGGAGACATAGGGCTCGACTGGGAAATTCCCGAGAAGATAAAAAATTATAGTGATAATAATAATGATAATAATAATAAGACACTGAACGGACGAACCCAAACTCTGTCACCGAGTTGGAACCCGTTCAGCAGAAAGCCTACGTCAAAGCTGAGGAGAGTGAGAGGCTCCTACAGCTACATAGGGATAAGCCAATGCATGGGGTCTTCTTCAAGAACATTGAAAACCTTGGCTTATGCAGAAACCTGACCTTCGCTTTTCTCAGGTCAAGTGGGCTGAAGTCGGAAATCGAGGGATTCATTATGGCCTGACAGGATGGTGTCTTCAACATCCTCATCTACCGCAGTCGCGTGATGGGTAGACACTAGATGCAGAGCGTGTCGTGGGGCAGCTGAGACCATAATGCATTTGCTGTCAGCTTGTCGAGCTTATGCGGTTTCTGCCTATATCCACAGGCATAACGCGGCCTTACGAGTGTTGTACTACCTTCTACGACACTCGTACGGTGTAGACGAGACACCGGTCTTGCCTTATGATCCGGGGGATATTGAGTCCATTGTGGAGAATGAGTAATGCCGAATATATTGGAACTACTTATTCCCCACCTTCAGGCAAATACAAGCCAATAAGCCTAATGTATTCCTCCTCGAGCATCAAAGTAGGACGATTTTCGTCATTGAGTTTTGAGCTCCTGGCAAAACGAACGTTGTCCGAAAAGAGGAGAAAAAACGGGCTAAATATCACGATCTACTCTTTGAACTCCGCAGGTTTTATTCAAACCATTCTGTCAAGATGCTGGTTCTAATAATAGGGGTCCTTGGTGGAATGATGGATACATTGCTCTTAAACTTAAGAATCTTACCGGCTTGCCGTAATATGACAGGAATCGTAGCCGATCAAATGCAGAAGGCCGTCACCTTTGCTTCACTCCGCCTGCTCAGAGCACATGATTTTTGGACCCAATATTATCGGGGCATCGAAATCAGGGCCTAACTGGAAAATTCCAAATGGAAAAAAAATAAGAGGGTCGCTGGAATCAAGTAGAATCTGCTCAGCAACGGATATATTCCGCTGGACTCCGAAAATATGGCCTGGATCGATAACCACAAGGCATTTGATACAAGAGCTCATCGTGCATTTGTTCATATGCCCTGCGGGCCCGATTCAATAGTGAGATGCATTGTAGAGCTATGACATACTCGCTTCACTACAAGATTTATCAAGTCAAAGTCCAAATAGAACTGGTTATCTTTAGAGGGGACTTGTTTCAGGGAGACTTCTTCAGCCCTTTTCTGTTTTTCAACTCCATATTGGCATTGTCCATTGTACTACTGAAAAGCCACGGATACAACTGTGATAACCCCAGGCATAAAGTCACCCATCCGTTTCACATGGATGACCTCATGCCTAGGGAGAAAAGGATCTGTATCATTCCATTGATAGAAGAGTATACGCATGTAATCGAAATGGAGTTCGGGTTCTACAAAAGTGCCACGGTTCATCTCATAAAAGGACGATGTAAGAAATACGGAGAGGAGCTTATAGACGAAAGCATCCTACATCATCTGGATGCCGGGGAGACGGAGACGTATACTTACCTAGGGGTAGAACAACACAACGTTCAAGAGGTAACCACTGTTACAAACTCTCTCCGTGGCAAATATCAGCATAAATTACGACAAATATGGTCATCAGAATTGTTGGAGAAAAACAAAGCTGCTGCAACTAATATGCTTGCCGTTATGATTCTACTCTACTCCGTTGGAGTAGCTGCGTATAAATCATCGGAAAAACTCGCAAAATGATGCATCTTCATAGGAGGTTGCATCCCAAATAGTAGTTTCCACGATTACACTTCTTCAGACAACGGGAAGGCCATGGACTATTGAATTTGGAGTGTCAACATAACATGGTACTGGATGGAGCCTGTAAAGTCACCAGGAATTTGGATTCCCTTCTCTGCTCAGTCTGCAACTATGAAAATACTGGGATTGAAGCATTTTGTTTGAAGGCAACCTTGGTCGCGTATTCAACACTGAAACACTGAACACTGTCACCAAGTTGGAGCCCGTCCAGAAAATAGCTCACGTCTGAGAAGTGGAGACAGAAGTACTCCTGCAACTATATAACAATAAGCCAATGCATGAGGTCTTCTTCAAAAACATCGAAGACCTCGGCTTATTGCAAAAATTTGTCACCGATATTAGGAGTTTTGTTCGTAGCTTAAAGTGATGAAATGCCTCGGAGAAGAATTTAATTGCAAAACGATGCCTATCTAGAGAATGAAGTTGAATTGTTCAGATTTTGAGTTTCAATGTATACTCACTACCCGAAAAGCTATCGGTTTCCTTTTCATATATATACACCCGTGCACTTGATATTTTTTTCGAACAAAAATCTCGCCAAGGAGAGACAGACCCTGTATGAAACCGTTCATTTTGATATCGACTTTATCGTATCTCCGACCATTTACAAGAGCTATTAAAAATCTTTTCGAGGCAAGGCGAGAGTTCGAGTAACCGATAACCAGTGTCCGTTAGCCTAATAACAAATAACGACGAAACGCGGAACAAAAACATCTTCGTTCCGCTCAGTCGATGTTTGGATATTCTGCGCCTCGGGCCATCTAGAAGAATGGATGGTCATCCAGATGATTTGTTTTACAACGGCGGTAATTTATCGAGCGCTCTCAGGAAGTATCAATGATCAAAACCTTTTTGTTGCTGTAAATGATGTTTGCGCAATTATAGTCAGCTTCTAGCTCCAACTAATCATTTGTTTGTTTTAAGTTTTATTATTTTTACAGTTCCTATAAAGCGCAGTTGGTGTCAAAGATAGTTGTTCTCATATATTTTATTTTCTCTAAAATATATTTGCTCAAGCTCATATATTTATTAGGGGACATCGATATATTCTTATCTAACCGTTTACCAAAGTAGACTTTGACGCTTTCCGGGAATGGTTATTTTTGTATTAAGTGTGTAAAATGAGTGTTTTTTTAATGGCACATGAGAGTATGAATTATCTCGAATGTGCCATGAAAACACGAATTTTATACACGAAATACAAACAACATTTTTTGTAGAACTGTGAATGTGAATTCATATCGTCTGAAATATATTGAAAATCAATACTTCGAATATATCTTGACGTGGTTTTTTGTCCCTATAATCCCCCCTCCCTATTATCGCTTTTAAACGACTGTTGTCTTGAAAATATTATTCAATGTTTTCAGTAAAATCGTATTCAAAAATTTTTTCCTGTCCGGAAAAAATAAGTCCAAAATAACTAAATAATACTTCTTTCTTCCATACGTGTTAAATAAATATTCAAGAGGAAAATGTACTACACAACATGTGTGGATAAATAAAATAGGAGAAATTTCCCATTTGACGAGGTAAGCGATGTTACTCTTTGTGAGTGATTGACCCCCGATTGTTGAATTTTCCATTAGAAAAGTAAATACTTCACTTTCAATTTCACTAACATTGGTTTCTTCACATTTTTCATATATTTTCTACACTACTCCATCTCAGAATAGAGCTTTTTACATTGTTATGTTGAATTTTTCAACAAATTTCAGTAACTTCAACATAATAAATTTCAATTTAAACCACATTGTGCTTGGTAATTATTTTTTAGATTTAATTGCAACTGAAGATGTGAATTTGCATATCGCCGAAATATAATTTATTCCGACTTGATGTCAGATCAAATTGTTTAAATAGAGATGACTCAGATTTTTCCACCCCTATATTAATCAATTCTATTATTCAACAACTTATCTTTGGGACTACAATAGAAAATAAAATATTCTTATGAATTTTTTGTCTTTTTATAGATACCCCTTCCCCAGTTCTATTATAACTAATATAAGCCTATATCCGCACAATAGATACAGATTGATTCAATCAAACTTAACTGAATCATTGGCCCCTCATGTATAGGGGAATGAACTACCAAAATGTAACTCTAATGATTTTTTTAGTGGCTGTACACCATTATTATTATTAAGTGAACATTGTATGAACATAAAACCGCAATAACGTCAAAAGATATATTTTTTAATGAATATCATCAATTCAATGTTGAAAGTTTTGAAATTGTTTGTACATTTTTTTCTCTTCTCACCTCGATAATTTTTTATGGTTGACTTTAGAAGGACGTTATTGGGGTTTTAAATTCTTATAATCAGTATCCTCTACTTCAGATTGAAAAACGGCACTAGTTTTCAAACACCCTAACTACTATTGGATAATTAATACCATGCTAAACTGGTAAAAATAACATGAATGGGTGTGTAAAGCCGAAGACACAATGGATGTTTTATGTAATAAGTTTTAAGTTTTGGGATTTTGGATATCAATTGTTAAAGTAAAACAAGATGCAAAACAGTATTGAAAAATGAAGCTTGAATTCTACCAACCAGATTGTTTATGAGGCGTGATCAGAATAATAATGGCAATGATGTTTTCGCGTTAATAAATTATCCAAAATTATGAAAATCAAAACTAAAAACATAAAACTTCCATTGTGTTTCAGCCTCAAGAAAACATGTTGGATAAAGTTCAATTTACAACGAGAACTAAATTTTTATCTAAAAAGACTTGAATACCTTTGCACTAATAATATAGTGAATCATGTGAAGTGAATTAACAATACTTGAAAAAAATGGTGAACACACCTGAAAAAACATGCAATAATTTGAATTACATCTGTAAATAGAGTGGAAATCACACGAAAATTCGAGTGATCATTGGGGTATATATAAAAATACATGTTCAACCAAGTTCAATTCATTATAAAACCTGGATTTTTCCTCACAAATACATGAATACATAATCCTGTTGTACATACTAAAGCATGTCATCTTAATTGGCACTTCTTGAATATAATGGTGAAAACACCTGAACAATCATATAGATATCGCCATTAAATCTGGAAACACTGATAATTTATGGAATATATTGGACATTTACATTAGAAGTCACGTAATGACTTCACATTGTATTACAGAGGTATGTAATTTTACATGATTATGCATAGAAATGCATTACCCATATTATGGAATCATGTAATCTCATGGAAACAATTTTTACAGTGTAGTGCGGTAATAACTCACTCAAAGTGACTTTAGCGCGCGAGAAAATGTTTTCCGCACTAGTGTGGGAAAATGACACCTCTCAAACTAAATTGCATTCGGGTATAGGATGAATCGCGCACGCTTGTAGAAAAACATTGTTTGTCATCTAAAAACAAAATTATGGATATGCCAATCAAGAAAGTTTCTTTTATCAACAGTTATTTCACAATTCAATCGGAATCAGCTAGAATTGCTGGAACAAACATCGTTTAATTAGCACGTTCTCAACTACGTTCGAACAATTTTGTTACTCCTTCAAACTTTTCAAAATGCCAATAACGGATTGTAAATATCAGCAACAATGTGTTGGTCATTTCACGAAACCTCATACATTCAACTTGTATGGTTGAAACGAGGGTCAGCAAAAAAAACACTCAAGCGGTATTCGAACATATGCCTTTCGACGGAGCATATGAGAGCATGACCACTGTTATGTGAAAATAATGTAACACGACACAATGCAATGAACCAGGAACTTCGGTGTAAGACAATATAAAAGCTTTAAAATTTACAACAGTTCAATTGTCTGAACTATCTATTAACTAACAGAAGACATAGAACGGCTTATGAATAGTTTTCAATAAGCTATAACATTTTATGTTAATTTTATGCATACACCTTCAACCGTTAGAGTTGATGACTACTGTGACGCACGATCCTATTGAATTTGGGTTGATTTTATTCATCAAAATGACTTCTCACATTTTCTTATCGTAGGTTAAGGTATGATATCTTGCATTTTCAATCCATGTGACTGCATCACGTTCTTTCTACAACCTTCTTTCTTGTTTATATTCAATATATCTGTTCCTCTTGAACTCATAGTTTCACTCTTCTACAGTATCTTTATTTGACTTTTAATTTCTTTCATGATATTTCGTTATCTCTAATTTTCGGAATCCAATATTTTGATCTCAAATTTCTCAGTTTCAAATCCTATATGACCAGCAACTTATTTTTTGTTTAGAGTAGACTATTTTGACGTATGATATATCATACGGTAGGCATATGGGGGTTGGCATTATGAGGTGTGAGGTTACAGAACAAAATAATGTATAAATGCCTGAAATGAAAATTTTATTGATATCAGTTATTTAAACTTCAATTATTGTTTTCAAGTGGGCCAATTATTTTGATGATATAAGCGGAAACAGCTGTCTTGACAAAGGAAAATTTGATGGTCGACTCCGTCAAATCTTACGTCTTGCAGGATACTTCTAGTGCACTTAGGCTTAGGTCCAGCTAAATACATTGGAGATCTCAGCAGAAAGCACAATCCTTCGGATAAACTGAATAAGGCTGATTTTAGGATGAGCAAATCCATATAGCATCCATATATTTACAATTGAACCGCTGAGACAAAATCTAATAAATGACCAATACCATTTCCTTCATCGAATTCTGACACGATACAATCCTCGCATTTTGTCAAATAAGTCGACACCTCCCATTCCTTGATTATATAGGTGTATTATGTTGGGTTGATCGACATTTACACGTTTCTTTTCTTCTTTTGACCATCTTTTGCAGAATCCTTTTGTGAAGCATGTACCATTTTCCATATAATAATTAGTCCCGATGGTAACTTGACTATTGTCATGCCACCTGATCAAAACCAAATCAGTTTTCGTTTCCTTCAACACATGCGATGTACCTCGTTTCTGCTTTTTCAGATCAGTTAGTGGAGCTTTTTCAATTCTATCTGATCACAGAGTACCAATACAATAAATGTTATTTGCTGTGAGAGTTTCCAGTAGTGAAAGCGAATTGAAAAAGTTGTCGATAAAAACTGTTGACTCATCAGGTAAATAGCCGATGCAAAGAGTTTCAGTAACACTAGAACCAAGTTTTTTCTTCTATTCTGTTTCCTTTACCACAATACGGGTTGAATTTCAACAAATATCGTCACTTTCGTTGCCATCTGTTGGTGGAAATATTACCAAATCTAATCTTTGACAACTATTTACTTGTTCATAATCTTCATCGTCCGAATTGAGCTCTTCCAAGTAATTCAAAAGCTCTTCCGCATCACGAGAATCTGGTGGATCATAAAATTTCTTTCTGTAACAAAAATACATTCATTTGCCTACCGTATGATATATCATACGCAAAAAAATTTTCGGTGTAGTGTAAAGTACAGGCCACAGCCAAACTTTCTGTTGGATCGGAAATATTCCTTAGTGTATATTAGTCATATTTTGATGGCTTTAGTCCTGTTAAAATTACAGACAAACCAGATAAAACATCATAACCTCACCTGTGACTCATTTTGTAGAACTCGAAAATACACTGCTACGTAAAACTGATTCCGAATGCAACAAGCTTTGATGGAAACCGTATTAACAATTATTATAGTGTTAACAAGTGATTATTTGTACATATGCCGTGATTTACAAGTGTTTTTATCACATAAGATGCACACGCCGTGAATTTAAAATGAAACATAACCTCCGTATGATGATATATCATACCATAGGCATTAATGGGTTAAGAGGCTATGAAAACGATGAAATCAAATTGTCGAAATATAAGGTACTTCCGATAGAATTATGAAGAAAATAATGGTCGGCTATTCGTCATGGTCTTGGGATATCACCCTTAAATATAAAGTGCAATATTTTTCCCAAAAATCGATCCCTGTTCAACAACTTTGTATAATGGAACTACATCCCAAAATAAACTATTTATTTTTTGTGGTCAAACACATTTGAAAGAATATACAAAAACGAAAGAAATTATAGTTGGTTTCATTCACAAAAGAAAATCATACAAACATATCCGTATTGTACGTCACTGAGTCACCGAATTCGAATCTGAAATGAAAAGTTTTTTGAGTATTATCACCAGTGGTGGCAGATTTTGAGAGACAGAGGAATCATTTTTTCAACCTAAAATTCAATATTTAAACAATTCGAACAACAGAGAAATGATAGAAATATCACCAGAATGTAATAAGTGAAATTTTATTCAATTATTAACCAGTGCAATACTGATTTCGTTATCACTTGTTATTTGATAACAACTTGTATAATAGATCCAATCAACCACTTCTCACAAAGGTCAAGATTTCAAGAAGATACTGCAAAACTAAAAGTTTTCGGGAGGAAAATCAAAATATTTTTTTTGTAATTTTCTAGATTTAATAAAAAAAATTACTGCTATTTTTATTTTGGCGTTCAAGTTTCTTTGAAGCATTTGATACTATTTGAAAGTTAGTTATGTCTCATTGTGTATATTTTTATTTTGTTCAATTTGTTTAACATTGAACTGGAAAATGAACCATATTCGTTTGAACATGTAGCTGACATCCATTTAGTTCATGGTCTGGCTGAAAGTATCGGACTTGAAGCTCAGAGGTAGTACTCACTAAGATTTCCTTATCGCCGGTTCACAACTGTAGAACTTTTATGAATTCCAAACAGCACCTTTGTGAATACGGCAAATTTTAGACTTCAAGGCACCATGCTGACAGACTGCGACAAGCATGAAACCCGGTAATAGATCAAGAGATTTTAAATGTTATCGAAGAAATCCCGGTTTGACTAAATAGGACAAGTGTACCAGGGATTCTGAATTTTTATCTCGTATCCTTCTAACTAAAGAAGCTGAATTTATACGCGACGAAAAAGTAAGTTACCATAACGTTCATATTTGGGCACTAGAAAATCCACACATGATCAGACAATCTCGACATCAGGAACAATTTTGCGATAACATTTGAGCAGGAATAGTAGGGGATACTTCAGTTGGTCCATTTATTTTTCCGCGCATTTCAAATGGTGACACATATTTAAACCCCCTAAAGAACGAATTAACTGCATAATATTGTGCTGTTTTATAAAAAAGTTGACCCCTCCTCTCCCTTCCATCACTCATTTCCTATTATAAATTAGTGCATTTATGAAACAGCACAATATTATGCAACATTAGCTAGATTGAAACAAGTAATAATATTGTTTCTGCTTTTCAAAATAAATAGTATATTATAAGAAGGGGGTGATTTAACGACTTCTAGCAGCAAAACTGTTAATTTTTTGGCGCAATGGTAACATTTATAGAGAATTAGATGGACTATAATCATATCAAAAATTTTGAAAATCCACCGAGACCCAAATTTCATAAGGATTTTGCGGGATCCTTGGATCTTTTTATCTCATAAAAGTGAAAAGGCAGTGTATTTGGAAACATCCTGTATGATCTGTATAAGACCAATTCCAGGAAACGTTTCTCATATATAGAGATTTCACCCAGAAAATCGCAAATCGATAATCTATATAGTATCTATATAGTAATTTGGCAATTTTATTGAATTTTCAAAAGGTAATTTTCTAACCTAAATCTGACCATATCTACATGAATCATACTAGGAATGAAATAATCATTCTTGTTAAAATAGATCACAAACTGATCAACATCAAATGATGAATCATTCATTTTATAGAATTGGTTGATTCACTTAAAACTTGCATTGACAATGGAAAAGGATGCAATTCTTAGTATCACAGCCAGTTTCACTTCTGTATCGGGGAAATTGCGACGCATATCCCCCGAATAGAAACCTTCAGTATTGCAATATAATTGTGGAAAAAAAATGTTTTATATATAGTGAAGACGAAGGTAAATAGAAAGTTGCTCTTGCTACAAATAGTATGACCAAAGACATTTTTGACGTTTAAATAATAATAATAAAAAAAGTACGATAAAAATCTGTTTCTTTTCCTAATATCAAAAATAGAAGAACTAATTCTTCGGCTGAGGCCACCCTGGACGTTGAACTATATCTGATAGATATTGTAAAAAACTCTGACCAGTGGCGGCGTAGCATAGGTTGGCACCCGGGGCGACTTTCTATCGAGCACCCTCAAAATAAAACGACAAATATTAAACGTGTTTACGTGACTTTATTTTGCTAAAATACTCAATGACATTATCAAAATTTACTTTCCTCTCCTTTTCAATAGAGTTGGCATTTATTTGTCACCGTGTTGTCACCCCTTGATGCTTGGCACCCGGGGCGGACCGCCCCCCCTTTACACCGCCACTGACTCTAAAGAAAACATCTGAAACTGAAAATTTGAATTTTTATTCAGATAGTTGATTTTTCAATCATCCACTTTTCATAGACAAATGCCTACCTATATCTCGCTATCACATTTTTATTCAGAGGAATATTTATATTCAGACAACCCTATACCATCGTATTCGTAGTGAAATTAATGGCGGTTACTTTGAAAATGTTTTAATTGAACAGGTGAGTGTGAATTACTACATTCAATTTACCTGTTTATACCGGCCAACTCAATAGTTAAGCCAGGAAAAGTAGACAACCCAACGTTTGTATTATTATTTCCTAGACTTCATACCCTCGATGGGTATACAATTTGTACGTTAACCTAATGAGCGTAGTTTTCAAAAGAAATTGTTTTTGAATTTTTGATAAATCATAGTTTGACCATGAACTTTTTAACCAAACCACTAGCAACACATTTTTTACTAAATATATATGAAATAATTTTCATCCATTAAACAGATGGGTGAAGCTCGTTTCTAATTCGGATCTTAGACTAGTACTATATAATTCTCCAAATGAAACCAGTATTGGACTAAAAAGGGTTATTGAACTTATACTACATAAGCCTTTGCTCAAAGCCACTTCTCAAATATCATTGCAACATAGAGACTGGAAACTGAATATAAAAATATGCATTTTCAATTCGTAACTGCAAATACGTTTCTGAATAAGTATATTCTTGAATTTCGTCTGAATTTGGCCTGTAATCTCAGTTGTTACGATTGTGATTACACTATACTAAGACATGTTCTCTGTAAGAAACACTACTAAATACTATTATATTCACATAGAAAATGTGTAGGGTTCTTTTCATCAAGCCTTGGAGGTTGGTTCGAGATTCGGTAAAAGAGATTTCTGTTTCTTAAACGTATCGGAATTGACAGACGACCCAGGTCCAATAACCGCTTGGGAGCGCTAAGGCAAATAATAATGATAGTCGTCCTCTATCCACATCTTCCTCATCTTCATTATGGTAATAGATAGATGGATCATTCAATGAGCGATCTTTACAAATTGAAAATAATGGCACTCACACAGGGTGTTCAGTATTTTATAGGCGGGTCCCAACTTTGTTTTTTTAAACGGCAACCAGTATTTTATATCAATTTCTCGGTTTCTACATGAGAAATATAAGGTACTTTACATGGATCTTCTTTTCGAAAAAATTGACGGTTTTCGAGATTTTCAGCATGACCGCTTTTTTTTTCCAAAATTAGTCGTCACTCATACTATTTGAAATTATGAAGTAGTACCAAGTCCTATTGTGGGCCGCAGTGGTCATGATGGTAGAGCGCTAGTCTATCAATCAGAGGGACGTGGGTTCGATTCCCAGCAAAGTCACTGGTCTCGTGCTAGGAATCGCACGTTAAAAGGTAACACCTCGTTGATCCTTAGCTAGCACAAGTTCCGACTTCTGAGGGCTGTCGTTCGTATGGGGATGACAGCTGGTTAACGGAAAAAATAATAAAAAAAAACAACAAAATGAGTTTTTGGTCAAATTATGTACGTTGATGACTCTCTCAAACGATATATCAAGAATCGACCTGTGATATACAGGCCAAACATTGTGAATAAAAATGTGCAAAATCTTCCTTATTTCAATTAGAACACCCGGTATATTATCGACCATTAACCATATTTAATGAAATTTGTAGAGCACTTGATGGCGCTTCTTATGGTTCGACAATATACCGGAATTTGCACATTTTTATTTACAATGTTTGCCAAGCTATTTTGCGCACCCTGTATATCACAGGTCGATTTTTGATATATCGTTTGAGAGAGTCATCAACGTACATAATTTGACCAAAAACTCATTTCAAGGACTTGGCACAACTTCAAAATTTCAAATAGTAGGTATGAGTGACGAATTTTGGGAAAAAAAGCTGTCATGCTAAAAATCTCGAAAACCGTCAATATTTTCGAAAAAAAAACCATATAAAGTACCTTTTATTTTTCATGTAGAAACCGAAAAATTGATAAAAAATACTGGTTGCCATTTAAAAAAACAAAGTTGGGACCCGCCTAGAAAAAACTGAACACCCTGTGTGAGTGCCATCATTCTCAATTTGTAGAGCTCAGGAAATTGTATCATTTTGCTAATTGAATGATCCATTTATCTATTACCATAATGGAGATATGGAAGACCGCGCCCTTGCTGCAGGACCCTGTATATAGTATACAGCAAATAATAATAACAATTATGTTATACCCTATTCTAAACTAAGAGAAAATAATTGTTAATTGTTATTGCTGTTAAAATTGTTATTTTCGTCAACCAGCTGCACACCCTTAAGAGTACAACCCTCAAAAGTCTTCGAAAGACTTGTCCGAGCTAGGGAAGACGCAGCCCTTACCTTTTAACGTGTGATGCCATGCACAAGACCTATGACCATGTTGGGAATCGAACCCATGACCCTTAGGTTAAGAGACAAGCGCTCTACCATCATGACCATCACGGCCCTGATTAGTCCAGATGATGAAAAACATGTTCATGAAATAATTTTTTCAGTTGTTTTTTTAAAAGGAAAGTGCTCAAAAATTTCATACTGTAAGGAAGGTGGTTGTATACTTTGATTCCGGAATACAATGACCCATTCCTATCCACATTGAGAAGTCAGTTAACGTGACATACGTCAATGCATTTCATATGTCTGTTAAGTTTTTGGTTCAGCAAGTTGATTTGTTGAAACGTTTTGAAAAATAACTTTTGTTTTTTAGGAATGTTCAAAATGTACAAAGTTTGTATATGATTGGTATCATTAATTTTTCAAACAATAAATGAGGTTATTACTACCATTTTCAACAACCCCATTGAGTTGAAGAGGACTGAAGAGAAACGTTTTGTGGTTTCTCATAACACCACTTTCGGATCAGACGAGGTAAAAAAGCTATACACGACGAAAAAAGTATAGGTGATTATGAAACAACAATCATGGAATGAAACACAGTGAATTTGCAATACTTATTCTTGAAGATAATATTAGGGCATTGATCAATTAGCAAAGTGATACTCCATACATTATAATTTCATTGCAAAATGATTTTGATGCAAATGTTAATGATGAATAAAGTTTTTCAATCTAAATAAACTAATATATCGCTATTATATCATAGTTTTTCGAACGGATGGTCTATTGAAGTAGTTGTGCTACTTTCTATTATGGTATACACTAAGGAAAAGTTTAATTCTTCTATAAACAAAACAACAAAGTGGTCAGAACAGGATATATGCACGAGAAACATGCATAATATACATTAAACAGGGTTTTATGAAAAGGATACACACAATATTCCCTTGTTGAGTAATGTTGAGGTTTCATTATTGTCTATATGAGGAAAGTGAATTCAAAAGAGAGCTCATTCGAAAGTATAAGTAATCAACAGAAGTCGGAATATTTACTCATATAATAATAATAATAATAAATGCCTTTATTTCCATCTGAATATCAACCCTTACAACAATTGATGATTAAAAGAGAGAGAAAAAAAAAGAAGGAAATCTTTAGAAAAAAATTACATCAATGGATACGTAGAACTTTTGTATATTAGTTTTTATTCACGCAGGAAACGAAATGGGTTCATTGAAGTTACTGATATGACATTCTTGCCTACAAAAAGATAGTGAGATTATCATCAAGAAATTGAAGGGAACATATTTGACTTCAATTTATTAAATAAATAAAAATATTTTAGTGGTAGGCAATGCGTCATACCATTTCAGAAAATTAAAGTTTCTGAGAAAAAGATTAACAATATATCGTATTATTATTCACCTTGAAAATATCGTAAAGCCGCTGACATTTTGACAAGTGTCACTTTGATGTGCACGCGGTGGCTGAAATAGAGTTCAATATCATTTGTGATGATACTAAAAATGAAAGAATCCGTAGTGGATAACCAGGCAGCGATAATTTGATTCATTTAAACAGGGCAAAAAATTTAATTCAAACTGTAAAAAAATAGTTATGAATGTAATCAATTACCTGAAAAATAACAATGATGATATGAATATATCAGAAATAGTCAGTGAAGTTTCTGATATGACTGGAGTTTGTGAGCGATCTGTTTATCGATATCGAAACAAGGAAAAAAAATTATCCAGTCATTCCAATAACCATGTGAAAACATATGATGAAAATACATGTTCACAAATACGGAAAATTGTGCATGCCTTGTTTTGAAAAACTTACCACCAACTCTAAACAATATCCTGGAAAGGGGTGAATGAAGTGGAACATCTCAAGTTTCAGCAAGAGTACTTTGAAAAGGCTACTATTTACGATATGGTTTGCATTACTTCAAAGACTAAAACTAATTTCTGTTGTAGTATAAAAGTTACTGAAATATAAGGAAATAAAACGAAACTTTTTTTCGTGATTTTTAAATGCTACTTTTTTGGAGCAGCTGTACGAAACGAGTGCATTTTTTTCTCGAAACATCCAAATGCACCTTTTTGGAACAACCAATATCGAATATTCTATTTTTCGATACATAGGGGCCGTGGTGGTGTGCGGGTTGAGTTCTCGCCTCATAAGCCAAAGAGCGTGAGTTCGAATCTCAGCATGGCCACCGGTCTCGTGCATGGCATCACACGTAATAAAAGGTAAGGTCTTCCCCTAGCTCGCACAAGTCTCTGACTTCTGACGTAGGGGTGCAACAATTTTAACAGTTTAACAATATAATCAACATTTTGACTTTTGTCGAATATAGGAACTTTCAAATAAGCCTCATATAGGCAATAAGAGAATCTGCAGATATTGAGCCACAACGTCCGCTCATTAGGCAGCAGGCACACTGAGCAACCATGACCGACCGTCCAACTAAGACCAAAATTCCCAAAACGTGTATTCTCATCGGATAACTCACACTGAATGATCGTCTTCGTAGACCATGTTTAAAATTGCAATCTGCTGAAAATTTTGGTAGATCAGTGTGAGTTCGAAAGTTTTTATTGATCCCTTTCAATTTTTGGTCGATGCTGGTCGGTAAGTGTGATTCCTAGCTTAAGCTTTAAGGCACAATGACATGAGTGTTTATTCTTGCCGAAAATAATGCATCTTCTCGTTGTGGCGCAAATTTAAGATAACCCTGTTTAATTTATACTTAGCATGATTTAAGTGCATATAACTTCCTCAAATTGTTCAATGTTAACGCTACTTTTAGTTTAAAATATGTTCACGTACGGCCCTGCTATGTATATGTCATTAATGCCTCTTTCTGATGTATGAACTCCGGCAATAGTGCTATACTATCTTACATTACTGACTTCTCAATCTGGATCCGACTATAGTTCTGTTATAGTTATAATTTGGCAAAGTGTACTCTTGATTTCTTATTGGATATGCGTATTTGTCTGAGAGTAGTGTCAATATTGATCGCTTTTTGTGTATCAGCATACTTATTTTGAATATATAGGTGCTTGTTAAAGTGAATATTTTGTATTCTTGGAAAAATGTTCTGCAGGAGTCTCTATAACTCGAACGAATGGCTCTTTTCTGGATCCCAAATACATATGACGCATATATAGATGTGCCCCAAAATTCTATACCATATTGTAATACACTATAGAAATACGCGAAATAAACCAGTTTTATTGTTGATAGGTTGGTATTTCTCTTGACAGTGTGTAGTGCAGAGATTGATCTGCTCAATTTAGTCTGAAGGGGAGAGGTGTGAACTAGCCAGTTCAATTTGCTGTCAATAAGTCAATCCTAGGAATTTGGTTGAGTGCACGTAGTCAATAGAGTTGTCATTGAGGTGTATGGTCACATCGTCAACATCGTTATGTAATCTAAATAAAACGTTAGTCGATTTAGATATGTTGAGAGACATTTTATTTGTCAGAAACCAGTCTGACACTCCCTCCATTACCTCTTTAAATGATGTAGTGAGTAAGCCCGTATTTTTCTCATTAACTAGAATACTCGTGTCGTCAGCAAAAAGTGTTATAGAAACTGTTGGAAAGCTACAGACAATGTCGTTTACATAAATGAGAAATAACATTGGGCCCAACATTGATTCCTGTGGGACACCACAGATATTACCTCACGTTTCATGTTTGACTCTAACACATAATTCGTTGAGAGGGATATGATCTGAACCAACCAATCGTTGGACACTTGGACACCATAGTACTCTAATTTCTCCACGAGTAGATTGTGATTTACGCATTCGAATGCCTTAGAGAGATCGCAGAATATTCCCAGTGAGTATTGTTTTGACTCTAGAAACCTATTTATTTGTTCTATAATTTGAAATGTGGCATCAGTAATATTCAAGTTTTTTCTGAATCCGAATTGCGATTCTGTAAGAATTTTTTGGGTATTCAAATATGACCCTATTTGTTTGTTAACATGCCACTCAAGTAGTTCTGAAAAACTTGAAAGTAATGAGATGCCACGGTAGTTATTGGAATCCGTTTTATCGCCATTTTTTAAATAGTGGTGTGATAGATTTTTCATAAGAAACGGGAAATAAGCCGGAAGAAATTGAAAGGTTAAACAGAAAAACAAGTGGCTTTTTTAACACATTTCTGTGTCTTTTTATCACAGTCATTGGTATATTATCTGATCCAGTGGAGAACTTAGGTTTTTGCGCAGCTTTACTTTCCAAGATTTCACTTTCGATTAGTGGGGAGTTACATTTCATTGGCTCTGATTCCGTAATAACTTATTCACTGGATTAAAATTGCTATTTACATGGCAATATGAAAAAAATCAATGAATTGATGGATCTCATCATTACTACGTGGTAGGAGATCATCAAGAAAAATGAGAAACAAAACTTCCTATGTTTTTGTGTCACTTGTTTTTGTAACACTAATGTTACTGCAGTTTCATCTTATTTGGACATTTTCTAACAACTTTTTCAAACTCAGTTTTAAAAGCCTTTAATACCCCCGAATCTACCTTAGCAGTAGTTGTTTGGGAATATTCAAATACAAGTGGTACAAAAACATTGAAAGTTTTATTCCTCATTTTTCATGAAATACATCAGATTATCACATTCATGGAAATTTCACTTACGTGCTGGAAGACGTAAACGACAAACAGTCATCTCTTTCACTATATTTCTTTCTTCTGTAACCCACCATTATCCACCACTAAATATCTCAATAATAGTTCACAACTCGCCCGAATCACATCACCAAAAGGTGCAGAACACGAAATAATAAAAAGTATCAATGCAAAAGTGTCTACATTTCTTCGAAATGTAATGATCACAGATTAAAACAAAACATTTAACCACATGTAAGGAACAAACAGTCAGCAAGATTAGAGGAGACATCGTATTCTGCTGACAAGTGAGTTGTTTTATCTTCAATTATCTTCACCAGATTATGATATAAAAGATTGCGTTCACCTGTTGAGTGTTTCCGAAACTATGTTGAATAATGATTATTTTCCTCAGCGATGATAGAGTAATGTTTGTGGTTTTATAAAGTGCACTGATAAAAAAAAATTGATATGACCCTCTTCAATCTATTACCGGAAGTAATCGACCAATTTAGTAAATACTTGAATTAGGGTGGTGCTGTAGGTTTTTCGAGTTTTCCTACAGCTGAAAAATTAATAAACCACCAAAAACATCAGTCTCCCCGGAGCGCCATGGAAAATAACAATAATATCCGTCTTTCACCGCACAGGCTATGCCTTTGGGTACACTACACTCTAAGAGTGTTTATGAGGGAGTATTATTATCATATTATTATTACTCAGTTTCAAATATTTCATTTCTATAGATACATTTATAAACAGTGTGTCCCGCTTTTCATGAATACACCAATATCTCAGTTATTAATAATGCGATTTTCTTGAAATTTTGGTGGTGATTATATGTTAGGTAAATGAAGTATTTTGGCATAGTGAATATTTTCATCGACCATAGGCGTGCGGTGTGGGGGGGTAAAAAAAGCTGTTTTTTGGGAAAAGGATATTAGGGCTCATTTTAGATAACTTTTTTTATCAGAATTAGAATCAGAATCCCCAAAACCCCCCCAACCCATATTTTCGAAATCTCAAGAGCTGATTTGAGGAGAAAAAAAAATAAATTCACTCTTTTCGTCTCGGAATCAGCATCCCCAAACACCCTTTAATTCATATTTTCAACATCTCAAGAGCTGATTTGAATAAAAAATTATTCAACTCTTTTTTCAATAAGTCCTTGTAAGCAAAATTCAAACCGTCTTTCAAAATAACCATTTAACACGGTATGTGGAAATTTTGGTTTAAATGCCCTAATCCTGTTGCGTTTCAAACATCTCTATACTTTGTTTTTCGTTGAATTCATTGTTCGTCGTCCGGATAGTGTCTTTGATTTAAATTGTACCACCCTGGTCTTGTCTTGAAAACCGCTCTAGTCTGTGCGAACAATCTGTTGATTTTGGCGTGAGAAATTGGTTATCGATCATGATGCCTTCCATTGAATATTCCAGCAGGGAGCTGATTTTATTAGAAAACAAAATTAAATTCACTTTTTTTCAATAGATTGTTTATTTCTAACTTTTTATTTCAAATGCCCTAATCCTATATTAAATTTAAAACACCTTCGTTTCCTTATACTCTGTATCGTTTGCAACTGCCCTTATACTACAATTTACGTATTTCCGAAGATACGCACACTTTGTTATCGTTGGCTTGCCGATTTGAGTTTTCATGCAAATTAATGAAAGAGTGCTTTGAAACAAAAGTTTTTGTTTGACATTGGTAATCAGTACGAAATGTCTATAAGTCAAGCAGTGTTACTTAACTGTTAATAAGATGGCACACAATCGAAGAGTAGTTCTTACAATTGGAGAAAAAGTAGAGATTATCCGCTCATTTGGTAATAATGAAAGATCTACGCGTCAAGTTGCTGGAATATTCAATGAAAGGCCAATTTCTCACGATACCGTTGCCAAAATCAACAGATTGTTCGCAAGGACTGGAGCGGTTTTAAAATAAGACCAGGGAGGTACAATTTAAATCAAAGACACTATCCAGACGACGAACGTATCTTAGCAGAATTTCGAAACAACCCAAATGATACTGTAAGGACAATGAATTTAACGAAAAACAAAGTATGGAGATGTTTGAAACGCAACATTAGGGCATTCAAACCAAAATTTCTACATACTCTGTTAAATGGTGATTTTGAACGACGGTTTGAATTTTGCTTGACAAAACTCAATCTTTCAATTAGACGGGGCCCCCGCACACAATTCTGGGATAGTTCGGAACTTTTTAAATGCAATTTTCCCTATGAAGTGTATAGGTGGAAATTCTCCTTTGGAACCATGGCCCCCTAGATCGCCAGATATTACCCCTTGTGACTTTTTTCTGTGGGGGCATTTGAAGAATAAAGTGTATGCTACTCGGCCGCGTAGTAGAGAGGAACTTTGCTTTGCAATTAGGCAAGCGTGTCAGGAAATAACTCCCCAAACTTTAAGAAAAGTGAATGTACGTTTGAGAAGAATTGTTGAAAAGTGTATTGTTTCAGAAGGTAGTTATGTTGAAAACACAAGAATCTAAAATAAATTAATTCGTAATTTTGTTACCACTGTTACAAATAAAGAACTTGTTAAAAAAAAGACTTAAACTTTTTTTTTGTTCAAATCAGCTCTTGAGATGTTGAAAATATGAATTAAAGGGTTTTTGGGATGCTGATTTCGAATCTGATAAGAAAAGTTGTCTTAAATAAGCATTAATATTCATTTCTCAAATATGCCTTTTTTCTCTCTCCAACTTCGCACGCCAATGGTGAATGAATATGATCACTATGCCAAATGCTTCATTTTTCTAACATAAAATCACCACCAACATCTCAAAAAAATAACATATTCGGGTGCATTGACGAAAAAAGTGAATTTATTTTTTTTTCTCCTCAAATCAGCTCTTGAGATTTCGAAAATATGGATTAGGGGGTTTTTGGGGATGCTGATTCTAATTCTGATAAAAAAAGTTATATAAAATGAGCCCTAATATCCTTTTCCCAAAAAACAGCTTTTTTTTACCCCCCCACACCGCACGCCTATGGTCGATGAAAATGTTCACTATGCCAAAATACTTCATTTACCTAACATATAATCACCACCAAAATTTCAAGGAAATCGCATTATTAATAACTGAGATATTAGGGTGTATTCATGAAAAGCGGGACACTGTATTTCTAATGGAAGATAAATATTATTGAAAGGTTGGTTACAAACGGATACTCTAGTAAGTAAATATTCAATTATTTATCGCAGAAAATTTTCTCAACTTTTTAAACAACAATTTATGGGGAGCTTTAGAGATAAGACTGAGACAGAACTATAGTCTAGTTTCTAAATTGTAGATAGTGACTCATCGGTTGTACGGTTCATAATTCATATAAAGCAGGTAAAAAAATAGAATAGAAATAAGCTATACTTTGGCTTCAAATCAAGTTTTACTTTGCCACTTTCGTACATCCCTTCCGCACTTTCAAATCCCGAAAAAACCAGAAAATGTACGATGAGTCACTATCTAAAATTTAGGATCTAGACTATAGATGGTGTTTTAACCACAATGCAGGAATATTAGTAAGCGGTGGTTTGAAACAAAATTTTTGCGGAAATGGATAGGACGAAACAGCCCCCTTTTTAGATGGCCTGCACGCTCACCCGACCTAAAACTATTTGATTACTTTCTTTGGGGTACCCTCAAAGTGAAAGATTATCGAGATCGTCCCAAATATGTGAACGATTTGAAAGAAAAAAAATCATTACGTGTATAGATATATTACGTAGTAGTATGGGAGCCCACGATGCTAAATGTGGATTTACTCGAGCGTCATAGAGACCCACTGGGTTGCAAAACTTAGATGATGAGACGAAAAAAAGTTATGTAATGTATACCTTTTCATCGGTGGGGGAAGCGGCTATAGATTTTCAAATTTGTAAAAAAAAAACTGTTGCATGGACATACTCGAGCGCGTCAGATAGCATCAATGTCCTACGTATTTTTAATAATGTACGTTTGTTAATCTGATCGTTTGCATGATGGGGGTGGTCGTAGATAAGGGTTGAAAATAAAAAAAAAATTAATCGAGCGCGTCAGATTTTCTTAGGGGGTGTTAAGTGAACTTAAAAAAAGCTCCCATGCAATAATCTGACGATGTCGATGTGACGCAAACTCGCGGCCATTACTATAATATGAAGAAAAAAATCGCCATTTTGAAATACTCAAGCGCGTCAGATTAAGATATATATGGTTCATCTTCATGTCCTAGATGTGCTGTTTCCTAAGCTGACGATTATCTAGAGGGATTCGCCTAATCTGACAAAAAAAATTAGGAAAACGGTTGACCCTAAAGGCCATACCTGCAACTTCCCGCTAACTCCATTCCTAAGCGCTCAACATTTCACTTATTTTGTTTTTGAGCTCTCGAGCTCAAAAATATGATTTTTGTGTCATTATGAGCTCTCCGAGCTAAAAAGTCTGATACAATTTTTATACAATTTTTTGAATTTTCAAACCGCAATAACTTTTGGATAAATGAACCGACTTTTTTTGACGGCATTCGACGCAGTTTTTCATGAAGAATTTTTAAGTTTGAATTGATCGAACTAGCAATTTCAGAGCGAATCCGAAAAAACACTTTTTTCGGTTTTCTTTTGACAACGCTAACTCACGAACGAATCAACCAATTCTGACCGCACTGGCGGCGATCAACGTAGTTTTTTGATATTAAGAGCTGACTGGTTTTTGAAATTAATCGATAAAGCCGTTTAAAAGTTATTCAAAAAAAAACACATTTGAAAAAAAAAATTCATAGTTCTGTTGAGATTTCTCAAAATCTACCGGTATGAATCGATTCAAATTGTATTTATAATCTGAGTTTGGCCAAGCCAAATAGATAGAGAAAAAGTGAGAGAGAAATAGTAACGCGGAGAGAGGAATATAGGCATTACGCAGCTGCACGCATTAGACTTTATCGACGAATTTGCGTTATTTCGGCTTGTGGAAATCGTCAGATTACACATTTTTCGTAATCCTTGATTCATTTCCTTCAAAATAAAAAATTAGCCAAGCTCGAGAATGTCGACATGATGTTTTTTTTCACAACTTTGTAGCCCTCCCCTTTCTTTAAGTCACTCTCAAATTGTCAGAATAGTAGAATATACACTTTTTAGCATGTAATTAACTCACCCTACCTTAATCTGACGCGCTCGAACATTTCAGATGATAATTTTTTTTTACTCATCTGATCCTTTATTTATGAGGTTCATATTTGGTGGAGGTACTTAAACGGGTACAAGTTATCCCCCTATATATTAATCTGCCGCGCTTCAGTAAATCCAGAAATCCCCGCCTGGACTCCCCTGCTATTGGAAGTACTACGAAAAGTCACATACAACTGCATAAAGAACTGCATAAAATAAAAATTTGTTAACATTACTCAATACTACTTTTGTTATAATTTTTCGGTATGAGCCTTTAAAAAAGTAACAATTAAGTGAATTTCATCGAATTATTTGAATTGAATTGATTTAAATTGGGCACGATGTAAATCAGAATAGATTAATTTTTGAAAACAAAACCTCCGAGAAGATTTTTTCGATATTTCCGTATTTTGTTACCTCCGAACGTACGAAGGAACATACACTTGACCTATATTGGCTATAATCGAGTGGGTATTTGCGTCTACACTCAATGGAGATGGGTAGGGTTCTTTGATTTTGATATTAGTGGGAGCTAGGTAAATTAACCCACAAATACCCGAAGATGTGTCAATATCACCAACTTACCAAATGATACAAAACAAAAAGTGCTTACGAATGATATATTAAATATAACTCAATAATATCTCAACAACGATCAAGTTCAATAGCTCCAGTAGATATTCTGGAAAACCTCCAACTCTGAAAGTAAGTCATGAACTAATAATCTCAAGAGCAGTCTGATAAGAAAACTAGCAGGCAAGCAATCAAGCAATAGCGTTAACTAAGCGGTAAGTATTAATCATTTTGTCGTCTTAGCTATCATATTTTATCTATGGTCATTAATGACGATACTCTAAACAGTAGCAAAAAAAAACATATATGGGTTCTTATACAAGCCACCAATTACTATTCTCCTTCAAGCAGCCAGAAATCAAAATGCACCAAATTTGAGATATTGCGTCGCGAGAGCTCAAGCGCATGCGCACTGTATATACCACCACCGGGGAAAATTTGCATTCAATTTCAGCTTCACAAATATAACCAAATAAATAGTAGCAAAGAACAAATAGCAATCAAGCGGTAAGGCAAAATAAGGCAAGTAATAATAAAAAAAATCAGATAATAGACTTGCGTGAATCCCACGATGGATGTAATCGGTGACGTGCAAAAGATATCCAGTATGAATGAACACCCAGTATGACTTGACACCCAGTATAAATGGATTTCCAGGGTCAATGATGGATTCTTCTTATGAATATCCAAGTTGTTCGGAAATCCTGGATTGAAATCCCGTAAATAAAACCCTAGGGACTGAAATTACCCATTAATAAAAATCGGAGTAAGTCTCCCATCCCCAGATTATGATGAACATTAAGTTTTATCAATAAAGAAACAAGCTGTTTCTACCAACCCCTAATATTTAGAAAATCTTTAAAGAAATCTTAGAATATTTTTTGACCACCCTTGTATATTAAATACAATTTTGGGCGTGAACCCTTGTTTTAAAACCCAGTTATAGGTATCATCATTACCTATAATAATTATTATATGAACATAATTTACAAGAGAGAATTTTTTTACATCACCATATACAGTGTGATCCATTTAAGATGGAATCACCCTTATAAAACTTACATTTTTCAACCGATTGGAATGATTTTTTTTTGTTAGGTAGATATTCAAAAACTCTATTAGGACACCAAATATCATGAATAAATCTCAATTTCCAGGGCCAACTAATCTTATTTTTCAAGGTCAAAAATCTAAAAAAATTACTAGCGATTTTTTTACAAAAAATCTGACTACACCACTGGATTCGCGACATTTTCAAATGATTTACATGTAAATTACGTTGGAATGCGTCAATCAATAAAAAAGTTATAAAGGAATGAAATTTGAAAAATATGCCGTTTAATCAACCCACTAATTCATGTTCAGGAATTTTATGAAAATTCTGTATACTCCACTGGATTCAGGATGTCTTGAAATATTACTGATCACAGTTTCATCGAAATCTGTTCGGTAATAAAAAAGTTATAAAGGAATAAAATTTGAAAAATATGTTGTTCGATGGAATTTTAGCAACGTTCTTACTACACCACTGGATTAGGGGCAATATTCAACAAAATATTATTCAAATAAAATTCATGAAACGTTTATGGGAGAATCAATTTCCTTTCATATGTATGTCGAACCATATCAATCAATCAGTTTATCACAACAAACTTTAGGGTCAATAATTTCAAATGAATCTACAAAAAAATAACTGTAAGTACATTTTTCTAATTGCTACAAACTAGCGGAAAACAATCTTTTATTCACAATCAATGTAAAAATAGAAACCAAGAAGATACCGAATTGAAAAATAAATGAGTGCAATTCATATTCTGGTGGCCTTCACCAAACTTCCATCCAATTCAATGCATTTATCATATCGCTTACGAATATTTTTTTCAAATTTCATTCCCTTATAACTTTTTTATTACTGAACAGATTTCGATGAAACTGTGACCAGTGATATTTCATTCTGAATCCAGTGGTGTATTCAGAATTTTCATAAAATTCATGAATTCGAATTGGTGGATTGATTAAACGGCATATTTTTCAAATTTCATTCCTTTATAACTTTTTTACTGATTGACGCATTCCAACGTTATTTACACGTAAATCATTTGAAAATGTCGCGAATCCAGTGGAGTAGTCAGATTTTTTCTAAAAAAATCGCTAGTAATTTTTTTAGATTTTTGACCTTGAAAAAAAAGATTAGTTGGCCCTGGAAATTGAGATTTATTCATGATATTTGGTGTCCTAATAGACTCTTTGAATATTTACCTAACAAAAAAAAATCATTCCAATCGGTTGAAAAATGTAAGTTTTATAAGGGTGCTTCCATCTTAAATGGGTCACACTGTATATAACAAAATCTAAAATAAATGTTGAAATCCACATTATAGGAACAACAGTATTTCCAAAATGCATTTAAGAAATATTCTGAACAATCTTTCCACTAGTAAGTACATTTTATGTACATAATGGGACAACCCGTAAAATCGGACACATATTTCACCTCAACAATTTTGTAATGACATGAAGATTACATTATTATCAAGATATAATGAATCATCATTCATATGTCTACTTAGACATTTGGTAATAGTGTAATCTAATGAATATTAATATTATTTTCTTAAAATTGTCCTGATATTTCGGAATTAGTGGATCAGTTTCCTTCTGAGGAAACCCATCGAATTCTCATTGATAGAACATTTTTGAACAGCTAACTGGTTCCAAAATGGTTCAAAAATAATATGTAAATGAATGAACACTGTTACAATAACACAGTTTTCCAAAACAAGGAATTTCTAATAATACGTTTACTGAAATCCTGAAGTAAAGGTCATTTCATAGTAGTCTTTTGAAACATAGATTTTTGTTCTGGGAAACCAGTGAACACACAAAAATATATAAGATATATCTCACCCTGGCCAAGGGGTTTATTTCAATTGGTATCTAGGAGTTCTAGGGCTAGAAAATACTACGGTATAGTATATATTGTTGGAACTATACAGGGTGTCTTGTAACTAGCCTCACTCAACCTAGTAAAGAAAAAAAATTAGATTCGACATAGACACAATATTTGCACTGTAATAATAATTATTCTAGTTTTTGATATAATAAATTGATATAGAAACATACCTTTTACGGTATATTATCCAATTTATGATGAGCCCACTGACTGATAAAAAAATATAACCACTGACAAATCCTCTTCAAGAGTTTAGTTATGAATCATATTCCAAAATATTCCCATAATCGAACAAAACGATTCAAAATGTATAAAAGTGAATTGCAAAACAGATCCTCCACTAGAGAGGATTTAGATAATCAAAAATTTTTGCATTCACAAGTGGTTCGACTTCACCCTACCAAGATCAGCAACCAAAAGGGCTCAGATCACGAAATTGTGCCACTGACAAACAATGTGTCAAACAAACTTATACTTTCTGGCGATAGACGGTGCCACCATAGGTATTTTCCATACCGATAATGCCTATATATTTAATTTTAACACATAACTTAAACAAATAGTGTATATTTGAACAAATGAACCGTTACATATCAATCAATAATCATTTGTACCAAATGAAAGATTATTTCCTCAACACCTAAGCAATGGTGATGACACCGTCTTGTTGGACGCTCGCACATCAACAGCGATATTTCCACAAAACAGAATTCTTCTACGCTAAATTATCGTCCGTGACGACTGTGACATGGGACTGCCAATTAACGTTGAACAGCTGATAACTGCTCTACGTTAACCTATACCCGACAATCAATCTTTGTTTATATTTTGATATTCGAACTTCAGGAAACCAAAACAATGATTTACGAACTACTTTATTGTCAACGATGGAGAAAATACAAGGTGAGTAGGTAAAGAAAAGACAAACTGTTTAGAGCTGTGTGTTAATGTATGAATTTGGACACTGTTCAATATCTTAATCTTCATTTGTTTTGAAAAACTAGCCGATGTAAGAGAGCAAGTGCATCCAGCAACGATGGAGCTAATCTACAAGGCTAACGAATAGTACATTTCTCAGTTGAAACGAGACAACAGTACAAAAGTAAGTAAACATATTTTCACTAAGAAGTAAAACACCAACAAATTTATTTTGTTTCAGAAATTGGTCGAGAAGAAACCAGAGCGGGCTCAGGAACCAAATACATTTTACTATAAATTATCATAAGATGTATTATTATAAATAATGAATAAATGAAGTGGAGTATACAGGGCGAGTAGTTTTTAATCAAAGATTTGACGTTGGTTGAAAAGTTGTAAACTCAGTGGATTTAATCGGTCAATATAGTGATAGATAATTGTTTAACCGAACAATATACCGTAGGTTCAAATTTGAACGTAACAATTTATTTTGAATACTCTGGATGAGAATGATATCGTGTGAATTGATACACTAGGTGACTCTTGATCTATTGGTAATTCGCCATACACTCAGTAGCGTTTGTACAGGGCACTCTCAAAAAGTAGAATTTTTCATTTTTTGCACTCAAGTTGTGAACACTTTGTATGAGTTATGATTTCCGGGCATGAGATTTGGGGGTTCCTCATGTGACCAAATCGAAGAGAGATATTTGTTTTTTTCGTAAAATATGTAGTAGACTGTCAAAAAGTGAAATATTAGAACAATTTATACCCAGATATAGAGCTCTATATTAAAAAAGAGTTTTCGAATTTTGGCCAATCAGTGTGAAATAATGAATTGTCGCCACTTAAAGTGAAACACACTGTATACCGGGTAAATCAAATTCACATTTACATTGCCATTTTGTCCCCGCTATACGACCGTATTTTCAGATTTACCATCCGAAGTTTCTTCTTTTGGCCACTATCATCATCCTTATTTTTTCTTACGGGCGTCGTATTGAACTGTTACAAATTAATATAGGGTTTTGCATTCTGATTCCAACGATGTACAATATGTGATACTTTGTTATGTCACAACGTTTTATATTTCATATAAACTAGAATTGTTCAATTCAAAAAATGGAAAATACCCAAAACACCAAACGGCAATACCACTCGACGCGCATTTCGCCAACAAACTTGGCATACTCAGCAGCTTGTTTTGGTGTTTAGAGAAATTTTCATTTCTTCAATTTTATTTACACAAATGGTTCCAAATCTTCAGCTATTTGATTGGAATTTTCAAGTAGGATCTAACTCCGTCGAAAACACTTGTTAAATGAGTTGATTCGTTGTTAAATCAGAAAGTAATACCTACTGGGAGAATTGCAGAAATGTATCTTCAACTATACCCAGAAAGAATATAACCAGCAAGAAGAGTATTCAAAAAATTTTAAAGAAACCTTACCGAGTATGGTAGAATTAAAAAACCGAGAAGTAAACATAGAAATCGATTAGATGAAAACAAAACAATATCCAAAATGCGATAATGAACTTCTAAGTTTTATAAAAATATTGAATTTTTTCAACTTGTCTGTCTTTCAGATACTTCAATATGAATCTGTCAGTATCAACACATAAAGCTGCTTTAAAATCAGGTGGGCCATAAACAAGTGTTTGGAGGGAGCTCAGTAGAAATGGTCTAAAATGCTACAAAATTCTTATTTGCCAAAAACTTTACCCAGGTGATTCTGAACGGAAGTTGGCTCACTGTAATTAGCTAATGAATAGAAATGATTTTCCCCATTTGGGCGTATGAGAACACTTTCACTAATTGTGGTATGTTCAATAGAAATAATGAGTACATCTGGAACAATCCCAGAAAATTTGGTCCTCGGTCGTTAATATTTTTAGTTGAACGCTCAATGGAGAAACTTATCTGGGGTTTTTCCGAGGAGCTTTTAAAGATTATATAGCGAGGACAAAATGGCGATGTAAATGTGCTGTTTATTTTAATATCCATCATTAACTAACGCCAGAAAAAAAAATGGTTTTTCAAAATTTCGTTTTTTCTGGATATAGGTCGTCAAATAGATGTGCAAATTTGTTCCAATTTAACCATCATCCCTTAAAGTTCCTGAAATACCAATGGTGGCCCTCGAAATTGAATTAGCCGGTATATAAAAGCGTGTACCTATAGTATGTTTGAAATGTGACTTATTTACTATTATTATTATATTATTGCAGGCACATTTTGTAATCGCATTGTATTGTCATCCTGTTCTGAGCTTTGTTTGAAGTTAGGATTAAAATAGATAGCAAAATTAGTAACGGAAAGACAAAAAATTATAATAATAATTATTATTAGTACACAAGTATTATTAACAAATCCTTCAATTTTCATAGGTACTTGAAATGTGTGCCTACTTTTAGTTTATTCGAATGACAAGGTCTTCAATCCAATTTTTGTTCCTATGAATTTCACATTGTCTTTCAAAAGTATCGGAACGGTCTCATATTTCAGAAACGGACCAGAGAAAATTTACGAAAATTTCGACAGGGTGGTTTTTGATGATGCCCGATTCAACGGTGATAACGGCAATGTTGCGGTCAACAAAATTTTTTCATATGAACCACCCTATTTGCTTTTATTGCAATCAATTCAGCGACGCCTCAGTACTTATGTCTTCAAATATAAGATTTTAAATTGATGTAGTTTGAGTAACCAGCAAATTTGGAAATCCTAAATGTCGGGCACCTCTTTTAATCACGCCCCAAATGCTTACTAATACCTTGAGATAATTTTATGACCGCTTGGGTTATTGTTCAGCAAATGATGGCAAACATTTTGAGCACTTGGTCAGATGATTTTCAGTTTCTGTTATTTGATTCAAAACTCTATTGGAAAATAATTCAATTATTAAAGAGTAGTTTTAACAAAAACCATTTTGTATGATATTGCATAAAATATTGGACCGCTCGCAGACATTTCAACGAACCATGTTCTCATATATCAATAACCACATTAATTCACAATCTGGTATTTGGTAACATAAGTAACGACGGGGCGCTGAATTGATTGCAATGGAAATAAATAGGGTTTTCCATTTGGAAAAATTGAGTTATCCTCAATATCTGAAAAACTGTTAATTTGGCAACATTGTCGATATCACCATTGAAAATATTGGACCGTTCCCTACTTTTGAACGGAAAAGCCATGTTGTCATGTTTCGAAAACTGCTTTTATTTAAAATCTGATATGTGGAGATATAAGTAATGAAAACAAATAAGGTGTTCCCTTTAAAAAAAAAAATCAGTCACCCTCAACATCTGAAAAACTGTTAACTTGGCAACATTGTCGATATCACCATTGAATCGGGCATCATCAAAAACCGTCTTGCATAAAATTTCACGAATTTTTCTTGAACCGTATTAAAAATATTGGAACGTTCCCAGACTTTCGAACGAAAAGGCCATGTTGTCATATTTCGAAAACTGCATTCATTTAAAATCTGATATTTGGAGACACGAGTACTGAGGCGTCGCTGAATTGATTGCAATGAAAAAACATATGGTGTACCATTTGAAAAAATGCAGATACCCTCAATATCTAGAAAACTGTTGATTTGGCATTATTGCTGATATCACCGTTGAATCGGGCCCATCAAAAAATATGAGACCGTTCCGATACTATTGAAAGACACTGTATTATCCCAAACATGCGTATGATCTATCTGTCAATCCTCTAATCCGTATAACATGCTCGGATGATAGATACTATTCCGCATCAGTATCATACTTTTCAATCACGACCATAATATGGCTCCCGTTAACACGTACAGAATTTAATTGAAATGTTTCGTTTAATGTTCCTCGTCCGCTCGTCTCTTCGGAGGGTCCATTTAGCTCGAAATCCGTCGACATGTCGAGCGGAACCGGATAAGCCACTTAACACCTACGGCTCTAATGACAGTAAGCGTTCCACTGCGAATTGCTCGGGCGATGATTGCCTGAAGTTGAAAAAATTAATCGGATTTTCACATTCCCCAATTGACATTTCGTTTAAATTCAATATTACATTCCTCGATGTGAGATTGGAAAAGTTACCTAATTGTACTCTTGAAGATTATTCAGACTGTCGAGAAAATGTTCAAATGAACTGCAAGACGACAGAAATCACGAAAAACGTAATATTTGAGTATTCATTCGTTGAAGTCTTCATCAAAAACCTGTACTTGAAGGGGTTGAATAGAATGGAATACTTTATTTGACTATTAGTCTAGTCTACAAGTGCCATTTAGACCAACTTTTTTCAGAAGTCTCCGAAAATTATGATTGAGGTGTCATTCGATTCGGAATGACATCCAGATGATTTTTGAAAAAAATGAAGTTCCGCATGAAAAAATTGTAAAAGTTATTAACAATTAACTAAAAAAAAAAGATGGCTTTAGTATTTTGTAAATATCTCAAAAACTAATTAAAATTTTTTAAATCTAAAAAAAGATTCAAAAAGAGGAGGAAATTTCCTAAAAAAAAGCTCAATTCCCGGAATTGTAGCATCAATATTTATAATTTTCCCAGAGGGATGAAAATACGGCCGAAAACGGGTACTCTGGCTCGGGCAAGCCACACCCACTTTGGACACTTTAACAATAAAAATTATTTTAAAATACTAAATATGAAAATAAAAAATTGGAAAAATTCAGGCACTAACTGAATAGATTAATGAACAATAATCCGCTTGAAAAAAATTTTTATCACAATTTTTCAATTAGTTAATCAATAGTTAATTAATAATTTTTTTCTGCTTGAACATGAACATTGCAAGTGTGATAATTGTTAAACTATAAATTTAAGATTTTTTTCCTCTTTTGGAGCAATTCTTGAAAGGCTTCAGAATAGAACCCCGTTGGAAAAATTAAAAAGTTTTTATTTTTCAGTTTTTTATTAACAATTTTCGTTGTTGCAAAATTAAATACTTAAATTATTCATTGAAAAAAAATTTTTTTTTTAAATATTATCAATAATCCGTTTTTATGTTATCAGGAACTACATAGAAATAATTTTTTTAAATTTTTATCTCTAATTGTTTAAAAAATTGTTATAAACAAATGCGTTGTTTATAAGATAATTGAAATTTTTTTTATGGAATTTCAATCTTTGATACAAATAATGATTTTTAAAAGAAAAATTGTTCCTTAAAAAAATTTTTTTATTGCTTGAAAACGCATTTGTTAATTAACAATTATTTTCTCCCGCTTCTAATTAATATTAAGGAACCATTTTTTTTTTAAATCATTATTTGTCTTTCTTTCTGATATATATAAAAAAAAAAATCCATTTTATTTAATTTTTCATTGTTTATGCAATAAACAATTTGTTATAAACAAATAAATTTTTACCTTATATTTTTTTTCTATTCTAATTTCTGTCACAAAAACAGACATGATTTTTTTTCTTTTTTAAAATTTTTTTTATTATTTTTTATTTAATTTTTAAATATAAGTTCTCTCTAACTTCGTCATTCTTACCTGGTCTTCATCCTCAAAATTATTATAATTTACAAACTAATGGAGATACGATGAAAATACTTAAGACTTATTTATTCTCCATTACATAAAAAACAAATTTAGCAGAAAAGTTTAGTTGTTACTTATTTATTTATTGAATTTATAGCAATTGTTGTTGAAAAATACTTAGGGAAAAATTTTTTTTTTTTGTTTTAATGCTTAAAAATCTTATCAACTATTAAAAATATGACTACTTCATTCAAGTATCTTATCAATTATAGTTCATTACTCAACATTTTTACCTTTTATATATTAATATTAATATCTAGATTTTTATTTTCAGGTTCGGTTTCTTTATTGTTTGTAAAAGTTTATGAATGACAATCTTTATTTTTTTCTTTTGAAATATTATTGAGACAATAGAGTCTAATAAATTTAATTATTTATCAACGAACAGAATATTCTATGCACGTTCATATATATTATCATTCTTCTTCTAAACAACTAGATGCAATCTATGAAAGCACGAAAAATCAACATCTAAAAGATATTATACTCTTCGTTCATGCTTTTACGGGTTGTGATACAGTGAGCTCAATTTTTGGCAAAGGGAAGAAGAAATTATTGGATTTGATTCTAAAAAATGATGGAATGAAGCAGCATGTGGAAAAATTTTATGATCCTGGTGCATCTACTGAAGAAATTAAGGAAGCTGGAGAAAGATTGATGCTGTCTTTGTATGGAGAATTTAAAACCAACGTAACTGCGAGTCAATGCCGTGTTTCCAAGTTTATGGAACTTTTGAAAAAGTCTAAAAAAAGCCATCAATTTAGCGACTCTACCACCTACGTCAACAGCATTGAGTTATCATTCATACCGAGTGTATTACCAAGTTCAATATTGGCTCGGTAACAACGATCTCAATCCGGAAAATTGGGGCTGGATAAAGACAGAAACAATTTTTTTGCCAGTTCGAACAACCGATAAATTAGCTCCTGATGAACTCTTAAAATTAGTTCACTGTAATTGCCTCAAAAATTGTTCAAAAAGATGCGGATGCAGGAAGGCTGGTCTTCCATGTTCGTCTCTCTGCAAGCATTGCAAAGGAGAGAGTTGCGATAATTGCAAAAAGATAGCGATGGAAGATGATAATGACGAACTCGGCGATGTTGATGAAGAAAACGCATTACAAAATGATAATGAAGACGATAGTGCCTGTGCTGATTATGACATCTCTATTGGACAATTTGTGGAAACTTTGCTGGAGAACGAAGAGAACGATGAAAACATGAGACAAGAAGAAACTGTAGACTATGAGCCACCATCAAAGAAACGTTTCAAAAAATAAACAGAATGTACAATAAAATGAAAAAAAAAAAATATTGTAAATGTTAATAACTACTTATTAATAAATTTTGTTAAATGAAAATCAATTTAAAGATCATTCTTCCTTTCAAAAACACTTAGGCTAATGAAATCTGCAAAAATTTTTTGTTTACATGGTAATATTCAGAATTTGAAGTATAATAAAGTGATATTAATATATAAAAGGTAAAAATGTTGAGTAATGAACAATAATTGATAAGATACTTGAATGAAGTAGTCATATTTTTAATAGTTGATAAGATTTTTAAGCATTAAAACAAAAAAAAAAATTTTTCCCCAAGTATTTTTCAACAACAATTGCTATAAATTAAATAAATAAATAAGTAACAACTAAACTTTTCTGCTAAATTTGTTTTTTATGTAATGGAGAATAAATAAGTCTTAAGTATTTTCATCGTATCTCCATTAGTTTGTAAATTATAATAATTTTAAGGATGAAGACCAGGTAAGAATGACGAAGTTAGAGAGAACTTATATTTAAAAATTAAATAAAAAATAATAAAAAAAATTTTAAAAAAGAAAAAAAATCATGTCTGTTTTTGTGACAGAAATTAGAATAGAAAAAAAAATATAAGGTAAAAATTTATTTGTTTATAACAAATTGTTTATTGCATAAACAATGAAAAATTAAATAAAATGGAATTTTTTTTTTTATATCAGAAAGACAAATAATGATTTAAAAAAAAAAATGGTTCCTTAATATTAATTAGAAGCGGGAGAAAATAATTGTTAATTAACAAATGCGTTTTCAAGCAATAAAAAAATTTTTTTAAGGAACAATTTTTCTTTTAAAAATCATTATTTGTATCAAAGATTGAAATTCCATAAAAAAAATTTCAATTATCTTATAAACAACGCATTTGTTTATAACAATTTTTTAAACAATTAGAGATAAAAATTTAAAAAAATTATTTCTATGTAGTTCCTGATAACATAAAAACGGATTATTGATAATATTTAAAAAAAAATTTTTTTTTCAATGATTAATTTAAGTATTTAATTTTGCAACAACGAAAATTGTTAATAAAAAACTGAAAAATAAAAACTTTTTAATTTTTCCAACGGGGTTCTATTCTGAAGCCTTTCAAGAATTGCTCCAAAAGAGGAAAAAAATCTTAAATTTATAGTTTAACAATTATCACACTTGCAATGTTCATGTTCAAGCAGAAAAAAATTATTAATTAACTATTGATTAACTAATTGAAAAATTGTGATAAAAATTTTTTTCAAGCGGATTATTGTTCATTAATCTATTCAGTTAGTGCCTGAATTTTTCCAATTTTTTATTTTCATATTTAGTATTTTAAAATAATTTTTATTGTTAAAGTGTCCAAAGTGGGTGTGGCTTGCCCGAGCCAGAGTACCTGTTTTCGGCCGTATTTTCATCCCTCTGGGAAAATTATAAATATTGATGCTACAATTCCGGGAATTGAGCCTTCTTTTAGGAAATTTCCTCCTCTTTTTGAATCTTTTTTTAGATTTAAAAAATTTTAATTAGTTTTTGAGATATTTACAAAATACTAAAGCCATCTTTTTTTTTTAGTTAATTGTTAATAACTTTTACAATTTTTTCATGCGGAACTTCATTTTTTTCAAAAATCATCTGGATGTCATTCCGAATCGAATGACACCTCAATCATAATTTTCGGAGACTGCTGAAAAAAGTTGGTCTAAATGGCACTTGTAGACTAGACTATATGATATACAGCGTGACTCACAGTCGATGGTAGGTTAGACGTTTATGGTAAACGCAATGCAGGATTTTTCTGAATATTTCACATCTTACATTTCGTTACCTTTTCTATCGATCTTCAGCATGGCGACGTTGCCACTTGTATCAAAAAGTCCTAGCAACTTTATATCTTTAAATAGAACACCCCGTATATTAACACATTTTTGAAATTTCTATTATATAATAATACTTTTTTGTTAATAATGTCCTATACCTATCTCTATCGGTTTTCGAGATGAAAAATAATTTGTGTTAAATATGGTCCAAATTTTAATTATCACCAAAAAATGTATTACTCATCATATAGGGCGAGCTAGAATTACTGTTATTTCCATAATGTATAAAAGTGGCCAAACGTTAATTTTTTCAAATGAAACCCCCTGTATATTACACGATAAATTGAAAGATGATGAAAAATGCTTCAATATGATATATCATGTCCCTATACCTAAATCATCGTATTCTCAATACACCTACAAGTGTTGAAAGTGGAACTTTACGAAATATTTGACGTTCGTTGGTTTAGGCGTTTGGGACCGAGATCCCCAGATCTCACGTCACTTGACTTTTATTTTTGTGGTGTTTTAGAAGAAAGGGTGTACAGTACTCCAGTGCCTACCAACGAAGAACTGCGACGGCGAATAGTGCGGTGTATTGAAGATCTGGATCCCCATGAAATTGAGAAAGTAACCACAAGTCGCGTGCAAAAGAACATTTTGAAATGTTGAGAATGTAATGGACATTTTCAGCATTTATTGTAAAAATGTGTTATTTTGTTTACAACTTTGTTATTTTAAGCTTCTTAATTCTGTTATTTTCTGTACTTTCTTATGTTATAGCCCAGAAAATCTTACTTTTTACCTAGAAATTAGTGATTTTTGGTACAGTTGTTCCCTGGAAACTTTGAGCCATAGTTAATTAAATTATTTTGTAATCTTACAAACTTCCTCCACTTCATTGGTTTTAATTTAGGATACATTTAGTTGAATCTTCTGCAAATTCTGTAATAAATAATTTCATAAGAACTTCGTTTTATTAATCAATATTTGCATTCATTTCGGATGATATTTTGAAACACTGTCGATAATTACTCGTAAATTACTTATAAAAGTTACCAAACTGTTATAAGGTTGATTATTCCACTGTTACTTAAAACCGAATTCTTAAAAAGCGCCTTTATCAAGAAAACTTGATGATTTATGTATAGAGACATGACTTATCATCTTTCAATTCATCGAGTAATATACGGGGGGTTTCTTTTGAAAAAATGATCTTAAGCACTTTCATGCATGGCGGAAATAATAGTAATTTTAGCACGCCCTGTATGATATGGAGACGATTTCTTGGTGTTAATTAAATATTTCGACATTATACAAACTATCATCAAAATATCAACTTTTCATGAATTATAATTTGAGAGTACTGTGCTACCCCGTTCTCGGAAATGTTCCGAGGAAGAGGTGGCAAGGGGGTTTTATGTAGTCTTATACTTAAGAGGGGTGGGTTAATTAAACTCGTATAAAAGAATTAGGTTTATTAGGGACCGATGACAAGGCTGTTAACGGATAACTTGTCGTTGCACTGTGAAAACGCCTTTAGCGACTAAAGTCAAAATGTTGAATATTGTAATTTGTCAAAGAAACTAACCATCTGACAGTGACAGCTACAAGGATATATTGAACAATAAAAATTGGAAAACTATTGCGATTATAAGAATTACAAGCCAAAAGATCTACACCATCTAATATCTGCTGTAGGGTTATACATAGCCCCCTAGTATGATCATACTAGAGTTTACACAATATAGATATAACCTCCTTTACAGGTTTTTTCCGCACGAATAACTAATATATTTAGGTTTCAATAAAGTTCATTGATTTGACTTGAGATAGAATACACTGTCACTGGCAAAATATGATAAAGACTAAGCTAGGGCTTATCTGAATTCGCTGTCGATATCCGTCTCCTTGGTGTTCTATTGACGGTTGCTTTCGGCGGATCGTGACGGGTGGGTTTTGCTCTTCGTACGGGAGGTGAGTTTGATGATGCTCTCGTATACTATGGCTTTGTGAACTCGTAGGATGTAGGGTAGAAGGTAATCGAGTAAAACAACCAAACAGAAAAAGGCCTGAAAGGGATTGAGTGTGTCATACGGTACTTGGTTCAATGATTTCACGGGTTAATAAAGATGAGGATTGAGACATTGGGACCTACCTTGGATGGTGGATGGCCGTGAAGTAAACTTGAAAATGAACGGGAATCCACAAATGTGTAGACCGAACCAGGTCTATGTTTCTTCAATTCCGGATAGAAAATATCCGCAGTTGCGATTTGATTCAACATGCACATGTACCTCAATCAATGTATCTAGCTGGATATTCGCTAAAAAGGGGGATCTTAAATCTGATAAAATCTTTCAGAAAATTGTCATTTTTTGACACCTCATTGGTTGAACTGGTACCCATAGTGAGTACATACAGAAAGATACAAAATTATGATTTCATTTCCGTCTTTTCTCTGAACCGTAACAACTGATGTACTTAAGTTCAATTAGGGCTATGTTTTGGTTAGCACAAATTATTTTTTATGTCGAAATTTAGCACAAATTAATTATTTTTTATGTCGAAAACAGATAGAGATATGTATAGGATATTCAGCCCTACGCTGTATCACTTCCGTTAAAAATAACGTCACCGTTATTCGCAAAATAACGAAAATGGCGAATAACGTTGACGTTATTTTTAACTGAAGTGATACAGCAAAGGGGTTAATTATCAACAAAAAAGTATCATAATGAAAAAGCGATTCCAAAAATGTGTTAATATAAGGGATGTTCTATTTAAAAAAAATAAAGTTGCTAGGTCTTTTTGATAGAAGTGGCAACGCCGCAATACTGAAAATATTTAAGATCGACAAAACAGGAAACGAAATGTAAGATATGAAATTTTCATTTCAAATACAAAACTGAAACTTGACTCAAAGCAATAACAGAATATGTCACATTCAAAATTAAAATTTGATGAGTTGTCTAAATCAACAAATAGATTTTTCTGAATATCCTCAGAGTATTCATTGAGAGAGTAAAAAAATTACTTGTCTAATGTTTCAAGATGATGAGGTAGTACGTTCTGAAGTTTATAATCAAGAGAATCTTTCTGTGATATAGAAAGCTTATGCTGAGAAATTCAGATATCAGCCTTTCTAGTCTTATAATAATAATTGTGAGTATCACTCTGAACAGTGAGGTTACATGCTATCTTATGTACTTCAACAAGTACATTGTAAACATATAAGGATGGTAGAGTCATAATTTTAAATCTAGAGAATAATGGTCGACAAGATTCTCTGAAGCCTATATTAGCCAAAGTTCTAACTGTTTTTTTTTTGCAGAGTAAAAATGGCATTTGCTGCGGATGAGTTTTCCCAAAGGCATATGACATAACTTATGTTGGACTGAGATTTGTCGTTATTATGTACTGTAAACCACTCTTCTGCTACCATTTCAATTGGAATGATCTAATAGTGAGTCATAATTTGAATTCGAAAAGGTCAATGACGTACTATCAGCAAAGAGAACACATTTATACGGTGATATAAAATTTACAAGATCGTTCATGTAGATATTAAATAATAGCGCCGGTCCTAATACAAAGCCCTGAGGTACTCCATAGTTGATTCCTTTAAAATCTGATGTATTATTTTTGCAACAATCATTGTGAAAACGATCCGTAAGGTATGTCTCCAAAAGAGAAAGGGCAACCCCTCTAAGGCCATACAAGTGAAGCTTTTGTAGTAGAATGTGATGATCGACACAGTCGAAAGCCGTTGACAGGTCACACTAGCTATCACGCTGTGGTTAAACTGTTCAACTACCCCCAACTATTCTGCTCACCACATTAATCACCGACGCCCGCTGCAGTTGAACATCCAGAACGAAAGCCAAACTGAGTGTCAGTAAAATATTTATTGTTATCAAAATATTCTGTTAGTCTGTTTCAAAATTTTTTCCACTATCTTTGAAAAGATACATATGATTGAGATAGGACGATAGTAGTCAATAAGTGATGTGTCACCTTCTTTGAATATAGGAATGACCTTGGAGTATTTAAAAATATCCGGAAATTGTCCACTACTGTAAATGAGATTCATTAATTCGGTTAATGGTTCATTAATAATCTCGATAATAATATATGCTGTTTCAGCTCTTCGTTAAATCACCAGAACTAGTCTGTTGTTCATTCTGTGTATTTATATTTTTTTATCAATTTCATTGATATTGATTAATACCAGATTTAGGAAAAAAACGTCAAATATGCCATGCTTTTTTATTGGGTAATTCAACCAATATTAAGTACATAAAATAAGTGTTTTTTGAAAGCATATAAAAGTGTTAGTTTTTGGCCAACACCGCAGGTCAAGGTAAAAAATACTATCTAATACCCTATCATTTTCGAGATTATTTTTCCTTCCTTATATTGTGTTCTTTGGGTTCCAGCTCTCAAGGGCCTTCGGATGTTTTCCAGTCTCCGAAGAATACCCTGAGCTATGGAATATGTTGGTAAATTCTTCCTTTCATATGTAGGAATCCTTCTGGTAATTCAATTTGTATCACATTATATTCGCCTGAAGAATGAATTATTCTTACAATCAAAATATAACCTCTACCTGTCCAAACTTTTTAGCTTCCTCAATATTAGTATTTTGATTTCCATGATGACATTCTCAACTGAGGTTTCACCGCGAGAATTTGTGAAAAATAGTTTGTCTACTCTTGTAATTGTGCCTCACATTTTGTAAATTTTCTCTTTAGACATTTTGAGTGAAATATTGGGAATATTGTTTGTGGACACTGATATTGTGGATTTGCTTTCCAAATCACTCAGAATCTCAATCTCTACGATTCTATAACGTTCAGGCCAAGATACATTTCCCTTCACTCCGTTTAAATGGCACATGTGAAACTATTGATATAATTTAGGCCTTTTCTTATTTTCATATTCAAACCCTGCACACCCTGCTTCACCCATTGTCAACACTTGCCATACGTATTCCCATACTATTTTGAGACAATATACAAGCGCTGTGATTGTCATGAGCTTTCTTCTTTGCTTTCTGTAAGCTGGATCATCAGGGAATCTACTGGCACATATACCCAAGAACCTGCATAAGAAGTTATGAGAAATACAGATAACCCCTAGTTTTAGGCTAGTTTATGCTTTTCTGATAATAACTAGCTTGTGCTTTTGTAGTTTATAATTATTATTTATAAATGCCTAGTGCTTATTCAGGTACTCGCTTTGCATCCACGTATGATTACGAACTGTGCATGATTCGATGCTTTAATTTGATCGGTGTACAAATCAAACGAGGAACGAGCCTCACGTATATATTTGTGTGTTCACATTGTAAACTTTTGGTATACGGATGCTGAATGGTACTTTGATAAACTGACGCTGATAGACCTATAGAACATCAGTTCGTACTTTTATACTTATAACTTATAACGTACTATTTCATTTCCTAAAAGGTATAAAGTCCCAGTCAAAATTATTTATTTCGACATCTTTTCCTGTAACGATCATTTGATATATTAGTCCGATAAATAAGATTCCTATCGACGGATTATCAAATTAAACTCACTATTCACACGTAGCGAAATAACCAGAATTATATCCATGGCGCCTATTGTATTAAAAATTATCATATGACGTTTATTTACTTTGGGTGGATTATCATTACTGATTTGATGATATGCATATAGTGATAACTGAGTAAAATTTGAGATCAGCTCTTAGTATAGGTAGAACAGCCAACATCTTTAATTGAAATAAAAAAGTTACTTTTCTTCTATTATGAAATAATTGATTTCATCTGAAATTATTTCTACGTGCTTCTCCAAACAACTTTATATTGAAAAAACCTTTCTATCACCTATGCGTATTTTTATAAATACACATAGGATTGTTGAGGATGTTATTGCTAACAAAATACCCTTCACATTCAAATTAAAGAGTGAATAACAAAGAAGTTCAAGAAAGATAGCAATAAAAACCAAAGATTTACTGATATTTTGATTAAAGGTTTTTATGAGACCTTGTCAAAAGTACACCTTGCTAGTTGTACTTCAAATTGGCAATTTCTCTTCTCATTTCAAATATAAATTCTGAAATTAACAAGTGGGAAATTGTTTTCATCGAAATTGGAGCTGACAAAATCGCATTTCTTGCAACCATTTCAGAAAATTAAATCGTGACTACTATTTATCAAGAATATATAAATTCCTTGGATAAAAAACGCTGAGATTATAATTAAGAATGTTGTACTTTTAATCATACACTTTTAATGATATCTCGTTTTTTTCTACATATACAAGGAATACAATTTTGGTCGCAGCCACTTCAACACTCAACAACATTATTTGTTTAGTTTACAGAAAAGTATGATATTTCGGGTTTGTTTGTAACTGAATTAACATTGGTCAGAAAAATTATTAAACTGGATAAAATTCTATTAAAAAAAGAAATACGAGTGTAATCAGAATGAAGAGAAATTCGTTTATTCGATTACTGATATATTAACGTCCATACATTGAAAATCCACATCAGATCAACAATGAAATGAAAAAACTAGATTAACTTTGCAACAACAAAGACGAACTTCTGGAGGTGTATTTTTTTATTTTCTGGTAACTGGCCGATGTGGGTATTTTCTGGGCAAGATATGACATTGAAGTCTCATATTCATCAAAATTATGAAATTTGAATCATGTTTCGTTCGATTCGATACAGCGAAAGAATCGAAAATTAAAAAAAAAAACGAAAAAAGTCGAAGTGACAGTAGAGAGTCCAAATTTGGAGCAAATGTATAAAATTGGACACTGAGCAACTTTATTCTTTGGCATTTTTTGAAATTTCAAATTTTTCGAAAAAAATGTCAAATTTGACAGGTTTTGAGTAGCACAGGAAAAAACGAAAAATGCTGTAATTTACTTATTTTTCAAGCCCAAACTAACTGCGAAGTCAAATTTTCTTTATATCTATTATTAAAAAAACTTCCATATGTCGCGAACTTTATGTGTGCCCAGATATTATGATTACAGTATAATGGGTGGTTTCATCGCTGTTGGCGTGCAGTGTATATCACGTAGGATGACACCTTTTGTGTAGTGAGTTCTTTTCTAGTGTATCTGTTGATATTGAAAATTCCATGGTTTTACGTTGAAAATTACGGAAGATACGGGGGTGTTTCCATGAGAAGTGAAACACACTATATAGTCACCACCCCTAAGAAGACTTTTCTTCAGTGAAATATTATATTGCTTCAATAAATAAGGATCTCCTGGAAGTTGTTAATAAATGACAAGATGGTACATTGCCACAGGTATCAGAACTGTGCCAGGGCATTAAAGTATGCTTACAGCGTCGAATGCGAATTGAGAGTGGAAGAACCAAGCCATAGAACACCAGAATACGTCCCAGCCCTTCCCCCACAAACCAACGTATGGAATAGACTGCAGAGTCCAGGGGCGTAATCCCTTACAGGAAGCCGATAAGCTCAGAAGGATCCAAGCAAACCTAGGAGCTCGACCTGTCCTTTTTACCCTTAGGGTAAAAACAAAGTGGAGCATCGCATCAAGCATCGCATCAAGCATCGCACCAAGCCTCGCCTCGAGCATCGACTCATACCAGGCATCAGAGGGCACATAGTGAGGCATCTATAAAAGCAGTTGTAGATGTAAAACAACGGCTAGTGTTGACACGACCTTGAGCGCACCAATCGTATATCACTTTTCAGGCATCAGTCCTGTGAAGATTCTTGAAAATCAAATTGATTTGATTCCTCGGAAACGGCGATGCTCGATGCGATGCTTCAGTCGATGCTCGATGCTCTACTATGCATGGTTTATATTTCGTACGTGTATTTGTTTTTGATGCCTGAGGCGATGCTTGATGCGATGCTTGATGCGATGCTCCACTATGTTTTTACCCTTAGAGGTATAACTTGACGGGCATATACATTTCCACGGCCATAATAATCTGGCTATCCAGAGGACTGTAATACGGCAAACATCTTCGCATAGTCAGGAACAACAAACTGAGCATCAACAATATGCTGCTCATTTATAAATACATAATTCATCCTGCAATGCTCTACAACTGTCCCGTATCCTGCAGTCTGAACAAGACTCTTTTCACGAAGTTTGACAGAATGTAGAACAAGACACTTCGTATGGCTACTAACACTGATCGATACATTCGGCTAGATACGCTGCGAGAAATCTGCGGCGTCGACTCTGTTTCAACATATCAAACAAGTATCATATGGGTTTCATGGATACTTTTCATCAAAAAGTCCACACACAAGAAATCTCACTCGCACCAAGGAGTATGATAACATACCTACTGAGCAAGGGGAACTTATCTATCAAGCGCAGGATATCTTCCGGGAACGTTAAGAACTGGGCCTGTAGAGGCAATCGCTGAGAAGTGGAATATTCCTTTTAAATAATTATCAGCAGTGAATATAGTTATAATACTAGTGAAGAATTTTGAATTCGAAGCTTTTTAATCCGGCGACCGAGTTTGTGTACAAGCGGCCAGTGGTGCTTTTTTTAAGCAAGAGTATTTTTTATATTTCTTGGAGATGTGCACTATGAGCAGGAAGGCACTATATCACACCATTTAGATTATACTAAGTTTTATTTTATGTTTTATTTGTATTGCGTTTACAATTTACATATTACACTTGAAAATTATTGAATATGCAGGCCCGAGCTGCTAGAGGGCACCAGCACCATGCATTGGGAGGATTACTAGTAGCTCTGTGGGGTACGGAATATATCAAAAACATTTTGAAGTATTAATCTCCAAATACGCATTTTACACGATATAATAGCTCCAAATCCACTTTATCTGAAAATAGACAATGACAGTAACAAAAACAAATATGTTCACAAATGTAATATTCTTCAAGTGAATTTACAAACTAAATATGAAGAAATCTTTTTAATTCGGAGGGGATAGATAATCAATAACGGTGTCTGTATCTACGAAGTTCAAAATATCAGCGTCTGAGTGCATAAACATTAACTATTCAAAATTTTTGTTAGTCAAAGACGATCTCAATCTGGTTTTGATATGTTTAGAAAATGCTCATTCGTAGGAGACTTGAGTCAGTGGGATGGTTTGAAGAAATTTATATACTTTTGAAAGTTCTATTGTAAAAGAACATGTTATAGTCTAATATAATTTTATATGCACATGCTTTGCACTGGATCTCGTCGTCTTCATCATCATCTCTTTCTTGATCATCGTCATCATCACTGTGGTCATCGATTTTCTCGCCTGAGACATCTTCATACTCATTATCGGCGTTTATACTTGCATTTGAAATCTGAAGCCATACATTCATGAGCGAGATAAGTTCTTCTTTCACCTTTTCTTCATTAACGTTCAGAAGTAATTCTCCTATTTTCTTCAACGCTTTAGGAGGAAGAGATTCTTGGGGTTTGAATCTTTTTGGGTTGATGGTCAATCGGATCCAAATAGAGCGATTTGTGTTGCACAAAACGGCTTTCCTTAGATTGGATAGCTCTATCCACAATTACGAAGGAGATCTTCATTTTGAATTTCTCTTCGGTAGAAGTTTCAACAGTATCGTCTTCAGCAAGTTATCAGATATTACCTTGCCACTAATGAAACAGGAAAATATGGATAGCTTATACATATAGGATAGCTACTGAGTGTTAATTTACTAATAGGTAATATTATATGTAGGCATATGTTGAATGAATTATCAAACGTATTTGTCTAGGAGCTGCGTTTGTAGAAAAATTCTTGTGTATTTCGAGCAGAAATTGTCATTGCCACTCTCCAAAGATTACCGCGCGATGAAAACTCTCTTTGTCGAGCGACAATCTATACCTAAATTTGCGCTGAATATGGGTCAAATTTGAAAAATTATAATTCATGAAAGGTACCTTTTACAGGTCACGAGTATCAACCGCTAATCTCTCTCTTTCAACTGAAAGCGAGATCAATCATTCGTGTAACGATAAACTTGTTACTTGTTGGAATATTTTCACTATCGGATAATAACTCCGTAAGGTATTACGAAATTAGAAATTATGATCTCGAGGGCAGTCGCGTACACATGTCCATTACATGGCGTACCCATTTCACTCGGTACCACACATGTAGGAAGGATTGTATTACGTTCAGAGACCTACTTAACTTCTGGTGGTACCGCGAAGTCAGTGAATTAGTGTTTGGATTTCGTTTTATTCTTGGTACTATTTGGGTCGAATATGGGGTTTTATTATTCTCTGTAGATGCCATAAGTATCAGGATTGGTTCGGAATACTGAATGTGCAATCAAAAATAATCAAAATAAATTTCTATGATAATTAGCTTGACATTAATTTCGTTACTTAGTGGACACATACACTAATAATACACAGTGTGTTGCAGTTTTCTAAGCCCCACCTCCGTTTTTCTGTGAATTTTGGAAAATTGAATTTTTTTCATTTCAATATGTACTTCTCGAAAAGCTCTATCTTCTCAGGTGAAAAGGTTCCATCAATCACCTTGTCACGACCTACTACGATCACATAATGCATGCCAGAAGTCGAGAAAACGTATTAGGCATTTTTTCTAACAAAATTTTTGTTCGAGCATTCGATTCGACCAGTCTCGAAAGACTCCATGCGAAATTTGAACGAGATATCTTTTTCGGGGTGTATGCTATACAATATTCAAAAATGATATCATTCAAGTCATTCTATATATAAAATTCCGTGCAAATTGGAATTAATTTGGAAAAGGGGGCGAGATCAGACGACGTGGTCATTGATTGTAAATAAAAATACTTTGTTTCAATACAAATTATTAATTCTTGAATAATTACAAATTTTGAAAACAAACACTAAGAAAGATAATATCAATGGAGCAGATGAGAAAAAACTGTGATACCAACAATTCGAAATCTTTGGTATGTTCTATACTGGGGGTGGAACTGCATCGATCAATATATAGAAAACCATAGGTGGGCCGAATTCGAAAATTTGGGAGTTCATTATTGTTTTCAATAAAATTAATTTGTTATTGAGTTTTTTATTTTATGTATTATATTGCATTTTGTGAAAGAAGGAAAAGGACGCATACATGTATTTTTAATTTAATTTTTATAAATCTTCTTTTAAAAATCAAATAGACAGAAAGATAAATCAGAAAAGAGCTATGGGAAACCCAGTAGTACTATGAAGACTTTGAAAAGAGGCTACAGGTTGGGCTGGGACATAGCAAAGAAGGTCGTGACCTATGACAAAGTTCAATGAGTAATAGGCACATTTGAACTTCTCAAATCACCAGGACCAGACGGGATCTACCCTGCAATACTGCAGAAAGGACCCAAAGAACTGCAAATCAGACTCTGTACTCTGAGGCAGTCTGGTTCTCGGGTTTATACCAAAACCATAGAGACAAGATAGGGTTACCTTTATACCGAAACCTGGAAAAGCTGGACAGGATTCGGCAAAGGCCCCAAGAGCAATAAGTCTTATGTCATTTGTACTTATTAAGACTTTGGAGAAGCTAATGGATAGACATATTAGGGACGGTGTGCTGGAAGAAAGACCACTGCACCGCGAACAATATGCCTACAGGACTGGCTGTTCAACGAAGACAGCTCTCCATCAACTAGTAACGAGGGTGGAAAACACGCTGGAATATGAAGAGTTACTGTTAGCGGCCTTTCTAGACATAGAAGGAGCATTCGACAATACCTCTATAAACTCGATCACTAGAGCTCTCAGACACAGAGAAATCGAGGAACCGTGTGTGGCCTGGATAGACTCAATGCTGAGAAATATACTGATACAAATCAGTGTATTAGAGGAGACCGTAGTAGCAAGGGCGTACAGAGGATGCCCACACGATGGAATTCTATCCCCGCTTCTGTGGAATCTGATCGCGGACTCGCTGCTGGTAACACTGAACGAAGCAGGACACCGAGCCCTTGGCTATCCTGACGATATCGTGGTCTTAGCACAGGGAAAATTCAACAAAACAGTTAGAGATCGTATGCAGGAGGCAACCTTGTCACGAGATGGACATACTTGGAGGGGCTCAACGTCAATCCTAACAAGGCAACCATAGTAGCATTCACCCGAAGAAGAAAAACAGAGGACCTAGGACCCATACGACTTCGAGGGGAGTACATACAGATAAAGGGGGAAGTCAAGTATCTTGGAGTAATACTAGACTCCAAGCTGACCTGGAACCAGCATATCGAAATAATAACCAAAATTGCGGTGACTTCACTAGTGATAGCCAGACGTACTTATGGAAAAAAATGGGGACGTAAACCACATATGCTGCATTGGCTGTATAGCACGGTGGTCATGACCTCTATCACATATGCTTCTTTGGTGTGGTGGCCCAAGACACAACAAAGAAGAGCCGCAACGAGACCAAGCAAGGTGCAAACTTGCTTGTTTTGGAATCACAGGGGCCATCAAATCAACATCTACTGCAGCGATGGAGACACTCCTGGGACTGCCACCTCTCCACTTTGTGGTTCAGGGCGAGGAGGCAAGGCTAGGTGCCGCCAGACTGCAGATCGCACCCAACCTGAACGTTGGAACGGGACACATGAGAATCATTAGAATTGTGATCGGGGACGCGCTAGGATCGAGAACGGACCACATTCCGAAACGGTACTCCTTCAACAATCAGGTAAGGACAGCACACACAGGAGATGGATCCAAGACTAAGAATGGAGCGGGATCAGGAGTGTTCTCCAGGAATCTGAGTATTGGTTTCAGCTACTCGCTGGGCACCCATACCTCTGTCTTTCAAGCAGAAGTGTACGCCATCCTTCCATGCGCGAAGGAAAATAATAGGAGAAACGTTGAAAACGCGCAAATCAACATCCTCTCAGATAGTCAAGCGGCACTGAAGGCCTTGTCTAGCAAGGAAGTAACGTCCAAACTGGTATGGGACTGCAAAGAAGAACTGAAAACTCTGTCAGACCGTAATCAAGTCAAACTGATATAGGTCCCAGGTCATCTGGAAATCGCAAAGAGAAAGCAGACGAACTCGCACGAAGAGAATCGGAAATGCTCCCAAACCCAGGGTAGATGCTAGGGGTACCGAAGTGTACAATAAGAGCGTCTGTAAAAGACTGGATTAGGGACAGCATAAAAACTACTGGGACAATGTCCCAGGAAACAGTCACGGGAAAGAATATATCAAAGGACGGTGTAACAAAAGAACGGCAGACCTGTTAACAATGAAAAGGAGCCAGTTGAGAACCGTTACGAGACTCCTGACTGGACATGCACCAGTGAAGTAGCACCTCAAAAAATGGGGCAATATGATGGAGATCTGACCTGCAGAATATGTGGTAAGGATCCAGAAACCGTAAAACACATCCTGTGCTATTGCGAAGCTCTAGACCGCAAAAGACAGGCAATTTTCGGGCAGCCATCTGGCGACCTAGAACTATACAGTTCCCACCCAATACGGAACTTGTACAAACTCGTACAAGGCACAAAAATATTGGATTGGGTACTGTGGCATTGAAACATAGCGGTGCCTTGGTAACAAAAAATTTTAAACAATCCAAAAACTGAGAGGTAGGAAAATTTTTGTTCTCAGTGAGGATATGTTTTTGTCCCTTCTTCAGGAGCCAAAAATTAAGTTTTTTTGTAAAGTATTGAAAAACAATTTTTTATTTCAGGCAGTCAGGCAGATGGAAGTAGGTAGTGTCTGTAATCAAGAACCCCAAATTTGTAACAATATTTATCTTAAACTTCGCGGGCCAATCTTACGGTATTTTTGTATAGTTGGCTATTTGGGAAGCAGTTCATCCACCCACGCAAGCTCCAGCCGGTAGTTGACCACCGACATCTGTCCGATACGCGCCAGATTCACGTGGGTTTTCGAAAACCCCAAACCGTCAAAGCAACAAGTTCAAGATTCATAATACCGAACCGACATAAATCAAGCAACTTCAAAACCGAAAGTGTAACCTCGGCCAATTCCGAACCCACACACGGCGACACGGCCACATGAATAATCGGTAATTATGCCGAAAGCGAAGAGGTCAGGTGAGAGTATTTTTTCTTCTTTACGACGTGCTGGAAACAATGCAACATCGTGCTGCAGTCTCTCACGATCAGACAGGCAATGACCGACGATGGGGGAGGGGTCACGACAAATATTTCCAAGTGTTAAATAACATCGCAAAAATTCAACTGATATACAGGGATCCGTGGAACAGGCTGACGTAGAACTGCTGGTGATTCTCATATTCATAATCATTTACAACGATGATGATGCGATGAATGATTATGCCATTCAAACTATTGCATTTGTCACCTATAATCAATTCAATCATTCATTTATTTGAGAAAGTTACTGAAACAGTCAGAGAGTATACAAGCCTCGCCAGACTTTGCATGAGGCAGAATTTCTTTCAGTTTAACAACTACTTTTACGAACAATTCGAAGGTACAGCCATGGGTAACCCTCTGTCTCCCTTCCTAGCCAATTTGCTCATGAGTTGGTTTGACATGGATGCAAGACTATTCGACTATTTTCCTAGGGTTTGGTTAAGGTATGTGGAGACGTGTTCGCTATCTTTGATACAAAACAGGCTGATGTAGAAAGTTTTCTTTCAGATTTGAATAGCCAGTTTCATACCATTTCAATCACATATGAAACTGAAAACAATGAACAGCTGCCGTTTTTAGATGTATCTAGATGTTCTAGTTATTAGAAACGATCAAAATCAGGTTGAGTTCCCACCATTTCACACAACAAGAAATGGCGGGTTTAAATTCCTTGGTGAATCGACTCTTATGATTATATGCATATAGTGGGGAGTATCACTATTACCTATACTTTTTATCATTGATAAATTAAATTTCAATTTTAATATTAATCCAAAACCAAAAAGCTATGTTAACATGTTTTTTATAACTTCCGACAAATAAGTATATTTTGACTTTGACTTTGACTCAATAAGGAGTTCAGATAACTGAACGGTTATTCTGTAGATTTGGGAGACAAACTGATTAGATTTAGAAAACTCTCCGTGACTCTTCGACTTTTCGAAAAGAGGAAAACCCTCCGAAATATATCGGGATAACGATACGAACCTCGAGTTACTCGAGGTTTCGACAATATTCTCAAGTCCCTTAATATGAAGGTGCTTTATAAATCCTCGTATAAACTACAGAAGATCCTGGGTACTCCCAAGGATAAGACAGACGAAAAAGAAAAGTCGGGGATTTATGAACTTAGCTGCAATGACTGCAAAAAAAAAGAAGTATGTATGTCAAACTAGAAGGGCCTTAAAAGTACGGTTCAAGAAGCACATTGCTCATATCTGTTTCTCTAGACCACAAAAATCGAGTATGACCCAACATGCTTCGGATTAAGACCACCGATTTGATGACACGAGCTTGAAATTATATAGACAGGTACATGACAATATATTGCTCGATGCATTCGAGAGAAATTTAGAAATGTAAAAATAGTATGACTGCGGATAAGAGCTCAAAAGCATACAGCCCCTTATTCGGGTTCATAGTACAGTACAGAAAAAATTATTCATTTTTCATTCATCATTAATTAATTCCAAGAATGTTGTCATTGAATCCAAAATAAATGGTAGAAATAGATTAGGTATATCCGGTGAGCGATAGAGAAAAATGTTTTGTAAAAAATTGTAGCAGGTTGATTTAGTCAGTAATAGTGGTAGGTAATGATAATAGAATGCATAGAAACGCGCGTCGAGTGATATTGACGTTGTTTTGGTGTTTTTGGGTTATTTCCATCTCTTGATTCAAATTCACGAAGTGCCTGGAGTTCTTCACATACGTCGATGTATTTCCTTGCAGTGGTTGGATAATTGGCAATAGAAACTTAGCTAGATTATAGGTAGCTGAGTCTCTAGAGCTGGTTATTGGTCTCAAAGGAACTTCTGCCTTGTGGAGTTTCGGTAGTCCATAAAGGTGCCTGGCTGTGGTGTGATATTTCTCTATTCGAGAAGAATTGTTCATACTTTTTCAGCATCTGGTATACCTTCCTTTTTATGGCACTTCGTATAGATCCTGGAGGGGGTCAGAGTCGTACAAGAAGACCAATTCGTCAGTTTTGAAGTGGAAACTCTCTTAACTAACTTCCCGGTAGAATATGTCTTACAAATGATTCGGAACTTACAAATGAATTGGAAAAAGCTGCAAGAGGACACAGAGCTGGAGAACAGGACAAACCTACCGGTGTTGGGCATTATGGACCGGCTAGAATGCTGTCTGCAGAATTGCTACTTTCGATGAAAAGGCCGTTTTTTCTCCCAGTAGCACGGACTACCGATGGGATCCTCATTATTGCCCGTTGTAGCAAACAAGGTTTTGATACAGACACAGCCCATAGGAAGCCTCATATGTGGTTGAGATATGTTGACGATATGTTTGTCGTATAGACCCACGGAAACGATGAACTTGACGTCTTTCTGGAACATCTGAACAGCATCAAAAAGTCCAAAAACTTGACGATGGAAAAGGAGACACAAAAGGAGTTTACCTTTTCCAGATGTGAAAGTTCAAAAGAACAATGGTAAGTGCCAAACATCAGTGTGCAGAAAGCTAACTCACACTGGACAGTACCTGAACTTCGAATCGAACCATCGTGGTGCAACAAAGAAAAGATTTGCGACAAAATGGGTACCCAAAAAACATATAGGAGAGGTTCTATCCCACAGGGGAGACAACAACAAAAAAGAATAATGCGAATTGGATTGAAATACAAAATACGAACATGTTTTCTGAAATTTCATTCTCGATTAACAAAGGTGTAAAATTTGTTAATCTAGGTTGAGATATTATTGATTGATGATACTAGTGCATAATAGATTGTAAAATTAATTCATTGCTATATTCTTTAAATTTTAAATTCTGGTAGAGAAGACCGAATCAGTTCTTTAACATGGTCACTATGTTTACCGAATTTAAAAAATCGGTAGATCAATACGCCTGATAAATAATTTTCATCCCCATTTCAGCACATCTCGTTACGGTTTCCTAGGAGCCACCCAATTGCAGATTCAGGATCTTGTTTATATCAAGTTGAAAAATAACGACTCCGATACAGTCCCTTGCGGTACACCGTGAACAGTTATTTTTCACTACTTATAGTTAGTTAATGTTCACTATTTGAGTCCGATAAATCAGTCAAGACTTGGTTGACTAGGTTGGCAAATTTACCTCTGACACCATATGCTTCCTTCTAATTATTCTAGCAAGATTGTATGCAAAATTGTCTTGTACAATGTGTTTGTTTCCTGAAAAATAGTATCACGTGTAGGTACTATGGTCCTCCCTGAATCCATACTGCTTTACGATAGTATATTATGTTTATTGAAAATTATTGTTAATCTTGTTTTAATAAATTTTTCATTAATCTTTGCAAGATTTCAATAATCGATATTCGACCATAATTTTCGACAAAATAATAATAATAATGTGTGTTTATTCATTAAAGCAAATAGGGAAATGAAAATTTTAATGGGACGGCGCATCATCTCAGTACAGATTTGAATATCGGTGAAATAATGATTGACAAGTTTCTGATATATGCTAATGGTTTGGTAATGCAATTGGTTTTACTGTTTTTATTTGATGAATTATTTCCTGTTCAGTCACGAGATCGAAAATTTTTTATTTTCTCATAACCCTGTCGTTAAAGTCATATCAACTGTTCGTGGATTGCATTGTATATGCTCAGCCATTAATTTCCTAATTTTATTATGTGCTCATCTACCTTTCGAGAAATTTTCTGTTTCACCAATTAGTCAACAACGTATTGGTCCCAAAATATTATTCGTGTTCATTGCTTCAAGTTTCATTTGTACTATCGTCTGTAAACAATTAATACTACAAATACAAAATAACACACTTCACCGTATTTTCAGCAAATCATTCAAATTTGGAGAACAGCAAGACGATATTGGAATAATCCAAGAATACTGATCGCAAAATACGAAAATCAAAACCATACCAGATCCATCATGTTTCAATCCGAAGCAATTCTGAAAACCAATTCCGCTTAGCCATCGGCAACTGAAACCCCATTACAGCCTGGCACGACATTGATTAAAAAGATGGATAATCGTTTCGGTGAATCGGAGATTCATCAGTTCTGGGGTAGATTGAGAAGTTCGTAATCCGTTTTGCATTAGGAGATGATGCACTTATTGAGATCAATCAATAAAAATTCGAGAACTTACCTCATAGCGCAAACGACGAAATACGACTAACTGTAGGGCTGATATTTCACTAGCCGATGTGACTAATCAAATTTCAGAATATACAATAGGCTTGTACTTTTCCATTTGTACCATTGGGTATATTATTACGATATATCTCATATTACGTTGCTAATTTTTATTTTGTTTGAAATATTCTTTCTTGGAATAACTATCAATAATTTTATGAGAACATAGAATTCACAAATTTCTCTCCACACAATTTCACAAAGTGGAAATGAAGGTAAATATCTAACAGAAAACAACTGCTTCCCCCTACGGATATTGAATTATATCTGTCGTCCATTTGTGCAATCTTCCTCACGGACACATAATTGCTAGTGCTAATTGTTATGAAGCCATTAAATATTATATTTCATTTTGTTGATATGAAGAAGTGTTATTATCACTGTTATCTATTATTTCAATATTCAGAAATAATGAATGTATTCCATACTTTATGAACGCACTGTATACATATATATATATACTATGCTCTGAATTGAGAAAATGTATTGTTACTCGTTAAGGTTCATGACTTAAAATATGGTATACTGTATACTGAATTGGAATAATTTTGCAATCAGAATTTTCATTGTTAGGATTTTAACCAACTTTGGCACTAGATACTAATGTAGGGATTATTTCAACTATAAACTTAAGTATTTCAACTGTAGTAGGAGTTGTATTTCAGAATATTTTATTTGCGTTCAAGAAATCTATGCAACCTACTGGCAGTAGGTGAAACTATAACAGGGTGGCAAAATATATCCAAAATTACAAAGATTAATTTTGGATAAAAATTGCTCTACTAGACTTGTGCATATTTCACAAGTCAACCCCCTTCTTGGACCCTCTTTGCTCATATATCCGTTCATACACCGGCTCAACTGCGGAGAATACTCGCATGTGTAAGATGCGGGTAAACATCTTATGACATACATTCAAGCATGTTATCGCTCTGAAATTTTTTGGATCTAAAAATTCTCGGATTTTGAGAATAAGCACGGTTCGCCACTCAACAAACCAGTCCAGCATTTCGTGCACATCTAGCCATGAGTGGAAAATTCTTGCCAGATGGTGGTGGAAGCATTGGAAGTTTCTCCACCAATAAATAGTTAATCTGTCTGAGCCTGGAGCAGCCAAATTCTTCTAAACTTCAAGGTCCAGTTGAGCTTCTTCCGGAGTTATCGGGTTGCGTAGATCATTGTACTCAGGCTGAGGAAGCCTCCTGTACGAAGCCCCCCGCAGAAAGCTCCGAAATGTGCTAGGGTTACAGTATCTACGAGTATGGTTACGAAAACTCATAGACGTTCTTCCAGAACTTTTGCTCACCCGAACAGCCGCCAGCGGATTATCCGCAACATGCGAATGCCTTTGGAATGAGCGAGGAGTTTCATCACGGAACTTCGTGTTTTTCGCGATGCTTCTCGCTCGCCCCACTAGTGGGTTCTTTTCAACCACCAGCATTCGTTTCTTATCAAGACAGGGTTGTTTGATGGAAAATAGTCCGTACCTTCTTGTCTAATCCTTCGAATTATTCTAATAAGTCTGGTTGGGTTTTGGATACATCAGATTTCAAGTGACCCCCAGAAAAATGAATCGAAAAGTATCAGATCTGATGACCTAGGTGGCCATTCAATAGGCCTCTCCTACCAATCCACACAGAGAGAATGAATGTATGTTTTCTACTCAATTGTGTATAATTTTGTCACAATTTGTTTCTAAAAAGTTGACAGTACCAATTTGTTCATTATTCTTCTATAATATTGATGAAAGATTGGAGAATTGTGTAAAATATCTACACAACGTTGTGCATAAGCATTTTCTCTCTGTGCACTGCCCCGGAAAATGATTATTCACTGGACGACATTGCCTACTATGCCCGCCTACATATTTAGATTTTGGGGATATTGTGTTTACCCCTCTTTGATACTGTGAGGATCGCTCGAATAACGCCATTTGAATAGAAGGTGCATTCATCAGTGAAACATATATTTTTATCTACTAGGGCTGAGCAATAATCGTGCTGGTCATCAATCTGTGCGGCCTTATTGAGCAACCTTGGCTCATTTTCATTTTTATTGAAAACAGGGCCAGTTTCTTCGAATTTTATTACTAATTCTCGGATGTACTTGTGACGAACATTTCTTACTGGATGCCTAGTGAAATAACGGTTTTTAGGTCCAAAAATAAACATAATTTCTTCGCGTACTGCAATAGTGTAAACCATTTCGAGAAACAGTTACAAAATAACTATTTTATTTCCAACAATCGAATCAGCACTTCAAATAAATGACATTGCTAAATATCATCAGAAGAAAGCAATATGAACAAACATGCAGACACACAATAAATGTAGCGTTTCGTGATTTGAACCAGCAAGATGTAATCAACGAAAAAAAGTATCAAGGTCATTTTCCAATAAATATTTTTTAATGGATGGCTGTCTGTGAGAGCACTGTAAACACAATCTTTTTGGGTACTTGCATTTGTTTGATTTAATAAATATTTCATACAGTCGTGAGGTTGAGTACTTGAAAGTTGAAAAAAAAATTTAAACAAGTAAAACTTATCTAGAATTACATACATCAGAATTTAAAACATGGCGACATAGGTGGGGGAGGTTGACTGTAACAAATACCTCAACAGTTGTCACCTTGATATTGTTACGAGATTGATAAAATTCCCCTATCTACGCTGCTGGGTCGACTCGCAAGCGTATCGTCGATAATTGTTTCTTAGAAAAAGGCAGATAATTGTCGGTATTGAATATTCGGGATAACGGAATTGTCGCGAAGAATCTGGTTACGGCTTGACTATATAAAGCGACGGACGTCTCACTCGAGGAAGTTTAAGGGAAGTTTTAGGCAGAGAATATTAAGAAGAAGTTTAAGGGAAGTTAATGAAGAAGTGATAAGCAGTTTTTGAAGAAGTATATAAGTGTTTGGAATATTTAGCTAGTTGTATAGATCTTTTTAAAAGAACCGTTTGTCCATACTAACCTCTTTTTGCAGCCTGTTAAAAATAATGAATTGATTGAGATAATTTCTAAATTAAAAAATAATTGTTCACCAGGTCCAGATAAAATTACTACAAAAACAATCAAACAAATTCATAGACACATTCTGGAACCTCTCACATACATAATAAATCTCGCATACAGTGAAGGAAAAATTCCTTCCCAATGGAAAGAATCTACCGTTAACTCCCGTTCACAAAGCAGGGGATAGAGGTGATCCAGGAAATTATAGGCCAATCTCTGTGATAGATAATTTCGCAAAAATTTTCGAATAAAGTATTAAAAAGAGACTAATTGGATTTTTCAATACACATAATGTAATAACCAACAGGCAGTTTGGTTTTATACAAAATTCCAATACAGAAAATGCTGTATTTGATTTCACAAAAAAATGTGTTCATGCCCTGGACAGGTCGGAAAAATGCTTAGCAATTTTTCTTGACCTGGCCAAGGCTTTCGACACAGTATCTCATGACATACTTCTAGATAAATTATTCAGGTATGGAGTAAGAGGCATACCACTGAGTATCTTGCGGGATTATCTATCACAGAGAAGAGAAAGGATCAAAGTAGGTGATCAGTTAAGTGTATGGTCTACCGTGACTCTTGGTGTGCCCCAAGGGACCGTGTTAGGGCCAATACTGTTTTTGGTGTACATCAACAGCTTCACACATATAAAAAACTTCCGGGGTCACCTTGTCTCATATGCTGACGATACCGCCTTAGTTCTCACTAAAGATACTTGGTCAGAGGTTTTTACAGCAGCTGAAAAAGGAATGAAAGATATAAAATTATGGCTTGATCTCAATCTCTTAAGCTTGAATATTGGCAAAACAAAATGTATGACTATCTCACTACAAAATAATGATCAGCCAGAAAATGAAACCCTTAAAATACACAAATTTTACTGTAATCAAGATCCATGTATATGCCCCAGGATTGAAAAAACCGACAAAATGAAATATTTAGGGGTCGTCTTAGACAAACACATTCGATGGGATGAACATGCCCTTCACATACGAAACAGACTGAGAGAACTCATCCACAAATTCCATTATTTAAAAGATATGGTAGACAAAAAAAATATGCTAACAATATACTACTCATTAGCAGAATCTATTATCAGGTATTGTATTACTGCATGGGGGGGAATGTACAATAATAACCTAGGGTGTATACAAATCGTACAAAATACTATTTTGAAAATAATATTAAAAAAAATAAGCTATTCTCCACTGAAAAACTCTACAAAGAATCTAATCTACTCCATGTGAGAAGCCTTTATACCTACTCATGCCTAATCTGGATGGTTTTCCATAAAAATGAATATGTCACAGCAAACCAAAAAAATACCAGATCATGCGCAAATATGTCTGTGAATTTGCCATTGTTTAAGAAAAGTCATTCTCAAAGATTTGTACACTTCCACGGTCCAAAACTTTTTAACTATCTGCCAATAGAAATAAAAAAAAAATAAAAAACTAAACAAATTCAAATACTCTATAAAACAATTCATACTCACCAACAAAGAAATAATTTTTAGAAAGTACAAAAAAAACATAATATCCAACCGGACGAATTTTTGCTTCAATTTCTCCCCCATCAAGCGTCAACCATATTTCACTCACAACCCCCTTTTGAGGAGTACTGCAAAGCACAACTCACTTGCTTAGGTGTAGCAGGCTACTCAAATTTGGTTGAAAAGTTATATATTTAATTATACTCATTTATTATTACTATGATTATATTCACTATGTTGTACATTGACATCAATAAATTGAATTGAATTGAATTGAATTGAATTGAAGTGTTTTATTAGTCAGTGAAGTAGTTGTTTGTTTATAGTGAAAATGGAAATAAACAGTTTTAGTTGTCTGCTCGGCCTATTATTTAGCAAATCGTAACAATACGTATGGCATGTATCGCCAAATTTTCATAGTGTCATTAGTTCCAGAAATATTGCAAGCTGTTCATTTTCGAATTGTCACCCAGTATGATTTGTTCTTCCGCTATGATACACAGGAATAATAAGTACTCTGAAATGTTCAACTAATTCAAACAAATTTGTATTTTTGGTGGAAGCGCTCCCAACTCTTTTTCACTTGAGTATCCACTATCGTACCGTATAGTAGGATTTGATCACTCTTGGCGCAGTTGAATGTATTATTCAGTGTTCGTTCTCAAGTCTGCAAAAACTGATAATGACTAGTAGTAACTTGTTTGCTTACACAGTTGGATAACTAATTTTATGGCTCATTTAGACGTTGCATATCAATTTGATTTATAGCTCATACTTACTATAATGCCTTGAGAAGAGCACATGCCATAATCCTTCAAGTAGCACTCATGGACGAGGTGGAGATCTTCAATCAGCTGAAAAAAAAAATATGTTCACTGGAATGCACAATTGCCTTGAAAACGTATGTAATAACTCATGAAATGAATATAAGAGTCATTCATTTTGAAAGTTTTGTACGAATATTGGGTAGGTAACGAGTTATTATAACAAAAAAACCTTTTGGTATGGAGCAGTCGATGAAAAATTGTATCTTCTATTTCTGGCTGGAAATCTACAGTGAGTCCAAGATAAGGTTGTCCACCATGGGGATATCAGAAACGGTAATAGATACAGTTTTGGTTAAATGGGAAAGAATTTGGGTTACAGAGGGGCCATCTATATGAAAATATGAAATTTCCAAAAATATTTTTGATTATCAAGTTAGTTTTTGGAAAAACTAAATATTTCAATTTCTTAATTTACTTTTTTCTGATGTTATCGTCTCAGTTAGAACATAATAAAAATACTTCTTCACAGCAACATTTCATAAGCTTACTTGAGACGATATCAGTTTTACTGTCCGACGTTTCTTCATCGAACAACCACCATCAACTTAATTTTCTTTAATAGGGCCTTTTTTGAAAAATACAGTTTTTAAAAGTATTTTCCTTTCTGAATTCAATAATGTATCGCATATGACGATTACATTATGTATCTGTTACTTTTCGGCCATCCTCACGATTTTTTTTTTAATGTTCGAGTGCGGGCCTTAATAGAGGAAAATTTACTGAAATTGAGTATCGCAGAAGATCAAGAAAATCAAAAGTTTGAGTTGATTTGTTTTAGCTTAAACAAAAGAAAAACATGAAATAACAATCACACACTTAAATAAAAAAATACCTGCTATCATCAGAAATTATAAAAACTATTCAGACAAATGTCCATTATTCTCCAAACATAGATCACATCTATTAACTGTTGAATTTAAAACTTTATTCAACATATCGGGTGTAATGCTGTTGGATCCAACAGTTACTAATATTGGCAAGTTATCTCTATAGGGCTTCTTCCAAATCGCGTTGAAGTAATGTGCGATAACGCTCCTTGGTGAGTGTGGTAAAAATAAGGGCCAACCAATTGTGTGCCAAAAATTCCAGTCCACATATTGAAGCCAAAACGGTGTTGATGTCTACCCATTCGGTGAACCTTGGAGTTCTCTCTTGACCAATAATGAGTATTTCGCCGGTTGAAAATACGATTATTGGTTACCATACTCTCGTTCGACCAAATAATTTTATGGGGAAAGTTTTCATCATCTTGGCATTTTTTCGTATACCATTCGTAGAAAGTTCTTTGCCTATCCTCATCGCCTGGTCTGAGACCTTGGCAAATTCTACATTTGTATGGATAGAATTTATGTTTCCTCAAAATCAAATAAGCAGTAGATTTTGGAATCCCACTGGTACGCTCAATTTCCCGAAGTGATATTTCTGGATTTTCAGTCACAGACAACATTACATTTTCTTCGTTTTCTTCATTACAGCGTTTACTTCTGGGTAATACTGGTTTTATAAATGACCCATATTGCTTAACGTCCAAAACATTTTTTACTCGGTTGTTTTCTCTCTGGATAATTATTCAGATATAAACGCTCAGCTTCCACAGCATTACTGTGGCATAAGATAAAACACTTCACCATATCAAACTTTTCCTCTGGCAAAAAACTACTATTCATTTTATAACAATACAAGCCGGCATTCAACAATCAGAAGTCGTAAGTGTACTGAATAACATTTGGGAGAACAACTGTCAACTTTTGTCTTTGGAATTCGACTTTCGTCAAATCCTGCTATTTCGATTCGGTTTACACATACCCTACATAAACTGTAAAAGGAAACTTACGAATACCTCTTTGCGAATTTTAAAATAATTTTGTGACGTGGTAGGTAAAAGTTTTACATTCAATAATGATTTGAAGATGCCAATTCATATTTGATGAACATTTGTTGAAACTGATTTTATAGTTTCTCAAAATTGTGCATTTGTTTATTTCATTGTAGCTAGTGTAGGTGTGTAATTAATTTATGGTTGCACTAGGTGTGCATGTTCATTATAGCAATAATTACAAAAAAACAACGTGAACTTTTGATTTTCTTGATCTACGGTACCCAGTTTTGGTGAATTGCCTTCCATTCAGGTCCGTACTAAAAGTTTATAAAAAAAAATCTTGATGATGACCGAAAAAGACCTGAAACGTAATGTAATCGTCATAAGTAATACATTGAATTCAGAAAAAAAATACTTTAAAAACTGTATTTTTCGAAGCAGGGCCGTATTAAAAAAAATTAAGTTGATGGTGGTTGTTCGATGAAGAAACGTCGGACAGTAAAACTGATTCCGTCTCGAGAAAGCTATGAAAAGTTTCTTTGAAGAAATATTTTTTATCATGTTCCAACTGTGACGATAACATCAGAAAAAAGTAAATTAGGAAATTGAAAAATTCAGTTTTTCCAAAATAACTTGATAATAAACATATTCAGGTTATGTTACATGTAGCTTGTTTTTCGAGTGACCACAGGAAAAATCGTGTGGGATTGAATCTGGAAATCTGGAGGGACACTTTATAGGACCTTCTTTTCCAACTGAATTTCCCGGACACATTCCATCCAAAAAGTACTCTAACAGGCTATGCATAATATGTAGGGGCTCTGTGTTGTTGAAAAATTAGGTGATCTTCTTGGTAATAATTAACATGTTGGTAACACTAGCTAATTTCATCATGCTTAGAATTGGGTGTGCATGAATTTGTTCTAAGAGTGCAATCACCGTATATTGTTTTGCATTATCAGATGTTCCATGATGACCAGATATCAACAAAGAATACATTATGGTCTACATTTCGGAATTATTGAACGAACTTATGGAAACTGGATCTGTTAACAATGAAAAGCATAACCGTTTATGAGTTGTCAACGATGAACCTATTTATATTGTAGTTTTGGGGCACGTTGGACTAATGAAAAATACGCAATATATTACTTAGTTATCTCGAGAATCAGGAATCAGTCGTACAAATGTTTTCAGGATCCTTCATAAGTACAAATTTCATCCATATAAGATTAGACTAGTTCATGAATTGAATAAAGATGATTTCGATAGACATATCGAGTTTTGTGAATGGAGAGATGAATCGACAGAATTGTCGATATTAGAGTGATAGGAATCCTCATTTATACCGTCAAGTTCATTCCCAACGACCTCAAAAACTTAATGTTTGGGCAGGAATTTTAGGTGACCACATCATAGCACCATTTTTTATCGATAATAATTTGACTGGTGAGAAATATCTGGATATGCTGGAGAATCGAATAATACCGTGCATCAATAGGGCAATTGATAGGATATGAATTTATTCGAAAACGAAATAGTTTTTCAGCAGGATGGTGCACCTCATGCAACTCCAGTGCGACAATTTTTGGATGATCATATTCCTGGTCACTGGATTTGCAGAAGAGGTCCTACAGAATGGCCACCAAGGTCTCCGGATCTCACTCCTTTAGATTTCTTTCTATAGGGTCATTTGAAGTCTAAAATGTATAAGATAGAATCAACAACATTAGAAGACTTGATATTGAATATCATGAGGTACTGCAGAGCAATAACTCCCGAGATTCTCAACCATGTGAGGGCTGCAATGGAAGCTCGTTTGTACCATTGTATGGAAGTTGGTGGAAACGTTCTTGAACATTTACTATAGAAAATTTGTTTCTTCTCATTGTCAAATCATCAGATTTTGATTCAAGAATTTAGTAAAAAATCTCTTTTTCTGATTTATTGTTTTCATATTTGTCTCTAGAACGAATATTTCAAAATGTGGCCTCCTGTGTGATTGTTGACTTGTTCTTTCATTTTTACTGCAAATCTTGTTTCGAAAGTTATTCAGGGTGGCTCGTTTTCAACTCAAATTATTTGTAGCTCTCGAACCATATGCTTCAGATATGTTTTATACTTGAAATCTGCTCATCATGGAGCATCTGATAATGCAAAACAATATAGGGTCATTTGAAAAAAAATTGATGACATGCTCTTGGGGTGCGATAGGGAAAGTTAGATCAAATGTGAATATGTCAAAATGTATCCCCGTATAGTTTTATTGGCGTGTTTTTTTTTTCCTGTAAATCATTGTACCAATAGTTATTCAGGGTGGCTCGTTTAAAATGGAATGCACTGTATTTTCATGAGTTCATCCAATGAAATAGGAACCAAAAATACCTTTTGCTATCTGGTTTGCTGCATAAATAGTTGTTAACACCTACCAAAGATGGCTCCTGAGGTCGATGTATTCATCGTATAATATTTTGTTCGTCACGCTCACTTCATTCGAAGATTTCGCTAGATAGCCCCCAGTTAATGTGGAATAAGTTCCGCCCCCTGCCTGCCCCTTGGGAAAATGAGCTTCGCCTTATGTATAAACCAAAAGAAAGCCATGACAGTATTTGCATAATTTTTCATTCCCAATAATTTTGCTATTCTGAGGAAGTTGGGTAAACGTGTAAGAAATATTTGGGTTTCTCACAAACGTTGATCATATTATGAAGTAATCGTTAATTTTTGCCAACGTCCTATGTATTTTAAAACCCAGTTGCATATAATAGAAATGTTTTATTCGCCATCAACAATTTTCAAGAACCGTGAAAGCCGATTTCATGTTTGATTCATAGTAGACGAATAATATTACAAGTTCGTATTTTTGGTAGACACTTGCTACACCCATAATTACACCAAGCTGGAGGCGTGAATTATTCAAGTCTGAGATATTATGTAAAAAGTATCTTCAGATATCAGGTGCTTGTTCAAGAGATTAACTGTGTGTCTCGTAATATCCTCAGCTTTCTTTGCACGACAGCATATATTGTTTTCCTGATGAATGCACTAGCAGATTTTTCATTTGAGTCAATATGTAAATGATCAGTCCAAACTTGAGAGTCCACGGACCTTCCTTCTGTCTGGAGAAGTACAACAGGATAGATTGCTCGTTTCCGTTTTCAAATGGAATGTTCTGGAGATGAATTATTTTTTTTTATCTTAATACCTGTGTTCAATCTAACAAACCCTGGATTATGGTCTTGCAATACTTCTTTCTGGTGTTCAGTGAATTTATGATTCTGGTAATTAGTTTCTAGTGTTTTTAATATAGATACTTCCTTTCTTGACTTGAGTTATTTGATGTTTCTTTACTGATCCTTCTGAATTGCTAGTTTTTCTTCACGTATTTTCTATAATGAATTTCACTTGTTTCCGAATTTTACTCCCTGAAACAACTGCACTTGCTTTCCTCTCCTGGAGGAACCAAAATTATTTTATTGCTTGGATATACCAAAAATCTGTATTGATTTTGCTGTATGTTTACTGTCAAATACTTATATTTATTATTTCAGAGTAATAACAATTTTGAACAACATTTGAATTTGAATCAACTTATTCTGTTTGAATTTTATTGAATTCAGTTTGTATTATTTTTATATATTCAATTTAAAATTTTTCTGCTCCTGTCGAAGTTCAAAATAATAGAATTGTTCTTGCTTTGTATCATGTGAGTTCAATGGTTTAATTTTCGTACTTTGAAAAATTTCATTTTCTTTTCGTGATAATTTGTTTATGCCATTTATAGTTCTTCTTTTCGTAGGAATAAGCTGTTGAATGGTGTCTCTTTTGGATAGATAGTCCAATTTTAGAAATTGATAAAAAAACTATTCTTCTCGATATGAGCATGATATACATATACTTAAATGCTTGCTTCAGGTAGGAACTGATGTTTAGGGGTCAACGTTGCGCAATTCAGTGCTTTTTGAAACGCCGGTTTGAAGTTTGAAAAATTCCGAAGATTTTTGGAAAAACCGAATTTTTGCAATTTTATTCATATTTTTTATGGCCCTATTTGAATAGATGTAACAAAACAAATTACACATTCTCATCGCTACTTTTTCTGTTCTAGAAGTTGTTGTCATCAGATTTATATAACTGATCGTCTTTGAGCTGCCATCATCACCTTTGTTATGTTGAATACGGCCCTGGACTTTTCATTATGGATTTAAAGAGCTTCTGATATCCCAAAATCAACGGTAATTGCACTTATTAGAAAAATTCATATCAATGGCATTTTCCATAAGAACTCATGTGTTAGAGAAATAAAAATAGATTTTCAATTTTCAATAGGAATAAAAACAAACATCTTTTTTGCAATAATGTATTGAATAAAGCTTAAAAACTAATATAAAAGTGGGTCGTTATTGAATAATATTATTGAAGTGGCATCCCTCAAACTCTAAAGCCTAGGCTATAGTTACAAAAAAATGCATTTTATCAAAGTCTTGCAAGCTGGCTATCTTGGTTTATTTGTTTATATTTAAATTATCCAATATTTTGACAGCTCACTTTTCGTTCACTAATCGTTAACGCGTAACAAACCAAAATGCCTTTATCTAATGAAGAAATACGAGATATGATGAAGATTTATTATATTTCGAATCGAAATTCAAAAACGGCTTTTGAGCCCTATTTGTTGGAATATCCAGAAAGACGGCAGGCGCATTATAGTTACTTTGCTAATATTGATAACAACTTTAGCTCAGTACAGAAATTTTGTTAAGTCATGCGTTAAATATGGAAGACGAATCGATCCAGAAGAGAAACAAAAATTATCTTAAGTAAGTTTGAAAACTATTACAAAGTAGAAAGTAAGATGAATAATTTTAAATAATTTTTCATGGCAACTATAAAGAGCTTCAGTAAAAGTTTTCTCAAACGAAGTAGGATCACCGCGAATGAGAGTTTGGAGAACTTCAAATAAGGGTGGATATATAAACCTCACAAAATTCATCTCAGGACGGGTTTCCACCAAGCGGACAGGACAAAAACAAAACACGAACTGTCCATTTGAACAGAAATTTCCAATAGTTTTGTTTTGAAAGTGTTTCAACACTGTTGGGCCCCCAACGGACTTTGTGTTTACACCAGTCACGAACAGAAATCAATAAAAACTCTTTATGTTTTGTTTAGTTTTATTCAGTATATAGAGACAACGGACGTGCAGTTGTGGACTTCAGCATTGTAGACACCTTACACATTTTCCCTAGTTCTGTTAAAACAACCTCTTTCTTAATTCTGTTTTTGTAGTCAGCGATTTTGACATCCCATAAGCATTTATAATTTCTGTAGCCCTTAATTAGGTTAGAGGTTTCTTCCGTTGTCCATATTTTTTTCAGCAGTATTCTAGAAGTGCATAATATACCTGTTTGATGGTGTATTTTGATATAATAAAATAAATTACTTAAATCAAACATTGCTGCTAGTTCCCTTCACGCACCAAATCAGGCTACCACTAAATCAGAACATGTTTGTGTTCGTAAAAACTCTATTCGCAGACTAACCAGTTAAGAAAACGCTCCAAAAGTTCTAGAACAGTTCGCAAACAATTCGCGGACTGTCACAAACGGACCGAGTTCGTGTTTTGTTCGGTCCTGTTCTCTTGGTGGAAACCCGGCCTTCGTGAAACACTGGGGCTTGGCGATGCTGAGAGACGATTAGAATATTGTAACTGGTTGCAAAATAGAATTGATAAAAATTACGACTTCCTAAATGAAACTATATGGACGGAACAATGCAGTTTTTCAACAGATGGACTATTCAATAGGCATAACGAACACTATTGGTCAATAGAAAACCCAAGGCAGAATCAAGAAGTGAGACCTCAGGAAAGACAATCATTTTAAAGTATGAGTCGGTATGTGGCACAATAAAATTATCGGCCCGTTTTTTCTTGAAGGAAATTCAACTTCTGATAGGTATGCAGAATTAATGAGGATCAATACAGTGTCTTTCAAAAGTATCGGAACGGTCTCATATTTCAGAAACTGCCCTTAGAAAATTTCGACAAGGTGGTTTATGATGATGCCCGATTCAACGGTGATATCGGCAACGTTGCCAAATCAACAGTTTTCCAGATATTGAGGGTAACTCAATTTTTTTTAAATGAAACACACATTTGTTTTCATCGCAATCAATTCAGCCTCGCCACATTATTTATGTCTCCAAATATCAGATTTTAAATTAATGTAGTTTTCGAAACATACAACATGGCTTTTTCGATCAAAAGTCCGGCAACGTTCCAATATGTTCAATACGGTTCAAGAAAAATTCGTGACATTTTATACAAGATGGTTTCTGATGATGCCTGATTCAACGGTGATATCGGCAATGTTGCTAAATCAACAGTTTTCCAGATACTGAGGGTGACTCAATTTTTTCAAATGGAAAACAATATTTATTTTCATTTCAATCAATTCAGCGCCCCGTCATCACTTATGTCTCCAAACATCAGATTTTAAAGTAATGTTGCCAAATCAAAAGTTTTTCTGATATTGAGGGTAACACAATTTTTCCAAATGGAAACCCTATTCATTTTCATTGCAATCAATTCAGCGCCCCGTCGTTACTTTTATCTCCAGATTGTAAATTAATGTGGTATCTGAAATATGAGAAGTTCGTTGAAATGTCAGCGAACAGTGCGTTATTCTCAAAAGGGTTCGAGAAAATATCATCAAATTTCATACAAAACGGTTTTTGTTGAAACAACTTTTTATTAATTGAACTCTTTTCCAATAGAGATAACAGAAACTGAAAACTATCTGACCAAATGCTCAAAATGTTTGCCATCATTTGCTTAATAATAGCCCAAGCGGTCATAAAATTCCCTCAAGGTATTAGTTAACATTTGATGCGTGATTAGAAGAGCCTGACATATTTTGGTTTTTAAGATTTCTAAATTTGCTGGTTGCTCAAACTACATCAATCTAAAATCTAATATTTGGAGACATAAGTAATAAGGCGTCGCTGAAATTATTGCAATGAAAACAAATAGGGTGTTCCATATGAAAAAATTGAATTATCCTCAATATCTGAAAAACTGTTGATTTGGCAACATTGCCGATATCACCATTGAATCGGGCAGCATGTATGAAATTTTACGAATTTTTCTTGAACCGTATTGAAAATATTGGAACGTTCCCAGACTTTTGAACGAAAAAGCCATGTTGTCATATTCCGAAAACTGCATCAATTTAAAATCTACATTCCTACATTAAAATCTGATATTTGGAGACAAAAATAGTGAGTCGTCGCTGAATTGATTGCAATGAAAACAAATAGGGTGTTCCATATGAAAAAATTGAATTATCCTCAGTATCTGAAAAACTGTTGATTTGGCAACATTGCCGATATCACCATTGAATCGGGCATCATCAAAAACCAGCATGTATGAAATTTTACGAATTTTTCTTGAACCTTATTGAAAATATTGGAACGTTCCCAGACTTTTCAACGAAAAAGCCATGTTGTCATATTCCGAAAACTGCATCAATTTAAAATCTACATTCCTACATTAAAATCTGATATTTGGTGACAAAAATAATGAGTCGTCGCTGAATTGATTGCAATGAAAACAAATAGGGTGTTCCATATGAAAAAATTGAATTATCCTCAGTATCTGAAAAACTGTTGATTTGGCAACATTGCCGATATCACCATTGAATCGGGCATCATCAAAAACCAGCATGTATGAAATTTTACGAATTTTTCTTGAACCGTATTGAAAATTTTGGAACGTTCCCAGACTTTTGAACGAAAAAGCCATGTTGTCATATTCCGAAAACTGCATCAATTTAAAATCTACATTCCTACATTAAAATCTGATATTTGGTGACAAAAATAATGAGTCGTCGCTGAATTGATTGCAATGAAAACAAATAGGGTGTTCCATATGAAAAAATTGAATTATCCTCAGTATCTGAAAAACTGTTGATTTGGCAACATTGCCGATATCACCATTGAATCGGGCATCATCAAAAACCAGCATGTATGAAATTTTACGAATTTTTCTTGAACCGTATTGAAAATTTTGGAACGTTCCCAGACTTTTGAACGAAAAAGCCATGTTGTCATATTCCGAAAACTGCATCAATTTAAAATCTACATTCCTACATTAAAATCTGATATTTGGAGACAAAAATAATGAGTCGTCGCTGAATTGATTGCAATGAAAACAAATAGGGTGTTCCATATGAAAAAATTGAGTTATCCTCAATATCTGATAAACTGTTGATTTGGCAACTTTGCCGATATATCCATTGAATCGGGTATCATCAAACACCATGTTGTATAAAATTTCACGAAATTTTTTTGAACCGTATCGAAAATATTGGAACGTTCCCAGAGTTTTGAACGAAAAAGCCATATTGTCATATTTCAAAAAGTACAATAATTTAAAATCTGATATTTGGAGACATAAGTAATGAGGCATCGCTGAATTGATTGCAATGAAAACAAATAGGGTTTTCCATTTGAAAAAACTAAGTTACTCAAAATATTTGAAAAAATGTTGATTTGGCAACTTTGCCGATATATCCATTGAATCGGGTATCATCAAACACCATGTTGTATAAAATTTCACGAAATTTTTTTGAACCGTATCGAAAATATTGGAACGTTCCCAGAGTTTTGAACGAAAAAGCCATATTGTCATATTTCAAAAAGTACAATAATTTAAAATCTGATATTTGGAGACATAAGTAATGAGGCATCGCTGAATTGATTGCAATGAAAACAAATAGGGTTTTCCATTTGAAAAAACTAAGTTACTCACAATATTTGAAAAAATGTTGATTTGGCAACATTATCCATATCACCATTGAATCGGGAATCATCGAAAACCACCCTGTCGAAATTTTCATAAAATTTCTCGGGTCCGTTTCTGAAATATGAGACCGTTCCGATACTTTTGAAAGACACTGTATATTGGATTCCTTAATGAAAAAACCTTTGGACGTATTACGTCAACAGGACGGTGCACCACCTCGAAATAGGGGACGTGTTAAAAATGCATTGAATGACTTGTTCCCGAATAAATGGATTGGAACCCAAGGTCCCGTACGTAGGTCAGCTAGAAGCCTCGATCTAAACCCTCTAGACTACTTTCTTTGAGGATTGCTCATAAACCGTCTTTATCGAAACACGCCACAAAACCTTGAAGTTTTACGACAAGACCTAAGAAGCGAGATCAGGGCTAGCCCTGCAAGGACCATTCAGCGTGCAATCCATGAAATTCACAGACTCGCACGAAAATGCCACCAAGCAGGCGGATTGCAATTTGAATATTTGCTTCAACTTTCATTATTCAATCTCACAGTTTTTGGTTTACTTTATTTGGAATAATTAAAACAACATGCCTATTGTTGAAAATTACACATCACACACCGAATCATTTTCAAAACTTTTATTTTTTATATATGATGAAAACATTAGGTTACAACATTTTCAGTAGTAATATCCCGACAAAATGCAGAATTTTCGAAAAATACTTTGGCCTTGCTGGCACGAAAACTGTGTTGCTTAAAAACACCATGAGAGCTTGCTCGAGTGGTGTTTTGTACAGCAACACAGTTTGAGTGCTTCTAAACACGTCTATGACATCGTGACAGGAGACGATTTGTGTATTCACGCGTATGAGCCCAAAAGTAAACAGCAGTCGACTGTAGGAGTGTTTCAAAATTAGCCAAAGTCAACAAAAATTGTTCGCACACGAAGCACTTCCAAGCAAATGGTCGCCTGTTTTTTTTTTGGAAAAAACTGGACTTCGCAATCGTACCACTAGAACATAGCAGAATAGTTATTTCTGAGTGGTACACAACCATTTTTTTCCCAGTTGTCTTCCAAAACATCTCTTCACCACGAAAATGCGAGCTGGCACACATCGGCTCAAACAACTAACTGCATTTTTGAGCACTAAAAACGTCGATTTGATGAGTCATCCACCGTATAGTCCTGACTTGGCATCGAATGACTTCTCTCTATTCCCGTACGTAAAACATTAACTGAGAGGTTGAAGTTTTTCGATAACTGCAGAAGCGGTTGATGCGTTCAGAAAACATGTTTTGGAGATACCTCAATTAGAGTGGCAAACGTGCTTCGACAATAATTGGTTCAAACCCATACAGAAGTGTATAGATCTTCATGGAGAATATTATATATAACACAATAAAGCGATTTTCGATGATTAATATTAATTGTTGTTCTCTAATCCCGAAAAATAAAAGGCAACCCTCGTACATGTTCTATGTTCTACACAAACGTATTCAAATAAATGATATTTTTCATCTCTCTGTCCATAGAACATCAATTATATTATTCAAGTAATTCCTACGGCAAAACTTATTCGCTATTCGAATTGGTCGGCATCAAATATTCATCTCCACATTAAATCTGCGCGACAAGCAACAAAGTAGACCTCCAAGCATCCCTCTCTTGTTATTCATCCGAAGGACAGACATAAATACATTTAATAATTATTTATTTCCTCCACAGCGTCGTAAATAAAGCGATAAATACCAGAAAAATTCTTAGGAAGATTGCATTGCAGCCAACATGGAAAATAATCCCCGAGCAAGATCTGATTTATCACATATAAAGTCTTAATTATTGTGTGTACCTATAAACACTAGTTTTACTAACCGCTAATACTATCATACAGGATTCTGGCTACAAATCATGAGTTTTATCATTATTCATGCGAATCACGTGATAAAAATAGCTGACAGCAGGACTGCGGATCATTGTTTGGAATTACAATGTCGAATGAATACAAATGCACTATTTATATAAATTACCTGTTGGTTTGTTGGGTAATCTTGCAATTTTTACTCACAAATTTCAGTTAGTAGTTATTTTGTCATTTTCTATCAATATACCTAGCATTTTCTCTTACTAAACACTCCTCTGAATAGGAACTCAATTTTATATATGTAAATGTCCCTTTTGAAATCACGTTTCATCACGACAAGAAACCCACCGTTCATTGTCCTGAGGATGACTTACTATAAGTCGAAACGTCGGCAACAGATCTATAGTGGTTTATGTTATCTTGACCTTATCCCAACCATCCACACGTAACAATTCTCTTTTATTTGTAGGGTTAGTCTGGTTCATAAGTTCCATTTCGTCAAAAACCTAGGCTGGACCACCTAAAATTATGATTTTGGTCTCATTCCATGAAGGGAAATTGCGTCCGACACAAATTGCAACGTTAAAGACTATAGAATGGTTTGATTTTGTGCAAATATTTCAATAACTATTTGAGATAACTAAAATTTGAAAAAAGTACCGGAAAGAGCAGAAAATTTACTATAAAAATAATCCTGTATCCCCGAACTGTAATGACAATATTTATAATTTCGTTTCGAATGAAGCGAACAAAGTTCGAGTGTGTGCACTGGAGGGTCCAATTCAATGAAACAAATATTTCGTAAAACTGAAATATGCCTGCCTCTCCACACAATTCCATAAAGTGGAAATTAAGGTATATATCTGACAGAAAACAACTAATTTCCCCCAAAGACATTGAATTATATCTGTCGTCCATTTGTGCAACGTTCCCCATGTAATTGTTATGAAGCAATTTATTATTATCAAATTACAAATACGAAATACTTGTTTCATTCAACTGGACTCTCCAATATACATACACACTCGAACTCGAACACAAGGAGTGTTTCTTGATCTGTTTGCGGATGGCGCTGCGACTGACTTCATTGTGAGTCGCAGCTTCATTCGTAGACCGGTACTATATGGCTGTCGAATGTTATCATTCATATTGAGGAACAAAATGAAGGATGACATCCAATGGCTTTATGACTACAATATTGACTACAGATATAATTCAATGTCCATAGGAGAAAGTAGTCATTTTCTGTCAGATATTTGCCTTAATTTCCACTTTGTGGAATTGTGTGGAGATACTAGTATATTGTGTATCTAGTAGTAAAAGCAATACATTCCCGGACGACAATGTAAATTGTTGGCCGAGGCCATAAGCCGAGGTCAACAAGCATTGAAGTCTGGGAATGTGCTTTGACTACTAGGTACACATACTATTTTTTCTGAAATCGCAATCAGCATTATCATAAATTAAGGAATTATACTAATTGTTTGCGTGCATTCATTTACTGTCTAAAATGTATACAAGCCATTAAAAATATCGTTTACGATACGAGAAAGTGCTTTCCCGTACAGTTTAGTGCCGAAAACGGTCCGGAAAAGTTCGTTGCTCAGCAACGGACTAAAATAGTAGATTAGCGTATTTCGAAGCCTGAAGTTGCTCCGAGAAAGTGGGCATTCTTGAACGATTTCAGAAAAAAGTTTTTTTCGGTTATACGAAATATTTGTTTCATTTAGAATTTCTATTTAGAAGTGAAAATTGAGCTAAAAACTGGTAGCAGGCGCGTCAACCGAATCAGAATCTTAATTAAAAAATAATTATTTGAACCGACAAAATATAAATATTGAGGAATAAAAAATCCTCAGTACTATCTAAACAACCAAATAAACAATAACTCGTCAACAAAAAAATATTTTCTAATTTTTTATTCAACTATGCTTTCGTTAATTAATTTTTACCATTTGAAAGTTACTTAACCTAAAAATGCTGATTATTTCAAATTGGAAACCTAGAATTTTTTGAAAGGGTTTAAAAACGATCCCCGTTCAAAAAATTAAAAAAATCAGATTATTCACTTTTTTATCGACAATCAAAGTTATTAAAAAAATAAAGAATGTAAATAAAGCAATCACGAAATTTTTTCTTTCAATTACTCTAATTATGTTGTTTTCTTATTACTGAAAGGTATATAACTATAATTTTTTAATTTTCAAATTTAATTATTTAAATAATATTATTATTATTGATATTGTTATCGAAAAGTAACTTGCGACATCTACAGTCACTAGTTTGAAACTTATCGTTACAGTACTGTTCAAAATAATTGGTCAATGGTATCTACAAATGGAAATCGTTATTTATAGTTTATTCAAGATTTTTATAATTTTTTTATATTATTGTTGATAACATTAACCAATCATTTTGAAGTATTGTAATAATAACAATATTAATAATATTTACTGAGTTTGTTGTTCAAAGTTTGTTCTTGAATTTGTGTTTATTGTTGAGTTCAATCTTGTTGTTGAGTCTAGTTTGGGTTGAGTATAGTATCAAACAATATATTTCGAAAAGTTATGTGATAGAATTCCATTGATCAAAAGGCCCCTAGATTTTTATATTCAATCGATAGTTAAAACACACATACCGTAATACCGTAAATTTCAAAATTGCATATCTTAGAAAAGCAACATACAAAGTTGTAAAATCTTCCATAGATAATAGTCGACATTCTCAAAGTGGTATGATTAAATTTAGGTCCAACATAATCGAACAGTTTTTGAGATATTCAGTGATTGCCCAAAAAAAATGTATCTCATTTGTATCTTAATGAGAGTCAATATTGAATTCATCATAAAGTTATTTTGTACCATGTTTCATCAACAGTACCAATATTTGTTTGGAGTCAAAAATGATGTGTCATTAAAGAGGTATTTTCCAAAATTTTAAAACTTGATATTTTAAACAGAGAGAGTTATCAAAAAACAAAATACGTTTCGATCGACTAGAATAGACTGGTGAAATGGTGAAGACACCTAAACAAACAGGAATAATTTGAATTACATCTGTAAATAGAATGGAAATCACACGGAAATTCAAGTAATCATCGGAGAATATATGGAAATTCACATATGAGGTATGTAAATATGCATTTCCAACCAAGTTCAATTCACTAAAAAACCTGTATTTTTCCTCACAAATACATGAATACACATCCAGTTAAACATACTGAAGCATGTAATCTTAATTGGCACTACTTGAATATAATGGTAAAAACACCTAAACAAACATGTAGAAATCGCCATTGAATCTGGAAGAACTGAGAAACTTACATCAATATATGAGTGATAATTCATGGAATATACTGGACATTTACATTAATAGTCAAGTAATGACATTATTTTACAGAGGTATGTAATTTCACATGAATATGCATGGCAACGCATTACCTATATGGTATCATGTAATCTCATGGAAATAATTTTTACAGTGTTGTTTAATAAAACGAAACCAGACATAACAAAAAAAATCGTAGTGGGAATTAGACAAAAGTTAATATTATCTCTATCCCACATTCATCATGAATTTCCACAATACAAAAGATCACCAACTGAACAAGTGAAATCTACTGCTAAGCAATTATAAAAAAAAATCATTGTAGAAAATACAAAAGAAAATGTAGTCACCATATAAATGAAGACGAAAGCGAAAGCTTTCACAGTTAACTTTGTTTTGGTAAATGATAGAAGTCGTTATTGGTTTAGCCATTAGTACACTCAGATTGAAATTGATCCGGTTCTTAACTGCTAGTATATGAAAAAAACTTATCATGGTGAACCTGCAAAATAAAACCTGCTGATATCATTACCTAATGATATTTGTTGATTACTAGTGTCACATTACATAATAAGCAACGCATAACTTGAGTTATAATAACTCGGTCAGACAGAATTACCCAACACTACCAATTATTCTGATGATTATCTATTAATATAATATAACATATGTGATGTGGTTTCAAGGATTATCGACCTACAAATAAAACACGCAGCAGAGGAACCATAAAAACATCTACAAAATTGATTCCATCAACTACCTTGAAAGATACATTCGAATCATTTGATAGATGATTCATTCATTTAGAAGAAATTCATGTTTAATTAAGAAATGAATACAACTAGAACGTTTTTCTGATTTAAACTGAGCTTTGGTTCATTTGTTACGACCGGATTCGGCTTCCACACCAATATAATAATGATAATAACACTGCAAGTGCTTAAAATACTCGACACTAAAGGGACAATACTCCACAACTTACGAAATCATTTCAAATAATAGAACATAGACATTCTTACTCTTAAGTTAGACTATTCATTCTGAAACACTTACTTTTTATATGTTTTGCATGTACCTATTTTCATTCCAACAAGGTAAGAAATGAATATTCCGTAATCGCACTAATCGACATAAATTGCGGTGGATTTCAAAACTGCCAGTGACAGATACAAATGGTGGCGTCGTGATGATTATTTTCAGAAAAGCTTCAATTTAAATAAAATGGTGGGAGAAAAATCGAATGAATCGGATATAGAATTTCACAATAGTCCACCTAAAATATTGATACAATGTACTATAAATGACTCAAGGAATAACTTGTTTTGTTTGTTCAGAATGAATACAATCGTTTTTGATTCATACTTTCTGGTGGTTCATGTTACAGAATATAATATTATAACCCTTATTATTAAATATACTGATACCATAATTTCACGAAAAAAGTATAATTGGTTGTTATATAATAATAATATTACTCCCTCAAAGGCATATATTATTATTAATTGCAGGCACTCTGGGGCGACTAACTAATTGTTTTGGTGGCGTATCCAATCTTTACAGTTCACTCTGGTTTTTCTATAATTGAACATATTGTGTGGTACCCTTCTGTGTAGTAATTATAGCAACAGCGGAACTCATCCTACTGATGAAAAAATCTGAATGATGATATTTTTTTTCGGTTTCAAATCGCATACACTGTATACATAACTCTTATGTGTATTTTGAGCAAAAAGTGTCATTGCTACTCTCCAAAGATTACCGCACTCTCTTGTCGAGCGGCAATCTATTTTGGATCAGTATTACTGTATCCTGTATATACAAATTCTGCAGGAGTCAACTAGCCCCTAAGACTCCATGAATGTTTTTATGCTTGCTGTGTACATTTTGATCGTCGCTGTACAAGTCGACGACTGCTTATCAAACCTACGCATACGATCAAGACGTATCTGATGAGACGGAATGATGTCTGATGGATCAAATTATTACAACATCAGCCTCAAATTGCCGCGTGTCTATTCAAATATTCGAGATACCCGGGAGGACTAGGAAATTATAGATGTGCTCGCCAACGAGAATTTTCGACTCGGGCAATGTAATTTCGTGTGGGAAGAACGGAGAACGGCAATTACAGTCGCAATCCGAATTCACATTATTTCTGGGAAAAATCAAAACGACTGTTTTCCCAGAAAGGAGCAGGATACAGGGGTACGATATCGTTTAAGACCATTTCAAGTGATGATAAATCATGTACCATCAGTTCCAGTGCTATTATTATTGTTAAAGGAATTAATTACCTCCAATCATTGCTGTTATCCTAATAGAAGATAAAAAGAATGATCCAGCATTTTTATGGGAATTTATATTTAAATTTAAGTTTACTCTGCTAGGTTTGGGTATTCTGCTAGCAAACCTGTTGCCAATTTTGGAGAAGAAATTATTAAATTCATTTGCTATATCCAATTCATCAGATAGCTCTTTATTGTTCTCATCTAAGATGTTTTTGATATAGTGTTTTGTATCAACACTATTGCATGAAGACTTTATTTAACTCCAGGTTTTCTTGGAATCATTTTTATGAGCTTCAAATTGATTTTTATAGTATTCAGCTTTGGCTTTATTAGTAATTTTTAAAAGGGTTTTGCGGTATTGTCTATTGGCTATATATATATGGCTATATATATATATATATATATATATATATATATACATATACCGGGTGACCCGGAACCAATTTACCCCCCTGTATCTTCGTTGTTATTTTATATGGATGTCTCAAATTTGGTACTTCGATTTGATGTTATGAATGTACAATTTAGCAAGTATCAATCCAAATATGACACTTCCGGTTTGACCGGAAGCACATCTAATTTTTATATTTCAAATGAGAAGTATATTTTTTTTTTGAAAATAACAATTCAGTATGGAATTACCTTCACAATGATATATCACAATGATACTTTCAATTCACAATCTGCTTACATAAGTGACATTTTATAAAAAAATTACTTTTTGTATTTCCCTCGTAACGAAACATTTTCATGAAAGTATGCTGTGGAAGATTGAACAATATAATGTAAGTAACAATAATTCGTGGCACAACTTTCACACAATAAGTTTTATGCAGACTAATTATTTTTATGATTTTAGTTTTTCTTAATTTTTGGATACCAATACATAGGAATTTTTAATGTTGCTTAGAAACTCAAATACATATTGAAATACAAGAATTGAACGAAACCTTGTTTTGTTTCCTAATTATTTTTTATGAAGATAATTTCCATGCTATACCTACCTTTTATTGAACAATTCAACTTCATGTTAGTTGGCTATGGAATTAAATTTGTTGAGTTGTTCTGTTGTTGTGTTTACGCCAAATTGTTGACATTTCGAATGTTCTGAATTGTGGGATTCTGGGAAGATAATTATTTGTGAAATGAACAACTACTACCGATTTACCCAAACTGAAAAGGTTGATATGTTGTTGATATATGGAGAAGCAAGGAAAAATTCCTATTTAGCCTTGCGTCTGTACCAGGATAGGTATCCTAACCGTCCGCACCCTAGTAGTAGAAACTATTTTGCAATATTGGAGTCACAGTTCAGGAAAGAACGGAATAATCATGATGGGGAACATGTTATTGTAAGCGAAGATACGGAGATCACTGTTCTAGCAGCGGTTGAAATTGATCCAAATACATCATTAAGGCAAATCGAATATGAGGCCGGGGTACCTAGAGAAACAGCTCGAAAAATTTTGAAAAAACACCGGTATCGTTCATTCAAATATCAAATTCATCAATATTTGTATGAAAATGATGTGCAGAGAAGGATTGCGTATTGTAACTGGGTTATACGAAAAGAAACAGAAAATCAAAATTTCCATTACAATATTCTATACAGTGATGAATCACGCTTTACAAACAATGGTCATTTCAATAGAAATAATTTACGTTATTGGGCACAAGAAAATCCGCATGTGTTCAGAGAAGGAAGACACCAGGAGAGATTCGGATTCAATGTTTGGCTAGGAATTTTTGGAACCAGAATAGTGGGACCAATTATTTTTGATGGAGCTTTAACAAGTGAACGGTACCTACAAATTTTAAATGATGAAGTCCAAAATTTTATTGAAGACATTCCCTTAGCGACACGTCGCGTTATGTATTTCCAACAAGATGGAGCACCTCCACATAATTCGAATGTAGTCCGAGGACATCTTACTAGAACTTTCAACGACAATTGGATTGGTACTCATGGCCCAATTCGTTGGCCACCAAGGTCACCAGACCTCACGCCAATGGATTTTTTTGTTTGGGCTCACTTGAAGAATAAAGTTTATGCTCATAATAGACCTCAAAATCGCGAGGAACTTGAAGACAGGGTAAGGAGAGCCATTAACGAAATTACTCCGGCTCAACTCGTGAATGTTATGCGGGCATGCTCCGAAAAAATACAAAAATGCATTGACGTTAACGGGCGACAATTTGAACAATTAGAATAATTAAGTCTGTCATAGGTATGGAATTTCTTTTGAATTGAGTTATAAAACTGTACATGTTCCAAATGTCTACTATTTTGTAGAAAAATTATCGAAATAAATATTTTGTGAGTCCGATTGTGCAGTTTCAAAAATAACTCCAGACCTTTAGAATAAATTTAATTCCATAGCCAACTAACATGATGTTGAAATGTTCAATACAAAGTATAGCATGAAAATTATCTTCATAAAAATAATTAGGAAACAAAAATGTAGAAGTTTTTTTTCTAATTTTTTGTATTTCAATATGCACTTGAGTTTCTAACCAACTTTAAAAATTCCTATGATGTTGAAACTTATTGTGTGAAAAGTTGGGCCATGAATTACTGTTACTTAGATTATATTGTTCAATCTTCCACAGCATACTTTCATGAAAATATTTCGTTACGAGGGGAATACAAAAAGTATTTTTTTTATAAAATGTCACTTATGTAAGCAGATTGTGAATTGAAAGTATCATTGTGATATATCATTGTGAAGGTAATTCCATACTGAATTGTTATTTTCAAAAAAAAAATATACTTCTCATTTGAAATATAAAAATTAGATGTGCTTCCGGTCAAACCGGAAGTGTCATATTTGGATTGATACTTGCTAAATTGTACATTCATAACATCAAATCGAAGTACCAAATTTGAAACATCCATATAAAATAACAACGAAGATACAGGGGGGTAAATTGGTTCCGGGTCACCCGGTATATAATTAAGTAGGAATTCTCGGGTAGCGGTCTGTTGAACAATGAAACTCATTCGATTTAAATCTTCAATATTTCGTCAACCTTTATTGACTTCTTCAGGAAGAGCTACAATTAAAAAGGAATATGAGTTGTTGAAGGACTACATAAAAATAACATGATAACTTACAAAATTCACAGAGTTAGTTCTAACCTATGGAACATTTGGGAGGACAATTGTTATTCTCCGCTGCAGACTAATCGCTTAGTTTACCTGACTGGAGTGTTACTATGGTTTGAATAAGGATTCGTTTAAATACAATGGTGTTAATTAGTGTAGGTATTCCATTGGCACCAACTGTCAAACTACACACAACGTTGAATGGAATTTAAAATATTACAATATATACTACTAAGTTGTCCTGTATCGGTTTTGTAGTTAACTGTGTTAGGATTTTTGTTGATATGGACCATCTCAAGGAATAACCTGTTTTTTTGATTGCTGACCTTGTCTAGAATTTTTGGATTTGAATAATCAAACCGGTGGCCTGTTTTCTGGGTGTGGTCGACTGCTGCACAGGAGTTTTTTCCCAATTGGGCATCACTCTTGTGCAAAGCTAGCCGTTGTTTTAACCACTGTGAGGTCTGTCCGACATAACTACCTTCACAACCTTGGCATGGTAGTTCATAAATTACATTGCTAAGGAGTGGAGTTGGTGTTTTGTCTTTGATTTTGGAGAACAAGTTGGAAAGTTTTGTATTATTACGCTTGGCTATTTTGATTTGTGGAAAGTCTTTGAAAATTTTTATTATGCGGTTGGATACTTTGTCGATGAATGGGATTGATTTATACTTATATTGTATTGTAACGTCATCAGTTGGTCCGTCATAAAAGTTAGAGTTATAGATTAGTTTTTTTAAGATGTGTTTTGGGTAACCGTTGTGTGTAAAAATGTCGAATAACTTTCTCAGATTCGCTTTCAAAAACGTTTCATGGCAGATGTGGGTGACTCTATTTTTCATAGCAATGACGGTGTTGTATTTCTGATTTAAGGGATGGTGAGAGGCAAAGTTGATGAAACGTCCTGATGCTGTTTCTTTTTGGTACCAATCCAACAAAATACTGTTGTCTTCAGTACGTATCAACCTTGTATCTAAGAAGGGGACACTGTTATCTGTTTCCCCTTCGTAGATACAAGGTTGATACGTACTGAAGACAACAGTATTTTGTTGGATTGGTACCAAAAAGAAACAGCATCAGGACGTTTCATCAACTTTGCCTCTCACCATCCCTTAAATCAGAAATACAACACCGTCATTGCTATGAAAAATAGAGTCACCCACATCTGCCATGAAACGTTTTTGAAAGCGAATCTGAGAAAGTTATTCGACATTTTTACACACAACGGTTACCCAAAACACATCTTAAAAAAACTAATCTATAACTCCAACTTTTATGACGGACCAACTGATGACGTTACAATACAATATAAGTATAAATCAATCCCATTCATCGACAAAGTATCCAACCGCATAATAAAAATTTTCAAAGACTTTCCACAAATCAAAATAGCCAAGCGTAATAATACAAAACTTTCCAACTTGTTCTCCAAAATCAAAGACAAAACACCAACTCCACTCCTTAGCAATGTAATTTATGAACTACCATGCCAAGGTTGTGAAGGTAGTTATGTCGGACAGACCTCACAGTGGTTAAAACAACGGCTAGCTTTGCACAAGAGTGATGCCCAATTGGGAAAAAACTCCTGTGCAGCAGTCGACCACACCCAGAAAACAGGCCACCGGTTTGATTATTCAAATCCAAAAATTCTAGACAAGGTCAGCAATCAAAAAAACAGGTTATTCCTTGAGATGGTCCATATCAACAAAAATCCTAACACAGTTAACTACAAAACCGATACAGGACAACTTAGTAGTATATATTGTAATATTTTAAATTCCATTCAACGTTGTGTGTAGTTTGACAGTTGGTGCCAATGGAATACCTACACTAATTAACACCATTGTATTTAAACGAATCCTTATTCAAACCATAGTAACACTCCAGTCAGGTAAACTAAGCGATTAGTCTGCAGCGGAGAATAACAATTGTCCTCCCAAATGTTCCATAGGTTAGAACTAAGTCTGTGAATTTTGTAAGTTATCATGTTATTTTTATGTAGTCCTTCAACAACTCATATTCCTTTTTAATTGTAGCTCTTCCTGAAGAAGTCAATAAAGGTTGACGAAATATTGAAGATTTAAATCGAATGAGTTTCATTGTTCAACAGACCGCTACCCGAGAATTCCTACTTAATTAATAGAGTTCGGTCGAGAATACTTTGTTATTATATATATATATTTATCTACTCTTCACGGTATAGAAGGGGGATTGATGCTATCGTGTTAATGGAGGTTATGAAATTACGATCGAAGTTCACATGTTCGTTTGATCAATAAATTTTACTTCAACCTCCAGTCATTGATACCACTGATAATCACAGTTGGGTAGTTGTTCAAAATATCTAGTTGCGGGAATGCACTGTTCAGTTTGTATGGCAATTCACAACTGGGGTGCTATTATTTTCAGATCCCTCGCATTCAATTCGCGTGGAAATAAGAGAGACAGACATACATATTTTCAAGATATACTTTATTGAAAGTAATTGTAACTGAAGATTTACATCAATAATCAGTGTGAATATTTTCTTTTAATTTTTCTCAAAGCCAGTATATATAGTTTGAAAGTTTGGAGCATACGTCGTCGATATAATTGTGCCAGTCAAGGTTGTCATCTATGATGATCCCAAGTAGCTTGACCTTATCACCTGTTTTAATTTTATTGTTTGACGAAAACTATAGATTTTGAGGGTTGTCTTTATTCAGTTTCAAAACAGTTCCGGTGAACCGCTGAATCGCTTGATTTTCTAAATGATTCATTGTCATAATTGAATTTCGACAGTTTTTGTCCTAGCATGTAATTGTGCTATCGTCTGCAAAGACATCTATTAGGTTATTAGGTAGCATATAATAGAAAAAGGTATTAATATAAATTATGAAAATATAGATAGGTAATAGTCTACTGAATAAAACAGTCACAGCGTATACTAGAAATACAGCCTTTATATTCTCTGCTAGAGATTGCGTTATCCAAAGGTAAACCTTGAAACTTCTCTGAATAAACTGAGCTATGGGTACAAGATAAACTATCTATATTTCAATACAAATTGCATTGCATTTTCATACAACACAACAAGTCTCTGGAGAGTATTGAAATATTTCACAACGCCGCAGTTATTGACTCAATAAATGCATCTATGCATTATATATTCGAAAACATAAAATCCATGCATATTGAACGTGGAAAATCAATCATGTCGAGAGTATTTCAGGAAACTGGAAATCCTCAGTTCGACTGCATTTTATATGTTTAAGATATCGAGTGTATGTCAAAAAAAAAGGAATGCGTTCCATAAAAATGAGAATACCACGAAATGGAAATAATCTACATTTTCTCCTGAGCATGGTGATCGTCACATACATCAGTGTGACCACTTAAGAACGGAGCACTCTTATAAAATCTACATTTTACGGCTTCACCACTTGATTCAACATTCTTCATTTAGGTAAATCCTAAAATTTCATTCAAAAATATTCATTGACTACAAAGTTATAACAATATATAACCCAGAGATTCAATAAAGTTTCGCTTCTTATTTTTGTCAATAAAAATACAACTAGAAATATATATAAATTTAGATAACATATCATTATTTATAAATATTTCAGACAAATTCTGAGAATCAGTAACAGAGTCAACACAAATGAAAAATATTATAGTACTTATAACTTGAAATTTGAAATTATAGTTTGCAAATTTGGTGAAAAAAGAAAAATTCAATCGATCGGAAAATGTAGATTTTATGAGGATGCTCCGGTCTTAAGTGGGTCACATTCAAAACACTCTACGGAAGAATTTGCTCAAAAAGTTTTAATCATATACAACGGTCCATAAAAAAGTGAAAATTCAATAAAATATCAGTAAAAAAGTTTTCTTGCAAAGTTATGTTCATATAACGTGGATGAATTGTTCAATGGAATACAGCAACCTCTACATTCAATTTTAGTGCATATGATTCACATCACGACTTTATCTACATGACATGTATACTATGAATATGCATTGCCTTTTTCTCGTACTATGTATATTGTGTATGGTGGCCAGGCGCACAAAGTAGCACAATAGGTCGAAAGCTCAGTAAGGTCCAGAGGTTGGCCTGTTTATTAATAACGGGTGCAATGAGAACGACCCCAACCGCGGTATTGGAGGTGCTGTTGAGGCTACCACCCCTTCCAGTCTGGATCAAGAAGGAGGCAATGGCAGCCCATTTGAGGTTGCGAGACTCGGATGTCAGGGTAAAAGAAGGAGAGATGATAGGGCATGCGAAAATCGCAAAGTGGGCGGAGCAGGAGATTCAAATTTCCGTCCTGAGAGTGAAAAACGCACAGGACAGACTGCGATGGAATAAGAAGTTTGCTCTTAATATTCCAAAAAGCCAAAAGCCAAACAGTTTATTTTACATTAAATTGACAACAAATAAAATTTATACACTTCACGTAAAACATCTAAATAAATAAAAGCAATGCTAAAACCATCCCAAGCCGCAAGGGTTAGGATGTTGTAACGTTGGGATTATTTGGGGTTTTGGGTTTTGTGACCTGCCCTTCTGGGTTATCCAGCGGGCTGGCAAAACCTACTCGCGCCTGCTTGCGCAGGCCCTACGATGTTGTGTAGGCCTTAGATGCTGTGAGTGCATGTTACCTTCCCTGCCTCCTTCAAGTTATGCAGGGGATTCGCTATGTTATGGGTAAAGCATCAGAGTATTAGGAGCATCCATTGTCGAGTTTTCCTTGACATCCCGGAAAAGCAACAAGAAAAAACCGGGTTTTCTGACTATTCCGAGCAGAGAGCAATGGGAAGGAAATACAGTGGAGTTCCGGCCAGGAAGCCTAGTATGTTACACGGACGGTTCGCGTCTGACCGACAAACAGGCCTCGGGCACAGGCATCTTCCTGGAAGAAAGAGGTATACGAGAAAGCTACGATCTGGGAAGATACACAACAGTTTTCCAAGCTGAAGTGTTCGCCATTCTAACCGTGACTAAGAGGTGATAGAAGGACCCGAGCAGAGAATTCATATCTGTTCGGATAGCCAGGCAGCGCTCAGAGCCATCTGCCATCCTAAGCCAAGTTCAGTCCTGGTACGCGGAGACGCTCTGGAGAAATTAGCTGAAACAAAGGAAGTCGAGTTGGTATGGGTTCCTGTTGCCGGGAAACGAGGTGGCTGACGAACTTGCCAGAACCGGTTCCGCGGCGCCTTTCTGTGGGCCGGAGCCAGTACTAGGCATCGCAAGGAGTCAAATCTCTTCTGCCCTGAATGACTGGGCGGAAAGAGAACTAAACGAACTCTGGAGGAACACTGCCGGATGCAGACAGTCAAAAGACTTTGTAGCCGGCTATAGCAAGTCCAGAACGGTAAGGCTCTTAGGCAGAGATCGCCAAATACTACGCCTCCTTGTAGGAATACTAACAGGCCATAACAAACTAGGCAGACACCTGTCACTAATGGGTATAAAAGACAGCCCCACCTGCCATATATGTGAAGAAGACGAAGAAACATCATCTCACTTCCTTGGCGAGTGTGAGGCGTTGAAAAACTCCACCAAGAAGAACTTATCGAATTAAAGTGGACGGACTTATTGACCTTCATTAGAAGGTCACAAAGATTCGGAAAGGAAGACTAGGAGAGGTAAGGTAGTTATGTGGAGAGCGGGGAAAGCAAAAAGGGCCCATTGGGGCCTACTTGCCTGGCTGCAGCAGCGGCCTTCCCATGATTACTACTACTACATGTATATTCCGATATAATACGAAAAGATATAGAAAAACCTTCGATGGACAAGAGTTCCTTCAATATACACGGTGATTACTTTTCAATTGCCCCAATCGATCATTTTTTTTTAATTGAAGTGAAACAAATTGGAATTTTTCAGAACCGAATTTTTTTCAGGAGACAGTTATATTAGTTGTAATTTGGGGATTCTGAACACGAATCCGAAGGAATTTTGAACTAATTTTGCCCCATAGTATAACTTTCCGGAAAATTGATGGTTTCATCGCTGCTGACGTAGGATGACCCCTTTCGTGCAGAGAGTTCATATATAGCGTATCTATGGATCCTGATAATTTCATGATTTTTAATTAAAAATTACAAAAGATACTAGACATGAAGCTGGTTGTTATCAATACATCCAATCGACCACACACCAGTGACGAAACAAGTTTGCTAGCTGAAAGGGGAAATTTCAGCGTAACACCATCGACAATACCCACAGAAGAAATCATCGCAAACATAGAAGCCGGAATTGAAAAACTACCTGATGATGTCAAAGAAGAACTTTGAAGCGAATCTGCAAGAATTTTAAGAAAAGCTAAACCTCCGAAATGCAACATTTCAAGGGGTGAAAAGGCTGCCATAAAAAGTCTCAATGCTGATGAAACTATTATCATTCTACCTGCTGACAAAGGGAACGCAACAGTGGTCTTAAACACCTCGGACTACAGAAACAAACTCAATAACCTTGTCAGTCAAGAAAAGTACAGAAGAATACAGAAAGACCCAACAGAGAAAATCTTGAGGAAGACCAATCATCTGATAAAAGGGTCTTCATTACTAACAGAGACAAAGAAGAAACTATGCAGATCTGAAGCATTACCACCAAGGCTCTATGGATTGCCGAAAATTCACAAGGAGGATGTACCACTGAGACCGATATCGAGTGCCATAGGATCACCAACCTACAACCTCGACAAGCATTTGTCGGACATGCTGCAGAAACATGTTGGGAAAACTAGAACTTACGTCCGAGACTCCACCTATTTCATCGAACAGTTGAAGGAAATCACCTTGGAGCCAAACGACATTCTCGTTAGCTTCGATATTGTATCCTTATTTACAAATGTTCCACTTGAAGAATCCCTCAGCTACATAGAGGGGATTTTTCCACAAGATATTAACCAATTTCGACATTCACTAACGACAACTTATTTTCAGTGGAATGAAACCTTCTATGAACAAGTTGATGGAGTCGCCAAGGAGTAGCCCAGTAGTAGCAAATTTCTACATAGAGAAATTTGAAGAAAGGGACATTCGAACTTCAGAAAAACGACCGAAGCACTGGTTGAGGTATATAGAGATGTTTGGAGCTACGGAAGAGAAGAATTTCAGAACTTCCTAAACCATCTGAATAGTTGTCATCCAAAAATCCAGTTCACCATGGAATTAGAAGAAAACCTTCAAATCCCATTTCTTGACGTATTTGTCACCAAAGAGGGTAATCATCTAGGCCACAAGGTGTACAGGAAGAAAACACACACAGATCGATATCTACACAATGGATCCAACCATCATCCAAAACAGAAACGAACCGTCATCAACACCCTAGTGAACAGAGCTTTGAGAATATGTGAACCAAGGCACATCGACGAGGAAATGCAACACCTTACAACTGTATTACAAGCGAATGGGTACAACAAGAAAGACATCATCCGTGCTACGTGCCCAAGGGAGAAGAAAAGGAACACCAATGAAGAGCAATCCCAAGGCACTGTCTATCTGCCATACATAGAAGGTGTCACCAACAGAATTGGGAAAATTCTGAAGAAGGAGAAAATTAACACCGTCTTCAAACCAACGAAGAAGATATCGGAATATCTAAGATCAGCCAAAGACAGCAGAGATCCACTCAAATCAGCGGGAGTCTACAGAATTCCATGTAACTGTGGGAAGGTCTATATGTCTATATCGGACAAACGAAAAAGAGCATTGGTGCCCGCCTAGTCGAGCACAAGCGGAAGACCACGCCACTGAAGATGACTGCCGCAGTTGCAGTCGAAACGTTTGGAGATTTAAACGAAAGAAGACCACGGCAAAACCCGGAAACCAACCAAAATATATACGAGGGTGTTTTCATGTGAAGTGAAACACACTGTATATTGAAAAGAACGCTAGTTCAATAGCATGCAATGAAACATTTAAGGGCCGTATTGAATTTTCTCTTCGATTTCAAAAATTATGGTCAAAAAGGAGATGTAAACAGTTCATGACTCACTCTGTACACGAAGAGGGCTGTTTCATTAGCATAAAGCTATAGTTTTAAGGGAAATATTTTTACTGATCCCCTACAACTAGAAAATCAGAAGTGTGTTGCTGTTAATCTAGCTCCACAGGAAGATTTGTTACATTTTTTATACGATAAAGTGCCTTCTCACTTTACCATTATTGATAGGCAATGATTGAACAATAACACCAAAGCAAATCAACTGCAATAAAGGAAGCTTTTGTGTGGCCAACATTTCAATACTCAGATTCATATGAAACCATTTACCCGTTTCATAATTTATAATTTCTTAATGGTTTCATATGAATCTGAAGTATTAAAATGTTATAAATTGTAATTTAAAATTATGCCTTTGCATTAAATTGTGTAAATTATGATTCCGATAAATCCGCCTTAAGTCATTCAACTCTACTTTCAGTGACGAACTCTCTATTGAACAACCAGCCCTTGAAACGATAATATTATGGTATGTATTGAATTGCATACAAAATGTGGCTGATATTTCATACCTTCACTACAATTAACCAAAACGCAAAATCTGAAAGTGTATTTTCGCATAACTATTGTGCCTGAGATGCGCTGCTTGTAACTTGTATAATACTTCTGATAATAATGTAAGCCCAGAAGTCATACTGCAAATAGTAATGAATTACTTGGAAATGAACAACTTGATATGTGGTAACCAGCATGGTTTCAGAAAAAATCTTTCTGTGGAAACGGCATCATTCAAATTTCTCAATTTTTTTCACTCTGAAATAGATTCCAGCAATTGTGTAATAAGCCTGTTTTTCGATTTGTCAAAGGCATTTGACACGGTGTCATCCGAATTCCTGAATAATAAGTTGAAATTGCTTGCTTTTCCAAATAATTTATGGACATGGTTGAAATCATATATGTATGGACGTAGTATGACTGTGAGTAATAACGTTTTTAAGTCAAGTGAGCTTGAGGTTGAATTAGGTGTACCGCAAGGATCAGTCTTAGGACCCCTACTATTCGTGCTATTTGTCAACGACTTGCCCGAACACGTAACTGATTGCTACATCACTATGTTTGCTGATGACACAACAATTACAGTTGCTAGCCCTGATCCAGATTTACTATTAATTAATGTCGGCAGAATCATCGATTCATTCACAGCATGGTGTGATAGAAATCAACTCATTTTAAATACAACTAAGTCAGTTTCAATGAAATTCTATAATAGGAAGGATAATATCCCTGGTGAAACAAACGCTATTGATGAAATAGTTATGTCGCAAGATGTAAAATTCCTGGGAACTTTTCTAGATGAGAGGCTAGACTGGGATCTACATATCAATAACGTATGCAAGAAACTGAATTCAGCATTCTTTGCAATTAAGCAAATGAAAACATGTGTAGCCAAGGAGAGTTTATTGAGCATTTATTATGCAATGGTATACTCACACATTTCCTTCAACACAATGTCATGGGGATGTGGTAAAGATTTTGGTAGAGTGTTTATAGGGCAGAAACGTATCGTAAGATTAATTTTTGATATGGACTATCGACATAGTTGCAAACCAATATTTATAATAGAGAAATTGTTAACTGCTCCATCCATCTATATTTTGAAATTTTTGAAATATATTAGAAGCAACTTGGAATCCTTCGATACCAATGCTTCTTCGCATGCTTACAATACACGACATGGTGGTCACCTAAAAATACCAAACCATAAAACCACGAAATTCCAAAATTCTCCTGTTTATAAAGCATTGAGATTTTACAACAAAGTGCCAACGGCGATAAAAAATTCTGAATGTGACAGAATATTTTTTGACAAAATAAAATGTTTGCTGACTGAAAAAAGTTACTATTCCAATCAAGAATATTTGGATGATCCATTACTGTGAATTAATTCACTTTTAATATGTTACTTGTAGTGTGCTGTCATTTTACTTGTTCTATAATAAAACTCAATTCAGTGATATTAATCATATATAGTCGTTGTCCATTTTTACTCAGGTTATGATTTTATTTATGCTGACAATCGTTTCAAATCTTAACTATGTATCTTGTGTTGTGCTGTCGTCATATCCGTTTTTTTTTAATTTATTTATACACGTGATTGTTATTTACTTCAGTTTATGTATACTCATTGACTTACAATATGGTTTTATTGTATCATGTGACTCATGTATTGTTCGACCTACCATATGTACACACTGTACCTAAATGGCTAATAAATTAGTATTTTTTTCTTATCCGTTAGGAATTACCCAGTCAGGCCCTGTCTCCGGAGTCCAGACACTTCCGGAGAGCGCGCTCGTGTGTCATTAACCCCAGTAAACACTCCCCACGTCCATGGGGTAAGTGATTACTGGGTCCGAGAATCACGTGCCCTGAGTAGTCGGAGTGAACCAAGAATTACGGCCTTCTGCATTCGCCCGGCTAGGATTTCTGCCATGTCACGGCAAGCCGGTATGATTTTCAAGTTTGAGAGCAGTGTGTCCATCATTCCACCAAGGACCCCTATTATCAGAACCACCATCTTGACAGAATGGTTTGGGTAAAGCCTGCGGAGTTCAAAGAGAAGATCTCGATATTTAGTCCGTTTTTCCTCCTCTTTTCGGACGATGTTCGTTTCGGCAGGAGCTGAAAAGTCAATGACGAAAAAATCGTCCTACTTTGATGGTCGAGGAGTACTACATCAGGCTTATTGGCTTGTATTTGCCTGAGGGTGGGGAATGAATAGTTCCAATAGATTCGGCACTTCTCATTCTCCACCACGAACTCAATATCCTCCGGAGCATAAGGCAACACCGGTTTCTCGTCTACACCGTACGAGTGTCGTAGATGGTAGTACAACACTCGTAGGGCCGCGTTATGTCTGTGGATATAGGCTGAGACCGCATGAGCTGGACAAGCTGACAGCAAATGCATTATGGTCTCAGCTGCCCCACGACACGCTCTGCATCTAGTGTCAGGGACCTCTATACCCATCACGCGACTGCGGTAGACGAGATTGTTAAAGACACCATCCTGGCAGGCCATTATGAATCCCTCGGTCTCCGACTTCAGCCCACTTGACCTGAGAAACGAGAAGGTCAGGTCTCTGGATAAGCCTAGATCTTCAATGTTCTTGAAGAAGACCCCATGCCTCGGCTTATCCTTATGTAGCTGCAGGAGCCTCTCAAACTCCGCAGCATTTACGTGGGCTTTTTGCTGAACGGGTTCCAACTCGGTGATAGAGTTTGGGTTTGTCCGTTCAGTGTCAAATACGAGACCGAGTTCATCGGCTGCACGGGTTGCTGCCTTGAAAAGAAATGATCCATTCCCTGCTTTTTCATGATCACATACCAAGCAGAGAAGGGGATCTGAACTCCTGATGACTTTACAGGCTCCATCCAGTACCATTCTGTTATGCAGACACTCCAAACTCAAAAGTCCACGGCCTCCCCGTTGTCTAGGTAAGTATAACCGTGGAACGGACGATTTAGGATGCAAGCTCCTTTGCAGATGCATCATTTTGTGAGTTTTAACATCGAGTTGTCGCAGCTCCTCCTGAGTCCATTTCACTAGTCCAAAGGAGTAAAGTAGAATCAGAACAGCAAGCATATTAGTTGCAGCAACTTTGTTCTGCCCCAACAATTCCGATGACCAGATCTGTCTGATACTTGCCGCGGAGAGAGTTTTTAACAGTGTTTACCTCTTGGGAGTGGCGTTGTTCTACTCCCTGGTAAGTATACGTCTCTCCGGCATCCAGATGATGTAGGATGCTTCCGTCTGCAAGCTGAACGTCCTCTCCGTATTCCTCGCATCGTCCTCTTTTGAGATGAACCGTGGCACATTTGTCGATCCCGAACTCCATTCCGATAGCATGCGCGTACTCTTGCACCACCCTTAAGGACTGATGTAGATCCTTTTCCCCAGAGGCATATAGTTTAAAGTCGTCCATGTAAAACAGATGGGTGACCTTATGCCTCCGGTTACTGGGGGTGCCGCAGTGGTATCCACGGGTTTTACGTAGTGCAACGGACAATGGCAATGGCCGTAGTGCAACGGATTATTATTATTATTATAGTAAAAAGAAAATTGATTCGGTGAAAAAGCAGAAACTCAATCTGCTATAGGGACTTGAGCATATCGTGATATTTCCAGAAAAGGTGTTGCCAATGCTCGCACACAATTTACAAACAAATTCTGCCATTGTTTGCAATACATTGGAAATAATTTTGGGAATTTATTTGAATAACGTCAATTAGAATAATGAACCCAGAGATTTACCAAAGTTTCTCTCATTTTTTTGCCAAAAAAAATACAACAAAAAATGTTATTGCTATCGATAGAAAGTATTTTTCTAGGGCTTTCCAATAGTTGGCTGGAGTTAAGGGGCTGGCAAAGATAATTCCAAAACGATTTCAAGCAATTCTTGATATCATTTCTCGTTTTTAGTTGTACATAGTTGATTGTACTATTACAAACTATCACCTTTTATATAAAACAGTAACCGTTAATAATATCGAGCAATTTATTCAGAGGTTTTCCTGTATATTCGTCCGAGCTGCACTACACGATTATTAGCTCTCAATTATGACATAAACGCTTATCAAAGATTCCAAGAATGTTGGTGTTATAATCGTAGTATTTTCCTTATAGACTTTTTCATCGTCTGAATTTATAATTTTGAAATTATTCCCATATCTTGAACAACTTGGAAACACCTTAAGCAAGGCATACTGAGAATAAGTTATTACTAGCATTTATTACTATTTTTCGAGTTTTGCAGGATGACGGTGGCTAGATTTTGAGCCAGTAGCGTACCGAAAAGAATTGCTGTACACAGCAGGTATATTTTTATGATCTTGCAATAGTGTGAGTCCACCACTTTACTGCTGTCTGCTCTGGAGCTGAAAATTTTTCATTTTGATGTAACATAAGACAACCAATAGAGGTTTTTCCCACTTAAAAAAGACGGAAAAGACCTAAGTAAACTATTTTGAATTTACTTAATTAAAATATGAACATGATGTTCATAGAGTCAGTAGTAGTCTCCATTGTTCAAGATGACCTCTTCAAAGGTATTCATGTTGAAAAAGTAAACATTCTCATTTAAAAATAAAATTAAATTGATTCAAAAATTAAAAAACCCACCATAAAAATGAATCAGCTTCAATACATTTTCAAGGCAATTTATCTTGGAAATCAGCCAATTATTGTTTCGTCATCTCTATCAGTAACTCAAGAATAATTTTGTTACTCAAAGAACAACATTAACTAAAAATCTGTTTACGAATATGTCACTGTATGCACATTCTGCTATTGATCTCTCACATCCCCGTACTAGCTACGCCACTGCTTGCACTACTGCCTCATGAGAGAATCCGCACACCTATAAATTAGGTAACCGAATATTTGGAAACAAATTATACACCAATCAAGGACAAAGATCGCGAGATAATTGAAAATAAATTTTAGAACGCGTTCCGTAATTGATTCAGTAATTTGATTCCCTGTATATAAGATCCTTTATGTGGTATTAATTAGCACTTGCAGATAAAATAAAATTTTATTGGTACTGGCTAATCATAAATTTTGTCCAACACGTTTATTCGCACAAGGTCGTAAACTCACTCTCTTATCAAAGGCACTGGATTTCATGGTGTCCCATAAAATTCTATAGTGTTTATAAAATGAAAACTGAACGATGAGAAAAAGAACGAGTGGAAGGGGATATATTCACGTATTTCTGAAGGGCTTGTTCAACGCTAGGAAACTAACTGAATTTTGTCATAAAAATTCTGAATTACTTCTGGAATATTTGATTGAATCTAATACCACCGAATAAAAATTATTTCATTCCAAAATGAGTATTTCCAACAAAACTTGCGTTGCCTTATTATTATTATAATTTATTTGCGTGGTGCACGTGCTCTGAAGGCTCACTTGTAAATTTGTATCATAATAGTCTATTTTCTATTTGTTTCTCATCAGTTGAATTTCTGGCTGGCAATGACACATTTTTTTAATAGTGAATATACTGGATATATTCGATTATATCTGGCTATCTGTGCACTTTCAACAAATCCGCACAGTCCATCAAACTAAATTCCTAAAAACCGTCGTTTTCAACCAAACAGTCGTCATCTCCTCCCTAAGGTGTTGTCGAAGTTGCTGCTGGTAGAAAGAGATGGTAAGCGAGTATTGTTTTCTTCAGTGTCCCTAAGGTGCTAACATAGTAGCCGCCGTGAGATTTTACGAGAACGGTGGAGACATCATTCTATTCGAAATTTTATATCGACTGGGATAGTTCTAACCTACGGAGTCTACCTATTATTCTGATTACTACAGCCTAGATTTCGCGAGCTCTAGAACCTTGAAACTACTCGAAGTGCCTAATGTCCGTGGGCCGTAAATGAAACCGTTTGTGGGAGCAAATAATAATAATAATAAACACTCATAGAGTGTATCCGAAAGTATAGCATGCAGGTAGAGGACGTATATTATTATTATTTGCGATTATTTGCTAGATTGGTTAACCACAGCACATCTGTTTCAGTCATTGATACTCCTAACCTGAAGACATATAACGTGTGGTTGTTAAATTGGGTAAATCTCTCCGAAACAAATTATCCTGATTGGAATACATGTACAACATTTCCGAAAGGCCTTACCCCTATAGATTTATAAGTACCGTAAATTTTTTTTGTGATTTGTGATACACCAGAAACGAACCTGTGAAAATTCAGACATAACATGATCGTTCGTCATTATCTTTTTTTTTATAATTCAATTGTTATTTTCGGAACTTTCTATACGAGAGAAGCGTATATGCATTTCGTTTTTCGTGGGTTTATTAGTCTTAGATGTTTTGTTATGACAAAAAAAAACTACACGTAACAATCATAACTATAATACTGATAATCTTATAGGTACTCATACGAGTTTTTATTTCTCAAATGCTGTAACAATATCCTAAAATCAATCTTTAGATAAGCTCAACTGCCACACTAGATTTTAATTGAATTGCCTTACGTTTACTGTACCTCAAACAACTCATCTTTGCTGCCGTCTCAGAATAAACAATACCTTTGACTTCGAGTTAACTGACAAAGGTTCACAATGAGCTAGCTGAGTTCTGTTTGCTGTTGTTTTTGAAATTCAATTTCATAGTTAGATGAGTTCATTTGAACAAGAAGGATAAATATAAGATATACAATTTCAGCGTCGGGATAAGCAGCAGCTCTAGCTCACGCTTGTTTATTGATGCCGTGAAATATACGAATGATAATGAATATGAATTACAAAGAATCTTAGAATATACCTTTTTCATTTGGCACAACGTATTTCGATCAGGAACATTTTGAGTGGAAGAACTACGTTTATGTAAATCGCAATAGAAATGAATTTATTCTAAGGAATTACTTTCTCATCTTCTGCCGATATTGAGTTAACGCGATGGATGGATAATTGATGAAATGACAAAAAAAATCGAGGACAGAAATTATAGTGTATCTTTTTATTCCAACCTGATTGACAGTGCTAGAGTCAATACACAGAAATTTTGTGCTTTCCGATGCTTTACCATCACTAATTGATTTCTGATATTAATTGGTTAGGAATTTTCCAGTCAGACCCTATCTCCGAAGCTCCGACACATTCGCAGGGGGAGGTTGGATCATTTGGCCCAATAACCACTCCCCACGCCGTCTAAAATTTCTGCCACATTACGGCATTTCGGTATCCTTTTGAGTTTGTAGCAGAACCATGATTTTGACAGAATGGTTTGGGTAGAGTCTGTGGAGTTAAAAGAGTAGATCTCGATATTTAGTCCGTTTATCCACCTCTTTTCAGACGATGTTCGTTTCAACAAGAGCCGAAAACTCAATGACGAAAATCAGTCTTATTATATTACCTTTTTAATTGTTAATATTATCATTAAATTTTCTACACTATGTAGTAATGAAGTCGACAGAAGTACCTATAATTTGTTTTATAGGAAGAAATTGCTATGGGGGCAATGAATGAAATCTCTAAAAAATTTACTAACGTCAAACATTTCCAGTGTAATCAATCACTTCTAGGGGTAGGGTCAAATTGAGTGCATTCGATTGGTCGAAAATTGTTGATGCGGAATTTTCGGGAGTAATTACACAAGTGCTTCAAAATTACCGATAATTTTCCATGAAAACATGTTGTCTAAAAACTGCATGAGTTTATTTTCATATTTTGTCGAAAGAGCCCAACTCCGAAGGAGGAGGACAACATGCTTGAATGGAAAATTATCAGGTTTATTTTGATGCACGAGTGTAATTCGGTAGAATATTTCCTGAGTCATTAATGAAATCCATAAACTGTTTCCATATATATTGATGGTTCAACACTGTATTTTTTGGTTTGCTCCTAGTGATTTTTTCTTGAATAACAGTTATCGAATTATTCCCGAAACGTGACATTTCAACGACGTTTAAAATTCGGTATACTATAGATACAAGGACCAAGCGGGTAATTTTCGATACCTACCGGGTAATTTTCAGCCTGAAAATGTCCCGCCGGGAATTTTTTGCTGTAATTGATCGAAAATGTCCCGCTTCATATGGGATTTTTAACATACGATGGAAATATTCGGTAGTAATATCCCGACATAATGCAGAATTTTCGAAAAATACTTTTGCCTTGCTGAGCAAGCTCTCGTGGTGTTTTGTACAGCAACACAGTTTGAGTGCCTGGCAAGGTGAAAGTATTTTATAAATTCTGCATTTTGAAGGGATATTCTATCAGAAAATTTCACGAATACATTATATTATGGACTAAATGCACATTGCAAGAACGGTTCATCTTGTGTAATCAATGTCAGTTGAAGAGTTGAACCATCAAACTGACGTTTCTATATTTACTGTGATTGTCGTAACTACGAAAATGTATACACAAGCTAGAAGCGAAACACCGTTATGAAAATACCACGGTCGGGAGGAAGTGTTTTAAAAAAGCCCTGTTCTCATTGGTTCAAAATGAGAAAATTATGGCATTTGATTGGTTTATATAATATGAGGGAAATTGTCAGTGAAATTCTGTTGAGCAATAATTTTTTTCCAAGATCGCTGAAGTAATTGTTGAATTTTCTTTCATCAAAAAATTAGTTCATTTGTTATATTCTATTCTACGTTAACTACATTACATAATATATGTTTTGTCGCTGTTTGCTCGTATTAGAGTTGAAAATAATATTTACGCAGCTCTCAGATTTTTCTGTTATGCGAAGCAATACAAAAAATTTACTCAATATTTTATTTATCAATATTATTTGCAGGATACTGATCGCGGATGATAATATACCTACTCTCAATACCGCTTTCGTTACCAAATTGTCAGTCCCACTTCGTAACACACGAAACATAGGATAAATGTAACCGTAAAAAATATTGATCTGAAAAAATATCTACAACGGGGATGTAACAGTCCCGCGGGATTGAGTTAATTTGATTCTGAGCATCATTTGATACAATAGCCGATCTAACAGTGCCCAACATTTTACTAACCTTCTTCGATTGGGTTTTTATCTACAGACCATATTATTTTTAGAAGATATATTATCCCATCAAGTATTTTCGTATTTGTTCAAAGCTGGTTTCAATTTACTAATGGATCATGAATAAATTGTCCCAACATAGCAGACTTTTCATCTTTCACAGTTAATAACAGACTTCTAACTTCACGTCGTGTATATTATCATGAGAAATCATGTAAAGCCCTCAAGAAATAAATGGAATGTCATGATCCCAGTTCTCATTATGCCACCATAATTGAAGTTTCTACCTCATACATATTTTCACACCGAGTGTGAATGCGACCTCGCCCTTCAACCAAAAAAATAACATAAGGTTGATATAAAAGGAAACCCCACTGAAATACAAACGACACGTAGTTACAGTGAAATGTTTCAAAACATCAGTAGGCAGGTTATATATGGATCTCAAGGGAATGGATCTCTTTCGGGAAGGTGGAGAAATAATCGTGCTTCAAATTGACCACACGGTGTTCTCAAATTCCCGAAGGGGCGTATGTGGTGTTAAAAGATATAGAGTATTTTCTCAAAATTCACCAGTTGTTAATAGGGTCGAAACATTGAATAGACGGTATCTGCACCTGGCACGAGTTTCAAAGTGTTAAAGTTTAATATCTTTCATCATCCGGTCGATAATGTTCTGTAACAGGGCCGTCTGCAGGATTTTAAAGTAATAGATCGTTAAAAGTTTTTCAGGATTTATCTAGTTAGTAGCACAATTTGTCTCAAATCCACAATCGAAAACCAACACCTAGTAAGTGATCAACTCATTTGGATAACGAATAGTATCATTGCAACCAGATGCAAGATAGTCGCACTGTACATTTGAAAGTAAACAAACAACCTGAGAACCTGGTGAAATCAATAAATAATTTTTTTTGTCTGGTGTTAGTGGTGAAGTCCGCAAAATGAAATACAAGAGTATTTTTTTCTTGAAGGTTCTCAGCTTGGCAACCCTTTCAGAGATTCTTTGGTAGTAATAGTTCCACACTACCGATTTATGCTTAGGAAACTGTGGCGTTTTTTCACACGAATTCTAGATCCATTTCTAGTGTTGGATCCATTAAAACACCATACCGACTAGAACGACCGAAAAGCATTTGCATATGAGTTCTGTCATTCCAGTGTGACTGGGTTCTACTGAGTCCAATTGAATTCAACTTGTATATCTTCATGTTTGCCGTCTTCTTCTTATTGGCGTTTCCATAGCTACTCTCGAGACGTTTTTTATAGCTCCTCATTCATTTCTATAATAACTTCATCAAAAACTAGATCCTTCCTGTTCTGTATCCAGAGCAGAGTTGGAAAGACTTGTCTAATGCCTAGCTACAGATGAAGATTGTAACAATCTTAAAGCAAAGCAAGCCTCTCCTAACATGGTGGCTAGGATTGTTCACGAGATAAGGAGAGCCTTTATTCGAACATTGTTCTGTTGGATATGCGGAAAGCCTTCGGCATTTTCTGGACAGGAGAAATCACATCTGTAAAAATATGCCTTTTTATGTTCAACTGTTATACTCATAAATTGATGGTAGGGCTTCCACGGTATACCAGTGTTCGCTACATAGGAACATTTGCTTTCCAGAACTACCTCTGAACGAAAGTGGATGTGCACGCAGATAACACTGCCAGGTGGCTTCGTCAAAGATGAAAGGCCCCCCTAGATCCGCATCTCACTATTGCCATTGTCAGGTCAAGTGGGCTGAAATCGGAAACCAAGAGATTCAAAATGGCCTACCAAGGTGTCTTCAACACCCTCGTCTACCATAGTCGCGTGATGGGAAAAGAGGTTCCTGACACTAGATGCAGAGCGTGTCGTGGGGCAGCTGAGACCATAATGCATTTTCTGTCAGCTTGTCTAGCTTATGAGATATCAGCTTACATTCACAGACAAAACGCAGCGCTACGAGTGTTGTACTACCATCTACGGCACTCGTAAGGTATTGACGAGACACCGGTTTTGCCTCATGTTCCGGGAGACATTAAGTCTTTTGTGGAGTGAGTCCTCAGGCAAATACAAGCCAAAAATCCTGATGTAGTCCTCCTCGACCATCAAAGTAGAATCTGAAAATCCTGTTATCTTTTACCACACGGACGTTGGGAGTGGTTATTGGGGTTAATGGCACCAGCGCGCTCTCCGGTTGTATCGGGGCTCCAAAGACAGGGCCAGTCTGGGATATTCTTGATGTAAGAAAATTAAACAAAAACATTCATTTGCTATAGCACTGAAAATACCCCTGGTTAAACCAGCACTGATTTTTGTTATTACCAGATAATTCATTTTGCCCCAGATCTAATTCATGATTACTAAGATAGTTCACAATAAATCCTTGTTTATCATTACTATTAATATTATAATGAATGATTTAAATTTTATTTAGCCAAAATTTCATTCATAGTTTATCTCTTACACCCAAACTCTCCCATTCTATTTGGAAAATACTGTCAGGTATCAAAGATGCAGACATTTTCACGGATTTGTTTGGCTGTGAATTGCTATCATACATTTCGAGCGATTACGAGAATTTTTTTGGGCACCTCAGTCCCAGATTAATGAGATTTATGAGGAAAAAAGTCATATGTCATATGAAAATAACATCAACAATGACTATAAATGTTATCTCTGAGAACATATAGTTATAATTTTCCAGTTTTTCCCCTTGAGAACTCGTTGAGCCTCGATATGAACATTTCGGAGCACATATTCAATATTATTGGACATCAGGTATATTCAGAATAGCTTTTTTCGATCTACTCTCCCATGCCCAAAATGTAATTTTCATAAAATAAAAATTATTATGGAGTTATTTTGTAGCATGAGCAGAGGTATCTTGGAATTTGTATCTCATTTCACGGCTAGCGTATAGCAGTGTATTGAAAATTACCGATATAACTGAAAAGGGTCCTTTTTCGGTCTGGTTCTTGAGACCGAACATCCAAATTCAGTCCCAACTTGAAATGAAAGCTTTTCGATTCAAGAGCAAACACCGCAAAAATAAAAGAAAATCAATTTAAAAGTTCCTTATCTCCAAAACTGCCCATTTTTGAGCTTTGTGGCTATTATAGACACTTGATAAGCACATCAGTAATTAAAACAAAAAAATTCAGCCAAATTCATAGATAGCTATTTCCTATAAGAAATGTGCGGGGTCCTCTGGGTGTTTCTTCGTAACATAGTGTTTGAACCTAAACCTAGATGTCCTTTAGAATATTGGTATACCATTTTCATTTCATTCGGACAGCTACCTGTACAGATGGTTACAAAATGAAATTCTTCAGTATCAGTTGATATTCTGTTTTTCTGGAACATTAAAGTTCCCACCATCCGTGAATTAGTAACAGTTTTTCAAGAACTTCACATCTCAACTAACGTTACCGTTAATGAACACATTAACTGACGCCATCACATCAAAACAGCATCCTTTCATTACTTTTCTTGCGCTGCCAATCCTGCCAATCCTTGTAACCGCATTGTCCTGACGAACTGACTCCGAAGTGAAACACGAGCAAAAAACCCCAACAATCTACTACTAACAGGAAATAACAAAAAGAGAAACGTATCCCGACTCGCCCCTACACCGGCTCCGGGAAAGCTGCAGAGAGTCCTGCGGGTAAAGAATGGATCTGCGGGGTCAATGCACCCTCCCGTCACATTCTCTAGGATGCAGAATTTTGAACGTTTCGCATTTCGTAACGTTCATAAAGGGGTCAATTTTTTAATTGGATTGAGCGTCAACCCAACTGTAAAGTAATTTTGTTTGCATGAAAAGTTGTATAATCCTGTTCGAGCAGCACCGACACTTCATTAAAGGTAGTGACAAGTTTTATCTAGGCCGGTCGATATACGAGGATCAAATAAAAAATCTCTCACCTGGATATGGTTTTTTTGTTGTTGTTAAAATTGTTAATTCCGTCAACCAGCTGCAAACCCTTAAGAGTACAACCCTCAAAAGTCTTCGAAAAACTTGTACAAGCTAGGGAAGACGCAGCCCTCACTTCTTAACATGTGATGCCATGCACGAGACCGATGACCATGCTGGGAATCGAACCCATGACCGATAGGTTAAGAGACAAGTGCTCTACCACCAAGACCATCACGGCCCATACGGAGGTATCGTCAGTTTACGAAACCACACACCCAGATTGTTTTGACTGTCAGCGAGATGGAGTATGTTAATTTGTCCAAAATATAAAAAGAAGAATATTAGAATGTCACCTGATATTTGTTTGTAAAATTTATTGAGTGGTCGCGTGCAATTCAGCATCAAATTTGGTCACGCACTGTCTCTGAGACCGGGTTGCGTATTTTTTTTGTATTTATTTTGTTGTTGTCGGAACATCAACATAATATTTAAGTTCAGTTAATTTTTACTGTAAAAAAATTGTTGAAGAAAATCATTTCGAAAATGTAAAATTTTATTCAAAGAAAAAAATATAAGACCTTTCCACTATAAAACAGGACAAAACATAATATTACATATAATACTGAATAGCTTTGAAAGGAAATCTCAAAGATTTTCTGTTTACACAGGAATTCAGCTATGTCAGTTTTCGCTATCCAACTTTCCATTTTGGCGCCCTCTTGCGGAAAAAACAACTGATCTGTATTCCAAATTATGATACTTCATTTGCAAGCTAATTTGACATAAATTTGGTGACAATGCATTAGGGAATTTTTATAAGGAAGAAAACAAAATGGCGGACGAGATTTAAAATTATGGTTCGATATGATTCAAACTTGGTAAGTGGTGGTTTTCAGGGTCGGAAATTATAAATTGTTTGTCAATGCTAATAAAACAAGATGGTGGCTCCAAGATGGCGGACGAAATTTGTAATTATGGCTCGATTCACCCGCCATCGTGTTTTTTGTATCGACAAAACTTCCTACCATGAAAATCCCTACATACTAATTTTGATTCGAATCGGACCATGATAAACAATTTATAATTTCCGACCCTGAAAACCACCACTTACCAAGATTGAATCAAATCGGACCATAATTTTGTTTTCTTCCTTGGAAAAATTCTCCAATGTATTGTCACCGAATTTATGTCAAATTAGCTTGCAAATGAAGTATCATAATTTTTAATACAGATCAGTTGTTTTTTCCGCAAGAGGGCGCCAAAATAGAAAGTTGGGTAGCGAAAATTGACAAGACAGTTGAGGTTATGATAGGAAGATGTTCCCCTTGGATTAAAAATCGACGTATTTTTGCATTCTCTTCACAACACATATGTTTTAAAGATATTCGATCTGTTTCTTTTTCGGTGCCCCTCCCTGTATACTAACACGATATACTGATCTCGGTCAAACCGCAGAGGATTCAATATGCTCCGCATACGTTGGGACGCTACTCCCCCTTGTGGACATCCTCTACTTGTGCTGATGGAGTTAGTGTCTTATTTTGGTCTCTGGTAATTCTGGTAGATAGTAATTGCGACATCCATCTAGTTATCGTGTTGCTACTCCTCTGTCTCACTTTTTTACTCAACGCACCACAAGAAAAAACTATAACATGATTATCGCGTCGGTCTCCCACACCGGTTTATTTTGTGAAAGAGTATGGAAACAACCCACACTAGTCCAATTTGTACTTTCGATAGGTACTGCCAGTCGTTGCAACTACTGATAAGGGCAGCTGCTATCTCCACTTTCAATTGATTTTTGTCCAACAAGGGAAAACCCCGGTCTCATAGACAGGTACGCGATCGCTGGGAGGTTAAAAACTTCCATTAGATATAGACCAGCTTGATTCAGTCGATTTCTCCAGTGAAAAGATTGTAACATTCGGCATAAAAAGTTATAAGAATTGTTTTCCAAACTCCTTCAATCTTCAACCTTGTGTACAATTATTGTACTCGACAAGTTCAGCCACACGCAGGGAGTCAGTTTCATAACTGAGGCAGTTATATCAAGCTTGATGAAATCGCTGTATTTCGAAGGTGGTGTATCTAAATCGGTGAAAAACAATGTAATGTAATCCTTTGCATCCAAGTTATACAAAATCATTTGGGTATGTTTTTTCGAAATTTTTTTCCATGTAATTTGAACCTATCATATCTACGTATTAGTGACCAAGTGACCAGAAATAGCCAATCAGACAAACATTTAACTGATAAGTGCCCCGGTAAATTATCACTATTGAACAATGACATAGTTTGACGTTTACTCAATTAAATTTTCAAAATGTCAGTCCCTTCGAGTAGATATGGAAATATCCAAAATGAGTCGATCGATATATTTATAAATGATAATTCAACTCATGTATAAAATCGTACATAAGACACGTCAGTTTTGGCAGTTTGAATAGGAACGTAACTGTTTGCAAGTGGATAAACTGTTATTTACCTTCACCACGGCAACAACTAATAATTGTCATATGACTTTATTGAATCTGACGCTGTACCCAAGGACGCGTTGCTATCAACAAAGCCAAATGACAACAAATTTTCATACTTTTTGTTACAAAGTGTTGTTTTTAATTTCAAATGAGCGTTAACGGTAGATTTGGTAATGCAACTACTCAAATAATAAATTCTGCAATAGACAACGCCACTCCAAAAAACACCAAAAAACCAAATCAATTTGGAGGCAGTTTGAATTATTTTGTCGAGAAAAGGGGTATGAACTATTACCATCAACGTCGCAGCCGGAAATCTCAAGCATATTGGCGGATTGGGCGTGAAGAAATCAGACGGAAATGACTACAAGAAGTACGTAGTTAAAACAATGTGGAATACTGTAGCCAAAATTGTACCAGAAAAATATTATATGGATAATAAGATTGTATTTGACCCATTCAAAGATGTGACATATTTTTAGTTGTTACTAGGAGCAGATAACAAAGTACAAAATAAAACAGACAAAAGGATGTAATAAAATAAATTAAAGAAAATATAACCATAAACGAACTGCAAGGGAAAATATGGGAATTGAAGAATAGAAAGTCACAGGAAATGAATAAATTAAAAAAACAGAGAATTTCAAAAATCTAGGATAAACAGGAATGAAAATACTCTTAAGTATTGGAATGGAGAACAGATTAATAGTGGCAATACATAAAAAGGGGGACAGACATGACTGTAATAACTCTAGAGAAATAACTCTCCTTAGTACAGCAATGAAAATATATGAAAAAATTATAGACAGTAGGATAAGAAAAACAATAGGGAATACTCTTGAAGAGTCACGAAGTGGATTTAAAAAAGGTAGAAGTATACAGGACCATTTATTTACGGTGAAACATAACTGAAAAGTTCTCATAGCAGGGAAAAGTAGTTTATATGGAATTCATAGACCTTGAAAAGACTTTCGATACAGTAAGACGGGAGAATCTATGGAAAATACTCCTTTACTTTTGTCAACTGAAATAACTGCAATGTAGATATTTTTTTGTAGATTCGTAACATTGCTTCCCATGAGTAATATTAGCTACAATTATAAAAAATATTTTTGTCCATCTAAGACAATTATATCTGGAAAAAAGTATCATCAGATGAATAAATAGGCAATAAAATTGAGCCCTAGAACAATAACACAATTTGGGCTGGCACGACATCTGTCACTTATTCTTATCACCATAATGACTCTCACCAATAACCTACTGCCCACTTTGCCATACGAAAACACCTGTACTTTAGTAATGATTCAGGTTCCTATTCAACTAACATTTTAAATTCTACATGAGAGGATAATTAGACCATCAGTTGAATTGTTTATTCATTATACATATCCGCAGTCGCTATTGCCAATTTCACGACAATGCGACAATTATCTACCTATCATTAGAAATATTGTGTATACAACAGTTCAGAAGTAAAAAGGCGATATTGAGTTGGGATTCTGCAAACGTCACTAAATTGATCTTCCAGTCAAACCTACACATATCTCTAAAGTACAATATAGTGAAGATTTTCAGAAAAGAATGGAAAAAAAAAATAATGAAAGAAATTCTCATCTCTGGTATACGATGGAATAAATCTCTTGTATTTTTTCTGAAGTAAACTCTGCCGTGCTAAGCATAAAGGGCGTAGCTGATAAATTTGTGGGTATTGAATTTAGGTCAGTTTTTGGTGGTTTGCATCATTTTACTCCTATCCTACTAGGATTGAATGTCGTAAATGAAAATTAGCTAGTATTACAAGTTTATGAAAACTGTCATAACAGCAAAAGTTACCAAAAATCTAATAGTGAAATACGATGTTTTCGAAAACATGAAAACTGCTGATACGCCCTTTATGCTTAGCACGGCAGAAGTGATCCTTCCTATTTTTGAGTTATGGATTATGCGAATTATGTCGAGAATTATTCAAACAATCAAGAATACTTACAATTTGATTATACTGTGATGATCCTGGAGCCGGACCTGTCGTTCTTCAAAAGAGTGGACTGAGTCACCGCCGCATTCCTCAAAACCAAGGATTCCAATTGCTTCTTAGTATCTCGACGCAACTAGAAAAATATCGAACCATCTAGATAGGTCTGTTTGGCGATCTGCGCGAATATATGAAGGAGCAGGGATAGCAGAACGAAAAGGAGAATAGACATCACAGAGTACACAATACAGAGTTGGCTTAGCGGCAAACCCATTAGTTACATAAATTACTTTGATTTTATTTGGGAATAAATTAGGAATTATACTTTACAAGTCTAAGGCCCGATTTCATAGCTAGCATAGAGTAGTATTTAGTTTAAATAGCTGTTAGACTCTGACAACCAAAATTGAATTGCAACTGACAGCTTGTCACAGTTTAACAATTATTAAAACTAAACAATACTTCAAATTCATTATGAAATCAGCACTAAATAACTTGTATAATCTAACTAAGGGTAATTTTATCACAATACATTCTTGAACAACTTTTATACGTCCACAAACAAAGTGGGGGCTATTTTCGTCACCGAAAGTTTATTAATTTTTTAAAATTAGATTGCAGTATTTATCGATTATTTTGATAGTATATTAATACTTTATGATTAAGATATTATGTGCCCTTCAACGCATTTTTGCTCATAAGTCTTCGAAATATGCACTCTTTACGAAACGTTTACCGAGAGAATTGCTGCAGTACATTGTCGTAAAGTAGAAAATAATACCAAGAATTCCTAATCAAATATTGTATTTCATTGAGTTCACAGTAGTTGAAGAATTCCATAACACAAAATGTAATATGAGAATATACTCTTTCACGTTGTGAATAGAGTAATGGTTATGAATACTACGAGAAAGGCAAAATGTTTCCTCCCACTTTCTGCAACATGCATGAATAATCTGGCAAGAAGCCGAGAATATCAAAAGGGATCGGGGTGTATCGTTTTGCGGCTGAAAGTGGTGCAGTGAGAATCAAATCGTTTCACTTGAATATTTCCAAACCGATAATTTGGGTATATCGCATAGTTTTCGAATTTTTACATTAACTCTTTCATAATAGAATATTTGTGTTTACACTTGAATACTAGATTAACAAGTGATGATTCGTGAGATTCGCAATAAATTTTACGGGGATAATAATATCGTTTTAAGAATTAACAAAATAATTCGCGTTTTATAAAACTGCACGAGTTTTTTTTCGGTTGTTTCAATGCATAATTGCATCGAAAAAAATAATCCAGTGCAGTTTTTTTATTTAAGATCTTGTTGTGGTGTTCTTGATCGAGGTTTGAGTATGGCTTTATAGAATTTTGATTGCTAGGACAAGTCATTTTCAGCAATTGTTCTTCTACGCCACTTTTTGCCAATTCGCTAACAGCAGTTGATCTATTCGAGATCTATTTCTCCTTTACATTCGAACCAATTGCATCAGCAGCAGATTTAGTCCATCCATTTATTGTATTTCTTCCAACAGGTTTATGAAAGAGACGCAGCTTTGTCTTCACTATTGGAAACCAACCATTTACTACTTGTTCAGCTTTTCGAACCACCTTGGCACGTTTTACTGAACACCGGATTGTATTCAATGCGATTTGTTGGAGAGTCATCGTTATTTTTCTCGATTTGAAAAAAAAAATCCACCAGACAAGCAACTGCCTCTCCTCCTCGACACGCTAATTCTACCTCCAGGAGTATTTTCATTCCATAACAATATTATTTACTGGACTAACGTTACATGGATCTGCTTGTAGTTTCTTCCTGATTGCATCGCGGGCATCTCGGGCTGGTTTAAATGCAGTATTGTTAAACGGGTCAATTATAATATTATAATCATTATAGTACTTTTCTTGCAAATGTTCGGATATTCTCGTTCGCAGCCAAATTCGATAAATATTCCCCAAATATATTTGTGATTATAGGTTGTATTTCTGGGAATTTTTTTCTTTGAACATTCGCACTGCCAAAACGTGACAATTTGAAATTTTTTTGGAATGAAGTTGTCGAACTCAGTCGTGTTGTCATAGTAATTATTGATAATTGCAACTGAATGCAATTATCATTGTAATGTTGACATGGTTGGGTGAAATTGTTTCATATGACATAAAATGACAAAATTTGAATGGTTGTTAGAACTGCCAAAAAAAATTTCACCACAATTTTCAATGAATGGATCTCAATAGAACCAAACTTTGAATAACTTGGTTGAGAGAAGGGACGACCAAATAATCTACTGTAATATAATTCAAAGTCATATGACCAATAATTTTTACAGTAGCTGAGTCGTTTCATCAATAATAATAGTAATCAAACTATTCATTGGTATTGCGGATATTTTACATCAGTATAATCTCACATCAAATGAACACATAGTATCCAATACTACCAGAGTATGTCTGTCTACAAGAGACAATCCTGTAACTAGGAAGACCACATCAGCTGAAGTCAGTGGCGCAGTCAGGATTTCACTTTGGGAGAGAAGGGTCATTATTTTGTATGTCAACCTGCATGATGTTATAACTTTGGTAAATTTTGGCCCCAAACCTCCTTGCTGGCTGCGCCACTGAGTGCACTTCCACACTGCTTTCATTAACTGACAATTAATCCTCAATCCAGGTCCAGGTCCATAGATATTTTTGTTCAATGATAACAGTTGAAATTAAGTTGATTAGGGATGATAATTTTGAAAGAATACAGGGGTACCCTTCTCTCTAAGCGTTTCCACAAAGTGGAAAATAAAGGCAAACATCTGTCAGAAAACAACTACTTCCCTGGCTGATACCACGACGGACATTGAACTACAACTGACAGATATTTGTGCAACGTTCTTCAAAGAAGACCCAATTGCAAATGCTTGTCTCGTAATTAAACAGAAAATTATCCTTCATTTGGCTAGGAATGACCACCTGCAGACATGCATGTTTCGAGGTTTATTGCCTCTCATCACGGACAACATTGTCCCTGCAAAATGAATAATAATCAACTGTTTAACTAATATTTCCCCACGGATACCACCACGATCTACAACCAAGTTGATCGAAGCGCCATCCGAACGGAACAAGACAAAACACTCCCAAGCAGCACAGTCTCCGGGGAGAGAAATCTGTAAACATTCGAACTAGTTCGAATAAATTGGGCCAGAGAGGTATCAACAACATTTTCAGAGAGAAGGTACCCCTGTATTCTTTCAACATTGTTGATACCTCTCTGGCACAATATATTCGAACTAGTTCGAATGTTTACAGGGATGATAATGATTATGATTTGCTAATTAGTGTAGGATTCTAGTCCTCAGTAGTCTGATAGATAAATATCGTGTTCGTTTTTACTTTTCATGTTTGTTCTGGTTCCTAAAATAAAACATTTTTTGCATCTTTTTCAATTTATTGAAAAATATTATTTGATGTATATCAAAATGAGAATATTTTTGGGGATATAATAAAAATTAAGTAGATAAATTTAAAAAAAACCGAAGTTGCTATACGTTGTACTGCGGAATACATATAGTTTTCCTTCTTTTTCCACAGAAATTGATTACAGGCGAGAAAAGTGGTCTATGTTGACTACTGAGGTTTGAGAAGTTTTAAAAAAATCGAACGAAGTTGGAAGATGAACAATTGCAAAAGCAGGAGTCATAGTAAAAACTGGTTTTTGAAATTTTGCACTACCATTTGGGAACAAACCTTAAGAAGTACCATTTCATTAATTACATACGTTCATAACGATCTCCATAAATTAGTTGGTACTGATAAAAGGAGCGTTTTCTTAATCAATAAAAACATTTGGAAAAAATTGCGATTTTCAATTTTTTGAATACATATTCTAAATTGGCATGTTTGCCTAAAATTAAATTATAAACAACCCCAATTTTGCCAATTCGTAATAAATTTTTCCAAATTGCCGCCATATTGGTAATCATGTGACATATGCCAAATCGATAATGAGGTTTTCGAATATGCAGACACGATCCCCTATAACGGATTTTTCATAACTCTAATAATACATTTTTTCCCATATTCTGTAATCGCTATGGACCACACTGTGTTGTTATATTGCTGCTAAAGAAAATGTTCAGAGGGAGTTTCGAAATATGCATAGATACTACAAAAATAAAAAATCAAATTGGCAACGCAACTCGTGTCTCTGATACATGAATGAAGTTGCAGCATCAGAAAGTAACATGCATCTGTAGAAGTCAAAACGATCCCGATTCTATCCTCTCTTCGTTGGGACACCCTGAAACTAATAGTCAAATGCAATCCGGTTATCCAATCATTCCTTCGTTTCCAAGGACCACAATTCTCTGTCTCTATGTTCGAACAAGGATTATTCGGCCATCAGGAAGGACGGCGATATGGCGACGCTAGAGCGAGGAGAGGACGGATAAAAAACAGTGGAGAGCAGAGGGTTGCCTAGCGACCGGGCAGACGCCATCTGATCAATAGCAGGAGCCCAAAAAGCATTTCCAGAACGCCGGATGAATTATTGCTGTAATTGCATTTGCCGAACAATTCGACACTTTTCAATATTCATTTAGTGCCTGCCATCCGCGTCACAATGCAATTTGAGTTGCCAAATAGATTCGCTAACGAAGTCCGGCGACTATCACTTTGATATTTTCCATGTCATGTTTTCGGATGATGGTAATTTGCATTTTGGGTGGAATAGATGGAAGCGATACTGAAATAAATTGGATATTTTAACACGTTACATCCCTTCACCTCGCTTGTCAGATATCGTTTCATTTACTTTATAAACACCTGCAATGATGAAATAATACACAATTTTGCATTCAAAATACATGAACAGATCTCGAATCACAACTAACGACAGACAATAAGAAATATTCAGTACGCCCGAGAGTACATGCTATGATCTCATGATAATGGTGATATCAACCAAAGAGATGTCCTGCAAGCCTTTATTGTGGATCAGGCAGAGAATTTCCTTAAGGACAAAATGGCAATCAAGAACAAGTCCAGCAGGCAAGGAAAATATGATTGCCATATTATAACGGAAAAGGAAATTCAGGATCTGGTCATATCCCTCAAGGATTTTCCGGACTGTTTGAACAATGCCAGGATTAGGGCTTCGCGAGACCAAGACCAATACTGATCAGTCTTGGTCTTGGTCTCGAAAAATAAATGTAGTCTTGGTCTTGGATCAAAATTTGTCTAGAAATTTGAATTATTCAATTCAATTGTCCAACAGTTCATATGCGTATAATAGGTATTTCGTCTTTAACAACTGTCAATTTGTACTGGTAAAGTAAGCGAAATACATTTCTCATTTCACCATCATAATATAATATTCAAAAAATCTTAAATAAATATTAAATTAGATCCACTCAGGTCGACGCCCGACAGGCCACGACAAAAGGTCCAAAATGGTTGAAATGTTAATTAGGCTTTTACAATGGATTATTGTGTGATGAGCAGTAAAATGCGGTTGCGGCAGAGTGGTGGAATCGGAATCCTCAGGAAATTGCAATACTTTTTAACCACTGCGACCTTACAATATAAACCTATTTGTTGTAAACTGTATGACTGCAATACAGATTTTGAAAAATTAATTTTCAATTTTGAATGAACAAAATTTAAAAACCTACCATATAAATAAATAAATATATAATTGAAATAAAATGCCATAAAATTTTCCATCAAAATTTTGTTCAATATTGAGTAGATTTAACTTCACTATTTTTCTTTCGGGACCAATACCAAGACCAATACTCTTGGGGGAGAATCTTGATCTTGGTAGTCTCGAAAGTCAAGTCTTGATCTTGGACTTGGTATTATATCAAGACCAAGACAAGACCAAGGCTAGTCTTTTGGTCTTGCGAAGCCCTAGCCAGGATTATCCCCATACTGAGAGCCAAGTGAGCCTGCTCATGAGAGTTATGAGGTACCGTCCAATAGTACTGCTCAACTTGGTTGCCAAGGTTTTTTTTTTTCTTTAGGTGTTTATAGTGGCATCAATTACTAAGAATATTAGCTGAGGTTTACTTGACCAACTGTGTCATCCAGCACCTCCTTTTGAGGCCCGAGGTTTATGACTCGTAGTTTGATGAGATTTCGTTCCTGTTATGAATCGGGAATGTTTTTTTCGATGAGTTGCGAAACCGCAAACCAACTAATATTAAAGCTGGTTAGTTTTTTTTACTTTTGTAATGTTTTGAATACTTGGTGTTCGTTATGGTTTGATTTTGGCTTTCTTCAACAAATTTGCAGTCCAGATTTCATAGAAAATGATTCACCAAACTCCAAGTAATATCACTTTCTAAGTTACAACTATTCCATCAGGTCTAAATAGCAGAATTCGATTTCAAAATAACAACACAACAACTTACAAATGGATATCAGGGATTTAAAAATACTGAAATATGACTAATTTTTAAGGATTTTCCGAGAAGTTTTCGTGTTATCAGAAAAGTAGAACCATAAAGTGGATGATGTATTCAAAAACGATAATATCAATAAAAAAAGTTTTGTATTATTGTTCTAAACCCATCTTCATCAATATCATTTCAAAATACCTCGTAGAGATAATAAAATATATATCGGACAGTTCAGAATAGTTATTGACGTTACAAGGCCGATATGTAGCAAATAACGGATGAGGTTTAATAATAATTATATTGTAATCCGAGGCGCAGCCGAGGATTATAACAACCGAATCCGGTATTTGCGTATCGGCCGTGTATCGTTCAAGACTTTTCGTAATCCCGCTGAAAGATTGCATTTTGAGAACAAACCACGTACATCGTAATTCTATAGAAAAATCTCAACATCGTATTGTCATGGAACAGCTTAACAATATCACAAAAAAAACGTCAGTGGCTACAATAAAAAGTCCAATTATATTAGAATATAAAATGAAGAGAATAATTTCCATATGTCTGAATCGTTATGCAGATTTCACGACTAAATGGTTTAACGTATATTGATTGCCAAATAATCCAGATATTGAAACTTTATAACACAGTTGTAGAAGAAGTAATGGAATAATTTTGGTAAAAATAAAAACAAGCAACAATGACGACAAAATGAAAGTTCTTTGAGACAACATAATAATAATTCTGTACTTAGTGTTTCCTCTCCTAGGTCTAACGATAGCCTGCATCCTCCTGGGCATACTCCGCAAAAGGTCTTTGATGGTTTCTTGTGGAATTCGATTCCATTTTTCCTGCGCAGCAATTCTTAATTCTGCAATTGAGTTGGGAGCTGGATTTCGTGCTCGTATATGTCTTTTTAGGATGTCCCAAATATGTTCTATGGGATTTGAATCGGGACTGTTTGGTGGCCACTCCACTGCCTCAAGTCCAACAACTTCAAGATACTGGGTGACTGTTCTTGCAGCATGTGCACGAGCATTATCATGCATTAGCACGAAGTTTTCGTAACCAACGAAGCAGCCGTAAGGTAAACATGATCTCCAAGGATTTTGCACACCTATGTACCAGTCACCATTCATTCTTAAATTCACCTCTATAAGCTCGGTGCAACTGTCCCAACTAATGCCATCCCACAACATAATGGAACCACCAGCAAATCTAACATTATGTACAAGGAAACGTTCTCCAGACCTCTCATACACTCGACCTCATCCATCTGGTTTCCATAACTGTATTCTTGTTTCATCTGTGAAAAGAATTTTTCCCCACTGATGTTCATTCCAGTTGACATAAGCTATGGCAAATTATAACCGTATATATTTGTGAGGTGGGAGAAGCCTAGGAACTCTGGCAGGGCGTTCTGGATTTTAATCAACTTTTTTGAGTCTTCTTATTACTGTTTTAACACTTATGTTAACTTTCATTGTGCTCAGTGAATAATTTCTGAGATGCGGAGCTGTAAGCGTTTGAATTTTCAAATTTTAAGGGAAAAGAAATTAACATGAAAAGAATCTTGAAATGAAATATGCAATATTTTTGTCAGAGAGTGTAGGTATATTTGGGTGTCGTTAGCATATAATGTAAGAAATTTTTTCTTTCCCAACACCGATCATATGCTGACTAAATATGTGGCCTCTGAGTCGAACACTGTAGAACTCCTTAGGCCAACTCACTGCGGGGTATAGGCCATCTTAGAAATTTCCTATGACTGTTTGCGTTCCTGAAGCCAAAACTCACATGATTCCTCTTAAAAAATCCTCACGTTCTGAACATTTTCAGATTCTTTACTCAAAATACCCACTTCTCACTAATTTTTATACCAGTTGCTGAATGGAACTTGTTCTCAGAATGAATATCCATCTAGGATCTTGAATTTGCGGTCTCATTTAACCTCATTCAACTCGTGTAATATTCGGAGCTTGAATAATTAATTTGTAGCAGACAACAGTTTCTTTGTTGGGCTAAGATGAGGAAAATCAGGCAACAAATTGAGTAATTGTTACCGTGGGATCTTCTAGTGAAGTGCTGAGATCTAATGATTAAATCAACAGGGTGTTGCATAAACTGTAATAAAACATTAGCAGACTGTTTATTGGTGAAAAGTAATGGTAGTTCTACTTACATAAATTTCTCCTAAGAACATGATTCATTACAGTAAGTACATTATGTATCAAGCAAGAATGATAAGCACATTTTACCGATTCAAATAAATCATTTTCCACCTAATAACTAGAAAGTTAAAAGAGACATTCATATATTCTTGACACCATTTTTTTGCTATTCAAATTGCATTTCTTATCAAAAATCGAAATGGCTCTCGGATACGATTCATTTCATTTAGCTTTATTGAAAAACATAATCAGTGGTTGTTCATTTCATCTTGAAAATTATTTGACATTTTGCTGACGAATGGTTGAAACATGAGAGACTCAACTGAAAATGAGATAAAAAATGCCTAGGAGATTGGTTGTACCGCAGTAATACCAGAAAAGTCCAAACATTGATTTAAAAGAAAATAAAATGTTTGAAAAATGGGTTTGACGAAAAATATGAAGGAAGAATGACACGTTGAAATTATATGGTAGTTTTGGGCAGATTATTTCATGCTAAAAAGTACAACATTTCTCAAGGATGCTATTAATATTTTAAATTTTTCCACCTTGATGGCCTATCTGAAAAAACGATACTGGACACAGGCTGAAGAACTCTGGTGTTTTTAGAAGCTACAGGTAGTGGAAAGAAAAACTATCGTAAGTTGGCTAGCAAAAATTGCCAAATATTCAGAATTAGAGGACCCCAAGTGTTCTACTGGACATTCCTTGGAAGAACATCAGTAACACTATCAGCAAAGAAAGCTGCGGACATCTGATAGCTCAAGGGACACGGGGAATGGAAATCTACACAATATTTACGTAACAGTAATTTGGAGTGTACAAATCCTATTAGGAGAAAATAATATCATAATAAATTTTTACTATTTTTCAGATTATCCCTACTCCATTCACAAGCGCAACAATTCATGATAATCTTGTGCGAGTATTAAGAAAGGAAGAGAACGGGTAGAAAACCTTTGGTATCATTGCCAGCTGTTCATGAGATGAAAATTAAAACCACAAAAGAAATGCCACCACTCTTCTCAACTATATTTTAAAGAGAAGCAGATGCACTCAAATTATCTCGTACCAGAATAAGAAACGTTAATGAACCAATTTCAACTACTCCAGGAAAACGTAAACCTCGTCTCAAAATGAAAACGACTGATTTACCTAATAGCTAAGGAGGGTTGAGATATCCTGGGAGGATCTCAGACTGAAAGCCGAGGTGAGGGGGGGCTGCCTCTCTGCTCAGCTATGGTGCTTGGTCATGGACGAGTAAACTCACAGACGAAGGTTTCGAGGCCCAGGTATATGCGGATGATGGAGTTGTCCTGGTCAGCGGACGATTCATTGGAGTCGTCTGCGACCGTATGCAGGCCGCATGCCGGATTATCGAAAGTTGGTGCGGCGAAGCAGGGCTCTCAGTAAATCCGACGAAAACGGAGATGATCCTGTTTACCAAATGCAGAAAAAAAGATGGGTTCAGACCACCCACCATGTTTGGCTAAGAGCTGCAACTAGTTCAGCAGGTCAAATACCTGGGGGTGGTTTTGGACTCCAAACTTTCATGGAGGCCGCACGTCGATAGGGTTATTCAAAAGTCGATAGCAATCCTATGGCAACTGAGGAGAGTTGTAGGGAAAACTTGGGGAACCAATCCAGAGATTATGCGCTGGCTATACACGGCGGTCGTAAGACCAAAAATCCAATATGGGTCAGCAGTATGGTGGCCAGGCGCACAAAGTAGCACAATAGGTCGAAAGCTCAGTAAGGTCTAGAGGTTGGCCTGTTTATTAATAACGGGTGCAATGAGAACGACCCCATTTATTATTATTAGAGGTGCTGTTGAAGCTACCACCCCTTCCAGTCTGGATCAAGAAGGAGGCGGCAGCCCATTTGAGGATGCGAGACTCGGAGGTCTGGGTAAACGAAGGAGAGATGATAGGGTATGCAAAAATCGCAAAGTGGGCAGAGCAGGAGATTACTATTTCCGCCCTCAGAGTGAAGAGCGCACAAGACAGACTGCTATACTATTACGAGCAGAAAGCAATGGGAAGGAAATACAGTGGAGTTTCGTCCAGGAAGCCTATTATGTTACACGGACGGTTCGGGTCTGACCGACAAACAGGCTTCGGGCGCAGGCATCTTCTTGGAAGAAAGAGGTATAGGGGAAAGCTCTGGGAAGATATACAACAGTTTTCCAAGCTGAATTTTTCGCTATTCTAACCGTAGCTATGAGGCAAGAGGTGATAAAAGGACCTGAGCAGGGAATTTATATCTGTTCGGATAGCCAGGCAGCGCTCAGAGCCATCTGCCATCCTAAGCCAAGTTCAGTCCTGGTACAGGAATGCGGAAACGCTCTGGAGAAATTAGCTGGAACAAAAGAAGTCGAGCTGGTATGGATTCCTGGTCACAGAGGGATGCCGAGAAACGAGGTGGCTGACGAACTTGCCAGAACCGGTTCCGCGGCGCCGTTCTGTGGGCCGGAGCCAGTACTAGGCATCGCAAGGAGTCAAATCTCTTCTGCCCTGAACGACTGGGCGGATAGAGAACTGAACGAACTCTGGAGGAACACTGCCGGATGCAGACAGTCAAATGACTTTGTAGCCGGCTCTAGCAAGTCAACGATGGTGTAGCTCTTAGGCAGAGATCGCCAAACACTACGCCTCCTCGTAGGAATACTAACAGGTCATAACAAACTAGACAGATACCTGTCACTAATGGGTATAAAAGACAGCCCCACCTGCCATATGTGTGAAGAAGACGAAGAAACATCTTCTCACTTCCTTGGCGAGTGTGTGGCGTACAGAAGGCTAAGATTCGAAATCTTCGGAGTTGAAAAACTCCAACAAGAAGAACTCATCGAATTAAAGTGGACGGAGAAGAACTCATCGAATTAAAGTGGACGGACATACTGACCTTCATCAGAAGGTCACAAATATTCGGAAAGGAAGACTAGGAGAGGCAAGGTAGTTATGTGGAGAGCGGAGAGAGCAAAAACTACTTGCCTAGCTGCGGCAGCGGCCTCCCCATGATTACTACTATTACTATTACCTAATGTCTGGTCAGATAATGGCTGTACAAAATTCTTGATGGAACACACTATTTTGATATTAAAGTATATAGAGGTTTTAAAAATATTTGTGACTCATTCGGTTTTCTGAACAACTTATATTGAGGTGTAATTGAAACTAGAAGAGAGGAAGGAGAATTTCATAAAATCAATTATTACTTATAATATCCCAAGGCTATTGATAATTTCGAAATAATTTGTCGTATACTTTCGAAAGCGTGTTGCTTGGTAACAGCCCGACGCCGAAGGCGGAGGGCTGTTACCTTAAATTTACTCGCTTGAAAAAAGTTAAGACAAATTTTAAGAATTTATCAATAGCCGAGGGATATTCAGTGCGAAATTTTTTTCATAGAATTGTCACTTACGATTATATCAATCGACTCATTTTGGATATTTCCATATCTACTCGAAGGGACTGACATTTTGAAAATTTAATTGAGTAAACGTCAAACTATGTCATAACAATGGTGACTCGATTGTTCAATGGTGATAATTTACCGTGGCACTTATCAGTAGTAATATCTTGACAAGATGCAGAATTTTCGAAAAATACTTTCGCCTTGTTGGCACGAAAATTATGTTGCTTTGTACAGTAACACAGTTTGAGTGCCTGGCATGGTGAAAGTATTTTGGAAATTCTGCATTTTGATTATTTCATATGCATATATAATAACGATGACATATGGGAAAAGATCTAATAAGCGACCTGAGAATACGGAATTACTTAAAAGAGGCTAGGAATATCTGAATAATAATGAATTGAAAACTGAAACCGCCTGTTTCTTAATGGAAGAAATAATGCTGAAGGCTACAATTTTTGTGTACAATTCTATCAAGTATTCAACAGAATCGTCTTCAGATGAAATGTATTGAGATCATGGTTAACTGATATCATCAACTTTTATTCCTATGTATTTTCAAGTTAAAATTTTACTGGGAGTGGCAGGAGCATGTAGACGGGAAGAATTACATACAATTCAAACATTCAGAGGATATTGAAATTCGGGAATATTTTATTACTGTAATAATTCCAAATACAAAAACGCATAATCAGCGTCCATTTACTGTCACAGACGAAAAAGTCGAAAAGATTTCTCACTCGAAAATCATATATAAATATATGAAGTATCGGTCAAATCAAAACTACCCGTTCGTTTTAAATTATTAGAATGGAAAACTCAGTATAATGGTAGTAGGAAAAGGCACAATTCAAAAATGGCATTCGAAAATCGCAGAATATTTAAAATTACAAAATTCGTGCAATTATACTGGTCAATCATTCAGACACACTAGTGCTACACTTCTGGTTAATGACGAAGTCCCAAATATTTAAATCTTCTAACTTGTTCAATTTACACCCTGCTAATTTGTACATTTATCTCTTTTTGTTATTGTCCGATGACCATAGTTTTAGTTTTCTCTGTATTTACTATCATTCCAAATTCTTCACAGACTGATGCATTCCAAATTTCCAAGTTTTTCGATTAATCCTTTTTCTGCCATAATTATTACACCATCTGCAAAAGCTCCTTCTGATATAACTACTCTTCTTAAATTCCAATGACCCACGTGTAGTTTTGCCATTCTGCAAGAAGGCTTTTTTATAATTTCATCAATAAAAATTGTAAATATTAATGATCCTCCACCTTGCCCTAATCTTTCTCGTGTTGAAAGAGATTCTGATGTTTTGTTTCTGTATATTACACGATTTATGTTGTTATGGTATAGCTGTTTTCAATTATTCCTATCATTTTTGTTGTCGACTTCCCTCTCTTCTAGTATTTTCTATAGCTTCTCCCGTCTTACTGTATCAAAAGCCTTTTCAAGGTCTATAAATCCTATATAAACTTCTTTTCCTAGCTGTGAGAACTTTTCAATTATTTGTTTTACCGTGAATAGAATATGGTCCTGCATACTCCTACCTTTTCTGAATCCACTTTGTGATTCTTCAAGAGTACTTATTCTTCTATTGTTTGTCTTATAATACTGTCTATATTTTTTTCTTTGTTTAAATCCTCCAAAATGTATAAATACAACCTATATAGTGTCAGAGAAACAGATGTGGTAAAATAATTGTTATATAACAGACACGTTTGATTCTGTTCAATTTCTTCCTTGATATCAATTTATTCCTCATAATCATCTCTAAAAAATACATCATCCAACTTAGTCCTCAAGGATGGAATGTTTCGATGTGGCAGAATCATACAACAGAATGTGGGGGGTTGATAATGCGGATTCCTATGGTTTCCTTATGACTACGACTCCTGTTTACTGTCCGGAAGAACCTTCGATGGTGACATTTTAGTTTCAAATGACTGTCCTTCACTTATCCGATATTATAGGAATTTTTCAATATACTGAAGAAGTATGTTTGTTAATTCTCGATTATAATGAAGAAAGTCTGAGGAAAGCATACTTTCCCAATTTTTTCTCTATATCTAGATAGGGTGCAAGGCTTCTTCTCAACCATGACCCATGATATTGTTTCCAAGAAGTTGTTTTATCAAACAACAATGAATGTCTTCAATTTATTATAATAATTACTGAAACCGATTTGCGTATTCGACAATCAATTGTCCCAAGAAAATAAGGATGTTAACTCGATCTAAATCTGTGCAAATATGTCTTGGACGGTCCCCTGCTTCACGTAATCTCGGAAGGCATTGAAATTAACGATGTCTCAATATAAAAGAGTGGGGGCGGGCATCATGCGTGTTCATGACTCTTAGTCACGTCATTTGCTGATTTACAACCGCTCGGCTTCCGAAGAAAGGGAGGTCTAATTGTTTCGATGGAATACATGTGTTTATGTTATCATTTAGTCCGCTTATCTGAACAAAAAGTTGTTTGAACACGAGATAAAATATGGCGACGGAGCCAGGGTTTGGCTTTCATGAAATATTTTTCGATAAACAATATACGATTATTGAGAGTTCATTCAAAATCTGATACATTATTATTATTTCATCAAGAGCGTCAACATGTCATCACACTAGTCAAATAACTCCATACTACAAAGTGCGTATGCACCACACTTACTCCCCTACCAAAAACAATAAAAAATATCATTGAAGTAATCAATAGAATTGATGAAAAACTCAATCATTTGGTCCTACCAGTATCTCTTTCTTTATAAAAACTTTCGTGTTCTCTTTTTCAATAGATAGAGCATCAATAGTTCTATAGTAGTGTGCTTTAAATTCGAAATAGAAATGAAAATTTCAAGGCCTAATTCGAATTTATTTATAAAATTTGACGAGGCCACGAGATTCGTGATGCTTTCAAATGGATGTAACTGAAATTTTACGAAGATTTTTTCAAAAGAAATATAGCATAAGTTGAAATCTTATCATTTTATCTACATGTTTCGAATAGTCGTCACATAAATCACAATATTTTAAAAAATATCGTTTAAAAAGCAGTTGAGTTTGTGAACAGCAGTTATTCAACATGGTATCAAATTATGTTTCTTTCAAACATAACTCCATATTATGGGAAATAGTTACGTCCATCAGAACACTACAGTTTTTTTGTCAGAGAAATGAAATTATCATCTTCACATCAAATGGTAAACAATATTCAATCACTAATAACCAATATTGACATATATGGACTGCAACAAAAGAATGGATTGAGATGGGAGTGTCTACACATTAATTTTTGTACTTTTTAACCAATTCCTGATTTAGCCAGGAATCACACTGACCGACCATCATCGAGCGCCCGCGACCGTCCAGTAACGACCAAAAATTGAAAGTGATCAATAAAAACTTTCAAACTTACACTGATTGACCAAAATTTTCAGCAGACTGCAATTTTAAACATGGTCTTCGAAAACCGGTTGAAAACAGTCATTCAGTGTGAGATATTCGATAAGAATACACGTTTTGGAAATTTTGGTCGTAGTTGGAAGGTCGCGTACGGTCGGTCATGGTTGCTCAGTGTGCCTGCTGCCTTGATTCGATCAAAATTCGATCATTCGTTTAGGGTTAGTAGGGGAGCTCAATAGGGGATTTTGGGATTTACTCGAGCGCGGAAGATTAACATAAAGGGGGATACCTTACACCCTGTTAAGTACCTCCACCATACATAAACCCTCAATATAGGATCGCACGTCTAGGATAGCCGAACACATTTGTAAACAAAAATCAAACTTTCGAAATACTCGAGCGCATCAGAATAAGGTAAGGTGAGGTAATCACATGCTAAAAAGTGTGCATTTCAATAACTTGACGTTTTGAGCGTGACGCAAGGAAGTGTGAGGGTCACAAACTTGCAAAAAAAAAACGTTATCTTGACATTCTCGAAAGCGGTCGATTTATTCTTTATTACGATGAAAATAATTCAAGAATAATGGAAAAAAATATAATCTGCCGATTTCCACAAGCCGAAGTAGCACAAATCGTTATTAGAGTTTGGGGCGTGCAGCCGCAGTGAAGCTTGTATTGCCCACTCCGCCACAGCATATCTATCATCCGCTCCGCTTTTTCCTTTTCACGTTTTCTGTATCACTTACTCTCTCGCACTGTATCATCAATTTTGTCTTCTATATATGAGGCTATGAGCGCAATAACGGACTAACCCCAATATTAGCAGTACAGTGGACTATCTGAGCTTAGTCCACTTTGCTTTTAGGAATTCACACCTGTTATGAAAATCCAAAACATGGTCAGTGCTGTTACCTAGTGACGGGAAGAAAAAGGTTGGTTGGTCCATTTACGAGTTAAGAATTTTGACATGGCGATTGAGATTCTGCAAAAAAACAATTTGTTGAATTATTGGGGGTTAGTCCGTTATTGCACTCTCAGCCTCATATGCACCAGGCAAAGAAATCGCAAACTGTTGTTATCCTTTTGATTCAACTCAGGGCACATATTTTCCTCAGAATAACTCTCACCGAGAGTTCAATCATACTGAAATGTCTCCTCATCAGGAATGATCTGAAAAAATTGTTGAGGTGTTGGCCGGTGGAATTTTTGAGGGGTTGGTTGGTGCAATTTTTGAGGTGTCTATCAATCGACACTCCAAAAATTTGTGGGTGAATGGGGTGATTACATTTTTCATTTCAACCGAGTCGTTGGAGGTTGTTGAACAGCTGTCAAGAATCCTTTCAAAGGTTGGGTAATTGGTTCATGAGTTTTTTGTAAAGGTTACTGAGATTCTGCTATATGAGATTTTCAAAGCCTTTCTTACTTTTAATAGTTGTTCATCTTTATGACTATTTCACAGGTGCTAGCAAAATCCTGAAATAATTATACTCAGGTTGGTAAAATGATTATGAAAATTCCACAGACGAAGATGAAGACTGAAAAAAATATTTTTTCTCCAAATGACATTGAAAGCGGCCTTTTAATGACACTTGGCAGGCTTAGAAGTTGTACTTTTACTGCCTAGGCAGAAAAAGTTCGTTGCTAGGCAACCTTCCAAGTAATAATTTAAATCAAACTGGTTATTAAAATTGACAATGACAAAGTAAACAGTAAACAAACAAATTCAACAAACGTCATCAGCGGTAAACATAGTAACGCAGGCCCAGTTACTTTTGATGAAATAATTTAGTTATTTGGATATTGATAATGAAACGCAATTTAAATATGAAAAAGTCGATTTTGCGTGGAATTGGAAAAAATTTGAAGAAAAAATTATATGTTTCACACGGCAGAAAAGCAGATTTAATGCCTTGGCTGGTTTCATAGCCTCGCTACGCTTAATATACTACAGAAATGGATTCTGAGAATTATATATTCAAAGGACCGGCTATACCCAAGTGATGCCATATTTCGACTGGCACACGTCCTGGATGTTAGACAGCTGTTTGTGAACATTCTAATCATCAAACAAAAGAATTCAAACTTAAAATCCTATACACACCACGTTTATGGAACAAGACAACGAAATGTCCTCCTTGTAATTCCATTTGTTACGAAAGCAATCTTACAACGATCGTCATATTTTCTCAAGCCCAAAGTTTTCAATGCAGTACCACTTGACAACAAAAAAATAAACTCACAAGGTTTATTTAAGGAAAAAATCAAAAACTGGATCTTGAGCAAACCAAGAACCTTCATACATCAGATGATCGACTCAAAATATTGAAATGTAAAATATGTGTATACCCTAAATTTTATATCACCAAACACGGTTTATATTGAAATTGCTTTCAATGTTTCTTTATTTCTTTCTTCTTCTTCTTCTTTCGTTTTCTTCTTCCTTTCACGACAAGCATATGCTTCTGTGTACGACCCCTTTATTCATCATCAATAATATCAGTATACTTATGTAACCGAATGTAATAGTTATTCATGTATCAAGGGCGTAAAGTAAGCGTTTATGGCCTGCGGCGTGGATAATAGCCCGAAGCCGTTAGCCGAGGGCCATTACACGCCGAAGGCCATAAACGCATTTTACGCACGTGATACATACGCGGTTTATACAGTGTCCACCAAAATCTTGGAACATCATGGAAAACTAACTTTTATGAAGAATGACATTTTCTGAGAAACTATTAATAAAAAAGTTTTCCATATGTTTCCAAGATTTTGGCGGACACTGTATATATATATATATATATATATATATATATATATATATATATATATATATATATATATATATATTTATATCGCAATTATCGTGTCAATAATCATCTCTGTATACTGAAATGGATTCATTTATTCAAATTGTACACAGAATACCCAGTATATACCCACCTAATTATGACGTTGTTAAGCAAGCTGGTTATTGTCTAGCAACAAATTCAATAAACAGGGTAAACGGTCATCTTCATGTTTATCTGAAAAAGTGCGTGAGTGAACTCAACACGAAAATTATGGAATCAGATGAAGAACAAAATATATACATACCAATGGAAATTTTGGAATCGGCTGAGAGTGCCAAACTCGAACTGCTACCAACAAAGTCAAAGAAACTTCACGAAAAGACGTATAATGAGTTTATAATTTTAGTATATTGTCTACTTTACCGCCTGCTAGTGCATAAAAATATTTATATATGAATAAATTATTATTATTATTATATCACCAATTTGATACTTTTCGATTCTACAATTGCGAAACGAGAAAACTTTTTTAGGGTTTGTCCATTATTGAGACTCCGTATATCTGAGAAGGCTCATTATTGGAAAAATAGCTAATAGGCTTCTTTCATATGAGGTAATGAAAATCTGGAAGGTATACATTAAATGATGATAATATATTAAAATATTAATATACAGGGTGAGTCAGAATGAGACCGACAATCTTCGTGCACAGCTTCCTTACCTCATTTCGAGGGAAAAATTTCTATCATCGTATATCCTAAAATGCATCCCCTCTGAGATACAGGGATTCGAAAGTCTGAGTAAAATGTATATTTTTTTTTCTCCATCCTAGCTGATGTCAAACACTCATTTGTCATTCACTTGTCTAAAAATATGGCAACATACCACCGTAACTACGCCACTGTTTCGCGAAAATTAATCACTATAACATCAAATTATCATATTGATAAATATAGACTAGCGAAATGAGGTTATGAAGCTGTGCTCGAAGTTTTTCGATTTTATTCTGACTCACCCTGTATATTGTACAATTCAGAATAAGTGAGTGAGTTTTTTTCCTAAGTTTTATTTCACAGATCTTCAAAGTTCCCGCGAACGCCTAAGGGCACGTGTATGAGCTTATTCGACTAAATGAGATTTAAAAAATGTCATATTATTTTAGAGTGAGTTTCAAACTTATCTGACCAATTCGAGAAATAGTATTGAAATGTATTGTCCGGCATTTACAATAGTCTTCATTGGTTCGCCTTCCTTGAAAGGAAATACAAAAGAGGAGCATAAACATTCGATTTTTCTTTCCATATGACCTCCTGACACTCATCTACGACCAGGTGTTATGTGATAATATTTGTCGTTTTGTGTTATTTCATATTCTGCTGGAAAAAAATATGCAAAACCCTGCAGAAGTTATGATTTCATGTGGGGGTTGATTCTCCTTTTCCGCAGTGCATTGAAAGCACCACAGCAAACTTTTTACCGCCCCCTCCTCACCACATACCGTGTGAATTTTTTCTTATCATAGTCAGGTGAATGGTTTGTATTCATTTGGTTAATTTTACCATAATAGACTTTGGCTCTGGTGTTGTTGATTACCATTTTCTTCAGTGTTGCAATATATCCTACGCAATCCTGGAACCTGACGGATGCTCCTGCTGACAGTTTACGCAGGAAGGTGGAATTTTTACTGGATTGATGCACCTAGCCTCATGATGGCAGTTAGCTGCTCCATGTCCCATCTCTGACATTGGAAGCATTACAGATTGCTTGCGCCACTAGTTCGATAGTCTTATGTTAATTTTGTATTGATTTCATATATATTTCGTCGTATATTTGGCTGGTACAGTTATTTGAGATGGTTTATAAATGAAAGGGGCGTGGTATTCTTCCCGTTCATCTTTATTGCTTTGTTGAATTTATCTTTGGAGTAAATTACCATTAGTTTCTATTTGAAGTTGTCATAGTTTTGTGGTTCTTCAGACACCTTTCGTTGGCTTACTCTCTCTCATTATTAAACATAAACCAGGAATCGGTGTCTGAATTCGGAATATGCTTTACTCAATGTTTTTTATTGTATTTTCTGAATGTGGTGGAATATTGGATAGTGTTTTTCATCCCTTAGATGGAAGTCTGTCTGTAGAATGGCTGCTATTTTCTGGCATATCTGCCATATTTTAGTTTTCTTCACATTCATCTCAATTTCATTGACAGTATAGGTATATATGCTATGTGCTATTTTAGGATATTCTAAACTTTGTTCATTTATTTCCTTCTATTTGTTTAATACTTCATGTCGTATCTGTATGTCGTATTCTTTTGCTTCTTCAGCCTTTCTTCTCTATAATTATGAAGTTTCTTTCTTGCTATTTTTTTGGTTTCCAGTGCTTGATTTGGCATTTTCATTTCGAGTGCTTTCTTTTGTCTCTTCAAACTTGTTCTAGCTTCTTTTTCGCATTCTTCATAGAACTTGGCTTTGTTCCTTTTCCCGTTTGTTACTTGGTTTTCTCTGCTGCTATGTTATGAAGTGGCAAAAAGCGACGAGTAGTAATGCATAATAATCCATCTCATTGATGAAAGTGGTATTACTTGCCCATTGGGTTTGTACGAAACTGGGGAATTCTTCTATGGATAGTATAAATTAACTAGTTCATCGAGTTCTTCTTGGTTTCAAGATGATGGTAGTTGGGTTTGGTTTCTTTATTAATTTTTATATTCTTTCAGAAAATATTCGAAAGTTAGTCCAAGGACAATTATTAATAATCATATTGTATTCAGATACATACATCTCATAGTTTGATATGATAAAATCCGTAGATAATTATCAACCAGAAATGAAAATAGATGTATATTCTCCTAGAGTAAAGTTTCTTTACAGCAGTGTTGGGTTTTTCAGAAGTTTCGACAGAAGGTCTCATGTAATTTTTCATTCGTAAGTAGGCTGCAGCCTAATCATATCATCATATTATGGTTGATGGCGGTCGTAATTTCAAACCCTCATAAATCTATAGGCAATATCATCCCTCCTTGATTTATCGTTAGTACTTTTCACGAATTGTGATCAAATTGCCAAATAGCCCTTAATCAAATCCACAGCTGTTACTAATGATTCAATTAAGTGAGATATGGAGGATGGAGTCATATGGCTACAGAATAACTGTTTTGTGAATTCGATTGCGAATATGGCTATACTTTGGAATCATTCATATACTGTGGTGACATGCTGACGTTCATTTGAAATCGATCGGGACTCCGGTTGTGTGCCACCTTCACCATTAGTGGCCATGAGTCTCATTGACACAGTTGTCTTCCTTCCAGGAAAATTATAAGGAGTTGACACAGAAGTCGGAACACCGAATGTGTGAAGGAATCCCTGGATTTCCTCTGTCCGTGTGAACGTAGGAAGAAACACCAACTGAAGAAAACAAGTAAATAAAACAATCTATAACAGTCTATATGCGAACGGACGTCCGGAATACTCATCGATGATAGTAAGGAAGTATTTATTGCGTGATTTGGATAATTTTAATAATAATAATAATATAAGAGTGTACCCAAAGGCGTATGTATATAGCTTGTGCGGGTAGAGGACGGCTATTATTATTATTTGCCGTGACGTGACGCTCCGGGGCGACTAACTGATTTTTGGTGGAGTTTTTACTTTTCAGCTGTAAGGAAACCCGGAAAACCTATAGCACCACCCCATCAGGTGATCGGTACGCACTCTATGCGAGCACCAAACGTCGGGATTGGCATCTAGACAAATAACATTGCCCATCGATTCCCATTCCCAGGATTCGAAACTGGCCAAATGCGAGCGGAAGTTTCAAAGGCCGGTATATTTTCATTATCATTTAGGTTTCACAGGGCAGTAATTTTGCATACTTCTTCAACAGAAACTGGCAAATTGTGAGTTCGCACTCATTGAATCATTCGAGTCACACCAGGATGCATGTCAGAATAAATGGAACCACATGCTTTTGAAAAGGCATCAGCGAGTTGATTTTGATTTTCTGGTCTGTACAGAATGTCATAGATGTAGCATGAAAGATACAGGCGCCATCGTGAAATTTTTTCACTTTTGATTTTGTTTTCGTGGTTCATGTCTAAGAAAAACATTAAAAATGTGTGTTCAGAATTCCCAAGTTGAATTTTTAAGCCATGATATTTCAGAATATGACATTGAACCATCTGAAGATCGTGTTCAGGTTATTGAAGAATTTCCGCGACCCAATACATCAAAACAGCTGAAAAGATTATTGGGGATGATTAATTATCACCTCCAATTTATTTCGAATCTTGCTGAAATCCTCATCACACATTCACACTTACTACATTTACAATCACTAGTAGCTGAACTGCAAAAAGTGAAACAGAAAATCAATGAAATATTGAAGAAAGTTTGTGAAGATAGTCTCATACTCGCAAAAGATAAATTGGCCAATGCTTCCATATTCTAGTGCATCCTAAAGAAGGCAGTGAAACAAATCTCATAGTTAATGCGTCTGGTACAGCAATTGGTGCAACATTGGAACGAGAAGATATTGAGGGATCTTAAAATCCATTGGCGTATTTCTCACAAAAAATTAATTAAAGCATCAAAGAAATTTGCGACTTTCAACAGAGGGTTTTGGCTATATTGACAGCGATTGAACATTTTCGTTATTATCTAGAAGGCACAGAGTTCACGGATTATACTGATCACAAACCGCTGACAACAGATTTTTTTACTAAAATCGGGAGAAGTCCACAACAAACTCGACACATGAATTTCATTTCACAATTCACTCCTGACGTAAGACGATATATGTTGTAGTTGTTACTCATATTCATGCATGCATAAAGTTGAAATTCCATATTTGGAATTTATCGATGTTCAAACATTGAGTAGAGCTCATGAGTGATTCCGAATATCTCCAATAACTTTCAAACAAACACAAAAATGATCAATCTACCAGCACTGATATATCTTTCTCAGAAATATCAAATTGGTGTGAAGTTTCGATTGGTACTTATATTCTGAGGTATGTAGGTTTCAATCAAATGTATAATATTTGTCATCCGGGAATACGGTCTACTAAAAAACTTATTGAAGCAAAGTATTTCTGACCACGTACGAACACTGTTGTAAGTTCGCCAAAACGTGTCAAAATTCCATGATAGATAGACATACTAAGTCTACAATTGGAAAATTCGACACAGGTCGCTTTGAACATCTTCATCTCGATATCATTTTCTGGCGGATGCTCTTACTCATCGCAAAAACATTATTCAATCATTATATATGTAAATTTGGCGTTCCAATTCCATTGTTCCCATTCCATTACGACTGATAATGGAAAACAATTTCAGTCCAACATATTTCATGAACTCTCGAAATTTATCGGAGCACATAAAATGTATACCACAATCTATCACCCTCAGAGTAATGGAATGTTTGAACGGTTCCACAGAAATCTCAATTTAGCTATTATAGCTGGAACGAATACCAATAATTGGAAAGATGAACTCCTCATATTGTTGGGTTTACGTGCTATGATTAAAGAAGATCTTAATTGCAGAGCTGTGTATACCTAGTTAGCCTCTAATTACTACAAGCATCGAATCTTTCAATAAAATTGAGAAAAACTTTTACATTGATGAAACCAGTTCCAACATCAGAAAAAAATAACGATAACACATTTATTCATCTTGACTTGTCAATATCCGATAATGTTTTCCTTAATAGGGTTAACAGATTAATAGACTGATGGGTGAAGCATCATAGCACAATTTTTTTTCACATTCAGTGGTAGTTTCTATTATTGACGTTTTTAGAAGAAGCCTATCAAATTCACTTATGAAATAATGCATACCCAGTTATTTGTACATAAGTAAAATAAATGTGTTTAGGAGCGAGTTCAGCCGTTGTGTATGTTATCATATCATAATTATTACCGTTAATGAAGCGGATATATCGATGTCATTCGACATTTTTTCAAATCCCTGAAATGAATTACATGAAGTTTGAACATATGTAGCTGATAAAGCTAACCTACTTACATATTTTTGCACAATAATGGATGTTGTAGTCATCAACTGCGAACTACATTCAGTAAACTCAGAACGACAATCGTGGGAGATTTTCAGTGCTAGGAATAACTCACGAAGAAATATCCTTCGAACTTACATTGATATATCAAATTATTTTTCAGACTCACATATATAAATTTATAATTAATTTAATTTGCATAAGAGTGACATTTATTTACTGTCCTGACTAACTCTGAACATAATTATTAATATAATGAATTTGGTTAACAAGCTTTTCATGTTTTGAATTGCATCATCTTTATCGACAAGAGCTCCATCCAAAAAGTTATTCTTATATCACCCAACCTTTATTACATTTCCGACAGAGCTCCTTCAAAAAATATGATAATGAATTCCTAGTTTCGAATTTTTTTAAATACACGCACGCGATTATTTTCTTTGAAGAGTTTATTGAAGTCAATTCCATTTCAATGAAATATCCGTAAAATTTAACAAATATGTAAGGTAAGCTCGGGTAGGTATGAATTGTGGGGCAAGTGTGAGTTTGCTCTCTATCTTTGCTAAACCGGGCGAAAGCCCAATGCCATCTATCGAGGATAGCCTATCCTCATAATGAATCCATAACCATCATATAAAATACAAAAGAGATCTTGTGAATTCCAAATATTGTACTCAATTTCCTAACCTACAGTTAACCAATCCGAACTATTACAACGAGATATTTGAAGCTTTGAGTTTGTTGTTAAAATCTAAAGTAAGAATCCATTATAAACTGTTCTGCCTAAACAATGAATCTGACTAAAGATTGTCGGTTTTTCTTGATATTATTTTTTTTACATTTTTTCATTGCATGTCACACTTGCCCCGAAATAAAATGTTATTGGGGATAGTGTGACCTATTTGTCGGGGTAAGTGTGAACCTGGTTCATTTGGCCAATCTAAACAGTATTATTAATTATATATGGAAATCTCAGAGAGCCAAACAATATACCTGGCCAGATGTGGTAGACACTGATACACTCTCAGAGGATAAAATAACAACTGTGTTTCCATCACCAATCGTCAGAATATGGGGATCAATGAAATTTTCATTCGATTTTTCTACCTGTTATCTTTTCTTTTCAACAAATGTGCAATTTCACGAGTAATTTTTGTTTTTTCTTTTAATTTCAAATTCAATATTTAAAAGTTCATAACTATGTTTTGAATAAAGATATTTCAAAACAAACAAATTGTGGTGAAAGTTCTTCTACTGTTTCACACTTCCCCCAAAGAGAGATTTACGTGCATTAATATCTTTAAATTTGGCGAGAGTCACACTTGTCCCAAATTCCCGGGAAAATGTGAACATCTGAAAGAGTCCATCAGTCTACTCAGTGAACACCTAGACCTACCTGTAACCAGGTACTCATGAGGTCATTCAAGGAATGAACACAAGTCAATAAATCATTTTCAGTGTTTTTTTTAGAGATGTTTTTACTATCGGGAATTTCTTTCCTGTCGGATTTCTTCAACTAGAGCACATTTCTGCTTCCTGAAGAGGTATTTTCCACATTGCTTTTGCTGTAGGCTTCTTTGCCTGGTAAACCCCCCTGACCTATCAGAAACACTAAGTAGGGCCCTCCAAGAATATTTGAAAGTGAGTTGCGAGACTAATCAGTCTTGGTCTTGGTCTCAAAAAATAAATGTAGTCTTGTTCTTGGTATTGAACCAAGACCAAGACGAGACTGACTCAGTCTTGGTCTTGATAGTCTTGGTCTTGGATCAAAATTTGTTCAGAAATTTGAATTATTCGATTCAATTGTCCAACAGTTTATATGCATATAATAGGTATTTCGTTCATAACTCAGCTCAGATGATGACACTGTGTGTCGAATCAATTGTTAGCATTACTTTACAAGTATATATTTTTTGAGTAAATTGAAAGCTTCTATTTCCTCTATATTTATTAGTCATGATAAATTTACACGTATGGTGGCATCTACCATGATAGAACGGGTGTTTCGTATTTCTCAGTCTTTAACAATTGTCAATTTGTACGGGTAAAGTAAGTGAAATAAATTTCTCATTTCACCATTATACTATAATTTTTAAGAAATCTCAAATTAGACCCAGACAGCACACAGGTCAACGTCCGAAAGGCCAGAAAAGAGGTCCAAAATTATTAGAATGTTAATTAGATTTTTATCATTACCGGAGTGTACAATAAGAGCGTCTGTAAAAGACTGGACCAGGGACAAGCACAAAAACTACTGGGACCGTGTGACAAAAAAATGGCAGAGCTGTTAACGATGAACAGGGGCCAGTTGAGAACCGTTAAGGAACCCAAGACTGGACATGCATCAGTGAAGGAGTACCCCAAACAAATAGGGCAATACGATGGAGACCTGACCTGCAGACTAGGCGGTAAGGATTCATAAACCGTGAAACACATACTGTGCAATAGCGAAGCTCTAGACCGCAAAAGACCGTCAATTTTTGGGCAACCATTTGGCGACCCAGAACTATACAGCTCCCACCCAATATGAAACTTATACAAACTCGTAAAAGGCCCAAAAGTATTGGATTTGGTAGTGTGACATTACAACATAGGTAAGATACAATGGGCATAAGCATCACCGGAGGCAATTGCCTCACTGGACCTACACAGAGGTGGAAGTTTTAGTGAGTATGCCTGATAAGGAGAGTCTCATAGTATTTATTGAACTTGGAGACTCAATATTTCATTATGAAAGATTTCGTTCACCCCACAAAAGAAAACTGTACCTGTAGACTTCCAGAAAATAAGTAGGAAATCTTAATAGTTATAGTTCTTGTAAGTACTTACAATGAGATATCAACTGTAACCGCCATTCTATGCCAGTATACTGATTATACCTTCGTAAATTTTATTTCGGTTCATCATCCAGAGTGTGGTGAGTACTTTATTAATAATGTTCGTGTTGTATGGAAATCAGAATAGAATATAGAGGGTGAGTTTGGCTTTTATAGCTAACCCCGCACTTTGTACATCTCACTATAATATGTTTTGTATGAACCACTTCCGTCTCCACAAGAGTTTAGTCACGAGCCACTGTCCCTTAGACAGCCATTTTGCCCGATCAAGGAAAAACTGTGGCGATGAGGCTGGGTTTTGAGAGTTTTAACCTTCCACAGTCTGAAAATCAAAATGTAAACGTGCAGATGGACCAATGATTCAATTATCTTTCTTAAATTTTCATTCTTTCATTTTCAGACTGTGGAAGGTTAAAAATACACGTCACAGTATGGCAAAGAATTTAATTTGTTAGCTAATCAACGAAACGAATTTTTATTATTATCCATGAAATCAGCAGTGGATGTTGCCAAATGGTAAGAAACAAGACATTGAATGATAGTTTGATTTTGTAGTGGAAAGTCGCTTCCCAACATGATTTTTTTTTTTGAATTACCTACTTCACATTCTTATAATTATTCTAAATTTATTTGAAGATGATAGGATATAACTGAGAAAAAGTACTTGTATTTTCAGATTTATTAGTTTTCAATAATAATTCTTTTACTTTTTGACTTGCGTTGTTTACAAGTAGGTATATATTCCTTTTAGCTTTCACTTATTTTGTGTCTCTGTTTTCACCAGATGGAGAATGCAAATTTCTGTTACAATGACCTGTAGCCATCCAGAGTACAATATCATAAAATGATAATATTCTCAACATCTCTGTTGAATCTCTGTTGAACTGTCTATTTTCCTACGTATGGAAGAATTCTTCTCCATTCTGTATAGTATTGATGAAGAAATTCAACAATAAATCTAATAATACATTGTTCAAAGACTGAATCAATGAATAATGACAGATGTAGTTCTGTAATAACCTCTTTGTGATTTTTTCCAGCTCTGAGAGCTCTAGTACTCCATTTATTTGATTTATAACGTGAAATAAGGCAACTTTAATTCCCATTCTCAGACTTGCGAGGAATATAAGAAACGTAACAAAAAGAAAATCCAAAGTTTTCCTGAGACTACCTGTATCAGAAACCGGAAACTAAACCATTCACGTTCTTCTACCTGTAATCCTTTCCAAAAACCAGCTCTGTCATGTCATTTCGCTAGAAAACCAGAAAGCCCGTACGAAACATCGCACAAAAACGAAATCAATTCAGATGCCATCACAGTCAGCGCATATATCAGCAAATGATCAATTTGTGCCATCCGGTCAGATCTCATCTCGCTTATTACACACTCAAAATACAGCGCTAATTAGTGCACTACCGTATGTGTAACGGTATATGTTAGCGAGCATATGTTTCACAGCATCATAGTTGTTCGTGATAATTCCGCAGCTAGAAAAAGTTTTTGTCCCATTTCACTGTATCGCATGGCAATTGTGCGCAATATGCTAAACTAGGTTTATTTGTATGTTTATTCATTTCAGTCGAGTGGGTAATTGACAATTCTGTGGCATTTCTATAAATAATATAATCGGTATTATTTTGTGGTGTGAAATTCATTGCTTTATACACAATTTCCAGCTCCAACGCATATATCGAAGTGAATTTGCGACAATCTGGGCTACTGGGATGGCCTTGGACATATTTCTCAGCATTTTCATAAGAAAGAGTGTATTTCTCTTTGGGAAATCTAATGGTAATGGTAAGTATGGATGGTGACTGATGCGCTGCGACCTAATTAGATTTATTGTGCCCCATCTCCTTTTGCTATTTCAAGGTGTTCTCGTTTACAACAGCAACCCCTTAAGCCCCGATTCATTGAGGAATTTAAGGATTTTGAGGGAGGTCTATTCGTGGTATTTCTCCCACAGTCAGCTGGTGTGATCCCAGTATATTCAATCTTTTGTGATGAACAGCATAACACTCCATCAATATATGGTGTGGTGTTTCTGGATGTTCCCCACAGAATCTGCAGGTGCTGTCCTCCTCTGAGCCTAGATTCCTTAGGTGTTCTTTCAGTCTGCAGTACCCCGTCAGAAATCCCGTGATTGTCTTTAGACTAGTTTTGCTGAGGTTACTCAGTGTCTTCGATCTTGCTCGGTTGAAGTTGCGGAGGAGATCTTTGGCCTGCCTTAGCCCTGGAAGTCTTTGCCAGTATGTTGCTCTCATTGCTTATTCAGTTTAATTGAGTAGTTCTTCTTGGAAGTAAGATTTTCAAAGTTCGCAGAATGGTTCTGACCAGTTCAGTGGCGTTGGTGCCCCTTTTCGTGCCAGGGTGTCTATTTGTTCATTGTCCTTCACTCCGACGTGCCCCGGCACCAAGAGGAGTATCACCTTGTTGTTCCTGCCTGGATCATTAAGTTTGTCTAGGAATTCCCAGACCATCTTTGAGTTGATGTTATATGAGCTAAACGCTTTGATGGCTGCTTTGGAGATCTAATACAAGAAAACAAACAATTTGAGAGCTTCATGTTGGGGATGCAAACATATATGCAAGAACATCATATGATAAACTGAACTACAATCATGTGCACGGAGGTATTCAAATCCTAAAAAGATGCTTGCAATGTCAATTCACGATCAAAAGTTGTTCAGCATCCGGTTCGGTTTGGTCTTTTGCCAGTGGTGTGGGTAGAAATTTTACTTTCAGCTCATTTATTCACTTACCAAAGGAAGATAGAAAGCTAATGATTGATGAACGCTCTGGCAGAAGCCGAAAGTGTTGCCAATAAGTTTGGTGCGAATTCTACGCATAGGCAACCACGTCGATGTCAATCTGGGTCTTATTACCAACAGAGCTAGTCGTTCCAACCGACTTCCGACGATCGTCCCCAAGAAATATGTCTCCGAAATCAGTTCTTTGCAAGTTATTTAACCTCACTCGATGATTTAGGAGTGATTCCATCGGATTGAAAAAGTGGAAGAGCACAACCAGACTCCAAAAAGTAAAAATACCCTACCAAGCAACTATCGACCTATGGCAAAAGCCATCAACATGGAGCTGATGAAATACTTAGTACTTTCAGGAAATATGAATGTTCGACAATACGATTTCCGCAATCAGCGATCACATATGGCAGCAATCTATTGAAGAATAATGTAAAACTCTGGCCGTTTCATTAAATAATTTCAAGATCGCGTTTGGCACCATTTTATGGTTTGCCCCCAAGTTGTGCTCATTAGACAAATATCACCAGATATCGCAGGCATCTATTTTAGCACCGGCATTGTTTTTTCTTCGCATCATTGACTTGTGCATAGCTTTGCCGATTATACTACTATCCTTATCGCTTTCTCTTTCTAAGCTCTGATACTGTCCCGTGATATCAGAAATGAACGGGGAAAAACGTAAAAGATTTAAATATGGACCAAGCAAAAATTATAGAGTGGGACTTCACAACCTGGTATGAAGACAACAATACCCAATCATGCCTGTCCCTAAAAAAGAACAAACACATATTGGATAGCGTAACAATGTCAAGAGTATTCATACCGATGAAGTCTTCCAATGCTTGGTATTGACATCAGTCCTCCAATGGGAAAACCATTGCCAAAAGTGCTTCTCTAAAATTCGGTTTTCTATTCCATACCAACAGCTATTTCAATTCCTGTCAACTGATCATGATTTAAAAGGAACTTTTTTGACCAGGCCTGGAATACTATCCTCATATCTGGAGTGCAGCCCCTAAACACACACTGAAACTTTCAGATTCTATTCAAAGGAAGAGCCATTCTTTGGAACATAGAAAGGATGGTGATCTGTCTCTGTTTTATAGATGTTTTCGTGGATGATCCTCTTATGAAATATCATCAATCGTTTCACCGTTTGGCGATCCCGTCGAGATTGGTCCATCAAGTTCAGTCTTCACATTCCTCTGTCTGGAAATATGACGAACATCTCTTTCTCACGGATCAAGTTCGAATTTCTTCAAATCTTCTGAAATTTGGCTTTTCTATCAAATTCAGCTTCGGATGGAGGATTATTTCCTTACCAAGCTCAATATGATCACGATTCAAGCAACCAAGACTTACCTCATCTAATATGACTTTTCCGATACGAATTATCCGAGCTACCTTTATGTCTGAAATTAGAACGACGCACTAATCCGTTTATACAGGGTGGACCAGTGGTGTGAAATTGTCCAATTTCTGGAGTTCTATTATATCTAGGAGGATGATTCAAAAATAAAAGATGATTGGACAACAAAGTCTATAACAAAAATTATAGCCGAATCTACATTAATCAACTAATTTCACTGCCATCTGTATAAGCTGATTTGTTGTTGAGCAATTCAGTGATTCTACCATCACCCATTTTTTTTTTTCGAGCAATTCATTGACCAACACCAATAGACTATCTCACAACCACTTAAAAGTTATGATATATTTTTCTGAATGTCATCAGCAAATGCATACAGAAAAAATATCTATTGTCACTATTATGGAATTTAGAGCAGAAATATCAATAAAACAATTTGATAGACATACTGATGTGTGATATTTCTGATCCATTCACATGTCCTTCAATTATAGAAGGAGAATGAAAATTGCTTTTCAATTGGGAACATTTGAATTGAACTTCCCTTATTTTCCAACAACCCGCATATTCTTCTAGGAATCGCACGTCAAAAGGTAAGACCTCGTTAATCCTCAGCTCGCACAAGTATCGACTTCTGAGGGCTGTCGTTCGTTGGGGAATGACAGCTGGTTAACGAAAAAAAAAAAAAACATTTTTTTTTTAACAATTCTACCATTTCAGATAGGATTAGGACAGAAATATTTTTTGTATACATCCCTAGGCTATTTTCGATTTACTGGAAATTTTAACTTGTTCATTTTCACTGACACACACTCCTTTTCTTCATGAAAATAACTAACGTTTTGTTCTGACTCATTTTCGTGTTTTTATTTCTTGATATTGCATAATTTCTTTGTGAATGAGTGTTATGTATTGTGAATTATTTTGATTTGCTATAGTGTACTATCAATTTAAATTTAGTAATCGTTCGTCAGTTAATTTGTTTTACCTTTGCAGTGTTCGAGGTTAGCTAAAATGAATTTCAACAACGAAAAACGTGTTGATATTATTTTTGTTTTGGGAGTGTCTATATTCCCAGATCTCATAAAAACTGATTTATACCATGATTTATATAGATACATCAACCACCATTAAAAATATCAAGGAAAGAATAATAAATACTTTCGGCATTTCTAAGATGAAACAAAAGATGACGAAGAAGAAAGATTGAAATGAGTCATTGAGCGAATTTTAACATCAGCTGTTAGTTATTATTCGTTTGGATACGTAAAGTATATCAACAATATTTCTACTACCAATATCCTACGTTCTGCAGACTAGCACGTATGTCATATTGTTGACTAATACTTAATCTATAAGAGTGACAACAAAATGATTGTCACCCTTTCAGCTTTTTTGTTAGCAGGGACGAAAGTTGACAACATTTCTCCAAACAAATTGTCATGAGAACCGTACTGTACGTTCTGCAGACTTGTACTATAGACCCAATTCTTGGTATTGATTCACTCGATGAAAAATTATCAAAATTGTCATTGTCACCCTGTCAGATTTTTAGTTGGCGGGGACGAAATTTCAACAATTTATATCGGGGGTAGGTAATATAACAAGACCTCGTTTATCAGCGAATAAATTTTTCAATTTCAACGAATATGGTTTTGTTTGAAAATGTATCGAGTTGAATTAGGAGATTTATGTTCTGAATAAAACCCGAGAGCTTTAAAGCTCGAGGGTTTTATTCTTTGAACATAAATCTTCGAATCTAACGAGATAAATTTCCTGAAACAAAAATGTTTTAGTGAAAATTCCAAAATATATTCGATTTGATAAAAGATGGTCGAGTTATATTTGATCACATCATTAAGATCATTTCCCAAATACGTCAATTAACCGACAACATTTATTCCACAAGGTACTTACATAATAATTTTTAGTGAATAAATGAATTCATGATAAATGGTGGATTACGTAATCCAATCTTCCGCAAAAAAACTATACATTAGGTATGGTCGTCGGCGAGTATTTAACAGAAAACAACTGCTGCCCCCTACGAATGGTTTTCCGTCAAGTAGTGTCGCCCCTCTACATAAATAAATAATAATAAATTTTGACAGATGAGGGAAATAATCCGACAAAGTACGGTAAAGATTGCTAACATAACAAATTGTTGGTCATAATTCACCACATTGGACAGTAATATTGAAAGAAAATAAAAAGTTGAGGGTGGCCCGGGTTGTACGATACTTTCTATATCATTTCCGGGTTTTCCTACAGCTGAAAAGTGAATACATCACCTGAAACATCAGTAAGTCGCCCCGGAGCGCTACGGCAAATAATAATACTAGCCTGTGGGTACACTGCCGTCCTAAGCAAGACCCCCATATGTGAACATTTAATGTTTCCGAGTAAATCGCTATTCAAATGAAATCAATAATACTGCTTAAGATTGAGGTCATACAAATAATCCAAAATAGGTAATCATGTATTAAATATGTCTTAAATAGGATACTTGTGTCATCTGTCAATCCCAAATTGAAATATAAACTAAACAAAATCCCCGTATTATTACTTAAATATCTTTCACGGTGAAATTGCCTAGGATATTATGTAAATATTAAGTGGGCATGTTAAAAAAAAAGTGGGTTGAAAAGTATATTTATTACCAAACCAACAAATAGGAAATATATATTTGTACTTCACTGTTTTACAACGAATAAGGAAATGCAAATAATATAATAATGTTTATTCAAATGTCTGTTCTTTTTACTGGAAGTTCTTGCCAAAATTGTTTTCTATTTTCTGTTATAATATTTCCTAACTTTTTAAGAATATATTGGGATTTCGATTTTTCAAATCCAACAGCCTGTTCTCTTGGTTTGGGCATTGGAATGACATTTCCAAATTTTTTTTGGAGAAAATCAAGCTTTTTCCATTCATCAGTTTTTCGGCATTTATAATGAAGAAAGTATTCCCCTTTTCGTACTAAAATTTGGGAAATATTGGAAAGGTATGGATTATTCTTTTTCTTTTTGGTGACAGAAGAACAATCCATTCAAAGTTGAAAATTTTTTTACACACCCTCATCTACTAGAGTTCAGAATAAACTAATCTAATTACTTAACGAAAACCCCGGTTGTTTTGAGTAACTACGCACGTGTGCTTAGAAAATTCCTCGTGTTCTGTTTATCCTAAGAACAATGCCCGTATTTGAAAGAAAATACCGCGTTCTTGCTTAGGACGATGAAAATATGTGACTTTTGCATAGGAATCCATGCCGATAATGAATATACTGGTAATAAAGTTGATGATTTTATAACGTCTGAGCAAAAATAAGGGATATTCACTTGGTGGAAGTATTATTTATGATGACAAACATACATAGTCAAAATATATCAAATTTCAATTTTTTTTCAAATACGGGGGTCTTGCTTAGGACGGCAGTACACTAAACGAGTGTTTATGAGGGAGTATTATTATTATTATTATTATTATTAAATTGCATATTTGGATAGTTGCTATGGCAAAGTACCAAACGTTTCAAACAATCTTTACGAAATAAAATAATATTTGGCAAAAAAAGAATTCCGAAATTTTCGATTTTTCCTCTATAACTCCAGAACCAAAGAAACTAGATCAGATTTTTTTGTGTTACGTAGTTGACCTCTGAAATACGCAACTTTGCCCTCATTTAACCACCCTTATATCTTTCACCATTACCGAGATCCCCATGCATAGACCCGAATTTGAATAGCCCTGTATATAATAGCCACAAAAATTTTAGAGGCATTCAGATATTAACGGAAGTGCCAATGACACTATAAAGACATTATACTCATCACTGGTCCAGAGTGTTTTAGAGTACAATAGTGTAATTTGGTGTCCTATTTATGCTCGTCATAAAGAGAGACTGGAAAAAGTTTGGAATCGTTTCACTTAATACCTAATCTGGAAAATTTTGGATTGAACCCACAAATGAGGCTTTCTGTATTAGATTTAATGACACTTGAGGATAGATAAGAAAATTCTTACTGTATATAATTGTTCTCCTCTTTTAGAATGGCTGACTTTCTGTGAACTCCAGAACCCTGAGAAGAAACAACATTTTTGTCACGGTTCCATAGGACTTACTACAATGGCATTTACTTGTAGACTTCAAAAAAAATTTAATACGCATTTTTCAAAACTTGATCTCTTACATGTATCACAGTTGAAATTAAAAAAAATGGCAATTAAACAACCTAATCCCGCCATTGTTCACTAGACTTCTAAATAGTCATTGTTCATTTATTTTTAGATTTGTAACTCACATCTAGTGTTTGAATGTGTTTTTTTATTGAAGCTCCCTTGGTGTAGGTACCATTTGGGATTTTATTGTAAATCTGTAATGTACTCGACTTATTTCACTTTTAGATTAATATCTTATCTAGCGTTTCAATGTTCCTTATTTTACCATTTGTTAGTTTATTACAATTCTGTAATGTTTTTACATATTTATGTATTGATTTATGACTTAATCATAGTGTTTGAATGTTGAATGTTTTTATTCAATTGAAATTTTTTTGGTGTACCATTCGATATTTCATTGCAATTTTCTAGTATTCTTGACTAATAAAATAAATACGTTTATTTATTTTTATAACTTTAATTTAGTGTTTCAATTGAAACTTTTCTGATACACCATTTGGAATTTTATTACAATTATGTAATGTACTTGACTAATAAATGAATAAATAGATGTTATATGCGATATTATGGCAGTATGGCCTTCCCATAAATATCAGGTTACAAGCGATAACAATTCTCTAGGAAAAGCTGAAGTTCTACAATGTGAACCGCCGATGCTGAATCAACATTCTGTAAGTTTATAAAAGGAAGAATTCTAGTTCACGAAGTCAGTTGAATAAAGCTCTTCATTATATCCAGTCGTATTTTGTAACGGTGGTACAAACCACCCCAGTATAATTTTTAAAAAGTCTCTCATATAATTATCGACATAACAAATTGGCGCAGTCGGTAGGATTTTCTTCCTCCAAATGTAAGATTTTGGATTGAAATTTTGCGCAATGATCAAAGTGATTGATTTTGATTCGCGAAAGTGCGTCCGCATTTTTATTGACTTTCCCGGGTTTATAGATGATTTCGTAGTCGTACTCTTCGAGCTTTAGGCGCCAACGAGCAAGTCTACTGCCAGGGTCTTTGATGGAGAAAAGCCATGTCAGGGGTCGATGATCTGTCACTAGTTTGAACTTCCGTCCAAAAAGATACGAGCGGAAGTGCTTCACTGCCCAAACTATTGCGAGTAATTCCCTTTCAATTGTCGAATAACGGGTTTCAGCGGTGCACAAGGTTTGAGAGGCATAACCAATGGGAAGGTCCTTTCCGATAGGTCCTTGAGAAAGAACGGAGCCAATGGCGAATGCGCTTGCGTCAGTGGTGAGAAGGAAGGGTTCGTCGAAATTCGGGTATATCAAAATTGGAAAGGTTGTTAGTGCCTGTTTGAGATTTTAAATACAATTTCAATTTTCATTACTTTCTCAAATTCAAATTTTATTTTATTTTTCAATATAATTGTTATTTTCAAAAGTTGTTGCTTTTGCACCAACTTTTAATTATAAGAGGGAGTTGTTATATGCGATATTATGGCAGTATGGCCTTCCCATAAATATCAGGTTACAAGCGATAACAATTCTCTAGGAAAAGCTGATCTTTGTCATCAGCATCCGCAGAAGTTCTACGATGTGAATCGCTGATGCTGAATCAACATTCTGTAAGTTTATAAAAGGAAGAATTCTAGTTCACGAAGTCAGTTGAATAAAGCTCTTCATTATATCCAGTCGTATTTTGTAACGGTGGTACAAACCACCCCAGTATAATTTTTAAAAAGTCTCTCATATAATTATCGACATAACAAATTGGCGCAGTCGGTAGGATTTTCTTCCTCCAAATGTAAGATTTTAGATTGAAATTTTGCGCAATGATCAAAGTGATTGATTTTGATTCGCGAAAGTGCGTCCGCATTTTTATTGACTTTACCGGGTTTATAGATGATTTCGTAGTCGTACTCTTCGAGCTTTAGGCGCCAACGAGCAAGTCTACTGCCAGGGTCTTTGATGGAGAAAAGCCATGTCAGGGGTCGATGATCTGTCACTAGTTTGAACTTCCGTCCAAAAAGATACGAGCGGAAGTGCTTCACTGCCCAAACTATTGCGAGTAATTCCCTTTCAATTGTCGAATAACGGGTTTCAGCGGTGCACAAGGTTTGAGAGGCATAACCAATGGGAAGGTCCTTTCCGATAGGTCCTTGAGAAAGAACGGAGCCAATGGCGAATGCGCTTGCGTCAGTGGTGAGAAGGAAGGGTTCGTCGAAATTCGGGTATATCAAAATTGGAAAGGTTGTTAGTGCCTGTTTGAGATTTTAAATACAATTTCAATTTTCATTACTTTCTCAAATTCAAATTTTATTTTATTTTTCAATATAATTGTTATTTTCAAAAGTTGTTGCTTTTGCACCAACTTTTAATTATAAGAGGGAGTTGTTATATGCGATATTATGGCAGTATGGCCTTCCCATAAATATCAGGTTACAAGCGATAACAATTCTCTAGGAAAAGCTGATCTTTGTCATCAGCATCCGCAGAAGTTCTACGATGTGAACCGCTGATGCTGAATCAACATTCTGTAAGTTTATAAAAGGAAGAATTCTAGTTCACAAAGTCAGTTGAATAAAGCTCTTCATTATATCCAGTCGTATTTTGTAACGGTGGTACAAACCACCCCAGTATAATTTTTAAAAAGTCTCTCATATAATTATCGACATAACATAGATATACTTTTCTTATCCAAACGAATAATAACAACTGTTGAAATTGATTTGTCGCTTTCATAACTAGCAAGCATTTCCTACCAGCAAACAATGACCATGAGGTTCAGTTACCTTCCTTGTCCAACATGAAATTGTTGAGGTGTTAAAATTTGTGTATGAGAACTCGTTGCTAACTTCACGCCGACACCTTGCGTCAGATCCGGTAGTTCTGATTTTTCGCCGAGGTGCTTATGATGTTGGCCCAATGAATAATCCTAGAGTTAAATATTTTGAAAAAGAATGGGATTTTAATGGAAAAAATACAATTTAGTCTGCAATGAAATGGCTGAAACTTCCACAATGACGTGTTATTTATTCTCATAATACAAACTGTGTTTATGACTTCGCGCGAGAAGCTGCACACTACCACCATTGAGTACTCATAAAATACTGAGTGAAATACAGTCACCCATAGTATTCGTTGGCAATGGAAAAAATAAAAAATTATAATTGATTATCCGCAGAGGAATTCAAGAAGATAATCGTAAATCTTATCATTTTATGTCTTAAATGTAAATCTTATCATGCACATCCTGCATCGCCCTTGCAGTTGAATTATAATAAGTTGAGGTTCATTGTTGTCAGGCATGAACTATTCTCATGGTGTAAACACACAAGAAGTTATGTACCTACTACATGCCAGATAAAACAGGTACCTGGTACTTCCGGAAGTTGATTTTATAATTCTTCATGGCTCTGGATAGGGCAAGATATTTTCAACGAATACTAACGTAGTTTATTTTTCTAAACGTGACATAGATTCGTGAGTTCTGGAAAGTGATACGATATTTTTGGGGTTTACATTTAGTTTTTTTTAAACTACATTTACACTTCAATTATTCCAATCATAACAAATGTGTCCATAACATAACGTACGTAAACATACACATTCGTTTGAAATTAGCAAGATGTCAAAAAATTACAATTTCAGTTAGTTTATTAGTTACTAGTTATTTCTATTACAAGGCAAGAAACTTGTCATTTTGATTTCATTGAAAATATGAACATGATGCTCATGAAGTCAGATGTGGAATCATCTGCTTCTGAAAAATAAACTTTAGTCGCCATTTTCGAATATTCAAGAATACCTCTTGGAAGGTATCCATGTTGAAAAAGGGAATATTCTCAAATGGAAATTGAAATTTGTTTTCTTCAAATGAAAACAGACTACTATAAAAATGAATATTTTTTGTAATATCTGACAAAAAACAACTACTTCAATTTCAATTTTTATTTGAGAATATTCCCTTTTTCATCGAGAAGATTTTTGCAAGTACGAGTTATGTCCTACATCAAATTGTCTACCTCCTCTAATTATTTACTTATGCACCTCATTTTAAAATTTACTTGCTGTTAATCCTGATATGAATCTATCTTTTACATACTTTGTTTTGGATCTGATCTTGAAAATAAGTGGCTTATAACTTCTTTACGAAGTTTGACCAATCTTACATGTAACATAACGAGACCAGAAATGTTTTTTATCATTAAAAAATTAAATTGTTAAAATTGATATATCCGTCAACCGGTTGCACCCCCACGTGCAACCCTCAAAAGTCAGAGACTTGTGCGAGCTAGGGGAAGACGTAGCCCTTACCTTTCAATACGTGTGATGCCATGCACGAGACCGGTGGCAATGCTGAGATTCGAACTCCCGCTCATTGACTTATGAGGCGAGAATTCAACCCGCACACCACCGCGGCCCATAAAGAAAAATATTTTTGGCGGTCGAAAAAATTAATCATCCGTATATAATTACATACATCATGACCACTTGTTAATGTATCGAAATACAGTTAACCTTTCGAAATACATGTTACAAAGGATCCCTACATAAATATGTCTATAAAATTAGTATTAAATGTCCTGGTTGTGAAATAAATATTTCGAAACAGGGACATTTTAGTAGATCAGAGCAATATTTTTATGGTTTTCATATTTTGATAATCCTGTGAAAGGCAAGATCCAGGCCACCCTGTTTCTGAGAAAAGGGGGGTAAATTGGATCTCCAATATTCGACAGAACCTTGAATGAAATGGCCAGCCTTCGTATCTCGATACCTACAGTCCAGATGCAAATTTTCAGTTAGTTAAGTATTGTTAGTGCGAAATCTGGTGTCTTTCCATGAGGCTTCTGGTTTCAACTCTCATCTCAGTAGGAGGAATTATTTAATTTCAATTTTAAAAACATTTTGTCCTATAAACATTATTTCTTTTTCCTCTGGAACGTTTATTTTTCCATTCAACTTTCATGGGCCGTGATAGTCATGATGGTAGAGCGCTTGTCTCTCAACCTAAGGGTCATGGGTTCGATTCCCAGCATGGTCATCGGTCTCGTGCATGGCATCACACGTTTAAAGGTAAGGTCTTCCCTAGCTCGGATAAGTCTTTCGAAGACTTTTGACTGTTGTACTCTTAAGGGTGTGCAGCTGGTTGACGGAAATATCAATTTTAACAACAATTTTAACAAAACAAAATATCAGTCATTATGATTCCCTCACTCAACTTTTAGTGCATGCATTCTATTTCAATCAAACTAAATCATTTTCCCGTCAGTAAATTATATTGCCTCATATATATTTATACATGATCAGTTCCTGTTATAATTCAATATCAGTTTCAATTATAATAATCAATTGCTGAATGTCCCTAATTGAAACTTTGGTAATTGCGATTATTCTGTTATTCAATTTAATATAAATATTTGAGTGTTATCAAATCCTATTTTTCATAAAATCTCATACACGAGGCTTGTCAAGTTGAGAATAGGGATCTCAATCATCAGAGTTGAAAAACAGGACAAGTGTTAATTTCCCGAACCTAGGGATTTAGAGACGAATCCAGGTCCAGCATGTGGAGAAAAAGTAACAGTTTAGCACCCAAGGTAAGCAGAAGACGATGAAGAATTGAAGGTGAGATAGAAATCTCAAATTCTGTGAGGTATTATTCTAAATTCTTGACAATAGAGCCCAATGTTTACATATATTCAATAACATTAATGATTCCACTCGGTAATATATGTGACAAAACGCTATTCAATTGTAGAAGAGAGGCCTTTATTGTATTATGAACTTGAAGAAGAGGCTATATGGAACTAGGACCTCATCCACTATTTTAACATTTTGCAATTTCCAGACTCTCGAATTTATGATCATGAATCCGTCTAATTTTTCCAAACTTGTGAAATTGAATCGGTGGTCACGATTCAAAACATAGTGGGCCACACTCGAATTATCTGGTCTAGAAAAATCGGAAATGAGCAGTATGGTCTTTGAACCGTTGTTCCATGGCTTCTAGTTTGACCCACCCACTTCTCGCAGTCCTTACAGCATATTCCATGAAACCCAAATTTTCTTTCATCTGTCTCATCTTGCATCTATTGGAAAATTCACATCTCATAAGATTTCAATAGAATGACGTGGAATAAGAACTGTCTCAATAACGGAATAGAATAAAATAGTATATTATTCAACAAGCGAATAATGATGGATATTACCCACGAAGATGAAATTGCAACACGAGCCGAATGAGTTACAATGATGCAGAAATTTTGAGTAGTGAAAGTAATCTATCGAAAAGAATCTTTAAGGAAATGTTTCATATAAATAATGATGAACAGTCGATGAATAAAAGAACTGATCTGAGTGATCTCAGCAAAATTCATACGTCCCTACTTAATTTTGAGAAAAAAAAGACGAAGCAATCCTCTAATCAAAATTTTCCACCTTGATTTGATGCTAAAAATAAATTTTGTCACTGTCATACCTACATCAATCAACTTCATTTCATGTATATTCTTTTTTCGTTTTGTTCCAATTTTATTAATCATTTTCACGTTAGTAAGTACTCCACCTTTTCAAAACTACATTTATTGTATATTGCGTATTTTTAATTGTCTTGAGGAAGGTAATAAAGATTACCGAAAGCTTGACAATATCAAAGAGTTTTTTTTAAGTTTATCAAAAAAATGCCAAATATATTTCAAATGAACAATATTTTTTATTGATGGTAACTGGTAACGTTATTAATACACAATAAACTTATGTTTATTTACTTTTTTCTACAACTGTCAAAAAAAGTGCAATTTTTTGTGTAGTTTTGAGTTCCTAACGTATATGAATATTTTGATAACAAATTACGATTTCAGTATTACACGGAAAAGCGTTAAAAAAAGTACACTTTTTTCAACGGTTGTCTAGGCAACAACACTGACAAACTGATTCGAATAACAACGAAATCCTGAATGTGTCAATGTGACAGTACTTATTTCAAATTAGTAAATTGCATCTCTCACAATCTTTCGAAATTACGAATCAAGTACCTACGAAAATGGAAAGCGATGATGAGTTAAACACCACACCAGAGGAGATCGTAGATAGTGTGAAAGCAGCAGTAATGAATTTGCTACCAGAAAAATCGAAGAAGACGTATTTGAAAGAATATGAATATTTCTTAACATGGCGTCAAAAAAAGGGATTGGAAGCTTTACAGAGAGAGTATTGCTCGCCTATTTCGAAGATAAATCCAAGAAAATAAATGTTCATCTCTATGGTCCAGTTATTCGAAACTGAAGTCCACGATATTAATACATAATAATATTGACATAAGCAAATATGCGAAATTGATTGCATATTTAAAAAGAAAATCTGTCGGCTATAAGACTAAAACATCTCTTACTTTTACAAGAGAAGAGATTAATAAGTTCTTGCTTGATGCTTGTGATGAGATATATCTCATACAGAAGATAAATTTTGGATATAATATACTTATGTTTTTTAAGACTGATGAAATATTCTAGGTTGCATCAATATTTGGTATAGCGGGAGCATGCCGACGCGAAGAATTGTATAATATGAAAACTGAATACATAAAAGAATCAGTTGATGTTCTGATTGTTACAATTCCTGACACAAAAACTCATGTTGAGCATCGATATTCAGTTATCGGAGAAACATCCATAAAGAATCTAAATTTGTTGGATATTTATAGAAAGTATAGAAGCAATAGACCAAAAAACATCTTCACCAATAATTTTTTTTTGCAATTTAGAAAAGGTAAGTGCACAAGTCAGGTTGTGGGAATAAACAACTTCTCAAAAATTCCATCATTACATTACTTGCATTTACCCAACCCTGAATGCTACACAGGACATGCATTTCGTCGAACATCAGCGACTCTTTTGGCAAATTCAAGTGGTGATTTATTAAAACTGAAAAAACAGAAGTAGTAAAGAAACAATGAGTGAAAATACAATAACAGTAAATGAAACAATTATAAATGAAAAAATTTCAATAAGTACTGACTCATCAGCAAATAAACAAGATAATTCGACTGAGTCAAGAATTTCCATTGGCAGTAATGCAATTAATTGTTTTCAACATCAATTTTTTGAAATGAACCCTGGGACGGAAAAATTGATTCTGTCTTTTTGTATTTCTGTGGTTTATTTTTTTTGTGTTGTTAATTTGAAATAAATTGAATGAGGATGAAAAGTAGGTAATAAATAGTACAAAAACATTGGTTGGTTTTCTTTATTGGACAGTTGTAGAAAAAATATTGTATGAAACTCGTGAGTAAAGTGTTTTTTTTACTCGTAGGAATTGCCGCACTCCGCCTAAGGCGTCGTGCGTCAACATTTCCTACTCGTAAAAAAAGTATCACTTTACTCACTTGATATATAATAGTTATTTATGTATCAAGGGCGTAAAGTAGGCGATTATGGCCTGCGGCGTGGATAATGGCCCGAAGGCGTTAGCCGAGGGCCATATACTTGGGGAGTATTTGGTTGTATAATTGTCACTGATTGTTCTTATTCTAATTTATCATTAAATTAAACGCTACTGAAACTTTTTATAAGTGTTTTTGATCGCTAATTCAGAGTTTTATGATTATCAAAGTTTTTGTTGTGAAAACTGGGTTGAATGTTCAGATCGGACGAAATATCGTTGTTGTGCAAGGTTTTCAATAGGATATGAAGAGATTTGCTCGACTTTTGCAAACGGTTTTTAATAGAAATACCTTTTTTGAAGTCTCCTTACGTTGTCTGCTGCTGCTTTCTGGATCAATTTCTCTGATACTAATAATTATGTCTGGTTAGTACTATTTGCTTCTCTGGATGATCTGGGAGTTTGTCTTCGGTTTTGAGTCTTTGATTTAAATTTTTTCTGTTATTTTTGGATAATTTCAAATGCCTTTCTCAAGTTCTACCATCTCTCTTTTTTTTCAACAACCTCCCGGTTTCGTTACTAGGTGTTTTTTTCAGTTTTCCACTGCACTTAAGATCACTTATGTTTAATTGTTCACTGATTTCTTTATTTCATAATTTTTATTTGGTAACGATACTATTATGACTACTGTTTGACATTTCTTTCATAATTTTTTATTGTTGAAATCTGTGTGTGAATTGACTGTCTACCAAGTTTCCTATACTGAGTGTTTTTATTTTACTTTAAATTTAATTGATAATATCCTTTGAATTTTCTTAACTTTTTTTTCTGATTTGTTTTTGGTTGCAGATAACTTTATTTATGTTTTTGATTTATGATGTGAAATACTTTTTAGGGAATAATGATGCCCTCGGAAGAGTTTTGTACACTGCGTAGACAGAACTCGTACTCATATGTTTTGTACAGAATTTGGTTTTAAATGAAACTATGGTATTTTGCTGAAATGGTTAAGTACTACAGATCAGACAGTTAGTGTTTGCTTGTGTTTTCTGATGAGTTTTTTGAAGGATATTAAAGTTTTTTCACTAATCTACTTTGATACACTACATATTTCAATAACAAATGATTCAAAAAAAAATTGTGTTGAAGTAAAATGTTATGAAAATTGTCAATACTATGAAAACTGTTTTCCAAATAGATATTTTTCAAATAATTTTTAAACGAAACTGTATTTGAATTATTTCTATTTTCTGGTAGTTTATTAAGTAAAATATTTCGAAAATCGGCAGTGACTTAGTCTTGTGAATTCGTTTTGACTTAGATAAAAGAATATTGAATGTCTTTTAACGTCTTTTAGATGATCTGGTTGAAAAATAACAAACTGTTTTTTTGCAATCCTAACAATCTTTTTGCACGAAATGAGCCCCCCAAAGTACTAGGCCATAAGAGATAACGAATATAAATGTGAACGATAAGCAGTGACAATGGTTTCAATAGATGAAATGTCCATTAAACTTCTCATAACGTAAATGCTTTTGACAATTTTATACAAGTCCTTATGTTTTTCCCAAGATAGTTTTCAATCCATTGGGAACCCAAGAAATTTGGTCGATTCTTATTGATCTATAGGAAGTTGTTTATGTTTATGTGTAAAAAAGTAATGCTGCGTTTATCAGCATTTGATTCTGCATCCTTCATTTCATTGACTAATGCCTCGTTGTTTTCAATTTGAAGTGATGAGGATACTTCATCAGCAAATCGCGTATTCTAAGAGTCATCATGAGTCTTCAAATCATATTACGCAAATCAAGTATAAAATTGGTCCAAAAACTGATCCTTGGTAAGTTCCTGTTTTTATTTTTATATCATTTATCATATCATCGAAAAGTAAGCTTTTTTTGAGATCAATCTTTATTACAAAATACTAATATCACATAAACACAATACATTAGTTACAAAATATAATACGTGAGTTACTTCATAATACCCTAGATACTAATTTAATTTCAAAATCTATTTAAGAAAATTGTTATGAATGTTTCGACTGTTCTCAAAATTGATAGATACACCAGCACCATTATTATCCAAAACGATAGGCATGTCCGCTGAATCCTGGCCAGCAACATTTTTATTCAGTTCGATGGTCTCTGCTTTCGTAAGACGTTTACAGAAACGTCTCCAAATTGAATTTTTTGCTCAATGGAAATGATCATCAAATTGCGTAATCTCATAGTCATCATGAGTCTTGAAATCATTTACATAAATCAAGTATAAAATTGGCCCCAAAACCGATCCTTGGTGAATTCCATTTTGTATATCTTTGATGTCAGATGCCTTATTATTCAAAAAAACTACTGCTTCTGTTCCGAATGTGAATATAATGTAACAAGATAAATTGAGTATTCCACGAATTTGAACCAATCCAATTTTTGAACAGGATTTATGTATGATACGCAATAAAATGAAGCTGAACATTGCAGAAAACTGTACCTGTGAGGATACATTTCTGGAAGCATCAGACGATGTTATCTATCCACATGGGTAATCTGGAATAATGTTATATGTCTCAAAGTGTTGAGGAAAAGTTCCGAATTCGACTCCATTCTCTTTTGTGAGACTACAATTATCAACTTTCTCATGCTCGTACACCCTCACATGGATGGCTCAACTCTCTCAAAGTTGAGTGTGTCCGAGGGAAATGACCGTGAAAAATTTGAATGTTCCACTTGTTGTAATTTCCGTAGCGTTTACGAGGTGCGAATTGACTCTACCGTAATTAAGTTTAGTACCAATAAAGTTGTGACAACATTCCCTCCCTACAGTAAATATGCCTCTTCCGGTAACAAAACTATTAGGGACTAGGCGAGGAAGCATTTACACGCATGGTTATGCAACATTCCTGACGCTGCTTCATTAATTACAATAATTACCAGCGATTTACGAAGAGGAAATTTCAAAGGAATACTTTATTGCGATGGAAACAAAAACGGTTTCAAAGCATGAAGAATAATCTACATCAACGAAAATAAACTAAAATAATATAAATATAAGATGAAAAAGTTGAATACAAATATTAAATAGAGTGGAGTTTTGACCCAAGAACAAACCACTGTTTTTTTCATCACGACACATATTTCAGTCACCAATTGACTGGAGGAATATTGGATACTGAAACACGTGTCCGGTATAATCATTACCACACCAAAGGTGCCAGTGCAAGTAAAAATATGTAGAAATTACAAAATATGTTGTTATCATCGACAACACTTTCACAACCCATCACTTTCTATCCACATAATATACAATACGGGTTTGAGAATAGTAACCCGCGATTTTACGCATGAAATAACACCCATGTCATTATTTCATAAATATATCAAAAAAATATGTGGGTATCATCATTCATTCTACGTGTCCACACAATGATCTCAGAAACCCGTAAAAAAAATATGAAATATTCCAAATTATACTTATTGAATAAAATACTTGAAATGTTTCAGTGCGATATGAATTAAAAATTATAAGATTCTACTATAAAGGATCAACTACTTTGATTACAAGTTTATGTTTTCTCATTACTTCCACAACCCCTTCATTTACTATTTCCCTACACGTATTCTTTACCATTCAGGAGATGAAAATTTATTTAAATTTTTTCTCCCAAACATGCACTTCAATAACTCGAAATAGAGTGGAGATATACAGGGTGGTTAGCAATGGTTGAAAACGCAGATTCTTTGTTCACACGAAAAAATTAGTGAAAGTCAAGTTTTTCAAATGAAACACCCCTTATATTTTTGAGAACTAAATCTCATTTCAGATAGAGTTTGTTCAAATGTTATTCCTGATGAACCGTTTCAAAAATTGACGTGCATGGTTTTGTTGTATTCATCATTTATTTTTTATATTCACCTACAATTTTTATTACTTCATATTTCTTTTCGATGCAGATTCTCCACAGTCACAAATCAGTCGTTACAAAATTGAATTGTTCCTTAGAAAAAGTTACAAACATTATGAATTGAGTTACTGAGTAGTTCTACCGAACATTTCAAATTAATTGAAAAAGATACACGGGAACCATTCGATCTTCACAAGCTTAATTTTAAATGTTTCGTTAACACAGTAGCGTTTTCAAGTGAATATCAAATTGATTTAAAAAAAATTAATCGAACAGAAATATTACGTAGTATGGAATAGTTAAATCTCGAAATGAGTGATGAATACAAGAAAACCACGTCGGTGTTTGTTTGAAACAGTTCATCTCGAAAGTAGGACTATCTGAATTTGAAAATATACAGGGTGTTCCATTTGAAAAACTTTACTTTCACAGATTTTTTGAGTACTCTGTAAAAGGCAAATAAAAATTTGGCTCTGGGTATCACTCCACTCTATTTTGAATTTGATCGTCTTACCACCAGAGAGATCAAGATTATCAACGATTAGTGAAGTACATATTTGGTAAGAAAAAATTGAAATTCGTTTTCATTTCCTCAGCAGTTACAGATAGGTATAGGCAAATGGTAGAAGAAGTTATTGAAAAAGTGATAATAAATGATAAAATGATATTATATACAGGGTGTTCCATTAGAAAAATTATAGTCGCTAGTTTATAGTAGAAGCGACAACGACGTATCGTATCGTATATTTTAGGCGTGTAGGTCGTGCTAATGTTTCAATTCAGACAGCCAAGCGGCAATAAAAGCAGTCAACTCTATGCAAATTACCTCAAAACTAGTTTGGGACTTCATAGTAGCCCTACAAGAGCTGGGCAGTCAGAACAGACTGACACTAGCTTGGGTACCTGCACACACAGGTTACAGAGAAGGAGCAAGTCAGGCCCTGAATGGCCCAGAACCACTTTGCGGTATAGCAGAAGCTTTACTAAAAACCAGCACCAAATCATGGATTCAGCAGAAATCTCAAGAATGGTGGAATGATTCACCAGGAATGAGACAGGCCAAAGAGTTCATTAAAAACCGCTGCCAACATTCACATAATATCTACTAAGCCAAAGAAGGAGCACCACTATAATAATAGTAGGACTCCTCACAGGTTCTGCCAGGAAGAAGAGGAATCATCAGCACACATACTATGCCACTGCGAGGGCTTGTCAAGGCTGAGGATTCTAATGCTGGGAGAAGAAAAACCAGAAGCTCCCAAATACATGGGAGTTCTAAAAACTAGACTATGGAGTCCCGTGATGAAGACAGGGCTAGACAAAGAACTCTACGATTTCGAGGGCACACACAATAGATCTGCAAAGGTCGCGGTGTAGATACTTATGGCACAGAAGCCCCAAACTAATCTAATCTAATCTAATGTTTCCATACCATAAAATTTTCAAAAATGAAAAGCCCTGTATATTGTGAATGGAAAATGATTTTCGGGATGTATAATTCGATGAGCTGACTAAGCTTCAACTTATTTGAGAAAAGCTTTGATAAATATAAGAACCTGTTTTAATGTATCATCAATTTGTGAAAACTCTTTGGATTCACTGAATTTAATAATGATTTACTGTCTCGTCTTATTCCACAGCTGTGATTATTTCAGAACTCACGGCCCTTTTTTTTATTGTTTGTGCATGTTGTTTTTGTTTGTGTGCACGAACAGTTATGTAAATTTTTTTGTTATATTGTCTTTATTTCTTGCGGAACATGCATCAGTTTTATTTTTTGGTTATTCGCGACCTAAATGATGTTAACATTGGATTTTTTCATGAAAAAGGGACAGGACCACCTGTTTACAAGAAAAATTTCCGAAACTCAAGGATGTCCACAAGGAGGTATTCATTATTATTATCGATCGACGGTAGTGCCCATCAGCTAAAATGCTGGTAGTTCTGCACAAAACCTTCGTGTACCTCACCATCAGATCTATCTCGTGAGATATTCTGATGAACTACATTGCCCGAAGATATCCATCCCCATGCGAGCCAGAGATTCTCATTCATTGGTGTATCTCTAGCAGACGCAGATGTTTTTTCAAGTGGCAGTGCCCTGTCAGAAGTCCTTCCACCTTCCTGAGAAACTTCGGGCTCAGCTTGAAAGATACTATTGGTTCTCAACCCATCGTGTTCTGCTTTATGACAGTTGTTGCTACCCCTGCTCTTGCTAGAGCATTTACGCTCTCATTCCCATTGATGCCTTTATGATCTGGTACCCTGACAAGTTTATAGTCTCCTCTATGCTTCTATGTCGTCTCCCAAATTATTGAGAAAAAAAACCTACAGAATTGCAGGGCCCTTATTTCCACCTGATTTTGGAGAGAATGACTATGGAATGGTTTCTAGGACCCCTCCTTAGAATCTTTCGTGCAAACGGAAATAGCTAGGCTTCCAGTATAGCAATTTGCACCGAGACTTAGACTGATGCTCGACCTCAGTCTCTATCCAGATATTCCATCCCCCACATTATTGTTTGTCCTAGAGCCAAACAGCATTGGGAAGGCCCTTGATGTGACTCACCCATGTTGTATAATAGTGCTGTTTGTTTCATCAAAGGGGTGAGTTGTAGTAATTTTGCCCCACGATATATTAGATGAGTCGGTTTTCAGGATGAACATCATCAAGTTGGAGTCTCCTAGGTTATTGCCACTCCATTGGTCCAGGCGCTTTAGTGTGGATGCTTCCTTCCACGTCTAAACTGCAATATGCAAATGCGGTGGAGGGAGGTTCACAATCATCCCCAGGCTATTCGTAGACGTGCTGGACAGAGCATCGACACTCTTTGAAAACTATCTAGCTTCCCTCTGATTACCACTTGTCTACCTTGGGCCACCACAGTAGATCCTATCGTTATTTAAATGTGGAGACCCATGGTGGAGAAATTACTCGATACATTAACTGATCAAGAAATTCCTTGCTATGGATATACTGACAACATAATAGAACACAATTTGAAAAAAACGTTTGCGATCTCACTATGCACCAAGAGATGGTTACAAATCGCCAAGAAATGCTGCTCGGTGAAAATGAAAATCAACAGAAACAAAACTACAGTGGTGCGTGGTGCCGAATGAGAAGTAGAAAACAATGACATATCAGGTTTATACGTCTTGATGAAGTGGATCTAGAATGGGGCAGTAAGTTTCTAGGCCTTACTCTAGACTCAAAACCGTTCTGGAACAGACACCTAGAGAAAATCATCGATTAGACAACTCGCCCACTAATTGGGTGCAGAAACATCGCAAGAGAATCGCGGGGTTGCAATCAACAGAAGTGACATGAATAAATACAATAATAATGAGGACTATGGGCACCTATACATCAGTAGAATGCCAAGGCTGGACTGCACTAGCTACAACAAGAAAAATATTAGAGAAATATCATTCCTGACCTCAAACTTTTTCACATTATGACTAGAAGAGCTGCCAGAGAAACCCACATCAAAACGGTTAAATTTTGAATGAGAGAGAAATCAATTTTTTTCAAGGATAACCCCACTGACCTTCCAACAGAAGAGATTGTCAAAATATTTGGTTTTGAGAAAAACTTCTATATAAAAGAAGCCTGGAGCGCAAACGCAATTGAAACGCTGGCGAAAATAAAAACATAGCAAGGTACACAGACGGAGAGGACTGGTAGCTTAGGTGTATGAGGTTTTCGTTTTGAATACTTTGGGCAAATTCTCGAATATTTTTGGAGCGGAAGTACATACCATCAAAAGGTGCACCCAGTCCAATCAACCACTTCAACGTCGACGACATAAAATACTGAAATAACGACCTAGCGATAATGCCTTGTAGTCAAGCAGTAATCAAAACAGTGCGCTTACCTGTAAACCAATTCGAAGATGGTATGGATTGGTTGCACGAATAAAAATGAGCTGGGCAGTAACACTAAAGTACCTAGTTCTCCTCTGGGTGCCAAGGCACGATGAAGAAGAGGGTAACGAAAGATCAGATATATTTATTTACACAAAAAAAGACTTTCACGTTTATTGGGCTAGAACCAAAGAGAGTGGGCATTGGCATTGACCGAAACATGTCTGAAACACTGACCAGCCTCAGCGGAAGAAGTCTCAAACCTTCAACAGGATTTATCAAGATGTTTTGTGGATTCTGAAAATATCTTAGGAGGCTAAGCTTAGGGAAGAACAGCTCATGCAAGTTCTGTAGTGATAACCAGAGACATATCAACATATCGTAATGGGATGTCTGGATAGTGGAGGAAATTGCACAAATAACCGCTTAAAATGCTCGAATCTCAAAGATGAGGCTTGAGAGACTTGAGTTGTCTGCACAGAGGCAGCAGGGAAGGTGAGCACAATTCTTACAAGCACCATTCACCACTAATACCAATATCAACCTCCGAAATGAGAATATTTAAGACTATTCAGAAAGATGTTTGACTTTTTTCAACTTTTTACTAATAACCCATTAGGACGATGGGCGTACGAAACCGAAGTAATCAAGTTACTACATCGTTTACAACCTTCAAACAAACGATAGTGTTGTAAGTTGTAACAACATGGTACTGGGACAATGTGAAATGAGTCCATTTTATGAAGAACTGTTTCTCTTTTCTCATAAAAGTTTCAATAATGTTTCCACTCTAATCAATGGACCACATTTCCAATTTACATTGAATGTTATTTGATCCTGCGCAATAACATACGGTTGACTGAACTATTTTTTGTTGAATTGAAGGTAATGAATGCTCATAGCCTCTCAATTACCCATTCTAATCCAAGTGGGTACATTCAGTAATTAGAAAAGATTGAAAAAAGAAGTCCAATCATCTACGAACAACTCACAACTACTTACGTGTGTGGGGTATTCATCCCGTCTCTCTCAAGTCCTTTGTCCAGACGACCGCCGAAAGGATCCAATCCATTCATCTCAGCAAAATATTCGACTTCCGAAAACCGATTAGTGGGCATTCCCAATTCGACAACAATAGCAGTCTGGGCAGCCAAATTAAAAGTATCGCGTGTTGGTAAATTATATTATTTCGCGAGTAACAGGTAGCAAATCGTATGATTCATGTTCCCCATCAATAAGAAGATACGATAGTTACTTCTCATGGAATATAATATCGTATGAATTTGAAATTCAAATCAAGCTTTAATGTCGAGTACCGCACCATAAATCAAAAATTTACATACTTTATTCGATATAGAGACAGTAAAAGCATCATCATTTCAAGTGGAACAGTTCAGTTATCCTCCTGTGTTTTTTCAAGGACGATATGAGTGAACCACAAAAAATATTCAATAGAGAACCTCAAAGAACTGTTGTGAAATATGATATATTTTGCAGACGATACACTGCTTTTACTTGGGAGGGAGTTAGGAAAAAAATGAAACTTGAGGAAAAATCAGGACTTGGTTTAGAGAAATAGATCCCACACTGAATTTGGATAAAACAAACCGGTGTGAATTTAGCCACATCCACAGATATACTGCAAGAAAAAAGTTAGGAACATATTTGTTTTATTTTTCTGAAAGTAATAAAGGGATAAAAATATACTTATCAAGCCTATCTATCATTTTAATATTATCATTCACTTTATTAGACAACTTTAACCAATTATCAGGCCTTCAGAGGGTGGAAGATGGGGTTGTTTCTAGGAAATAATTCAATATCTTTCCCAAATGAAACAGTACCGCATTCTGCTTTCAGTATGTGTTAAATAAAGGAAAAATAAATCAAATGACTTGTCCCAAATAGTTTGTCAGGCCTCAGGAGGGTGGTGGAGGGGGTAGTTTCTAGAAAATAATTCAATAACTTTCCCAAATGAAATAGTACCGCATTCTGCTTTCAGTATAAGTTTAATGAAGGAAAAATAAATCGAATGACATTCCCCAAATAGTTTGTCAGGCCTCAGGAGGGTGGTGGAGGGGGTAGTTTCTAGAAGATAATTCAATAACTTTCCCAAATGAAATAGTACCGCATTCTGCTTTCAGTATAAGTTTAATGAAGGAAAAATAAATCGAATGACATTCCCCAAATAGTTTGGTAGGCCTCAGGAGGGTGCTGGAGGGGGTAGTTTCTAGGAAATTATCCAATAACTTTCCCAAATGGAATAGTGCCGCGTTCTGCTTGCAGTATGTGTTTCAAAAATATATCGAATGACATGACCCAATTAGTTTGTCAGGCCTCAGGAGGGTGGTGGAGGGGGTAGTTTCTAAAAAACAATCCAATAACTTTTCCAGATGAAATAGTACCGCATTATGCTTTCAGTATGTGTTTGAAAAAGAAAAAATTGATCAAATGAAGGAAAAATAAATCGAAAGACATTCCCCAAATAGTTTGTCAGGCCTCAGGAGGATGGTAAAGGGGGTAATTTCTGAAAAATAATCCAATAACTTTCCCAAATGAAATAGTACCACATTCTGCTTTCAGTATGTGTTTAATGAAGTAAAAATATATCGAATGACATTCCCCAAATAGTTTGTCAGGCCTCAGGAGGATGGTGAAGGGGGTAGTATCTACGAAATAATCCAATAACTTTCCCAAATGGAATAGTACCGCATTCTGCTTTCAGTATGTGTTCAATGAAGGAAAAATTAATCGAAAGACATTCCCCAAATAGTTTGTCAGGCCTCAGGAGGATGGTAGAGGAGGTAATTTTTGAAAAATAATCCAATAACTTTCCCAAATGAAATTGTACCGCGTCCTGTTTTGAGTATGTTTTTCATGAGGCAAAAACAAAGCGAATGACATATACTGAAAGCAGAATGCGGGAACTATCCCATTTGGAAGAGTTATTTGATTATTTTCTAGAAATGACTCCCTCCACCAACCTCTTGAGGCCTGACAAACTAAATTGGGAGTGTCATTTACTTTTTTTCATCACCACACTCAAAATGCAGTTCTATTCCATTTGGTGAAGTTATTGGATTATTTCCTGGAAACTACCCCATCCACAACCCTCCTGAGGCCTGACAAACTATTTGGGGAATGTCATTCGATTTATTTTTTCTTCATTAAACACATACTGAAAGCAGAATGCGGTACTATTTCATTTGGGAAAGTTATTGGATTATTTCGTAGAAACTACCCCCTCCATCACCATCTTGAGGCCAGACAAACTATTTGGGGAATGTGATTCGATTTATTTTTTCTTCATTAACCCTCCAAAGCCTGATTTAATTATTTTAGGATATAGTTATTTTTTTCGCTATAGTCAGTACACCAGGACCTCATATATTCAGAAAAATACAATATTGAAGGAATTCTGCTCGTGGGAAAGAAGTTTAGAAACGTTGCCATATGGCAACGCTAGGCTTTGAGGGTACACGTAATAATAATATGGAATTAAAATTAATGTTTATTCAAAAATGGATCAGAATAAAAAACAGGCATAATTATACACTTCTAAAAAGTAACTGAATGAAAAATTTCGAAACATGGTATGCAAAGGCCCACTTTACATTTTTTACAGCATGTTCTGACAATCGAACTGCAACCTTCACCTGCACATCTCCAGCGTTTATTATTAGGTACAGCTATCACTAAGTGATCCATACGATCATATCGCACATCGTCCGAAACCCTGTTGTCAGAAGTGCTGTTCTTGGATAACAATGTTTGTCCAGGTCCTTTGGGTGGATTCTTGTATCGATTAAGATAGGAGAGGACCAATTCACGACGAAACTCACGCTTAGTGAGTTTACTTCCTGATGCTTGCTTATGGATGATCCACGAGTTATGTAATGCAGCATCTAAGAACCAGGTAAAAATAGACCAGTACCATTTCTTTCCCCTAATGGAGATTCGGTACTGCGCTATATCTTGATCCATCCTGTCTGTTCCTCCCATATGTTTATTGTATTCAGAAACTAAATATGGTCTAGGGATTTGAACATTTTTTTTTTCTGATTGTGAGTATATTCTTACTTGACTGAGGGGATGGATGCCATGGACAGTAGAAGCCACAGTCACCACAGCATTGTCATTCCAGCGTGCAACCAACACCCCATTTTCAGCACAAATCTTGGATTCGTGTGCTCCCCTTATCTTCTTCTTAGTTATTTTTTATCAGCAAGAGTGCAAGATTTGGGCAACCGATTTTCTCTCATCGTTCCTGTTGCTCCATAACCTCTTTCCCTTAGATGGGTGAGTAATGGAAATCCAGTGAAAAGGTTATCGAAATAGATATTGTGACGATATTTCTGATTCGGTAATTCGTCCAGCATTTTCACTAATGGAGCTGCACATGCTCCGTATTGAGCTCATTTTTATCTGGGCTACTTTCCTGATAGACCTCACAATTCACCAAGTAGCCAAAATCAGTATTGAGGCACCACACCTTATACCCAAAACGAATGGGTTTACCCTTTATATACTGTTTGCAAGAATGGCGTCCATAATATTTGACCATTGCTTCATCATAATTCAAATTTTCAAAGGGTACAAAATACTTCAAGAAATTTGCTTTCAGCATATCAATAAATGGTCGAAGTTTACACATTTTATCTTTCTTATCAAGCTTGGTATTATCCGCGCAATGTAAAAACCTCATTATCTGGATGAATCTGTCTCTGCGCATAGCCTCAGATACTAATTTATTGTGCATGTCGTTACCCGTATCCCAATAGAACCTCTTTCCAGGTAAAACAACATTAGAACATTAGAAAGAGTATGTCAATAAAACACCTCATCTCATGTGTGGTTATATTAGGAGGGGGGCAATTAGTAAATCCAGCATATTTATTTGATTCTTCAACAAGAAGATTTATAATAGCATCATCCAGAAACATTTCGAAAACTTCAACCACGGTCTTGTTGTGAAACTGGGAATAGTTTGGTTTCGATTGCTCAGGTTTATTTGTAATGAGATCTCCATCAATCCAATTGAAGTTGAGTTTGGTTTTCTTGTGGGGTCTTTGGACTTCTTCAGGTTCCATATCCTGAAAAGGTTTTCCAGATATTCGTTGATTATTATCCAGTACAACTTCTGCTGCTGCTGATAACTGATTTCTTCCTAAATTGTCTACTAAACCACCTTCATCTTCATCGGCCGAGTCCTCATCAGTAAGATCTGCAGCCTCTGGCGGAGTTATGAATATTTCTCTCACACCTGGTGCAGCTGAATCATCATCATCTTCCTCTAACATAGCTAAAGCCTGCTGAAGATCGAATCCTTGACTGAAAAAAAAAATTAGTTGAGAAAGCAGTTTAGGAACCTATCGTTGCCTTACGGCAACAGCTAAATAAAAATACGTAAAACACAGAATATAATTTTTTTTTAAAATCGGCATATATTGCACGTTGACTGAATCTTATTGTGGCCAATTATAATGATACGAATACTATGTAATACAATTTATAAGAAATACAGTACTTACGCCCAGTGTATGTCCATTTTTCGACGAAAACGATGCATGCGGTAATAAAGTCACTCGCCAACTGAATAATAGATCGGCCAATATGAGTAGCGAACATACCTACGTATCGCTCAGCCAATATCTCAACTAGTATTTTGTGCTTTCGGGTTTTAAACACATACTGCAAGCAGAATGCGGTACTATTCCATTTGGAAAAGTTATAGTTTATTTCCTAGAAACTACCCCATCTTCCACCCTATGAAGGCCTGATAATTGGTTAAAGGTGTCTAATAAAGTGAATGATAATATTAAAATGATAGACATTTATACCTTTCGACATTATTATAATAAAATCAATTTTTCCCACAGAAAGACGTGTATAGCGTTGTTTTAAACAAATGCGTGTCCTTGTTATATCAACTTGCTGTCCCTCCACTAGTGATTTTTTAATCTGAATAATTTATTTTCCTTTCATTATGAGAATTATTGAATTCTTCAGTTCAAATGCTTAAAGTCACTTATCAAAGTTCAATTATGTTATGATTTATTGTGATTGATATGATTCGATTTATTTTTCTTTCAAGGTCTATATATTTTCAGGAACTAAACAGTTATTTGAAAGGTACTAATCGTAGTATTTTCAATATTTTATTTGTTATGCAAATTTTTGCATTTATTTGGATTTATAACAGGTATTACGTACAGATGATCCAATTACTTTTTACAATGTTTAATGTCCGTAGATGGGATAATAGTTTTCAATATAAAATTGTCAAGCGCCGATTCACCTGACCTGTATACTGAATATTGCATTTATCAATAATCACTAGTTCATATATTTGGGAGTTCCTATTATCATTTATAAGGTCGAGTAAAAAAATTATTAATCACCATTTCATTGCCTTCAAAGTTGATGGCAAAACTGAGGAGTTAGAACATTATAATTCAAATCAACCTGAATTCCATCTGCAATAACAAAGAATCAACAATAATAATAATAATAATGATAAACGACCAAAAGAGTACAAACCGGGAAAAAAAGTAATAATATACTCTACCCTCAAAAAGTATCTCGACGTTTGAAAATGTGAAAGAAAGAAAGAAGGTATGTGGTAATTGATTGCCAGAAAAAAAAAGAGACATAGACAAGAGCAAGTGTCCATCATCACTATGATTCATGTGAGACTACTTTGTTTGATATGATCACTTGAAAAAAAAAGTTGTTTTAAAGTATATATGTTTGTACTAAGTATAGTGTTATAAAGTTGTAGAAAACGTGATACAGATTCTTCCAAAAAAGTTACGACATTGCAAATGACTGGAAAAACATGTAGGTGGTGCCACCTTCACGAAAGAGACAAACTAACATCAAATTTGATATTGTTGTTTGTAAAATTATCCCGGATACCAAACTTCACTCAAATATCATAATAATTTGGAAATTTATTTACAAAAAAACGGGAAAATAACAAAAATAAGAAATCAATTTTGACACTGTGTCTCAAAAACGAATAAATAGCGGACATGTGTTTAAGGGAACTTTTCTTCTAATTTGGACGTCAGTAACATGCTCCTGAATTTTCTGCAGTTAAACTTTAGGCTATTAAACACCCTGTTTAATAGCCTGACTTTACGGGAAGATATTCCTATTAGGATCTTTAGAGAACATCGTCAATTGGAGAAGTGTTAGTGGTGCTAGAGCATTGACCTTTCAACAGACGACCTTAGTTCAGACTCCAGGGTCTGCAGTTTCCCAAAAAGTGTAGGACTCAGATAACTTTCAAGAGATTTCCTCGGAAACCGGGGGGAAATTCTAAAAGTTTATTTCAATGTGTTTTTTATATATCTGATGTATTCAAATGGTTCAAATATTTCCACATAACTTGGTCCTCCGGTATAGTCCATTAGGAGCCTTAAAAAACTAATTAACGATCATTAGGATATCACATTTTGAAAGGAAAATCTACTAAGTACTTAATTCCATTTTAATAAAAGTCCTATTCTGTAACGGGGCCTAAGTCTAATCGTACCTACAATCAAACACTAATGGAATATTTCACATCATTTCAACAATTAAAAATCGATTAACTCTCACGTCATCGACAAATCATTGTTCAGAAAGAATCAATTACTGAAAGCCATTGTCTGCTACATTAATCCCAAAAATGTGTGTCAACCCAGATTGTCCACAGCAGAATCTAAGAACTCTCTCGTATCATAATACAGTGCTTTTTTGTCACTCATTTTTTGTTCAATATTCGTGTCGTTACCAAAACCAACGAAGCGTCATCATCTTGACATTAAGCTGGCACGACAACCTCGTTTATTTCTTGTTGGATTAAAAAAGCGCTCGAAGCAAAACGTATATTTTTTCTGGTAATTTATCATTAAAATAAATTAGCAGTCACCCCAGCGTAAAGTTGGGTAGACTTCAATATCTTATCAAAAAAATCGCGATCTTTATATCTAGAATGGAATCTCCAGTGAGCATCATCTCAGTGATGTATTTTGTGTTTTTTTTTCATATGGGGTGGCTGTGCTAATTTTATATTAAGTTAACACTGCCACAAATATAACTCAACAATTAAACATCAAATTTCTATTTAAAGTGAAAATTTCACACCTCTACTTTTCAACCAATAAGATGCCTTAATTTTGACTAGTTACCATGGCAACTAAAAAAAAATTCCGTAAATTTTTTCGTGGCGTCACGATATTTGAGTGGAAATTTTTTGACAGTTGAAAAGGTAAACATATGATCTACAACCATTAAATATTGTAGATATACCTGTGGATAATGCAAAATTTCTATACGAATTAACATTATTATTTAGTATTCGCTATAAAGTTTCATTAAACAGAAAACACAAATATGTTTAATTATTATGCATTAACAATTTATATTTCAAAAAACGTAGGATCTACAAACATAGTAAGATTTAAATTTTGCTTGAATTCCAACCCATCCTCTCTTCTTAATGGTGAATGGGAAGGAGACGAATTAATTAGATGTCTGTGTTTTAAGACATATATGTAATATTTTGAAACAATTTTGTTCAAATCTCTTTCACACGCAAAAGGCCATATTTACTTGACATCTGCAGCAGACTTTTTTGGATTTTCGTAAACAAACCATTCAACCCTAACGCTCCCTGGTCGCAATCTTCCATTGAATTCGTTAAATATATTAATTTTGGATGACATATTTGCACTTGACTCAACTCTTTGCAGTATTTACATAAATTGTACTTTTCGAAGCATTTAATTTTTCTCAAATTGTTTAACGCAAATGCTCACAAGAAATGTTTTACATAAGAATATCTTTGTTTGCTGGTTTACTCCTACAGTAACTCAAAGTAATTTACCAATATAAACCTCATCTGTCAAAAGCATGGCCGCCTATATCACGGCCACCTAGTGCAACAAACCATGTTAATATTATATTTTTTATATTAGAAGTGTTATGGATTACCTACTTTAACAAAAAATACATTTCTACCACCTTAAGTGACCTAAAACTATAAAAGGGCGATAGACTGATCTAATACCCATCTGAGTTTTAGCATTTGGTGTAACTAAAGTTGGTAATACTTTTTATTTAACGAAACATGGTGGACTTGACAAGCAGTGAAATTAATTTAAAAAATCGGATTTGATTAATAATTTGTTTTCAATTTATGGTGTGAAATTTTCTTACCGAATATCTACCACGCAAGCTTAAATTATTTCCGGAAATAATTTAAGCTCTTGTGATATTATAAGTGAAAATTTGCGAAACTTTTTTTCTTTACAACTTATTGATATATTTTTTTATTGAAATTCTTGATATACGAGGAAATTTGGAGTAGTTGGCAACACCGCATGCACATAAGGATTACTTATGCTTTTTTCATTAAACTACTGTCACATATATTTTGGTTATACATTTTTTTCGAAGCAGGTGAAAAACTCATTGTGAAAAATAAAAAATCTTAGTGTTCTAGGGATAAATTCATCTATTTTCATAATTTCTTTTTGTAAGCTCTATGCTTTTGTAGACAGGATTCACTAAACAATTTTCGAATGATTATAACAAATTGCTCGAGAAAACTTCTACTTGTTTGTGTGTACAAATGGTGAAAACTTAAGAAAAAATCAAGTAATACACACACATAATTGGTTGGTTCATTCTTCTGTGCCTGAGAATCAATTGTCGAATGATCAAAACTGATTTGTCGTGGATAAACTAACTAACTGTAATTGGAAAAATTCTTAATATTGCCAGTCTCTCGATATTACCTTCACATCGTATGTTGATTAATCATAATTTTTTGGGACAAAAAATTTATTTAACAATAGTCGAACAACGAAAACTCATTCGTCGTGAAAATTTATGCTAAATAATGTAGAAATTACCTTTTCTCGGCAATACGATATTTTTTCTGTTCCTGAAAATCCTTATCAATTGTCGAATGACCAAAAAACATTTGTGGTGGAAAGTTGAAATTTCCTGGAGCGAAAAAACTACCTATAATTGGTCAAATTCTAATATTTCTAGGCTCTCGGTAATACCTGTTGATTAATTATAAATTTTCCGGTCGGAAAGTTATCGAACAATTACGACGAAAACATTTTTGTTGTGAAATTTATAATTCTTGAATAGCCAAATAATTACTTTTGAATTCTGAATAATGGATAAATTCCGTTTTCTCAGTAATAAAAACATAATTTGGTTGGATTATTTTTTCTGCCTGCTCCTGAAAACTCATCAATTGTTGAATGAGCAAAAAACAGATTTGTGATGAAAGGTTGAAATTTCCGGAAGCAAAAAAACTACAAGGTAAGTAATACCGATAGACTAGAAATATTAGAGTTTCACCAAAAAGCAAACCAACCAGATGTTATGTGTGAATTACTGACAAAATGTAATACCTATTTCAAATAGTCAGCATTTTTGTAAGTAAGTAGTTCTCCAGCTATTGAAGAATGGGAATTTTCATGAGAAATATGTTTTTGTCATTCAATAATCGTCCAATAAATAATTTCCTACTGAAATATTTATAATCAATCATTATTCGGTGCGAAGGTAACGATGAGACACTGAAATTAATAGAATTTCACCAATTACAGATAGTTTTTCCACTTCAGGAAATTTAAAGAAAAACTATAGTGTATTCATATTTCAAATACGCTCCATGTAAACAATGATCAATGCGTGCTTGCAGCATGTCCACCTCGTGATCGCCAATTCTCGCAACGCTATTGGTCGATAGAATACCAACCCTACACGACACCAAACGAGATGTTTTTGCAGAGATGTATTCAGCTTGGCTGCGTTACAATTAATAATTAATAAATCAGCGTTTTTTTGATTATTTATTTCAAATATTTGTATTGGTGTAAAGTTCTTGGTTGGTTTTGGATGATTTTACATTTTCAAATTAATTTCATTGGGTAAACAAGCTCAATGCGCCTCTGTTCTAATTTGGCGTTTACGTGCTTTTGTTGAGATCGTCCGTATTTGAAATACGAATGCACTATAGATATGGTCTTTCGACAATTGACGAATTTTTTCCAGGAACACTGAATTTTCCTATTTTTCACAATTAGTTTTTCATTTGTTCCAAAAAGAATGCATCATCAAAACATATTTGAAAATCACAAAGTATTCTTAAATGCATGCGGCGTTGCCAATTACGCAAAATTACGTATATCAAGAATTTCGATAAAAAATACACATATACACTATAAGGAAAATATTGTCGCATAATTTTAACGTCAAATATACTTCGACAATTTGTGGTTACCACAAAAATAAAATTTGATGTTTATTTCGACAGTCCCAACCAACAAAGACGTAACTCAGTTTTTATCATATTTCAGGAGAGCCGAAATACTGTTTTATTTTTCAATATTTAAGTCGAAATAACTTTTTTTAAGTAGATTTCTTCGTAACTACTTGGTCTAGAGATAGGGCTTTTTTATAGTCACCATCAGTTTTTTAAGCTGAATACACCTACACCTATAACTGAAAATAGCTGTAATTTTAGTCACGGCTTTGTTCGTTGGGGATATCGATTTGTCGAGTTGTATAAGTGGCAGTGCTAACTTGATATAAAGATAGCACAGCCACCCCATATAAAAAAAATTATAAGCGCGACAATTTTTTTTCGTTCACGACAAATTCTCGAAAATTATTCGACAATCATCAAAAAAACACTCATACTCAAACTTCATGAAGAACTCTCCAGCCATGATAGTGCCCAGTATGCTGACTTTTTAATGAATCTCCAAAAATGTGAACAACATTTTACATAAAAAAATATACCAACCTGATCATAAAAAATATGTCTAACATGCGTGGTATACAAAAAAAATTGGTGGATAGATGAATGATGCAAATAATATGGTTAGTTGAGAACACATGAAAAAAATTAGAAGCAATTCAGTGGAAGTCACAACACTTCAGTTGTTCTACGAATTCTATAACTACGCCACTGGACAAAGAATATCTTCATGAAAGTATTTAAGTATACAATGGATGAAGATTATTCCAGTTCTTGTTGAGTAGTTTTTTAGAACAAGTGTAATGCAAATTTTTGGCCCATTTTCAACGTCGTCTATTTCAAGAACAAAATGCATGGAAATCTTTTACCGCGACATATCGTGAATATCCATCTCCAGGAGATTGTCGCTCTTATTACTCACCCTATGCGCATTTTTCTAGCCACTTCAATCATCTTGAAAGCCACGTGATACAACGAGGAAAACCAACAAAATGGTTAGTTACTATACGGAGAATTTTCAATGAAAATGGAATTGGAACATGCCCCAGATCGATCTTGTCTCATACAACTGGCCATAATAAATTGTTTATGTGCATTAATAACAATTTAATGCATTTTATTGCAAACTGGGTCGAGCAGCTAATGCGTTGAACTGATTATTGACAGTATATCAAATTGATAACAAATTTTATTGTAATACATGCATTTAGTGATTATGAAATTACAAACCAATTTCATAAAAACCATAGCCAAATTTAATTGACGTTTTGGACAAAGGGGATGAAACAGAGGCATTGAATGTAATGATGTATTGCTGATGCTCGTTGATGTTATTATTTATATTATATTATTTATTATAATAATGAGTAATTTTCCAACAATGTTATTAAATTATTTCATCGTAGGGTTGAAACACAATTCAGAATTTGACATGATGTATTATGGAAGATAAGGTGTTTCACTTCTCATGGAAACACCTTCGTATCTTCTGTAATTTTTGACGAAAATTCATGAAATTTTCAGGATCGATAGATATACTAGAGATGAACTCTCTGCATGAAAGGGGCCATCCTACGTGATATACACTGTACGCCAGCAGCGATGAAACCACCCATTTTTCCGGAAAGTTGTATAAGGGTGCAAAATTAGTCCGAAATTCCTTCGGATTCGTGTTCAGGATCCCCAAATTATTACCAATACACCGGTCTCCTGAAAAAATTTTGATTCTGAAAAATTACAACTTGTTTCACTTCCCATGGAAGCGCCCCCGTGTATATGTGAGGTATGATCACCACTTTTGTGCATTTAGTTCATTTCTAGTGTAGCCTGAAAATTTCATCGTTCTACGTCGAAATTTACGGAAGATACGGGGGCGTTTCCATGAGAAGTGAAACAAATTAGAATTTTTCAGGAGACAGGTGTATTAGTAGTAATTTGGGGATCCTGAACACGAATCCAAAGGAATTTTAGGCCAATTTTGCACCCTAATATAACTTTCCGAAAAAATGGGTGGTTCCATCGCTGCTGGCGTGCAGTGTATATCACGTAGGATGACCACTTTTGTGCAGAAAATTCCTTTCTTGTGTATCTATCGATCCTGGGAATGTCATGGTTCCACGTTGAAAATTACGGAAGATACGGGGTGTTTCCATGAGAAGTGAAACACACTGTATACAGGGCTATTCAAATTCGAGTCTATGCATAGGGATCTCGGTAACAGTAAAAGATAGGAGAGTGGTTTAATGGGGGAAAAGTTGCGTATTTGAGAGGTCAATTACGCGAAAGAAAAATATCTGATCTTTCTTTGGTTCTGAAGTCATACAGGAATAACCGAAAATTTCGAAATAATTTTTTTGGCTATATATTTTTATTTTGTGGAGTTTTTCTGAAACTTTTGTCAATTAACTGTAGCAACTTTTTGATGTATATTAAGTTAGCAAGGCCACTTGCCGGAAAATCGATTAAACCAGCAATTATCGAATAATTATCGAAAATTTGTCGTGAACCAAAGAAATTTGTAGCGCACATAGTTTTTTTCATGAAGGGTGGCTGTGCTAACTTTATATTAAGTTTATATTAAGTTAGCACTGCCACTAATAGACCGGGAGATGGTGACACAAAATATCAGATCATTCGTACCAGTATGGCGGTGTTTCAAGAGTCTAATTACGGAAAGACAAAAATGAAAATGATGGTCATAGCGGTACCGGCGGCCCAATCCCATCTCCCGGTCTATACTATAACTCGACAAAAAAACATCAAATTTTATCACTGTGGTAACCAAAAATTGAAGAGTGTCGAAGTATAGTTGACGTAAAAATTATGCAAAAAATATTTTCTTTACAACTTATATATGTATTTTTTATTGAAACTTTTGATAGGCAGGGCAATTTCGCGTATTTGGCAACACCACATGCATTTATTGCATTTGAGGGTAATTTGTGCTTTTTTAATTCAACTACAGCACCAAAAATCTAACACGCTAAATATTTTAGATGATAAATACTGAATTTCATGTACTATAGACTTTTGTAAACCAACCCATCATCACAATCCGTGAGTTTATCCATTATAGTGTCTTCTCCTTCATCGAAACATTCAATTCAGTTGATCTTCTGAACATTGCCGCTGGGTAAAAACGGCCGCTGAAAAGTGGCTGCTAACTTACTTCATACCAGTATAGGATTAGCAGTAAAATGGCTTTTCTGTTCCATCGCTGCTGGCATGTAAGTAGTGTAAATAACTGGAAATGTCCCTTCTAGGATATTTTGTTCGTATCGGACCGAGGTTCGAGACCACAGTACGTGGGAGTTTTTTTAAGTGCATCGGTTTCATGTCTTGTTAAACAGTTAACACACCACCAAAAATCAGTAAGTCATCTGGAGCACCACGGAAATATTCATAATAGCCGTCCAGCACAAGCTATGCCTTTGGGTACACTCTATGATTTTATGAGGGAGTATTATTATTATTCTGCCATGCAGTATCTACTTAGAATTCTGTAAATCCGACCTTCTTACGTAGGAAATTCTTGAACTATCGTAGACACGGCATAGTAATTTTTCAACTTTGGCTTTTTAAACCGAGTATACTTACTTCATTTTTGTTCGATAAAATGCAAAATGTTTAGGTGTTTAAACCTACATAATCCAATATCTCAAAATTCATATTTCATGCTAAGGACGGCAGTATTATATAACGACCATTTATACTTTTTTCGTGAAATGACGTCAACAGCATATTATGTAACAAGTTCCTTAAGAGCAAACACTACCTTGGTAAAACGAGAAGGTTTGAAAAATTTTTTAGCGATACTTCAGGGACATGAGTGGATTAGAAAATTCAATTATTTGATAAAATATATTTGAACCAAAATAAATATTAAAATAAATGGTCACTAACAAACTTAATCTTGACGGTTTCTCGTTTTGGTAAATTTTTTTTGCATTGTGAACGAAACCTTTAAAATTATGTATTACTTGCTTCGCGTCATAGAGCAGTGTTCCATTATCAAATGGAAATTGAAAGCCGGTTCTTTTGCACTTTTTCAGGGCCAATATTCGAAGCTAAGCCATTTGTTTGGTAACGCTTATGCAGAATCCTAGCCAGGACGTCAAACTTTGGACAGAGCATCAAAACTGTTCATAAGATCAGACCCGTTATTACTGCCGCACAAGTAGTCCTGGAATCTAACAGAATTCCAGAGTGTATGATCTAAAGGGTACTTCAAAAATACAAGGTAGGTGATAGGTGCACTCAAGTCTCGACTTAAGTCTAATGTTTTTAACGAAGTTGTCAATATCTTTCTTTTTTAGAAGAGCGAGATTTGCAGTAACTAGTGCTAGCTAGCTGGTAGATACATTGGATTTTTCATGTAGGAATTTCATATACAGTTCAGCAGATGTGGTCAACAAGGGATTCAATCAGGAAAACTTACTGAAAAAGTTCGTTCTCTCGTTTGACACCTGATATTTCCAAAATGCCACAGAAGTAAATCCTTCAGCTTCCCCACGTTCTGAACGAATCACTGTCCTGCAACGTATGGAAAAATCACAACGTGAACACTCCGAATCGAACACCTATGAAGTTGAATCACGCACTCGATCTGTTAAAACCCACTTTTGACGATCGGCTGTTCGGAACCAAGAGAATACCGCAGACCTCTCGCACACGGGTCTCCAGCGCCTACTAACTGTTAAAGTCTGTAAAGGCAACAATCGACCAATTCTTTCTCTCCCATACACTATCACTTTTTTTGAATGTCCCGCAATGATTAATGTGGTGTACTCGAGCCAAACCACAGTCTTTCGGCGTGCATACTATACAATAATTTTAATATAAGAAACGGCCAGTGGCGCCTTTATGGGTTTTTGCCGCCTTGGCCTTTTTGTTCTAATAGGTATGGACTTTCCGCAATAGCAAGCATGTTTACTGATCTCTGGTAATGCTGAAATATCCGGAATGAAGGAAGTTGGAGAGGTGGTTGATCGTAGTTGCATAGAAATAACATGCAGAAGCAGAAAACTGACTCTCATCAAGGGTATATTATTAAATGGTGAAATTCCATTAACTAATGGCCACAACCAATCAAGAACATTTTTTTGGAACTTACTCATTTTGGACTCCTGAACAGAAAACCAAATAACATTTCTTGCGGTCTCAATTTTGGAAATATAAACCCATTTCTGAGTGATTTTTGAGCACACATTCCTTACGCGAAAAAACAGTAAAAACACTCAATATTCGTCCTTCTTATCACTAGCAAAATTTATACACCCGAAGTAACCTGTTTTACACTTTTCCTTTATGAAAAACGGTACTTTTTACATACGTACTTTTTCACATAAACAACAAATCTGGACAAAATGGTTAGTGAATTTTATTCATGCCAAGTTGGTAACTGGGATAAAACGTTAGTGAATAATTTCCTATTCATGTTGGAATTGAATTTACTTAACATTTTGCATAGATTGGTTTTGTCATGTTCTCAAAATAATATTGAATTTTTGGATAAGCAATGTCGGTTTTGACAAAAAATGGTATGAAACGGATGAATAGGATTTGTACAAAGTGGGCTAAATTTGAAGGGAAATTCCTGTTTCCAAACTAGATATATAGATGAAAACTGATGGCAGTGTCTGAAGGGTCAAATTTTATAACAAACTTAACAGTGAAAACCGCATATCGTATCTATCATTTTTCGAAAAGTTGCTGTAACTTTTTTCCTGTCAAAAATTTCTTGTTTCTAAGGAAATATTTTCTACGCACTTCTTTACGTAGAATTAAATCTTGTGACTCATTTTCTCAAATGAGATATCCATAGTTATTGATGGAAAAATATTTTTTTAACACGACACCCTGTACATTTCTGCATATTTCAATAGAGCTTAAAATCACCTTTCCATAAATGTAGCACACTTGATGTTTTGCTAGAGCCATCTTTGAAATACAGAGCTTTTAGGTTTTGTCATGTAGACTTTAAAACGCGCACTTTGAACAAGTAGGCTTTGGACGACGCGGCGTGTTCTGTACGGATGACTGCGATTGCAAACTCACATTTTCCAATAAATAAACTGAATATTCAGTGCCCATCCAAAACTTCCAACGAAGTTTGGAGGGCACGAATAGGAGACAAAACTTGATTTTTCGTGAAAAAATTACAATACCCCATATAATTTTCCATTTTTCTAAATCTGCTCATAATTCCCAACAGTTTTCTCCAATACACTTCACTCCTAGATTCAATTATTTCCGAGATATTACCGTTTGAAAAGTGACATTCCAGTTTGAAATGAAATATGGATTTTTGTTACTTCCGGTACGATATTTTGCTATTTAAACTTTGTTATCAGTTTGTAGATAAATCTCTTTTGAATAATACTTTTATTTAACCCCAACAATTATTTCAAAATGGCCCCCTTCTAAATTTTCACAATGAAGTGCCCTATTATGAATAGCTTCACTCACACTGATGAGAGTCTGTTCATCTATTTCTTCAGATGTGCCTGTAGTTCTGCTGTCCAACTCTTCTATTGTTTGGCATTCAGTGGCGTAGATATTTGACTTCGGATCCCCGCAAAAGAAAAATTCTAGAGGTGTAAGATCCGGAGATCTTGGTGGCCATTCTGCTTTCAGCAGATGAGTGCATTACATCGCCATTGGTCTCATCAGATTTCACCAAATGTGAAAAAGTTCAAAGATGTTCAAACTGGCTCAAATTTGGTAGGTGAACAAAAAATCGAAAAATCACAAAGTGTTTTATGAAATATGGAGAAATACCCCAATATTTTGTATTGTTAAAATTTCAGAGATATTGCCGATAAAGAGAAAAAAATCGTAAATCTTATTTTGCATTATTTTCACTCTATTCTTAATTTGCGATAAGTATACTGAAAATTGCTAGAATAAAATCGTGAAATTTCTTTACTTTAGAAGTTTTTCCGATAAAACTCCAAAAACGACGTTTATGTACAATTGCCATGGAAACACTGACCACTACCTAAATATTCTACTTTTGATTTGGAACACTTACTTTGAATAATAAAGCTATATTAGTGTAGTTGGAAAAAAAGTGTTTGACTTAATTTTTTTATATGCAAAACCTCTGACTGAGTGAGAATAATTTTTTTTCGTCGACAGAACAATTATAATAAGAACTGGAGATCTTAAACCATTTTTTTATATGGAAATCATCATTTTTTTATAGTAATACCAAGTTTTGTATAATTTCCACGTGTTCCACTGTTTTTTCAATATATGAGTTATAAACATTGGTCATGGTAGCTTGTACTATTAGTTTCATTCATACACAATTTCCATAATCCAATACTGTTCAAATCCGCGATATGATTTTACTGAGTCTATGCTCTAGAAATCCTTCAAATAAGGTAGTATATGCGTTAATTGTGTAAATTACCGACTAGTTATTGAGAGGCGTAACTTTCTCAAATGTACCGAGCAACTATAAATTAAAATACCACATACTCCACAAACTAGAACATATTTCAAAGGTAAACGATAATGCAGCTTACGGTTCTCATGAAACGTATATCATTGCGCTATTGTACCGGGTGCCTGCACATAAGGACTTTGATGATAGTAAACGAGCTTTTATTATTTTGTTCTGTTCAATCTGAACGATGAAACTTTTCAAAATGAGTTTCGTTCGGTAAAATCTATGGTAGATATACTGGATAATTTATTATTTCATTATGTAAAATAGTTGAATTTGTGAAAATGACCATACTTCTGTTCTGTTGGTGAAAATCGAACAAAAAATATACCTCTGTCAACGTCTGGCAAAGTTTTTCTACAAGAGCAAACTTTCCAATGCTTTCTATAACTACTAATGAATGTTATTATAAATAAGTTACCTGTATACTACTCTCACGGTTCTGTTGATCATCTGCATGAAAAATAGAGAATAGAGAAGCATTTAGGGAGTTCAAAGAAACAAAACCAATTCGGGAGTATTCAAAAATGTGGACAACGAACAAAAGTCTCAATCTAACCTCAAATATAATTGGATGATGATAATTAAAAAGGACCAAGCGCCAAATTGCAAAAACTGAGATAAAGGTTCCAAACGACAACGTTACTTTAATTCGTAATGTGTAAAAGTATTAAGCGCCTACTAGAATTCTGGCGACATCTATTAACTAATGATCCAAGCGACTTTGAATGCAAATGCAGTTTCCCATTATAGAAAAAATCCAACATTTCCATACCATTCATAGAATATTATCAAAGTCGCTTGGTTCTTTTTCAATTATCATCATCCAATTATTCCTAATAATCTGGCAGACGTAGATGAAATAAAGACAAATTTCATCAATTATCTACCAAAACTAACAGATAATCAAAAATTTAAACATTAACAAAAACTTGAAGCGTAATGATACCGGACTGGATGATTTGAATATCTCAAATATGTATGCCCTTCGCTTTGCCTTTTTCAACTCATACCTCCGATCAAGTAACACAACTTACAGTTCGATTATTTTATCTTTACCCGTGCGTCATCATCACAATACCATAATTCGTAGATTAGAAGACAAATGTTAACGAATTTTGATTCGCTCATAGCGGTTGTTAAAAAGAGATGTTCGATAGAGGGTGTGTGATTTCTTCGATCATAAATTAATGACGCATTGGTAAAGATGAAATAATCGAACTGTAGATGAGTAATACTCAACATCTTTTCATAATGTAATCCCTCAAATCATGACATTGTTGCCATGTCGCAATTTTTTAAGGATACAATGATGACATTACCTAGATTTTGATTTCTGTCGGATAAATTATGGCAACGAAATCCCAAAAATACTGTCTTGGATGAAATATATAACAATAAGAAGGCAATTGAAACATTCATTGCAACGTGTAGGGAGCCTGTAAAAACGATTTCCATCGTCAAACGGTGTTTCTTCGTTGTCGATATAGTCTGATCAGTACGACAACGCTGCATTTGATATTTGCCAGAACAACAACAAAACATCACTGACAGTATTGGTTTGGTTTATTGAAGTGTTTTTTCATGAATAAAGGCCATATTCTGAGATAATATGTGTTAAACTATCGTTAAATTTTATTATTGAGCAAGATATGTCATTTCATAGGTAAGATATCACCAGTGTCGTAACTATCGAGAATAGGAAACCGAATTGGAAAAGAGTAAAATGAATGAATTATGAAAAAACATGTAAATTTAAGCATCGGCTGTACTTAAAATCTTGTGGAGATTCTTCCATCATAATTTCAGGTTTCCATTCCATATTGGGTTTCTATTTTATTTCTATTTTATTGAACCTCACTATTTCTGTAAACAACGCACGACACTGCCGGTGAGGGAAGATATCCCTCACAAACAAAGTTTAAGGCGTGAGTGGCGAGTTACTCATCTAGGTTGTGTTATTTGATCGGAGATTCATATACTATTAACTTTTGTTTGCACATTTTTATCTACCCAGTGATTTGGAAGAAAGCCAAAGTGATTCCTGTTTCTAATATACAATGAATCTGATCATAATAACATAGGACCAATAAAAATGTTACCAACAATGTCAAAGTTCCTTGAAAAAACAATAGGAATTCAACTTCGCAAACACCTGTTGGAAAATAAAATAATTACCGCTCTCATAAACACTTATAGAGTGTACCCAATAGCCTAACATGTACGGGGGGAGGAAGGTTATTATTATTATTGCCCGTCGCGCTCCGGGCCGACTTTCTGATTTTTTGGCGGTGTATTCACTACAGCGCCACAATGCTTATTATCATGTATTCTCAAGATGACAAGTGTATTTCAGAAAGTCACTTTGGGAAACATTTTCCTTTTTGATACATTCACGGTAATGTTGGTGGAATTATCAATAATAGCTGTCATGGTATATTATTTTGGAAAGACACATTTTAGATTCAAAAAATGTCTTTTAAATTTTTATTTTACGAACTCAGACACGGAAAATTTTGAGTGTCAGAATCCATAATGAAAGGTCAAAAACATTATATCAGTACTAGGACTGAAGATTCAACATTTTTTTCCTCCTCCCTGAAAGAAACAACTGACAGCAGTTTTCCACACGATGTTCAGTTGTTGGTAGAAGCACCGTAGAAAAGTAAACTGAATTAGATTCACTCCCAGACGGCGCCTTTGATGTATCGGGTTCAGACACGGTGGGGCAAGAGGGGTCAGCTGAGTTGTCCTATCTCCCTTGGTCTCACGTACGGCATTCTATCTCGGATTCATTTTGGTTGCGCGATAGCACAGAATACATCGGCTAAACGCAAAATTCGGGGTGGGGATGTAGACACAAATATGGCGGCGAGTGACTCTACTTCAGTTTACTTATCTACGGTGGTAGAAGTATTATAATTTCAGCAATAGCTATTGACCAGAATGATTTTTAGTGAACGAAAGTGAGAAAAGTGACATTAATCAGATTTGTTTATACATGAGTCTCATAAGCATGGGGAAAATTAGAAAAAAGACCCAGGGGGAAACAAGTGACGTTTTTAATGTATTTATGTATTTCAAAATTCGTCGAAATTTAAACCAGGAGGGTAGTTTCATAAATTCTAATAAACGCTTGCTAAATCGGAAAAAATAAAAAGCATATCATCAGACAGTTTTGAATTTTTTCCATAGATAATAATAATAATAATAATAATAAATACGTTTATTATATACCCACACATGAATACAACAAAAAAAAGTACATAATTTGGCAATAACAATTGAAAAGGTAGGCATATAAATGGCACTATGGTTCAGAAGTCAGGGGATAAACCTCTGAGTCTGTTCTTCCACCAAAGCCAACAATTTTAATAACAAAAATTTGATGATGAGCACCCGTGAACTTAAAATATGCATATACATTATTCTGGAAGAGAGAGCGAGCGAGAGAGAGCCAGCGAGAGAGAGAGAGAGAGAGAGTGAGAGGAGTGAGAGAGAAAGAGAAAGGGAAGACATGTGGGAGAATATTTTTACTCACGTGACCTATCTAATTACTCTGCATACCAAATAGATACTGCTTAAATTTGTATTTGAAAGCATTTGGAGTCAATTTAAAATTAAAAAAGTAAAGCTTAGTCAGATCATTTACGATTTTAGCACTTTTGTAGGAAAAAGAATTCTTGAATACTTCTTTATGGTATGGGAGAATATTTTGGCGTCTGATATTCAAATTATGAACATCGGTACGATAACTTAATTTTTCGTGTAAGTAAGGGGGACACTTGAACTTTAGTAATTTGAAGCAGAAGCACGCAAAATGTAATTTACGGCGGTTAAACATATCAAGCCATTGACATTCAGTTAATTTGTGAGAAATCCGGTGACTGCGATTTATGCCATATATAAGTCGGAGACACGAGTTTTGTAATTTTTGTATACGTTTTATATCCACACTATCAAGACAGGATCCATAGACAACGTCACAATGATCCAGATGAGATAATACCAGAGATTCACAAAGCATTTTTTTCAAATCTCGATCCAGTGAAAATCTGTGACTATAAATCATTTTCAAAGTACAATAGGCTAATTGCAATTTTTTTGAGATGTGATGCTTGAATTTAAGTTTACTATCGATAATAAGACCCAGACTTTTTCCAGATTCAAGTAATGGAATTTTTTCATTTCCAATCTGCAATTGTAAAGCATCCAGTAAAAATTCGCGAGTGGTATCTTTGCTGAAAAGTAATGCATACGACTTACTTGGATTTATTTTTAGTGAATGGTCATTAGAAGTGTTGTACGGAGAATTCAGATCATTATTAATTTTTTGGACGGACTCAATTAAATTATCAGCTCTAAATGAATAATATATCTGAGTGTCATCAGCATAAAGATGATAATTACAATAACGCATCGACTTATGGAAATTGGAAGTGTACATGGTGTACAATAAAGGCCCCAGGATACTCCCTTGAGGAACACCCGATGTCACTTCAATTGGAGAAGAAATTTTCTCTTCAATCTTAACTTGTTGAAATCTATTAGTTAAGAAAGAATTCAAAAAGATTTCAGCACTATTTGTGAAACCAAGAAAATGAGATATTGAAATAAGGGTTTTATGGTTTATCATATCGAAAGCTTTTGTATAATCAAGTAGAGTCAGTACACTCGTTTGATATTGATCCGTAGCTCTCAGTAAATCATCTACAATATCAACCAGTGCTGTTGCACAACTGTGGCCTTGTCTAAACCCTGACTGCTTTATAGGTAAAATATCGTATGTACTCAGATGCGTTCTGATTTGAATTTCCATTATTTTTTCTAATATTTTGGAGAATATGGGTAGTACGCTTATGGATCGAAGATGATTAAATTCCAGGGGTTTATTGATTTTGGGTAAAGGAATGACATTGGCGTTCTTCCATACTTTAGGAAAGTAGCATTGAATAATGCACTGATTAATTATATGTGTTACTAAAGGTATAATAAAGGGGTAACACAAATGGATGATAGTTATATTGATATTATCTGTTCCGGTTTAGATTTAGATTTTATTCCCAAAATAATCTGAGATACAATTTCCTCATTGACAGGTTTGAATGAAAAAAACTCATCAATATTTCCTTTTACATTTGATGAATAATAATTATAAGCAGCATCATTAACTATCGGATGTCGTATAGGGATACTGGCAAAAAACTTATTGGCAGCTTCAACATCACTCAAGTGAGCAGGAATGGCTTTCTTTTTATTTTTAGTAACATTGAGTTTCTTTAATTCGTTCCATGATTCTTTGGAATTAGAGTTCTTGAATTTATGTCGTAGGTAAACCTTTTTTTCGGTATTTATAGCAGAAGTAGTGAAGTTCCGAATTTGTTTATAGTATGACCAATGTTCGAGAGTACGGGAATTTTTGTATTTTTTGAGTGCTTTGTCGCGTAGGTTTTGAAGATATTATCGGTAATCCAAGGTGCATATGGCCTTTTTTTCGGATAAAAAGTGAGAATTGGTGCATGAATATCGATTAGGAAATTGATATTGTGGTTCAAGATAGCGATTTTTTCATCAATATTTATAGTTTCATAAATTGAATTCCAAACCATAGAAACAAGATCGTTTTGGAAAGCCTCTAAGTTAATACGATTAAAAGGTCGATAAGATATTTTTTTTTAGGTACATTTGATTGAGGAAGAAAATCAAAAGAACATTTAATGAGAAAATGATCAGAAATATCATTGTCAATCACCTGGGTTAGACATTTATCTGAAGATATGTTAGTAAATAATAAATCAAGAAGTGAGGCACTAGTATCAGTAACGCGAGTGGGTTCCATGATTAGTTGATTGAAATTGAACGCCTCAAGTATACCAGTTAACTGTATGCAGGGATTCAAGTTTATGTTCAACATATTAATATTGAAGTCACCGAAACATATGATAAATTCATAGTTAGGAAAAATTTCAGTTAGAGTGTCCTCAAAGGTACTAAAAAAAAGACTGATGATTAGAACTTGGAGGTCGATATACGTTACCAATTGCGATTTTATATTTTTGGAATGTTACTTCTATCCATATGTATTCAATATACTCAGAACACTCGATAATCAAAATTTTATAATTCAAGTGATGCCTAATATACATACCAACCCCCCCACCACGGGAAGGACGGTCTTGTCGGATGAAATTATATTCTTGCAGACTTACACGATCACTGGTTATGCCACCATGAAGCCAAGTTTCAGTAACACCAATAATATCGTATTTTTCCGAGTTGCTGTAATCCGAAAATGACTCGAAATTTGATATCAAAGATCTCACATTTATATGAGATACAGTAAAAGCCATCTAGAAAAGAAAGAATATTGAAATAGAATAATTTCAATGATTATAGGCAGGTTTTGCTGGGATTGGTTAAAAATTCTCCTTGTAATGGAAAATAGAATATGTGAGGTATATTAGAAAGATGAAAAAGTAGGTGGAGAATAAGAAAAATAGAAAGAAGAGGAAAAGAAGAAAAAAAAATTATAAAGAAGTATAGAAAACAAAATCAATCTCTAAGTTGAAATGGCTAGTGACAAAGCGCTACTATCTCCTATTTAAATTTTTGGATACAAAGTTAATGATAATCGAAAAAAAAAAATACTTTTAGAACAATGTTGTTGAGCCAAACTACAGAAAAAAAAAACGCTATTTTTCCTTTTTATGCCAGTTACGCAAAATATAACTTATACATTCTATTCCGTACCCCACTGATGGTTAAATTATTCTAACACCACCCTCGATACCCTATCGATAGAATACGTAACAGCCTCCTACGGCAAACATATTTTGAATGGTTTAGGAATTATGGCGTAAATATTCCAAAGGATTGAAGATTGATATGTTGAAAACGCTGGTTGAGATTTTGTGGAGGTGAATTTTTTTATTGATTTGAAATATTTGTTTACCAAAGAAAATAGTTGGGTTATTGAATATTTGGACGCTGTAAGGATCCCAATATAAAAACAGAAACGCGATGATTTAATGTGGGAAATATCGGCGATATTATTAAATATTTTTTTTTTTATTTCTTCATGGTGAAATTATTACTGCGAAGTATATTTACAATGAGATATCAAATACCAGGTTATTTTGGGGAATATTGGTACAAATAAATATTGAAATTGATTACAAAATTCACAAAGGACTGATCAGACTTTTTTCATGGCTTCTGTAGATAAATATGAAGGAAACTTGTGATTTGTGATTGCTTGACAGTCGTGAAGCAGATGTCAGATTTCATAGAATCAAGATTTCCACTGCATACTCAGATGAACTTTACGCAGGCAAACGGAAAGAGGCAAGCAGTAAATCCAGTGAATCAAGATCGAGCATTATATGGAGAATATCATCACCACTTTCCGACTTTGAAACAACGTGAACAACGGTTTTTTCAGAACATAATGATATGCAATACATTCAATTATGTCTCATAAAAATTCAACAGTGCCTTGCAAAAACATGATGCAACGGCACTAATGGCAAATTCTTTCAGAAGAAAGACTTGTGATTACTAAAAGATGAGTAAAATTTCAATTTTATTCTCAAAATATATTTATCGTCGCGTCGGTTGGTCACCCGAGATCGCTTCTTCTTTTCAAGTAAATATTCTAACTTTTATTTCTGTATTTTGAAAAATTGATCATTACGGGATTCAGCTTTCCGTTTTCTTAATATCGTTTGCTGTAGAAAAAGAAGAGACTCAATTTGATCACATAAATTACTGCATTTATAAGATTGCTGTCTTGAAAAACTCATTTGAGTTGTTCTGTGCCTTATCGTATTTTGATTTACCTATCTGAAAGAATAATGTCTTGTTCAAGTGATAATCTATTTTTTTTTGGAAAATCATGATGAATGCAGAATAGAAAAAATAATAATTTTTGTTTAATTTTTTAATTTTTTTATTGTTATGGCAGTGGCGTAGCTAACTTTCAGCGAGCCCCCCCGCAGGAACCTGCTTGCGCCCCTACCCATACCCTCCTTTAATGAGAGGCAAAAATTTCTGGTTTCCTTGCGCCCCTGTCAAGCTTGCGCCCTCCCGCGTCGCGGGGGTGTTAGCTACGCCACTGTGTTATGGCCGGTTTCGGTTTATTAAACTGTTATGAAGTAAACTATACTCTTACATCAGGTCTTCATTATATACAGATGAAATAAGGTAATTATGTTCGCTCGTTAGGTACAATGAAACATTACTAGAAATAACAAAAAAAAATTATGATCTGAAATATCATGTTTATGATAATAAATTGTTTAATTTATATCAAAACATTTCCGAGTAGAAAATAGTTAGTGAAGTAGGTGTCTGTGAGATGGCTAGTTATCAAAATTCAAAAGAGGAAATCTGATCTAGTTGGTCATTGAGGGTTTCGAAGTTAGGGATTTTAGTCAATTCATTTATATTTCCAATGCTTCCAACAGATTCATTTCCCTTCCCTTACTGCACGTATACAGAATTTTCAAATTTTCTTCATTCATTGTGTGGTTTGATTCTTGTCGATGTTTATATACCGGGTGTTTCCTAACTGCGGTTCCTAGCTGCTAATTGATTCTTGTAATAGTAAGATCCTGAATAAATTCATTACAATAATAAATTTCAATTCAACATTTATAGAAAGAACACTTTTCAGAGTGAATACAAAACCTCATAGATTCGTTCAGCCCACTGTCACATAAATTATCAGCATTCAGATACATAGGGCATTTATGATTCCTTCATCGGAGAAGGAATTCCAAGAAGTTATAAAAATTATAAAGCGAATAGTATTAAATTACCATATTCCAGTGCACTAAGTTGACAAAATCGTCTCCAATAGAAACCAACAAATAATCATGAATGAATTATATGCAAATTATGTTGAACCTAAAGTAGATAAAAAATATGCTAGTATATACGTCAACGTTGTAGTTCAATGTCCGTCGTGGTATTAGCCAGGGAAGTAGTTGTTTTCTGACAGATGTTTGCCTTTATTTTCCACTTTGTGGAAACGCTTAGAGAGAAGGGTACCCCTGTATTCTTTCAACATTGTTGATACCTCTCTGGCACAATATATTCGAACTAGTTCGAATGTTTACAGATTTCTCTTCCCGGAGACTGTGCTGCTTGGGAGTGTTTTATCTTGTTCCGTGCGGATGGCGCTTCGATCAACTTGGTTGTAGATCGTGGTGTTATCCGTGGGGAAATATTAGTTAAACACTTGATTATTATTCATTTGGCAGGGACAGGACAATTATAATGTTGTCCGACCTACCCTGTCACTGATGAGAGGCAATAAACCTCAAAACATGCATGTCTACAGGTGGTCATTCTCAGCCAAATGAAGGATAATCTTCTGTTTAATTACGAGACAAGCAATTGGGTCTTCTTTGAAGAACGTTGCACAAATATCTGTCAGTTGTAGTTCAATGTCCGTCGTGGTATTAGCCAGGGAAGTAGTTGTTTTCTGACAGATTTTTGCCTTCATTTTCCACTTTGTGGAAACGCTTAGAGAGAAGGGTATCCCTGTATTCTTTCAATGTCATTTACTAGCAAAAATAATATTGGGAACATGTTATTTAACCCAAAATGAAAAAATTCAAGTATATATCGATTAGAATGTGGGGATCGTTCAGCAGCTTAAGGCCAGACAGTGAGAAATTTTAACACAAAAGGTATCGTGAGCATGTGTTATCTGATAAAAAATCAGCTACCTATATATGAACATCTACAAGAAACAAATCACACAATAAATTAAGAAAACATGAAAATCTTGCATACATGCAGTAAGGGAAGGAAAATGAACTTGTTGGAAAAAATAAATATATTGACTAAAAACTCTACCGTTCAAATATTCAATGACTCAGAAATGTTTTCATATAGATTATGTTTATGATATTTCAGGTACTTAGGTATACCTAATTAACTTGTAAGAGTTCGTTGATGATGGTTTAATAAACCGAAACCTGTCGTAACAATAAAAAATAATAGTGGGAATTAGACAAAAGTTATTATTATTTTCTCTTTCCAACATTTATGTACATAAAACTTTTTTTTCTCAAAAAACTTTGACATTTTGAAAACTATAACTGTCTTAGTTATCAAGACCTAATAAAAACCCTATTTATATTATAATTAGTGATAATTTCTTTCTCCAAAAAATTAAATCTGCCAAGGAAGTTTTTAGAGTGACATAAATCATCTTGACACATAGGACTTTTTTGATAAATAATTAGAGTTTTAGATACATGTTAAAATGAGTTTTTTTCGGTAAACATTTCTATTGACTCGAGATATTATTCAATCCATAATTTCACCAATATTTGTTCAAACGGAATACTTTTGAAGTCATGTTTCTATTTGAAGAAGTCTTTATAGAAAATAGCTATGCCATGTAAATATAAGCTTAGTTTTTCAACTGTTTTGTCTGAAACACTTTTTGTTGTTATCATTGTAATACGATCCATTTAAGGACATTTAATTATTGTTTTCATTATCAAATGTCTCTTCCAAGATATCGTTCTGAAATGCCTTGTGAATGCAACTTCATGGTGTCTAATTCAACGCCAGCAATGCTACTTAATATTTTACATCGACACCATTAAAATTGTTCAATCTGCTAATAATTCCAATTCTGATAGTTTCACGATCATGGGGAAATAAATTCGCAATAAAATATTTATGGTGTCGGGATAGAAAATTATAGTCATCCACATAATTCCTAAGGAAAAACAGATACTGGCGATAAAACCGAAGTGGTTTGTGATTCAAAAACCCAAGAACGTGTATGTGGGTAGTTTCGCGTAAGAATGGCCTATCTCCGGTGATAATGCATCCAGCCCGAGGTATTTTATTAAGAGTTTATTATTTCACTGTTAGTGAGATAGCAGGGTTTTATGTTCACTATTATGCGAAGATGATATTAACTTCTTAAGAACCCCTCACTCTCGCGTCTGCTCCTGGCGAAATAAAAGCTCATTTGAAATGAAGGTAGGTATATAAAGTTAGGGGGTATCCACTTTCAAAATCTTATAATAGGCCAGGCTTAATAATTTTTGAGACCAAAAGTATTTAGAATAGAAAGATACCATTGGAAAAGTAATAAAATATAACAAAAATAAAAGGAAAAATAATTTACGGGAGATTTGAGGTCGAGAAGTGGATGGGGGTGAGATTTTAAGCGAGGAAAAAGGTTTATGACGATTTCAGGCAAGCCTACAATTCCTATCGAAAAAAGTTGAATGACAAAGTTGTAGGTTTTAAAAAGATTTGAAACTTTTATATCCAGACTTTTTCACATAACCTCATTTATGCGAAAAATACCGACCCATTGGTTTGTTATTTCTCTCACAAATAATTTTTTTTTCACGAAATTTGATCAAAACTTACCTTTTCATGTTCTATACATACTGTAATATTTTTGATTCAAAATATTGTTTTTTTTTCCTTATTTTCATTTAATATCGAAAAAGCACCCTAATTTTCAATCGAATATTCTCACGTCAAAATATCTGCTCTTTGAAAACAATCGGTGTTCATTTTGTTTGTTGAAATCTCTACCTTCTGGTGATATAAGGAAAAATAAACGTTACTACGTCAATTTTTCTCAGAAAATGCAAAAGAACGAAAACAAAACTCGATTTCTACCTAAGATCACTCCAAATGCAAGAATTTCCATCCCTGTATCCCTTAAATATAAACACTCCACCCCCCTGGCAGATATCCCAACCAATCATCAACACGTACCTATCTCAATTCAACATAAACACCTAAATTATAGAACAGAACTTCCGTAAAATTCTACACCAATATCAAGAATTTTTGGAAATATATACTGGTGCTTCCAAATCACATCTTGGGGTTGGAGCAGCAGTAGTAACACCTCAAACTACCTAACCTATAGGTTACCAGAAACCAACACGATTCTAACAGGGGAACTTTTTGCAATCCTCCAAGCATTATGTTACGCAAAACTGAGAGATTCTGAAAAGTTCATAATCATTTCGGATTCACTAAGTTCCCTACAATTGCTTCGCCAAATATATGTCAATCACCCGATAGGAAAACTGATCAAAAGGGAATTTCACGCAATCCAATTATTGGGAAAAGAAGTAGTTCTACTTTGGGTTCCTTCACACATAGGAATACCTGGAAGCGAAACAGCTGATATGAGTTCACGAGAAGCAATCAATAATCCTAATCAGGTAGCTGCAATACACTCCTTCGATTGACATGAAATCTTATTTCAAAAACAAGATCGGGAACATTTGGAACACCTCCTGGCAGACCTCACAATCAAAACTACGAGAAATCAAATCAAGCGTTGGACCGTGGCAAAATCAAACAACAAATAGGAGAAAACAGGTGATGATGACTCGACTCCGCTTAGGACACACGAGGCTCACCCACGGATACCTTATATCTGGACAAACTGAACCAACCTGTGATATCTGTGAAGTTCGGCTATCAGTGAAACATATTATAGTGCAATGTCCCATGTTCCAAATTCAGAGAGACACATTCAACATATCCCATAACTTACAAGAAATGTTAGACTATAGTAATTGTAACAGAATCGTATCATTTTTGCATGCCATGGATTTGATTACGAAAATATAATTGTTATTTATCAACTCCACCGCTATTGACCCAAAAGGTTGATGCGGTTATTTGTAATAAAAAAAAAACTCGATTTTGACAATTATATTACATCATTATGTGAAATTTTGAGCAATTTATTGAAATTTACTAGTTGATGGATAAAAAATTTGCAAATAGAAATATACCACTATAATTAACCACCCAATGAGTTAATACACTTGATAGTTACTGTTTAAGACATCTACAATATATTGAGAAAGTTTCTAGGATAATTCTTAAATTAACTTATACATTTTCAATAATTTTATTAATAGGTTTTTTCAGCCAACGGAGAATTTTAGCCTATCAGAAGATATTTCCTAGAGAAGTAGAGAAGGGACTAGGAGGGTCTGCATCTACCTGTTGATTATGTCGTAAAAACCGTTAGACAGAATTCGAAATACAGAGTTTTCTCAAATCTGTTTTCTATCACCCAGACGATTTTCAAAGTACCTATCCCACTTTGCCACTCTAAACTGTTGGAAAAACCAAGGTTGGAAATCTCAAATAGATTGCCTTTCAATACTATCGAGTTTCATGTTCAGGAAGTTTATCACCGATTTATTATATCGAGCCTACACCTAGATTTACAGAGAATTTTGATGATACTAATGAAAATAATAAATGGACTCAAGAAGAGCTGCGACAAATCGACGTAAAAACTCGCAAAATGATGCATTTCCATGAGAGCTTGCATCAAAAATCGTCCGTTCCACGATTATAGGCAGTGGACTTTTCAGCTTGGAGTGTCTACATATCATAATGGTACTGGATGGACCCTGTAGAGTCACCAGGAGTTCAGATACCCTTCAGTGCTTAGTATGCGATCATGAAGCAGGAATTGGAGCATTTCTCTTCAAGGCAGCAACCCGTGCAGCCGATAAACTCGGTCTCGAACTCGACACTGTACGGATTAACCCTAACTCTGTCACCGAGTTGGAACCCGTTCAGTAAAAAGCCCACGTACAAGATGCGGAGAGTGAGTCTTCAGAAGCTACATTAGGATTAGCCAATGCATGGTGTCTTCTTCGAGAGCATTGAAGACCTTGGCATATCCAGAATTCTTGACTTTTGCATTTCTCAGGTCAAGTGGGCTGAAGTCGGAAACTGAGGGTTTTCTAATGGCCTGCCAAGATTAGGTCTTCAGCGCCCTTGACTACCGTAGTGGCGTGATGGGTACAGAAGTCCCTGACACTAGATGCAGAGCATGTCGTGAGGCAGCTGAGACCATAATGCTTATGCGGTCTAACCCTATATCCACGGACATTACGCCGCCCTACGAGTGTTGTACTACCATGCACGACACTCGTAAGATTTAGATGAGACACCGGTGTTTCCCTATGCTTTGGGTAATATTGAGTCCGTTGTGGAGAATAAGAAGTGCTGAATCTATTGGAACTACTCATTCCCCATCCTCAAGCAAATACAAGCCACTAAGTCTGATGTAGTACTTCTCGGCCAACAGACTGAGAACAGCGTCCGAAAAGAGGATGAATAACGAACTGAATATCAGGATCTACTCCTTGAACTTCGCAGGTTTTACCAACCCGTTCTGTTAAATTGGTGGTTTTGATAATAGGGGTAGTCGGTGGAATGATGTTCACACTGCTCTTAAACATAAAAATCATACCGGCTTGCCGTAATATGGCAGAAATCTGAGCCGGCCAAATGCAGAAGGCCATCATCCTATAGGTTCACTTCACCTGATGCTCAAGGCACTTGATTCTCGGATTCAATATTCACTTATTCAACGGTTTGGGGAGTGGTTATTGGGGAAAATGATCCAATGCGACCTCGGTAAGTGCCGGAGTTTCGGAGAGAGGACATGACTGGAACATTCCTAACGGAAAAAAAGATTTCAACACCCTTGCCACCTGAAAAGTCGTTGCGTTGTAGCATCACATTCTGTTACGATTCCCTACGATAAATTGACATCCTCCATCAATCATATTAGTGATATTTGGATGATATCAACGAAACTTTCTCCGCAGATCGTTATTACTGTGACCAAAGTGTTATGTTAATAACCATCTGGCAAGGACTGGGTCATAATTCAAGTGGAATTCAATAATCCAGAAGGCGAGGGTCAAATCAAATAGGCTACTGAAGTTGTCAGGGAATATTTCATAAGGCGCCTTATTGTTCAATTTTGCCACGTCTGGAGCCAGTCCCAATAATATCCTGTTCCGACGAACATTAATTTCGAAATCAATTACTAGGGGGAGAGATTAATTATTACCTGTGAAGACTGGCTGTCGATATTGTTTTAGTTTTGATGAATATCCTTTGTGAACACGTTATTGTACCCTTATGAAAATGCTAAACCGTCTAACGGCTTGGTTCATAATATTAATATTTTCCCAGAAGGTATTGTAGGTATGTTATGAAGAAATGTATTACTCTGATGAAACTAGCTACTGTAATACTCTCCCTTATTAGTGTACCCGAAGGCATATCCTGTGCGGATGATGGGTGGCTATTATTATTATAAGCCGAAGCGCTCCGAGGCAATCTATTGATTTCTGCTGGTGCGTTCGCTTTATCAGCTAAAAATAATGATTATAATAGTGTCCATTTTAGCAAAATGTATGAGTGTAAAGTTTGGGTAAAAAAAAATTAATGAATTTTCAAAGGCAAATATCGCATTGACGTGATACAGCCAAATTTCATAACATCTAATTTGAAAATATACTTAAAACTCATTAATAAATAATTAAATTTGGTAAAATTACACTATTTTATAATAAAAGCTCATTTGACTTGCAATAATGGTGGGTTAGTGTTTTAATTAGTTCACTTAGGTCAAATCTAGCAAGCTGAATCAAAATCACTTCCTCTCTTCCTGAGTTTAAATTTCATATGTTGGTTCAGCCCGATGACAATACAAGAATGTCGAAAAATCCTTCCATCCTGTCCCCCTGAAGACTAATAGAGTTCGAATAGGAATTTGGAAAATTGTCAGATAGTTTCGAAAGTTGACAATCACGACAAAAAAGTCTATCGGGGGGCTTGGAACTCGTGAAAATAAAATTGGAAAAATCCGTAAAGGCAGTGAAAAACAAGGGATAGTTGAATACATTAGTTCAAAAAAATGTTAATACCTTGTCCCACTGAAGGCTATTTAAAGAACATGTAGAAATTCGAAAAGATTTCCAACTGTTTCGGACGTGGAAAATTACAACAAAAAATTATTCGTAAAAATATTGAATGACATGGCATAGATAAATAATCCAGTTTCGAATTATTTTTCCACTCTACTCCCCTGATCGCCAGATAGAGAACGCGTAGAAATTCAGAAAAATTGTTTCTGAAGAGAACGATTACGACAAGAAAATATCGGTTTGAAAATAACACCCACCTACTTTTAGAAAAAAGTTGCGGAAACTCACAAAAACAAAGTCGAAAAAATCCGCAAAAATTGTGGAATACATGAAATTGTCGAATAGTTTTTATGACTTGACCTGTATGTATGTATTTTGTAAGGTGGGTACATGATAAGAAGCTGGGTACTTCTTTTATATCAATATATAAAACATTTGGCGAATACCCAATACCAGCTTTCTTTTATACACCATTCCTAGAGAGAGTTTTTCCTTTATTTATTATTATTTTCAATATTCACTTTAGTATGACATAATTTTTAAGGTAACGATCGATCACTTCTTCCTATCCTATTATCTCATATGGAATTTAATATTGTACTAGTGCGAAAAATAGCGTTCTCAAATGACACATTTTTAAAATTATTCTCAAATATTTGAATTTGTATAGAAACCTGCCAAACTGTTCTCTACATCTACAAATTCCAGAGTAAGTGCATTTTTATGGTGATTGTAAATACTTGTTGAATTTGTCTTCAGGTATATAGGGGTATCACCAATCCTGACAGGTCCCATAGTGGACAATCCATTAGAGTATGAAGTGCAAAGTATCTGATTTTTTCAAAATATTTTTCAAGTTTGTTTTGAGAAAACCATCGCAGACCATAAACGCATTTTACGCAAGTGATACATACAAAATTTTATGCACTAGCGGTTTATACAGTGTCCACCAAAATCTTGGAACAGCATGAGAAACTAACTTTTATGAAGAATGACATTTACTGAGAAACTATTAATAAAAAAGTTTTCCATATGGTTCCAAAATTTTGGCAGACACTGTATATATATTTATATCGCAATTATCGTGTCAATAATCATCTCTGTATACTGAAATAGATTCATTTATTCAAATTGTACACAGAATACCCAGTATATACCCACCTAATTATGACGTTGTTAAGCAAGCTGGTTGTTGTCTAGCAGCAAATTCAATAAACAAGGTAAACGGTCATTTTCATGTTTATCTGAAAAAATGCGTGAGTGAACTCATCACGAAAATTATGGAATCATCAGATGAAGAACATAATATATACATACCAATGGAAATTTTGGAATCGGCTGAGAGTGCCAAACTCGAACTGCTACCAACAAAGTCAAAGAAACTTTACGAAAAGACGTATAATGAGTTCATAAAATGGCGCAATGAAAATAATGTGAAGGTGATTACAGAAGATATATTACTGGGATATTTTTTGAGAAGTCCAAGAATCGAAAACCATCTTCTTTGTGGTCATACTATTCGATGTTAAAGTCTACTATGAATTTGTATAATAATATAAACATAAGCAAATTTCTAAAATTAATAGCATTTTTGAAACGGAAGAATGATGGATATAAGCCGAAGAAATCCAAAATATTGAATAGGGATGAAGTCGAACTTTTTCTTAAAGAAGCTCCAGATAATGTATATATGATGATGAAGGTATGTTATACCTACCTATATATATTAAGTAATTAAAAAATATTTGGGGTACATGGTGCTTGTCGTAGAGAAGAATTAACAAATCTCAAGCTTGATGATATTCAAGACCTAACTTATGCTTTATTGATTACAATTCGAGAGTCAAAAACTAAAATACAACGAACATTTACCATCTGCAGTACTGAAAATCAGTCAGTTAATTATTTGGATATTTATAGAAGATATGCTAGTCTACGTCCCGCAAATACTGAACATGGGCGTTTTTTTATATTCTATAAGAACAACAAATGTACAAAACAAGTTGTTGGGAAGAATATCCTCGGTCAAATTCCAAGAAAAATTACAGCTACCAGGCCCAGAAGAAAATACGGATCATTGTTTCAGGCGTTCTTCAGCCACTTTATTGGCTGATGCTGGGGAAAGTATCACCAATATCAAAAGACACGCTGGTTGGAAATCAACTACAGTAGCAGAGCAGAGCTACATTGAACAATCGATTTCAAATAAATTGAATATTGCCAAAAAAATTGCCGGCGATGGTGTTGGACCGATACCAAATAATAATTATTTGGACCTACCGTCCACATTTAAAATGAGTGGTGAGGATGTTTCAAAAGGGAATAATTATTTTCAAGAGAAAAGTGAATATCCCACCCTCAATATTCAAAATTGTAACAATTGCATAGTTAATATAAAATTCTAATTTTCAGGGTTATGGAGCAAAAATATAGATTATGAATAAAAGTTGTTAAATGAGTATTTCTTTATTGATCTGAATTCATTGTTTCGTGGTAGGTCTTCCGTGAAATGATGTGCGTAGGTATATATGGACAATTTTAGTATATTGTCTACTTTACCACCCTCGGGCCATGATGCGCCCACGGGCTGTAAAGTGCCACTTTACGCCTGGCGAACCGGGCGGTAAAGTGTACTTTACCGCCCGCTAGTGCACAAACGAACTGAAAATCAAGTTCTGGTTACACTGAATGCGCCTGGTCGCAGAAAACATTCGAAAGTTTTTCCATCAAAAAATGTTTACTGACTTCAAAAGGTACTTCATACATATAAAGCACAATATACAAAGAACAGAAAACATAAAAGTGTTCAGTTTAATTAAATTGGTTTGGAATGGGTCGATAACATCAACATATCTACTCAAGTAAGTGGTTAATAGCCTTCTGCACACACACTATGAAGTGTTTGGTTTTATCATTACTTGAAGATGTCGTTAATATACATCACATATCCAATATTGATTTTATATCATTAACGTGAGTGAGTCAACTACAATACATGTGGTTCACCAGTTGGTGACAAGTATGGTGAAGTATATCGAATATTGTGTGATACTGTGATTAGGTCCTTCCCACAATTTTATTGGAATGCTTTGATATCAGATAAACCAACTCCTGTGGAAAGAAAACCATTCAACAATGACGTCATTTGAGAGCGTTAAAAGTGTCTGCCCTCAAATCTAGTAATTTTTCTTTGTATGATGGCTTTGATTGTTGAGTTATTGTTGAAGCAATATAAGTCGTTCTGGGAAAGTTTCGTCTGAATGAATCACAAAAAAAAAACAATATGAAAATAATTCTGTTTTAATGACTGTCCCTTCAAATAATCGTTTCAATAGAAGTTTATTCTTCTTTCAAAAAAAAACACTCGGACTTTTTTTTATTCGAGATAAATTTCTCTCAACTCACTAACTTCAAGAAAATTTCTCATAACGGATTCTCTTCATGAAAAAAACCAGAACGAATTGTCAAACTTGCAAATAAATACGCCATTCAGTTCAACAGGAAATCAATCCATACGGCCTTCTCATATTATGTTGCCTAGTCAATTAACGTTTTCGTGTAAGCGTGGAATTACGAAAATCCCTCATTTCCTAGCCAATTGTGAAGCAGATTTTCACGGTCTTTGTGATAGTAATTTATTAGCAGAGATCGATTAGAGTTTTTACAAGTCATTTCAATGTCAATCAGTCAGATATGGAAGGTATTTTCCTGAAAAAAGCCTTGCAACAAAAACCTTACATTTTTGCACAACATTTTCTCTTGAATTGTATGAAATTTACGAAGGCGTTGAAGGGCCACAGTTCTTTTTTTTATAATCCCGACTTTAATCTCGGGATCCTGACTTTATTCTCGGGATCCCGACTTTAATCTCGGGATCCTGACTTTAAAGTCGGGATCCCGACTCTAATCTCGGGATTGCTCAAATCAGTTAGGAATAATTACTTTGAAGTAGGCTTACGTATATGTTATTCCACCTCATGAAAGGAGTGATGAAAAACACCTTGTAAATTACCTGTAAATATAAATTTTGAACTCATAAAAGCTATCTGTAAAATAATAAAAAAAATATAATAATGCATTATTTGAATCTGAATGATTTGTTGTCTAAGAATCAGAATGCGTTCAGGATTAACATCTATTGAAATTAGGCATCAAGCTATTCTATGGGATTCCTATTAATAGTGTTGACTGGGAGAAATCATGTATGGCAAATCAAAGAATGATAATAAAATGCTACGATGTGAGATCAAATGTATAAACGATGCGTGAAATTGGGTGTTCCTCAAGGATCAGTTCTAGGATACCATCTTTTTATACTCTACATGAATAATCACCCAAATATCTTACGAATGACCAAAATCGACTAATCTCAACATCTGAATCTGTTGTGTGAGATCAGCATGGGTTCAGGATAAATATCTTTCAACATTGCGTCAGGCCTTTGGCTCCATTATGTTGATAAACAATTCGACAAAAATAACTTTGTGATGTCTTTTCTATTAGATCTATAGACAGTGGTCCATACCGTATATTCTGAAATATGATTCAATCAAGCTATCATCTTATGGGATTCCTATTAACATTGTTGACTGGTATACAGCAAATCTAAAAATGATAGTGAGTTGCAACGATGTAAGATCCAAGGCATATACTTCCCCCAAGGACTAGTTCTTGTACATCGTCGTTTCTAGAATCACCTATGTGATCATATATATGCTTACGATACGATGGTCACAATTTCAGGACACAATGTAAAAAGGCTGGTGCCACCGATATCGACAAATTCTCAATATGAGAAAAAACGATGACCATCAATTTCCATCTGAGAAGAGTCATGACAAATTTTTAAACAACAACATATCCATCAATCCAATAATGCACAAATATCTGTCAATTGTAGTTCAATGTTCGCCGTGGTATTAGCCAGGGAAGTAGTTGTTTTCTGACAGATGTTTGCCTGTTATTTTCCACTTGGTGGAAACGCTTAGAGAGAAGGGTACCCCGTATTCTTTCAACATTGTTGATACCTCTCTGGCACAGTGTATTCGAACTCGTTCGAATTTTACAGGGGAGTTTTGTTCAATATTTTTCCGGATTTGTATTTTTCAGAGTTGATTACAAAATTTTTCCGTCTACCTCACTCTCTGAAATAAAAGAATTCTTGGAATGAACAGTAGTCACAAACTCTTCCTTCAATTATTGATATTATTGATATATCAACATTTAATATGGTAGAATTAGAGAAACTGAAATAGAGTACAGGAAAAATCCATCTGTACACTGGCATTTTACGGCTGTACTACGAAATCGAACATTAATAGGTGCTATTAATAGTCGATTTGGAAAAATCATGCTTTAATGACAGTTTGCCATTAATAGGGACCATTAATGGTAGATTTTTATACATAGCAATATACCAGTCGAGCAAGTTTGTATCAGTTTGGGTAGAACTGTTCTGGAATTCTATTGTCTTATGAAACAGAGAACTTGATTCTATGAAGTTTTCAAGACGCTTTAGAAGATATCCTCTTGAACTGTTTAACTCCTCCAAATATGTGGAAAATGGTTGATTTTGAAATTTCAGTTGTGGAAGACAAAATGCAGATTGTACAGCGATGATTAAACAAGATATTCCGAATCTTATTCGAAGCTTCCTGGTACATTTTTGTATTTCGGCCTTCTTCATTTCTTGCTAAAACATCGGCAGAAGGAGTTCCTTTATCATAATTTTTTTTGGCCCAAATCAAGGTAAAAATTAATTGAGTAACGTCAACTTTGGTCGCAGCTTCGTTAATAGCACCGCGGCACCATTTGTTTCCGACTGTATAATGATAATTATAAGACGATGATTCTCATGGATTCTACCAGATCGATCAAAAATTCACCGCAGTCAACTCAGAAGTCGAATGAAAATTTGAAAAAAATGTGACATGAGAATCCAGAAGCCTCGTATATTTTGATAAAATCAATTCATGACCCTCACATTTTTTAACATAAACTAAATATTCACTTGCAGTGTGTCTAGGAAACAATCTACGTGCCTATCGCGAGAGGGAAACGGAAACATCTACTTTAAATCTTGTACAACTGTAAATTTTGAGTCATTCGGGTAGTTTTTCAGTCCTTAAATCTTCGCTTCAGTCTCTCAGTCATCGGCTATGTCTTTCAGTCTTAGGCTTGATTGAGTATCGAGCTTTTTGAATATTTTGAGCCTTGTACACATTTCAGCTAGACGTTACCCCCTTGGCCTAGGGAGTGAATCAACTAATCCCAATCTTAGAGTCCCCCGAATTTCTTCGGTAGCAACTCTAGAACAAAATTTGCATAAGCGTATTATCTCGTTCGGGATAATTTCGGGGTGGTTCACTCTCTTAACATTTAATCCAACCCACACGCTACATAACGGAATATCTCACCCCTCCTGCTGTACACGATAACAACCCGCCGGACACTTGGCCTCAGTGGATTATCGACTGAAAATAACATACAAACGGAACAACCGACTGAAAACTGAATGCTACGTACATTGCTGCAGGATCGATATGAACGTATCCAATTGGCTCACATTCCTGCATAACATAAAACTCCGCCGAACATCCTCACATACACTTATTTTCAAGGATGGTTTTCCTGCAATTGATCTACTTGAGCGATTTCGACCTGAGGCTCTGTGCGCGCACACACGGGCACTCGGTAACTGCCTTTTACAAGGTTGATTCCGGATTGAATCGTATTTCTTGGGGGTGGATATCGGCGTTGCCACGGTTTCGCGACGCAGGAACCGCAGGAGTGAGTTTAAGTCCTCCTGGAATTTCGATAAATACGAAAAGAGGGGACGCTTCGGCATTTTTTGAGGTTTGGCAGAAGTTTGTGGAATGTTGCGCATCCAGGATTACAAAGAATTTTATAATGATGATTTTTTCTATCACCTTGCTAGAAAACCTAATTTTCAACCCCTAAACAAGGGAGAAATTCCTCCCTGAGAATAAAGTTCCTGAGTTTTTTAATACTTTCACATAAGCAAGAGTGGTTTTTTCACCATATCTGTTTCATTTTGTAAGAAGAAAATTTATGAAAATAAAATTAAAAATGCATATACATAAGAGTATTTTTTTCCTTTTTTTTCAGCAAATAGAAGATAAATATATTTCAATATCCGTATGGCAAAGTACTTGTTTTCTGTCAAATATATGCCCTAATTTCCACTTTGTGGAATGTGTGGAGAGACAGGCATTTTTCGGTTTAACGAAATATTTGTTTCATAGAACTGAACTCTCCTATATACACACTCAAACTTTATTCGGGTTATGTGGAATAATACCTACATTTTCAATATGTCAAGTGATAGTGAAAACGAAAATTCAACTCCACCCAACGTCATGCCAATGTCAAAGATGGCAACGAATGATTTGCTGCCAAGTGAATCGCGCGTACGCTACGAAAATTGTTTAAGTAGATTCATAGACTGGAGACTAAATCATAAGGTGAATTATTTTTCCGAAAATGTTTTGATGGCATATTTTCAATAGAAAAAATGAAACCTAGCTCTGTATGCATTTCACTCAATGCTTCGATCGGCGCTAAATATAAAAAACGACATAAATATACAAGCCTATTCCAACAAAGGAAATCGGAAGCACAGAATATAAAATTTTGACGGCCAAAAATATTCAAGATTTTCTCGAAACGGCTCTTTACAATCACTATTTGTTTATGAAGGTAATATAGGTCCACTAATACTATTTTCCACACTACTGTTGGCGTAAGTGGTGCATGCCGTGAACAGGAACTGAGAGATATGTGAATTTAAGATGTTGAGGACACATGAAAATCCTTCACTATTAAAATTCCAAATAAAAAAACAAAATTCAACTTTTTTTTGTGATCTCTGAAAATGTTTATTCTACAATTACACTATGCGCAAGACCATACTGACAGTAAATATCCAAGAAGAAAAAAAAACAGTTCCTCCTACTTTTTCTTGGCTCTTATGATATTTCAGAAACATAACAGATTTTCCTTTTAGTGGAAACCAGAAGATGAAGGAATTTACTTTTAGAGACAAGACTTTTGGAAAAAAAATTCGACTGTTCGATCTTACATTTTTTAATAAATGCAATGAATAAGCCCATATTAGAAACATCTAATAACACAGGTAAAATAGCCATTAGATTGAAATAGAAATAAAAATTGAAAATTCAAACCCAGGTACTATTTTTGAGCACAAATAGAAACGAAACACCTAGAAATTTTGTTCGTACTTGAAGAGTTGTTACTTTTGATTGCATAAACCGATTCGAATGATTTTTGCAGATAATTTTAGAGTCCGTTTCATTGGCTTTTGACTGTTTAGGTCAAACCTTGCCAATTGTCATCCTTAAAAAAGTTACAGGGTGCAGGGTTACAGGGTGGTTTGTGCAAATTCGACTAAAAATCATTCAACCCCCGTTTACGCCAAACATTTTTTTTTTCATTCCCAACTATTCGAACATGAAATCTCATGCATTTTCATGATATTCTGAGAAATAAAATTGAATAGGTGCACTGGAATTAGAAATATCGATGTTTTGATGTTAAATGATTTTTAGTCGAATTTGCACAAACCAATATATCACCCTGTAATTTTTGCGAAGGTGACAATTAGCAAAATTCGGCTCAAACAGTCAAAAGCCAATGAAACGCTCTCTCATAATCTGCAAAGAACATTCAAATCGGTTCAGGCAATCAAAAGTACCAACTGCTCAAGTTCGAACGAAATCCCGTTTCTATTTTTGAGCACTGTAGTTGTTTCAAAACGTATTCGTATCCGAAGGTAGTTACGTATAATAAACATAGAATATTTTGACTGCAATTTTGTCGTCTATATCTATATCCATTTGATAGGAAAATGAAAAATGAATGAATGTGTCATTATTACCATAAAAATCAAGATTCCTCTATGAACAAGAGTATAGTATTCTACTGAATTGGATGAGAAAAAAATATTGAAAAAAATTCTTGTCGTGAGTTTTAGAAAACTCTCCATGACTTATCAACCTCCCACATTATGGTCAAAATATTCAAAGCTTTGTTCTGGAATGTAAATGAAGGAAAATATAGATATAAAGAACACCACGTTGAAATCATTTTTTGAGAAATTGGAGACTAGATATAAGGCCAAGAAAGGTTATTTTTGCCAAAGTGGAGGATAAAAAAGTTTATCGTCGAAGCACCATAAGACAACTATGTACTTATTAATGAAGGTATATTGTATATTTCAGTACATGGTATGTTTCTCATTAATGAGTGGTATTTTTTTTGTACCTTGCTTCAATACCTACGGTCTTTGGTGCATGTCGATTACATATAATCCATAAAAACGGTAGAATATAGATATGAAATAGACTATGATTTAAAACTATCGAACCAACAAAGTTCAGTAACGATTTTATGGAGAATCGAACTAGATAGGAAATAATTTCACAGAAATGAAAAAGAATTGAAAAATAACTTTGAATAACCAAAACGTTATAATATCCAATTTTCATCAAAAACGAATTATTCCAGAATCAGAAATGATCATATCAGACTTTTGAAGAACCAAAATTTTATGAGTTGAAAATTCACAAGACGGTATATGTGAAGACGGATATTTGATCAAACCAACAAATTACAGAAACAATATCTCATAAAAATGATAAATAACAGAATATTGTAAGTCTGCAAAGCGTAATATTCGAAAGTCAAAGGAATTATAATCGTCGAATCAGTATACCACAAGACCTAAAATTGGCATATCAAAATCACCAGACGAAAAAATGCTAATACCGAAAAGTAAGGAAACGAAAATTTTCAGAAATCAGAGCGTTATAGCATAGCGAAACGCCGGTTGATCTATTCTCTCAGATATGACGTAGCGTGTGGTTAATATAGGTAAATAAATTCTCATGTCCTCATCAAATTCTTTCTCATTTCTGTCTCACCACCTGATATTACTGAAATGCTAAGGCTCACTTTGAATTTTATCAACAGTATTAGGTATCACGAAAATAATATGATTCCGCCTACAAATGTTTTGTGGATTGACACGCTACATCCTCCGAAAGCGTCCCTATGGTTGGTAGGTAGTGGGTAGTATTTTGCCGATATATGGGTAATAATTGAGATCTGACATATTGTCAAGGTTGATCCTAGCATGATGGGATTATGAGTTCAGTGAGCTAATAGAGCACGTTTCTGATACTACCTTTTTTTTCGTATAGTTTGTTGGTATTGCGTTTTTAGATACTATTAAATAATTTTTCGATGCAATTATGTTTCGTTAGTTTTTCAATTTGATGGTTTTATGATATGAATAGCTTACGTTAATGAGATTTGCAATTTTTTATTTTTATCATTTCAGTCACTTTCATTTCTTAACGAATTCAGATCTATGCAAAATAGTTCTTTCCGTTTTCGCGTATGATGCTTCATCAGTTCTCATACATACACATTAGATGGATTTCTTTTCGGATCAGAAATCAGTTCTATACATTTCATTCTGATGTCACCTGCATGTCGATGTGACGAATCATGTAATATGACCGTTGAAGATACACGCAAGATTAGAGTAGTATTATTTTTATAGTACTGCCAGAAACCAAAACGATAATGCAAAGGGAATTTATTGTTACAATCAATACCATTCACAATGTCAATATTTCTGGCATCATCAAGAAGTTTTCACTTTTGAGACCAGTGAAAATGGATCACCATCATCATTTCTCTGCGTCTCTCTCAGAAAAAGCGGGAGGAGACATTACATGCTAACATGGTAACATTGGTTAATCCGTCAAATGCCAAAAAAATCAAATTGCAAATCCTTTTATGACAGGTATTCCAACTCACCCTTTATCGAATATTTCGGAAATTGCAACAACAGAAGCAAATCCTTCGACAATTTCTTCCACCATCATTTCTTTGAACTGGAATACGAATAACATCCCCTCCAAATTCTTCTCTCCAATCGAGATCAATGTTAAAAAGAGGACATTTGATTCTAAAATCCTAAAATTGGTAATTTTTGTTAAGATACTTGTTAAAAAATTAAATGTTATAAAACCTAAACTATATTTCATTTTTGGTGGGAAAAGTACCACTCCCAACCTTAAAACTAGACTATTTTCAAAGATGGTGTTGAAACGGATGTCCCGATGACGACTTGTTCTATATGGTGCCGCCAAAGTCACAATGATGAATGGATCCTGCTGAAAAAACATAGCAGTTGGAAGAAATGCCCACGTCCAAGTTATTTTTCGGGATTGTTACTAACTCAACTATTCCCTGTTGTAACAAACCTCTTAGTACCGCCAATGAAGATCGGAATCCCACAAAACATTTCTTGTAATTTAATCCCATAAAGAAACTATTGATCGTAGCGATATTCAAATTAATCGAGCAAAACAATACCACCTTTGTGATATAATTGATCGACCACTTTAGACCAGAAGTCGTTCAACTCGAGTGAAAACCACTTCTCACGTAGATAGGCTTGCCCTGACATATTTCAGCAACGCTTCCATCAACATCAAGCTTTTTTAGTTACGTAACGGATGCGTACGGAATCCCCTAAAACTTCATCCGTAATTAATCTCCTCGTGATTTTGTTTTGGAAGTTGGTAGTCTTCTAGACGCTCAACATCGTAAGCAGAGGAACCAATGAGCATATGCGATTCAGTTTCTAGAATGAGATGTATCTTTTGGTGTCCTCAGGCAAACAATATTAATATAAGTGAAGCTTATAACGATTTTTGTAATATGTGTATTCCCAGTCAATTTATTTTTATAGCAACCTACATGAATCAGGAAAAACGTAAGTTAGGTACTTCCCATTCAACTTCATTCAACTCTGTACTGTTAAAAAGTAAAATGATTATGATAGTTTTACCGATAGATGAAGTAAAATAAAGAATAAAATAAAATTGTAGAAGGGCCACAACAATTTTAGTTTCTCAATAGCCCCCAGAAGACCATAACAATCACATCTACGATAAAATCGTTTCGCTGTAAAAATATCCATAAAATCTCTATAAAGCTGCCATAAATGTTCAAGAGCCCACTCCATGTGAAGGTTCTCAGGGCTATTTTTAATTGCAAACTTAAAACCTTATTGTCTTATTCGCAGGTTTCTAGTAACTTCGTGAGGGTCATTATAAAACCAAATAATTTGGATGTTATTAAATAAATCTATTTGGTATCAAAATGACTTTTTTGAATGAAACTAAGTTAGAATATTTTCCATAAATAACTGCTACCAAAACGGTCTAAAAATAGTCTAATCATGCAGTTGAAGGTTAAAAAAAATAGACAAACTATTTTATAAGTAAAAAATATAATAATGGCGTCCTTTCAGATCAATTAATTATACAGGGCTATTCAAATTCAAGTCTATGCATGGGGATCTCGGTAACGGTAAAAGATAGAAGAGTGGTTAAATGGGGGGCAAAGTTGCGTATTTCAGAGGTCAATTACGTGACATAAAAAAATCTGATCTAGCTCCTTTGGTTCTGGAGTTATACAGGAAAAATCGAAAACTTCGAGCCACCCTCAACTTTTGATTTTCAAATACGGACCTGTATTTTTTATAACATTTATTAAAAAGCTAAAAGTCGTGTTTCATGTTGGCGTATTATTTTCATCTGAACTACAAAGTGATTTGGGAGTAGTGAACTATTAGCAGTAAAAGCAACATTATTTAATTCCATTATAATTCGTTCATTACCGAGATCCCTTTGCATAGACTTGAATTTGAATAGCCCTGTATAATATGTCCATTTAATAGGAATCGCACGTTAAAAGGTAAGACCTCGTTAATTCTTAGCTCGCACAAGTTTCAGCTGGTTAACGGAAAAAACAATTTTAAACAATTTAAATTTTAAACAACGCAAATTACCAAATATCCCTTGCAAATCAAATTTTTTTGGTCAATTGGAATTCGCTTCAGTTACAACGTGAAATTAACAAAATAAACAAAATATCAAATAAAATTAAAAAAATTATGTGACTCATGTTTTTCCCGAAAGGATTTTTACCTCATCTAAATACAAAAAATGTATATCAAAAATTGTGTATTTCTCTTCCGTCATACAAACCAAATTGAAAGATACAAATATTTACATGAAAAAATACAGGTCCGTATTCGAAAAAATTGAGTTGAGAGTGGCCCTCGAAGAACGAAGCATCCTATTGAAAATCGAAGTACAGCACAATGAAGCGAATTTGAAGCAGAGAAGAAAATTTCCATGTTCTTAAAAATAAGAGACGCCAGCGCCAGCGGCTTTTCCCGTATATTTTGAAAACGATTCGTGATACTTCCGATTTGAAAACATTGTTTCATTGTTTCCAGGACAATTATAATGTTGTCCGACCTACCCTGTCACTGATGAGAGGCAATAAACTCGAAACAGTTGTAGTTCAATGTCCGTCGTGGTATTAGCCAGGGAAGTAGTTGTTTTCTGACAGATGTTCGCCTTTATTTTCCACTTTGTGGAAACGCTCAGAAAGAAGGGTACCCCTGTATTCTTTCAACATTGTTGATACCTCTCTGGCACAATATATTCGTACTAGTTCGAATGTTTACAGATTTCTCTCCCCGGAGACTGTGCTGCTTGGGAGTGGTTTGTCTTGTTTCGTGCGGATGGCGCTTCGATCAACTTGGTTGTAGATCGTGGTGTTATCCGTGGGGAAATATTAGTTAAACAGTTGATTATTATTCATTTGACAGGGCCAGATCAATTATAATGTTTTCCGACCTACCCTGTCACTGATGAGAGGCAATAAACCTAGAAACATGCATGTCTGCAGGTGGTCATTCCCAGCCAAATGAAGGATAATTTTCTGTTTAATTACGAGACAAGCAATTGGGTCTTCTTTGAAGAACGTTGCACAAATATCTGTCAGTTGTAGTTCAATGTCCGTCGTGGTATTAGCCAGGGAAGTAGTTGTTTTCTGACAGATGTTTGCCTTTATGCTTAGAGATAAGGGTACCCCTGTATTCTTTCAACATTGTTGATACCTCTCTGGCACAATATATTCGAACTAGTTCGAATGTTTACAGATTTTTCTCCCCGGAGACTGTGCTGCTTGGGAGTGTTTTGTCTTGTTCCGTGCGGATGGCGCTTCGATCAACTTGGTTGTAGATAGTGGTGTTATCCGTGGGGAAATATTAATTAAACAGTTGATTATTATTCATTTGGCAGGGACAGGACAATTATAATGTTGTCCGACCTACCCTGTCACTGATGAGAGGCAATGAACTCGAAACATGCATGTCTGCAGGTGGTCATTCCCAGCCAAATGAAGGATAATTTTCTGTTTAATTACGAGACAAGCACTTGCAATTGGGTCTTCTTTGAAGAACGTTGCACAAATATCTGTCAGTTGTAGTTCAATGTCCGTCGTGGTATTAGCCAGGGAAGTAGTTGTTTTCTGACAGATGTTTACCTTTATTTTCCACTTTGTGGAAACGCTTAGAGAGAAGGGTACCCCTAACCAACTTCGTAACGTTTATCGTTTTTGAGATGCCAATAGTGGTACAACATAAAAAAGGCCAGTATTTTGTATGATTTTGATTTGAGACCATTTTCAACTTCCGTTTACTATCATGATGGCCATAGAAAAGATCATTTGAATAATTTGATGATCCCACTGAACTTTTGCTAATATTTTAATTCATTTGTTACCGTTACAAGAAGATTCTGGCATCTGAGGAAAGATAGTTTTATGTTTTGATTTTATAGGGGTTCTCGAGAGTACTTCTCAGAACCTTAATAAAACTTCATTGTACGTTTTATTATAGAACCATGGAATGGACTTGAGGAGTGATATAAAAGGTTTGTTTTGGTTCTAAAAAGTATCAGTCCTGGGACGTCAGGATCATGCGCAGTTGACGAGAAGTTCATATTCGCTCACTTTTTCTCAAGTGCGCATAATCTTGAAGTCCTAGGACCAATAATTTTCAGAACCAGAACAAAGCTAAAATCTATCATGAAACAAAGTTACTACGAGTGTATATGGATTATTTAAATACTGAAAAGATTTATCGTGTATGTGTATACATCCATTGTAAAACCTAAATAAAAACAAATATGCTTATATTTTATAGCCTTCAAGAGTGTTTGATACCGATTCATAAATATATTTCCTTTAGGAGCGTAGTAGCAATAATTCATGACTTGCATAAATCAAATTGGCTAGTACCTAAAATTTGTAAAATTGATTTTTACGAATTACCCAGATTGTCGGAGAAAATCCCTCAAAGCAAAGCTTGTGCGAGCAAGGGAGATACGGGACCTACAAGTCGATTCCGAACCACTTTAGCTCAGTGGCATGCGGTGGACATCGAACCCTGTGTGGGAACAAATGCTCTTACACCAAGACTACTTCGCTTCATTACCTAACCTAACCTAACCACCATCATACTTCTATATCAAACTAGGATGAATCCAATTGACATTAAAATTGTTACTTGCATTCCAGGGAAAAAATGTAACTATTGTGGTGAGCAGTACATTGGTCAGAGAAAATCTACGGACTCTCGCCCATCCCGACTTATACAGGGAAAACTAAAAATGCTGTTTTCGGTTTTTTACGAATAGAATGGTTATTTCAGAAAATATGAAAAAATGAAAGAGGAAAGTTTTATTGTATTCAAAATGTATCTATTACGGTTTAGAATACAGCAATGTTACCACATGATAAAAGAAACGGCCTATATACGTGTTTCTTCAAGAAAATGTCGACAGAACTCTCTCTAGGCAAGCTCGTAGGGAATAGTGCTCGTTACTGCATTCACCTTTGTTCCTTTCAATATTTTCCGCTTCTCTTTCACCTTTGTTCAGTTCACTTTGTTTCGGTTGGGGAAGTGAAACAGTCAAAAACAATCATTTGAAAAATGATAGAATACATACCTACAGTGTGACACCTATTTGAAATTAAAGCACTCTTATAAAACATTTATCAACAGCTTGTATTTTTTTATTGTGTGAATATTCAAAAAGTGTACTTAGTGCCCACTCTTCTTATTTTTCCAGTTCCAGTTCACGATGTTTACAAATGGTTTATGTCGGATTAATGTTGCAATGTCATAACTTTTGTGATACAGAATACCACAGTGGATTCTCAAAAAAGTTTTTGAGTACCTATCATTGAGCAGATTTCATCGCAATTGCAAAAAAATAATTAATTCTTAAAACAAAAATGATTAACGTAAGTGTATGAATATTATCTTTCATTCACTTATATATTTTTTTATTTTCGAACAGATTTTGATGAAAAATCATTGAAAAAGCAATGAAAATCGCAACTATTTTAATTGCAAGCATGCGCACAACCTCTCATTTTGATCAGCTGGTGTGATTTGTCTTGCATTGCGGCGGATGGCTCCGGACTCTATTTTATTGCATTGAACGTTCAGTTCTAGGGACAATTTTAGTGAGAATCGTGGTACCACCCTTAACAATATAGGAATACTCTATAAATTGTGGGAGCACTGACACATTTGACATTTGAAAGAGGCAGTTTTTCTCGTGACAATTGAAACCAAAAATAGCCAAATAAATCAACTAATGAACTCGAAAATTCTGAATGTTTAATGTTTACAAATATGCAGGTTGGCAATAATTAGTGTCAAGCCATTTATAAACTTGCAGCAATGACTTGCCAACTGTAAAACATCTTGCAATAACTATTGGCACCACAGCTGTTGCATGCAACTTTCATTGCATGCAAAACAAATTGCTGACTGTAAAGTCCACTTTACACAACCTTTTAAGACCCATCAAAATGCGTCTGATAGTTCGTTAGCGCAAGGTTATTTCTGGCATATGACTGTCATGGGAGTGTCTGGGATTGCTTTTCCAATGAATGCCAGAAGGAATTTGCAGCAAACATGTCGGCAAAAATTTTGGCTTTTTCCAGGGAGTTCACATGGAAATGCTGAGGAGAACATACGAAGGTGAGCAGATTGCGACTATAGCTAATTTGAATTGAAGTACGTTGTTTTTATCTTTATTCGATCATATTATAAATTTGTATATCCTGGAAACGGCAAAATTTCCCATCTCTCATCTACTATAATATAATAAATTAATTGAAATGTTCGAGAAACAACTATTGACCAATATTGTAGGTGCAACTAAAAACTCCCAGTATTTTTGGATTGTAGTCCGGTTGTAACCTATTTAGAGGGGTAGTGCAATAGGTTTTCTGGGTTTTCCTACAGCTGAAAAGTGAATACACCACCAAAAATCAGACAGTCGCACTAGAGCGCCACGGCAAATAATAAAAATAGCCGGCATCTACCAGCACAGGCTATACCTTTGGGCACACCTTCTGAGTGTTTATAAGAGGGTATTAATATAATTATGATTTGTAATACGTGCGCTATGCGAAGAAATCTGGCTGGCCCTATAAGAGATTGGAATTCACAGTTTCACATATCAATAGCGTGAACAAAGGAGCTATTGAAAATATGCCAACAGTTCATCATTTATTACATCCATACCTCTTCAACGCTTGCTAACGTTTTTCCTGGGATATTTTCCCTCATGATGTAGTTGTTGAAAACAGCCAAGTAACGTCCTTTAAAGGGTGAGAGGAATGAGAGTAAACACACGCTTGCGCCCATATAGGGAGCAACGGTGCCAAGTTGTTGGATAAGGGTGTTTGTGAAAGGAAATAAATTTTTCATGGGAAATCAAGTTCGCGGCACTCCGCCAAATTTGTTTGGGAACTTTTAGCTACGTGGTACATGGATACTCAAATCAGGTGGGATCGAAATTTATATGGTGATAAGTGGAAATAAGATATACAGGGCGCGGACTTCCGTATCTCCATTATGATAATAGATAGATTGATCAGTTTATCAGCAAAATGATAATATTTGCTGAGCTCTACAAAATGAAAATGATGGCACTTACATAGGGTGTTCATTTTTTGTATTTCAACAGCTTTTTGTCTTCTAAATGAAAAATAAAAAGTACTTTATGTACCTAAATCTTTTTTTTGAAAATATTGACAGTTTTCGAGATTTTTAACTTGACATTTTTTTCCTTCCAAAATTCGTCAATCAATAATATTTGAAATTATAAAGTTGTTTCGATTCCCACTAAAATTTATTTTTGGTTAAATATTGCACGTTGTTGACTCTCTCAAACAATATATCTAGAATCGACCTGTGGTATACAGGGTGCGAAGAACATCCTGTATATTATCAATCCATAAAAAACGCCAAATAAGGCTCCACAAATGTTATTATTTTCAAATAGTTCTCCTCATAAAGTGAAAATTATTTCTATTTCTCCTCCATAATCTTAATGAACGACCTTTTTACGGCAAAATCCGTAGTGGATGAATGCTATCAAGAGATATGGTTCGTTCGTTATGAATTTTTTGTAATGAAACACCTTCTCATTTCTTCGTTTTGGTGCATGGATTTTGTCCAACCCCTCCACACCTATAATCATTACCCTTTAGAAGATAAACGAGTTGTGAATTCAACCACCACTCTGTTATTATTTTCATCCAAATTAAAATGTTTTGGAATAATATGAATTGTTTCAAAATTTGTACCATTTTCTTCTGGTCTACCACAACCTTTCGAAGAAAGGCGAATAAATTGATTATTTGAAAATGAATTAGTATGGCAGGTCAGAATATCTGCCTGGCAGTATGTATAAGTAATGAAATCTTCAGTTAATGCCAGTATGAGAATTGAAATTTGTAGAGAATGTTGCTGTATCAAGAAGTTTCGATACAATTTAATTCCAAAAACTGATTAGATCGATCTGATTTTCATATTAGGTGAATGTTTAATGGCAAGTAGAATTTATCCTCAAAAATTCCAAATAGAAAGCATCCAGATGAAAGATCGCGGTGAAAGAATTGCTATTTTTCGAAAAAAAGCTGTTTAGCTAGAAAACACACTGACTGACTAGAACCGACCGTCCGCGACCGTCCAGCAACGACCAAAAATTGAAATCTTTCCAGCTCACCCTAATCGACCAAAATTTTCAGCAGATTGAATTTCAAACATGGTCTTTGAAAACCGTTCGAGGACGGTCATTCATTGTTGTCCGATAAAAATACACGTGTGGAAAATTCTGGTCGTAGTTGGACGGTCGCGGACGGTCGGTCATGGCTGCCTGAAGGAAAAATATTGATTTTAACCATATGAAATATTTACAGGGTGTTCCATTTGGAATAAGGAAGATTTTGCACATTTCCATTTACAATGTGTGGCAAGATGTTTTTCGCATTCTGTATATCACAGAACCAACGTACAATATTCAACCAAAATTTAATTATGATGAAAATTGGCACAACTTTATCGTTTCAAATATTAATTATTAGTGACAAATGCTAAAAAACTAAAAACCTCGAAAACTGTTAATATTTTCGAAAAATTATTGAGATAAAGTACCTTTCATTTCTCATGTAGATTGCTATAAAAATAAACTCATATCAGATATAAAAGAGCTTCAGGTTCGTAATAGCTGACTGAGCACTTCATAGACCTTAACCTCTGGGCTACCGGCCGTATCATTAAGGAACACCCTGTATATGTATGTTTCCGCGAGTTCCATATGGGTTGGTGCTGGTGTTTTTTTCAGTAATATCAATCTTATGGACCACTAGATACACTAATACATAGATTATTATTTTTCGCACATAATATCGTAAAAAAATTAGTAAGACAAGCGGTTGACTGCATTTTCATCTATAAACATTGAAACTGTCACGCTCGAGGACAATTCTCGATCCAAATAGTTGATTCGAACCATTGCCAGGTATTCCCTAATAATTGAGTGCCAGAGACACTACGTCGCAAGTTGGTGTGATAAAGGAAAAAGTCAATTTTCCTCAATTATTTTTGGAAAACAAATGAAGATAGATACATGCCCACATTGATTTGATGTTAGATAAAAAAACACATTCTTATAAAATTAATTCGTTATTTATAGAGAAACTCAATTCATCCTTAAATAACTTTCAGTTTCGATATTGAAGATTTCAAATACAGACAGATTTCTCTGTTTTCGAACTCACGGCGAACTCTAACCAATATGGGTGATGAGCGAATTTTGGCGTTGATTTGTTCTGCTTCGTTATATTCAACCAAAACAATTTTTGCAGTTACAGGATATGTGTCTGAAGGTTATTTCCACAATGAATGATGTTATAAATTCAAGGAAAACGAAATCACTACAAGGTTTTAATTTGTGTCCCTTGAACAATTTAACTACAAAAAACTCTGTTGTTAATTTATAATACACCCATAAACTCCACCAATGAAGCAGAAATGACAATATTTGACACTATTTAACACCAAAAATTATGTCATACTATCAAACTGACGTCATCATTGCATCAGCTGAATATGCCATTTAAAAAAAGCGTTTACGATGATTATAGTTCTTTTTCCTTTCACAAAATAGCCTACAGTTCCAGAGCGAACGACTGCCTCCTTCAGATGTCATTGTTTTTTTCTGAAACGGGTTTTGCCGTGGTCTTCTTGGGTTTAAATCTCCAAACGTTTCGACTGCAACTGCGGCAGTCATCTTCAGTGGCGTGGTCTAAGTACTCTTCTAGACGTATCAACTGAAACTGAAGCTTTCGAGTTTGCCATGTTATTTATAGTGATGTTTTTTCGCGCACTTTCTGTAATAGTGGGTTTGCGCGCACTTTCCGCGCGATTCTGGCGACATCGCTTCGTTTTGGCCCCTTTCAATGCTGTGTGCCAGATCTTTGGTAAATATGTTCTCCCTTCTTTTCTGTTGAAGTTCTCTTGGTGTTTGTGTATTTCTATTGCTTCAAGATACATTCTTGTTGAATAATGATTCGATGTTGCTAGTCTCTCGATATTTTCGAAAAGGATCTTGTGTTCTTCGTCAGATAATGTATGCTCAGCGACTGCGGACTTCTCGGTTTGTCCCAAACGACAACTCCACTTGTGCTCGACTAGGCGGGTACCAATGCTCCTTTTCGTTTGTCCGATATAGACCTTCCAACAGTAACATGGAATTCTGTAGACTCCCGCTGATTTGAGTGGATCTATGCTGTCTTTGGCTGATCTTAGATATTCCGATATCTTCTTCGTTGGTTTGAAGACGGTGTTAATTTTCTCCTTCAGAATTTTCCCAATTCTGTTGGTGACACCTTTTATGTATGGAAGATAGACAGTGCCTTGGGGTTGCTCTTCATTGGTGTTCCTTTTCTTCTCCCTTGGGCGCGTAGCACGGATGATGTCTTTCTTGTTGTACCCATTCGCTTGTAACACAGTTGTAAGGTGTTGCATTTCCTCGTCGATGTGCCTTGGTTCACATTTTCTCAAAGCTCTGTTCACTACGGTGTTGATGACGGTTTGTTTCTGTTTTGGATGATGGTTGGATCCATTGTGTAGATATCGATCTGTGTGTGTTTTCTTCCTGTACACCTTGTGGCCTAGATGATTACCCTCTTTGGTGACAAATACGTCAAGAAATGGAATTTGAAGGTTTTCTTCTAATTCCATGGTGAACTGGATTTTTGGATGGTTTAGGAAGTTATGAAGTTCTTCTCTTCCGTAGCTTCAAACAACGAACGTGTCATCTACATACCTCCATACACCCTAGTGAACAGAGCTTTGAGAATATGTGAACCAAGGCACATCGACGAGGAAATGCAACACCTTACAACTGCGAATGGGTACAACAAGAAAGACATCATCCGTGCTACGCGCCCAAGGGAGAAGAAAAGGAACACCAATGAAGAGAAACCCCAAAGCACTGTCTATCTGCCATACATAGAAGGTGTCACCAACAGAATTGGGAAAATTCTGAAGAAGGAGAAAATTAACACCGTCTTCAAACCAACGAAGAAGATATCGGAATATCTAAGATCAGCCAAAGACAGCATAGATCCACTCAAATCAGCGGGAGTCTACAGAATTCCATGTTACTGTGGGAAGGTCTATATCGGACAAACGAAAAGGAGCATTGGTACCCGCCTAGTCGAGCACAAGCGGAGTTGTCGTTTGGGACAAACCGAGAAGTCCGCAGTCGCTGAGCATACATTGTCTGACGGAGAACACAAGATCCTTTTCGAAAATATCGAGAGACTAGCAACATCGAATCATTATTCAACAAGAATGTATCTTGAAGCAATAGAAATACACAAACACCAAGAGAACTTCAACAGAAAAGAAGGGAGAACATATTTACGAAAGATCTGGCACACAGCATTGAAAGGGGCCAAAACGAAGCGATGTCGCCTGAATCTTGCGGGAAGTGCGCCCAAACCCACTATTACAGAAATTGCGCGAAAAAACATCACTATAAATAACATGGCAAACTCGAAAGCTTCAGTTTCAGTTGATACGTCTAGAAGAGTACTGAGACCACGCCTCTGACGATGACTGCCGCAGTTGCAGTCGAAACGTTTGGAGATTTAAACCAAAGAAGACCACGGCAAAACCCAGAAACCAACCAAAATATTGACGCCAGCCGTGAAAGCTTACATTCCTACAAATTATATACTGTTGGAAAGGCAATCATATGAATCATCATGATGAAGTTGATGGAGACCCATAATTTTTCAAAAAATTGGCCGTTCTAACCGTTTGTTTTGGTATCAGGGTGTTCCATCTAAGACGAGCCACCCCGTATATTTCTTATCCCATAGTGAGTGGAAAAATTTCCCGAAACATGTCGAATGATTTTTTTTGGGGAACATCTTTTGACGTACATTTGAGGCTTGAACGAGCAACCCCCTATTAGGGGACACTTCAACCCCTCAAAATTGAATAGGGGAGAGGGGTTGAGTGATATTTCATTTGAAAGGTCTTGGAAGCCTCTTTACAACGGTGTATGAAAAACGTAAATTTGATGAACCGTTTTCGCCAAAACTTAATTTTGTGTGCAAAAAATTTTCACCATATGTTTTTCAGTAAATTTTATTACCTTTCATTTGACATAAAAATTACTAAAATCGGACGACGGGTTATGTAGATACAGGATTTGATATTACGGTTGTCATCCGCCATCTTTAATGGCGGCTCAAGATAATCTCGACCACAATTTTTTCCGGCACCCTCCATTTTTAAACTCTCTAAAGTGTCATATTACAGAATCAAAACAGAAACCGCGTCCGAATAGTTTTGCATACTCATGCGGCCTCGTCTATTAAACTTATCTGTTAATCGTTCATTTGCACTTAACTAACAATTATCATCACAGTCCAAATTTGAGGTTTAACCTTAAAAGTGCTACGGAAGTGTATAACGAATACCGTGCGAACGTCCCATCAACCCGCCACTGACATTGATACGACTTGGATCTATGGATCATCGAGAACTGTAATTCTAGCTGGTGTGATGAGTGATGATACTGGCATTACCTGCGGTGATTTATATTCGTACGCATGTGATATGCGACCGTATATCTGGACGGTAATTTGCCTCTATCAAATAATTGCGATAATAATTGAATGAAAGGCATCATGATATTCTTGAAAGTTTGATGGCATGATTAATGTCTTTAATTAGCTTTGCGTTTTTTGGAGCTATTAGCACACTCAACAGTTCGTCGTTTGAAATATCGTTTGTGGTGTTTCTACGGGCTATGGATTTTTCGAGGTGATTGCCATTAACAAGGATAGATTTATTATTCTTCGCGTACTTTCTATCCTCAAATAGATTTTTTCCTTTGCCATCGAACTAGGTATTGCAAAGATCTCCACGGCAACTTCAACCAAGCAAGATCGAAGACACTGATTAACTTCAGCAAAACTAATCTAAAGACAATTACGGGATTTCTGACGGGACACTGCAGACTCAAAGAACACCCAAGGAAGCTAGGCTTAGAGGAGGACAGCACCTGCAGATTCTGTGGGGAACATCCAGAAACACCACACGATATATTTATTGCTGGAGTGTTATGCTGTACATCACAAGAGATTGAATATACTGGGATCACACCAGTTGACTGTGGGATAAATACCTCCTCAAAATCCTTGAATTCGTCAAGGAATTGGGGCTTGAGGGGCTGTTGTAAACGAGAACACCTTGAAATAGCAGAAGAAGATGGAGCACAATAGATCTAATTAGGTCGCAGCGCATCAGTCACCATCCATTATTACCATTACCATTAGGTATCGCAGACTGATGAAGTACTGAAAGCTGAAGGGGTGAAAATTATTTCGTTATCACCCTCTTCCTTATGTTTAGCTTTGACGCTATATTTTTTCAAGATGGCGTTGAAGTTACATTCCATCACATGGCTTCATTTGACGCTCAAATCTAGCCTCTACGTCACATGAAACTGCACCCTTAGGTGAGTTGTTATTATGAAATTTAGAAACTATGGGAGCAAACCCTTTTAGGAATAGTCAGTGGACTTTCCTCTGACTATCATTTTCCCAAAAATACCAGGGTTTCGATATCCACAAAATCGCGAAACTCGTTTTCCAACCATCTTAGGCTATAAAAATAACTCTTCAGGACTACCCTCTTTTTCTATTTAAATATCCTTATCTTTTTTAGTTACTTTTGATTGAATTTCCTTAAATTCTAGGTTGTCGTAGTGCATGTCCAAAAAGAGAAGAGACACTACTTCAATTGTACTCTTAGATTTCATAAAAAGGGGGATTATTTTCGTTTATCATCATTAAAAATCTAGATGGATCAGCGATTTTCTCATTGAACTATGGAATTCTGAAGCACTATCATAGTGATTAAAATATAGGGTGCGTAATTTTTTTCTATAGGTCATTCATAATGATGTTATTGAATATCTCAACAAAATTTCTGGTAATTTGGGCCTAATTTTACTCATACCATTTTAAGAATATTGCCTATTATCTATGAAAGTTTTTACAACTTTGTATGTTGCGTTTCTAAGATATGCAATTCTGAAGATTACGGTTTAAAATTAGTGTTAAAAATTGTTTTTGCTGTTAACCAGCTAATGTCCCCCTACGAAAGACAGCCCTCCTAAGTCGAAACTCGTGCGGGCCAAGGATTAACGAGGTCTTTCCTTTTAACATGCGATTCCCAGCACGAGACCAGTTACCATGCTGGGAATCGAACCCACCCTCCTGTAATTGCGAGGCAAGTGCTCTACCATCACGACCACTACGGCTCATGGTATTTAGATATATGGAGTTTTTGCTATCGAATAAACAAAACTTCAGAAAACCTTGTGATGAATTAAATTTTATTGCATAACTTTTCGAAATCAATTGTTTGATACTATGAACAACCCAAACTAGACTCAACAAAAAAATTGAACTCAACAATAAACGCAAACTCTGGAACAAATTATAAATAGAAACTTCAAATGTAAAAACTCAATTATTGATATTGTTATTGTTACAGTACTGTTCATAATAATTGATTTCATAACGATTTCCGTTATTTTTTATATTGTTGAAGATAATTTCAACCAATTATTTTGAATAGTACTGTAACAATAACAATATCAATAATTGAGTTTTTACATTTGAAGTTTCTATTTATAATTTGTTCCAGAGTTTGCGTTTATTGTTGAGTTCAATCTTGTTGTTAAGTCTAGTTTGGGTTGTTCATAGTATCAAACAATTGATTTGATAGATATGCAATAGAATTTAATTTATCGAAAGATTTCCATACGTTTTGTTTAATCGAAAGTAACAACCCTATGTATCGAAATACGTAAAATTCAAAATTGCATATCTTAGAAAGTCAACATAAAAAGTTGTAAATATTTTCATAGATGATAGTTGAGATTCTCAAAATGGTATGAGTAAAATTAGGTCCAAATTAACTGAACAGTTTTTGAGATATTCAATAAAAACATAAGGAATGACAAAAAAATTAGGCACCCTGTATCTAAATGAAAGTTAATATTGAACAACTAAATTCATAATACAGTTACTTTATCTTCTGTTTAATCATTGGTACCAATGAATAATTTTTTTTGTGTCAAAATCGATGTATCAATTGTTTTCATTATATTCATATTTCAAATAGAGAGAGTTATCAGGAAACAAAATACGTTTCAATCGACTAGAAAATACTAAAACTATGATATCTTGCCAAAATATGACTTTCTTGTTCTAGAATAATGCTAGAAAAAAAGGTTCCGGAAAAATGATCTTCTTGACTATGCCCCCGTATAGACCCTAAGCTACTATCAATATTAAGATTATAATTGGACATGTTAACGAGTTTCGATAAATATATTCACATCCTGAATTTGTCTTATTTCGACCATCATCATAACCGTTTTTTCTAAGTCAATCCCAACTACATTTTTACGAATTTGATCGCTTATATCTCAGAAACATCACATACAAAATCATTTTTAAACTCACACATCTTCCTTACGTCCCATGCTACTAAGACATAATATAATTTCATCCAATTTGACCGAGAGCCGATTAACATGTTTTCTTGCGGGGTCCTTCAGTAAAAATGTACTCTGCATATGAAATTAATTTGTGTTGATACAAGAGCAAATTTATGAAAAACAAGAAACATTTTTGAAAATTTGCAAATTTGAAAATAAAACCAATCTTTGAAAAGCTGAATCTCAAAAACTATCAGGCCTACAGATACAGAAAAATCTAAAAATTCAGCTAATCCTACTTAATTTCAAGACCACTCCTTCTTGGTCAAAAGGACGGAAAAAGTGCCCAAAATTGCAGTTTTTGGGCTGGGAGTGTAAATTCCGGATGGGCCCCGACGTCGAAAACTTGACCCGAGTATCTCTACATATTGTAAGAAAATTGGTACCATCTGATTTCAATTACGTGAAAATGTACTATTTAACTGTACTATTAATTCAGGTCTTGAAAACTAATATGCGTCAGACTAAGATCTTGAAATCAATTTGTAAACTAACAAGCAGAAATTTATTATATCCCTCATTAATTCTGGTAAGCATTAAACTTACCCGTAACAAGGGTAAACGAGATAAGTTCATGAATATTTTCTCGTATTTGGACCAATAAATAAAACAAAAAACGGTCATATATGTTACAGTGTTTCAGTTAATTCATTTCAGTATTTACAATCTAACCATTACCCGAGACATTTGATATCTTTGTGAATTATTCGTCTCCGAATAATTTCTAGACTGGATTAAAAATACGCTTCAATCGATCACGTTTTCCTTGCTCTTCTGACATCCTGTCTGATAAAATCTAAAGGAAGTCAACGAGTCCATGTCTGTTAGTGAAGGCTGGGATCTTTCTCGGTTTATCTGTTGAAAGTTCTTGAAGAGTGTTGAAGTAACAAAGTTGTTTTTATAAGAAGTGTGGACAGCAACGAACACGAATTCTCTCGCCGTCTGCAGAATTCGAGGGCCCTTGGGACTACCCCGGTCTTCTCTTATTCATTTTCACGTCAATCAGATTATTTCAAGACAGAAATATCCACTACTCATGTCATTTAATATGGTGAAAGACTGATGATCTACTGAGGTGAGTTTGTGAAGAAATGGAAACTAATGAATCATTGATTCTTACTCGAATTTGTTTAACGTGGACAATGGAGTTCCTCTGGATTCAGAGTAGGGGCCGTTATCAACGAATGGCTGGATGCCAAACAGGCCTGTTTCTGTAAACTAGAGAGCCATTGCTCCATATGTGGTCATTGGTCTGATAATTACCTCAAGATTTTCTACAAAACTTCCGACATACCCATAAGGATAATTTGGTTCTGTGGAGAACTTTTTCCAAGTGAGCATTCTATGCAAACTTTTTATTCAGGATGATACTTACCTAGATATTTCGTTTCCGCTACAAATTCTCTTGACCTCCCGTACTGCGTGTTGGGGACACCCTGAAACCCCTCTTGATCTAGAAGTATTGTGCGCGCTGAAGAGATGAGTGGTTGAGGGGTACTCAAACCACTAGCAACAAAACTCTGGGAACCAGGCGCACATTTGGGGGTGCCAAGTGCGGCGATTTCTTTCTTCTATCACTCGTGAGAACCTGATGGAACCACAAAACAAAAAAAAACAGAGTGGACTCAAGAGCCATTCAAAAACCCCAGACCCCACACCCCGGTGGGCCCGCCAGTAGGGACCACCAGTTCCCCTACATCATTGGAAGGATCATTCTAGGGAAAAGGCTCCCGAGTCTCCAACGAAGAGGACAAGAACACCCGGCTCCACACCCGATGGCATCGTGCGTGTGGCTAAAATACCACGCCCCGGCCACAATCAAATGTGACATGGAAGAGCTGGTCCGTAGAGCTATGCACAAATAGCATCTGGAAACCGAGCGCTGCAGCTGGTTGTCTCCCGGAAGGACCAAACTTACGTGACCTTCACAGAGGAACAGCTGACAGAGTTCCTCGATGCTGTACTGATGGCAATCATCAGCACACCAACGGCCGCAAACTCGCCCCCGGCTGTAGAGGGGAAAATTGCTGGTCACTGCAGCAAATGCAGAGATGAGGGATTGGCTTCTCAGGAAACTGACCAACTTCAGACCTTGCGAAGGAATCAACCTCAAATCATATCCGGATCCCGCCTAACTAGGACATCTCTAATGCCCTGGAACTGCAGAACCCAGCCCTGTCTATCCGACAGTGGAGGGTCTGAAGTAGGAAGGAGGAGAAGCGTGGCCTCAGCCTGGTGGTGGTAATGGTGTTGAGAAAATGAGATATCTGCTGAATTAGTCAAAAGACAACTGAAAGTATTCATTACAAGTAGTGATCTCCTCGAAAATAAAATGGACGCGTCTTCTCGATTTCTCACATTATTTGCATGTTATATCCGGTTGACAGATATAACAATTTAAACAACAATAAAAACAACAACAATTCACCGAAAGAATTATATTGAGGGTGGGAAGTTTTCCAATTGACAACCTATATCTATTTTTTAACTCATTTTGGTTGATTTTTTGTTGTTTCGAGGTCGATGAGAAATACACTTGACATAACACTGTTTAAAAGCTACCCTAAGCTCCAAGATAAATAAATACTAGCATGTTCAAAAAATGGGTTAAGAAGTTCCCACTGGATTTTTTAATTCAATGCCTAATTTTCGGGATTATTAAAACGAATATGGTTTTGAAATTATGTTTCCATTGGTCTTTTTATTTCTACCACCATGTCATAATTATTGTATTCTGAACATTAATTCTGTTTTTTTGATGGTATAAATGATGATATTTCGAACTACCCCATATACATATTTCAAACATTGCCACTTTATATTTACCACAGTAGTTCTGACCACGAATCTACTTTTATAATATAACAAATCAAATAAAAATTTATCTCATCATCAGACGGCACTGGGTCGTGCTTAAAATGAATAAAAATTGAAAACTTGATACTTGCATTAAAATACCTCGAGCGATAATAAATTTTTGATGGCATGGAATCCAGAAACCCTTAAATTATTTGAGACGTCAAAAATCCCCAATTAGGTTTTATTTTGTTCAAATCGAGCAATAAGAACGGTCATGTACAATTATATATTTTTCAAACTGAACCTAGAATAATTACCCAACAAAATGTAAACGAAATCTGATCAGTTTCAATAATACTTTTGTGGAATCAGTTTTACCTGTAGGCACTATGACCTATTGTTGAACACATTGAACATATAAGTCAATAAAATATTGATAGCGAATGATTAGACTTATAAAACATATCTTCCTAAGAATCTCTCAGATAATTTGGTGATGGTACATTTCAAATGTATGAATATCCAATGATGAACCGCAATGCTATGGGTAAAGAGACATTCAGAATTCGGACAGTTAGACGCAAATCAACTTCATATCGGAGCATCAGGATATTAGATACATACTATGGATAGCAGCAAACATCCAGGTCGTCCATACTAGTGTAGGTAGGGTAGAATAATGCGCTCATGGGTAAAGGTGAAACAGGTAAAGTGACAAAAATAGTAAAAAAAACTTGTATGGAATTACAAAAAAAATCTTAATTCCAGAAAGTTCACAAACGTATTACATATCATTTATTTCAAATCTCTTAATAGGGATATATCCTCAAATTTGAAAATATATACAGACTATGAGGAACGACTGATTTCCTCGGCGTCTCGTTGATCATTCCCAATCAAAAATCGCCATATACGTATCTGAGCTGGCTCCGCCAGATATTGTTTTAACAAAAACGGCGTGAAAATCTTTACTACCAACAATCGAAAATGAAAATGACATCTACCATATCCACACGAGAATAGCATGGAAAAAGTACGGAACAACAATAAATGTTGGAACACAACTGAGTTCACACGGAACATCAAGATACTGTGTGAAAAAAAACTAGCATACATATCGGTGTAAGGTAAGCTCGGGTAGGTGTGAATTTGCTCGCTATCTTCGTTAAACCGGGCGACAGACCAATGCCATCTATTGACGAATAGCCTACACTCATAACGAATCCATAACCATTATATAAAATACAAAAGAGATCTTGTGAAATCCAAATATTTTCCCCAATTTTCCAATCTAAATTCATCAACCCGAACGAGTATAACGAGTTTATTTCAAGCTTTGAGTGTATTGTTAAAATCTAAGGTGAGAATCCATTTTATACACTTTTCTTCTGCCTAAACAATGAATCTGACTATAGATTGCCGTTTTTTCATGAAGTTGTTTTTTTTTACATTTTTCCATTGCACGTCACACTTACCCCGAAATTAAATGTTATTGGGGATAGTGTGACCTATCTGTCGGGGTAAGTGGGAACCTGGTTCATTTGGCCAATCTAAACAGTAATATTTTTTCAGCTATAGAACGAAATTATATACGGAAATCTCAAAGAGCCAAACAATATACCTGGCCAGATGTGGAAGATATTGATACACTTTCTAAGGATGAAATAACAACTGTGCTTCCATCACCACTCGTCAGAAGATGGGGATCAATGAAATTCTCATTCGATTTTTCAGATTTCTACCTGTAAATTTTTCTTGTCAACAAATGTTCACTTTCACGATTATTTTTTGTTTTTTTCCAATGGGGAATTTCAAATTCAATATTAAAAAGTTCCTAACTATGTTTTGAATAAAGATATCTCGAAACAGGTAAATTGTGGTGAAAGTTCCTTTACTGTTTACTCACACCTACCCCAAAGAGAGATTTACGTGCATTAATATCTTTAAATTTGGCCAGAATCACACTTGCCCCAAATTTCCGGGGAAGTGTGACCTATGGAGATGTATATCTGAATATATAACTAAAATTCATAGAATACGTTTTTCAACAGTTTTCTGTGGCGTATTACAAAGACTGACCTTCGAAGTAAATACCTGCAAAAGTTCATTGTTATATTAGTTCAGGTTCATCAGATGGACTAAATTCAATGCGAACTAATGAAAATCACGGTCACACTTACCCGAGCTTACTATAATTAGAAAAAAGTAATTCGTTTTTACTTTTCATAAAACATGTACTTGTAACTGTAGTTAGTTCCGTTTTCGAAGAAGTTCTTTGTAATTGTAATTACTTTTATAGTACATGTAATTACCCAACTCTGAGCGTGACAATGAGATATGTCGATTCTGAAGGTATGTTTCTGGGTTTATAATCAATCAAAATTTTATATATGAGGTTCGGCATTTCTGCTGGATACGTCGACCTCAACGTTCCACACCAAAAAGTTTTTCCCTCATCCTGGCCCCTTTCTGATGATGACTCCGCCCGGGGCAACGAAATTACCGAAGCCCGGTTCTGCCCGTCAGACAGCGGGCATTTCGCTCTAACAACGAGAATAGGAATGATTTCGGTGTGAGACCGCAATTAGCACGTGTGAACGTGACGAGATGAGAAACGTGATTTGCCGATGTGGGCAAACAGAAACGAGACTGCGAGTTCATTAAAGTTTAAAGTCGGTGTTTTCCGATTTTCAGAACAGAAAGAAATATTCACCGCGCCAAACGCACATGAAGCTATGTACATACGTGATCAATTTAGTTTTGATAAGGTCTATGGATCGAGTGTCACCCTGTGTATATATCACTCAGGGCGGTGTCGTCGGACTAACATAAGCGATCCAGATAATGATAATATACCGTTTCAATTCCTGAATAACTTGCACTTGACGATAAACCCAGAAGATTTTTCGAGAGCACTTGAACACATGTTGTTAGTAGGTATCAAGTGAAAACTAGAATACAGCCATTAATAATGAACCCTATATCATCTTTCATAACCCACTCACTCATACTGAGAAAGCCTCGACGTATACAGGGTATTATTTATATTAGGAATATTTTTGAAATTTTTTTAAATCCAGATTGTAGGTTTGGCACAATTGTAGTCCTATTCATCTACATCTGCCAAACTGACCGATTTGATAATTTGCTCCGTGAACTATAATATTTGCAACATACGTGTAGGCTGTATAATTTCAGACCTTTGTTAGTATCCTGTGCATTGGGTGAAGTGAAAAATAAGCTCATTTTTTTGCACACATTCAGAAACTGTTTTTTAGGAAAAGAACATTTTGAACATGATTTTTTTCTTGGTTCATACACCTATCAGAACAGTAAGAATAACTAATAATCCAGTCCACTTAGTTTTTGAGACGAGTATCAGTCTCGACCAGTACAAAATATAACAAAACTGCTCGATGGAGATTCAAGTATTCATCTGGACCATTGTCCCTTCATACAATTCATATTCATAAAAATTGGAATGACTCATAACTTATTACCCTTGTATGAGGAAAATACGACTGATGTATTAAATTAATAAAAATAATGATTAGCCCTTCACTCAATTACATGACAATATAATCGATAAACAAATAATGATTTTGAAGTTCAATTAAATTTCAAGTCAATTATTATTTTGCTAAAAATAATACCAGTGCTAGTTGTTATTCCCGATAGAATCAATGTACGAACATACACACACATAAATTACATAAAATCGACTTCTTCGTGACCCATTCGATCGTATTAGGTGAACATCATTCTTTTTGAACAATCTCTTTTGGTTTGGCAAGATATTTATTTATTTATTTATTTATTATTCAAACAGGCCTACAAGGCCTTATTACATGAATAAAAAGTTTGAAATTTCATAATTTTTTAGGTTAATATTATAGATAGGTAAAAATAGGTATACGTACAGGTTAATTTTAGGCACATTAAATCTAATTCTAGAAAGGAGTTCAGGCGAGTTAACTTTGTGATTCAATATTTTGTATAGTAATATTAATATATTTTGGTTTCGTCTGTTGTTCTCAATTGTACGGTTCTAACTATATTGTAATCTGGATATATGCGATATTATTTATAATACAGGTACCTTAAAAACTTGTTTTGAATTTTTTCTACTTCAGAAAGTGTGGTTTGATATTCCCCTAACCAAATTTCTGATCCGAATTCAAGTTTAGATCTGACTAGAGTGTAGTACAAAATCTTCATAGCTTCTATATTGGTGAAATTTGACGTTTGTCGTATTATGAAGCCCAACATACGATTTGCTGATTTGATTATATTCCTTACATGGTTTGAGAAGGATAACAGATTATCATATGTAATACCCAGGTCTTTGACCTCCCTAATAGTTTGTAAAACCTCCCCATACATCATGTAACCAAATATAATCGGATCTCTCTGCTTTGTTATCCTCATAACATTGCACTTTCCCAGATTAAAATAAAGTTTATTTTTAGAGCTCCACTCACAGACAGATTCTATATCCTTTTGTAACATAACACAATCTCTGACAGTTTCAATTTTATTGAAAATTTTTAGATCATCTGCAAATAGTAAACTGCTCGCGTACTTGATAGCTGATGACAAACCATTAATGAACATTACAAAAGGTAAGGGTCCCAAATTGGAACCTTGTGGTACTCCAGAATTCGCTTCAAATTTTCCTGAGCTATTTCCATTATGTTTTACTACTAAGAATCTATTTTTAAGGTAACTCGCGAACATGTTGAGTGTACCTTTAGAGAATCCAAAGTCACTCAACTTTGATAATAGTACATCGTGATCCACTTAATCGAACGCTTTTTTGAAGTCAGTGTATACAACATCGAATTGTGACTTACTCTAAAGTGTTCCATATCCCGTACAAACAAAGCTGAATGAGTTAGTAAAAACAGATTTTTTGGTAAGGAAGCCATGTTGTTGATCAATTAAACTATTCTCAACATATCGATAGACCCTTGAATACACAATTTGTTCAAATAATTTAGAAGGTGCCGAAATTATAGAAATGGGCCTAAAGTTCTCAATATCAATTTTGTCTCCAGATTTGAAAATAGGAGTAACTACAGCTGTTTTCCACAAACTCGGAAATTCATTCGTTGACATTATCAAATTGAATATATTGTAACGATTTCTCCTCAAGCCGGTCCTGACGGAGCTCGTAAACAGCACAGAAAACAGCGCTATTTATAGCCGATGATGTCACCATTAACTTCGCCGCTGGCGATTGACACAAGATCATTCGAGAAGCGACATCTAGTCGCCAGTTGAAATTCGAGAGATTTCCGAAACTCGTTCAACACGCTATGTAAAGAAATCTCCACAGCGAGACGACAGTTTTTGGAGTACGATATTTGAATAATTGAGTGTCAGTAAAAATAAATTAAAATAGTGACTTGTGATATAAATTATTGATTAAGACGTATGTGTCACTGATTGCATGCAGAGAGATATACAGTGCGCGCCTAAAGTCCATTCCTCCCCTACTAATTTCTGAACCACCTGGGATATCGCAACGAAATTTGGAGGGCTTGAATAGGAGATAAAAACATAGTTTTTCATGAAAAAATCACAGCTAAAAGTTTGAGATAGAACACCCCGTATATTCCATTTTGGAAATCTGCTCATAATTATCAACAGTTTTATTCAATACACTGTACTGAATTCAATATTATTCGTAATATTGATGTTTAAAAAGTGACATTTTGGTCATTTGGTCATTTCAAATCCAACCAAAAACACTACTGTGGCGGTAACATCTTTGATTCTGTCAAACTGATCTGCTTTAGACTTCAGACGGGCACTGTACATATACCAACATTATTGTTAGAATAAAAGGAAAGGAAACTGATTTTCTGTACCTACTGTATGAAAATAGTTAACATTCTTTCAATAATTTTTTTAGAGTAGATTCTTTCACAGTACTCACCCAGTTTGGATCCAATATTCTTTGATATCCTGAAAAATAAAAAACACTCGTCAACAATCTATAGTAATTGACAGGAAATAAAAGAAAACTAATCCACTTTCATGCTCAAAAATTATTATTTATTACTGTTAATATTATTGGCATTTATTGTAGTTTACATCGGTTCATACAGTGAGGACCAAAAGTTCGTCGCGCCCCCCGTAACTTCTTCATTTTCCATATTACAAAAAAAAATTAAATAAATAAGTTGTAGGGATTCATTCGATCTCTTCAATGGTTTAAGTTTCATTCATACAGAGTGTCTCAAAAAAGCACGGTGACTTAGAAGTTAATTTTTTTAAATTACATTCTACGTTGAATTCTGAACAAGTTTGATAAATGGTTTTCTATCAAAAAAGTTAATAGTTTTGGACTTATGAACACTTGTAAATAATTATTTCGACTACTTTTGCGCCAGTTCAATGAGAAAATCGTAACAAATGGATCACAATGTATTCCACTTTCCTATCCTAACTTTTTGAAAGCTATCCAATGTTGCAAACTGCTGATGGCACCATGTGTAACTTACCTCGTCGTACCATTTTACAATTGTTAGAGTTGTTGAATCTCACGAAAAACTAGTATAAATGAAGTTGAAACATTTTATTAACAAATAAGGTAGTCCATAAATACAGATCAAGAATCATTAAAAACTGAAGAGATATTTTAATTTATAACTAAAAACGGTGAGTTTTTATCTATTTCAAAAGATGTTCGACATGTCCACCATGCATTTCTTGACACATAAATAGTCGGGTTGTAAACTCTTCCCTAACATTAATCAAGGTTTGAGGTGTTATTTCTGAACACACTTCAATAATTCGACGGCGCAGTTCATCTAACGACCCACAAACTGTCTTAAAAACTACGGATTTCACATAGCCCCAGAGAAAGAAATCAAGCGGTGAGAGGTCCGGTGAGCGAGCTGGCCACTCTGTTGTACCTCAACGTCCAATCCACCTACCTGGATACCTTTTATCTAAGAAATTTCTCACCTCCCGAAAATAGTGTGGTGGCGCTCCATCTTGCTGAAATGTTACATCCAAGTAAAATTCATGTGGGTTTTGCGCAACGATCTCATCGATACTGGGACTTATAGTGTCTTGCAGCATTTGGAGAATATGGGACCTACAATGTGGTTACCTAAAATACCAGCCCAAACATAAATTTTCTGGGAAAATTGAGTATGCCCCTCGCGGAATTCATGGGGATTCTCATCACTCCAATATCTACAATTCTGGGTATTCACATTTCCATTTAGGTAAAAAGTGCTTCCATCACTAAAGCAGATGTGTTGCAAATAAAGTCGATTTGCAACAATTCTTTCTGCCATGGTCTCGCAAAATTCAAGTCGCCGGTCTGGATCATCTTCAACCAATTGGTGCAAAATTTTTATTTTGTAAGGATGGAATTTATTTTGTTTTAAAACCCTCTTCACTGATGTTTTAGAAACATCACATGTCTCAGCTACTTGCTTAGTTGATTGTTGTGGGTTATTTACCATTTCGGCTAGTACTTGAATTTCAACATCTTCCGTAATTATTTTCGGCCTCCCAGATCTCGGAGCATCTTTCACGGTGCCAGTTTGGTTAAATTTTGCCACCAATTTCTGCAGATATATTTGACACATCGGACGTTCTGGAAACCGTTCATTGAAAATGCGAATAGCAGCGTGGTAATTTCGGTTAGCTTCACCAAATATGATAACGGCTTCAACTTTGTCTGCTACTTAACGAGCCATATTAATCAACAAGAGAAATTGAAATCCGTTTGAAACAAAGTTTTGAAAACCTACAAAATGTCAATGACATTTGGCAAAAACAGATAAGAGTTTTTCTTCGTTGTCATGGATAAAATAAACGCGCCTAGCGTGCATAGCCTACCTCATTAATTTATTCGTGAACTGGTGCAAAAGTAGTCGAAATAATTATTTACAAGTGTTCATAAGTCCAAAATTATTAACTTTTTTGATAGAAAACCATTCATCAAACTTGTTCAGAATTCAACGTAGAATGTAATAATGCAATGAAATACAGGGTATCCCATTAAAAAAAATTTACTTCTAAATCACCGTGCTTTTTTGAGACACTCTGTATGAATGAAACTTAAACCATTAAAGAGATCGAATGACACCCTACAACTTATGTATTTAACATTTTTTTGTAATATGTAGAATGAAGAAGTTACAGGGGGGGCGACAGACTTTTGGTCCTCACTGTATATTAGAAAAACTCTAAAATAGCTAAAATCATTGTTAAATTTAAATCATTCGAATTTCGGTAAGAAATTCTAGAAAAAAAAATAACAAGAAACTGCCATGGTTTCTAATGGAATCAAGTAAGAATTACTATTAGAGTTGGAATGTTTAGACTCCAAACTGGTTGTTTTCATCGGAGTTTTCTTCACTGATTTCCAACGGTTATTCCCAACTGATTCGAATTTTTCGAACATCCCCTGAATATAAAGGGGCTTATCGTTCTCATATATAACTACAGCACTAGGAAATATAGCAATACCCATCTCCCAATGCGTTCCTTGAAAGGATTGGGAGCTGTAAGGAAGCAATCTACTACGACTTAACAAATCTTTTACAGACAAGCGAATCCAAAAAACAATTTACTAGCAGTTTGGTACTGATAAAATAAATATCGTCAGATAGAAGCTGTCATGAGTTTCCATTGTGTGAGAATAGTGCCTCATTAAACTTGGTAAGGCTAGGCAGCTCCGTAGATATGCATAAACATGTATTAACAAGAATGATTAACAATTCAAAAATGTACTTGAGAAAGAGACCAAAAAAAGCTAACGAGCTTTCTTACAATCCAAAAAAATGGTCGCTCCACTATCCTTGCACAAGGAAACAACCTCGAAACATGCATCTATCTAACAAAATGAAGGATGATATTTAATGGCTTTATTGCAATCAGCACTTACAAATAGTGTCCTCCTTGAGGACCACTGCACAAATGGATGACAGATGTAATTCAATATCCGTAGGGGAAAGTTTTCTGTCAGATATTTGCCTCATTTTTCCACTTTGTGAAAATGTATGGAGAGAAGGGGATTTTCGACCTTGGTCGGAATGATTTCTTTTCATTTACTGTTTATCGGTTAACATTGTTTGTACAACTATTCTAGGAACATGTCTCATTAACATGAGCTCGACTCAACAAAAGTAGTTGGCTATTAAATAACTTAATAAGCGAAAAGCAACGCATAGAGGTTTCAATGATGTCAGGTTATGGACATAAGTCCTGTACGCAAGCTGAGGTTTGTAACGTGTTCAACAATAAATATCAGATAGACCAATTATACAGTGAGCAAAGTAGAAGCAAAATTCAGAAATTTCAGCAATGTCGGTGGTAATAAATTATAAGTAAGGTCATCCTGGGGTTACGGAAAATCAACAATTGGATGTAGTATTATCAATGCAAGAAATGCCTCATAAACCACCTACCTACCAAGTTGCAATGGAGCAATCAAATGATTAAAGAAAAATAAGTGGCACCCATATAAAGTGAAAGTAATTCATGAACTTAATGAAGATGATTTCGTTCGCAGACAAGAATTTTGTGAATTAATGATGGATCGATGTAATAATGATGCTAAATTCATACGGCAATGTGTTTTCTGCTTGAATGATACAGTAAATAGGCTGAATTGTGGGTACTGGGCACCAGAGAACCATCACTGGGAGATGAAAGGGCACACTTGGTATCCACAGACAGTCATCGTGTGGTCTGGAATAGTTTTTACTACAATTGTAGGGCCTTGCTTTATTACCGGTTCATTGAACGGTGACAAATATGTGTATTCACTGCAACACATGTACGTGAATAGCTCGATAATGTGTTTACCATAGATGGATTAACAGACGAAGACTTTCAGAGTGGCCAGCTAGATCTCCTGACCTAACCCCACTAGATTTTTTTGTAAGGATACCTCAAGTCAAAAGTTTACGTTAACAGACTATTGATGAATTATAAATTAAGTTAACGCTGATACCCTCACTAATGTTTTGCAAGACTTTCAACATTGCTTTGCATATTGTTAAGAAGCAAATGGATTGCAATTTGTGCACCTAATTCAATAGCCTGTAGGTGTATTCAGTCCTGCTGACATATTTGAAATGACGTTATTATGAATGAAAAAAATATCTTTTATTTATCAAACATACGGTTATGTATGTAACATATGGAAATGTATAACATCCATACAGAGAAAAATGCGTTCTTTTTGAAGCTATCATCAAAGTTGGGTAATGTCATTTAAAATAAATGATAATGACGTCATAACTCAAACAGTGATGACGTCATTAAAAGTATACCAAAAAATGCGCAACTGAAAAACAAAATCGACGTATCTGGGCGTTTTTCCCCAATGGGCTTATCAAGCTTCTAACGAATTTGTTCAAACCGTTACGTGCTCACTGTACAACCTGATTGATAATATAAATTAAAATATGCTTGGGGAACAACTCGTAAATTCATTGAGCCATTTATTTCTTCTTGAGAATCTGATAATTGTTCGTTAGTTTCTTCTGCAGTTATAATTCCTTCAACATCATTGGGTTTATTATAATTTAAGAGTCAATCAATTGTTTCATGTCCAATTTCCTAACCACATGTTACGGTGCGAATTAACAAACTGTACTATTCTTTCAAGTTTTTCAATACTCAGCAATAAAACTCAGAAGTATATTCACTTTGGCTAATAACTTGTATTGCAATAATGATGGTAACACATTTAGTGAACAATACTTCAATCAGTAGAGCCCTGGTTCTCCGAAGGTTGAGCCTACAACAAAAATATAGATTAATCTTTATGATCCCAACTTTCTTACTTGTACTCACCTCAATAAGTTCCATTCATAGGTTCCATCCATCTGTGGAAACAATTTCGAAATAAGTATTTTCATTTTCCATAAACAACACTCAGTATACATTCAGTATGTCAAGTCACCAAGTATGACTGAAAAAGGAATGGTTGACTTGTGAAGAATGTGAAGTTCAGTCTTCAAAATGGGTATCCCTTTCTCCTGCTTCTAACATAACCGTGAAAGTGACTGTTCCAAGGGTCTATCTTCATCTTCTATCTCTCTCTTGAGTTGATCATTTATCCCTTCCCAGTATTTGATTTTTTATTTTCCCAGCTTTGACAGCATTCCGTTATAAGTCATGTAAATCAAGACCTAAAACCAGATCCTCGTTTGTTTTGATAACAGTTGTGCGCAATCTACCACTATCATCAAGTTAAAAAGAAGTATATCATAAACCAAAATTGAAGGTAGTTGTATACTTATTTTAACCACCTATCCCTCTCCGCTGAGAAAAGCTATCGAATTGTGTGACAACTTTAGGTTGGTGTGTTCGGGTATTCCAATAAAGATCCGTACACTCACCCCTTTCAGAAATCATTGCAAGGGGATGGTTATTATTTTTTTGTTAGAATTGGCATTGCCTCGTCATCCCCCATTCAACCCCTAACACACATTGAAGGAAAAAAGCTAGATGCATACTTTTCGTTGGACCACTCTCTATGAGCGCTCATGAGGTTACCTACACTTTCAAATTCTTTTCAGAAAAGAGCAATTTGCCTAGTCGGTGACTTATCTCTCAATAGCTTAGTAATTTTTCTGGGACACTTCAGGAATGTCGACTCAATCTGTTTTATCATGCTGAAAAGTTCACTCTCCAGTGCTCTTCGACGAATACATTAATTTTATCACTCTAGAAATTTGCCTAATGTGTTTTTCAACGAATCGCAAAGGTATGGCACTCTGCCTAGCAACATACTGAAATGAGCTGACCATCTCCACAAATTAAAAAACAACATCAATTCCTATCTCCTACCCCTTGAATCACAGAATGTTGGGTGATCCCGAAAATAAAAGAACAAATCTTCCATTGTACACCGTTCCTTCTAGATAGCAACATGAAACAGACATCCTTATATGTATAATCACTTTTCACTACATTTTTGCGAAATATCCTTTCTGAATGGTCAATGTAAGTCCCATGCTGTGACTAAGATCTGAACTCATGTTGCATTTCTACTTATGTGATATGTAAGGTAATCAGATACCTCTTAAATTATTGTACTTATGTTGGATCGTGACGTGTGTTGCCTGGAGAGATAAAAAAATTAATGTGAGTGTTGTATTGAGTTTCTTTTAATTGAGATCACGATCTTTGATACAACGCCTACTAGACTGTGTTTGTTTTTGTGATTGTGACAGACTAAATTGGCTGGGAAAGAAGAGAAGAGAATGCTGTTGCTAGTTCGAATTATACACCAAGTTACTCCATTTTCATTTTCTGATTGTATAACACCGAGTACATTTGATGGATGTGCTTGTTCGTTGCGCAAATCATAGTTACTTATTTCCATAATACTAATTTTCTTTGAAATACCAGGCAAATGGGGTCAATTCACAAAAAACTTGAAAAAACATCAATACAATATAAGGAACAATTACAAAATTCCAAATAACTATTTTAGTTGAAAGGTTTTGGGTCAAAACAAAAAAAAAGTCAAAAATAGAGGGTGCCGTAGTCGAATACAATACCCGCAACCTGTCACTCCTGCGCGTTATCGTTTATTTATTGCACAACACAATTTTCAACTACACTGCTCATAATTGCCTAAAAAGACAATAGTTAAAAATCGATGAAATAGAAAATGTAATTTTTTCTGATTAATAACTAAAATGGAAGTAGCTTATGTCGTAAAGACTCTGATCAAGGAGGTGTATCTATATATACTTGAAATTTTTAGTCGAATCTTTAAAATATGGAAATTGTATAGAGAAACATATTGAAATTAGTAGATATAGATTAATTAGACGTTTCAGATGGTAAATCTAAACTATTTATAATGACAGACAGAATATAGAACACCAGAAAGTAATATTGAAATCTTCAGAAATAGAACGTATGATTTGAAGGCCGCAGAAACGTATTCCGTCAGACTGAGCCTTGTACAGTGTTGCCGGCGCTTGCAAGCTAATTGCGGAATTGTTCATTTTTTATGAAATGAACTGTTAATTAGATATTTATGTGGATAATAAATGTGTCATGAACTTATAATATGGTATTCAACAATCATTATTTGACAAATGAACTTTTGCTCTTGATTACTGGTTGTATCGATGAAATAAAGGATTATGTGTCTCATATTAATTGCAGTTAAGTGGATTGATTATTTCTTGAAAATTCCCATTGGAAGCCTTCCGCTGAAGGTCATTATTGAATTTGATTATCAATTTCAGTTCATCACAGTATCGTACTCATAAAAAAGTCAAACCAAAACATCTATTGATGACAACTCTGAGTGATTCTTGAATTCACTCTACTGACGAATCAGAATCACTAAATCGTTTTCGGGTTCTTCAAGAAATAATTACTATGCAGCCTGGCAACAGCGCTACGCAATAGATGCATTTAGTGTGTTGCGTACCGTTTTGTCTGACGACGCATTATTTTGGATTTTAAAATCTGATCTATTGTTGGTCTACAGAATCCAGTCTGATGAAATCCGGATTTGATCAATTCCGAATTTGCACAAGTACACTTCTGCTGTATTCAGTTTCTGTTAATAATCCATTTGGATGGAATAAATGATAATTTCGAAATACTTTGCCTTACTGGTTTATATTTTTAATGATGTACTTATATTTTCAATTCCACTACAGAATGCAGTCCGTATTTAAATGCTAAAGAAGTGTAATTTCTGATAGTATCCAATCGCTATATTTACCGTTGGCAATTGTATTGTCGCCGAAATACTATTTTAGCAAAATCCGATTCGATTCACTCATGTTTCTGCGTTTGTTCATTATTGAGAATTATCTGTCGGATATTTTGCTTATCAGTCAGTCACTCTTGTTAGTATAATACATTCATTTCAAAATGAAATGAAAATAATTTGAGAACAAAAATATTTTCCATAGCCTCGGGGCTGCTAATGACTCATATTGTTGCTTGTACTATAACGTATGCACACAAAGTATTCAACAAATTCATTGAACATTCCACTAACACTTAAACGATAAAAATGAGAGTGTATGTGCTTGGATTGCTGAATAAATTCACAAAGATTATTGAATGGCCTGTTGAATTGCGCTGTGCTCAGCAAAGCATTCCATTTATTGACCTATGTATTACCGGCGAGACACTCAGTAACCAGACGAAGCGTGTGTTTTGGAGAATATTAATTCTCAATTTTATTTGATTTGCTGAATACTTCATAAACGTACATTTCAATACAGAATGTTATTTTGATCCTTTATTCCTCGACAATTACTCTTTTCATCAAGAGACTAGGCAGATTGATGAAAAAAGTTTTACTCTTATTTCAGGAATTTTTATATGTCTTTTCTTCTACACCTGTGGTTCTAATGATAATACTGAAAGACGTGCCAGTTTCTTCTTTGTTTGAACCCGGAGATGAAAAATTAATGAAATTCATAGCAAAATACTTAGTTCGTACATGATATGGCTCCAATCTCCATCATTCTCGGCGTCGTTGGTGTTTCTTGCTTTTTAATCACCTCAGCAGAAATGATATAAGATTATTTCTGTACGCATATTAATCAGAATTAAACTTCAATAATACTTGGTTAGTACTCCAGTATATCAATGGGTACAATTTGCAACCTTGTTTGGAATACCAGAGCATTTGCATCTTTGGAGGATTAAACAAAGAAATTATATAATCCTCCAATACGAGGTACTATTATTAATACCTATCACCTATCATTTCTACATCTATTATTCAATTGCACTCGGTGCTATTGAAGCTCATTACAATTGTGCATTTCAATTTGTTTTCTGTTATTGATGGTACGCATTATTGTTTCATGACTTTCGTTTACATACAAAGAAATGTGGTTTTGCATTTGTTGATGGTGGTCTTAGGTATTTACACATCATGGCGTTTACTTCGGTTCGGCACTTATGGATTCAATTCGATTGTGGGTTTCGAGATTTATGTATCTGCTTTTGTCGGAAGATGTTGATTGTTTTCTGTATTGCTGTTGGATTAAAAAAGTGTTGTGATCAGTTGTATCGAAAAAATCGGTCATAAAATTGCGATGATACGTTACAAGCGTAGTTACATATCAACACAATTTATGACAATTTGATGAGGCATCTCACTAACCTATACTAAAGGCCCGACCGAAAAATCACTGGAAATGTTATTGTGTTAACCTCATAAAACATAATTAATTGTCTTGGGTCAAGGGTCAAGGCACACTCCGCTTATTTATTCCTTTTTTCATTATGGCTTATTCCCTTATAATGGAAATATCTAAACGTTCTTTCAATTTATAAGAATTACAAAATACCTAAAATACTCCAGTGAACAAGATATACCAGTGCAAATCACAAAAAAATTGGACAGAAATACAGACCGAAAATAAAATATGCGATATTTTTTCTCAATCAATTTCCAAACATTGTTGAAGTCCTAGAAGCGTGCGGTGTAAAAAGTCAAAAACTTATGAAAATTCATTCTCCCACATATTAATAATATCAGAGAAGAATGCATCCATGTCAAGTGTTGATTTGATAGACAGTCATCAGAGTTGAAGAAATCCAAGTGCCTATAAAAGCCTAATGGAGGTCATAAAAGTCGGCACCTCTGAAATGCCGTCGCGTCTAACAAAATGACTCCAACTCTGATGGAACAGACAACATCGTCGTAGAAGATAGGGAAGCCATACCAATGCTGTCAGGAGGGCAAATTTGCCAGCATTGAGGTAGGGACTGGAATATACGTAGATGGACAGTCTAAGCCTCGATTCTGAGGCCTCTGTATTCTAAGCCGAGGTTCATGAAGGTTCTTTCTTAAATTAGTTTTGTAGATACAGAAACATTTTAGCGACCTAGGAGCACAAAATAAGGTGAAACTTATCTGGCTACCAGGACACAGGAGCAACCAAGTGAATGAATGCGTAGATGACCTAGCAAGAGTGGGGACAACAATAAATCACATTGAACCAGAACCAGCCTTTAGAATTCCGATTGTGGACATACATATAGTATGACACGAAAAACATGGAAAAACATCATATGGAATCTCCAGGAGTTAATCAAAAAATACTCGCGAGATAGACATTGCAGCGAAGTTCAGATAATATCGATGAAGAACTACCTGCATTTCGGTCGATGGCAAGCACCATCGACAAATAATAATAATTTATTCTCAGGAGTATCTCCCCATTCACGTAGAAAGGTTGAGCTTGCTTTAGAACGAGAGATGACTCTGATCGGGCCCTTCTTTCACCTTTTGCCTCGTTAGTTACGATCGCCAACACTTCTGCTTGAATAACTTTTTATGTGCATCTTCCCAAAGCGTATCTTCCAGATAGATGCCTGCACCAGAAACCTGTTTCTCAGTCAGACGTGAACCGTCTGTATAACTTCCATCCTGAGTAAAACCACTGTATTTCCTTCACATTGTTCTCTGCGTGGAATAGCGAGGGTAAACTCTATACTTCATCAAAATCTGTCATGTGCGCTTTTCATTCTGAGGGCGGCAATAGGAATCTCCTGCTCTGCCCACTTGGCTTTTTCCGCATGACCCCTCATCGAACCTTCACCAAACAGCCCTTACCAAGCTTTCCGCCTATTATGGCACCAGCCCCATGTATTTGACCTATTGGGCCAACTGGAGCTCTTGGCCGAACATGATGAGTGGCCTGAACCCGTTTTTTTGTGTAATAGTTGATTGTTTTTGGTATGACTACTGAGGCAATTCCTAGAATGACAGTTGTTTTAATAGGAGTTCCATTACTGGTTGATTGTCTCTTTAGTCCGTTAAGTTCAGCCTCCGCTATTCCACCTTGGATTTTGCTCCACCAGACTGAATATAATTACTGATCATTGAACTATGGATAGTTTGTTTTGGTGACAATTTTTTACACATATTCTGCGAACAATTTGGGCAAGCTTTCCGGATAGTCCTGTCCAGCTGTGAGTTTCAGTTAAGATGTTTATTCAGGATTACTCTCAGATATCTCGCTTAACACCCAAAATTTATCTTTACTCCATTAATGGAGGAGGAAGGAGGCACTAAACGTTCCAGATTTTTTTCTGGTTGGCGATATTATGATCATTTTGTGGGGAATGATGGATATTTTCTCTGTCACAACTGTCTTACAGGTTGAACTACGACTACATACCAAAAATTATACAGTATGCTCTCCTTACCAAAAGAAAAGGTAAAGTAAGTGAAATTTGTACCAAAAAAATTACCATTCATAAGTGTAGGAACGCGCCAATTTTTGATGTCAACAAGTGAACTGACAGAATTCCTTTCTTCCCTTGACAAACGTAGTGGTTTGAAATGAAGTTTTAGCCTGACTCTCAACATTAATGTGCAAAAATAAATAACTTTTTCAACGAATATAACACCGTAAAATTGAGAATGATCTACAATTGAACGATATCGATTTACGATAAAATCACTTTACAATCAATTCCAAAACTGAAAATCAAACTTGTGGACGTACACAATTACCAGTAGTGCTTATCAAATGTACATACATAGGACAATCAGGGTTCGTAGTGGAATTATCTGGAACACGGGTTATGTCGTAGAATGATTTTCTTTGTATATACACACGCAGTGGGTATTCGTTAGGTGTGCAACGAAGACAATAAACAACGATCATCATTGATTCTCTACTATTCAGGATACTCCGAAACATCGGATCTTCGATTCTGCCTGTTCATTTGCAGAGTTTCAGGAGACATTGGGGATTGACAGTGCGGATGCAGAAAATTTTATAGGTTTTATGGCCGAATTTGCGGAAGATACCAATAACCTCTCCATGTTTTTAGAAAATTTTTGAATCGAAGCATTGTCTCGGACAATACGTTTGTTTTCGATGAGATTAATAAAAAATTTACGATGTAATATTCATTACCAGCTAGGAATTAGTCGCCCAGGGATTGAAGTTAAAATCCAAACAATAACAAAAACAAAACAATTTGCCCCGCAAATAATAAGGCAAAAGCTGTTAGGTGAATATTATAGACATAGATATCGACATAGTTCTTGGACATTTTAACCCCTACAGTCTGATCATGTAGTTAATCCAAGAAATTATATGCAAAATATAAAAGGGGCAATGAATCAATTTGCACCGAAAAATTACTGCGTTGTTTTGAATACTTTTATTTTATTTTGTCAATACTGAATACTATTACTTTATTTTGCCAGTACAGTTCTGAGTTCCCCTATTGAAAAAAATAGGTTCTAATTGGTTCATTGCCTTTTATACTTTGTACAGATTACCTTGAATCAACACTTTTTCATTTTCAGACTATGAAAGGTTGGAATACCCAAAAACTAAACTCTCAATCAACGCTATTTCATTATTCAGCCTTCGATTTCATTGCGTGTTATTATCTTGATGTATGATAATATCATAAATGTGATGTTTACTGATTCATTGGAATTAACGATCTTCTCCCATCACCTATTGAATTATCTAATGTCACTTTCAATTCATGTTGTCAAAGAAACAAAAATTATTAAAAAATTGTTAAAATTGTTATTTCCGTCAACCAGCTGCACACCCTTAAGAGAACAACCCTCAAAAGTCTTCGAAAGACTTGTCCGAGCTAGGGAAGACGCAGCCCTTACCTTTTAACGTGTGATGCCATGCACGAGACCGATGACCATGCTGGGAATCGAACACATGGCCCTTAGGTTAGGCTCTACTATCATGACCATCACGGCCCACAAGAACCATTTAGAGGTAGTGGATTTTCTTAAGAGCTATGACGTTGAATATATCTCTCACTCACACTCATTGCCGATACGTAAATTTGTCCTCTGCTACGGTATGAGTCATAGCTCTTGAGAAAATCCACTCTACCTCTACTAAAAATCATTATACCGTATAGGCAAGTTGATACGTTGGACACATATTTTCAATAACAATTCCTTATTTCCAATCTATGTATCCTTTTTAGACTCTCTAAATGTATTGCTTTGCATTGATTCAACAATTTGTGTTAGTCGATACGAGCAAATATACTGTATTCGAGCAAAATATTAAGATTTACCGCAAAATTCCTTTCCATAAAACCTTAAAAATGTTGCTAGGTAATTTTAGATAAAAAAGTGCACGATTTTCTCTAACGTCCCCGAAAAATGCTATTACTATGTTGGTTCAAGATGAGGCAAATGTTTCAATCTTAAATGTTGTTTTTCGACAAATCTCTTACAAAAATGGTAATGGTCATGTACAGAAAATATTTGAAGGTTACAATATGAAGTATTCCGTCTTTATTTGTCGGAATACCGTAATTCATCTTCATAAATAATTATCTCGAATTGTTCAATCGAATTCAGTTGGAACTGAAAACGCAGAAATATATGAAATATTCATTCGCTGACTATAATCTGATACGCACAACCTTCACCTGCCAGAAACATCCGTGGATGGCAAGTTGAGGGCCTCTGAATATTTATGAACCGCACGATATCTACAACAGCTAGTTATAATGGAGTTTCCGAAAAAGTGAGAGCTCTTGTAAGAGTATTGGTACCAAAATTTCTACATTTTATATGTAAAACTAATTTTCCAGGTGTTACTTCAATATACCTAGTTGGGATAACGGATCGAAAACAAATTTGAAACTATGTCAGAGGCAAGCTTCGATACAATGTTCTTCTTAATTCTCATTGTCGGAAAACTTTTCAAGAAAAGGACATAGCATTAGATACATGATTTTTTTTATTTTCAGATATATTATTCTAGTTATCGAAAGAAGAAAGTTTCGGTAATAGATTTCATCTACAGGGTGGGGCATTTTTTATTTAAATTCAAAATTGTTTGTTCCGTTAACCAGCTGTCACCCCCCTACGAACGACAGCCCTCAGAAGTCGAAACTTGTGCGAGACAAGGATTAACGAGGTCTCACCTTTTAACGTGCGATTCCTAGCACGAGACCAGTGACCATTCTGGGAATCGAACCCACGTCCCTGTGATTGAAAGACAAGCGCTCTACCATCATGACCACTGCGGTACATCAAATTATTGATTGATAATTTATTGAATTAACGTTTTATAGATGAAAATCTCAATCACTCTGGAAATGCGTAAACGAGGTTTGCAATAAATCGAAACCCGAAACGAAAATACCACACTTCAAATTAAAGGACGGCACAACAACAACGAAAACCCTAGAAAAATGCAATTCATTCAATGCAAACAGAATCACAGAACCAGCAAACTATCACACCACAGAACACATAATACAAAACTCTATGTAACAGTTTGAGACAGACGAAAAAGAGGTAAAAACGTTATTATGGATCTCAAACCAAACAAATCACCAGGTTATGATGGCATCCGATCAGAAACCTTAAAAAATGATTTCAGAAGAGATCAAAACTCCATTAGCTTTCACTATCAATAAAAGTTTTGAAACTGGGTGTTTCCCAAACATATTTAAAATCGGGGTTATCAAACATCTATATAACAATGGAGAAAAACGAGATATGGTTAACTATAATAGGCCTTTGTCAATGATTTCAAACATATCGAAAGTAATAGAAAAAATATTGAAAAAAAGACTGGTTGATTTCACAAAGAAGTACAAAATATTAGCTGATCAACAATATGGATTCAGAGATGGAAGATCAACAGAAAATGCAATACAAGCTCTTACATCGTATATTTACGAAGATATTTACAAAACTATACCAACAATGTGCATTTTTGTTGATCTTTCAAAAGCATTCAACACTGTCTGCCACATTAAACTATATTAATTGCAGTGTTCGAGGAAGAACATACGACATTTTCAAAAGTTACCTGAGTGGACGTGAGCAGATAGTAAGTATTGATGACAGAATGAGCCATCCTTGAATAGTTACCTTTGGTGTCCCGCAAGGAATCGTTTTAGGACCAATCCTTTTCACGATATATTTGAATGAACTCCTTATGCTTGACACCAAGGGAAAAGTTTTGAGTTTTGCGGACGATATCGCCATTTTATGAAGAGATACCACGTGGACTAATCTCAAAACATCAGCAGAAAGAGATTTTATGGAGATTGAGAAATGGTTTCGAAATAACATACTCACTTTGAATTTTGAAAAAACCTTCTCGTCGTATACTAACAAACAATCAGCATATACCATAAGGCGATTCAATAAAATACTTAGGCATTGTTGTTGATAGGCACCTACGTTGGGACCTGCAAATGAAAGATACTGTAAGGAAACTAAGAAACTAAGAAATTCAAGCACCTGAGAAATTTTTTGTGTTTTTGAGAACTCTGTATTTTGCACTAGTTCAAACCCAACTCACATATGGAATAGTTGGATGGGGAGTTGTGAATGACTGCTATTTGAAGAGTCTACTTGTCATAAAAAAATGGATTTTGAAAATAATGTTGAATAAAGGAAAAACATACTCCAGCGACAGTGTGTATAAAGAAGCTTCTGTTTTCTACATTGGACAGTTATTTTGCTTGAGTATATTAAACAACGTCAAAAAAGGAAATTTTCAGCTAGAGCAAGTTACTCTCAACCACAACACAAGAAACAAAGAAAACCTTCTGAATGTTCCTCGCTGTACAAAAGTAATTGGACAAAAAAATGCATCGTATCTCGAACCGCGACTCTAAGAATATAAACTATTAAAAACCAAAGAACCTTCAAAAGTAAAATAAAAAATTGGATTTCAGATAAAGGAAGATTGTTCTTTCAGGACTTTGTTGGTCATAATGTACAGAACTAATTATTTAGATTCGGAAACAGTCAATGAAAAAAAACTGTTCCTGAGAAATTAATATCAGATTTCAATTATTGAGAGTGTTTTTTTGTCAGTATTTAAATCATTATTATAATATGTGTTCATCTTACTGAATTATTTATAATCTAATTTCTTACTAATGTCAACTAGTTATCACTTAACAAGCGGTACATTTTTTACTGCTTCAGTGATTAACCTGTTTATTTGTTTGAACTTTTGTCACAGTTCTGATTTTATGTACAAATTCCAAATAAACATTATTATTATTATTTAAATACTTTTTCATATAGTGTGATCCACTCAAGACCGGAGCACCCTTAAAAAATCTACATTTTTTGGCGGATTCAATTTTTTTCAAGTCTACGTTTGCACCAAATTTGCAAAATATAATTCCAAATTTCAGTGGATACTATAATTTTTTCATGTTTCAAATTGCAGATTTTTTTCGTGAAATTTTGACTCCACCACTGGAATCAGCATCCTTCATTTAGGTAAATCCTGAAATTTCATTCGAAAATGTTCATTGCCAACAAAGTTATAACAATATTAATTTTGATAACATATACCATTATTTATGAATATTTCAGACAAATTCTGAAAATCGGCAACACTGTCAACACAAACGTAAGAGATCTTTGAGGTTTCTGGTAGAAATACATAACATAAATTGTTCTCTATAACATCTAAGAAGGTACCTATTTGGAATAAAGTAATGAAGTCGAAAAAACAGCTCATTCAAAATATTATTGGATTGAAAATTTTAAAATGTATCCACCTCAAGAACGGTACCTATGATGACGTTTTTATTTTCAATAGCTATTTGAGTAAACAAAAGTAGGCCATGACAATGACAGATTGAGTCAGAATTCGAAAGTGAGAAAGGTATTGATTGATATTCAATTACAATAGGACGAAAATACGTTAGAAAAAATTTAAATTGTGCGTCTTTCTGGAAACAACGATAGAAGTGAATGAGAGGTATGCAAAATATTCAATGATCGGTGATGATCAATGACAATGACATCCAGATCGGTCTCCTATCAGTAATAGTACAGTGCACAAACTAAATAAATCTTTCAATGAAACAGGAGCTGTATCGAACAATATTTTGAGAAATAATGTGAGAAGGATTGGACACGAACAGGTTATATTGGATTACTTTAGGCATAATCTCAATGCCAGATTGAGAGTGGCAAGCCTAGATTTGAATTCTACAAGGGAAAACATACGAAGATGCCTGAGAAAATACAAAATGAAACCATTCGAACCCAAGTTTTTGTATACCCTGAAAAACGGAGATCAAGAAAAACGACTAGAATTTTGATTGTGGGTACAAGGAGAATACCTAATAAACAGGCGTTTTTTAGGGTGTATTTCACTCAGCGATGAAGCTACTTTCACGACCAACGGTGTTGTTTCATCTCAAAACATTAGATTTTGGGCAACCGATAATCCTAGTTGGGTTATAAACTGCAAAAGACAATATTCGGAAAAAGTTAATGTATGATGCGGAATATTGAATGAACGAATCATAGGCCCATTTTTATCTTTTTTTTTTTTTTCGAAGGAAATATAAATGCCATGAAATTACTAGAATTTTTCAGAACTGAACTATGGAATGCTATTTATGATCTTCCTATTGTTGAGCGAATAAACTTAGATTTTCAATTAGATGGATGTTCTGTGCATTATTAAACAATGGTTGAATGAACAGTTTCCTCATCACTGGATTGGTCGAGGAAGTGAATTGATTGGATGGCCACCCAGGTCCCCCGATTTAACCCCACTTGACTTCTTCTTGTGGGGTCTTCTTGTACGAAAAGTTTACAAATCCTGCCTGAGAACTAGACAGAAGTTGTGTGAAACAATACGACAAGCTTCTGCAGAAATAATACCAGAAGGACTTAAAAATACAAACAAATTTTCGAAAGATATACGAAACATGTATGAAATTGAATGGTGGTTGAATTTGTGGTAGTGGGTTTTACAATATAGCCTTCTCAACTAAAATATTTTCAACTTCCGGTCTGAAAGCTTTCAATAATTTGATTCCTGTCTCCATACAGAAAGCTACACATAGTATGCAAAAAAGAATCAATTCTTGTTAAGAACAAAACGGAAATATCTTCGAACATCTGTTCAAATGAACTCGAGTGGAAAGAAGAATGGCTATATTCAATATCAATAAACAAAGTTTGGTGGTAACAACAAAATTTTTAAATGTATCGATTAAGGCTAGATAATTATGGACCAAGATTACTCAATGTTGTATAATCAAAATCATTTGTTTGCCATCGTAAAATTGAAATTCATGTATGACTAGTGATTTGAGAATAGTATATTGTGTATCTAGTAGTGAAAGCAATACAATCCCGGACGACAATGTAAATTGTTGGCCGAGGCGATAAGCCGAGGCCAACAAGAATTGAAGTCTGGGAATGTGCTTTTACTACGAGGTACACATACTATTTTTTCTGAAATCGCAATCAGCATTATCATAAATTAAGGAGTTATACTTATTGTTTGCGTGCATTCATTTACTGTCTAAAATGTATACAAGCCGTCAATAATTTTCCCGGATCGTTTACGATACGGGAAAGTGCTTTCCCGTACAGTTTACTGCCGAAAACGGTCCGGGAAAGTTCGTTGCTTAGCAACGGACTAAAATAATAGATTAGCGTATTTTGAGGCCTGAAGTTGCTCCGAGAAAGTGGGCATTCTTGAACGATTTCAGAAAAATATTTTTTGCTGTAATGTTCGTTGCATACAATTTTATTTTCGTAGTGCAATCACTGCCATCAAGCGTATTCAGGTTGCCAAGGATGTTAGAACTCCCATCTTAATGTATCATCTACCAAAACACAATAGTTTCTGGCTGAGATTAGTAATTTATATTCCGCGCACAATCCAAGCTCAAAGTGCTGGCACGTACCTGTGCTAGCTGTTTCAATTCACAAGTTTCAAAACATAGGATGAAACTTTCGGAGTTTGTAAATGAGCAGGGAATTTTGAATAGAGCAGATAGGAAGGAAGCATGTTAGGAATAATTTATGGCTTACTGATAATGCACACAATAAATCAGCATTTAGTGGGGTTTCAACCCGATGACAGCAAATAAAATTCAAACAGGAGTGATACCGCACCCATACATATGTCGAGTGAGTGACCGTATATTCCAGAGTATTTATTGTCATGTATTGTGTCTTTCAATATTCTATGTACCGTGCATTCCATGAATATATTTCATTGTAATTATTATAATTATTATTCACAAGTAATCACCGTGAAACCCTTTGAAGTTGAAAAAAGTATGGTACAAAAAGTTTGTGATGTTGAAAATAGTTTGGAAACATTGCACGGAATGATAGTCATTTCCCACGAGTATGGAGTTTGCAGCATGAGCCGTAGGCGAATGCTGCAAATCGTACGAGTGGAAAATGAGCATTCCGTGCAAGTTATACACTATACTTTTTCTATGGCTATAGCATACTTATAATAGCGAAATGATTTTACAACAGAATTGTGAAATTTAATTCAATATACTTTACTCATTGACAAAATGTAAAATAACACTGTTTTTTTTTTCACCCTGTATATTACAGGTCGATTTCAGATATATCGTTCGAGAGAGACACTAACGTTCAATATTGGACCAAAACTTGGCACAACTTTATAATTTCAAATATTATGAAACCGAAAAACAGGTGAAATAATCACCGATCTATCTATTATCATAATGGAGATATGGAAGAGCCTTGTTGTGCATTGGAAGGTTGTTATACAGGGTCTTTCACGACGAGCGTTCTTTAGGAATATATGCATGAAGAACCACTCAAAATATTAACTTGAAATTTTGTGGTTGTGGGTTTTATAATATGGCCTTCTTGATTAAAATATTTTCAACTTCTGGTCTCTTTTCGTTATACCGGAAGTAGAGGGCAACTTCCTTATTTCAAATGGAACACCCTGTATCTCATTACATTTTTTAATTTCCCAGCACATTTTAGGCCCACTTTGTTTAACATACCCAAATTTGCCAATTTTCGAGACAGTAACAGTTGGAAATGTGAAATTACACAAAATTACACCTGAAGCATCAAGTCATGAACAGGTCCATCGAATTTTCTAAAATAACTTACAGGGTGGTCAAAATTTACACCCAAAACATTAGATCGAGAAAACTGATGAAACACGACTTTTTCAAATGGAAACCATTCACTATTCTATTACTTTTGGATACTACGGAAAAAAGATATCAAATTCGTGAAGAATACCCTATACCTAAAATACACCCCTGGCAAGATATATCCGATTTCGGGAAATATTTGAAATCATTCGAAGCAATACCAAACAAAGAAAGCTTTGAAAACAAATGAACTAATATCAACTCTGGCAATTCCACTGTAGTTGGTAAAAGGTAACTCAAAATAAAAATGAATGGATTGAAATGAAATACTACCAGAGAGGTGAATTATATCTTTGTTTATTGATATTGAATACAGCCATTCTTCTTTCCACTCGAGTTCATTTGAACAGATGTTCGAAGACATTTCCGTTTTGTTCTTGACAAGAATTGATTCTTTTTTGCATACTATGTGTAGCTTTCTGAGTGCCGGACTGGCCTATCTTTGCCAAGTGAGATTTTGAAAAATTGGGGCCCCCAATTACCAGGTTCATTCTATTTCATGAGTTGCATACGGAAATTTCAACAAATTATTGGTTTTCGTACTATTAATGATTAAGGTGCAAGATCAGCTCTACACTGGGCTTAGAGTAAAAAATTAAATGAACACACAAAGACAAAATAAACAAAATATAAAAATAAATGCATTTTTTAATAAATCAAACCAAATAAATATTCTTATAAAAATAAATACAGATCGGTAAGTTCTCTTTTTGTTAATATTTTGTTCTTCGCTATCTGCCATCTAAAACATTAATTTCATAGTCAATAACAAACTTTGGGCGACCCGATATATAGAGTTGTATTTACCTGGCCGCGTTTACAACTACGCCAAATAAAATTATTTTTTGACACAAGCAGGCTTTACTCTCTGCTGTCTCAGTGTCTCGCATACGACTAATCAGTAATCCAGCGTGCCGCGCGCCAAAACCAAAACCACCCACCGCCCACCGACCATACATACTCGCGCATCACTGTTGCCACGTTGCAAGAGGTCCTCAAGAAATCCTACCAAATCGAAAGTGAATATTTGCGTAAGTCTTAATTAATTTTAAATTATTGTTTCCATGTCTGTTTTCCAAGAGGCCCCGAGACCCCAAATGGGGGGTGGGCCCGGTGAGATTTTTCTCACTATCTCACCTGGCCAGTCCGGCACGGGCTTTCTGTATGGAGGCAGGAATCAAATTATTAAAAGCTTTCAAACCGAAAGTTGAAAATATTTTAGTTGAGAAGGCTATATTGTAAAACCCACTACCACAAATTTTCAAGTTTTTGTTTTGAAGGGTTCTCCATATATTACTAACGAACGCTCGTCGTGAAAGACCCTGTATATTCTCTTGGCTTCACATATCGAAGAAAATTTTTTATTTGTTAAATTACCAATGGTAGATTCCAACTTCCTATCGTCGGTAGCTTTCCATTTGCCAAAAAATTCTAACTGTACCCTATTTGTTTCTTGTAGGAATCTGTATCTAATATACAAAAATATTGTAATTCAGCAGTATATAAGTGATCTAATTATTTTGCCTCACATATGAATCTGACAGCTCTTTAAGGTTCAAAATAAGACTGAATTCAATAGTTGCTGACTGCATACGCCCCAGGAATACACTCTTCTGACTGGGGATCAATTGGGTTCATTTGAAACAACTCGACATCCAAATCAGCCGAAAGCTATTTCTGATTCGGCCCTATTTTTTTATTTTAGTTTTGCTAAGTCCGAGATACTAAATCAGAATACTGACTTAGTATCTCAGATTTTTCTAATAGCGAAATGTTAAGTCAGAATTCTGACTGAGTATCTGAGAATAATAATGATGAGACTCAGCAAAACTCATCTGGTAATGTTTTGTGGCACTAGACTAGGTATATAAGATCATTGGCTCCTGACACCTACTATCTTTAGGGCAAAAGTAACATGTTGGCGAAACTATTAATTATATTGTTCCATACAGGTGCTAGTTCTAGACAGTTTTTTTTCCAAGAAGATAATTTCAGAAATGTCTTGGAAGATTGTGCTAGCAAGAGAAATGAAGATATTACATTTGTGTTAGTTGATTTACCATTAAAGTTATGAAAATTGATAGTAGCATGCAGTAGAATGGAAATGTTCCATCAGGTGATTGGTGAATTTTGTAAAAAATCTTGGCTATGTTCGAGTGCCTTTTTTCTTATCCAAATTCACCAAGTAGGGAGAACGAGTTACCTTTTACCTTGTTGAAGCAACCGAATACTGTGGGTGAAGGTGTAAACATATATTCTGCTAATAGAAACATCGTCATAATTTACATGACAATAATTTCTATTTCTCTTCAACTGGATCATACAAACCCATTATAGGTGTGATATCATTGCATTTGGGAGAGTTCACTGAAATTGTTGAGGTTTTGTGCCTTCAGGGTTGGTATGAATTTCAACCTTATGTTTATATGAATATTGATATCACCAGCCTACCTAAATAACTAAGTCGTTATTCATAATCTCAAAGATGATGATGTACAGTACGTTCAAGAAGCAGTTGATTTAAGTTTTAGTTCTATTTCTCAACTACTGCAACACTTCAACTCACGAGGTTTGTTTCTGCGGATTATTTCCCAGATGTGATAGCAAGCGGTAGGTAGTTTTTGTAGTGTTTTTGGAGAGTATTCTAAAATTATCTGTTCAGATGTGAAATATTTGAACTGATCTGATCAAGAAAGTAGACTTGTTCGTAAGTTTCGAAATCGGTGATGAGGAGAAAAAGTTAGCAAAAATAGTACACAATAGATTTTTTCCATCAAGATTTTGTTGATAGAAAGTGATTCTTTCTAATTTCTGCAAAGTAGTTCTGGCATATATTTGGTGGATAAGGGTTAGGTTACACCTTTATCTTTCGCAAACAAATGATTCTTCATAGAAACACTGCTATTGGTGGTTGACGAAACGTTTATTTATTTATGTTATTTAAACAACTAGGTGGTACAGACTGAATGAATGCTGGACTGTATCCAGTCAATACATATCCTGTTAAGATCCTCATCACCCATTATTGTCAATGGAAATGATTCAGCCCCAAGTATTTCGACTCTCCTGACATCTGTAGGCTTTCCGTGTACAACCTAGAAGTAATAGTATAGCCACTGTTGCAAATGGTAATATACGCCTGGGGCAATTCCCACATATTTTATACGATTGAAATCGCTTCATCGTCGTTATTCTTGCATAAGGCATCGCAGAATTTTTTTCATACCTCTGAGGAATCGGGATTTTTGTTTCGTCTTTTTTAATATTCATCCAACTCTTTCGGAAAGCCTCTTTTTTCTCAACCATCCTGCAAAAAAATTCACTACATCTGATAGATTTAAACTGCTTTTCACTAGTCAACATCGGCTTATCCAGCCCCCTTTAACGAAAGAATATACAATCTCTGCCAAAAATACGATATCACTTTTCCTATCACATCACATCTCCAAACTCAAACTCCATCATCCTGGTTTCTAACACTACCTAACTGCAATGGGATTTGCCATTATTAGATTTAGCATTCGAACATCTCCTGGATTTAGCTTCAGACTTTCCAATTGAAATGGCTCGTCTCAAGGCAGTAAGTAGAAAAGAATCCGGAGCTTGGCTCAACGCACTTCCCGTTGCATTCTTGGGAACTTTACAAGATGACGAATCGTTCAGAATATCTGTTGGTCTACGTTTGGGATGTTCTCTATGTATCAGTCATGAATGCCGTTATGGAATAATCATTACAGAAAATGGAGCCCATGGATTGTGCTGCAAACTAAGTTCAGGTCTTTCTTTCTGACATTCCACTGTTAATTATCTGATAGAACGAGCTGTGTCAACTATTGAAATTCCTTCTGCACTAGAACCTTTGGGAGTCAGTCGAGAAGATGGAAAGCGGCCCGACGGAATATCTCTCATTCCTTGTGGAGTCAAGGAAAACCTTTAATCTGAGATTTCACCTGTATAGATACTGTTGCAGCTTCTTATATTGAATCAACGTCAAGAGTAGCTGCTGAATCGGCAGAGAAATTGAAATTGAGGAAATACCGTAATTTGAAGAATCAATTCGATTTTTATCCAGTGGCCATCAAAACTTTTGGTGTTTTCGGAAGTTATGCTGCCAATTTTATAAAAACCATTGGACATGAACTAAACACGATCATCATAGAATTTGCTAATTCTGAAATGAAATATGATTACAGAATGCTGGAATTCTCTCTCTTGAGATTGAAGAAATATTCTGCAACACCTCTGCCCCCATGCAATTCAAATGTATTTACATTCTCTATCTTGTAATAGAATAATATTCTCACACTGGTTAGCAATAATAACATTAGCCTTGACGCAGTTGATTGTCACCGTATTGGCAAATTTCAGTAGTGTCAAAATTATTGTCACGTTTTCATTCGAAAATATAAAAAGTAGGTATCATGAATTCATCCAGTGATTCAGAATCAGAGTGTGAAAATATACCACCTGAAATTACAAAGAGTACAAATAATATACTGGAAAGTAAAACAAATCAAAGAATAAATATGAAAAATATAAATGCCGTTAATATATTTATCAAACGCATTTTAATGAGAGGCCGGATGGCTCAGATGGTATAGCATTGGCATAATAGACGAGAGGTTGTGGGTTCAAACCACCACAAGGCAATTTTTTTCAATTTATTAGTTTACTCTTAATACATCTTTGCGATAAAAAAAATTAGTTCTGGTTAGTCCAGGATTAGTCCTTTCTGATAAACAGTGTTTTCAAATAATATTTATTATTTCGTGTGGAAATTATCTTTTGTTCGTTTCCATTTAAAAATATTTCGAAATTTTTGATCGTGGAGAAAGTATAGTCTGCTACTCGGTCAGAATGAAAGTTCGTGATACTCGTGGTTCCTCCCGCTCGCCTTCGGCTTGCGCTCGGAACTTTCCACTAGCTTCGAATTTTCATTCTAACCTTGTTACAGAATATATTATTATACAACGTATAAGTGTAGCAATCCAGAGAGGAAATGCTGCTTCTATATTGGGTGCCATTCCTACTTCTCAGCGCCAAGATGAAATTTCCTTCCACCCACAAAGGAATCGATTCAATAATATATCATCTGAATTGGAAACAATCCAAAATTTCAAGCATAATATGGAATCTTGAAGAAAATTTACAAGTGGATTTATCATCTCCTCCAGATCTCAACGGGAGTTTGTTGTCATGACATTGAAACGGAGACAATCAGTTTATAAGATACTACTCAGGAGGAGATAGCATGAACGCAGTATACAATTCAACACCATCAAACCTGTAGTATATAGTGCCGTTAACATACTCGGTCTCAGTGGACTGCAAAATATTGGTAATACTTGCTTTAAGAACAGTGTTATCCAGTATTTATCCAACACCAGATGGTTGTTAAAGTATATAGAAAAGGAGAAAGACATAAACATGAATATATCTGATATGAAAGGAGCTTTAATCAAATCCTTCGCAGAGGTGATCAAGGAACTATGGTCAGAACATTCTTCACATCGAGTTGTTGATACAGCGTCATTAAAAAATCTAATTCAAGAATTTGCACCTCGTTATATCGGATGCTTAGGAATTTTTAAAGTACCTGCTGGAGGGACTACATAATGATGTGAACAGAATTCGGAAGAAGCCTGTGAACAATTTGACAGAACCTATGAAAAACTGAGTGACAATGAGAAAACTGAAGAGGCTTGGACGGGATTCTTGAGACTGATCAACTTCAAGTTCACAGATAACTTTGTTGTCCAACTGAAATCTACATTAAAATGAACTAATTGGGTTATTGTATATACAGTAACGTTCGATACATTCTGGGATATTTCTCAACCAATTCCGCAAAGAACAGGTCAACTAACACTGTTGCATTGTTTAGATTATTTTACCAAAGAAGAAACTTTGGATGGTGACGAGAAACCTACCTGTTCGAAATGCCAAGAAAGTCGGAAGTGCAGGAAATCCATATCGCTTCAAAAATTTCCACAAATTCTGGTGATCAATTTCAAACGTTTTTCTCTAAGAGAAAGTTCTGGAGATAAAATTAATGTAACCACTGATTTTCCTGTAGACGGTTTGGATATGAACAGATATGCAACAGAAACTGTAACTTCTCGGTACAACCTTTCTGCTTCATCCAATCAAAGCGGGACATCCTATGGCGAACATTACACGGCTTACTGTAGACACCCGTATGAAAATACGTGGCACAAGTACAATGACTCCTGTGTGTCACCAATTTCAGCATCTCTACTTGTGGGCAATACTTTTTTATGAGTCTTGCTCATAGTTATTTGAATTATACCTTTTATTATTGTTATTATTATTATTATATTCTTATTAACAAGGTAATGAATTGGTACATTTATTCCTTTTTAAAAATAAACAAAATTTTATTGAAATCGGTCAAAAATAAAATTATCTATGTACCAAGGGAATTAATGGGCCTTAATAACCTCAAGCAATTGCCATCGGTAATTAAGGCCCCTGATACATATATAACTATTAATCAATATTCTCTCGATTTACATATTCCAAGTTCAGAAGGCAAAAAATTAATGCTTAGGGCTATCTACTGATAATTAGTAGCGACTCATTTAACAGTTGTCGGTAAGTAATAAAAGGATACTTACTGTATCACGGGCACCCTGTCCAATCTGCCTCAACTCCCCTATAAGTGGACAAGTATAAGACACGAAAAGTTAATTAAGAAGGTATTAAAAACTCACACCCAATAACAAAGTTCGACCACGGAAAATAAACAAAAAAATAGCCTTCACATAATATAGGTACGTTCAAAATTTCAATTTCCTAGCTATAACTAGGTGTTGTAATATTCTAAGAGCAAAAAATTGATAATTGGCGAAATATCTCAATGAGTCTATGCAATACTAGTATTCAATTAAATGAGCTATTATTATCGGATCAGTACGCAGGAATAAGTGGAGCAAAAACTTTCAAGGTGCTGACATTTCATTGCCTGAACTGATTTTGCCGAATATTCGAGGCGAAACTACTCCATAATTTACTTTTGATGCGATTGGCTCAAACTTATACATAGTGAAACATTTCGAAGCTATCCGCAAGTGTTGATTACAAATTGATAGCAAAATGACGAACATTTTTATTAAAACTCATAGCGGATCTGGAACAATGAACCGCGTATAAAAAAAACAGTTAGTTAGGATCCAGATTATGTCACAGATTAACATTTCAAGATCGCAAAGACTATCTGATGAAAGAACGTGATAGGGCCTGTAACGAAGTCGTCGTCGAAGAGTAAATATTTGTCGTCACAGAACGCTTCTACTTGGTTTTTAATCAGAAATATATAAATGTAATCTTCTGACAATACTTCAAAATTAATGTTGTTATTTCAACTTCATAGTAACTAAAAATGGCAATCGTATAAAAATCACATCAGGAGTCTTCTTAAAGTCGAATCCGCTACAAAGCCCTTGAGAAATTCAACTTGTCCAGGTCTGATGTTGACTAGTATAATTGAAAACGCTTGCGTAACTTCACATCAATCCCACAGGACAATTTGGGTTTGCCAGGTTAACAAAATTCTAGTCCACCATCGTGTTCCTTAAGGGGGTCGTACAGGCTGTGCAGCATCACAAGCACTTCGACCTTCAAGTTCTTTTGTGCGTGACCTTTGATCTATTCGAGGCCCAGGATTTCGAGACTTCTTGCGAAGTTTATCAGTTTCCTGGAAGCTATTTTATTATCATTATTAGATGGCGGGGTTAGCCAGCGGCTGAAATGAAGGTAGTTCTGTATAGAACCTTTCTGCACCCCGCTGTCAGGTCTATCTCGTGAGTACTCCGGATCTTTTAATGAACTCCAGGAGATTCCTCACAAGGTTTTCCTGTGGGATGATATCTTCTGCACCGTGGTGTCCGAAGATGTCCATCCTCATGCGAGCCAGAGCTTCGCATTCAAACATTATGTGAGAGGCTGTTTCGTCTTCTTCTTCACAAAATCTGCAGTGTGTGGACTCTTGATGTATCCCCAACCGTTGCAGGTGTTTTCTCAAATGGCATTGGCCTGTCATCAGTCCTACCACCTTCCTGAGGGAGTCTCGGCTTAATTCAAGAAGGTGTCTTGATAGCCGGTCGGTTGGCCCCATCATCATAATTTTTCCGTGAGTATTGCCTGAGGCACTCTCCCAGATAGATTGATGATGGTTTTTAACCCATTTCTTTGTGTCCTGCTTGATATCCCCAAACGGGATTCCGCAGGCAGGTTCTGGTCCAATGAGAGTTGTTGCTGCTCCCGCTCTTGCTAGGGCATCTGCACTCTCATTTCCCTGGATCCCCTTATGACCTGGTACTCAGACTAGTTTTACCCTGTTCTGTGCTCCCAGATCGTTAAGGTTTTGGTGTGCCTCCCAAACCAGTTTGGAAGTGAACCTGCATGTAGGCAGGGCTTTAATCGCCGCCTGGCTGTCGGAGAGAATCGTTATGGGTTGGTTTCTAGGACCCCTCCTCAGAAACTCTCTCGTGCAGACGGAGATTGCCGTTATTTCGGCTTGGAATATAGAGGCTTGAGTACCGAGGCTTAGGCGGATGTCTTTCCTCGGTCTCTCCCCGTATATTCCTGCCCCAACTCCTTTGCTAGTCTTTGAGCCATCCGTGTACCAGACTTGCCCTCTTCACAGCATTGGTATAGCCCTTGATGTTGCTTCCCCATCTTCTATGATGGTGGTGTACGTTCCATCAAAGGAGTATGTTGGAGTCATTTTGTCCGACGGCATCTCAGACGTGTCGATTCTTATGACCTCCAGTATGGTGGAGTGGCCTTGTTTATTGCCCCTCCATTCCTGGGAGCAGAGTTCATAATGTCGGAGGACGTTAAGAAGCCCCCTTACAAGAACTCAAGCCTGTTGCAGAAAAGCGCTGGGCATTCGCACAGCAAATGTTCTGCAATTTCTGCGAAGTTCTCGCAGTAGCGGCAACTGTCACTCTCTGATTTACCCATCTTTTTGAGGTGGTACCCCAGAGGGCAGTGTCCAGTTCCCATCTTCAAGTCTTTCTTGTGACAAACTAGTCTTTTCGCTTGTCTTTGTCCTGGCACTTTATTCCAGTGAGATTTCATTTCATCAGTTCCCCAGCGTCGGAACTCTTCTTTTAAATGTTTTCTGGAGAGTCCACAGAAGGGTTCTGGGCCGGGAAATTGTGTGTTTGCCCCTTCTTTGGCAAGGCAATCTGCTTCTTCGTTGTCTTCAATTCCTCTGAGACCTGGCACCCACATCAGGGTGACCAGATCGTTTACTGCCAGTTGTTTTAAGGAATATCTTAGCAACTAAATATGACAATCGTACAAAAATCACATAAAGAGTCTTCTTAAAGTCGAATCCGCTACAAGGCCATTGAGAAATTCAACTTGTCGAAGTCTGATGTTGACTAGTATAATTGCAAACGCTTACTTAGTAGTAGTAGTAGTAGAAGCGGGGTGGCCGGTACTGCAGCCAGGCAAGTAAGCTCTCATGGGCCCTTTCTGCCATCCCCCTTTCGTTACTTCACATCAACCTCACAGGACAATTTTGGGATTGCCAGGTCCACAAGATTCTAGTCCACCATCGTGTTCCTTAGTTTGGTGAGGCTCTTCCAGAAGTCTTCATAGGTCGGTTTATCTCGAAAATGCTTCTTGATAACAAGGTGGTAGATGTTTCTCTAACCCTTTTTCAATTGCAGCACCTCACCAACTTTTGGATTCTGTTCCCGTGGTTCTGGAGCTGACCGAAGTATACCACGGCGATGCCTCTGAACAATTGAAAGTCTTCTTCCATACAACAAGGTACTAGCAGTTCATTAGTCAAGAATTCGTGGTTTTCGTGGACAATATCAAAACGGTTCAAGTAGTACCTGAAGGTTTTCGTCCATCAGCTTTGACGTTGGAGAATGTTTCCATTGAAAAATTCCATAGCATCATCAAGATAAAACTGGAACGAGACATCCATCTTCAGGAAAGAACTGACCTACCCGTATTGGAATCATTGCAGTACTGCCAAGATCACTCCTCACAATTCGACAACTGCCTTTCCCCAGTAATTGCCAACGTATACGAGGAGTGGTTCGAGGAATAGGCGAGGACACAAAAAAATTTTTTCTCCAAATGTGTTTTAAAATTGTAAAAAATTGTTGTTAAAATTGTTATATCCGTCAACCCTACGTGCAACCCTCAGAAGTCAGAGACTTGTGCGAGCTAGGGGAAGACGTAGCCCTTACCTTTTAATACGTGTGATGCCATGCACGAGAAATACATATACATATATATAAATGTACCCAGAAAATATTTTTTGAGTAAAATTTCAATTACAGCCGGTCTGATTCCTTTCTGAAAAATAGCAAATTTTGAAGGTTCTAATATTGGCGCTCTTAGTGACGTACTTACCCGAGCAGCCAATAGGCGTAATCGGGTTGATTCTGACGTTTAACGGCAACGTTGCCAAGCTTCTAAAACTATAAACCAGAGAACATAATACCGTAAAGAAGTGTCAGAAGACACTATTCCCAATGTCAAACGACGATGGCGAATTTGAAAGGTGTGAAAACATTGGATCTATTATAAAACAATATGTTTGAATATATACAAAGAAACAAAGAACTGGATAGTTATAATATTGTGAATTATTGTGTTCCATAAAAATAATGTTCGAGAGAGAAAGATAGTCATTTATTTTTGCCTCAAAGGTATTTCAGAGTTTGAATACTTTTTTCCCGTTCATAGGTACTAGTTGAGTGAATGACTATAAACCATAAACCTGGTTATTCTCGAAAGCAGTTCCTGGAAAAAATTCACCATTATGTCATTAGAATCACAGAACGACAATCATCGGCAGTTTGCTTACACGTTCGGTTAACCAACTTTGGTAACAGTGAATACTTTACCGCTAAATCGTGTCACATCTAGAAGAAGAGTAATTATGTGATATATCACCTCTTCTTCTGAATTTGACCACTTTATAGCCAAAGTAAAAAAGTGATCATTATATTCATAATTCATTTATTTTTGTTTGTGTTTTTGTTGTTTTTGTTGTGATATATTGTGACTACGAGATTATTTGTAAATCGAAAGTGTTGTCCTGAAAACCACGTGGCCTGAGTTTTCGGATCACTAGAAATAGAAATAAACACTTTATTGCTATTTTCACTATTGTTCAAACACTTGGACTCGAAACAAACTTTAAGAGGCATACTGAAAAATCTAATACAAAAACGAGCAATTTCTTACAAAATAAACAACCACAGAAGGAATATAACTCAAACTGATGAAAAACAGAAAAAGCACCATCTCTTTTTTACGATGCCAATTTGAGCATGCGCATTGCTGCATTACTTGTCCATGACGACAGTACTCAAAATTTACAACATAAGTATGGCAACGTTGCTAAATTAATTGACGCTGTCAACTGTTGGATTGGTTGCTCGGGGTAGTCACAATGGAGCTAAAAAGAAGCCATTTGAATTTATAAACTTAAAATTTTTTTTTCAAGTTTCAGACAACCCGCAAAAAAACAAGAACATTGTCAAATAGAGTATTCATACGCAGTAGAATCCATTGAACATATTTTGAAAATAAATAACATTAGGAACTCAATCAAGTTCACGATAAAAAAGAAAATCAATAGTACCATGCTGTTTGTCGATGTGATCGTCGAAAGAACAGACACTAGCATCCGCAGCTCTGTTTACAGAAAGTAAACCCATACCTACAGGACAATACCTTAACTTCTGCTTCAATCACCCAAACTCCACAAAGATGGCGATTGTAAGAACATTGGTGGAAAGAGCAATAACAACTTGCAATAATTAGGAGTCACTGGATGTGTAGATAAACTATATCAGAAACGACCTACGCCAAAATGGATACTCTCAGAGAATCCTAGGAGAAGTACCGAAACAACTCGAAAGGACCAAGACTATCGAAAAACGACCACAAAATCCATTTATCATCCTTTCATACCTCAAAGGTATCTCCGGAAAAATCAGAAAGATCGGAAACAAGTACAACATTGAGAATTGATTTCATTCCGGCAGTACCTTACGAAGATTCCTGTATCAAGATGAAACCAGGTAATACATTACAATTCAGTAAAAACAACAATAATATGGGAGAGACCGTCATCCGTAAGAATATCCGATCAAAAGTGAACTCAACGGGGGGAAGACATCTGAATCAGGAATTGCTGACCATGTCAGGACTGAGCACCATCGATTTTTTTGGGACAAGGCTAGTATTCTTCATAGAGAGAAAATTTTTAGAAACCGTGTAAATCGAAGCCAATGGCGCTTTCAGTCAGCCGATCGTGAAAATTAAAAACCGCTAATAGACTGCTTTGGAGGGAAGAAAAAGTGCGAAATTACGATGTGCGCCTAGCTTACGATACATGTGAACAAGTGCCTATAAAGCAATTTAAAGCAAAGTTGGGAGCACTCCGCTCCGCGTCATACCCTCGTAGCTCGTGCTTTAAAAGCTCACTTGTACACTATTCTACATTTCTCATGTCGTTTCTGACACTGACAGTTTGTCATTCATATGTACAATCAAAATAGAAAAAGGAAAAACTTAACCTATGCCAGGAAAGTACAGTTGAACTGATTATTTAAATGCGATATGACATATCGTATCATTCTACTATTGCTACATCTGATCACCTGTACAAAAACTAGACTATATCATTTCCACTGGCCAGGTCATATGCGAAGATACGACCAAGGTGATATTTTTCAAGAAGATGAAGATAAAAGAGATATATTGAGAGATATCAAAACTGTGTATGCCCCTGAGAACAGAATTTATACGAATGACTCAATGTGTAGTATCCAACGTAAAAGGAAAAGGGACTTGGGTTATTTTTGCCAAGAAGAAGAAGAACCGTTTTACACAGAAATAGATATGAAACCGCAAGGTGAGGATTTCGATATAAATAATCCTGTAAGAAAACTGAAGAAGCCATTTCAGAATATATCCCCAGAAATACTGAATATTTCGATTCAAATTCCACTTGATGACTTCCTCACAGTACCTGGTAATTCAAGTATGAAAACGAACTCGAAAGACCCCGATGAGACGCTGAACCTTACTTCTTTGTGGCATACAATGGATTCGCAGAAGATCAGACATTTACAAAGTAGAATAATGCAGAAATACATGGATTCTAGCGTCGATCCCTGCATTGACTTCTACGAATTCTCTTGTGGAAACTGGAAGAAATATTATACAATTCCGCCAGATAGGGCTACTTACGATACCTTCGAAATGGTGAGAGAGAGTCTGGATGTTGCCTTGAAGGGACTTCTAGAAGAGGTCGTCATAAAACCTTCGAGTAAGCAACCATATTTCTTCAAAAAAAGTTTCATTGACGAAGATTTTTCACCGCGCGATTCCTCAGATGCAGTCATCAAAGCAGGAATTTTCTATAAATCGTGCATGCAGGAGGAACTGATTTCAAAAAGGGGTATTGCTCCTTTGACAAAGATTCTGGGGGAGTTGGGAGGATGGCCTATGGTCACAGACCGTTGGAACAGTACTAATTTTGATTTGTTTTGGTTACTTGCTAGACTTAGATTATTGAACAACGACGTTCTGATTGCCCAATGGGTGGGTCCAGACATGAAAAACTCCAACGAATATATAGTCCATATAGATCAAACCACCCTTGGACTGCCATCGAGAGAGTACTACCTGGAGTATTCGAATATGAAATATATTCGAGCTTACAAAGTGTTTATATTAACCGTGGTAGAACTGATGGGCGGTAAAATTCAGAAAGCAGAAAATGATACAGAGGAGCTGGTACAGTTCGAAACAAAGCTGGCTGAAATCATGGCATCCCCGGAGGAAAGGAGAAACATATCTGAAATCTATTTGAGAACCGACATTGCTTCTTTAACCCTATACTTTCCACAGTTCAACTGGAAAGATTACTTCGATATCGTACTGGGTACCAACATAGACTTGAAAACACCAGTAGCGTGTTACTGTGCAAGATTCATACACGAGTTGCTCTATCTTATCAGCAACACCGAACCAAGAACCCTCCAAAACTACCTCATTTGGAGATTCGTCAGGCACAGAACCAACAATTTGGACCAGAAGTTCTTGGACGCCAAACAAAGGTTCTATTATATTTTGTTTGGCAGGGAGAAAAATCCTCCGAGATGGGAATTTTGCGTGGCTCAGGTGAACTCAAACATAGGGATGGCGTTGGGTTCCATGTTTGTTAAGAAATATTTCGATAAAAGTAGCAAACTGGACACGATAGAAATGACTAAACAGCTTGAGGAGTCCTTTAGAGCCACTCTGCAAGAGAATTCTTGGTTGGATAATAACACTAAAGAATACGCCATGATGAAACTGGATAACATGGATTTGAAAATTGGTTTTCCTGATTTCCTTCTCAATGATAATGAGTTAGCCATGAGGTTTGTATGCATTCAAATATGAGTGGAATGAGTACGGTGTCTCCCATATGATAAAATATTTGATATTTTCTGAGAAAACGAAATACCCTTATACATATTTTTGATAAAAATCCGTTCATGGTTGGATGTGAAGCAAACATCAGACAAAACAACTATTTTCCAAAAAAAACTTCACAGAAGTTTTCCCCCTGACCGTGTTTTTCAATAAATCACTAGGGTGGGTGCAATAATAATAAAAAAGCATTTAGTCCATCAAGATCATAATTACATGACGTTGGGAAAGTCAGAGGAGATAACTGTGTACACATAATAAAATTGCTCAACATAAACAAAAACAAATTATGTAATACGAATATTTAAAGTCAAATGGTATATCACAAAATTAAACAATGAACAAATATGAATTTATTTCATATGATTTCATGACAAAATTGCATAACACAATATATAGAAACATTAAAAACAAATTCATCTGAATATAATTTGTCAAATGGTATAATGTAAAATATTAGAACTTAACAAATATTAATTTGTTTCGTATCATTCAATCAGTAGGAATCAATACCCCATTAACATCAATAAATAATAGAAATAAAATAAACATTTAAATTCACTCTCATTCCTGTATATACTCGTCAACACTGAAGTAACACTTTGTGATAAGAAATTTTCTCAATTTATTTTCAAATATATTGTAGACTAGTTTCTGCTTTATTTCATCACTATTGTACATTTGAATCACTACCTACATCTAAAGGTGCTATTTCATCAAAGTCAGTTTTGTGATATGAAATCTGTAAGACAATACCAATTCTAGTGTTGTATTCATGGTCATCCGAATTTGTTGTTGAATCAATTAGCTTTCCTCTAATGAATATAATGCATTTATCGGTTTTCGAGACCAAAATAAGATTTTATTTCCCACAAGCATGTGTCCTAACTTGCTTCGTTTTCCTATATAGGCTCAAAGTTTTTATAAAACTTTTTATATAAATTCTTTCATTAAATACTCAAAAACCTTTGGGTAGATTTTGATAAAACTTGGCATGCTTATTCGAAGTAATAAGGGGCTCCTGTTAGTTTACTTCGAATAAAAATATTAATTCCAGTAGCGTCCTAGAGGGTAATCTATCTAACATTAGGATAAATCATTGTACCCCACTGTTTAACTTGTGTTTATTTTTTTCATTTAAGCAATTGAAAATACAATTTCTTTGTTTCATCAATTTGTTTCTTATCTCAATTCATTTTCGAAAAAAAAAAAACAACCCAGAGATTTTTGAGTAATTAATGAAGAACTGATTTTTTTCCAAGAACTTTGTCAACCTATATCTCAAAAACGAAGCAATTTATGACACAAGCTTATAGGAAAAAATTCGTATATTTGCCTAAATAACGATTCTAAACATTTGGCGGTTTAACACTGGGTCACCCTTTATATAAAAAGCACTGATAATAGATTATATTCCCTAATATAAACGGTTCATTTGATTCCAAATATCGAGCAAATTATTCTTTTTTGTAAGATGAGTATTCGCTAAGGTGTAGCAGCGTTTCTCCATGCAGCATAATACATATTTATGAAATAATGTCTGTCGAATACACTTCTTGATTGTAATACAGCAAAAAATCCACTATTCACTCTGTTACTGATTATGTCGTTAGTATTTTTGAATGATAAAGTGGTATCAAGAAACGTACCCACGAACTTCGTTGATTCCGCATATATCAGCGTATTATTATTAGAAATTTCAATTTCTGTAGTTATGTTAGTTATGTTTCTGTTTTTTTCAAATTTTTATGAGGCGATTATTCATACAACTGTTATTGAATTTGTTGTAAATAATTTTTATCTTTTAATCACGTTCATTCTGGTTTCCGGCATGACCAGTGACACGTCATCAGCATATCATATCAAACAATCTGTTTTCATGTGCATAGGTAAATTATTGATAGACAAGATGATAATAAGTGGACCCAGTACGGAACCCTCAAGTACTCCTAGGTCAACCCTCTCGAATTCTGAAACAGTTTCATTGAGTCTTAGGGCAATTTTTTATCGTTGAAAAACGACATGAACCATAATAGTATATTAGATACCACGAATTCCCAACGAATATAACTTGGTTTCCGTGAAACTGATATGTAGACAGTCGAAAGCTCTGGAAAGGTTGAAGAAAAGTGCACCTACGAGCTTTCTCTGATCAAATATTTGTAGATGTATTAAACAAACTTCTAAATAGCACTATTTTATGTCGACCGTCCTGGTTAGAATCCATTTTGTGAGTCCACAATTTGGAAGCCAGGTGGCCGAATGGTTAGAATCATCGCAACTCGATCATTCTGGCTTCCGGTCGTGTGAGTTCAAAGCCCAGCGAATGCATTTTATTTTTCTGAAGACTTGAGAAAGTGCTAGGAATCGTAAGTTAAAAGGTAAGACCTTGATAATCCTTGGCTCGCACAAGTTTCGACTTCTGAGGGCTGTCGTTTGTAGGGAGGCGACAGCTGGTCAACAGAATAAACAATTCAAACAACTATTTCACGTTTATCAAGATGGGATACCACTCTTTTATCCATAGTTCTTTCTATTACTTCGCTGATATCATATTACTTTGCTGCCAAGGGTTTTCCCTTGGTAGCGTTATTGATTATTATAAGAGACAAAGATCCTGTAATTTAATGGGTTAGGCATTCAACAATTTCGAATGATATGCAGTCAACTCCAACTGAATTTGTTTCTTCCAATTGTAATGATTTCAACAATGTCCGGAGTTACTATTTCAAAATGATGAATATGGTCTATTCCAAATTTACACTCATACGATGCCCACCATGGGAAGTATTTTTTCATAAATATAATGATGTTGAATTTTTTCCTGTCACCAGACCAGAGTAGGTATAGCTTAGAATCCACTTTTAATCAGATATATTCAAGCTCAGGAGATCCCCTCACCAAATGCTAGAATAATCAACCTTATTTCAGTTTCTCCCATTCCATCCTCATCTGCAAGGGTCTGTTTTAGATATTTCTTCCAATATTCCAGTTACTTTTGATGTAAGGATTCATCTATATGATAGTTGCATAAGTCGCTGGTATCAAATACACGTTCAGTCAAATTCAATGAACTGATCTTCCTATTTTTGATTGTTGATAATAGTTTTTATAAATTTTCAATATAATTTTGATTTTGGATAGATATTTTAGCTTCAATAATTTTAGAACCTTTTCTATGTGTATTTCAGTTCTATCCTCTATTTATTTATTACGTTTCCCTGGCAACCCCTTCAAGAGCTTCGTTATACAGAGTATTCATTATCTAAAACTATTCAAACTAAGGAACCATTGAACGTGCAACATGAAAATATCTCAAATTTATAAAGAAAATGAACCCTAAGGTGAATTTCATCGGAAGAATTCATACACTCCATATTCGCAATTAAGAGAAAAGGTTATTGAAGGCGTCAAATAAAATGGTGAAGTAAAATGGTCAAATAAACTGGTCAAATAAAGCTTACTCTACTGTTATATGAATGTTTCCAGAAGCCAGCCACTCACCAACATACCGATTTTTTCCAAATTGAAATCGTGATTCGTAATTGTTAGCCTCAGATACACTTTCATAACGCCCTCTTAATGATAGGCAGAAGCAGCTAATTTATTTTCTTTATTATTATCATCCTTGAACTAAGAAACATGCCTGAAGCTTATATTGAAACTAATTTAACGAACAAGTGTATTAATAAGGGCGATTAACAATTGAGATATTTAAACGCGTGAAATAAATAAATAAATAAATAAATAAATAAATAAATAAATAAATAAATAAATAAATAAATAAATAAATAAATAAATAAATAAATAAATAAATAAATAAATAAATAAATAAATAAATAAATAAATAAATAAATAAATAAATAAATAAATAAATAAATAAATAAATAAATAAATAAATAAATAAATAAATAAATAAATAAATAAATAAATAAATAAATAAATAAATAAATAAATAAATAAATAAATAAATAAATAAATAAATAAATAAATAAATAAATAAATAAATAAATAAATAAATAAATAAATAAATAAATAAATAAATAAATAAATAAATAAATAAATAAATAAATAAATAAATAAATAAATAAATAAATAAATAAATAAATAAATAAATAAATAAATAAATAAATAAATAAATAAATAAATAAATAAATAAATAAATAAATAAATAAATAAATAAATAAATAAATAAATAAATAAATAAATAAATAAATAAATAAATAAATAAATAAATAAATAAATAAATAAATAAATAAATAAATAAATAAATAAATAAATAAATAAATAAATAAATAAATAAATAAATAAATAAATAAATAAATAAATAAATAAATAAATAAATAAATAAATAAATAAATAAATAAATAAATAAATAAATAAATAAATAAATAAATAAATAAATAAATAAATAAATAAATAAATAAATAAATAAATAAATAAATAAATAAATAAATAAATAAATAAATAAATAAATAAATAAATAAATAAATAAATAAATAAATAAATAAATAAATAAATAAATAAATAAATAAATAAATAAATAAATAAATAAATAAATAAATAAAAATATATTTTCTACAATTCCGAATTAACAATTCCAACAATTTCTATGAATCATAACAAGTTCATTTCCTTAATTCTTCGCCTCACGTAGGCTCGGACGTCGGGGAATGAGGACTTGGACGCACGGAGAGCCGCCTCCCCTTCCACCCCATTGCTGGGGACGAGGGCGAGCGCTTGTGCCAAGTGGTGTCTAGGGCCCCGATCAGGGGGCGCTGACTGCCGCCTCCGCTGGTGTTGGCGGTTGGTCGAGCTGTAGAGCTTGTGTGGGTTGTAGGTGACATAATAAACACGCCTCCTGCAAAGCTTATGCGTGTCGTTCATTGCATTCCATTGGATACTGCTATTGTCTAAGTTCACGTGAGGCTGATTATTGCGAGCTTACCCCGGAAAAGGCTAAAAGCAAAGAACCGGGTCAGGACTCAAACCAGCATTTTACCAGCCGGCTGCGTGACTATATGCTATTTATGCTACTGACAACTTTACTGATATATTTGATGTTTTCTGAAATTTTTTTTACAGAACTTCTTCACTATCCATCTTTTGATTTCAAAATAAACGTAGAATTTTAAGAAATTACAGCAATGAAATAAATAATGACAGATAGTACTAACATAACGATGCCCTAATTCGCAAACCAGCTAACTCGACGTTTTTTCATGGAGTTAGCTGGTTTGCGAATTAAGGCATCGATAAATATGTTTGGTTGCGTACGCCACAGGTCACTATATAAATATAATATGTATTGGAGCAATGCACGTTGGGTTGCATATAAGTAAATCGTTGACTAATAGAAAATCATTCATTAACAGGGGTAAGGCAAACACGAACACAAATACACAACTAGTATATATATATTGATATCAAAATAATAACACTTTAATTATTATCAGATCAAATATTCAGATGATCAACTCTCTTGAAAATTAATGCTCTCCGCCCATCTGTCTATGCATGAATATCTTCCGCGGCCCAGTTTCATATCGTACCAAGGGCTCTGTCATCGATGTCCTTCGCATTTGTTTATTATTCCAAGCACTTGAAAAGTCATTCATTCTGGCTAGAGGGTGGATCAGTCTTACACATGGGTTAATCAACGATTTTAAGTGCGTTAAAATACATCGTAAATAAACGGTCGACGGAAAAACATATTAGTATCCAAAACTATTGTGATTATTTGTATTGAAGAAAAAAACTGCTTATCATATTGAAACCACAGTATCACATCCTGTCGGCCCAACGCACTATCATTATTTCGTTTCGCTACCACCCGTTGTGGGGTGGCACGAGCCACCCAGGCTCACCGGGTGTTCGTGACCTTACCCGAATTCTCACTGCCGTCGACCTTCCTACCTAAGTCAATCAAGAAGTTCATGAAACACTACATAAGCAGTATGTGAATATTTGTGTTTGACATACTCAAAAGTAGCACAGAGTGTCAATTCATACATTCATGATTATTGTGTGTGGCTCGATCAAATACATGGTCCGTATATCAAATTTCAATATCGATACCAAGGATACCAAGTTATGAATTATTCACATTTTGCATGAAATGAAATTTAAACTGAATTAAGACAATTCAGAAAACTGCTGCGACTACTAAATTGCTTCCCATTCTATTTTACTGAATCAGTTTTTTGCTCAGTAACACATAAAAATCGGTACATTGTATGTTTCATATTTCATTTAATCGCCTATTTATGTTGGAAAATTGATACCTCCCAAGAGGTTATCTTGAACAATGTAAATGGCGACTACAGTTTTATTTTTCAGTCGCAGAAGATTCCACATCTGACTTTAGGAACACTTAATTTTTAGATACGATTATTCTTTTCAATTATCATGTTACTTCATGCTTCAATTTCTTTCATAATCTCAGTGTTGCACATTTCAATAGAACGTTCATAGCCTGTTTTTTAGGTATGACAACGTTGAACTCCACCCAGACTATTTCTTCGAGAATGTCTTGACTATTCTGAGGCACTTAACGAAAGTTGAACAGAGAAGACTGGGCACTCTGGTGAACCGAACCTTGTGGAGCACGCCGCCAGCTGTGGTGAATGCTTATTATAGCAGAAATAAAAACCAGATTATGTTTCCAGCTGGTATGTTACAACCTCCTTTTTATAGCAGACACTTTCCAAAGGCCCTTAACTTTGGAGGAATTGGTGTAGTGATCGGACATGAGATAACACATGGATTTGATGATAAGGGTACAGTTATCATAGTTTTTTCGAAATATTATTATTAAGTACTTAATAGTAGGTAAATGCATTTTTTTTCAACATCCCCTTCAAAAAATGTCATTCGTATTGCCATAATTCGATTTGCAATTTAGATTTTTTTGAGTTGACTGACAAAAACGATGATTTTGTTAGGAGCCAGGTTGCCCAGTTGTTGCTATATTACTTGTTAAATTTTTTTTATTGTTATATCCGTCAACCGTCTGCACCCTTACGAGCAACCCTCAGAGGTCTCCGATATACTTGTGCGAGCTAGGGACTAGGGAGCTATTTATAAACAGACCTTTGTTATTAATCGCTGAGGGTTCAAGAATCTTTAATATTCCAAGGGAGTTATAAACCTTTCATTTATAGCGTAACTAAGACGTCATAAATGAATTCCCGTACATTTCACGAGAATCCCAAATAAACTTTAAAATTTACAGGTAGATTATTCGATCATGAAGGGAATCTACATATGTGGTGGAGAGACTCTTCTATAGAAAAATTCTATGAAAAATCCAAGTGCATGATTGAACAATATGGCCAATATGTTCTTCCTGACATACATGTATCATTGGATGGATATTTGACGCAAGGAGAAAATATAGCTGACAATGGCGGTTAGTAGTTTCCAATTTTTGAACTCATGGTAAGATAATTTTTTAGATATTAAAAATCACGGAACACACTCAACACCTCAACTGATTCATATCATTTTGCCTTAATAGATGAATTACAAAATATATCTAATTTAACAAAATTGATTATTTTCAAAAACTACATGAATCAAATTGCAATGGAGTACATGAAACACATTTAGTTCTTTTCTTGAATACCATGTCATGGTAGTCTTCCAACATGAGGGAGCAGCTAAAACATATTTTATTGAAAATCATTCAACCTGATTATACAGTGACTGAGAGTGTATAAAAACCATGAATAAAAAAAAAATTAAAATAATATTTTCGCATAAAAGGATTGCTATTTCATATTCTAGTATATTTCCAGAAAAATAGTATTTATTTCAATACTACTTCTTACTACGAAAAAATTCGAATACTTCACTCCTGAACTAATTTTTTGTTTATTGATGTCTGTATTCCTCTATAACTTTATGAAATTATGATGGTCTCATCAATCTAATATTTTTTATACACTGAAAAGACAGTTTATTCATAGTTAACGAAATTAATTAACATCTAATAAATCATTTATTCGAATATTGTGGAATAAACGTTCATTTATCAGAAACAAATAAAACATTTAAATTATTCAAATATTCCCCATTAACAGTTAATTCAAATCAATTTCCAATAAACTATAGATTTATCAACTGTAAATAAAACATTATTTATAATAAATAAAGAATATTTATTAATGATCAATATTTCATTACCATTCAATAAAAACATATTCATTATTATTAGTAAACCTCACTCTTCACAAAATTACCTTTACAAATATTTATAAAATGAACAAAACGGTTATCAGACATCTGCATCAAAATCGTATTTGACATGAAACCTAAATCTCTCTCATTAGAAGCCACTTCAAGTCGAAAAGTTTCTGAAAAACCTGATTGTAATTTCTGATAATATAATATATGAATCAAATGCATAGATTCTGTACAGAAAGTGCTTCTTGGTATGTCTTGATGGATACAAAAACTATAAATGAAAGAAAAATAATTGGATATGTAGGCTGTATACAAAACTATTCTACAATTAACACAAAATGAACTGATCATCTATGTTACTATGGAAATAGATTTTCATAGAGTCATGTTTTTATTATAATAGCAATATATAAGTTCATTGTACCAAAAGTTGGAAAAGAAACTTGATATAATAAAAATATACAAAGTGCTCCATTCGAAATAATAAAATAGCTGTCTATTTCTACAGTAAATCTGATATAACTTTTTGCATTCTTGGATCTCTTCACAATTACCCGAGTATTCCATACGATTCACCATCTATAATTTCAATTCTTCAACAGGTTTGAAACAGGCTTATCGAGCCTATGAAACATGGCTTCACAAACACCCCGACGCTGATGAGACTCTCCCAGAACTGAACCTCACCAACCGACAACTGTTTTTCCTGAATTTCGCTCAAGTTTGGTGTGGCCAACAGAGAATTGAAGCGGCGAAGAGCAGAATGAAGACGTCTGTGCACTCCCCGGGTATATTTCGAGTGATTGGTGTACTTAGTAACTCTGCAGAATTCTCCAAAGCCTTCAACTGTCCCAAGAACAGCCCTATGAATCCAGAATTCAAATGCACTATCTGGTAAAACTATAGGGATAAATATTCAGTTTGTTCATTACATAGCTAATATTGACATATTCGTTTAATCGTGTTCATTATATACGTCAAAGTACAAAATCTAGTCTATTGAACCACTCAAGAAACTTCATATTCTCCTGGGTACAGGTGTTAACCATTCTTGTCGGCTCTTGGTGACTCTTTGGCGGCTCTTTGGCAGCTCTTTGACGGCTCTTTGGCAGCTCTTTGGCTGCTTGAAGTGGCTCTTAGCCGCTAGCCTATTACTGGTAATACAGATTCCTTACTTGCCGGCGGTTTCAACCATAGTCGTTATTTTACAAGGGATGGAGAAAAACTGGTGTTGTCCAATCTATATATCTATTATAACATGGAAATAAAGATTCACCTACTTGATATTATTCAAAAATTATTAATGAACTTTTTTGCACTTCCGCGAATAAAATGCCAACTTTAGTCCCGTATAACAACGACTAAAATGTGGCTTCAAGATGGCGGACAAAATTTGTAATTATGGTCCGTTTCGACCGCCATCTTGTTTTTTGTATCGACAAATCGACAAAAAAATCATAATTTCCGACCCTGAAAATCTCCACATAAGTACTAATTTTGATTCGAATCGGACCATAATTACAAATTTCATTCGCCATCTTGAAGCCACCATCTTGTTTTTTTGCATTGACAAACAATTTATAATTTCCGACCCTGATAACCACCACTTATCAAGTTCAAATCAAATCGGACCATAATTCTAAATCTTGTCCGCCATTTTGGAGCCGCCATATTGTTTTTTTCCCTTAGAAAAATTCCATAATGCATTGTCATAATTTGGAATACGGATCAGTTGTTTTTTCCGCAAGAGGGCGCCAAAATAGAAAGTTAGGTAGCAAAAATTTAAATGACTGAATTCTTTATGAAATTACGTTTTCAATGATGTGTTACACTTACTACTTTCCCTATTGAAATTGTTTGGGTGACAGTGACCAAGGGGTGGTGGGGGAAAGGTATGACAGTTGATGTTATTATAGGAAGATGTCCACCTTGGATTAAAAATCGAAAAGTTTTTGCATTTTCTTCCCAACACATGTGTTTTGTAGATATTCGATCTGTTTCGTTTACGTTGCCCCACCCTGTATGTAAAAAGATACAATAAAAAGTTGATAAATATATACGTATATAAACAATACAGAGACATAATTAACCACAACTTAATATAAACTGTCGAGTTGACAGAAGCAGTGCATGACACCAGATAATTCTCAAACGCATCATCGACGAGCAGCTCTATAGAAAAGTTAAAAAATAATAATAATAATTTCATTTTCAAAGGAAATGAAAATGATTTGAAATAGGAATACATTATGAGTTGCAGAGTGAAGGTTAAAAAGGATATGTCTAATGAAACATCAAAATATTGACATGACACAACAGAAATATATCCAAGTTCAGCATATATGTATGATGATATTTGGTCCAGAAATAGAAGATCAAAATAGTAAGGAATCATAATGTTATAGGCTGTTAAACTAAGTCTGTTCATTGATACACTGTTAATCTGATTTTCTAGTAGACTGGATTTTTTACTTTTATCACAAACATGTACAATTTTCAGGTCAGAGTTGATAATGATGATATAATGACATAAAACTGAGTTTGATTTTATCTTTTTTTTAAGTTGGCGTCTATCGATCTATCGTGTTCAGCTAGTAAAGTTATAATCTTGCGACCGGATTGGCCAATGTAACACACTTTGCAATCAGTGTTATAACAATTTAACTTACGAACAGCCGACTTATCCAACATTTGAACTTTATCTTAAGAATTGTCCAAAATATATTTCGGAATATTAAAACTCGTAAACGAAATAAAAAAAAAGTTGAAAAATGTATGGCAAAGTATTTCAATTTCAAAGTGTTTCAATGATAGGAAAACAAAAAAAATAAAGGGATATATTTGATACTTATGTGAATTTGATTGGGTTAAACCAAAGTTTGAAAACTTGTTAATATATCTGTAATATGATCTATTCATTGATTACGTGGATTTGAAAGTCCTATTGGAAAATTAGATTAAAATGAAGGGGGAAAAATCGATGAAAAAGCAAAATTTCTGTTATATGGGTGATTAGAATGAAAAGGTATGATATTTTCAGTATTGGTAGGTTTTCTACAGGGTGAATTACAATTTATCCAAACTTTTCAACCATATATTCACTTCCAAATGAAAAGTTGATATATTCGAAAAATGCACTTTATAAAAATTCAATAGAAAACGAGAAAAAAGTTGGAAAAGGTTGTAACAAACCACTTTTCAAAAGGTTTTCCCCATTGATTTGTAAGCAAGCTTTTGGGCCCGTCGAATCTAGTTTTGTCGCATTATTTCAACTTTTGCAGATTATTTCTAGATCTTATATTTTTGTTTTGGACTTTTTTCAATTTTTTTACGGCTTTCGACTCATTATTCGGTATTATAAATGTGATTAAAAATTTCAAGATAATTGAGAAAAAACATCCTGTACATATTCTATACGCAAAGGTTTTTTGAAAAGGTGTTCATCAAAATGTATAATTTGGATAACACGGAAGAGAATCATATATCATTTTTTTGCATAGTTTCCATCTCTCTAAATCAGTTTCTTCTCAATAGACACAAGAATAGCTTCCAGACAGAACAAGGTCTGGTATGAGGAAGATGTACATATGTTCAAATAAAAATATATAAAATAAAAAATAATAATAAATTAACAATTGCAATTAAAAATAAAAATCATAAATCATAATCACTGATGAACAATTAACAACAATAATAATTGTAAAGTCATGATAACATTTAAAAAAAAAAACATTGATCAACAAAGATCAAATCTTAACAGCAATTTCAATAATACGTTTTTATCTACTCCGTAAGGAAATAATGTGCTTTTTCATAGAGATTTTGAATTTTGAGAAATTTCTGCAACTTTTTATATTATTGGGTAATTTATTGAATTCAGCTAGAGCAGCGTGGGTAAATCTTTTTTGACCAACTGAAGAGGTAGCAGAGTCGAGATGGAACAGGTTATATTGTCTAATGCAATGATTATGAATTTCAGATTTTCTTATCAAGATGAAATTTGATTTTAATATTTTATTTATAATTTTGAATGAAATGTTTAGGGTATTTATTTTATACAATTCATCTAAAGAAAATGTATTTGTAATTTCATGAAGTTTATCAGTTGGTAAATCATATGGAAGACGATACAGCACTTTCAAAGATTTTCTATATAATGTAGATATTTTATTGAAAACATTTTTGGAACAAGGTCCCCAAATGATTATCAAATAGGACCAAGTATGTGCGAATACAGAATCATATTAATAATTTTTTTATCAAGTTTAGGGCATCTTCTCAAAGCACCAATGATTGGAGATACTTTTTTCGTTAACATCTCAACATGTTTGTCCCACTTCAGTTTATCGTCAATCCAAATACCAAGATACTATTTTTGTTTGTTTCAATATTTCGTTTTTGATATTGAGACTAAGGGAAATATTCTGTTTGCTTTTTTGCTGGAATATCATATACTCAGTTCAATTAGTATCTATAGATAGAAGGTTAGAATAAAGCCATTTTTCAAAATTTTTCAAGTCTTCGTTAATAATATCTTCTAGAATTTGATAGTTATTGTTTTCATATAAAAGTACTGTGTCGTCTGCGTATATGGTATAACTACCAGCTAACCCAATTTCAGATATATTTTGAATGTATAACAGATACAATATGGGCCCCAAAACAGATCCTTGTGGAACGCCCTTATTTATTGGTAGTCTGATAGATTCAGAGTTGTTACATTTGGTACTGATTGTCCTATTTTCTAAATATGATTCCAACAGATTTTTCACATTACCTCTGAGTCCCATTGATTCCAAATTTACCAAAAGTTTTTTGTGATCAACTGTATCAAATGCCTTCTTAAGGTCAATGTATACAGCTACCACATAGTTTCCTGTATCAAGTCCTTTTTGAATAGCTTGTAATACTTGTAGTACTGCCGCTTGTGTGCCACTATTTTCTTGGAAACCAAATTGATTAATATCAAAACCATATTTTTTATTAATAAAATCAACAATTCGTTTTTTGAGAATTTTTTCGAAAATTTTTGAAAATATGCTCAATAAGGCTATTGGTCTATAATTTGTTGGATCTTCAGCATCACCACTTTTGTATATAGCTTTAACTGAAGCATGTTTCAATTCAAGTGGGAAAATACCTAGGGTAAAATATTTGTTGATTAATTTTGTTAATGGTTCGGCCAGGATAGTTCTTAATTCAAAAATGTCTCTAGTCAATAAACCTTCATAATCAGGACATGTTTTTTTCAATGTGTGAATTATTTCAATAATTTCCTTTTCATCAGTTGGGAACAAAAGCATTGTAGAATTATTATATTTTGGATAAAAATGGGAGAATGGAATATTATTGTAATAAGATTTTATTTCTTTTGCTATTTTCTAAAAACTGACATCTCGCTATTTTCAGTCTGATAACGCATCAAAAAAAATCCATATCAATTCGGAAGACATTGTTCAGGTGATTATCAGGTTATTTTATCATATTTTTTTATACGTACAAAAACAAAACATACGCCCTTTTCTCAAACAGAAGAATCTCATTTCATGAGAATAATACCGGTTCATACATGGAGGAGCCTTTGAAAAGTAATCTTTCCGACTTCTAAAGAAACAATAAAGTAAAACTTTATCTCTTGTTTCTCTCTGGTTCTTCACTATAATTCTCTTCCTTCCACTGTTACACTGAGGCCGTAGAACCATTTAACTGCCCACACTTCACCTATAAATCTCATTCATCTTTTCACAAATATACCGGAAATATAGTAGGCCGTCGTAATACTATCTGACAATCGGCAAAAACAAATGATACCTACCGTATCAACGCGAGTTCTCAAGTCTTGCTCATATACGTGACCTATTCTGAAATTGGTACCGTTAGATGTTAGGAGTGGATAGAAATCCAGACAAGCGGCAATTTTATTGCAAGTGTCTGTTATGGTGAATTAATAAACTCAACTAAACTAAGGATTGAATAAAAGAAAACTCCATCAGTGTTTTATATAAATTCAGCTGTCAATTGAATTAAGCATTATAGCAACAAAAAAGATGGATACCTTTCATATTTCCTTCAACTAAAGAAATGTCTTGATTGAAAATGGATCTGGGTATGCGCGAAAACGGCAAAATAACATGTCATTTGTCATTGAATATTTATATTTGTTTGTTCAGTTGATATATTCTTACAATAAGTAAAAACCATGTGGCAAATCCTGAACAAAATTCAGGTAGAGGGAATTAATTAAAATGTTATATCACAAATTGTGAAGGTGACGTTAAAGTTTCTGAAATCACCGTGGCTCCAGCGAAAAGCTAATGCTCTGAATTTTATGGAAAGAAATATCGAAACATGTCCCAAGTCTCTTTTCTTGCATCCAATTTCTGAGCATGGCATTACTGAGTAAAAAAATTAGGAAATTCCAATGCCACTGGCCATGGTGAAATTTCAAATAATCCACTGAAAAAACGTTCTAAACCAATAACGTACTTTGTGAATTTGTCTATGAAACAAGGAATTTTTTCCGATTGAGAACTGCACAATCGTTACCAATTTTTAAAAAGGGCGACTTCTATAGATGGCTCTGTTGCTCACTTTCTTAGTGTGTCAGTTGACAAAACCGATTAGAAATCAATAACATATTGTGGCCGAGTCTGTACTGATGAGCGAGTTGAATCGCGGAACTAGTCTGCAGATGTCACATGTTTTCGATTGCCAGTTCGCTGTTGTTACAGGAAGTATTGCAAAGTATATTCTTATAGAAAAACTGCCAGGCGTTGGGTAGACTTGATTTGGCAGTCGTATGGGGCTGTTGAATTATTTCTGTTCGACGTTTGCCGGCAATCCTATAGTATAGGACCACTGACCACCTCAAGGTTCTATACTCAGGCCCTTACTTTTTTTATTTAAGCTAATGATCTGATGAATTATTTCAATAATTCGTGTAATCGCTTTTGCAGATGACATCAATTTTCTCGTCAAAGCTCTCTCACAACTGACAGTCTATGACTAGGTAATAATATGGGCAAACGAAACTAATTTGGCACTCAACATATCCAAAACAGCGTTGATGAAATTCACTCTCCATAATTTTTAATTTTTGACGTAATTCCAAGTACCTACCTCGTGACGCTTTCCTTGTTATTGTATTTATAGAAATGGTTTCTACTTTATACTTTTCAACAAGAAAAATTAAATTATTAAAAAAATAATACTCTCTGATACCTTCTAAGTTATAGCCGTTTGAAGGTTAAAAGGGGGTAATTTTTAAGCACTAATTGTTCAGGCATATAGCGCCAAAATGCCCCAGTCTGTTTATCGACATAATGTATAAGTATTTATTCAACATTATCGCACAATTTAACGCACCAAAAACAAACGTAATCATACAAACACCAACCTTTTCTATAGAACAAACATAACCTAACCTTGTACTAAGGATAGGTAGATACTGAAAATTATCATGTTTTTTCGTGTTTGGCAAGTGGGTTACAAATAGTCACGGCCAACTATTCGAAGTCATATTTTCTTTAGAATCTTTAACGTCAGTTCAGGAATATTTCATTCTAGTGCAAAATTGACGTATATTCATTCGTATGTAATATCCCAAGACCATGACAAATAGCCGACTATTATTTTCTTCCTAATTCTATCGAGAGTATTATGACAATTTAATGAGACCATATGAACATTAATAATCTGAATAACTCCCGAGAGCTTTAGCTCGAGGGAGTTATTCTTTGATTATTAATATTCATATGTCTCGAAATACAAGTTACTCGAGATGAATTAAAGAAAATAATAGTCTCTATTTGTCATGGTCGAGTGATATTCAGGAAGATTATTTCATGAACAGTATAAAATCATTCAAATATACACGTTCATATACTCTTTACTCTTTACGGTATTTTCTTGGATGGATTTGCTTATATATGCGTTGATTTCTGTCATAGAAGACAACCCAAAACGAGACATTTCAATTTTTTTGACACTTATACAAACAAAAAAAAAGCTTTGTTTACATGAATAGCCGTGTTTACCTAAATATCCGGTTGTTTACCTAAATAGCCGCTCATATCACATAACATGTGACTTCAGTCATGAAATTTCAATGGTGTAGCAATGTGTGAATGAAATAATCATGACTATTTCACTCATCTTGAAGTTCTCACATAATCTGACCAATCGCAAACCAAAGACAACTCGTGTTATCGCGATAACACCAGCTGTCTTTCAATTCTGATTGGAGGATCAGCTTCGGTATTTTCAACGACGCGCGACATAACCATGGCAACACAAAGTTTGGCAGTTCTATCAATATTAATTGTACCTGATTGTGCAAATTCAAATGAAATTATGAAACGAAACATTATAATATTAACGATTTTAATAATTTGTTAATGACTGTTACATTGTTCCTATTTATATTAATTAAGAAACTTTATCCGTGAAATAGTCTAATAAAATTCAACTCGTGATTGAATTTATCTCATAAGTCTGTCTTTTATTTCTGAACTCAACTGAATTGTTTTGAGAAAACACCACTCGTCCTACGGACTCGTGGTGTTTTCACGAAGCAATTCAGTTTCGTTCAGAAATAAATCGACAGACTCATCGCAAAAATTCAATTCCTCGTGGTATTACTCCTGAATATCTCAATGAAATGATGGGTGTTTTTCTGGGTTCCTTTCAATATGTCAAATGTGCAGTGCAATTTGTATTTGGATGATCTGGATTATCGTTGCCAGAGTAGCAGGACTATCAACAAAAATGGAATGAGGGTAAAACATAGGATATCATTTCAAAAGTCAGGATCGAAGGAACATCGCTTGCTTATTGATTGCAAATTACGATTCTATTTTTCACGAGAAAAATCAAACTGAATTGCTACATTTCAGTCTTGATTGCCATATCAAGACAGCAAAAATTCTTAACCGAACCAAATGATAGTCATAATCATAGTAATTCAGATATCCCATTGCCAAGAATGAGTTCATTAATTTCTAGGAGAGACTACAAGATTTTCACGTCATTTATAGTTCGATGCAGTGAATTTTAATAACCAAAATCATCAATTAGTTTCGGTTTCTCTTTCGTCTAATTGAAGACATCAGTTCCGCAACCTACTGAAAAATTATTCAAATCGAACAAAATTCACGGCTACTGTCAAAAAACTTTTTTTTGCTAATGAACGACCTCTCTCAGTCACAATTACATCACACCAACAACATATTAACAACGTAAACGTAGGACTAATTCTGATTAAGTTTCCGCCTCGTTGATTTATGTCGCTTCGATTCAAAACCTGAAAGGTATCCATATTCGCCCACCTGTATAAATATATCACATGGGAATCTCAATAGTACAGGACAATATGGATGAAAAAGTCGATTATTTCTGTTCCTGGATGTGAAGGTTAATGAGCCTGATTTCTATTTCCTTTCATCGTCAATATTAGAAAAACTTCTGACAAATCGAGAAAGAAAGGAATATAGTGCATTCAAAAAATGGTTGAAAGAGCGCGGATATATCTGATTCTGTAATACGAATGAGCTTGACAGCGTTTTATCATTTTATGTACTTCACGCCTACGTAACACATTTTTTTTTTCCTTAACCAGCTGTCATCCCCCTACGAACGACAGAAGTCGAAACTTGTGCGAGCTGGGGATTAACGAGGTCTTACCTTTTAACGTGCGATTCCTAGCACGAGACCAGTGACCATGCTGGGAATCGAACCCACGTCCCTCTGATTGATAGACTAGCGCTCTACCGTCATGACCACTGCGGCCCAATGATAAAGCTCTTATTTCAAAATTCATCCAGTATCGTTTTTTATCGGATATTTATAGTTTATATAAAAAAATTGGCTCCACAATAAATTTAACCGCCGATAAAAATGGGTGCACTGTGAAATAAAAATATTGGTTTTAAATTAATGTATGTTTCTCGAAAAACAACTCAAATTTCACGATCTGAATTTATATGTAAGGAAAAAGGACATTTGTATATGTAAAAAAAAATTGTTTTGAAACTGAATGCCAAAAAATGAGGAATCATCCTTTTGGAAAACGTTAATAATATGCTATTATTATTAATTATATTTTTTATTGTAAACTAATATAAATTTTTGTAACATAATATTTTTTATCTATGTACCGAACTCTTTTTCATAAGAACGTGTTTCTTGAACACGATAAACTTATCTATATATCTATCAACCTTCTATTTCATAACATACCTATGTTAAGTTTTACTGGGCCATAATTGAGTACTCTAAACCCACCAAGTCTTTTTTGATGGGCACGTGAGCATAGTAAACATCATATTAACATATTCCGAATGACGAACAGTGAGTTCAAGGCATTGAAATGAAACATTAATAGGCGGGGTGTGTCGTTCAGATTTCATAACGACTAAGAAACAAATTGTGAATAACTCAAGACTCTCTGGTGTCTAAGAATATTGGAGAGTTCAATATACCCATATTGGTTCACCTATATTTGCTGTAGGTAAGTATTCCATTTTGAAGGAAATCACTTTTCTTCATTAAACATATCTACTAATCCCGCGAAAAGAGTAAGCAAGATGAATACATGAATGAAAAGTTTAGGCTGATTAATATTATTTCTTTCTTTCTTCCTTTTGGCGAGTTTTGAAGCCCCTGCACGTAGGCCTTTTAGTCCGGACCCTGTGTACATCCACATGTTTGGCTTGGTTGGGGGCACCTGTGGAGGTTCCTCCAGCCGTAGTTTTGGAGGTCTCTTGGGGGGTTCCCCTGCTAACTTGTGTTCTGTGCGTACCTTCGGTTCCTCTGGTCGGCATTCTCGGGGCAATTGGCTTGGCTCCCTCGAATGGGTCCCAGAAGTCCCTGCTTCGTTTTTCCTTATAGATGGTTTTGGGGGTCACTTGGGAGGTTCCCCTAATAAGTTGTGTTTTGAGCGTACCTTCAGGTTCCTCTGATTCTCTTTTCTTGGGTGCCTATCTCTGCACCTCGGGTTGCAATATAGAGGCAACCTTAGAGTTCCTCAGGTCAGCGCACTCGGTAAAGTTGGCTTCGCTCTCCTCGCATGGGTTCCAGAGGTCCCTGCTTCGGTAATTCTTGTTGGTGTACTCTTCAAGTAGCCTTTTACGACAGGCAGACTGTACCTGCGATCACCTCTTTCTAGCCTCGAGTCCTCAGAGGCTGCTTCTTATTGTTATCGTTGTGTTTTTTCGATGTGCGTTCAAGTTGTATTTTTTATGGTTTCGTGTCAATTGTTTGATATATTTTTACATTTCACTTTGCCCAATTTGAGTAGTTGTTGATTGTAAAAAAAATTTCAATCCATATTATATTTTAATGATAATAACATAAAGAAAAATCTCGCAGTGTTTTTCTCAATCTCGTTCTGGAAAAAACCCGTTAGTCTCGGCTCATTTTGAGTACTTGTTGATTGTAAAAAAAATTTCAATCCAAATTATATTTTAATGTTAATAACATTAAGAAAAATCTCGCAGTGTTTTTCTCAATCTTGTTCTCGAAAAAACCCGTTAGTCTCAGTTCGATCTCGTCCCGAAATCGAGACGAGAAATCTCGATTTTCGAGAGTCTCGTGAAAGACTGCCCCGAATACTTTCACGAAGTGCAAAATATGAGACTCGAGACGAAATATAGCGGTTTCGGATTTGGTTGGAATTTGGTACATTCATTTGAACTAATAAGGCGCACATTTAGTTCTAACTAGATTAGAATCATTAGGGCCAGTGACTTCTCAGTGGGCAACACTTTTGGGAGGATAGGTCAGCAATGAAATCGTTTTGTTCCGAATAATCTCGAAACATGCATGTATGCAGGTGGTAATTTCCAGCAAAATGAAGGATAATATCCAACGGCTTTGTAGCAATGAGCACTTGCAATTATGTGTCTGTGAGGAACGTTGCACAAATGGACGACAGATAATTCAATATCCGTAGAGGGAAGTAGTTGTTTTCTGTCAGATATTTGCCTTAATTTCCATTTTGTAGAATTGTGAGGAGAGACAGGTATTTTTCGGTTTTACGAAATATTTGTTTTCAATTCAGATTGAACTTTTTGTCGCTTAATCTATAATTATACTCCATAACTACGTTATTCTAGATCAGAAAGCACCTCATTTGTTGATCATTACATACATGAGTGATATAGGTCAGAAGAATTGTAATAATATATCTACTAACACTTATACAACAGAAGACTAATTGAATTATGCGTTATTCAGCTAAAATGGCCACAAAATAATTTTTTTAATAATATTTTCAATTATGAAATATAGTATTTCTGACATTCGACCTAGAAGTCCAACCCGCAGGATTTAATATTGTCATAATAGTGAAACTGGAACCACTGGCGGATCTGAGGGGGGGGTATGAGCCCCCCCCCCCTAGAGTTCAACAACCAGTGCAGATATGTAACTAAACCTGGATTGATTTTTAACAAGAAGAAAACACGCGTTATAATAGAAACCAAAATTAATCATAATTGTATTTTTTGTATTGAATGTTTCCTCAAACACTCAAACATCCCAAATCAACACGTTTTGGAATTTCATAGGAGTCATTCATCATCCAATACAACCATGAAACAGAAATATATTCTTCTATGCAGTGCGCGAATATGTGAAAAGAACACAAGCGATCAAATCAAAGGGCGGCAAAACAGAGTACGATAGAAGAAAAATAATTACTTTCGGGGACCGGGCTTCAATAAAATGCATTTTACCATTAGCGGTAAGCCGTGAGCGGTGGGTGGCGGTGAGCGGTAATATTCAAAAACAAAGGAATTTATGTAGTTGTTTTTTATCGGAAACCACACGAACAAAGAATAATCCTATTCCACTTGGTTTTGAAGGAAAACGATCATTTCACATTTGGTCCTCAAAAATATCAGTGATATTCAGTTCATATTACTTTGGTTACAGGCGTGTATATTTAAGGGGGGTAATGGGGGTAAACAACCCCCCACAATCGAAGAAAATTCAGTGTTTCAATCAAAATTAACATTTACTTATGTATGTTAAAATAATGTACTTAGTTTCAGAATGTATCTGTTAATTACGTTATAGTTATTTATGTATCACGGGCGTAAAGTAGGCGTTTATGGCCTGCGGCGTGGATAATGGTCCGAAGGCGTTAGCCGAGGGCCATTACACGCCGAAGGACATAAACGCATTTTACGCACGTGATACATACAAAATTTTATGCACTAGCGGTTTATACAGTGTCCACCAGAATCTTGGAACAGCATGGGAAACTAACTTTTATGAAGAATAACATTTACTGAGAAACTATCAATAAAAAAGTTTTCCATATGGTTCCAAGATTTTGGCGGACACTGTATATATATTTATATCGCAATTATCGTGTCAATAATCATCTCTGTATACTGAAATAGATTCATTTATTCAAATTGTACACACAATACCCAGTATATACCCACCTAATTATGACGTTGTTAAGCCAGCTGGTTGTTGTCTAGCAACAAATTCAATAAATTCAGTAAACGGTCATCTTCATGTTTATCTGAAAAAGTGCGTGAGTGAACTCAACACGAAAATTATGGAATCATCAGATGAAGAACATAATATATACATACCAATGGAAATTTTGGAATTGGCTGAGAGTGCCAAACTCGAACTGCTACCAACAAAGTCAAAGAAACTTTACGAAAAGACGTAAAATGAGTTCATAAAATGGCGCAATGAAATTAATGTGAAGGTGGTTACAGAAGATATATTACTGGAATATTTTTTTGAGAAGTCCAAGAATCGAAAACCATCTTCTTTGTGGTCATACTGTTCGATGTTAAAGTCTACTTTGAATTTGTATAATAATATAAACATAAGAAAATTTCCAAAATTGATAGCATTTTTGAAACGGAAGAATGATGGATATAAGCCGAATAAATCCAAAATATTGATTAGGGATGAAATCGAACTTTTTCTAAAAGAAGCTCCAGATAATGTATATCTGATGATGAAGGTATGTTATACCTATCTATATTTACTAAGTAATTAGAAAACTTATTGATTCTTTTATAGGTTGCATTAATATTTGGGGTACATGCGGTGCTTGTCGTAGAGAAGAATTAACAAATCTCAAGCTTGATGACATTCAAGACCTAACTTATGCTTTATTGATTACAATTCGAGAGTCAAAAACTAAAATACAATGAACATTTACCATCTGCAATACTGAAAACCAGTCAGTTAATTATTTGGATATTTATAGAAGATATGCTACGTCTACGTCCCGCAAATACTGAACATGGGCGTTTTTTTATATTCTATAAGAACAACAAATGTACAAAACAAGTTGTTGTGAAGAATATCCTCGGTCAAATTCCAAGAAAAATTGCAGCATTTTTGAAGCTACCAGGCCCAGAAGAATATACGGGTCATTGTTTCAGGCGTTCTTCAGCCACTTTATTGGCTGATGCTGGGGAAAGTATCACCAATATCAAAAGACACGCTGGTTGGAAATCAACTACAATAGCAGCGAGCTACATTGAACAATCGATTTCAAATAAATTGAATATTGCCAAAAAAATTGCCGGCGATGGTGATGGACCGATACCAATTAATAATTATTTGGACCTACCATCCACATCGAAAATGAGTGGTGAGGATGTTTCAAAAGGGAATAATTATTTTCAAGAGAAAAGTGAATATCCCACCCTCAATATTCAAAATTGTAACAATTGCATAGTTAATATAAAATTCAAATTTTCATGGTTATGGAGCAAAAATGTAGATTATGAATAAAAGTTGTTCAATGAGTATTTCTTTATTGAACTGAATTCATTGTTTCGTGGTAGGTCTTCCATGAAATGATGTGCGTAGGTATATAATGACAATTTTAGTATATTGTCTACTTTACCGCCCGCGGGCGAACCAGGCGGTAAAGTGTACTTTACCGCCCGCTAGTGCATAAAATATTTTTTCATTTTTCATATTAAATAGAACAAACTGAATTTGACATCCTTTTTTCCCACTTTTATGATACCCGGCTGACAAATGTAACAATTTAAAGGCATTTGATCTTGAACAAAAAAAATTCGCCGCCGCACCACGAATTACCCCCCCCCCATGGAACAATGCTGTATTCGCACCTGTTTTGTTAAAAAAATGCTCATGGCTCCCTCCTGAAAAACTGAAAAACTCCCTAGATCCGCCAGTGCCTGGAACTGGACTGTAGTGTTGCAGATAAGGAAGGATGAAGCGTGCCCTCTGAAAGACCGGTGTCACTTATATTCCACACAGTGTCAATACAGGTTTAAATCGTTTGAATGGAAGTTCCTGATGAGATTTTTTATAAGTTTGAAAATCTACTACACAAAATCCGTTTTTTATGAATTCTGGATCAACCAATACTGACTGTGGTTCACTCAGAGCGGATGTTCAGAAAAAATCTGACTATTTCCATCATAACTTCTTGTTTTTGTAGAATTTTTCTCGCTTGATCTTTGGTAAAGATTATACTGTAACAATGACTGATCATCGTTAACTCGAAATCGTTACAATACCTTAAATATTATATGACAAAGTAAAGGTGGATATGTCAAAAGTTCGTCGTAGTCGCTAAAGTTGTAATATATTCAAAAACCTTCTGTGGATCCGAAGTGGCAGTTGATTTGGGAAAGACCAATTTCCTTCAAGAACCTTTTTTTTTTTCATCTTCAAGTTGAAACAAAATTGAGACAGTCTAGGGAGCTATATCAAAAATATGAAAATGGCTGTGAACCCCGCTCTGGGTGTATGACTAATCCATTCGTGCGGTCAGAATATATTTTATTTTATTCAGTCATGTTAAGGTGAAAACCTCTACTGCAAAAAATGCTGAATCATATTTCCACGAAATATATTTTCTATTCAACATGTCTTCTCCAATTTATGTTGAAAACTCTTGAAAACTGCTACTACCGTGAGTAACAATACAAGAAAAAAATTCCACACATCCTATAAGTGAAATAAATGACTTACATGACATTTTCGATTTGTTTGCCCTATTTGTACAGCTCACAAGAATCTGAAGATCCAACGGGGCCCGTGTCTCACTCCAAGACGTAATGAGATCATCAACCGATATGATGTTGAACAAGAAATAGGTGGATTTTTGCTTTTTGCAGCTTTAAAATAGTGATTCGTGTCCCACCAGAAGCGTAACTACATTTTGGTCTAAAAGGACGTGTTATGAAGTTTAAAAAAAAAGACGTTTATTGTTCAAACAGGGTCAAGCCCCAATTATAGAACAGAACTAATGAATAATCTATCTTGAATTACACTAAAAGTGTAGTCAGTTTTAAATTATTATTATTTACAGTAAAGAATAGTATAGGTATTCTTCACACATTTTTGTTTTTGTTATAAAGGATTTGTTTGATCTGTGTTTTGAAAGGATTGATAGGTTGGTTGAATACATCGGACTTTGTCACTAAGCATGTTGAATTTGTTGCACATTGCATATATCGGTGATTTGGCAAAGGCAGTTGTTCGAGGTATAGGAAGGTAGAAACAGTTTGTATTTCTGCTATATATACGAGGCACGTGGAAATTTATTGATAATAGCTCGGGACAATCTATTTGATAGTTGATAAGTTTGTAAATGAATATACATGAGTGATATATTCTACGATCAAAGGTTGAATCGGCCGAGTAAAAAATCATTGTATATACCTTGTTCAGGATATAGGCCATCCAATTTGTAAGCCATATACTTCATGAAAGCACGCTGAACAGATTCCAGTTGTTGTGATGGTGATTCGTAATATGGAGACCAAATTAGGCAGCCATATTCGAGTCGTGTTCGTACATAAGTCATGTATAAAGAGAGATAGCATTGTTTATTGGTGAAGTCTTTGCAGTTCCTATAGATGAATCCGAGCATTTTTATTTGCCGAAGATGTAATTTTGTTGATGTGCGGACTGAAGTTAAGTTTGGTGTCAAATTCAATTCCAAGATCCTTTATTTGATATTCGCGCTCTAGGTGAATATGATTTATTGAGTAATTGAAGTTGATTTGATTATTTTTAAGTATGTACGTTGTGTATTTGCATTTTAGTATATTGAGATGAAGCTTATTGTCTACGCACCATCTATGCAGGTATTCAATATCGCTTTGAAGGAGTGTACAGTCTTCAGGGTGTTTGATTACTTTAAACAATTTAAGATCGTCCGCAAAGAGGAGTATGCTGCTGTTTATGTTTTCACATATATCGTTAATAAAGAGTGAAAATAGAAGGGGTGCAAGATTGCTTCCCTGTGGGGCTCCACTGGTGGCTATAAATTGATATGATTTGTAGCCCCTGTATTGTACGACTTGCAAACGGCTGGTTAAATAGGATTTCAGTAGGTCTAGCAGGTTCATATCAAATCCAAATTGGTTAAGTTTTTCTATGAGAATAGTATGGTCTATTTTGTCGAAAGCATTCGAAAAGTCTGTGTATATGGTATCGACTTGCAGTTGTTAATCGATTGCATTGCTTATGTTCTGTGTGAAGCATATTAAATTTGTGACTGTTGATCTTTTTGTTATGAAACCATGTTTTTCAGTTCGTAAAATATTTTTGACAAGTGGAAATATTTGATTACATATACATATTTCGAAAGCCTTCGCAAAGTTGGGTATTAATGATATTGGCCTATAGTTGGGAATATTATTTATCAAACCTGATTTGAAGATTAGGCAAATAATAAATAGTTTCCATAAATCTGGAAATGAATTGGATTTGATAGCCTGATTGAAAATGATTTGGAGTGGCTTGGAGAATACATATGCACAGCCCCTAACCAAGTAACTGGGAATTTTATCAATACCACTCGTTTGTTTCGGTTTTAATTTCTTTAGTGCAGTTAACACTTCAGTTTCATCAAGTATTTTTAAGGAAATTTGAGGGTTATTTGTGTAGGACTGCGTAGGGTTGCAATTATTAGTGGGTGGTGTATATACACTTTTATAAAAGTCTGCGAATCCATTTACTATGGTTTGTGGGGTACTGAGTTCAAGGTCGTTGTAATACAATAGTCCTGGTATTCTAGAGGTGCCTTTTTTGGAATGGATGAATGACCAAAAGTTAGATGGATCTGTATTTATTGAGTTTTCGGAACGTTGAATATATTGTTTGTAAGCGATATTAATATTGGTTTTGATATTTTTTCTTACATTTTTGAAAAGTTGCTGATCATCCTCTGCATTTGACTCCTTCAGTCTCTCAAATACTCGTTTGTTTTATTTGGTTGATAATACTTTTCGTGAACCATGGGGGGTATTTTCGACTGGAATTGAGTTTGGTGGGTACATACAGATCAAAAACAGAGTGGAGAATCGCGTAAAATTCTTGTAGTGCAATGTTTGGATCTGTATATGATTCCAAGAATGTCCAGTCAATGTTGCATAAGTATAGTATATAGTATAGTAGCACTTATATGAGTTTACCAAGCATCATAAAAACTGTTGGAAAAATTGTACACAACAATAATTCGTATCTTTATCAGTTGGATTTCTATGTACTGTTTCATTTTCACATTTCTACTTATCAATAACTACTCACCTAATAACTAGAATGTCTTCAAATAATGCCCATTACATCTGTTTGCCAAAAATCCATCTGAAACCAAAAGGTATATAATAATGAGGATTCTTACGTTAATATAATTGATAATTAATCACAATTCATTATACGAAATCGAACATTAATGGTCGATTTCAGTCATTATGAAGGTTTAAAAACCTATAAATTTTTCCTTTTATCAAACATAAATGAAGCATACTCTGTTTAAATAGCTAAAGTTGACGAATTATTTTGCCGCATCTACGAAAGTTCAATTATATCCTACGTAAGAAGGTCGGATCTACAGAATTCTGAAGACAATATCAGATGCAGATACTGCACTTTTGCTTAGGACGGCAGAATACGAGGTCGAAGGAAAATGGCAACAAACTGAATTAAAATTCGCCTTAGCTGACTAATAACATTTATTCTGAAAATGAGATCAGTTATTTACCTACTTTGGTGCTACGAAAACAACTCGTTCGTCTCAACTGAAATCCGATTATTCCGCTGTATTAAATACCGAAGTAATTATTCGTCTCGCGGCGTCATCTCATATTCGAGATTATTTTCAAGAACACTTGGGAAATTAGCAATCGCGTCGTCATCGCCAGTTCAAATGTATGATAAAGCACGTTTCGGCTCAACATTCAGGAATATTAGACGAGAAACGGCAATATGAAATAAAAAGCATTGCATTATATGGTTACAAGGGTTATTACTCTGGAAAGGTCAATTGGTGCTGCACGTGCCAGCACTGCTTTTTGAATTACGGATAATCTATCCGCATATACAGGGTGATGCAAGTAGTTCGATGAAAAGTTCAAAGGCCTTCACTGATGTGAAGAGCTGCCAGCAACATAATTGTGTTGAGAGTGGGAAAATTGTAAGGACTTATTGGATTTAGGGCCGATATTATAAACATATGAAAGTTTTATGAAAGTACTATTTGCAATGCCAGTTTTTTCATATCAATAGATAACACAAAATTAAACATTGGAATAGAAATAGAACAAAATAAATATTATATGTTTTGGAATGAAGGCTTTCACGGCCGGAAGTAGAATCCTGAGGTATGGTTTCCGGGCTTTGAGGCCGTGGTCGGTTCACCTCCGTGGAGGCGGTTCCACTGGACGTTTCGCTCACAACAGCGGTGAGCATCTTCAGCATAGCTTTAGTCTTCTCGAAGAGCGACGTAAAACTGATACAACGGTTTGAAATTCTTCGCAATTTATAGTCGCAGCCTGGCTATTTTGATTATTTTGTTTCACTTGGAGTGACTGGGTTACCTGGCCGGGTGGTATGTTGCAATTGTCTACCTGTCTAATTAATGAGTTGTGATTGCCCTGTCCTACCTGCTCGATTATGTTATATGATTGTTTTATCTTCGTGTTTTTCATTTTCAGGGCTGGGTACCAGGCTTTGTTCAGCTTTAATGATTCCTCTTTTCTGTTGAAATTATTTCTGTGTTTATGTATTTCTATGGCTTCTCTATTCAGTTTTACGTCGCTCTTCGAGAAGACTGAAGATATACTGAAGATGCTCACCGCAGTTGTGAGCGAAACGTTCAGTGGAACCGCCTCCACGGAGGTGAACCGACCACGGCCTCAAAGCCCGGAAACCATACCTCAGGATTATATGTTTTGTCCTGCAATGGACTGGCTTCTTAAAAATAACAAAGCCAAGTTTTTGAAAGCATTCTTCTATTAATTTTTGTCTCATAAAATTGCGATTCTGATTGTTTGAATTGTTTTGATTATTTTCCAAATCTACAAATACATTTTAATGTTCTTTTTCTCTCGTATTTACTGCACACCACCATTTTCTATAAAGTTAACTTTAACTGACACCTCTTCCACCCGATAAAGTTAACTCATACATTTCGAAGTTAACTACAGCATGTGACATCATTCCACAAGTTATCTTCTAATTATCTGTCAAAATAATTTTATAATACCGGCCATTATTCAAATATTGGTATGCATTGGATATATGAAAATAGAGAAGATCTACGTAAACCTAAGTAGTAGTAGTAGTAATCATGGGGAGGCCACTGCCGCAGCCAGGCAAGTAGGCCCCAATGGGCCCTTTTTGCTTTCCCCGCTCTCCACATAACTACCTCACCTCTCCTAGTCTTCCTTTCCGAATCTTTGTGACCATCTAATGAAGGTCAGTAAGTCCGTCCACTTTAATTCGATGAGTTCTTCTTGTTGGAGTTTTTCAACTCCGAAGATTTCGAATCTTAGCCTTCTGTACGCCTCACACTCGCCAAGGAAGTGAGACGATGTTTCTTCGTCTTCTTCACACATATGGCAGGTTGGGCTGTTTTTTATACCCATTAGTGACAGGTGTCTGCCTAGTTTGTTATGGCCTGTTAGTATTCCTACAAGGAGGCGTAGTGTTTGGCGATCTCTGCCTAAGAGCCACACCGTCCTTGACTTGCTAGAGCCGGCTACAAAGTCTTTTGACTGCCTGCATCCGGCAGTGTTCCTCCAGAGTTCGTTTAGTTCTCTTTCCGCCCAGTCATTCAGGGCAGAAGAGATTTGACTCCTTGCGATGCCTAGTACTGGCTCCGGCCCACAGAACGGCGCCGCGGAACCGGTTCTGGCAAGTTCGTCAGCCACCTCGTTTCCCGGCACCCCTCTGTGACCAGGAACCCATACCAACTCGACTTCCTTTGTTTCAGCTAATTTCTCCAGAGCGTCTCCGCATTCCTGTACCAGGACTGAACTTGGCTTAGGATGGCAGATGGCTCTGAGCGCTGCCTGGCTATCCGAACAGATATAAATTTTCTGCTTGGGTCCTTCTATCACCCCTTGCCTCATTGCCATGGTTAGAATGGCAAACACTTCAGCTTGGAAAACTGTTGTGTATCTTCTCAGAGCGTAGCTTTCTCGTATACCTCTTTCTTCCAGGAAGATGCCTACGCCCGAGGCCTGTTTGTCGGCCAGACGCGAACCGTTCGTGTAACATACTAGGTTTCCTGGCCGGAACTCCATTGTATTTCCTTCCCATTGCTCTCTGCTCGGAATAGTAAGAGCAAACTTCTTATTCCATCGCAGTCTGTCCTGTGCGCTTTTCACTCTGAGGACGGAAATAGGAATCTCCTGCTCCGCCCACTTTGCGATTTTCACATGCCCTATCATCTCTCATTCGTTTACCCAGACCTCTGAGTCTCGCATCCTCAAATAAGCTGCCATTGCCTCCTTCTTGATCCAGACTGGAAGGGGTGATAGCCTCACCAGCACCTCCAATACCGCGGTTGGGGTCGTTCTCATTGCACCCGTTATTAATAAACAGACCAACCTCTGGACCTCACTGAGCTTTCGACCTATTGTGCTACTTTGTGCGCCTGGCCACCATACAGCTGACCCATATTGGATCTTTGGTCTCATCACCGCCGTGTATAGCCAGCGCATAATCTCTGCATTGGTTCCCCAATTTTTCCCTACAACTCTCCTCAGTTGCCAAAACCACCCCCAGGTATTTGACCTTCTGAGCTAGTTGCAGCTCTTGGCCAAACATGATGGGTGGCCTGAACCCATCCTTTTACCTCCGTTTGGTGAACAGGATCATCTCCGTTTTTGTCGGATTTACTGAGAGCCCTGCTTCACCGCACCACCTTTCGATAATCCTGCATGCGGCTGGCATACGGTCGCAGACGACTCCAATGAATCGTCCGCTGACCAGGACAACTCCATCATCCGCATATGCCTGTACCTTGAATCCTTCGTCTGTGAGTTTACTCAGGAGTTCATCCATGACCAAGCACCATAGGTGAGGGGAGAGACAGCTTCCCTGAGGGCAGCCCCCCCTCACCTCGGTTTTCAGTCTGAGGTCCCCCCTGGTTATCTCAACCCTCCTCTTCGTTAGTGACGATACAACCCAGCTGACCATCCTGTGAGGTGTTCCTCGGGCCGTTAGTGCTGCCTGGATAGTAGTCGTTTTCGCCTTGTCGAAAGCGCCTTCCACATCGAAAAATACTCCTAACGTTACCTCTTTAAACCTTTGAGTCCTTTCGATTCTTCGCACTACAGTGTGGAGGGCCGATTCTGTCGACCTCCCTTTCCTGTATGCGTGTAGGTGTCTGTTGAAGGGGCTCACCCTCAGGGGCCCCTCCATCAGGAATCTGTCCACCACCTTTTCCAGCGTTTTAAGCAGGAACGGTGTGAGGCTGATGGGTCTGAAGGACTTTGCTACTGTGTAGTTTTCTTTCCCCGCTTTGGGGATGAAGACTACTCTTGCTAACTTCCAGACCTTCGGGACGTACCCCAGCGCTAGACTGGCCCGGAAAATCCTCTCCAATATTGGGGCGAGGTATTCCAGGCCCTTCTGTAGCATTGCCGGGAAAATTCCATCAGGTCCTGCTGCCTTGTATGGGCTGAACTCGTTCACTGCCCTGGTGATGGCGTCATGTGTAACTACCCTCTTTGCCAGATGCCAATCCCCTTGGGGGACCTGCTGTATTGGCAGAGTCCGTTGGTCGTCATCAACGCCACCCGGAAAGTGAACCTCCAACAGATGTCTGAGCGAATCTTCGAGGGATATTGTCCATGTCCCATCTGGTTTCTTCAAGGTTGTTATAGAACCTTCTGTCTCGTTGCTCAGTATTCTCGTGAGTCTGGCAGATTTTGTTAGGGAGTTGATTTCCCCACAGTAGGACCTCCAGCAGGCTCTCTTACTTTTCCTCAATTCCTTCTTGAATTCCCTTCTCGCGGTTTTGTAGTCTTCCCACGCTTCCTCCCTGCCCTCCTTAATAGCCTTGTTGAGGGCCTTTCGAGTCTCTTTTCTCAGACCCTTCAACGCTTGGTTCCACCAGCGGTCCCGGCGCTGTGGGACCGCTTTCGGGGGACAAGCCTCTTCGAATGCTCTGAGCATTGTATTTCATAGTTTTTCCACTTCCTGATCGAGCTGTTCCTCTGAGAAAATCTCTGCCTGATACTTCGAGAGCTCTGAGAGACCTTCTAAGAAGGTCTCCCAGTTGGTCGCCCTAGGGTTTCGGCGTGGAGAAATATCTTCCGATACCCTCCAGTCCTTTATATCACCTAATATATCCCTCGTTACCAACTAGACGTCAATCACCTCTTGACGGATGCGGTTGACGAACGTTGGTTCTGTCCCCTTATTCAATATCTCCAAGTTGGTCGTTGCTAAATAAACCTAAACTCGTTCATGTTTGCAAAAATCATGTTGTACTCCACGTTTGAAAAAAATGGCAAAATTGTTATAGCCGTCAACCGGCTGCATCCTTACGAGCATCCCTCATACGTTAGAGACTTGTGCGAGCTGGTGAAGACGTAGTCTTTACCTTTTAACGTGTGATGCCATGCACGAGGCTACATAAGGCTGCATAAGGCTACATGAGAGCATAACTAATTTTTGAAATATGGTCATAAATTTGATGATGTACTTGCAATTTCATACATGGAAAAATTAACGATACGGTATCAGTACGATACAGTAACAAAAAACTTGATACAGTTATACAGGTTTCTTTTGAGCCATACTTTTTGTTGGTTCTAATTTTGTCTAAGTTTTGGTCTCTCAAACTTGTTGCAACAAGTTTTCGAAAAATCTGTCAAATTATTTTCACTTTATTCTCACTCTCTTGTGGCATTACAACTGAAAATTTGCAACGGAATGTTTACCTTAGTGTTATATACTAAAGATTTTCATCAAGTGATAGCCAAGTCAATCCAAAATGTTGATCAGTGAAACAATTTTGAGAAAATAAGTCAACACAGAATGCAATTGCAAAGGTAACTTCATAACTGAGTTACCATATTGAGAAAAAGGGCTAGCGAGTTGTGTAGACTCAGCAAAGGCATTCGATACATCGAATCACTCTCAACACATTCTATGGGGCGCCGTTAGTGTCAAAAGTAGTTGTTATCATATATTTTATTTTTTCTCAAATATATTTGTTGATGACCATATATTTATTAGTTGACACCAATATATATTGAAACCTAACAAATATTTCCATTTTAGCGTTCATTCATTCATAAATATATCGTCAAAGCATAATAGCAGTGAAGAGCAATATATTTATTACTTGTTACCAATCCATATATAAAAATGAGCTTTTGAGTATCACCACTAGATAGCGCCATGTAACCGATTCATGCCATTTCTTCGCAACGCGTCCGCTATGTTGAAAATAATCGAAAGATTGTTCGAGTTTTCATCATTGCATATCAACATAACAGGTTTGCAAAACAAATTATATTGCAAAACATGATGTGAGCGCCACCTAGTCGTGGTAATCGAAAGCTCATTTTTATATATGGATTGGTAACAAGTAATAAATATATTGCTCTTCACTGCTAATATGCATTGACGATATATTTATGAATGAATGAACGCTAAAATGGAAATATTTGTTCAGTTTCAATATATATTGGTGTCAACTAATAAATATATGGTCATCAACAAATATATTTGGGTTAAAATAAAATATATGAGAACAACTACTTTTGACACTAACGGCGCCCCATAACATTCAGAGGGGCCTGTATAGCGGAAGATTTAATTTCATATAAGCTGCAATAATAGAAGTTGAATGAGGTGTTTCTCGGGGCACCGTACTGGTCCCAATGTTATTCGACGTATATCACAATTATTTATATCAATGAATACAGACCGGTAGTATTACAGTTTTCAGATGATACAGATCTTGTATTATGACAAGGAATCGATTTCACTGGAAAACGGATTGAGAATTATATCTCGTTGATTTTCAAATGAATGAATGGTAAATAATTAACGTTTAAGATCACCACAACTGATTTATACCCTTCACTTTATGCGTTACAAATTATGCTCAGATTTTGAAATGGTGATTTTCAAAATCTCAATCATACCTGGGAATTTTCATATATGCACTCATCTAAGATGGGACTGACACATCGTATATTTAACCCAACTTCTTCGAAATTTACACTTTTAATTCCGACAACTCTGTCAAGTCCTTGAAATTCAACAAATGAGAGAATTATTTCGCAAGAGTCACATATAAATTATGACATCATAGACTGGGGTGAAATAGAAAACACATGCTCCATCTGTCCAGATCTAGTACAAGTGTGTCTGCTGAAAATAATATACAAGAAACCCTGAAAATTTGGAATGACCACTCTATTTACAGAAACCCAGATATTAGACGTTTGTTGATCATTCTATGGAACCATTCTCGTAAGACAACGCAATAAAAAACATGAACTTGTTTGCTATGAACCATTTTTATAGGATATAGGATTTATGTAACTAGAACTGATAAACAATCGTAGAGTATACTACTTATTTGCCGTTGCACACTGGGGCGATTCACGGATTTTTGGTGGCGTATCCACTTTTTAGCTGCAGGAAAATCCATAAAACCCCGCGTGGTGCTGTGCATCCAATTCTATATGTGAAATATTCAATTACTTTACATGAAATAGATTTGAAAGTAAATAATTGTTAACGTTGACCTTCTATATCAAAATTCCAGTAGTAGTATGAAATCAACTTCAGAAAGTATAGTGCCAGTGTAAGAATTTCAGACGTAGCGAAAATGCAGAAAAAGAGGAATATAATAATATGTTCGAAAAAGTTTCGAAAACAAGTCAGAGAAAGTTTTCAGTTTATTGAATAAAAATATCTATATCGATCAATATTTTAATGAAAGTAGAGGAATATGGCGTATATCAACACAGTTTGAAAACAGTAAACTGATTTAACCAAACGCCAAAGTTTGAACATTCATTATAAGTAATTCACGAAGAATGTACAACAATACTTGACTGAAGACCATTAAATTACTGATGAAAAATTAACATAATCCAATATTCTGCAAGAACCCTATGAAATAGGTATTTTCATAGACAAATATGTTTTGATTCGTTATAATATATTTATATATAATATTGTAATATATTTCTGTCTATGGTTCCCGTCATCGCAGAACATTGTAGGAAGGAATTATTAATTGCAGGAGGAATAAATGATTGATTAATGTATTTGAAGGTTTCACGATTTATTCGGCAATCAAATTTGTGCCAAAACTACCGAGAACTGTTCTCTATAAATAGAATTGCATCAGACACCTACTAACAAAAACAACTTTTCGAATATAATCAATCTTTAGAACGTGTTACGGACTTGACAGCAGTATCTGACAACATAAACAAAAAATTCGCTTGTCTGATGGTCTGCATCTTCAAGTTCCTTAAAAAATATATGATATTCAACAGATAAGCGGTTTATGGGACAAAATAGATCGTATGTGGGTAGATATTGAACCAAGAACCAATTCGTTATTCCTAATATCAACGATTCCGTCAGAGAATTAAAAAAAATTCAGTCAATAAAAAGATGCAAATCAGATCTGGTGTTAGAATTCTCCTCCTGATTACCGTGATTGATGACTTGTTTATTTTGTGTTAGATGCCGCTCGTGTGTTACTTCATGAGGCACTATTTGATCGAGTACAGCAGGCCAACGGAGATACATCATAGCGAGTATCAATACCTGGTTTTCAAATATTACACTTACGCTGCATGTAATGATATTTTATACATTCGATTTCACATGTCAACATTGAAAACTCCTCAACAGCAGAACAATTTTTAGAGGCTGAAAAAACTGTGAAAATTGTATCCATAAATCAATCAATTATCAGAACTTCCCCATTCAAGAGATGAAATTGTTTTTAAAACAGTCTGTTACAAAAACAGGAAAGTCCAATTCGTACAAGCTAAGATAAGCGGCGAACATGATGAAATCAATGGTTTTGTAGGAAGAGATCGAGAAAACAAAAATGTCTGGTTATTCATATCAGGAGTGAACTCATGTTAGAGAAGACAAAATAAAAAAATTCCACCAAAAACATAGGCCAAATCTATCTTTAAGAAATCGACTCGAAGGGGTTGTGCGTCTTTACTGACTGCTCTGCAATGCTGAGGGGAGCACATTTAATCTTTCTAGCCTTCCCTCCTCATCCTTTTCAGGGTTCGTACTTGACCTTCGGTCCTTCAATAGCCTTAACGTACCTCCATGGCGCTCCCTGGATTCCCTAGCTTTCAGCTGGTCCTTGATTTGGGCGAAGTTATCGTCCTTTTTTTGTGCTGATTACCATTACATAGAAGGGGCTTCAAGAGTTATCCAATCATGAGATTATTGGCGTACTCGTTTGTTGTTGCTGTTGTTGTTGCAGCTTTTATTGTGTTTTCTACTTCTGTTTCAGGAATCTGACTTGTTTATCGAGGAGTTGCTTCTCTTTCATATCGGTACCACAATTGGCTAACCCTTTCGGGCTACCCTGAGTTACTGGAAGATCAACCTCCATCTTGTCCAGTTCTGGTCCTTCATCCGCTCTTGGGGTTACTTGGGGATTCGTTTCTCCCTCCTCTTCAGTAGGCTTGGCCTGGGCAACGTTCCTGCCAGGCCCTGTTTTCTGGTGGATCAGCGCCTCCACGGTTAGAGAGTTGGGCATTGTCTTCTCATACTTATCTGGTTCTCTCCAAATTTTAACCCTTGCTGTGTTGAGCGGGGGCTGATATCTATTTCACTGTCCGAGTATAATGGACATTTGGGAGTCACAGGATGGTTCCAACTCGCTCATTTCCATCTGAGTGTTCCTGATAGGGGCATTCGATCGGGGCTTCTGTGGTGTTCTCCGCTTGGAATTTTTCCGGCTCCTAATCCATCAGCATCCTCTACCTGTCGTTGTCCAACTACACAGCGAAGACCTTAGTTTTTCACCGTTTTTAAATGCGTGTGTAGTTCGGGACGATTTTCTATGTCATGTTTGAGGTTCTTAGCGATTATGAAGACTTTTCTCCTCTCCTGGAAGCCGACTTCCTCTGCTGTTTTTGGATTTTTTCCCGGAGGAGGCTTTCCAACTTCGCGCTGTCATGCGCTAGAGAAACTATCGTCCTCAGTGTCTTTTTTTCCGTCCCTTGGCGGGCTGCATGAACTTCCCACCCCACAGATCGTGGTCTCCGGCGCAGCGCTTTGTGGTATGCGCAGGATTTGTTTTTGGGACAACCGGAATTTTGAGAATACATTTTGTTGATTCTGCGTTTGGTCCTAGGGTGTGTGGCCTCTTTGACCAAAGTAGGCGTGGTCTCTCGGCCTAGTCTGGCTCAAGGCTTAGAGCTCAGGAAGATCCCACAGTATAATCAGGGACCTCCCTATCTCCAGCTCAACTGGCCCAGACGTGAACACCCACTAATCGTTAGCACGGAAGATAATAGAACAATGTTCGATAATTTTTTTTTTCGCACTGTTGCTCTAAAATCTTGAAACAGCTTTAGCATTCAGGACATGTTTTCCACACTGGTGCTGAAAAATGACACTCGCGTGCAGGGATAGTGTTCACGCACAAGTAGAACAAAAAATAGCCTAAAGCAAAAGTTTTTTCAATGAGTCTGTCCTGCACTAAATTTCCCGCACGCATTTTTATAAAAATCTTGATCCAACTCTTGCGGAAAGTAATCAATCATTTAATCATTAACATTAATTGTATCTAAAAGAATTATAATTCTTATTACAAGAGAATTTTATTACAAACTAGGGACATTAAATACATAAAAACAGAAAAGTATTTCAATTCGATGGCAAAAAATTTTAAAAAAATTAGAAAACAAAAAGTTTCTTCTTTGCAAAAGTTCAATTTAAGTGGTAGCAATATTGTTATTCCTGGTGTTCACTCATTAACAATAAACGAACGCAATTTCAACATATTCATTAGAGAAAAGAAGCACAATTGAGGAAGTTTATGCGAGGTCATTTAGATCTTGCTTGAATTGTTGAAATATCTCAAACTCCCTTATTACTTTAAAAATTGGCAATATTCTAATGTTTCCTGTTGTTGCAATCTACAAATTGTACAGAGCTCTTCAGCATTAATTATACAGTGCGGCTTTTAATAGTTCCCCCTGTTACTTTTGCACGGTTTGACGTGTCAAACTTGACACTTCATAACGATCGGACATACTGAACCGATTGAAACGTCGTGCTCATAGAAACACTTCAGACAATGGAAGTCCGCAATGGAAGTAATCAAAAAATGTTATGTTCGAAATAAGTTTTGGTATGACGAGTTCATCATAAAAATTTCCCATTCTTCCAGAGTTATTGCAGACACATTCTGCGTTAAAACTGAATGATTTTACTGTTTTCCAGAATGCCGCTAAATTTTGGTTTCGCTTAGTATGGTCAGAATCAATTTTTCATAGCTACCCTTTTTTTTGGTTTAGTGAACTTTTATTTTTTTATTTTGCTCGAAAATAACAACCACTGAAAGGATCTTGGAATTTATAAGTCTTACAAAGTTTTAGGGAATTTCTGCAGTGTCGTTTCGCGAAATTACAATCTGAACAAATATTTGTGCAACGTTCTTCCAAGAAGACCCAATTGCAAGTGCTTGTCTTGTAATTAAAAATAAATATTTGTCAGATGTAGTTCAATGTCCGTCGTGGTATTAGCCAGGGAAGTAGTTGTTTTCTGACGGATGTTTGCCTTTTATTTTAAACTTGGTGGAAACGCTTAGAGAGAAGGGTACCCGTATTCTTTCACATTGTTGATACCTCTCTGTCACAATATATTCGAACTCGTTCGAATTTTTACTGTGCGAATATTTTTCGAAATACCGATATCAAAAAAAATGTGATATGTTAGAATCCTACTTGGTTTGCCAGAAAAATAGCGTAAGAGCACTCCAACACTACAGCAATTCGTTTCCCGATCGTGAATTACCTAATCGGCGTTTTTTTGCTGTGCTTCATCGTCGATTCAGGAACAATGAAACGGTTTTTGAGAAGAGGAGAACTAAAAAACGTTTTGTAATATCTAAAGATACGGAAATTGAGGTATATCCAAATAATTCCATCAGAGATTTATCTAAAGAAATAGCTGTTCCACTGTTTGGTATTCAACGAATTCTGAAGAAACATAAGATTTCTCTTTATAAGTATGTTAAGACCAGTGCAAACATTAGAGCCTGGTGATCCTGGGAGACATTGGGGTTTTGTCGATGGTTTATGAATAAATGTAGACAAGATCCAAACTTCTATAGAAATATTATATGGAGCGATGAGGCTAATTTTTCAAATAGTGGGATGTATAATAGAAAGATTTTTCATTATTGGAGTAGACATAATCCAATTCTAGTCCATCCCCACAATCCGCAAAGACGATTTAGTATTAATGTTTGGTGTGGTCGGTCTATTTAGAGACAGAATCATCGGCCCATTTTTCTACCATGGTTCTTTAAACGGACCCCGTTACATTAATTTATTAACAAGAGTGTTGGAAGAGTTTTTCGATGTTCTTGATCTGGAGGCTCGTCAGATGATCTATTTTCAGCAGGATGGAGCACCAGCACATGATGTCAGTGGCGTGAAAAGAATGCTGCGAGGCTGATTTGGAAACAGATGGATTGCTACAAATGGTCCTGTTAAGTGCCCCCCTCGTTCACCAGTTCACCAGACATGACACCTCTATATTTTTATTTTCGAGGATTTCTGAAAAATGAGGTATACAAAATGAAACATAATAATATAGATGAACTGAAAAATGATATTGAAACTATAATCAATAGAATTGATGGCCGAACTGTGCTGAATGCCACACGTAGTGTCAATAGAAGGGCCCAAATATGTGTTCAACAAGAAGGCGGTGTTTTTGAAATTTACTCGGTATTTTATAGCGCTTTATTAAATCCGTTTGTTATAAATGTTTCCTATTAATAAAACTGTCTTATTTTCACCTTTACGAAAGCAAGTCAAATGAGATTTGTTGTTGAGAATGTTATTACGAATCAAAATGCCTGAAAAAATGTAGGGTGTTCCGTTGAACGGAATATCATTTTATAAAATATTCTGAAAACGCGACTGTCACTTTTTTTTTGTTTTCGGCATCAAGAAGGCCATTAAAAAGGCTACAAGTTTGCCCATTTAACCGAATTCGTAGCATCAATAATAACGGAGTTGGCAATGGTGCCGACTTAATTTGGAACACCCTGTATTTTTCAAAACTTAAAGTTAATTTTTGATAACCAACGGCTCCACAATATCTGTAACAGAATTTTCAATTTCAATCATCCGGTGCTTTATCTTGTTTGCATTGCATGCCACCTGAAAAACTCGAAGTAAATTTCCGTTAGAAATCGCTAGAGGTTGTACTGAAACGTAGCCAGGTCTAAAAACTGATAGACTTACCGAGAAAAACGTTAATTCATTCACTGTAATTGGAGAACTGATATCTGCGTACTCAATGTAAAAAGCATCCGCGTTATGTTCGAAATAATTGTTTCATTAAAAGTGACAAAGATATGAGTTTTTTGTTCGAGTTTCGCTACAGGCTGTTGCTCTTCGGTTCACATAATTAAATGCGATATGATTTTGTGGTGCAAAAAGTTATTAGGCATGAAATAACACGACGTAATTGGATTGCATCAATTAATACTGTGCAGATACCATCGTTCTCACAGGAATAGTTTGATATACTTTGAATAATATCAAAGACTTTTTCAGACAGCCCATATCGCATTTTCAATAATGACTAGCTAAACTATTAAATTGTTTCAAAGTCCTCTATGACTGCTATGGCAACTGTTCCATAATTATTGTTGGTCGAGTCTTTTTCTGTATAATATGACCATAGATAGACATCCATATCTCAGAGACCAAGAAGTCTTGGGGGAGCAAATAAAACACCCTGTGAGTAACTTGGAATGGGCAGTCTGAAGGATGCCTACGTATATGTTAATCCACTCCTTAATAAGTGATCAAAAGGACATTGTGAATTACCGGCAAATGTCACTTTTGAACTCATTATCAAAAGTATCCGTTGAAATTATAGTCAAAAGAATAATGCAACTTTTCATGTATATAAGAACCAGCGCATATTACGGGTTCAGATTGAACAGATCTATTGAATCTGCGTCTTGTCATTCGCTCAGTTATGGTCATCAACAACTTGACAACAATAAGTTTGTAATCTCTTTTATATTGGATCTATCGAACGCTTTCGATACCGCGTGTTCTCAAATATTGAACATCAAGCTATCTAATATCTCTTGGGATTCTCATCAACTTTGTTGACTTGGTAAAATCATGTATAAATAAAATATCCTAGTCAAATGCAACTATGTGGGGAAAACTGCATATAACTACTATGCAATTGGGTGTTCCTCAAGGATCAGTACTTGGACCCCATATTTTTGTATTATACGCGTGAATGATCTACTCCATTATGTTACAAGGTATTTTGATGATTTCAAGAAACATTGTAGAAGAGATGGTGCCCCAGAAATCCACCTTAGAAAATACATAACCATCGATCTAAACAATAGACTAACCTCTTTCGTAGCCGTAAACCCCAGCGAACAGGTGAAGTTCTTATGTATTCATGTTGATAACAAATCAACCCCTGTCTAAACTAAGCACACTTCACCATCAAACGAATAGAAAATTGTTTGAATTTCATAAGTTTACTGAACATCTATAGGCCTAGGGAGCAAACCCAAAAAAATAGTACCGTTGAGACTCCGTATATCTGTTCTTGGAGTTGGACTATTTGCGAAAATTATCGGTACTGGGGCCTGTCGCCAATCTAAGTAGTGATATCGACAAGTTTAGAGTGGCGGACAACCCAGAAGTACCGAACATTTTTGACTGATTTTTCTAAGAGAATACAAAAATTCAATGAGATTTTCAATGGCACCATTGTCCGACAAAATTAATAAGGATCTTCAGCAGTCCGACGCTCCAAAGATGTCGATTTGGCGACAAAGGAAAACTTCACTTTCATGGTGGTCGGTGGATCAGCGGTCTAATGCACACGCCGTTCGAAACTCCAGCATAGCGATAGTCGGTTCGAATCCGATGTAGGTACGAGAATTTTTCTCAACTACTTTATATCGGATCGATAGGCGGCCGCATGCCTTGTTGAAAGGCAAGTGTATTGTGAGTTGTCTAGATACAAATCTCGTCTAGTGCTAGCTTGGAGTGCACACCGACCACCCAAGGTGGTGCTGTATGTAGGTTTTCTGGGTTCTCCTGCAGCTGAAGATTTGAAGAATTAATGAATGGTGGATTCTTATCCAACGTCAGAAGGTAAGAATAAATTTCACTTAGATGATTAATATCTGTTTTTTTATTAATGCAGTTACTATTTTCTGAAATAAAGGCCATTTCGAGAAAAGTCCTTTTGGGTAGACGCGATTCACTAGCTAAGATCTTAAAGACCGTTTTTACGTCCATGCAATTTGCACAAGCAGACTTGTGCATTCCAATTTGCGCAAATGAACTGAGTCGTTGTATTCTATTCACACGTTCAGTCTATTCGCACGATTGTCGAGTGTGAGAGCGAAAGAATTCTGATAATCTGAATAGGTTAGAAATAATAACAAATGGATCAAGACGAATTATATGCTCTAGCTTGAGATTTAGCGTTTCTGTCTCTGTATTCTTTGGATTTGATTTTCCAAAGGCACGGAAAGGATTTATACAGCTCAATGAATTCTGTCAAGAATACTTTTTCTTTTTTCGACATTATTGCCAAACAAACACCAAAACCACCAAAATAACTCTGTAGGTTGTTTTAAGGAAGCTTAAAGTTACACAACACCGAAATCACAAAGGTGCCGTGCAGGTCAGAACAAGAATTCGCTGCTACTGGGCTTCTGCGCATGCGAACGGCATCCGTAGAGTTTGAGTGTTGTTTACACGTTCAAGCATTTGCGCCAACCACATGCAAATTATCTGACCGGCCAGATTTTACTCAAGTCAAGCTTTCTGGCTTGTGCAAGTGCACGATTTTGGTTTTCATGGACCAATTTACTTGCGCAAATTGGCATGCACAAGTCAATTTGCGCAAATTGCATGAACGTGAAAACGGACCTTTAGTGGCATCATAATTCATATGGTGGTCAAACTTGTTTACATGTTCAGCTAACGCACACCGTTCTGGATGTAATCTACAGTCACTTTTATGTGAAACGATTCGGGAGCCTAGAGATCTCGAAGTCTGACCAACATACATTTTGTTGCACGATTGACACGGAATACTATATATTACATTCGCTTGAGAAAATAGAGAAAGTTTGTCTTTGACTTTAGAGTGAATTGTTCTAATAGTTAGTACTGATTTATTTGCAATTTTCAAATTCGGTAAATCATTAAAAATTCTGGAGAGTTTGGGAGTGATCTCCTTTATGTAGGCTAAAGAACTATAAAAAGCAATTAATGGTGCAATATTGTTTTCAATGTTATTATTATTGCTATTATTTCTGTCAATTCATGTAATCGTTGAGTTGTTAATTATATCAAAGGAGGATGAAGAATTAAACAAAATATTTTTAATCATAATCGGTGGGTAAGAATTTTCAAGAAATAAATTTAAAAGGATAGCAAGATTTTTTTTGTGGAATTGACTGTCAGAGATTTTTAACACTCTATCTTTCATTTGTTTTACTAGATTCACTTTCATTGAGTGTTTGTGGTAAGACCAATAGTTTATGTATCTTCCTGAGCTACATGGTTTCCTATACCAGTCTATCAGAATTTTGTTTTTTGATGACCGTATGAACCTTGTGTCAAGGAATGGAACGGAGAAATTTACATCTTCAGTTTCCATGGTGAACTGAATGAAAGGATCATAACTGTTGAAGGTGTCAAGAATCTCTTCAGTACAGTCAATTGGTAAGGCCAGAATAATATCATCCACATATTTTTTTATAAAGTGGGGTCTGAAAGACAGAACAGGTAATACTGTGTCTAACAAATCATCCATTACACAAGCTGCCAATATTAGGGAAATTGATGCAGGAAGATACATAAACTATTGGTCTTACCACAAACACTCATTGAAAGTGAATCTAGTAAAACAAATGAAAGATAGAGTGTTAAAAATCTCTGACAGTCAATTCCACAACAAAAAAAATCTTGCTATCCTTTTAAATTTATTTCTTGAAAATTCTTACCCACCGATTATGATTAAAAATATTTTGTTTAATTCTTCATCCTCCTTTGATATAATTAACAACTCAACGATTACACGAATTGACAGAAATAATAGCAATAATAATAACATTGAAAACAATATTGCACCATTAATTGCTTTGTATAGTTCTTTACCCTACATAAAGGAGATCACTCCCAAACTCTCCAGAATTTTTAATGATTTACCGAATTTGAAAATTGCAAATAAATCAGTACTAACTATTAGAACAATTCACTCTAAAGTCAAAGACAAACTTTCTCTACTTTCTCAAGCGAATGTAATATATAGTATTCCGTGTCAATCGTGCAACAAAATGTATGTTGGTCAGACTTCGAGATCTCTAGGCTCCCGAATCGTTTCACATAAAAGTGACTGTAGATTACATCCAGAACGGTGTGCGTTAGCTGAACATGTAAACAAGTTTGACCACCATATGAATTATGATGCCACTAAGATCTTAGCTAGTGAATCGCGTCTACCCAAAAGGACTTTTCTCGAAATGGCCTTTATTTCAGAAAATAGTAACTGCATTAATAAAAAAACAGATATTAATCATCTAAGTGAAATTTATTCTTACCTTCTGACGTTGGATAAGAATCCACCATTCATTAATTCTTCAAATCTATCAAATGATCAAATAATTTTATAAAGAAAACTTAACCCTTTTTTCCTAAATTTGACTTAAAATTCTCCAGATACCTAACCTGTAACAGAATTTTGCTCACAGAAGAACATTGTTATACTACAAAATAAAACATATTATCCAGATCGAAAGTGTAGTTAAGACACTCAGTTATATGCCAGATGTACTTAATTCAGGTTCCTCCATGGTCCACTAGGTGTCGCCCAACCAACTAAATTCTGATTAACGGACTCCAACATAGGTTGGTAACGGCAAATTGGTACCACTGACTAAGTCATATGCCATGTCAACTGTCTGTCTTCTCCCAACCAATAGCATTGATTTGGCCTTATGTGATCAAAATGTAACGTATTTTAACAAAACTTTTATGACATCTTTCCAATTTTACCTGTTTTATATTGAAATTCATCTTGTACAATGTGCCCCCTTTTGTTGAATAACATCGCGTCAAACACCCTCAACTAAGATGTAAGTTAACCATCCATGTATATTTTTTATATATTACTTACTCATGCAATTTGTAGTATCCCTGATGATGGAAACGATTAATTAAATTTCCGAAAGCTTGGACAAACTTAAAAGAGTACTCTTTGATTTTGCTGCATAGCCCCACTATTTACTAGTTCCATTCCTAACTAGTCAGCAACGACTACCCTTCCTATATATATATATAATATATATATATATATATATATATATATATATATATATATATATATATATATATATATATATATATATATATATATATATATATATATATATATATATATATATATATATATTATCCGTTAGGAATTACCCAGACAGGCCCTGTCTTCGGAGCCCCGACACATCCGGAGGGCGCGCTGGTGTATCATTAACCCCAGTGAACACTCCCCACGTCCGTGGGGTGAGTGATTACTGGGTCCGAGAGTCATGTGCCCTGAGAAGACGAAGTGAACCAAGAATTACGGCCTTCTGCATTCTTCCGGCTAGGTTTTCTGCCGCATGCCGGTATGATTTTCAGATTTGAGAGCAGCGTATCCATTATTCCACCAAGGACCCCTATTATCAGAACCACCATCTTGACAGAATGGTTTGGATGAAGCCTGCGGAGTTCAAAGAGAAGATCTCGATATTTAGTTCGTTTTTCCTCCTCTTTTCGGACGATGTTCGTTTCGCCAGGAGCTGAAAACTCAATGACGAAAATCGTCCTACTTTGATGGTCGAGGAGGACTACATCAGGCTTATTGGCTTGTATTTGCCTGAGGGTGGGGAATGAGCAGTTCCAATATATTCGGCACTTCTCATTCTCCACAATGGACTCAATATCCCCCGGAGCATAAGGCAACACCGGTGTCTCGTCTATACCGTACGAGTATCGTAGATGGTAGTACAACACTGGTAAGACCGCGTTATGCCTGTGGATATAAGCTGAGACCGCATAAGCTGGACAAGCTGACAGCAAATGCATTATGGTCTCAGCTGCCCCACGACACTCTCTGCATCAAGTGTCAGGGACCTCTATACCCATCACGCGACTGCGATAGACGAGGGTGTTGAAGACACCATCCTGGCAGGCCATTATGAATCCATGAATCCCTCGGTTTTCGACTTCAACCCTGAGAAAAGCGAAGGTCAGGTTTCTGGATAAGCCAAGGTCTTCAATGTTCTTGAAGAAAACCCCATGCATTGGCTTATCCCTATGTAGCTGTAGGGGCCTATCACTATTATTATTATTATTATTAAGGTTTCCTCTCTGCGACATCTTGTCAGACTCGTCACACTTAAACAGTATACAAAGTTACAACTTGCTGGTTGTCACTTCAGATTTTGTACAATGGCTTGCGTACTATAAGTTATATGGTAAAAATTCAGACTGTATTGAAAGATGGATGTGTCGAAATTCAGTATCGCAAAACTGAATGGTAACAATTATCAAATTTGAAAATACAAAGTGGAGCTGCTCTTGGTGAAGGAAGAACTAAAGGCCCAATCATACATATCCCATCATCACCGATAAATGATGCTTGGTTAGGTTGTGTCCCCTTCTTTTACATTAAGAAATTAGGTCCATGAGCGAAAACGTAGGAAAACAGAATAAACAGACATGCCTCCGGGTTTTTTTTTTGGTCATCTTTTTTGTGAAGTAGATCCCGACATTGAAGTCAGGATTCCGAGTTTAAAGTCAGGATCTTGAGATTAAAGTTGGAAAAAAAATAATAACTTTTGCTATTCAGCAATCAACTTCCGTTCAATCAGATAAATTCAACAGGTATCATCTTCCCAAAAGTTCGTTAACCAGAGATCTTACCATGCTCAGAATACATGATGATCTGCCCCGCAAACACACTGGGATGATAAATCGATCATTAACCTTCTTTCAGGAAATATGGGAGGAACCAGTTCCATAGGAAACCAAGTAACCTGTAAGCTAGAACGCGAATTACTCCGACCCGGTTTTTCTGCATCAGCCTTTTTCGGGGTTTGCACGATACAATCAGCTTTAGAGTAAACTTAGACAAAGCAGTATCTACATTAAATGCAAACGAACGACATGCATAAGCTTTGCAGGAAGCACTATGAGTTGAAATGTTCGACCTACCGCCAACACCAGAGGAGGCGGATACCAGCGCCCTCTCACCAGGACCCTGTGTTCCCCTTGGCACAAGCGCTCCTCCTCCTCTGGCCAGAAATGGTTAGGGGAAGGGGAAGGTGGCTATCTGTGCGTCCTCCTGATCCTCCCCTCTCCTGAATCCTCATCGGGCGAAGAGCTGAGCTGCAGTGTGAAGGAGTTTTGAATATTAATTCTTACTGATACTTACTTACTTACATGATAAAACCCGTATTTATTTACTTGGCTGGAAACCAAGAGATCACTAGTTCGAATCCCTTGTTGAACCACTTATTTAACTTCAGTTCTGAATTTCATGTTCCCGTCTGCTATGCCATAAACGTTTTTCGATTTGGATTCATTGTTTTAATTTTATCAAAACATTGAATTCTGCGAAGTGAGTAAAAAAGAAAGACGTCTTTTAAATTAAGTTGCAACTAACTGCATGGCGTTGTCTAAGAACTCCTCTAAAAATCTAAAAGTCCTTCAGGAAATGATTAACATGAATCCAATATAATTTTTCCCACATATTCATGAGTGATTATGGAACTATGAATAAATCAGTTGAAATCTACAATGTCGAGAAAATATTAACTTTGACAAATATAAAAAAGATTCCCGTTTGTTCTTCATTAAACTGGTACTTACTTTGAGAATTGATGTTTTCAAAAATGCAGATAATGAAGTACTTCTGTCATATATGATCATTATTACTATTTCGGATCAGAAATTCAACATGATGTTGAGGTTGATTCACCTACTTCATATCATACCAAACCATGCAATAATACTTTGATAACAGATAATGAAAAATAGAGGCATGTACTAAAGGTTCGAATATAACATTTAAATCGGAGATTAATTTATAAAATAAGAATAGAAACAAATTTTTCCACAAAATGTTTGTTATTCAAATGAATGCCCATCTGAAGTGACTACTAGATTTTTTTTTTTGACAGCTTACGAAAATCACCTAACCCCTTTGGACTAGGCCATTTCATATATATTTAGAAGCACATCTCAACGCCCTTATCGAATCTCAAAATAAAGTTTTATCTGAATAACCAGACGAAAATCAATTCTGCCGAAAGACAGGTCTTTCCGAAAAGTTTAAGGAAGAATAGCTATCAACAAACGTGCCCTTCAGTATTGCACTCGAAAATGAAAATACCGTGAAAAAGTACCGAGTTGAAAATGAAAAGTGCCAAAAGAATCAGAAAATGGCATAATCTACAAAATGCCTTTTTGTTACAAAGTTTTTTTCTTAATTTATTCTAAGTAACCGACAGTGTTGGGTGGAATTGTTTTGAACTTCCATTGCCTAAATGAGAGAGAAATTAATTCCTACAGTCCAAGCCACATTGCATCAACAATCGCTCTCAAGTGAGTTCGACAAAGCGGAAAATTCTACTAATTCACATAGGTCCTGAAGAAAAATTCAGTTCTAAAAATCCAAATATGTCTCACATCTCATCAAAATATCCACCTCCGCGTTACTTCCGTGATTTTCCAAGGAGAATGATTTATTTTCGATTTATCCATCCATTCAGCAATTTTCCATGGGAAGTAGAATTTTCCGGTCAATACGATTATTCAAGACTAGGAGTCTTATTCGAGAAAAAATATTGGGATATTTCACTTCGACAGAATGATTCGTATATTTCTAAATATTCTTTAAAACCACACAAATATTCACACAAGTTTTTTAACTTGCAGTTGGACTAGAAAGTTGAAATTTGGTATGTTGTCATAATTGATCATGTGCGTTCTACCTCAAATGTTTTTAGTCCTACAACTATACAGGGTATGCCAAAAGTCGGTACCAACTTTCTTATTTAAAATGGAAACTTGATGTTTTTTTGTCATGGTTCGATTGGCCTTCTGATTATGACTTTAGACAACCTAAGTTATGTTTACTTATCTATCACAGTTTTTTAGATATGTCCATTTTTCTGAAAAAAATTACGGCTGTAGTAGTTTACGAAAACACGTGTAGCCCGCAAACCGTTCAAAATTAGGAAACCAAATTTATGGAGCAGTTAGCTGGTAGTCCAGGCTAACACCTGATGTCCCATTGACGGTCTCATTTTGTACCATATGGGCGCGGCCGATTTTTGAATGTCGCAATATAAAATTGTCAAAAACTCAATTTTTTCAAATGGCATCTACCATTTCTTCTTTAACCATTCAAAAGAAAATTGAATTTTAGGATGAGTTATTTCAGCTTTCCCTATACCCAAGTTCAACCTCTATCGAGTTATTCAATAAAAATCAAGAAATGCCTTATCTTACAGAATGATTATGTGTGTATGCCATGGAAACAAAAGAAAATTGTAATAATTTAATCAAAAATATTGAACAATTTTGACAGAACTCTAGCGTAAATGTTCAATATGACCACCATTGTTGTTCAAACATTCTATTATTCTACTTTCAATAGATTGCGTAACACGTCTGATTTCGTTGGGATCGAGACTGTCAAAAGTCTGTATTATCCTAAGTCTCAACTCATCTATATTGTGAACTGGTGAAGAATAGACCAAATCTTTTACCCTACCCCAAATATAAAAATCTAAAGGGGTAAGATCTGGAGATCTTGCAGGCCAGGTATACAAATGGTTTGTATTGCAGAGTATGAAAATCCCAATTCCAAAGACACCGTTCGTATTGAGGATTCAGGATATGCTTGAAAATATCCGAGAATGGTAATTTGATTATCGTCATTTCCAGTTAGTGGTTTGACTCTCGTAACGGGTCTAGCCACCTTCCCAAAATGTATAAAATTAGTTTTCAATCGTGAGAACTTGCCCCGTGTCATCCTCGGTAAGTTTGGATATTTCAAATTAAACTCTCGGACAGTTCGCTGCACAATTTTTTGACACATGCCATGGATAACAAACAAGTCAAACACAACTTCGTTTGTATAATTTTCCATATTCCAATCAATTTTATTTAAGAATTAGCACGACTCGTTTTTACTTTGACAGAATAGCACCTTCTTGTTTACAGTTGTTTAGTGTTTTCATGGCATACTTGAATAAACATAAAAGCATTCGGCAGGATAAGGCATTTCTTGATTTTTATTGAATAACTCGATAGAGGTGGAACTTGGGTATAGGGAATGCTGACATAACTCATCCTAAAATTCAATTTTCTTTCGAATGTTTAAAAAAAATGGTAGGTGCCATTTGAAAACATTGAGTTTTTGACAATTTTATATTGCGACATTCAAAAATCGGCTGCGCCCATATGGTACAAAATGGGACCGTCGATGGGACATCAGGTGTTAGCCTGGACTACCAGCTGACTGCTCCATAAATTTGGTTTCCTAATTTTGAACAGTTTGCGGGCTACACGTGTTTTCATAAACTACTACAGCCGTAATTTTTTTCAGAAAAATGGACATATCTCAAAAACTGTGATAGATAAGTAAACATACCTCAGGTTGTCTAAAGTCATAATCAGAAGGCCAATCGAACCATGACAAAAAAACATTAGGTTTCCATTTAAAATAAGAAAGTTGGTACCGACTTTTGGCATACCCTGTATAATTGTAGGACTAAAAATATTTGAGGTAGAACGCACATGATCAATTATGACAGCATACCAAATTTCAAGTTTCTAGTCCAACTGCAAGTTGAAAAACTTCTAATGCACGGCCTACGTAAATCACGCTGTATAGTCCTGTACCTATGTACTCTGCATGTAAAAAATTTGTTATTATAAATAATTCTTTCTATCGAACAACTTTTCTCCAGCACCCCGTATACACCCATATTGACTTTATCGTATAGATTAATGATACCAACACAAACGTTAAATCGAATTCTGATTGTGGTATTTATGATTGCTGGGTAATGCACAAATGCATCGAAACAAAACAAACTCCAAGAATTATATAAGAACAAATAAGTAAGAGTAAATGGAATAGGTAGATGATTAGTACGCTCCAGGCTAGAAATCAAACATTCCAACGTAATACTCTGTATATTGAATCAATCAACCTGTCTTGTCTGCGCTCGAGGAAATACAAGAAACATTGCCGCGACTGAGAATTGCTCTAGCTGAGCTCTGATGAGGATGGTAGTGTGAGTTGCGTTACGGTTGTTCTGAACTATCTCAGGGAGCATAGAATTTTAACGAAACATTAAAAAAATTCTCGATTTGGAGAATATAACAAGAACCTCTGTTAGACGAATTTCGAAGCAAAATCACTTGCACCCATACAAAACAAGATTTGTGCAAGTACTGCTGACAGGAATTATGGCGCTTCATTTAATTTCCGCGCATGGTTCCAGGGAAAATTGTGTTATTTTCTGACGAAGCAACTTTTATCTGAAATGGTGTCGTGAGTTCTCAAAATTGTAGGAGGTGAATAGATCATAATCATAATTTTATAGTTGAAACCGAGGACAAATATGGTTTCTTATTTTAGACAAAGTTTAAATGGCGAACTTTTTATGGACCGCAATATCTACATTTATTATTATTATTATTTCAACGAGATGAGGTTTCTACTCATTCTACGAATGAAGTGCAGGAATGGAAGAACAATGAGTATGGCGAGCAGTGGATAGGTCGATATTCAGGTTATCCTTGGCCTGCTTATGTCTCCAGATCTAATGCCGTTTTATTGATTTTTATCAGATTAGCAGAAAAGAAATGATTATAATATATAATGTAAAATAAATTGTGCAGCAGTGATTAACAGAAGAATGTTGAAAAATGTTCGCCGCGAAAAGTTTTTCAGAAAAATTCAATGTATCGCGTAGAATTTTGAAAATGTGTACATTGTTCGTTTATTGATTTTTTTTATTTTTGCAAATCTACCTAAACAATACTACATTCAATTAAGATAAATAATTCATTATCAAGTTTTAATTGAAAATTATGTTGCTTTGAATTTTACTTACGGGTTAAGAATATTGAATGAGATCATGTGAATGACTAAGTACACCTAGTGACAAAAGTAAATCGTGTTTTTATAATTATTCTCCCGCAAATTGTCTATTCCACAAACATTTGATTAGTTTTCTCCCACACTTTTGTAATTCAGGTCATTTAAGCTGTTTCCAGATAAAACAAGAACGTGTACCTAAAATGGTAAATTCGATTTCATTTCAGTCTGGTTCAAAACTGGTATATGATGTGCTCGTTGATTCTAAATATATTTTCTCGATAATTTTTTTGATATCTTGTCAATTTGAAAAATTTTTCTGCACCAGAGAAAGTTTTTCGTTAAATTCTCGCCAAATCTGATGTCACGTGATACAAGTTTCAACGAATTTTTCCAGTTGTCATACATGCCGTGAGAGTTTTTCAGAAATTTCATATACATTTTTTTACCGTATGTAGCCATTTTCAATATGGACACTGTATTTTGCTTTCCTTATACACGACATTTACGATAATATAATAATAATAATAATCTTCATTCACAGTTACACAAGTCACTCTTATTAGATTGTCAACGTGAACAAAGTAAGTGCCTGAGTACTTGTTTCGGTATTGGTAAAATTACACCTTAAAAATAATAAAACTATTGTAGTAGAGTAGTGTTAAAACCGACAATAAAGTATGATTTAGAATTTGAGGGAAGAGTATAGCTGTTCTACCCATTTTAAGTAGATATTTCTTCACTATTGTTTTGAAAGAAAATATATTTGTCTAATATCAAATATTTTTGTTTTAGCATATTCAGCATTTGTTGAGTGGAGTTCTTTGAATGAATGCGTTTTAGAAACCTTGCATTATTTCCAAACGAGTTTTGGGGGTGCACCCCAGACGAGTATTCCATATATACCGGAGGTGGCTTTCCACTAGAGAATACTAAAGTATTTTGAGATATTCTTGAGGTATAATGGTTTTTAATTTTTCCATTTTGATAGATCTCAACTTATTCAAGATATACGCTATATGGAAGGTTCCTTTTCATTTGTAGATCTATAATTATTATACCAATTATACATTAATTGGTTATACGTTAATTGGTTGTAGGACTGAACAGAGAAACACAATAGTGAAGTTACAGTTTGATTATTATATCTTTACCCGTGCGTCATCGTCACAATACCATAATTCTTAGCTTAGCAGACAAATGTAAACGAATTTGGAATCGCTCATAGCGGTTGTTAGAAAGAGATGTTTGATAGAGGATGTGTGATTTCTTCGATCATAAATTGATGACGCATAATCGAACTGTACATGGTTTTTCCAGTGTTCACAGTTGGCAATTTATAGTCCAGCCATTGTTTTCTATGAAATAAGTTAGCCTCTGCAGTATATTTGTCAATTCATCCCAAGTATCGGCCTCAAAAAATATAACCCTATGATATTATCTCTTCTCAGTGAGATCAGATAGTTTATGTATACAGGGTGTCCCGAAACTATGGTGCCAGATTGGAACAGAAGATTCCCCTCGAAAAATAAATAGGATTTTCCTAATATTTCTTTTCTAAAATGTCGTTCGTTGCAGAGATACAGGGTGCTGATATACAAAATTAAAAGTGATTTTTATTCATAACTTCCACAGTTATGAAAATTTCCCAGAACAAAAATAAGGAATACTCGTGTTCGATAGGTGCTTCATTTCGAAAAAGAAAACACATTTTCAGTTGTTACCAGTGGCGTACTAGAAGAGCATCATGGTCCCTTTACTCCCCTATTTTTTACGTCACTGGTGAAATCGGAAGAATTATTAATTTTTTGCATTTCTCTTTCAATTTTGAGTAAAGAATGTATACCTGTTTGATTCCTAGCAAAATCATCCGTTTTCAAGATAATTGGACTTTTTTATTAATACATACTAGTAATGAAAAAAATGTTCGGCTGAAGTGAATTTCACAATCCTAATTACTGGTTAAATGTACAACTGGACATTGTACAAAAAAAAATCAATGAAATTTCCACATGCATTTTTTCTTACAGAGGTACAGAGTGTTGAAACTGGAAAATAAAAGGCATTTTTCTCGTCCTTTCATAGTTACAAAAAAACAATTAAATTTGAAGGTATGCCTTTCTTCAATGGATACTCCATTTTCGAAAGAAAGCAGTTAGATGTTATTTGGGACAGTTATTGGGATTGTAAAATTAGTTTCTGCCGAACAAATTTATCATTACTAGTATGTTTTCTTTCATAAAAGCGCATTGAAAACGGTTAGTTTTTCCGGATTCAAACAAGTATACATTTTTTACTGAAAATTGAATGAGGAATGCGAAAAATGGATAATTTTCCTGATTTTACCAGTGGCGTAAAAAATGGGGGAGAAAAGGGACCATGATGTCCTTCTTGTACGCCACTGGTAACAACTGAAAATGTGTTTTCTTTTTCAAAACGAAGCACCTATCGAACACAAACATTCTTTCAAATGTTATTGAAAAAATTTGTAAACTGTGGAAGTTATGAATAAAAATTACTTTTAATTCTTCTTATTCAACACCCTGTATCTCTGCAACGAACGACATTTAAGAGAAGAAATATCAGGAAAACCCTATTCATTTTTCAAGGGAAATCTTCTGTTTCAATTTGGTACCATAGTTTCCAGAGACTGCAAGAGGAGACGGTGACTCACCGTATCAAATGCATTTGATAGATCAATCTATAAATATGCATGAGCACGGCTTGCTCACATTCATTAATTTAATTATTTTAGTTGTTATGAAGATAACAAACAGCGTCTTGTGTAGATATTTTTTCTCTAAACCCGCATATTATTGTTTCGACAATATTTTATAGTTGTTTAAATAGACAGCAAGTCGTAGTTTAACCAGTTTCTCAAATATCTTTGCTATATGTGTGTGATCAAAGAAATTGGTCAATAGTTATTGATCGCCTTTTTTATAAATAGGTGCGACAATGGATTTTTTTTAAGTTAGTGGATAAATACTGTATTGTATACATATATTCAAATCACCTCCCGACTACAATACAATACCACCATATCATATCCTACCAATCCAAACAGATATAATTTACGATTTTCATTGGGCACTATGAAATCAGCAATAAAATTCAATTTATCTCATAGAAACTTTTTGTAGATCATAATATCTGCTGTGGTATTATCAGTGATTTGGGGAACCCCCAGTGGCCACTACTTCATTTTGATTTTAATCTAATTTTATTTCTACTAGTGTAACGTGTATTTATTTAAGTGTATGGTTAGTCTGTGTATTCATTTTAAGGACACGATTATTTTGTATATTTAAACCTTCTGACTAGATGTTAACTTATAATTAGTCAATGACTCATATATATATATATATAGTATTTGATAAAGAACTCAATTTCGAAAAACATATTAACAGTATCTGCAATAAATCTCTCAGAATGGTGGGTATTATAAAGAGGCAAACTAGGAATATATCTGATCAGAACGCAATTAGGACGTTGTATATTTCACTTCTAGTCACCAACTTACAATTGCCAGAAGGACCTTTTAGAGAGAGTACAAGGACGGTTCACTAATTTTCTTGTCTGGAAACTTGGACTTTCCTTCCACAGACTAGACTCTCCAACAAGAGTTTCATTGTTGAATCTCGAAACTTTAGAAAATAGACGAAATTCGGCTGTCATATTTTTTATTCAAAATTGTAAATAGCATCATAAATTGCCCAGAGATATTAGAAAATGATCATTTCATGCCAACTCTAGAATTACCAGAACTTGTCACACTTTCTATGTTCAAACCCATCGTACCAATTATTATGGTCGCACTGCTTTTTGTTGTAGGCTTCAAGAAAACTTCAACAGTCATCATATATCAATAAATATATTCAATAACCCTTTTAACCTATTTAAGAATCATCTGAAATTCCTCGTCAATGATTCTACATGATGTTCAAAAGTATTCAATTTTATTTTGTATTTCGTCCTTTTTATCTATTTTTTATATACATGTAAGTACCTGAGTTTCTATTGACTTTTTATACATACACATTTTTGTTGTTTTGTTTTTTTAGGTTAGTTAGATTAGTTGTACCATTTGGAATTTGTATGGAATTCTATAGTGTACTTGATTGAATAAATAAAATAAATAAATGAGCCAGGTAGCAAATTGTTTTCTATCAGATATTTACTATACCGATTTCGTTGAAATTAAAGATATTCGATTTTCATGTGGGAGGTCAATATGAACTTGCAGAGGATGCTAATAATACATTCAATTAGATGTAGATGTTCATATAACACATGTGTGGCTTGAAAAACGAATATTTGATTGTTACCGAGAAAAACGTGTCTTTTGATTCATAGTGTTGAATAACACTTAAGCAATATCAAAGAAGAATAGATTTAGTCTATCATGAATATGTAATAGACTAAAACAATTGAATCGTGTTCCGATTGAGATCTCGAATTTGGCGGAGATTATGAAACTGGATAAAATTATAGTAGGAACCATTTCTGAAACAGTGGGACTTCGACCGATCTAATCAGAACGATATGTCGACAAAACATTTTCTTGGGGAGAACTGTACGTTCCAATGGATCGTGTTAATTTCTTAATCCTCTATTGAAATATAAAACTTTGCAGCACAATATTTTTATTTTTTTCGATTTCCGGGTTATAATTGAAATTGAAATATATATTATGACTGCAACAGATGGTTCAAGGCACAACTGGGAAAAACAACAAGCTTTTCTACCCCATCATTGAAATATGAGGAAAATGAATACGACTCAAACTACACTTTTCGCTATATCAAGCTATAAAATCAGAAATGACAGTTCAGGTTGATTATTGCTAGTAAAAAGAATAAAAATTCCCCAAAATGACGATGGTTTTCATCGATTAAAACAAACAAATAGTGAATATATCCAAGCTCTTTCTGCAATAGATGATACTCTAATGGTCCAAACTGCTATCAAAGAAGACTATAATGATCCACGGTAGTTGTCGTAAGACAGGACCTTGACCTCATATTAATTTTCTTTATCCTATTGATGAATTCGATTTTCAAGAGACATTCGAGAAAGCATCAAGGTAAAGGCATAATGTTAAATAAAAATATTAAAATTTTTATTTTCGTCAACCAGCTGCACACCCTTACAATCCTCAAAAGTCTTCGAAAGACTTGTCGGAGCTAGGGAAGACGCAGCCTTTACCTTTTAAAGTGTGATGCCATGCACGAGACCGATGACCATGATGGGAATCGAACCCATGACCCTTACGTTAAGAGATAAGCGGTCTACCATCATGACCATCACGGTCATATATTTCTGCTAATATGGAACGAGTCATCTTTTTAATAAAAATCATCTGGAATTGATAAAATAATCATTTCAAATAGGAATATTCCGCGATCAACTAAAAACATCCTCAGTGCTTCATGTCAGGTGACAGGAAGTTTTACAATAGGAGTCATAGACAGAAACAAGTTTTTTTTTTGTTTAACTGAATTCTAACGAAAAGAGATATTGGAAATTTAGAAGGCCATTGAGAATAAGAGCTTCAGAAAATCTCTAGGAATTCATATTGATGGAAAACTTATGTTTGGGGAAAAAAGTATCTTCAGAAAGTTATTCAGCTGCTAGGATAGTATATCACTCGCTTATCCAATTTCACTTGACATATGGAATTGCATTCTGGAGATTTTGTAGTGATCACCAATTAAAACATTCATTTCACTAAATCAAGACATTAGGTACATGTGTAAAGCACAATTTCAAGACTCGTGCAAACCCTTATTCAAGACATATCCAAGATATCAACTGTTTTTTATACAGGCGTTTGTCAAAAACTTGTACAAACTTTGGCAAATCTTCGACCAATTTCAAGATAAACAATTCATATGAATATGTGACTGCAAATTGATCGTTTCGGAGATACACGGTGTTGAAGTAGTTGAAATTTTATGTTAAGTTTTGCAAAAGGTAATTTTTTGAACAACATTTTTTTAAGCGGTTTTCAGAAGTAAAGAATCAAAATTTGGTATTAATTTTTATGAAAGACTTAGAGGGCGCTGCGTATGCTATCATTAATTATTTTAATTTACCCCAACTTTTTGACAGTGAACTATTGGCATTTCTATACTTAAATCTTATTCCTACACATTTCTAAGCAAAAAGGGACTATGTGCTCAACAACGCTAGAGTAACCGTTTTTGAAAAATTCGCAAATTTTTGCATCGAAATGAACATTTTATCTTGAAATTATTTAAAGCTTTACCCTTTAACGTTTGCACAAGTTCTTCAAACACCCTGTATATATTGGGAACTTGAATAATCAAGAAACAGAGAAAAAGTTGGCTTACGTCAATACCATCCTGTTACTAGAAAAAATAATGTTTTTCCTCTACCAAATTCAACCTCAGTCAAAGACTCCTTCATGTTATAATAGATGTAAAATATACAACCATCTGCCAAACTACGTCAAAGAAATTCTTCCACCCTATACTTTCAGATACTGTGAAATATCTGTTGGTGCGGTTAGACTAAGGTAATAAGTTACTCTCTAGGCACTAGATGAATATTTTACAGATGTACTGGATTAACCCAGATAGCCCTATCGTCCTTTTAAAAGGACGCACTACTAACTATTTCTTTCCATCTAATTCTGCGACTGGAGTACAGGTGGCAGCTGATCAACACAGGATATGAAGTGTTGAGAAGCCATCTAGAGTACAAGTTTCCAGTAACTGTAAGATTGCCGACAGTTAGAAACGTGTGTTTGTTTGTTATTTCAGTGGCCATTGATGATGAGTAACTCTAGGTAGGTGATTGCTATTGATAAGAGTAATTACGATCGTTAAATTTCATTTCTTAGTAAACTAATGAAAAATGAATCGTTTCATTATGATAACCTCGAATTCTCATTTGAATTTTGCAAAATAAATGGCAAGAAATATCACTGTCCTTTTAAAAGGACAGTAGGTCTATCTACTGCTATTGACTATCTTTCTTTCTAGTTATTGGAAAAATCCGCTGACCCTTTCAGAGTTGCTGGCAGAATTGGAGAATGACGAGGATGCTGTGCTTCCAGAACAAATAGTGATTATTCCTCCAGAAAATGCTAACGACGGTTGTGATACTGATGAAGATTCAGGGGATGAGAACGTAGTTGAACCTAATAATTTACCTGGAGCACAACTGCTACCAGAAATTGAAGTTCAAATGCCATCAGAATTAGAAGAAGAACTTGGACAGGCATGGGATAGTGACGACGACAAACCTCTATCAACATTCGTGGAAAGGAGACCAAAAAAAGTAAAAGATTTTCACTACGAAAAACAAGATTTGGTCGTGACGGATTTGGCATGTTGGGAAGTTCCATCATCTGCGGCAATGAACCTTTCACCTTGCGACATTTTTCGATTGTTCTTTGATAAAGAAGTGATAGATTTGATTGTATATTTTACGAATACATAAGCACAACAAAAAAATCGTGCAGGGTATGTTACTCCAGATGAGATATTTTGTTTCATTGGAGTTCTTCTACTCAGTAGTTACGCGTCTTTACCACGAAAAAAGATGTATTGGCAAAATAGGGATGATACCAATAACAAATTAGTATGTGAAGCTATAGCGCGCGACAGATTTCAATATATTTTGAGTAATATTCATGGCAACGACAATACACAACTAGAGAAGGCAGATAAATACTCCAAACTGAGTCCTTTATTCGATATCCTCAAAAGAAATCAAAAGCAAATCAGAAAATCAATATTTTGTAGAAGTGGAAAAATATCGGAACAGAATATTATAAGAATTAAAATCGTCGAATCCATAGAGTACAAGACCTAAAATTTCCATATTGAAAATAATCAGAAGAATAAATAGTTACAAAATTCTAATATCGGAATTAATTCGAGCAGCGTGCGGTCAATATTACAACCTAACCTAACCTAACCTAACCTAACCTAACCTAAAATTTCCATATTGAAAATAATCAGAAGAATAAATAGTAGAATCGAAAAGGACGGGACCGAAAAATATCAGAATTTGGAGAGGAGATAGCGGATGGCTCTAGTCTCTCAAAGATGGAGCAGCGTGCGGTCAATATTACTACATTCTAATATCGGAATTAATTCGCTCATCCCCTCCACAATTTCTGCTAGATTTCGATTCTGGCCGTTTTCAGTCTGACACATTTTGTTTCCAAGGATTTTATGTTACTACACATTCATTTTCAGATAATTTGTTGGATTTACGTTTTTAGATACGATTATATGTTGTTTTGATGGAATTACATCAAAATATTTTTTGAGCGTGATCGTTTTATGTTTTGATGAGCTTAGGTTATTGAGATTTGCAATTACTTTATTTTCTCATTTCGGTCACTTTCCAATCTTGCCGAATTCAGACGTATGAACTCTGGTTCTACTGTTTTCGCATATGATGCTTTATTGTTTCTAATAAAAACATATTAGATGAATTTCAATTTGGATCATAAATCATTTCTATCCATTCAATTCTGCTGTTTTTAAGACCTATAAAATGTTATTCTGAAACATAATTGATTCTCCATTTTGTTGGTTTTACATATTACTGGTTTTTTCATTTATCGATATTACAAAAATAATTCTGCTATTCTATGGCCCACTGTTCTTATACCTCTTTACAATTTGTTTGTGTTTGTTTACAAGTACAAATAACAAATCAAATATTATGAAATAATGAAGTACTTCTTACATACATATTATATCTCTCTATATTACAAGATATGTTTAGTTTTCAATAAAATGATTAAGTAAACTTGTATTCTGTAAATCATACGAAGAATTAAGACGTTGTCTTCCATTATAATTGATCGGCATGTTCAACGTATCATAATTTAAGCTATTACACTGATGAGGTACATAAACGATGAAGGTAATTGCGACCTGATTGATTGGGAACAAATTATTCAAAATCAGCTACCCACGTAAAGTGATCCTTATATTCTTCTGGACTTGAGAATTACTGTGATTAAAGGAATTAGTTTTTCATGACCGGTAAATGTGTACGATATCACTGGTTTCGGATAACGTTGCGACAGATATTTTCAAAGGCAATGTGACAGGTTTCGAGGAACTCAGTTTCGATGATTGAATAGAAGTAAATGTTGAATCAAATAAATTATTCCAGAATGCTTTTCGACAGTTGATCCTTTCGGTCATCAAAACTTGTTAATCTGATCATCGTACCCAAATATTTGTAATGAATTCTTTGTCTCAAATGTCTAGTCGGAAATTAGTTTCTCTTGTGATTAACGGGAGTGGATTAGTTATACTGAAACAGGCCTCATCATATTGTTACGAGATTGATAAAATTCTCCTATCTACGCCGCTGAATGAACCATAAAAACAGATCGCATACGAATGAGTTGACGCCGCAGGTATTTATTTAATGGAGCGCTTCCAAGAAGAGATTATTTGGGTGGAATGCTTCGTGAGTAATCTGGAGCGGATTCGCGAAGCATCTGGTTGCACAAATGGACTATATAAAGCGAAATTTCGCTGGGATTAGTATTAAGAAGAATTTATGAAGAAGTGATAAACAGTTTTTGAAGAAGCATATAAGTGTTTGAAATATTTAGCTAGTTGTATTGTTGTATAGATCTAAGTGTTTTATTAGTCAGTGAAGTAGTTGTATGTTTTTAGTGAAGTTAGAAAATAAACAGTTTAGTAGTTTGCTTGGCATCATTATTTAGCAAATTGTAACAATATATTAATTGGTATTCTTGCGAAATTTTCCAAAGTGTTGATTATCTAGTTTTTGATCTAATAGATACTTACAGTAATTTAGTCAAAGGAATATTTCCAATAAAAACCAATACTTCCATAAACAAAAAGTCTCCGGTTAAATGGTTTCATGCTTCTCTGAGAAGAATGAGACAAACTCTTTCAAATCAAGCTCATAGCTGACATAACCAAAGATCCTGCAGATATTTCAGCTTATAAGAACTTCAGAAACGAATACAATTTACAAATGAATAACTGAAAGAAGCAGACCCATGCTAATTTCATCACTTCTTCCAAAATTAATTCATTTTGGAAGAAATTAAAACAAAACTTCTCTTACTAGCGATATATCTCCTGATACTTTGAACGATTTCTTTGTTGAAATTGCCGATGAAATCATAAAATCTCTCCTAACAATATCAAAAATTGATTTAGTCAACTTCAAGAATTCTTCTGTTCCGAGCAGTTCCTTTTTTTTGGGTTCCAGTAACAGAGAATGTTCCAGGACATTCTCTTTTCATCCCGCAAATGTATAGAAGGGATCAAAATATCACGAGTACTTCATTTAACTTATTTCCCTCAAGTCCTTCCTTATTGAAAATCTACCAATTTTGGTGACTGAGAAATCATGAATTATTTTGATAGATGTCATGCATAAGTCAGTTGTTTTGTTACGAAGTCAGAAATGGACTGCTCTTGATGGTCCACACCTAAAACATTTTAATTGACTAACATTGTTCAATACTTTTCAACAACACAAGCTTTTCTGGACAATTTCTGAATAAAATTACTAGTATGTCAAACCGATAAAAGCAAAGATTTTTCATAAAATTTCTCTTTTATTCGACGATATCCACCAAACTGGGACGTCCATCATTAATTTAAAAAAAATGTTTTACGAAAATTGAAGTAAGGAATAAAAATCATTAATACAGATGATTATAATGCAAACATTTTTACCTAACAAAACTCATATCGTTGTGCTAGAAAGTCAGGAACGGTCTAACCCAAATGTTCAATGCCTCGGGAATTTATCTGAACCCATATATAGTGTGTTCCAAATGAAGTCGGATCATTGCCAACTCCGTTATTATTGAATTCAATAAAAAATATTTGTTGAAGTACCGATGATATTTTGATTCCATCTATACAGTCCTGAGAGAAAAAAAGGAAGTCCTGGAACATCCTGTATAATGTCAACAAATGATCCCAGTTCAGATACCTGAGGTAAACCAATGATTTTCTGATAGGGAATGAAAGACTTAATCCAGCATATAATGTGGGCCGTGATGGTCATGATGGTAGGGCGCTTCTCTCTTAACCTAAGGGTCATGGGTTCGATTCCCAGAATGGTCATCGGTCTTGTGCATGGCATCACACGTTAAAAGGTAAGAGCTGCGTCATCCCTAGCTCGGACAAATATTTCGAAGACTTTTGAGGGTTGTACTCTTAAGGGTGTGCAGCTGGTTGACGAAATAACAACAATTTTAACAATAGTCGATTGTTCGTAAGTTGATTTTCGACAAAAGTTGAAGCCTTTCCCAGTGATCCACATATAATAAGAGAGATTCCACAGCTAACTATGTACTTAATTCACAGAAAAAAAATTGTTTGGAATTAAACAAACTTTATTTCAAACAAGTGTTATATTTTCTTCAACCAATTCTTCTGGTTTGTTTGATGCAATACCCACTATGCATCGGTGTTGTTTTCTATTTATTCCCTTTGAGAATATATTGTATTGAGTGGGGTAAATTGCTCTTTTGAACCAAATAAATAATTGTGTGAAATCAGAATCAATGGAATGGGTTCAAGAATATAAAGTAATTGACTGCAGAATTTGAGTCACTCAAATAAAACATTTTTTATTTGAGTCAATGAAACATGTTGTTCAGATTAAAGACATGGCCAATAGAATGTCAAAATATTGTGTGGTTTTCTTTGGATATTTATTTCATTTCATAATTATATAGTATTGGATTTAAAGTATTATCGATCTCTAAAATTAAATACATAATCACGTGAATTCAGAATTGGCAAAACTAGTTGTAGAACGTAAAATACTTAAGAAACAAATATTTTCTCGAATTGAGTAAGTATATTGTTTGGTCCGAATATGCAATTCATAAAATTTGTTTGTCATAATGTACATGGTATCCCATAAGTATTGAGCAATACTTCAGAATCATGGATTATTAGTAAAAATACCGCTAGGAGTTTCTATTCTTTTTTTTCGTAGAGAACTCATTTCGGAGATATTTGCCCCCCGAAAAGTAAACAATTCTTGATGAAAATTTTTATAGAATTCTATCGATTTCTGTGGAAAAAATCTTACGAAAAATACCTAGTTAGTAAGATGCACTTTTTTCAACTGTTGCTCAATATGTGTGGGGTTATTCATTAATTTATTTAACTCTATATAATCAGACTCTATCTATTCATTGAAAGGAAATTAATATTGATTAGAATTTCTGATATTTTGTGGGTACTGGAATATGGTTAAATTATTATAATATAATTAATATATTCAATTCCTTCAATCCTTAGAATGAATGGTGTCAAAAACAGGAAGTATGAAATATCAAAGATATTATATCTTTATACAGTGCGGCTTTCAATAGTCCCCCCTGTTAACATTTGAACGGTTTGACGTATAAACTTAAAAAAAAATGTTTGGAGGGTTTCATCGATACTACTTTTTGAAATAAAACATATTGTGATTGCTTGATAGATGGCGCGGAGGAGCACATTAACAAAAAAAATTCAAATGGCATGGGGGTCATGTATCACATAGTTGAAAAGATAATTCAATTCTTTTTTCAACCATCCAAATTTTTTAGATTTTCGTTGATTAGTTTTTCACAATATGTATTCGAAATGTCAGGATAAGTTCGGATCTGGCATGGCGGTCTGAATCCCTTTTTTTATATACCTGACCACGATAACTTTTGAATGGTTTGATGTGAGATAACAGGACAGATTTTTTTATTTGAATGGAATGCAATTCTAAAAATTTTTAGATGGTTGAAAAGAGAATTGAATTATCTTTTCAACGATGTGACACATGACCCCCCATACCATTTAAAATTTTCAAGTTGATGTGTCCCCCCACGCCATCTATCGAGCAATCACAACGTGTTTTATTTCAAAAAGTAGTGTCAGTGAAGTCCTCCAAACGATTTTTTCAAGTCTGTACGTCAAACCGTTCAAAATTCAACAGGGGGGAGACTATTAAAAGCTGCACTGTATTCTATATAATCATCAAATCAAAACATAAAGCTGGGTGATGTTCAAAAATAGGTAGGTACAGATACTTTTTGTTATTTCATTGTTCCATGTTGAACCAACTAACACTATTTTGTATGTTTGTAACTTAAAAAATTTGCCACAGTTAAATTTTTTCTATTAGCTTTTGTATTCTCGAAATCTCCTGCTGATTTGAGTGGATGAAGAGATCCCTAGTTTCTGGAATAGATCGTTTCCAATGGATTTTCATTAATTTTTCACACCCAGTTCTTTACATGAAATCATGCATGTTAGTGAATATAAATGAATATCATATATGGAATCTGAAAAAAATATATAATAAAAAATATATTGGTCCTTGAGCAAGACTTTTTAAAACTAATTCAAAATAATATGAAAGTCAAAGTCTGCTACAAATCTTTTGTGAAATGACAAAATGTTATATTATCAATTAATTTTTTATTTACCTAGAAATATTTGAAAAATGTAGTATAATTTTAATTTTCCTTATAAAATGAGAAATTCATCTCATTATGTACCTGTTAATTGATAATCGACAATAATACTATCTGAAAATTGTTAGTTGTTGCTAAGTGAAATCAAATAAATAACTTAATCGAAACAAATGAAATACTTGATCCAAACAAATAATATTCTTGATCGAAACAAATGAAATACCTAACAGAAACAAATAAAATACTGAATCTAAACAAAAGGAATACTTGACCAACCCAAATGGAGTACCTTGGTAACATATTATATATCGAATCAGACATAACAGACATGTAGTAGGTCATTGTAAGTATTGTAACAACTTACCTTCAAAATAGCTGTTTCTAGTTCCTGCATTTTGATTTTCCTCACCCCATCCATTTCACACAGCAGGAAGGAAAGAACCCAATAATCGATTTAATATATTGATACGTTTTGCTAAATAATAGGCCGAGCACACTACTAAACTGGTTATTTTCTAACTTCACTATAAACAAACATACAACACTTCACTGACTAATAAAACACTTAGATCTATCTATACAACAATACAACTAGCTAAATATTCCAAACACTTCTGCTTATTATCACTTTCTAATCTTCTTAAATAATTCTCTTCATAAAAACTTCCTTCCCAGTCAAACGTCTCCGTTTATATAGGTGCTTATCATGTAGACTGGATTAATGGTGATGTTACTAGAATACTCAAAACGGAGAACTTCTACACATTTCCAGGAATTGAGCGATGACGCGGCAGCTCCGTTATCTAGACTATTCATGCAGTACAGAAAACGATCCATCCAAATAAACACTTCTTGGAATTGATTTATCGATGAGGCGCCCGCGGAATGGACTCAGCGGCGCAGCTAGGGGGCTTTTATCAATCTCGTTACAATATCTCTATAAAATAGAACGCTACAAACCAACAGTTAAATCTGTTACTGATACACGAGGGGCGAGGCGAGAGGCGAGAGTTGACCACATGACATTGACGCATGTGTGATATCCACATTACAAACAAATCTAACAAAATGAGTAACCAAATATTTTTCATGATCAAGTTATTGAAATTGTTGTTTATCACAGATGGTACACGTTCGACTTCATCAAATAATGGCATTGCTTTGACTAATTTTCAAAGAGAAATTGAAACAAACCTATTATTTAAGTGAAATAAACCGATTTGTTACATTCAAAACAAAAATTATTTTTGTTTCGTTAAAACTTTTATTTCCGTCAACCGGCTGCACCCTTACGAACACAACCCTTGAAAGTCTTCGAAAGACTTATGCAAGCTAGGGAAGACGTAGAGCACTTACCTTTTAACGTATGATGCCATGCATAATGTTCGAGCGAATTATATATTACTCCAACCAAGTACCTATTCATATTTCAAATAAATCGAAATACTAGATTCAATCATTCCTTTTTTTTTTCTATGTGCAGAGAAAACTGAATCCAAACGTCCCCCAAAACATATTCAGGTTTTGATTGCCAAACATCCATTTGAATCCTATTCTCGAGGCTAGTTATCCAAATAACCATTTGCGGTCCACGAACTCGACCTGCCCCTAAACACACGCACTCTCAATTCCTCTGATTTATTCCATTAATGAAATATCTCAATAGGAATAATGACCGACGTAACGCGGGAACTGCTACAATTATTCCTTGAATTCGCATGTCGACAAGTAACGATTTGATTATTAGTTAATAAGCCGCATTCAGCACGCAATGCAATAGAGAGTTAGAATTTTGCAATGTACCGCCCAGTGTTTGACTTTAACTGGTCGGTATGTATATAGTATTGATAATGATGTTGACTGAGGAGATCTGAAACTGATAAGGAAATATACCTCTGTTCAGTACTTTGAAGTTTCAGATAGTTCGGGAATGATATCCAACTATTTTTTATCGAAAGTTAAAATAGTAACTCTCTCTAATATATTTTGAGTAATTAATTTTCAGCAAGCTGGTAATCATTTTATTACCTTTATTCTGTCCTAAATGTGTGTAATCTGAGGTTGCACCATCCCAGGAGGTGAGCTTAACTTTTGATCAACTTTAATTAAAAAAAGATTCACTAAAGCTCCGACTCCATGGCTTACGGAAAATATCAGAATTATGATGACGCTCTCAGGAAGTTAAAAAAATCAAAATATCAAACTGATTGGGTTTATTACAAAAATATCTAGAACTTCACGAATCAGGCAATCGTTAGAGAGAAAAAAGCTTTCTTCAATTTCAAATTAAATCAATCATCTCCTAAAGAAATGTGGAAAATTTCAAGAAATAACAATATGCTGAATAAAAAAAATATGGATATACCTCATCACCCAAAAGATCCTCATGAGATCAACAATTTTCTGATCAACTCCGTGCCTGTTTCAAGTGACTCTGAAATGCTTTCACAAAACTATGCTACTAATAAACTAGTAAATTCAGATTTCAAATTCAAGACCGTTAATGATCTAGTCGTTTCAAAAAAAATTAACTCAATTCGAACAAATGCTACAGGGTGTGACGGACTGAATTTGAAGATAATAAAGTTTTGCTGTCCCCATATTGTTTCCTACATCACACATATTATCAACTACTGTTTTTCTAGTAATATATTTCCATCTGCCTGGAGGTATGCTGTTGTAACAGTATTGCCAAAAAAAAAATAACCCTGAAGAATTCAAAGATTTGCGCGGGATCAGCATACTACCAATGTTGTCAAAAATTATTGGTAAGATTATACAAAAACAAAGCCTACATTCCTACAATTAAAAGAATATCTCAATGAAATGAGCCTTCTTCCCTTAACTCAATCAGGCTTCAGAAAAGGACACAGTTGTACAACGGAGCGTTACTTCATGTAGTGGATGATATTATGGCAGCCACGGATAATGGCAAATGCACTATTCTAGTTATGTTGGATTTTAGTCGTACTTTCGACACGATCAGTCATACAATTTTACTGTCTATATTATTTCACTTGCTTCTGAACAAGGACACAGTTTCGCTTCTCGAATCTTACTTAACAAACAGAAAACAAGTGGTTCACATTGAACGAAATTACTCTATCTTGTTTTAGAATCTGGGGTACCCCAAGGGTCCATTCTCGGACCAATTCTTCTCACTCTCTATACAAGTCAAATATTAAAACAAGTCAAACACAGTCATATACATCTCTATGCAGATGATACACAACTCTATCTCTCGTTTGTGATGTTTTTTGTGGTGATAAAACAGATTATTTATAAGTAAAAGTACAATTCGGAAACTCAGTTTAATAATTATCTTTCAACTTGACATATCATAATAATTCAAAAATCTATCAACAGTAAAATACGGGATGATAAAATCAAACAAGATGATTGATCTGACGATATTGAAGATATTTCAATAGTTTGATCCTGAGGAGATTGGTAATGCGTGTGAGCGTATAAATAGCGATATTAAAATATTTGTAGAATCATCAACAGATCAACAACTCCAAATAAATGCAAATAAATCTAATGTGTTGGTTTTTGGTCCTAAACATAGTAGGTTTTATGTTAAAAATTATGTTGATGTCAAAATTGGCCAGAACACATTAGAAGTAGTGGCATATGCAAAATACTTGGGAATCATTCTTGATGATATAATAGCTGAACATTTTTATCCAGAGAAACAAAAATCATGCTTTGCGATAGCCTAGTACTGTCAATTTTCAATTTTGCAGACAGACTTTATGATCCAGTCATCAGTGTTGTTCCAAAACAAAGACAAGATTCATGCCTGCGGCTGATTTTTGGATTACGTAAAAGGGATCGCATCTCTCATACTATATAATATATGTTTAATTTTCATGTCACTTCTGTTATGTCGTTAATATACGTTGAGTGGAAGAGCAGCTAAATTAAACAAATCATTTATCTCGTTTTTGTTGATAAATAATGAGCTGAACTTCGCCTATTATGCCAAGAAGTTATACTTACTTTACAAAAATAAAATTGTGACCTATTGAAGACGCTATTTCTTTTTCCATTACGAATTACCCAGACAGGCCCTGTCTCCGGAGCCCCGACACTTCTGGAGGGCGCGCTGGTGTGTCATTAACTCCAGTAAACACTCCCCACGTCCGTGGGTTGAGTGATTACTGGTTCCGAGACTCATATGCCCTGAGAAAGCGGAGTGAACCAAGAATTACGGTCTTCTGAATTCTTCCGGCTCAGTTTTCTGCCGCATCATGGCAAGCCGGTATGATTTCCAAGTTTAAGAGCAGCATCATTCCACCAAGGACCCCTATTATCAGAACCACCATCTTGACAGAATGGTTTGGGTGAAGCCTGCGGAGTTCAAAGAGTAGATCTCGATATTTAGTCCGTTTATTCCTCCTCTTTTCGGACGATGTTCGTTTCGCTAGGAGCTGAAAACTTGATGACGAAAATCACCCTACCTTGATGGTCGAGGAGGCTTATTGGCTTGTATTTGCCTGAGGGTAGGGAATGACTAGTTCCAATAGATTTGGCACTTCTCATTCTCCACAACGGACTCAATATCCACCGGTGTCGTTGATGGTAGTACAACACTCGTAGGGCCGCGTCATGCCTGTGGATATAGGCTGAGACCGCATAAGCTGGACAAACAGACAGCAAATGCATTATGGTCTCAGCTGCCCTACGAAACGCTCTGCATCTAGTGTCAGGGACCTCTATACCCATCACGCGACTACGGTAGACAAGGGTGTTGAAGACACCATCGTTGTAGGCCATTATGAATCCCTCGGTTTTCGACTTCAGCCTACTTGACCTGAGAAAAGCGAATGTCAGGTTTCTGGATAAGCCAAGGTCTTCAATGTTCTTGAAGAAGACCCCATGCATCGGCTTATCCTTATATGTAGCTGTAGGAGTCTCTCACACTCCGCAGCTTCCACGTGGGCCATTTGCTGAACGGGTTCCAACTCCGTGACAGAGTTTGGGTTCGTCCGTTCAGTGTCGAATACGAGACCGAGTTCATCTGCTGCACGGGTTGCTGCCTTGAAAAGAAATGCTGCAGTCCCTGCATTTTCATGATCGCATACTAAGCAGAGAAGGGGATCTGAACTCCTGATGACTTTATAGGCCCATTCTGTTATGTAGACACTCCAAACTCAAAAGTATACGGCCTCCTCGTTGTCTGGGGAAGTATAACAGTGGAACAGACGATTTAGGATGCAAGCTCCTATGAAGATACATCATTTTGCGAGTTTTTACGTCGAGTTGTCGCTAATATTTATGTCTTCCCTAGCACGCACAAGTGTTTCGGAGACTTCTAAGGGTTGCTCGTAAGGGTGCATGCAGCCGGTTATAAAAATTATAACAAATAATTTGAAAAAACGTAAAGTAATTGGACACGTTTTCTATAACAAAACCATCACTCCAATAGCCTGATATGATTTTCATTGTTCAAAAATCAAGTATTCTCTTAATTACTTGAAGAAAATTGCAGTTTCATCTTCCGCTACAGAATGCCGTGAGTTTCGCAAATATTTCACCAGACGCGTCCTATAGGAAAGCAGTGGGAGGCAAAGAAACGCCAGGAAGTACGATAAGAGTATGTGCATATCTTACCATAAATTCGTTAACTTGGGCGTTGCAAGTTATGAGATATGGCCGAACCGTTATTAATGATGAAGGAATCGGTGGAGAATGGTTCGATTTTTGATTGAAAATTCTCAGATGAAATCTTTAAATCAGAACTTATTGTGAATGTTTATTATAGCGCGATGCAAATTTTCATACCATTATTTTACTGAATGGGGTATTTATCTTGCAGCCAGATCTCTCATATTCACCTTCTTCCGACTGCTTTATATTGAGTGTGTTCTCTTAAGTTGGCTACACATTGAATTTTTTTGGTATTTTTCGTTTTATGAATAGAAGGGATTCTCGGTGGCGGATCATAGGCGAGGAGCACGAGGCGCCAAACAAACAGGGCAAAATAAAGCCAGAAATAAAAAATAAAACCTTCGGGCCTTCTCATAGAACTTCAGTGAAAACAGGGACAAATTACTAGCCAGCGACTTATTCTGACTGCACTGCTACTGCATTGGCTTAGTGTTTACTGAACATGAATAGTTTTTGGCTATTGAAGAATATCAATAGTCTTTACCGATAATATCGATAGGATAAAACTTAAGTTGATGTAATTTGAAAATGTTTTCGTTCCCAAATTTATCACAGAAATGTCAAACTATTTCGAATGACTAAATCTTGAAAAGACAAGAAAATAATAACAGCCCACCGAAATTGTACAGTTAATACGTCGTATAAAACGTGCCAGGTCATAACTCATGTCATCAGTCATATGTCATTTCGTCGTTGATACTGCAAGACGTGCTATGTCACAATATTCGGCAATTTACTTTATTGTATGTAAGTATGCAACCAACTGCGCTCCATGCATAGCATAGCTGAATTGATTGCAATGAAAACAAATGGGGTGTTCTATTTGAAACAATCGAGTTACCCTCAATATCTGAAAAACTTTTGATTTGAATCGGGCATCATCAATAACCATCTTGTATGAAATTTCACGAATTTTTCTTGAACCGTATTGAAAATATTGGAACGTTTCCGGACTTTTGAACAAAAGAGCCATGTTGTCATATTTTGAAAACTACATTGATTTAAAATCTGATATATGGAGACAAAAGCAATGAGGCGTCGCTGAATTGATTGCAGTGAAAACAAATAGGGTATTTAATTTGAAAAAATTGAGTTACCCTCATTATATGAAAAACTGTTGATTTGGCAACATTGCCGATTGAACAAAAAAGACATGTCATATTTTGAAAACTACATTGATTTAAAATCTGATATATGGAGACAAAAGTAATGAGGCGTCGCTGAATTGATTGCAGTGAAAACAAATATTCAATTTGAAAAAATTGAGTTACCCTCAATATCTGAAAAACTGTTGATTTGGCAACATTGCCGATATCACCGTTAAATCGGGCATCTTCAAAAACCACCCTGTCGAAATTTTTTCATGGCCGTTTCTGAAATATGAGACCGTTACGATACTTTTGAAAGACACTATATATTTCTATGATTATTTCATATGGATTCTTGACATATTCGTATGTTCACGATTTCACTTCTCAGTAGTATTCATTTCATTCACTTGGTTCAAGATGTTACTTAGCAACTACCTCTAGAACACGGCGTTTTATCTTTGAATATACAGTAATGGTAACACCTCAGTAACTTTTTCATTTTTCAGTTGATACAAAAATGAAAAAATCCGCTTTCAATCTTATTTCAAGATGGGTAAGCTACATTTCAGCCTTTGCATGAAACTAGCCTACTGCGATTAAAAATTTTTGCATAAAAAAACGTAATTGGGATTTTTTTTTTTTAATTCTAATGAGAAAACTTGTTTGGAATTGTCTCAAAACTCGTCACAAGAACATTTCAATTCCGTTCATGAAATATTTTGTTTTTTTCTCTCTTTTTTGTTATCGTTTACAGCAGAATGATATTTTTATTTTTCAAATTTGATATAATGAATTCGTATAAAAAACTGTCTTTGTTTTTTAAATATATGGCCTGCTGCCGCCGGGAAGGCACATTCTAGAAGGAAAGGGGCGCTGAAGTCAATTGCGCTTCAGTCTGCCAAAGATCATGATCCGCCACTGGGGATTCTTCATAAAAAGTTTTGCATGTTCCCTAAGGTAATTTCGAATAATCACATTTTAAAATAACTACTTAACGTACTATTATTTGTGACAATAACGAAAATTATTGTGATGAAAATGATTGTAAATAATCAATCATGTTCAATTTTGATTTTGATCATTTTTGAACACAGCCAGATTTCTCTCTTCTTAGTGAGCACTGGCTGAGAAAAGTATATGCCATCAGGTATAGCTGCGAAGTATTAAAAACATTATTCGGCAGATGGTGGAACTATGGTTCTAGTCAATGAAAAAATACTCAAAGAGTTTATATTACTCAACATGGATAATAATATGACTTTCTTTCAGTAGAAAATTGATTCAAGTTATTTCTGGTGCATGAAAAAAAGGAAAAATTTCTATATAATTTGCGTTTACCGTTAGCCTAATTCCATTGTAAAAAACTTTTTAAGTAAACTTGAAATTATTTAATCAAATTTACCGATTAACTCGAAGATTCTGCTGTTAGGTGATTTCAATATTATTTTGATAATGAAGAATGTTTGGCAAAACAGGATCTACTTAAATTGCTGAATTCTCTAAATTTGACCATGAATGACTCTTATCCCTAATTTTAAGCATGGTTTGTAAAGTATCAGTTATCCATGGTGAATATTTTTGACCTCTGGGTGTGAATGTTTTTTTTTTAGCAAAATGATTTATATTATCTTATTAGATCGACAATATTATTATCGATTATATCTACTTTGGTTTTAATATCATCTGTGTGGAAAATGAGAAACCAGGGTAAGTCCTGAAGCTTCCTCTGAATATGCTCTTTATCTAAAGTTTTTAGATCCCTATATGAAATTCGATTCTTATCATATTGTTTGATATACAATTCGAGTTCACAACAAACACGACAATAAACCTATACTCGACTATTTTCCACTCTAGAGTGATATATTTCTGAACTCAAATTTGTGGTAATTAAATAGAGTGATTAACTTAAATTATATTAACTTTTATGATGATTATTCATAATTTTTCATTTTTCAAATTCTTAATGACTTCATACAACTAACATTTACTTCAATAAGAATTATTTTTTGGACAATAAAGTATATTTGAATGATTGATTGATTATGTTCGTGTTTTCGCAGTTGTTTATGCACGGGTCTTACATCCAATCGAGAAAATGCCTTTCTCCACAACCATCAAAGAATGTAATCATTCAAAAATAATAGAACATACACATTCTAACTTTTGAGTTAGAATATTTCATTCTGAAATATTTCAAAATTGTCAGTGACAGATAATGCAAATGATGGCGTCGTGACAATTCTTTTCGGAAAAGCTTCAATTTGAATAAAATGAGTGAAAAATCGAATGATTCGGATATGGAATTTCACAATACTCCACTTGAAATAATAATACAATGTTATATACGTTTCGCAATAAATAACTTTTTTTGTTCAGATTTAATTTAATGGTTTTTGATTCATGCTTTTTGGTCGTGGGGAAAATATAGTATTTTACTCAAACATTTGATACTCACACTCGCTAGCGCTCGAGTTCGAAATTTGCAACTCTTATCGAATTTTTTCATTCTGACCTTGTTACAAAATATACTACTCACGTTCACTCCAAATTAGTATGTTGAAATGTTGTTAATTTTTAGCGAATGTCAAAAAAATCCTGTGATGTAGTAGGATTACACCAGCAGAGTTTTTCCAATCAACAACTGCCTAATTATACGAGATTTCTTTTTATTTAGAACAAAGTGAGAACAGCTGAATTTCCAGGAAAAGGTGAGCACATCCAACATGCTGTCGTCTGTGCATAATATTATAAAAACAAATATTTATCATACTTCCAAAATACACATGCACCAGGTACTTCAACCCGATGATTTCGAATGAAGATACAATTTTATTTCAATGATATGGTATAGGAAAGAGGAGACCTATCAATTGGCCTGCACGTTTGCCAGATGTGACACAGTAAGATTTTTCCTGTTGGGGTAGTTGAGAAAAATCGTTTATGAAACTAGACTAATTTCTTGAATGACTCACAAGAGAAGATTGTACCACAGTAACGGAGGACATGATTGGGAAATCCTGTAATATGGAACTGATAAAGCGCTTTGAATCTGTGAATAATAATGGTAGCTTTTTTGACCAGCTTGTATAGTTTTAGTTTTCATTGTAGGAATATATCAGAGAGACATACACATAACACTTTTCTCAACTTTATTCAGTAAATACAAATATCCGCAGACGACTACGTCTATTCACCTAGACATCATAAAACAAAATGCAAGTTGAAACATGAAACAGGAAACGAAACACCCTCTTAAGTCAACTGTCAAGTTTCATACCGGAAATAAAGTGGGGGAATCACTTCCTGTGGCGGCAAATTTGAATTATAAAAAATATTACTACATCATTAAATTCATCGTTGGGTAAAATTCCCTTAACTAATAGCCACGAGCTATAAACAATTTTTTTTTGGAACTGACGTAGTTTGGCCTCCTGAAAATCCAAATATCATTTTTGGCGGTCTCAACTAATTTCGGAGATATGAGCCTATTTTTGAGTGATTATTGGCATTTTTTAGGACACATTTTTATCGCGGAAAACACTCAAAATTCTTCCTTCTTTAAACTAACACAATGTACACACCCTAATTCACCAGTTTCACTATTTTTTTATTTAAAACGGCATTGTTTATCAAAAAATTCAACATTCCTTTAAAAACATCAATGCAACACATTCATGTAAAATGTATAGTGAATTTATTTATGTCATGTTGGTAACTTTGAACTTTGCATATTTGTACAGCCAACTTTCCCAGGCATTTAATTTCAACATAAATACGAAATTATTCACTCACTTTTTTCCAGAAACCAACATGACATGAATAAAATTCACTAACAATTTTGTCTAGATTTGTTTAATTTTGTGTAATTATGTATGTTGTATAAACTTTTTTATTCTGTCAGTCAAAATATCATGTGATACATCGTTGAAATTAGAATTGATCGGATTCCACAAGTAAAAAAATAGGTTCAGTTATAGAATGTGATAGAATGTGAGGCAAACTCCGATCTAAAGGAAATTGTCACAGACGTTTTAAAACATCATGAAAACACTACAACAATCGAATTTTTGCGTAAAAAGACGTTTTCTATTATATTTTTTCTTTGCAAATGTGCATGTCGATCTGTACTCACCTTTGAGAAACACCAACACAAACCGTTCGACGGAGAATTATTGCATTTTTCAATTCTAACCCATTGTCTTGAACCATAAACACTTCATATACAAAATAAACCTCAAACGAAAAGTTTCAAAACAGATTGTTATTCATTATTCAGTTCACATAAACAATCACTGTATTGACAGATCACAAGCCACAATTATTAACTTCAGGAGAGTTTAATTCGCCCAGACGGCACCAAACCAACGTTGCCAAATTGTGGATGGATAAGATTTTAGGCGCGAAATTTGAAATACACGTCGGTGCCTCAGTCATTAATGTTTGTTAATGGGTAGAAAGGGTTTCAGTAGAATAAGTCTTGAAATAATCCTGTAAATTTTAGATGCTTATTATAGGTATGTTTTCTCAATTCCATTGTAGATCTATGATGTTGATGTGTTTTGAATTTGATTTTAACTTTCAACGCCAGACCGCAAAAAAGATGATATTATCGCAAAATTTCATTTCGAAATAGCACGCGTGAAAATAGGAATGAAGTTTTGTCTACATTAGGATAGTCAGGTCAGGTTGGATTAGCTAATAATTTACAAATATTCAACGAACAATATCTGCCCGTTGATTTCCAGGTGAATGTGCCCTTCTTTCGTATATTTTATACGATTTATTACTTGAATGATGATTATTGAAAAGGAACCAAGCGCCAAATTGCAAAAACTGAGATGAAGGTTCCAAAGGACAACGTTACTTTAATTCGTTATGTGTAAAAGTATTAAGCGCCTACTAGAATTCAGGCGACATCTATTGACTAATGATCTAAGTGACTTGGAAGGCAAATGCAGTTGCCCATTATAGAAAAAATCCAACAATACAATGCCGTTCATAGAATATGAACAAAGTCGCTTGGTTCTTTTTCAATTATCATCATCCACTTATAGTAAAGCCCGTGTCATACATACAGATACATTTATTTCAAATTCAATAAAAAATCGAAGTAATCCTCCTTTTTTCTTCTTCGAGCCTTTGAATTAAATCGTGAGCAGGCTGATGCAATTGCTCAAATCCATCTTTGAAATTACTATCAATTGTAGCAATATCAAAAACTAAGCTATGGAACATATTTATCATAAATGAAGAGGAAGTTATTTGTTTATTTTTGAATTCGAATAATCAGCGGTGCATATTTGAAGTGACCAACTTACTCACGACACGCTCTGCATCTAGTGTCAGGGACCTTAATACCCATCACGCGACTACGGTATACGAGGGTGTTGAAGACATCATCCTGGCAGGCCATTATGAATCCCTCGGTTTCCGACTTCAGCCCACTTGACCTGAGAAAAGCGAAGGTAAGGTTTTTGGATAAGCCAGGGTCTTCAATGTTCTTGAAGAAGACCCCATGCATTGGCTTATTCTTATGTAGCTGTGGGAGCCTGTCACACTCCGCAGCTTTCACGTGGGCTTTTTGAAGAAATGCTCCAATCCCTGCTTTTCATGATAGCAGTGCTGCTCTAGCCCTAGCGCAGTTCGAAGCTTTCTGCAGAAGGAGTCGTCAGCCGATAACCGATAACCCCGGAAGAAGTTCGACGGGCCCTGAAAGGCTCGAAGATTTTTGCTGCTCCAAGTCCTGATGGCTTCAATAACTATTGATGGAAAATTTTTCCATGTACCCACCACCACCATGCCTAGAAGGGGAGCAACAGATTCCGAATTGGTTTGCCGATGGGCGAACCGTACTAATCCCCAAAAACGAAAATGAGGCTGATTCGACTAACTACAGACCGGTAGCATGCTTGAACGCATGTAATAAGATGTTTATCCGTATCTTATATATGCGAATACTCTCCGCAGTTGAGCCGGCAAATGAACGGATATATGAGCAAAGAAAGGGGTCGCTGGCTGCAAGGAAAACCTACTGATCGAAAGATGCATCACGCAGAACTCCATGCAGTATAAGCGCAACTTTTCAATGGCCTGGGATCGATTATCGCAAGGCATTTGATACAACATCGCATGAGCTCTCAGATTCCTTGCGGTACCTGATAGTGAGATGCATTGAATATCTGATGCCGCTCTGGAGGACTCGCTTCACCATAACATCTGGTCAAGTCAGAGTCCAAACAGAGCAGGTTATAGTTAGAAGGGGCGTGTTTCAGGGAGACTCCCTCAGCCCTCTTCTCTTCTGCATCTTACTACTGCCATTGTCCATTGCAATACGGAAAACCCGCGGATACAGATGCGGCACCCCCAGCAACCGGAGGCATAAGGTCACTCATCTGTTTTAAATAGATGACCTTGAATTTTATGCCTCCGGAGAAAAAGATCTTCATCAGTCCTTAAAGGTGGTGTAAGAGTACACGCATGCTATCGGAATGGAGTTTGGGGTCGACAAATGTGCCACGGTTCCTCTCAAAAGAGGACGATGCGGGGAATAAGGAGAAGAAGTTCAGCTCGTAGAGGGAAGCATCCTACTTCATCTGGATGACGGAGAGACGTATATCTATCTAGGGGGTGGAACAATACCACACCCAAGGGGTAACTACTGTCAAAAACTCTCTCTGCGGCAAGTATCAGCATAAACTTCGACAGATCTGATCATCAGAACTGTCGAGAAAGAACAAGGTTGCTGCAACTAATATGCTTGCCGTTCCGATTCTACGTTACTCCTTCGGAGTAATGAAATGGACTCAGGAAGAGCTGCGACAACTCTATGTTGAAACTCACAAAATGATGCATCTCCATGAGAGCTTGCATTCTAAATCGTCCGTTATACTTTTCCAGACAATGGGGAGGCTGTGGACTTTTGAGTTTGGAGTGTCTACACAACAGAATGGTGCTGAATGGAGCCTGTAATGTCATCAGGAGTTCAGGTCTCCTTCTTATCATTATTATTTTTTTTCTTTGGGTTTTTATAGTGGCATCGATTGCTAAGATCATTAGCCACTATGTTTTCTGGGTAGGCTGACTAACTACGCAACAGTGAATCGTGCAGTACTCACCCCAGTCAAGACACGAGATTTTAACAATTCAATCGGTGAAATTAAATTGAACAAATCCCAGCTCTGACTGCAGCTTGAACCTGGGACATTTAGCCCCAAACCCAGACCCCATACCACCTGCGCCACGCCCCGGCAATCTTTTCCAATAGATTCGGCACTTTTCATTCTCCACAACGGACTCAATATCCCCCGGAGCATAAGGCAACACCGGTGTCTCGTCTACACCGTATGAGTGTCGTAGATGGTAGTACAACACTCGTAGGGCCGCATTATGCCTGTGTGAGAGGCTGAGACCGCATAAGCTGGACAAGCTGACAGCAAATGCATTATGGTCTCAGCTGCCCCACTACACGCTCTGCATCTAGTGTCAGGGACCTCTATACCCATCACGCGACTGCGGTAGACGAGGGTGTTGAAGACACCATCCTGGCAGGCCATTATGAATCCCTCGGTTTCCGACTTCAGCCCACTTGACCTGAGAAAAGCGAAGGTCAGGCTTCTGGATAAGCCAAGGTCTTCAATGTTCTTGAAGAAGACAATCATTATCATTATTATTATTATCATTACTATGAACAGAGACATTTGATGAGCATCCTGAGTTCTACAGTATTTGATAACTTCTAGTGAATTCAAAAGCCAATTTCCCAATGTTGCAGCATACTGTGGTGTCTTTTGCATAAAAATATATTTTGTGGAAATTTCTCTTGTGCTTTTTTCTAAAAAGTTTTCATTTAAAATAAAATAACGGATTTATTCCTGCCGTCGCATCGGCAACTAGTGGATTATTACGAGTAGTACCAATATTTGGTCAAAATTCAACTACCCTATGAATAGCTTGTGTCATATCAAATAGAAAAATGAAGTTTTTAATAATGCAGTACCATTTATGAATCCGACTATACACACGTAGGTATTCGATCAACGGCGAAATAGCATACTTTCCGGCAAAAAACGAAGAAGGCTTTGTTTCCAAAAAACTCTGACATGCGACCGACCGCAAACGCGTAATAAACAGATTAGTTTGATCAACGAATTTGTTCGGATACTCTATTATATTCACTAGTCGATCAATACGAGTAATTATTACCCAGAAATTTGTGTTGAAGTGATGTGTTTGTAGTTTGTGTTGTGTTCTGATGATTGTACTGACAAAAACTTGTTGAATACCTACGCTTACTGAAAATATTTGGAGATTAGGTATAAGGTGAATATGGTGTTCACTTATATAATATGTAAGTAATATTGAAGTGATATTATCACTTCAATGTTATTAGTTTTCTTGATATAGGTTTCTATAGTTAAATAAGTACTTGTGTTTGTCTATCATTAACGAATCAAAATCGTGTAGTATTTGCAGCAGTTTTAAGTAGTTACACGATAATGTTTGGTTAAAAAATTAGGGAAATTTGGTGAATCTGTATTCGACGGGATTCAACTCACCTAAAATGACATTATGGGTTCTGGCCATGAACCCGAGAGTTGTTTTACGGACTTTGGGGTGGATAACATCGTTTTCCAGAAAGGGGATTGTAAAGGTCCGTACGGGAAAATTTACAAACTAATCTACTGAAAAGAAGCGAGGATTTTTCTTCTTCACACAATAATATCTATTCATTCCGTCAATCAGTAGTGTTATGAACTTCTTTGTCATAAAAAATACTCCTCTTGGAATTAAAGTAAAGCTCACGGTCAAATAGTTTGATAAAAACTGCTTTGAAGTGACGTTACCTCTATTGTTTTGTATCAAATTGTGCGGGACAAATAGCTTCACACTCAATTTTTGATAGAAATTCATAAAATCGCCGGTATATGATTCAAGAGTACGCAAATGACAATTGTGTAAAGAGAAAAAGTCGTTCTTTTTTTAATTTATAGAATTTTTGATTGAAAATCGTTCTTTTTCCAAACATATTTACTCTGTTGTTGAGCTTATTTATACAGAATTCAAGATTACCTGATAAATATTTCAGCATCAAAACTATCGCAGTCGATTTTCTATACGGTATGTTTCACTTCTCATGGAAACACTTCCGTATTTTCCGTAATTTTCATCGTAGAACCATGAAATTTTAAAGATCGTAGATACACTAGAAATGAACTCACTGCACAAATTGTGTTATCCTACGTGATATACACTGCACGCCAACAGCGATGGAACCACCCATTTTTCCGGAAAATTATACTAGAGGGCAAAATTGGCCCGAAATTTCTTTGGATTCGTGTTTGGGATCCCCAAATTAGTACTACTACACCTGTCTCCTGGAAAATTTTCAGCCCTGAAAAATTCTAATTTGTTTAACTTCTCATGGAAACGCGTCCGTATCCTCCGTAATTTTCGACGTAGAACCATGAGATTTTCAGAATAGACAGATACACTAGAAATGAACTAACTGCACAATGGGGGTCATCATACGTGATATATACGGGGGCGTATCCATGGGAAGTGAAACAAATGGTAATTTTTGAGTAAAGGTGTATTCGTGGTAATTTGGGGATGCTGAACACGAACCCGAAAGAACTTCGGGCCAATTTTGCCCCCTTATATAAGTTTCCGGAAAATGGGATGTTTTATCGTTGCTGGGTGCAGTGTATATCACGTATGATGATCTCTTTCCTGCAGAGAGTTCATCTCTAGTTATCTATCGATCCTGAAAATTTCATGATTTTTAGTCAAAAATTACAGAAGATACGGGCTTGTCTCCATGAGAAGTGAAACACTGTATAATAATGTTATATTTCTACGTCATGGAAAAACAAAGTTTTATTAAATAAATACATACTGGATTACCAAATTAGGAAGAGAAAATTCAATTTATTCATTGAAAACGAAATCAGTTTCCTTTGAATATTAATTGATTTATTTTTGAAACTGACAACTAAAATGACCAATTTTTGAAACACGTAATTCTAATGGATTTATTTTTTTACAAAAATCAAAATGTTTACCCTTTTTTTAGTTTATTGTTTTTTGGCCCGATTCCATAAAGAGCTTAAAGAAGTATTTGATTTAACTATCTGTTGTACTGTGACTACCAAAATTAAGTTGCAATCGGCAGCTTGTCACAGTCTGACAATTATTCAAACTGAATGACATTTTATTGGACCTTTGTACTTCAAATTCAAATATTATGTTAGTAATGTCATTTTAAGGACACCAGTATCAGTTTAAAATTAGTTAAGTACTTTCAACACTAGATTTTTTTTTGTAAAATTTTCATTAAGAGTTTAGGAAAATGACGAATATCAGAAAAATTTACATACTTTTTGGCAACTAATAACAATAAACAATGGTTGCCATGTATTTGAAAACAAGCAAATGATTACTATCATAATCACGTTTTGTAAAAGTTGCATACAATATTTTCTCTACGTTCATACTAAATACCAAAATATTTTTTGTAATCTAGTAATATCTAAGTAAGATATTCGAAAGAAACTAATTTTATCTTTAATAAATTTCATTTTCTAGTGATAATTTCATAATCCCAACGATGTCACCAATCCGTGCATTGCATCGCATGTTGAAATGTAGGGGCTACATCTTCTCTATAGCTCGCATAAATCTCTTTGCGATTTCTAAGAGTTTCTTATATGGTTGCAGCCTGTTAAAATTTTAACAAACAAAATTCAACAATAAAATATCATAAATACAAAAAGGTGTAAAGCTTGAGTGAAATGATCACTTTTATTGATTCGATAGAAAATTTACCCCGACCTATCACTGTACCGGAGTTGACGGGCAAAGCATGTCACCCTTTTTTGATTTACGAACTGATACTACTATGATGGGAAATAGTACATTGTGTATCTAGTAGTAGAAGCAATACATTTCCGGACGACAATGTAAATTGTTGGCCGAGGCGATAAGCATTGAAGTCTGGGAATGTGCTTTTACTACGAGGTACACATACTATTTTTTCTGAAATCGCAATCAGCATTATCATTAATTAAGGAACTATACTTATTGTTTGCGTGCATTCATTTACTGTCTAAAATGTATACAAGCCGTCAAAAATTTTCCCGGATCGTTTACAATACGGGAAAGTACTTTGCCGAAAACGGTCCGGGAAAGTTCGTTGCTTAGCAACGGACTAAAATACTAGATTAGCGTATTTTGAGGCCTGAAGTTGCTCCGAGAAAGTGGACATTCTTGATTGATTTCAGAAAACGTATATAATCGCAGAATATCACAAAACAAATTTTCCTCGTTTATTCAGAATACACCTATAAGTTCCTTTCCAGGAATGAAAACATTCTGTAAATATCCATGCTTGAATATTCCTGGTATATTATTATCCATTTTTAAATATAGGGCTACTTATTCAAATTCGAGTAAATGTATTGGGATTTCAGTAATGGTGAAAGATAGAGGGGTGGTTGAATAGGGCAAAAAATCTCATCTAGCTTCTAGAGTTCTAGAGTTATACAGGAAAAATTGAAAAGTTCTAAATACTTCTCCAGCTTATATCTTTATTTTACATTTTGAAACTTTTTGCATTTTCCTATAGACATCAAAGTATGTGAATTGAAATATACAAGCTAAGTATTGCACAAATTTGACCACTCTCATTTTTTTATTTTCGAATATGGCCCTGTATTTTTTTTGCACTTTTTCAAATGCTAACAGTCATGGTTCATATTGGCGTAGTATATCTATCTGAAATAAGTACTTACATAGTTTTGGAAGTATTGATATATTTATTAACAGTAAAATTACAAAAAAAAATCCCATAACAGCTGTTATTGAAAATGTCATTCATACACTTCTTATTCTCTGATATTTTTCAACTACGGCTGTTGAAGAATTAACCAATATTGAAATTTCACTTCAATATTCCCAAAACAGTCTGAAGTTTAGACGAAAATACTACGCCAATCTGAAAAATTACTCTCAGCATTCGATAAAACGCAATAAAAAATACACATCCTTTTTTGAAAATGTAAAGTTGAGGGTGACTCTATTTGTACGACACTTTGTGTATAATTATAATATAACATACTTATTTGTATAGTGTACAAAAAGTTGCTAGCTATGGCAAAGTGCAAAAAGTTCTAAAATATCTGCAAAAAATAATAACATATATAGCAAAAAATAATTTCATAATTTTCGATTTTTTCTGAATAACTCCAGAAACAAACAAGCTACATCAAATATTCATTGTTTCACATAACAGACCTCTCAAATGCACAACTTTGCTCCCATTTAACCACCCCGCTATCTTTTTCCGTTACCGATATCCCAACAGACTGGAATTTGAATAGCTTTGTATATAGAGAATATTTTAGGATCCAGTGCCTTCTGGAAGAAAATTCAAATGCCTATCGAAAGAGTCACTACGAAGGCGTAGAAGGGCCACGAGCAATTATTTTTTCAAATCCTGACTTTAAAGTCGGACTCCCGACTTTAATCTCGGACCCCCGACTTTAATCTCGGACCCCCGACTTTAATCTCGGGATCCCGACTTTATTGTCGGGATCCCGACTTTGATGTCGGGATAACTCAAATACGTTAGGAATAAGCAGTTTGAAAAATGCTTTCGTATATATTATTCCATGCCATGAAAAAAGTTACAAAAAGACGTTGTAAATAACTGGCAGATATCAATTTTGAAGTCATTATTAAAAGTACCTGTGGAAATTATAGCTAATAATAATACTCCATCATAAACACTCATTGAGTATACTCAAAGGCATAACCTGTGCGTGTAGAGTACAGCCATTATTATTATTTGCCGTGGCGCTCTGGGGTGACTTAACGATACGTGGGATTGGCATCCAGACAACTCACATCACATTTGCTTTACAAGTCATGTGGCTTCCTGAAGAAACCTACCTATGTTATTGAGAAAAAAGATTCTCGCGTATTGAGGCCTCGAACGTTTGTCCAATGCAAGCCAGAAGCTCCACTGCCAGATACCTCAGCTACTGATGAATAATGAAATATTGAAATGTGTTTGAATTTTTGCGTAAGCATCAGCATGGGTTCAGAATAAATATATTTATTCAATCTGAGTCATGTCATCTGCTCAGTTATGCTCATCGACAACTTGACATCAATACGTTTGTGATCTCTTTTATATTGGATCAATTGAATGGTTTCCATACCGTGTGTTTCCAAATATTGGGTATCAAGCTATCGCCTCTTGGGATTCTTATTAATATTCTTGACTGGGTGAAATCATATATGACGAATAAAAAAAAAAATATAGTAAGGTGCTACGATTCAAGATCAAATGTATATACAATGTGCAGTTGGGTGTACCCCAAGTATCAGTTCTTGGACCCCTTCTTTTTGTACTATACGTGAATGATGTACCCCAATATGTTATAAATTCTCATGTACCAAGATATGCTGACGATACGATGATCACAATTCAGGGAGACCATGTAGAAGACCTAATGCCCCCGAAACTTATTCTCAATGTAGACAAATCAATGACAATCAACTTTCGTCTAAGGAGGGACATAAACACCAACCCAAGCAATTATAATCCTAGCGAAGAAGTGAAGTTCTTAGGTCTTCATTGAGATAAAAGACTAATTTGGGACTCCCGAATGGACATTCTGATTCTTAGACAACAAATCATTCAGATTCAAATAATGCATTATCATATTTGTTATAGTTTCACAGATAACATTGATGAGTTCAAAAGTTTTATCTACAGGTGATTTACAATGTGTTTTTCATCACTCCTTTCATGGGGTGGAATAACATATACGTAAGCCTCCTTCAAAGTACTTATTCCTAATTGATTTGAGCAATTCCGAGATTAAAGTTGAGGGTCCGAGATTAAAGTCGGGGGTCCGAGATTAAAGTCGGGAGTCCGACTATAAAGTCAGGATTGGAAATTTGAAAAAAAAAATTGCTCGTGGCCCTTCTACGCCTTCGTAAGTCACTGTTTTGATACGCATTAAAGATTTGGACCTCAAACCATCAGACGAAAGTTAGACAAGTTATGGTTAGATATTTATCTGTGAACGAATGAACTGACAACATAAAGCTGTTGAATTTTTAATATTTCATCAATGTTGCCAACCATATAATATTGATATCTTTTGTTATCAACCCATTTTCCTCCTTCTCTGTCTCTTCCTCCTTCTCTGTCTCTTCCTCCTCCTCCTCCTCCTCCTCCTCCTCCTCCTCCTCCTCCTCCTCCTCCTCCTCCTTCCTCCTCCTCCTCCTCCTCTTCCTCTTCTTCGCTTCGCTTATCGTGCCCCAAATAATGCGTGCGACAAAATAGTATAATAATGTACTCCAAACGCCCAACTCAACTACCATTGGATTGTAATAATCAGACAATACCGAACGCCAATAGAATTGGAAGATAGGTAATGGGTAGTGGGAGGCGGTTCTTTCATCACGTTTGGCTCTTGCTGCATTATTGTTACTTTTCTAGTCTGTTGATCGGTTATAATGAAAATTATCTATGCTCGTTGTTGTTGTTCCTCGCGCTCGCCTACGGCTCAAGCTCGGAACTTCCTGCTGGCATCAAATTATCATTCTGACCATGTTTCAGAATATTCTATTACAATCCTGCTTTCGAAAATTCAAATTCATAACGTCTAATTTTATTGCAGGTAATGTTTTCATTTGAAAGAAAGAAGGCCATGCGGCAGCTTGAATAGGTGAGTCACTTCATATTCGGTATGTTTGTGATTTCACTCTTAACTTTTTGTTGTGATTCATCCTGCATCGTTGTGGGTTGACTTTAAAGGGAACGTCTGCATGCATATGTCCCACGTATTGTAGTAGATTTGAATTGAATAAGTATTGCAGTCGAAAGTGTAGCGTTGCAAAATGATATCTTCAGAATATGTTTCAGTATTCATGGATTTTCTTCTGATTATATTTTTTGTCTCTGTTGACTTTATTCATCACTTCAGAGTACTGAACACTATTGCAGCACATGACTAGGTGTTTATGAAATAAGATATGGATATCTTAAACAGGGCTTTTCAAATTCGAGTCTATGCGTTGGGATTTTGGTGACGTTATTGTTAAATAGGATCAAAGTAACGTATTTCAGAGGTCAATGATATGAACCAAATTGATCTCATCTAGCTTCTCTAGTTCTGTAATTATACAGAAAAAAATTTCGATTGCCATATTTTTGTAGACTCTCCAGATATGTTAACTAAAACTATTTACAACGTATCATATAAATTGGGACACTGTCAACTTTTTATTTTCAAGTTCTTATTCTCTAATTTTCGTCAATTACAGCTGTTATGGAATCAATGATGAAAATGTACTGGTTATAATTTAATATTTCCAAAACACTTTGTACTTGAAATGAGAAAACTACTCCAATATGAAACATGGCTTTTTGCAATTAAATAATACATCCGTATTTGAAAAAACATTGAAATCAGCTCAATTCGTACGACACTTTGTATATCGGATGACCCGAAACCATATTATCCCATCCCCCTGTATCTTGGTTGACCGGAAGCGCATCCAATTTTTATATTTCATATAATAAAAATTAAATATGAAACAAAAATATAGAGGTTTTTTTATATTTTGTAGTTCAATATGTATTGGATTTTCTAATCAACTTCGAAATGCGTGTATTGATGTTAAAAATTGAAGAAAAACCAAAATAGTAAAAATTGCTAGTGTGCATAAAACTTATCGTGGAAAAATGTTTGCCATGAATTGTTGTTACTTGCATGATATTGTTGAATCTTCCTTAGCATACTTTCTTGAAAATGTTTCGGTACGAGGGAAATAGGAAAAGTATTTTTTTTTTTTATCTCAATTATATCAGCAGATTGTGAATTGGAAGTATGATTGTGATATAAGTATCATTGGAAAGGTAATTCTATAACGAATCGTAATTTTCAAAAAATTTATATACTTTCTATTTGAAATATAAGAATTGAATGCGCTTCCGGTCAAACTCGAAGTGTCATATTTGGTTTGATACTTGCTAGATTGTACATTCATAACGTCAAATCAAAGTATCAAATTTGAAACATCCATATAAAACAACAACAAAGATACAAGGGGTGAATTGGTTCTGAGTCACCCGGTATAATTTTTATTCACAAATTTGGATTGCCTGTAAAAATTTGCTGCGGCAAAATGCCAACAAGTTTTGAAAAGTATTATATGAATAAATTTAAATTTAAAAAAGAATATCGAAATTTTAGATTTCTCCTTTATAACTCGAGAAGTAAAAAAGCTATGGTACAGTTTTTTTATTCACATAATTGGCCCTGAAATACGCTACTTTATACACATTCAACCACCAGTTTATCTCTTACTGTTACCGAGATCCCAATGAGACAAGAATATGAATGGTTCTGCAAATTTTCTTTTAAATCAAGGAATTTTGATCATGGAAAAATTGAGTTTGGCTATCTTTGTTTCATGACACCCCCTGTATATTTTGATAACATTTCGAAAGAGTTATGGATTCAATACACAATGAACATTTTGCAGATATATCTATTCTTGCATAGGTAAAATACAGACAATTGCTCAAATGATAGAAGTTGTCCATCAACATTGAACAGTTCAACTCTTTATGTATGAAGGTAATGAAACAAATAATTTTGGTGAATCTGAAAATACGGAAATTTTCTTCTTTGTAAGAATGTGTGGAGAAACGAATAAGTATTTTCGGTTTTACTGTTTACTAATGTATATTCATTGAATCCACAATAAATCAACAAAGTCGAAATACCCTTTTTCTCCACCCGACTGGAAAAATAAAGGCAAATAATACCAAAACGTCCATTGAACTATATCTGAGAGAAATTTGTGCATCTTCCAAGAAGACCCAATTGTGAGTATGTATCTTGTAATCAAACAGTAGATTATTCTTCATTTGACTGAGAATGACCACCTGCAGACATGCATGTTTCGAATTATTGCCTCTCATCAGTGCCAGGGTAGGTCCGGCAACATTATAACAGTCCTGTCCCTGCCAAATGAATAATAATCAGCTGTTTAACTTATATTTCCCCACGGATGATGCCACGACCCGCAAATAAGTTGATTGCAGCGCCATCCGCATGGAAAATCAAGAAACACACTCCACGCAAAACAGACTCCAGAAAGAATTAATTTCTATGCGATCAACTTAGGTGAGGGTCGTGGCATCATGTCTGCAAATGGTCATTCCCAGTCAAATGAAGAATGATCTACTGTTTAATCATAAGATACACACTTGCAGTTGGGCCTTTATTTTTTCACTTGGTGGAAACGTGTGGAGAGAAAGGGTACTTCGACTTTGTCGATTTTATTCGTTCCATTCGTGATAATCTCCAGCACATATTTTGAAATGTGTAAAGCACGGCACAGCAATACAGGAGATAAAAATGCAATAAAACCAACCCTTTTTCATAGGGGCAAGGAGAGGGATGAACTGCAACTGACTTCTTGGTTTATTTCTGCCCGCCGGGGGTGGGGAAAACCATACTACCGTTTGTCCTATTTGACCTTTCTAACCTTCTTCGGCTTCTGGAATCTCTTCTCGTTTCAGCCAGGAGAACTCCTTTAGTTATTCGGGGATTTTTATGCTCTTATAGAGAAAGGAGTCTTTTTCGTTGACCTTGGCCTTCACCCTATCTTCCAAGGCTTTCAGCTGATCTATGATTTGAGTCGTCCTTTTTCTATCCCTTATTTCTTCCCATTGCAGGGTAGGGGCTTCTCAGATTAGCCACCCTGTGTGGGTTGATGGCGTACTTGGTGGGGTAACCGACTTCCTCCTTTTCAGGAGTCCTTGTTTGCTTTAGGATTTTTCCTGCCTCTTCTTCAGCTTCAGGATTCTCGCTCGTTTATCAAGTTGTCATTGCTTTATGTCGGCACCCCACTTGACTAATCCTTTGGGGCAATCCTGGGTCCTTGGGAGATCAATATACATCCTGTCCTGGAATTTCGAAGGCATCCGATTTCCTCTCTACATCCTTGGATTTGGCCAGGAAGGTTATTCTGTCCAGCCTCTATTTTTAGGGAGTCGGACATCGTATTCTTGTGATCATCCAGTTCCTTCCCAATTTAAATCCTTGCTCTGTCAAGCAGGCTGACTGCACCATTGCTGTGCGAGTCTGTGGACACTTGAAAGTCACTGGATGATTCCGACTCGCTAACTTTTTTTCTGGATATTCCTTGAGGAGGTTTCAGGGATATTTGTGGCGTTCCCTTCTTTTTACCCTCTTCTCCAGGCCCCAGTCCTTTAATGTCCTCTTCCACTCCCTGTCAAACTGCAAAGGCGTGTACAGTTTGGGACGATTTTCAATCCCGGTTTTTGGTTCCTTTGCGATTATGGCACTGAAGATTTTCCTCCTCTCCTGGGAGCTGACTTCATCTGCCGTCTTGGGCTTCTTTCCCGGAGGAGGCTTCCCGTTGTTAACGCTGGCGACGCTGTACTCAGTGTCCCATCTCTTGACGGGCTATGTGGCCCTGCTATTGATCCTTCTCTCTTTTGTTCCTCTGAGGAAGAGGGTTTTTGGAGTGAGAGTTCCTTCTCACCCTCCGGACATTCTTCTCAATATTTGCTTTTTGTTTTTTGAAAGAAGTGGGCGTGGTCTTCCAGTCTAGTATGTCTTTGCTCCCAAGAGCATAGGGGAATCCCGCAATTTTTTGGAGGATCCCCTATCTCCTGCTCACCTGAGCAGAACGGAAGCAACCAGAAACTATTTAGCACAAAAGATAATGAAACTAGCTAAAATTTTTTGAGAAAGTTTTCCAGATCTTGCATAGTTCCGCACCAATGCATACTCAAAGCCGGCAAATGTTTTCTTGAATTACTAAGATGGTATTTCTTTTTCTCTAGTAGTAATTTTACTAGGTTGCTCCTGTGCGTAATGGCGCTGACTCAAAAGGAAATTGTTGATTTGGTTACTTGGATGGCCAAAACAATTATATTCACAAGTACAGAAAGAGTACCGTTCCCGCATGCGGCTGCCGTTACCCGAACGACTCAAAGCGGAGTTCAGGGAAGCAATCGAGTGTGGGAGAGTACCTTTCCGTATGAGTTAAGATCAATATTTTTTCTACAAGCGCATTTTAGGTATCGAGAGGAATCATTCCCGCACTAGTTCCGGAAGTGACTTTGGCGTGCAGAAAAATGACACCTCTCAAACGAAATTGCTGGTGGAAAAAATTATTTCGGTATGTTGTATGGAATTAAATCATATGTTTCGAATCATCAGCTTAGAAAAATGAGTAGAAATGTATATATGGAATTGATGAATTATTATTTAATTTAAATGTGCAGGTCATTTGTTTTTCTCTGGGAAACGTATATTGTTAACACATCCCAAGCTATAGTTAGTAACAGGAAGTCATAATAACCGCCCGTAATGAGGTTATTGAAATTCACAAAAAATCTCTTGAGAAAACGACCAATAAACAAAGAAATGTTATTAAAACTGGCATAACACGTTCCTATTTCACACAAAGTATTATCGCAAGATTTAATAGATTCGAATATTGTCATGAATATTTATGATCATATACCGGGTACTTATTCCGAGAAAAATCTCTCACTAACTGAGGGGAAATTTCGTGGAAGTGCTAACGAGAATTTAAAAGTCTTGGCAATAGAAATAATGTGGTGACGAACAAGGCGTTACTTTCGATATACAGTCTGTCCCAGTTCGAGCAGTAAAAACTTACTGCATAAATGACTAGATAAATGAAACATTTATTGAAACAAGACGTATCTGGGTATATCTTCATTTAATTTTTCTCTTTTTGATAAACTAAATCTGAGATTTTCGGTGAAGCATTAAAAAAGGAAGATATACTAACATGATGGAAAACTTATGTATTTTGTGAAAATTCATATTTACTGAGAAAATCATTACAAACTTTTTTCCATTTTCCACTGACACTTTCATATAATTAAAAGAAAGAAGAAGGTTTGTGTGAAAATTATTTCATATATATGTGGTGTATGTGAGAAAAGTTAAAGAACTTTGAAAAATGGATAGCCGTGAAATGTTGTTAATAAATTCAACAGATAGGATACGCCAAAAACACATCACAAAATTCATTCAAACAAATTCATTGTTTCAATATGGCGAAATGAACCTATTATTTCAAAGAAAACGGGAATTCATTTGAATTCCAGAAGAAACATTTGATTTCTTGAGCAGTGTTATATTTTCTCCAACCAATTCTTTTGATTCGTTTGATGTAAGACTCATAATTCCTTCCAAATATCATAAAATACATTGTTGTTATTTTCTATTTATTTATTATTTATTGGAACCAAATGAATAATTGTGTAAAAGAATTAATGGAATTAATGGTGCTTGCTTGGAGTGCGTGCCGACCACCCGGAGTAGTACTGTAGGTTTTCCGAGTTTTCCTTCAGCTGAAAAGTGAATACGCCACCAAAAATCAGTAAATCGCCCCGGAGCGCCACGACAAATAATAATAATAGCCGTCCTCTAACCGCACAGGCTATGCTTTTGGGTACACCCTATGAGTGAGGGAGTATTATTATTATTATTATTATATTATATGAACTACTTGATTGTAGAATTTACAAAACTAGTTCAAGTATGTGAAAGAATACGGGGTACCCTTGGAAAATTGAAGGCAAACATCTGTCAGAAAACAACTACTTCCCTGGCTAATACCACGACGGACATTGATAACTACATCTGACAGATATTTGTGCAACGTTCTTTCAAGAAGACCCAATTGCAAGTGCTTGTCTTGTAATTGAACAAAAGATTATCCTTCATTTGGCTGGGAATGACCACCTGCAGACATGCATGTTTCGAGGTTTACTGCCTCTCATCAGTGACAGGGTAGGTCGGACAAAATTATAATTGTCCTGTCCCTGTCAACCGTTTAACTAATATTTCCCCCTGGATGACACTACGATCCACAACAAAGTTGATCGCAGCGCCATCTGCAAGAAGCAAGACAAAACAGCACTTGCAATTGGGCCTTCTTGGAATAACGTTGCACAAATATCTGTCAGATATAGTTCAATGTCCGTCGTGGTATTAGCCAGAGAAGTAGTTGTTTTCTGATAGGTGTTTGCCTTCAATTTTCCACTTGGTGGAAACGCTTAGAGAGAAGGATACCTCGTATTCTTTCACATTGTTGGCACAATATATTCGAACTTCGTTCGAATTAATATAGTTATGTAAAATACTTGCAAGAAACAAATATTTTCTTGAATTGAGTAAACATATTGTGTGGTCCAAAGATGCGATTGTTAAAATTAGTTTCAAATTCATATTGTACCTGGTGTTATTAGCAATACTGCAGAAACATGAAAGTAGGCCTTGACATTTTTATTTCGAATTAATGGCACTCAACTAGAACTATTGAATCTTTCGAAAAAAAACTTCTGAATGGGATTATAAATAACAGCCAGAGAAGTGACCCGCTTTCAAATGTGCACTCTGTATATACAGGCCGTTTCTTTTATCATGTGGTAACATTGCTATATTCTAAACCGTAATAGATACAAAGACGATTGAATGGGAAAAAATGTAACTATTGTGGTGAGCACTACATTGGTCAGAGAAACTCTACGGGGACTCTCGCCCTTCCCGACTTATACAGGGAAAACTAAAAATGCTGATTTCGGTTTTTTACGAATAGAATGGTTATTTCAGAAAATATAAGAAAATGAAAGAGGAAAGTTTAATTGTATTCAAAATGTACTAGAACAACGTAATGATAAATTTTTAATTAATCGTTAAAAACCGAAAACAGCATTTTTAGTTTTTCCTGTATAAGTTGGGAAGGGCAAGAATCCCCGTAAATTTTCTATGACCAATTTACTGCTCACCACAATAGTTACTTTTTTTCCCATTTAATCGTCTTTGTATCTATTACGGTTTAGAATATAGCAATGTTATCACATGATAAAAGAAACGGCCTGTATATATACAGTGTGTCCGGTAAACATACTGTAACTAATAACTGTAACTAATAATAAACAGATTCATAACCCATCAGAAAACCACAACCCAGTAAAAATTTCACGGTTTTCGAATTATTGGAATAAAAAAAAACTGAGTTCCCATTTCAAAGCATTATTTTACGTTCCACGCAAATAAGGAGCGTTTAATGGTAATTCTAGTTATAACAATCGCAGAAGGCAGATTTTCGATAGCTGTCATTTACGGTCTACAAAAATAATCATCCTCCGATTTGGATCCTTCAAAATTTCTATTACGAAACTTTCAACTTTTTTGTGACAAATTAATGTCATACGAAAACCTGTCTAAAAAGGTATGGAAGTTACCATAATTCTTTTTCGAAAAAAAGATATTGCCAATAGAATTAACATGGAACGCTCCTTGGCTCCTTGTTTGGAATGATCTCAGATAGGAATTAAATTTTTCTTTAAGTTCCAATATCTTGAAAACCGTTATAACTGAGATCAATTTGTTACCAGCTACAATATGATCTTAGTTTACCGGACTCCCTTTGTATATATTATACCGTGCTTCGCAAAACATCCGTCAGATTTTTTAAAAAAGCTCGTAATATTGCATACTTCAATATGTCAATATCATTACTAATATTAATATTTGATTTCAGCATAGATTATATTGACCACATAGTAGAATCTTTTCTTGACTTGGATATTTTTTTAGAATACGCCATAATTATATTTTCAGAAAACTTTTAGTTATTTTTTTTTGAATCCATAAGCAGTTTTTCTGTAGTTTCTTATTTTTATCTTGAAGTTGAAGGTATTAAATTCAATAATAATAATAAACTAACTTGTTCACTTTTATTTCTGGTATTTTTGGTTATTTGCAATTTACGAACTTCAAGAAATAGTTCTGAGTTCTAAGTATGTGTTATTCTGATGGTTTGAAGTGGATCGTCGAAGGTAACCCACCTCCACCCACTACATATGATTGAACCGATTACATCCACCATCCTATTTGGAAGTTCATATCCCCATTACGATCCTCTGTAATCACTTTATGAGACGTGTATACGATAATTCCACAAATCATCATGCGAGATTCAAATTCATCCAACCATAAACAATGCCTTATCCTTATAAATGAGGTATCGACGAAAAAATCCCAGATGGCCACGACATTAGATTCATCTTTCGAGATCATTGCCATCTCTTTGTCATTGAAGAAAGAAGTCACGACTGAAGACAATCCACAATCGGTGTAAAGTCGATATAGCCGATAGTCTTATATACAATGCATGCCATAGCTTGGATGATAAACTTGAATTATGGCCCAATCGCTTTTTGTGGCTTTCTATTTGATTTTTATGGCTTGTTATATTCATTGGCGACCGGTATATTGAATGAAAGGACCGTTAAAGAGGCTTTGTGATCCTAAATTTTATGATGGAATTGTCAATAGCCACTCATAGAACGATTACTCGTTTGTAAAACAAGTATGGTAATTTCATCTGGCAATAATAATTTTTTGATTTGTCGGGTTAGTTTTCACTTCCACTTTAATCGCTTTCACTTTTTTCTTTCATTCTTCAGGTATAGGCTAAAATCGCATAATGTTCAAAAACACCATGAAAACAAAGTGAAAGAAGAAAATAAAATTTTATTAGCGCGAAAGACATTGCAAACATAAAATCTACTTACACTTATCTTATAAACTGTTCGAAATGTCGTCCATTTTGCTCTAAACAGTAATAAAGTCTGTAATCGAACTCCCCTCTAACATTACGGAAAACTTCACTAGGAACTGATCAGAAGGTTGTGTTGTATAAACAACGGATTTAATATGCCCCCAAAGAAGGAAGCACCGTCCTGCTGGAAATGCAGAAGTCCTGCAGAAGTTCATTACCTTGAGTTATATGAGGATCGATAGTCTCTTCAAGCATTTCCAGGAACAGATTGCCAGTCACGTTTTCTTCCATAAATAGTGGACCAATAATGGCATTTCCAAAAATACTAGCCCAAACATTAACTTTTTGTAAGTGTTGTGTATGTCTTTCCAGAAAAATATTTGGGTTTTCGTCACTTCAATAGCGACAATTAGGGCTTCGCGAGACCAAGACCAAGACTGATCAGTCTTGGTCTTGGTCTCGAAAAATAAATGTAGTCTTGGTCTTGATGTTTCAACAGTTTATATGCATATAATAGGTATTTTGTATTTCTCAGTCTTTAACAATTGTCAATTTGAACAGATGTTTAACAGATAAGAAATGGTATTGACTCGATGAGATATGGTTTCATCCATAGTCATCCTCTTGGAGCTCTTGAAGAATCTGCATTTCATATGAATGAAATATATGCATTTTCAATGCTTTTCTTACAGTCTCGCGTGAAATTTTCATCTGTTCTGATACTAATCGTAAGGAGCTCATGGACTCTGCAGCAAATGTTCCTGATACTTCAATTTGAGCTTGTTCATTTAGTACTCTTGGGTTATTCCTTTTTTTTATTTGTCACAGAATCAGTTTCGTTAAACTTGTTTACCAAATCAAGCACTTACAGGTTTTTTACATTACAATTTGGATGTCTGACCTTTGGGCGCACTTTCCAACTTCTCCCTAAATTACAATCATTACAATTCTTTCTTGGCTTTTATTCACTTATTAAAGTAATCACTAAACAGCCCAACAGGTAAAACTGTATTCACAATACTACCACATCGTTCCAATTTGCTAAATAAAATTTCTGCGATGAGAATTAAAAATTCAACATTTAATAAACACAACTTTACCACCATCTACGTTTTACTATCAGACTACTTTTTGATGTTAATTTTTTGGAGCTAATGGCTAATGTTACCCCTAATAAAGGGTTGGAACGGTACCACCTAATATTCTAACCAGTTCTGGTCAAACCATAATAATTACTTCGGAAAGTACTCATTAAAAATAATAAGTTAGGGTACCATTGGAAAAAGAATTGAACGCCAATCAAAAATAAGTGCCGCTCAACCCCTCTTCCCATTTGAAATTCTAAGGGTAACATCTACCCCTCCGAAGGCTACAAATATTCCTCGTAAGTGTATCCTTGAAAATAAAATTGACCTGTTTTTTAGATTCCTCATATTGTTTATTGAAAGGAAAATATTGAGGGTGGGAAGTTTTCAAATTGACACCCTGTATACATAACACACTAAAACAAGTAAACAACCACACGCAACGACGCTTACAGCCTATTACAAAATGGAAATGTGACATGAGACATAGAACACAAATCTATAGAACTCTAACACCCCCCACAATTTAACCAAAGTCAAATAAATAAATATTATTCATAACCTAGAAGTCACAGAATTTTGTCGAATTGAACAGAATGTAAGCCTTCAGTTAATAAATCTGCTTGTTACAGTTTTAATTCTATATAGGATATTTTAACCAAGTTTTTGCGTACTATATCTAGTACAAAGCTCAACTTGATATCAATATGTTTGATTTAACACTTTGGTTGTCTATAAATACTTCTTTTGGGCTGATAAACTGCAGACCAAGATCGAACAAAACCACATTTGGAACCACAACACAGGCTCGAAGAACTTCATTGCTCCCACCAACTGTCACGAATTTTCAACTCATGGCTAGATGGGAAGCAACAGATTCCACATTGGTTTGTGGAGAAGCAAACCATCCAAATCTCCAAAAAACGAAGATTCGTACATGCAAGTACTCGCAGTTGCCCGGTGCGCGATGTATGAAGAGATATATGAGTAAAGAGGTTCAAAGAAGGGGGTCGCTGGCTGCAAGGAGAACCTGCTCATCGATTTATGTATGACTCCATGCAGTATAAGCGTAACCTTTCAGTGACCTGGATCGACTATCGCAGTGCATTTGATACAACGTCGCATGAGCTCATCAAGCGTTCGCTCAGATGCCTTCCGATCAAATAGTGAGATGCATTGAATAGCTGATGCGGCTCTAGAAGAGTCGCTCCACTATAACATCTGGTCGAGTTAGAGTCCAAACAGATCAGGTTATCTTCAGAAGGGTTTTGTTTCAATGGCCATTGTCCGTTTCAATATGGAAAAGCCGTGGATGCAACTGTGGCACCACCGGTAACCGGAGGCATAAAGTTCCCATCTGTTGTTCATGGATGACCTCAAAGTATATGCCTCGGAAGGAAAGGATCTCCATCAGTCCATAAGGGGTGTACAAGAGTACACGAATGCTATCGAAATGGAGTTTGGGATCGACAAATGTGCCTCGGTTCATCTCAAAAGAGGACAATGCAAGGAATACGGAGAGAACGTTCAAGTCGTAGACGGAGGCGTCCTAGATCATCTGACTGGAGAGACGTATACCTACCTAGAGGTAGAACAACACCGTTATCAAGAGGTAACCACTGTTAAAAACTCTCTCAGCTGCAAGTATCAGCATAAACTCCGACAGATCTGGTCATCTGGTTGCTGCAACTAATATGCTTGCTGTTCCGATTCTACTATACTAAATCATCTGTTCTACGGTTATACTTCCCCAGACATCAGAGAGACCGTGGACTTTGAAGCTTAGAGTGTCTACATAACAGAAAGGTACTGGATGGAGCCTGTAAAGTCATCAGGACTTCAATCCCCTCTCTGCTTGGTATGCGACCATGAACAAGCAGGGATTTCATATTTTTTTTTCAAGTCAGCAATCCGTATTCAACACTGAAGAACCCATACTCTGTCACCGAGTTGGAACCCGTTCAGCAAAGAGCCCACGTCAAAGCTGCGTAGAGTGTGAGTCTTCTACAGCTACATAAGGATAAGCCAATGCATGAGGTCTTTTTCAAGAAAATTGATGACCTTGGCTTATTCAGACACCTGACCTTCGCATTTCTCAGGTCTAGTAGGCTGAAGTTGGGAACCGAGGTATCCGTAATGACCTGCCAGGATGGTGTCTTCGACAACCTCGTCTATCGTAATCGCGTGATGTCACCAGATGCAGAGCGTGGGGCAGCTGAGACCATAATGTATTTGCTGTCAGCTTGTTCAGCTGATACGGTCTCAGCCTATATCCACAGAAATAACGCGGCGCTACGATTGTTGTAATACCATCTTCGACACTCGTACGGTAAAGACGAGACACTGGTGTTGCCTTATGCTCCATAGGATATTGAGTCTGTTTTGAAGAATGAGAGGTTCCGAATCTATTGGAACTACTCATTCCCCACCCTCAGGCAAATACAAGCCAATAAGCCTGATGTAGTCTTTCTTGACCATCAAAGTAGGACGAATTTCATCATAGAGTTTTCGGTTCCTGGCAAAACGAACATCGTCCGAAAAGAGGAGGAAAAACGGACTAAATATCGAGATCTACTCTCTGAACTTCACAGGCTTTCCCCAAACAATTCTGTTAAAATGGTAGTTCTGATTTGTTTGAATGATGGAGATACCGGTTTGCCGTGATATGGCAGAAATCTTAGCTGGACGGATGCAGATAGTTGTCATCCTTAGAATGAACCTGCTCAGGGCACATGATTTTCGGACACAATAGTCATTTGCCGCACGGCGTGGATAGAGGTTATTGGAGCAAATGATCTAGCACCGTCGGAGTTCCGGAGTCTGGGAAATTCCTGAGTGATTCATATTTATGTTGAACTAGATATGATGGTATGAATTTATTAGCCGATTTAAATCATACGAATTTTAAAAACTTCACCAGAATGTCTCGAGAAGAATGAAACAAAAATATTTACAATCCATCTTAGAAATCACAAGATAATTACGAACGAACGTAACCTAATCCTAAATCATCATGACTCAAAAATATGAGTTTTTTTACCATGGTTCTTCTTTGTGGAACTCAAAGAATCGGCATACATTCTGAACAGTGATGTGTTCCAACACAATGGTAGTCCAAAACTTTACTCAAACTGAAACATTGTGACCATTTTCAATCAAACTTTACAGTTTTTCATTTAGGGGGGTATCATTCCAAATCTGACAACTTTTCTCAATCAAATTTTTCCATAGTTTCGAAAATAAGGGTGTTTCACTTCTGATCAAAATACCAGTTTAAGAAATCTGATAAGGGTGTTTTTCATGTGATGCAAACTTTTTTATTATTCCTCTTTTTTTTTTCAAACAATCATGTGTAGAGTTATGCAGATGATCACAATCTAATGTTACAAATTGAGAGGCACTTTAAGTTGGAATCATCAAATTTAATCTACATTTCGATACCCGCAACGAACAAAGCCATAACTAAAATTACAGCTATTTTCAGTTATAGGTGTAGGCGTATTCAGCTTAAAAAACTGATGTATTTCGACTTGAATTTTGAAAAAAAAAACAGTATTTCGGCAATCCTGAAAGATGATAAAAAATTAGTTAAGGTAAGCTCGGGTAAGTGTGAATTTGGGGCAAGTGTGAGTTTGCTCGCTATCTTCGCTAAACCGGGTTACAGCCCAATGCCATCTGTTGACGAATAGCCTACACTCATAATGAATCCATAACCATAATATAAAATACAAAAGAGATCTTGTGAAATCCAAATATTTTCCCCAATTTTCCAACCTACAATTCATCAACCCGAACGAGTATAACGAGTTTATTTCAAGCTCTGAGTGTATTGTTAAAGGTAAGAATCCATTTTATACACTTTTCTTCTACCTAAACAATGAATCTGACTATAGATTGTCGTTTTTTCATGAAGTTGTTTTTTTACATTTTTCCATTGCATGTCACACTTACCCCGAAATTAAATTTTATTGGGGATAGTGTGACCTATCTGTCGGGGTAAGTGGGAACCTGGTTCATTTGGCCAATCTAAACAGTAATATTTTTTCAGCTATAGTACGAAATTATATACGGAAATCTCAGAGAGAGAAGTAAATACATGCAAAAGTTCATTGTTATATTAGTTCAGGTTCATCAGATGGACTAAATTCAATGCGAACTAATGAAAATCACGGTCACACTTACCCGAGCTTCCTATACGTCTTTGTTCGTTGGGAGTGTCGAATTTCAGAGTAGGTATCCATAAATTTTATCACTAATAAGTCATTATTTGGTACCTCTAAAAAACAGAATGAATAAAACGAAGAATGCCCTTCTCTCCACACATTCCCACAAAGTGGGAAAACATATCTGTCAGAGAAACTACCTAGTTCCCCTATTTGTGCAAGTTTCCTTAATGAAGACAACATTGCAACTGCTTATTAAATATTGAATATTACCCTTCATTTGGTTGGGAGTGGGAAACTTGACATGTTTCGAGATTCTTGCCTCTCATCAGTGCTAGGATAGGCCAGGCAACATAAAAGTCATCCTCAGCTATCACTATTCATTTTTTTTTTGTGATTTTCCATCAACTTCAACGTCTTTTCAATACAGAAAATACTTTCATGTATAGTTAGTTGCAATGGAAACTTCAATTACTACCAATAGCCTACTTTAGGTATACCATAAAAAACTTGTTTTTGATCTGTTGTATTTCATCGAAATGAGTATATTCCGTATAACTTCCGAATTAACTTCATTTCAGTCTGAGTTGAGTCAATACTACTCTAATGACTGAGATACATATATTTTTCATAATTGTGACAGTATTTCCGCTCTAGAGCGAGATTATTGAAAAAGCGCTCGATCTTCACCACATTTATTGGAAACCAGCCTATTCTTGAGCCGGGGATACATCTGAGAAACTTTGCCATTCGTTCGCATTCGTCTGCATGCGTTCGCATTCGTTCGTCAAGTGTAGACGGTCATTTGCAACGAATACATTTTTGGTGAAAGACCAGCGATGCGAACGAACGTTTTCCATCGCCTGTCGATAAAACTCAAAAGATCAAAAGGAAATCCGAGTTGCGAATGTCTGCGAACGTTGTTAGGCGTTCATATGTGGCAGTGACGAAAATAATTTGTAGTACTTTTCTGTCGAATTCGACGAGAAAGGTTGATTTCGTTTGTGAAGAAACAAATATGAGTAAAAATCAGTTAATAGTAGCCTGTGCCTCGTACATCATTATACATAAAATCATAAAGCCACGAAAAAAAAAATAAGAGAAAGCAGAGACTTTCGGATGAGTATATTTATGTTGAACTAGATATGATGGTATGAATTTATTAGCCGATTTAAATCATACGAATTTTAAAAACTTCACCAGAATATCTCGAGAAGATTTTGGCATCATTCTGCAAAATATTAAATTGATGAGCAGAATACATACATATTCGAACTCGTTCGAATTTTTACATACTTCAGAGAAGCTAACAAACAAATACACTTTTGTATTGAAAACTAGTAAATAAATACTTGCACGAGATGTTTACACCGTCAACTAATCTTCACGAATGAGTGAAACGCTTGTGAATATTTTTGCAAACGGAAATGAGCAGAAACTTCGTTGATGTGGTCAGTACCAAGCAAGTTTGCAGCGATTGACTACGAACGAGCAGCACTGATGGCAATACCAGCGAATGCGAACGAATGGCAACGTTTCTCAGATGTATCCACGGCTTTAATGATGGAAAATAGTGATAGTGAATTCGATACATTCTACGTAATCATAATGTGGTTTAAGGCGCAGCATATCAAACTGATTTAAACAGTTGGCTTGAGTTCGATCTCTGCCGACAGTCTTTTTTTTGTAGGCATGAGTTAATTTATCTTTCAGGATGGGTGTTGAGCATTATTTGTCTCATAGTTGATAGTATGTACCTACATTATATGTTAAATTAATTTTGGAGCGTTTTTTGATTTGCGTTTGTAGAAAAAATATTGTATCGAGCACACAGTGTCATTACCGCACTCCACTTAACGTCACAGTTTTTGTCGAACGGCAATCTATCACTTTGCGTACGAAATACGCAAATGGTATTGTCAGCTGAATTGTTAACCTTTGAAGCCTTTGATGAACTGTAAAGGGACCACAATAACTTTTCTCCAATTCTAAAAAACTCTTGAACGTCATCTGGTTATTCCGAAAATTATACTTCACTACTATCACCAGGACTACACACACTGCGAACCATGTTACAATCTTCAACACGTACACAGTTTATAAAGTGTCACTTACAGGTCAAGGGTCAGATCTTCTATCACTGCTTACTCTGTCAAAAAACGAGCCGCCTTACAGCGGGATATTGTGTTACGAAAATCAGAGAAAAAGCTGATTATCTTCAGAATTGCAAGAATTTATGTGATGTGACATGAAACTATTAACTTATTTTTAACTGATGCACCAAATAAGCGTTTTATTTATTTATAACTGAGTCAATTAGTTATTGATTATTCATCATAAAACAATTTCATTTATTGGAATAATAATTGAGAGTGAAGTTAAAATTTGAATAATTACGTTCAACATAAACTCTCGAAGATGTTCCATGTTGCTGCTGATCAGAAACTTTAGATATTTCTTGAAGAATTGATTCCACAATTTTATCAGATATTTGAATTTGTTTGGAAGAAGATGGACACTTTAATATTTTGTAAGAAATCTCAATTTTGTTATTCAAACTATCTCCTATATATGCTTCTGCTACGGAGGCAGATTCCCAGCCACCGTGACGTTATATGGATGTAATGTTGCCCCCTGCAATGGCCAAAAGAGTTACAGAGCTTCTCCTGAAACAGTCACCTGTGTAGCTCTTATACGTGTCTTTTCCAAGCCATTTTGCAATCCAGCTAGGAATTTTTTATCAAGAATGACTCATCCACATCATGTCAAAAAAAAAATGGATGATTTTAGAAATCATTTCAAAATTATTCCGAAACATTCCTTCTCCATATTTTTTAACCATCGCCGCAACTTTATTTGGATTCAGATTAATGGGCACAGACGTTGACACATTTGTATATATACACATATATATATATATATATATATATATATATATATATATATATATATATATATATATATATATATATATATATATATATATATATATATATATATATATATATAACATATATGTTAGCTATATAAATTAAAAAAATCACATAAATATATTGCTGGAAGCTGACTATACAAAGGAACACAATTTTCCAAAATTGAAAATATATTTTTTATCGCCCCGTATCTTCCAAATATTTAAAGTTGGATGGTTGGTTCAAGTGCAAATTATGATCGCCCTCGCATGTACTGTGAGTAACATCAGTTGCACATGGATCTGCAGGAAAACGAATATTTTCTCGAAAAAAGTTCGATAAAAATTACCAAACACAAATTTTAACCCTCTGTATACCAGCCAGTTTTAATTCTAGAAACTTTTGTCATTTGAACTTTTAGATGCACATTTCGTATAACTTCTTTATATCAATATTTTCCTTAATATTCAATGTACTTTTCAACATTGAGTAGACACTCCATAACGTAGGATTTTATAATTTTTTATATTTCCTCAAAATAGCATATCTATGAGCACATTTTCAGAAACCTTTTTTACATGTTTTTTGTCGCACCATTCACGAAATTGGTCATACATTTTCTCATATACTAACTTTTTGAATACGATTTTACTGAAAACATTTAATATTTTCAAGACAACAGTCGTTCAAAAACGATAACTTACCGGGGCAAAAAAACACGTCAAAATACACGTATAAAATTCGTATTTTCATGGCACATTCGAGAAAATTATAACTTTCATGTGCCATTAAAAAAACACTCATTTCACGCACTCGATACAAAAATAACTATTATATGTTAAAAAACAATTCTCTGAATTTTCTAAAAACCAAGACCTTCATAATTATTCAACAAGATTTGGCCAAACATTTTGTGTTCTTGAGCATGAAAAAACCTATAATGAGTCAAGTCCTCATTATATAATGACATAAGATTCTTTAATCATCTCCCATCTTCTCTAAAAAATATCACAGACATAAAATCTTCAAAAGGCGCCTGAAGAAAAGTGTGTATATAACATTTCCAGTGATTGTATGTGCTGATGTATGTCATATATTATTTTTCATTTTGTACTATTTTCTCTCAAGACATGTCATTATTTTCCCTTTTTTCGCCACACTTAATCGTGCCCGGATCCTCCGCCACTTTTTCGTACAACTCCGATCAGTGCTTTGAAAAAATTTTTACACCTCCATTTCGGTTTGAACGTCTTGTTATTGTATATACAGTGTGTTGCAATTTACTAAGCCCCACCCCTGTATTTCTGTAGATTTTACAAATTTATTTAAATATTTTTTTCTCAATATATACTTCTCGAAATGCTTCATCTTGTCAGGTAGAAAAGTTTCATCAATCACGTTTTCACGACCTACTACGACCACAGAATGCATGCCAAAAATCAGGAAAAGGTATTTTGCAACCATTGTCGAATACCTCCATGTAAAATTTCAACATGATATATTTTACGGGGTGTTTTCTATACATGTTACAATTTTCGAAAAAGGAAATCTTTAAAGTCACTCTGTATAAAAAATTCCGTGTAAATTGGAATGAATTGAGGCATTATCTCCACACTAAAAATTAATAATTTGTAACTAACAAATTTTGAAAACAAACATGAAAAAATGGAATATGTATCAAACAGCAGAGGAAAAACAGAGACACCAACAATTCTAAATCTTTGTATGTTCTATATATCCCCCTTCATTTTCTATAAATTTTTCGTACCTTCTGCGCATGTTCTGTCCAACTCTTCGCAGTTCTCCTGGTGATATTTCACTGCAAATTTCCACAACTCTTCGTCGCAACCTTTAGTCCTTGGCCTACTTTTATCAAATATGTAGGATTGTTTCTCCATTATCTAACAGTTTCACAGTTTCAAAGGTCTGTGTGTTCGATCAATTCCGAAGGTGTGCCTGCAAGTACTTTCCTCTTCAACATTAGCAATGTGTTATTGTGTATATTTATGTAGTTCACAATAAATCGTTATAAAACTAGTTTATTCAGTAGTTCCTTCCAACCGGTAGCAATTAACATAAACTATTCGTTTTTCTGATTATAATCTTGTAATTCTATAATTATCCACTCATTATCCGGCTCGAAGGACCAACATGTTTGTAATCATGAAATTGTCGATGGTTTAATGAAACTATTGATTGAATGAGACTAATGATGATGTATGTCGTTCTCAGCAAATGATAATGGTCACTTTCTCATTGCTAGACAGCGACTGGACATTTTGTTATTTGCGACAATGTTTTTACTAGGTTATTAAAGCGATAAGAAAAGTGAATTTCAAACATTCCCCTCTGTGTTATATCTACATTTATCTACTTGTTGAAAAAATTTGAAAAAACCTATTCAATTATACTAATTTTGCCATATCGAAGTCTGGAGTCTACTTGAGCATAGTAGAGCATCAATAACTGATCATTAGACAGAACTGTTCTCAAATTACGAAATTGGTAGGAAACAGAATTCAATTTAATGATTAAGAGTCGACAGTGTTCTCCCCAGGAAATATGGGGCATGTTTTATAATTCACCAAATTGGTGTGGTGGATTGCAAACTCGCCCTTTGATTTGTCAATTTGAAATTTAGAGTGTTACTCTTGGTCGAATGGAATCCACCACACCAATTTGGTGAATATAAAAACATGCCCATGTTCATCTATATATAAACCAAGAAATCGAGCGGTCTCATCTACTGACTGTAAGTCACCGAAATCAATGTCACTAACTTCTTTTTGTCTATTATAAAAGCGAATACATTTTGTCTTATCTGTATTCAGATAAAGTGAGTTTGCTCTGAACCACTGGTTCATATCAGAGGACATATTATTACATTTCTGACGTAAACATTAGTCATCCTTATCTGATACAATGACTGATGTATCATCAGCGTAAACAACAATTGAGCCGTTACAAATCTTCACAATATCGTTGATATAGAGTAAAAATAAGGTAGGTCCTAGGACTGAACCCTGAGGAACTCCTATTTCAGAATATTCAATACACGATGTCTGATGGTTGCCAATCGTGACATGGTTACTACGTTTACTCAAAAAACTTTTTATCCACTCATGAGTGACACCACGGATTCCGTACCGAGACAGTTTTCTCAACAAAATATCGTGACTAATGCAATCGAATGCCCTGCTGATGTCACAAAATAGCCCAACAGGGCACTCGCCCGCATCAATGCACTTAATAACTTTAAGAATATATGAGTAGATTGCGGTTGTTGTCGATTTTTTTTGTACGAAGCCGTGTTGGTCTTTGGTTATAATATTGAATTTATTAAGAAAAGATAACAGTCTTTCCAAGAATGATAACTCAAATATTTTAGAAAAGATAGAAGGCACCGTAATTGGTCTCTAGTTACTTATTAAAGAAGAGTCGCCTTTTTTATATACGGGTGTAATTTTACCAATTTTCAAGGCTTGCGGAAATATTCCTTTTGCGAACGATAAATTTATGAGGTGCACCAGTGGTGCCATAAGGTGTTTGAGAACACGTTCAACTATCAAAATTTATTTTGCAATCTTCTGTTGAGCATGGCAAATAATTCACGTTCGTTATAGGGTAGGAGAAAAAAAGACTGAGACTGTATTTCAATATCATTCAAATATTGATTAGCTACAGCTTCACCAACAGATTCAATCTGTGAGACTAATTTGAGTGGTTCATTCTTGAAAAAGCTGCTGAATATCTCAGAGATTTCTTCAGGTGACTCGCATATTTGATTATCGTATTTTATTTTATTTAAGGGAACGAGCTTCTTCGTAACTTTGAAACAACGGAAAGTATTGAAGATGCGAAACAATCTAACAGACCACCTATTTCTTGCGAGAAAAAAATTTATATGCTGGCAGAAGTAATAGTTAAACCTACTTCTTCAACAACTCATGTTGCATCTACCTGTGAAGTCAGTCGAAGTACAGCACACATGGTGTTGAAAAACACAAATATCATCCATACCAATTAAAAATGGTTCTTCAACTCTCCGACGACAACCCTGACCGAAGACTAAAATTTTGTGAAAATATGGAAACTAAAATTAACCAACCGCCAGTCTATGTCAAAACAGTTCGTTTTAGTACTTTATATCTAAATGAAAATATAAATACACAGAATGTGAGGTATTGGAGTGACGCAAATCCTCACCTGTTTTGTGAAACATATACCCAATTTCCCCAGATGGTGAATGTTTGAGCAGGTTTTCCTGGGAAACCACATAGTTGGGCCTATTTTTTAAATAATAACTCAGCTGGTGAGGTTTATCTGGAGCTGTTGCAAAACGCAATAGATCCGTTAATCCTTGCAATTGCAATTTTTGAAGATAATTCAGATGGATTCGGCAATTTGGAAATAACATTCCACACTATTACGGTTCAGTAAGACGGTATTTGGATGAGGAGTATCGTGGTAGATGGATTGGACGACAAGGTTCCACGGAATGGCCACCTCGATCACCGGACCTCATACCTTTGGATTTTTCCTATAGGGATACTTTAAATCGAAGGTTTACTCCACTGAACCTACCAATATTGACGTTTTAAAACAACGTATTGTTGCAGAATGTGAGACTGTTTCCGCAGACACATTTGCAAAAGTACGAGAAGAGTTTTCAAATAGGATATTTCACTGTTAGGGAGTAAATGGAGGTCACTTCGAGCAATTTCTTCAAGTAGAAACTGATTCTCAAATCTGTAATTAATATCATACTGAATGGAATTTAAATTTTAATGTTTACTAATGAGCTATTAAAACTGCCATAAACACCAAAAAAAAATAGTAACATTGAATAGGTTTTTTCGATACCTTTTAAAATTATTGGTCACAATGGCCTTGTGACCTCATCTTTGACGATTTCGTCATCTATCATCACTAGTAGGGAAGTTTATAACCTTGTTTATCTATAATCGTTCCAAAGATAATCGGGGGGAGGGGACTTTTGAAAAGCACTGTATTCTCCATACTTTTCATGAACACGAAATATGTTTCCATCACATTTCTTTTATTTGCTCCAGTTAGGAGTTGAAAAAATACTGTTAATGAACATGCACTCTCCGATGGACTCAAATAAATCATTATCGATACATCTCAAATAAATCAAGAATCAGGATCCTAAAAAAATTCCAACAATTTCTTCCTGAATGCATTTGGACAAAATCGATAAAAAGTCACTCTGATAAACGTTCGCGGTACATGCTCCCATGAATCACACGCTGTAATCGATACCAGTAAATAATTCCGTTTGGGACATTATTGTTTACGATAATAATGCCATTATAACAAGAAAAAACTCACAGTAGGTGAACTGGTCAATAAAGTTTCACACCTGATAGGTAATAATATCTGCAATCCGAGAACAGGCGAACTAACTTAATCATGCTGTTGCCAGTTGTGAATACTTCAATTATTGTTCCAGTGGTGTAGTAACTATTTACTCTAATTTATTTTGCATGATCTGCTCAAAATTCAGGGTTTACCCAGAGTATTGCTAACATCGTTAATATTGAGACACTAGCCTAGGTAGCTACAGTTCGTCACGTGACTTCCTCTTTTCCTTTCAGGAGTGTATAAATGAGGTCAAAATATCACCAGTCCTTCATATAACTTTTGTTCCTAAAAGCCTTCATTACCAAGTAACTCTCCAAATGTATATTCAAAATCGTCTAAATTTTGGTGATTGACTAAACAAATGAATTACTTCGATGAGGTCTCAGCAGAAGTCAGTTGTTTTCCTACAAAGTCAGGAACGGACTACCCCCGATGGTCCACACTCAAAAACTTTGAAATGACTGGGATTTGTCAAGATGTTTTAACAAAAAAAGTTACTTGGACAACTTCGTGTGGAAAATCTATCGGAGGAACGATTTTGGATAAAAATGCATTTTTCCAAAAGATTAATTTGCAATGAAAATAGAAAAGATAGTTACAATGTTCATAACGAATTTTTATCATACAAACACGTTTACCTTACAAAACACATGTTGTATAATCAATCGCAAGCCTCAAGAGCAAACAGAAATGCATAATACGCTACAAAAACTGCTCGATATGATCCCCGTCTCTCTCAATACATTTTCTTAGTCGGCTGTGCACTTGAAATGGCATGCCAGGGTCATTTCGTAGGGCTTCACAATGTGATGTAATTCCATGCAACAAGGCATCTCTGGTGTGAATAGGTCTAGCGTAAACGAGGCTTTTTAGATGCCCCCACAGAAATAAATCCTTTGTATTCAAATCCGGAGACCGCGGTGGCCGTGAATATGGCCCACCTCTACCAATCCATATATTGAGGGAAATCTGGTTCAGATGGTCCCGCACAACCAAACTAAAATAAGGAGGAGCGCCATCATACATAAACCACATATCTATTCGGGTTTGCAATGAGACATGTTTCAACAGTTCATTCAAATCGTTCTGAATGAACTCCAAAAAACGTTCTCCATTCAATGGGTCATGCAGAACGAATAGTCCTATAAGATGGTTTCCTATGATTCCAGCCCAAACATTCACGTTGAATTTCAGTTGGTGTTTGGTTTGCAATATCCCATGGGGATTTTCATCGGCCTATATGTGGAGATAATGAGAGTTGAGCATTCCATCTCTACTGAAACCTGCTTCATCCTCTCTTTGCTATCCAGGAACCAATTGGCATATTCCAGTCGTGCTGAAAATTCTTCAAGTGTCATGGCATGTACGTTTTGGATATGATATGGGTGGAGCAGTTGTTCCCTAATTATTCTATGAATAGTGGACTTGGATGTATGGAACTGTTCTGATAGGTTTCTGATGCTCATTGAAGAATCATCAGCGACAGCTTCCAAAATATTTTCCTCCAATACAACGGTACGCAAAGCCCTAGGAGCGCCCTCACCACCTCGTTTTGGCAAAACTGAACCTACAATAATATCGAAATAACACAACAGACCCCAATTAATAATTATCTTTTAGACATACCTGTCTCCCTCAAGCTGCGATCGAAACACTCGAACGTTTCTCTTGTCGGTAACGTTTGTTTGGGAAAATGCTCGGCATACACGGGCTTCTGCAGCATTTCCAAATGCTCGTTCATACAATGCATGCATATCTGCATATTCGTTGAACTGTTCGGTCATATCAAAACACTTCAAACTGCATCTATTAGAATATTGATAATAATGACAACGCACCACTCACCTAGATAGAATCGCATTCCGGTTGTAATTTTTTCTCCACACTGTGGAAGAAATGGAACATACATTTACTCACCGGATATTTTTCACCTATTCATGTGCAGCCGTTTTTGTAGGTTATTCGTTTGCTTTTTATTAGTTGTCTTCCGACGTGCGTTTTTTCAGCTAAATTTATCTTCGGTTTGAAGATTTACTCCCATGAAATTATACTTATCAGTGAAACTCCTCAACATTTAAGCTTTTTGTTTACGACTTTATTTTAGTATATTTTGTATTATCCCTGGTATAAATGCTTTTGAATTAACATTAGCATTACTATTTCTACTGTGAAAATTTTTCATTTGAACTAATGGTGGACGATCGGATTTGATGTCCTCGAGTAAAACTGCATTTTTATTAAGAATCGTTGCTCTGATCAATTTTCCACACGAGTACTTTTATTCAGGAAATTGTCGAGGTAACTTTGTTTTGTTGATAGTCGTTTATGCAACATGTGCAAAAAGTAAGTGTTTATTGCACTCGACGTCAAATTGTCCGACGAGGCCGTTAGGCCGAGTTGGACAACACGTCGAGTGCAATAAACATTTTTTGCACGAGTTGCATAACACATTTTTTCTACGTTCATGCAAAAAGCAAAAAGTTATTTATGTAGGTGCGGCACTAGGTGATGGAAAATGAAATACGCACTTTAAATAAATAATTATAACTATTGATTTCATCACCATCATCTAGTTTTCCATTAATATTACTCATTTTAAAACTTTCAATTCTGTATGTGTCAGAATTAAATTTTGACTGACGTTTATATAACCACACTTCCATTATAAAAATCAAAATCATAGTAGCCATGAGCGCGTATGTTACCACGAGGTGTGGTCATAGTACAAACAGTTTTCTTTATGCAGGTAGATGGTTTAGAACATAGCGGATCGGTTTTGATTATGGAGTTATTCTCGGGAAGGCATTGTTTGTTCAACTCTGACAGCTGACATTAATACAAAATAATATAAAATATGTAGCTGTTTAAAACGTATGACCAATCTCACAGAATATCTGCTAAATATGTAGTGGGTTTGAAATTTTATGTTTATCATGATGACAGCACGTTGAAGTAGAATGACAGATGAGTGCAATAAAAACTTTATTGCACTAGTGCAATAAAGAGCTTCTTTTTCCACTGAATATAGTTCAATAAAGTTTTGCTTTTTGCATGAATGTAGAAAAAACATCATAACGAATCCCATTCATCTCAAAGCTTTGGGGTGTGGACCATCGGGGGTAGTCCGTTCCTGACTTTGTAGCAGAACAACTAAATCCTGCATGAGAGCTCATCGAAGGAATTTGTTTAGTCAATCACCAAAATTTAGATGATTTTGAATATTCACTTCGAAAGTTATCAAACAAAAACCTTTTTCATTTTGTAACTTTGAAGGCACGTAACTTGGTAACGAATGCTTTTAGGAATAAAAGTTATATGAAGTACTGGTGATATTTTGACCCCATCTATACATTCACGAGAGGAAAAGAGGCAGTCTGGACATCTGGTATGCAGGATTCTGGGTAATATACCTACTTTCCTGCCTTCCATCCACCTATTTTGGTTTTATGGTTCTGGTAATGTACATTGAAACTGGACGAGTTTGTACGTCTGTACCATCAGAGGCCATCAGTACCCCCCCAGTTAGGTTGTTCGTGAAGCCAGAAGCTGTTGATTTGATTTTTTTCCACTTGAACAGCCCCAATCACAATGAATAATTAGCGATAGTACTTATGAATCATTGTTCTACTCCATCATCTACATTACCGCTCAGATCGATACATTAATTTCCTTCTGTTTCTCTTCTGAGTCTTGTTTGGTTTGTTTGGTGTTTCGATCAGTTCCAAGCACAATAATCTTGTTGTGTATAGGAATGCTCGAAAAAAAAACAGGATTATAAACAAAATAGATTATTTGGCTTTTTGCCAGAGTTATCAGAGTTGTGATAGCATATGTGTCAGTGATATGGTAAGACTCAACGTCACCAAAGATACGGAATTTCGGATCCTGTTATTGGTCATTCATTTATAACTGATATTCACTCAATATGAATGTTCTTGAAGAAAATTGCGACAGATAAAAGACAAAATAAAAATATTGAGTAATTGCGAAGTTTGACGAATTTGTAGTTATCATTCATTACATGGTTCTTTGAGCATGGATACTAGAGTATTGGAAATATTAGCTTCATCAGAAGATGCAAGAGAAGGTATTCGACCAGAGAGGTATGGAGATGAAAACCTTGGAATTCAGCGGACTACGAGGAGTGACGACAAAAACCTCGTAAATTATGCATTGTCTCATATTTCTGACCAATGGAGGCACTCGAAAAAAATATTAGGAAGGTATATAGACATTATACTCGAAACGAGAAGAATGCTAGCAGAAATTAGTAGAAGAAAACTAGAAATAGAAGAAGAGGAGATAAAATTGCAAGCAGAAATTCTAATTGAGCAGTCTGAACAATATGGAAATTCTGATTTTGACAGGAGCCTTAAAGATATTGAAAGTGTGTCTTCTAAAGAGAAGATTGATAATTGGAAATTAGTTGAATACAATTAGTGTTCAGAAACAATGATCCTAGAATTTGGATGCAATTTGTCAACTTTCGATTGCGCTTTTCTGGTACGATCATTTTAGCGGCTTGACCATAATGTGACATTATTGAGAGCAGGTACATATTTTCTATAATCAACTCTTTTTGTTCACTGTTTTGTCTTGCATTCAAATCAAAAACCACCAGTATTTACCTTTCTCAGAACTCGACAATTTGTCATTTCCAGCAACCGGTATCCAATGATATCATTATTAGTGAAGAAAACTTATGAATGCCTTATTAGTAATCTGCACCAAATGCATTTCAACTCAACACCATGACGACTAGTATATAGGTACGCGTTACTCATAATCTGCACCTTACTTCACTCAATTAATATCAATTCATTAAATCCCTGGGAAAAAGAATGGTAATTATTGCCTCAGTCAACATCATCTCACTTTGATATCTGCATTCTTTACAATAACTCACATAAGTTCATTCACTTTTTCGCAAAAAAATCGATGGGTACCCCATATACGGGCAAGTAGTCCGTTACTAACCCGTACCATATACAGGACAATCAATTATACCTAGCTGTAGTACCTAATGGGCGCTCCATGCTGATATGCAAATCTCTCATTAGATAGGAAAGTAGAGCCATTAGATAGAATCGAATCATTTCAAGGGTCACCATATCAATGGGTATGTATGTACGACTTGGAAGTAACAAGGAACGGTATGAGGAAATACCGGACTATGTGACGTGCAATGTTAGGGTTCTTCTCTAGTCATGAAATGTTCCTCATTGTTGATGATTTCAGGCTTTTTTCATGAAGGTAAATAAATATTAATATTCATTAAACGTACGTATTAGTCACACTCCACTTATTTCAAGAATATGGAGAGGCTGTAGATACTATAGTCGGATCCTCATTGAGAAGTCAGTAATGCAAGATAGGATAACACTATTGCCGGAGTTCATACCTCAGAAAGAGGCATTAATGACATATAAAGGGCAGAGCCGTACGCAGGTACGCTAATAGACGGTAGGAGTGTTACTGATTGTGAATATATTTTGAAATAACAGTAGCGTTTACATTGAACAATTTCAGGAAGTTATATGTATGTGAGTTATGTAAAGTATAAATCAAACAGGGTATTTCCAATTTTGCGACAGAACGAAATGTGCATTATTTTTTGAAATAATCTAGAGATTCTCTTATTGCCTATTTGAGGAAAGTGAATTGAAAGGAACGGTCATTTGAACGTATATTTTACAAAAGTCAGAATGTTGATTATATATTTCGAAAAATAGAATATCCGATGGTTATACTGACCCACGATTCGTCCATATAAATTATATTGGCTCCTTTCTGCCTGAATCTCATCAATTCTCGAAGGAATTGATGACTCCAAAAGATTATTTCTTCTTTCTCAATCACGATGAAATTTCTATTTTGTTTTCCGTAAATGAAACCCATATCGTATAAGTAGCCTTCTTAAAGTAGGTACTCTTAAGGCTGAAACACAACGGAAGTTTTATGTTTTTAGTTTTAATTTTCAGAATTTTGGATATTTTTTAACGTGAAACTATCATTGCCATTATTATTCTGATCACGCCTCATAAACAATCTTGTTGATAAAATTCAAGCTTCATTTTTCAATTCTGTTTTGCATCTTGTTTTATTTGTGAAATTGATATCCAAAAGTCTACGGCTTTACTTAAACTTGGGAGATGTTCTACTTGTTCACGCCTTTCAAGATTATGTTGAGAGTTGAAGGTAAGTTTTTCAGAATGCATAAAAAAAATTCCGTATTTGTGAACATGTACTCTCATCATATTGCAATGATTTCGAGGCCGGCCCTGATCGCTGCCTAATTAATCATGTACCCTCGACTTCTAAATAATCAACTTGTGCTGGCTATATGAATCATCGCCGAGAACTAGCTCCTATAGAATCGATTGCTTCTATCCGCATCTGTATGAGATTTTCTATAATCCCGATAAATCGAGAACTGTGAAAAAAATCTGCTTATGGGTATATAAGACGCTCGACGGGAGTGGGCAGATAGATAGTCGCAGAGAGTTGCAGATATAGTTCCAGAGTCCGCAGACAGAAAGCCACAGTAGAAATAAATTGTGAAGTCAAGGTTTCAGTTAAATAATTGTTTAAGTAGTGTTTTAAGTAAATTAGCAAAATTAGTTGAGTGCATTTTTACTACAATATGTTTTCAAACAGCTATTGGAGAAACTGGATCTTTTTTTTTCTTGTGGGATTACGAATGGGACCATGAACATATTCGTTTCGATATCGAAACACAGATCGCTGACAAACTCCAGTCATATCAGAAACTTTACCGACTATTTCTGATAAAGTAATTCCATTATTGTTATTTTTCAGGTATTTACATTCATTACTATTTGTTAAAAAACTAAAGTTATTTCTCAAATCAACTTGTTGAACCAAAAACGTATTGCACACATTTTATTGCTCGGCCGGACCAGTAAGCGACGTAGGCAACATCGGCGTGAAATGTCCCATTTGAAATGCATTGACGTATGTCACGTTAACTGACTTCCCAATGTGGATCAGACTATAGATAGTTGTTCACTAATACTTATCTACGGGTAAAAATAAGGAATCTGACTTAGTTTGTGTAGGAGTTGGTATTCCACAAGGCCCAGTATTAGTTCCCACCCAATTCGTTATTTACATTAACGACATGTTTGAATTTTTGAATCATCCATGTTATTCAACAGCATCATATGCTGCACGAAAGAAGCCTACGAAAAAATACACTTCCGAGTGAAAAATATGTTATGTACCAATGAAGATTGAACAAGAGTTATTATTCACTTCGAATTTGCACAATGAAATTTACAAACACCAAATAGCATTGAGATTTATAGTATGATTGGGTGTAGTTTTTCCACAAATAGTAGAATGTTAGGTTTAAATCTCTAGTCTCAACTGGTCTCAACATATTGAGATTGGCTAAAGCATGTGATGCAGTGAAAACAACATCTGAATAATGCAGTTCAACAATCCTGAGGAATTTATATTTTGTATCATTTTACTGTATTTTGAAAATGGAATTGTGCATTGGGAGCAAGCGGCTAGAGCCAGCTTAAAGTATTTTTATTCTTCAAAAGCGTGCTATACGGATCTTGACAAACTTGCAATCTAGTGAATGTTGCAGGAAAGCTTCCGAATCATTGAACATCTTGACTATGATATTTGTATATTTTTTGAGTTTGCTTTGAAAAATTAACACACGATTTTTGAAACTCGAACTGAACGTAACTCTATTGTGAGATGTTAAAATAGACTATTTGCTGTGAAACATAACAATAAAGCTCATACCAAAAAATTTTTGTTTCAATGCCTGTAGATTTTTCAATCATTCACTAGATGAAATAAAGAGTTGTTATGGATGACTTTTTTCTGAAAAGATTCTCTTTTCATAATTTGTATTTGTCGTAATTTACAATTTCCTTTCCATGAATTTTGTTTTCAATGTTGTCGTTGCATTAATTTCGCTTGTTATTATATTTTTCATGGTACTTTCATTGCCAACAAATGGATAATATCCCAATTTGTGATTTTTTAAAAAATAAATAAATTTGTCATCAACCTAGGCTGGTCTTGAAACCTACTTAGCCCCTATCAGATGTACTGAGTGATTTTCAATTTCTTGAAAAAACAAATTTTCAAAAATTACCAAAATTTCAAAATTTGCATTTTTCAGAAAATAAGTATCATTTTTATGGTATTTTTTCAAGAAGATATTTGTTGAAGCTTATTCAACTGTGTGAAAGTGAGAAAAATTTTAATTTTTCGTTGAATTATTCAAAATCGATTTTTCGATTTTTTTTAGTTGTTATTTTTTACAATGTTCTCTGAAGTGAATAAACATTATTATTATTGGAATGTAGGCTTTCACGGCTAGCGTCAATGTTTTGGTTAGTTTCCGGGTTTTGCCGTGGTCTTCTTTGGTTTAAATCTCCAAACGTTTCGACTTTTCAACGTTTCAGTTGATACGTCTAGAAGAGTACTTCGACCACGCCACTGAAGATGACTGCTGCAGTTGCAGTCGAAACGTTTGGAGATTTAAACCAAAGAAGACCACGGCAAAACCCGAAAACCAACCAGAACATTATTATTATTATTATATTTCGAGCAGCACTCGTGGTATTTTACCTGATAATTCAACAGAACAAGACATTTCCCAAATACTAGGCAAATAAATTCAAAGGAAAAATCAATAATTGTTTAATAAAATATTCATTAATTTTCAATATGTAAAATGTCCAATTCACATTTAATTGTTCTTTATCTGGACAACTAGGCATATGAATTGGACAGTAATATTTAATTCAAAAATAAACAAATTAGTGAAAGCACAAATATTTTGAGAAAAGAAACTTTCAAGGTAAGTGCTACAAAAAATGTTAAATCCCACATGACGTAAGCGCCCATTTTTGACAAATAGAGTACTAAAACCAGATGATTTTCCAGTATTCAACAAAAAATCTGGACTGCGATGTTTTGGACTGTCTGGAATTTTTATATTTTCCGTATAAAGCCAAGGCGGATAGTTAGTTCATTATGCCATTAGAAACAATGAATGTGTATTTTTCTTGGTTTTTGTAACTGGAACAATAACTATTACTACATCGCCACGATCATCAAGGTATTTAACGTCCATTTTAATTAGTTTTCCGCATCTCCAAGTCCTGCTAATCCCAAATAGTAAAACGATATGAAAGAAAAACCAATTTACCAAAAACAATGCTTATCTTGATATCCGAATAATCTTCACCCGATGCTTCTTTAAAAAATCTTAAATATTCATCTCTCTCAAAGTTTTGATCACTTTATTTCTATATTTTCCCTAGCGTTCAGCACTAACTGATAGTAGCATACTATATTCGCTCCATAATGTTGATGGTGTCATCTTCGTAGACTTTTTTTCTCCGCGCTCTTCCAACCATTTTTATAATACACTATGCTCTCTCGATTTATTAAACAACGTGACAGCTTTTGAAAACTGTTATGTTTGTATTGCCAAAAATGATATAGAAACAAAGTGTCGTCAACACGATGACAATAATAATAATAATAATTAAGTTTATTTATCAGCAATAAGTATCGCTTCTACGTGATATAGCCAGGTTTTCATGGGAACTAACCTATTACAAAATAATAATAAAATGTTTCATTCTATAATAATAGACGAGGGATAATAGTTTCAAACTAGCAATGCCATTAACGAGTAAAATATCACAATCGGGTAAATGTCGTAGTTGGTTAATGGTATCACATTAGCGACAATTTCATCATCATGAGACTATTATAATAGTCTTTTCTTTATGTATAGAAGGAGTCTGTACAAAACATTTAACAAACAGTAATAACTCAATAAAGTAATGTTTAGTAGTATCCAATGCATTTTCGTAAAAAATTTTGAATATTGAAGTACCACATAATGTCCAAATATATTTTAATATTTGAAGAATGTACAAAACAAACTCGTAAAATCTTGGAGATTGGATCTTTTGTTTTCCATCATCCATTTTTTTACGTAATTTTTGGATATTTTTGGATTGTTGATTGCTTTTATTTCTTCTGGAAATATTTGCCCCATGATATTTCAGATCGGAGTCCTTTCAGGAGTTTATCTCGATTTCTAGTGTTATTGGAGTGAATAACTGGTTCCAGATGTATATTTATTATCTTTTTTTTTTATAATGTTCATTATGCTCAGACAGAACAGTTGGCGAATATCTAGTACAGCAGATTTCTTGTACACACAATTACTAAAGTAAGTTTTGCCTTCATTGAGTATAATTTTCAGTAAACATTTTTTAATGAGATATAGGTCTGTGAGGTAACAGTTATTCACTCCTCCCCCCCCCTATAATACCATATGAAATGAAAATACTTTCCCTCCTGCGGATATTGATGATCAAACTATCCGCGGGAGAAAAAGCATTATTTTTTATCTTGGTATGTAAATAGCTATATACATGTATTAAATTTGAAAATTGTCATAACTTAAAACCCTATAACTATAGGTATACCAAATTGAATATCCCTAAATTGTATGAAGTTTGTAAATTGTGTTTAATTTAATAAATCTCTTTCTCTCCCATGATTATAAGTGTGACAAATTCTTATTCATATTAAGTAGTTGTTTACACTCTCTTGAAATTTTGTTTCTTATGTCGGCATTTACCCACCTCTGAGTAATTCATTCACATACCAATCAACCCGTTTTAGTTGAAAAAAGTCTGCATTTTTTCCAGTAACCGCAGTAATTCAGCGTTGCCTCGTAATTTTTCCCAGACATTCCAGCCCTCCTAATGACCTCTTAATATCATGTTTTAAGACATTATTCAGTTTCACTCTCGAGCGTGTGTGAGAAATTCCAGGCATTCTCACATGCATGCTTCAGCGGTTGACAATTAATCAACTTATTCAAACAATCACATTATTAGAATGTCGTGATAACATTCAATTCGGAACGAAGATAAGGACTTGAGTGGCAGTATTCATTAATTAACAACTTTTACTACCTGTTGGAGACAAAACACCTGAATAGCATAAAAAGCAGCAGAACGAGTTGCGGAAAATGGGTTTACATACCGTTGAGAAATAAAAGGCTAGTTAGTCTACTATCAGTTTCAGTGCTCGTAGGAATGTTTGAAAAAATGCTGTAAATGTTGACACTTTTTGTACAGACTAGCAAGTTCTCATTAAGACTTACTCAGTGTCTCGTATCTTTTTGAACACTGTATGTATCTAACGTAAAACTCTTTATTTATCAATCAAAGACACTTTTTTAAATTCTTTATAATCGATTATCTATTTTCATTGAATCTCATTTGCATCAATGTCCCAATTCGAACGAAATAAGATGTGATTCCCATTCACTATTCATCAATTCTGCGATAATAACAAAATCGTTCAAAGTAGTAATGGCAATAAAATTTTTTGATACGTTCTTACTATACTCGGTGTCCCAAACTGAAGGGAACCAACTCCGATTGTAGAATCATCATTTCATTAGAAGGCTAAAAATTCCAAGTAATATATCCTCTAAGATAATTAGATGATGCATCTCCCTAGAAGCTTGTGTCCTAAATCGTCTGTTCCACGGTTCTACTTCCCCAGACTACGGGAAGACCGTGGACTTTTGAGCTTGAAGTGTCTACATAACAAAATGGTACTGGATGAAGCCTGTAAAGTCATCAGGAGTTCAGATTCCCTTCTCTGCTTGGTATGCGATGAGGGATTGCAGCATTTGTTTTCAAGGCAGCAACCCGTGCAGCCGATGAAATCGGTCTCGTATTCGACTCTGATCAGACGAATCCAAATTCTGGCACATAGTTGGAACCCGTTCAGCGAAAAGCTTACGTCAAAGCTACGGAGTGTGAGAGGCTCCTACAGCTACATAAGGATAAGCCAATGCATGGGGTCTTCTTCAAGAACATTGAAGACCTTGGCTTAACCAGAACCTTACATTTGCTTTTTTCAGGTCGAGTTGACTGAAGACACAAACCGAGGGATTCATAATGGCCTGCCAGGATGGTATTTTCAACACCCTCGTTTACCGTAATCGCGTGATGAGTACAGAGGTCCCTGACACTAGATGCAGAGCGTTTCGTGGGGCAGCTGAGACCATAAGCATTTGCTGTCAGCCTGTCCAGCTAATGCGGTCTCAGCCTATATCCGAAGGAATAACGCGACGCTACGAGTGTTGTACTACCATAAAAGACACTTGTACGGTATTGACGAGACACCGGTGTTGCCTTATGATCCGGGGGATATAAAGTCCGTTGTGGAAAATGAGAATTGCGGAATCTATTGAAACTACTCATTCCCCATCCTCAGGCAAATACAAGCCAATGAGCCTGATGTAGTCCTCCTCGAACATCAAAGACGATTTTCGTCATTGAGTTTTCAGCTCCTGGTGAAACGAACATCGTCCATAAAGAGGAGGAAAAATGAACTAAATATCGAGATCTACTCTTCGAACTCCGCAGACTTTACCCAAACCATTCTGTAAAGATGATGGTTTTCATTATAGGGGTATTTGGTGGAATGATGGATACACTGCTCCCAAACTTAAAAATCATACCGACAGAAAACTCAGCCGGAAGAATGCAGAATGCCGTAATTCTTGGTTCACTCCTTCTCAGAGCACATGACTCTCAGACCCAGTAATCACTTACCCCACGGACGTGGAGAGTGTTTACTGGGGGTATTACACACCAGCGCGTCCTCCGGTTATGTCGGTTATATCGGAGACTGATACATTACTTACGGAAAAAAAATACTTCCTCATAAACAGTCATAGAATGTACCAAAAGGCATAGCCTGTGCGGGTAGAGGACGGCTATTATTATTATTTGCCGTGGCGCTCCGTGGCGACTTACTGATTTTTTGTGGCGTATTCACTCTTCAGCTGTAGGAAATCCGGAAAACCTACAGCACCACCCCGGGTGGTCAGCGCGAACTCCAAGCAAGCACCAGACGTCGGGATTGGCATCTAGACAACTTACATTGGCTATCGACTCCTATGAAATGGAGAAAGTTTTTCTCGTTTTCCACGGTTCAAACCTGACCAAATGCAAGCTGAAGTATAGCAGGCCCGCATCTAACCGCCTCGCTTCCGAGCACCCTTTGAATGAATACTATTTTATATTTTCAGGTAGAATAACGTCATCACAATCATTGTATTCATAAAATCCAATTTCTTTCATAGGTGCCAGCAAAATCCTGAAATAATTATACTTATGTTGGTATAATGATTTTGACAATTCTACAGATGGAGATTAATATTTAAATGAAATATTTTCAGAGTTTATATAAAAAAAATATATTTTCTTCAATATATTATTTTTAGAAGAAATAGATTGTTTGTGTGTTTCATTTGTCACATTCAGTGATTTAATTTTTTTTTTTACTAAGAATATCCCTCAAAATAATCGTCAGATTATGGGTCATCACAACTAGGACATCAAGCTGAATCGCTTGTAAAATAATCTGACACGCTGGAGTATTTCGAAATGGCGATTTTTTTTCAAACAGCCGCCCCAAGCTTGCGTTATGTCCAAATCGTCAGTCTTTTGAATGGGAGCTTCTTTCGGACTCACTCAACATCCCTTCTGAATATTTGAAGAGCTCGAATAAATCATTTTATCTCCCGATTTCAACCCTTCCGTGCAGCTATTCCCACTATGCAAACCGACAAATCAACAGACCTCCAATATTAGAGACACGTGGGGCATAGGTATACACTATCAATATCTGACACGCTAGAGTATTTTCATGTCACCATTTATTTTTACATTTTTGAAAACCTGTAAACGCCCTCACCACACCTTTTTTTTTATCTACCATCTAATCTTCAAAATCCAATAGAGGACTTCGAATAAGGATTCAGTCATGCCACCACACAACTTTTGGCTTTAAAAGTACTGACACGTTTTTCGATCATTTTTCTTCATGTCGAAGATCGGGGCAGCCTCAGGAACCTCGTACTATGATTAAAATTGTCCATAACAGTGGAAATATTAAGATTTTCCATAAAATACAGAACACTAGGGACTTTTGGGGTTTTTGTTAAAAAATGGCGTCAAATTTAAAACTAGAGGAGAAGTAGTCGTGGTGCTAGAGCGTTTGCCTTTCACCCAGGTTCGATCTCCACCGACTGCCACTGAGCTAATGTTTTTTTGGAATCCACTTGTACGCAAGCTGTAGCTCCTGGATCTTCCTTGCTCGCACAAGCTCTGCTTTTGAAGTGTTATCTCCGCAAACCAAGGTGATTCGTGAGAACAAATTTTACAGAAAAAGATTAGCCTGCTAGATCATTCTTATCGAAACAGACAAAGATTGATAGTATAGTGTAGGGTTGTTTCTTTTGTTAAAAAAAAAATATGCAGAAATGTTCTCTACGTGTTGTTCATGAATATTTTGTTTGTATGTCCATAAAACACTGGAACATTTGTACAATAATAAAGCACTTTTGATATACTGATGACTAGAAATACTATTTGGTAAATGGTTTTAAGAATAGAAGTAACTTTTCCTTACACAGATTTATTTTTGACGATACAAAGATTCTCTTATGACAACTATTTTTTGTTATACATAACAACAACATTAAATTATTCATTTTAATACCCCCTTTAATAGAATCCTTGAAGTATTCGATTTTTGATTTCTTTAGGGCCTTGGTAATAATATCATCCATCTTCAATTTTATCTTCGATGAAATGATACCTCGTTTCGATATGTTTGATTTGCTTGTGATCTTGAGGACATTTTGAGATCGCTATGTAGAGTCTTGATTGTCTTCAATTAAAGTGGTTGGTTTCGGAAACCTTATGTTCAAATCGGTTAAAATATTTTGAATTCATATTCTTTCTCAAACTGCAGTACCAAGGGAAATATATTCAGCTTTGATTGATGACGAAGAAATTGTACTCTGTAAGGACTTCAATTTGTGATATACAGTGATATTTAGGTTCCTTCAAAAACAGCTTCCCCCCGCTTGAACTTTGACATGCTAGCATAATGAATCATGGATCTTGCTTTTTCCGCCAGTGTTCTGTTCACTAACTCTGTTTTGCTGCGGGGTATAGTGAACAGTTTGTATCGCCTCTATACCTTTTGCTTGCAATAATCATGGAATTCTGAAGTTTTGCACTCTTCACCGTTATCACTCCTCAATTTTGAAATTCTAGCTGCAAAATGGGCAGTGGCCATTGCTTGATACTGTTTGAAATACTTGTAAACTTCAACTTTACTTTGGAGTAGGTACACCATAGAAAAATAGGTGTGATCATCGATGAAAGTAACCAAGTCCTAAGTTTCAGGTGTATATACATACATCGCTATGTACCAATTTTATATAGTGGGCGTCTGAATTCAACATGGAATTCTTAATTCTTTGGAGAAGGGCAGTTGAGATTATTTCCCTTCACAACACTTTCTATTCATAACTAGATAACTATTAACGAACTAACTTTAACCACCACAAACACCTCTCGAAGTTAGGTTATGTGTCCTGTTATTGTTATTAAATGAAATGCTGAGAGATTTCGTCGAAAAGGTAATCAAAGTTTGTTTATCCGTGAAATTTTTCAAGTTCAGAATATTTTTTAGATCGATTCATTAATCATTAAGGTAAGATCGGGTAAGTGTGAATTTGGGGCAAGTGTGAGTTTGCTCGCTATCTTCGCTAAACCGTGCGACAGCCCAATGCCATCTATTGACGAAAAGCCTACACTCATAATGAATCCATAACCATCATACAAAATACCAAAGAGATCTTGTGAAATCCAAATATTTTCCCCAATTTTCTAACCTACAATTCATCAACCCGAACGAGTATAACGAGTTTATTTCAAGCTTTGAGTGTATTGTTAAAATCCAAGGTAAGAATCCATTTTATACACTTTTCTTCTACCTAAACAATGAATCTGACTATAGATTGTCGTTTTTTCATGAAGTTGTTTTTTTTACATTTTTCCATTGCATGTCACACTTACCCCGAAATTAAATTTTATTGGGGATAGTGTGACCTATCTGTCGGGGTAAGTGGGAACCTGGTTCATTTGGCCAATCTAAACAGTAATATTTTTTCAGCTATAGTACGAAATTATATTCGGAAATCTCAGAGAGCCAAACAATATACCTGGCCAGATGTGAAAGACATTGATACACTTTCTGAGGATGAAATAACAACTGTGCTTCCATCACCACTCGTCAGAAGATGGGGATCAATGAAATTCTCATTCGATTCCTAGCTGTAAATTTTTCTTTTCAACAGATGTTCACTTTCACGATTATTTTTTGTTTTTTTCCAATGGGGAATTTCAAATTCAATATTAAAAAGTTCCTAACTATGTTTTGAATAAAGATATCTCGAAACAAATAAATTGTGGTGAAAGTTCCTTTACTGTTTACTCACACCTGCCCCAAAGAGAGATTTACGTGCATTAATATCTTTAAATTTGGCCAGAATCACACTTGCCCCAAATTTCCGGGGAAGTGTGACCTATGGAGATGTATATCTAAATATATAAATAAAATTCATAGAATACGTTTTTCAACAGTTTTCTTTGGCATATTACAAAGACTGACCTTCGAAGTAGATACCTGCAAAATTTCATTGTTATATTAGTTCAGGTTCATCAGAAGGACTAAATTCAATGCGAACTAATGAAAATTACGGTCACACTTACCCGAGCTTACCTTAACTATAAAATGTGAAATACGCGATTTTCTTTGAATTCAGAAAAATCACGTATTTTGAAATTATCGCCATTATTATACAAAAACCCCTAAAAAACCTAGTGTTTTGTATTTTATGGAAAATCTTAATATTTACACTGTTATGGACAATTTCAATCCTAGTACGAGGTTCCTGAGGCTGCCCCGATCCTCGACATGAAGAAAAATTATCGAAAAATGTGTCAGTACTTTTAAAGCCAAAAATTGTGTGGTGGCATGACTGAATCCTTATCCGAAGGCCTCTATTGGTCTTTACGACGTTCAAGTAAATCGCCATTAAGCATCGTGGTCTCTGCTACTATTATGGAATTTATAGTTGTCATCGATTCAAAACGTGAAGTAAGCTTCTCATTAAACCAAAAATATTGCACATTTCCATACTCTGAAAGCGTCATAGTAACATGGCCACAAACAAATAGATGTGTCACGCGACCAGAGCGGAAGAGACGCGTCATTAGCACAGAAAGCTTTTCTTGTCACACGTCTGTTCTGTGTCACATCCGGATATGAATTATATTCTACTCCCCCAAAGCAGCCACTTTAATGACAATGGTAACATTCTTCCGTCTGCTGATATTAATTTCGGAGTTGCGGCGCAGGATTACACGTGAGTCGTCAGACGTGTGGCTCCTGGGAGTAATAGATCCTGGGCGAGACACCCAGGCTTATACTTGCATATCGAGCGGGGAGAGAATTCTCATCAAGTCTTGATTTATTGTTACTCAAGGACTATTAATTGACAAGGGATTAATTGCACCCCTTCTTTTCCTTGAGATGGTTTTTAGGAGAGGTCCTTGCACGGTTCTTATAGAAAAACAGTCCCAGTCGAATTGGCTGGAAATTTGGTATAATGTGATCAAATGTCTACGTGGACACAATTAAATCTAATGGACAGTTTTTGAGGCAGAGTTGTAGTTTACCTATTAAATCAATAATTTGGCGAATATTACAAAAAGTTAAGGATAGCGATTACAATCTCAATATATTCGATACGAGTTCTAACACTTCGTATGCAGTGTGATTGTTACTAATTGGTCAGGTTACGATTTTTATGTAATTCTTCAGAACTTTAAACAAACTGTCGAAAGCTAAATCTCGTAGACTTGCAAATTGAGTAAATATCATTTGATTTTGATATTGGGTGATCTGTGAGGTTACTATTATAACGTCACTTAGATTTTTCTTTTTCAGTTCTGTTTATATTTATTTTTTTCAGGAACATATATTAAACAAATTAGAAAATTAACTATGATTTGATCATCATTTTGCATTCTTGTCTATTTGTTACATCTTGTACAGATCCTGGTCAACGCACATAGGAGTATTCAAACGAAAAACCTTGCCAAAATTATTTTTTGTGATGTGTCGTGTAGAAATCCATTAATAAACAATTAGAGGTAGTTTTTCAACGTTTAATTAATTGAATCCAGCAAAAAACTGGTGAAACTAATACAATTTAATCATCGAAGTCAGATTTGTCGTCACTGCTTTCGGTCCGTGCATTTCCGCTTCAGAGAGCAGAAGACTTATGCCAAGTTCATAAGCCAGCCTTACGTATTTGAGCTTACAGCGTACTGTTTTCCGATTGGTGAATGAATGACACAGAACAACATGTTCTCAGTCAGCAGCCAATCAGCAAACAATACGCCATAATCGTGAGCTATCATGTGTACCTAGCGTTATAGTTTGCTAACAGAACGGCTTCCTTTTTTGACGTGGTTGTTGCCTACTGCTGCTTAGTAATGGGTCGGACGTGAGTAAAAGCCTATTTATTATGTTTTTATTGCATTTCACTCTTATCACATTTTCGAGAGAAGTTCTGCCTATAGAGTCTTAAGTGCTTATTACTGGCCTCAGCAGCCTCCTCAGAAAGCAGCACTCCATAAATAACTGTTGCACCATGCAACAAAATTTTATGTACAGTAGGTGACATTGGATTCCACCCACAGTAGCAGTTTCGAATGTGTAGATTATGCGTTTTTTTTTTGTGTCAGTCGCATGACCACTTGAAATTGTTTCCAGGATCACTCTAAACCTGTAAATCAATTTAAGGTTTATTCCAGTGATTCGGGAAAGTATTCGGATCAGCAAAAATCTTCTGGAAGTATGTTCCAGAATCCTGCTTTTGGTATATCCACTAAAAGACCCATTTCCTCTCAAAATTCTTTTTGAATTTTTCCTACAGAAATAGCCAATGCCTCAACTATTCTTAAACTATAGTATCAGTACAAGTCCCAAACAAAAACCAAAAGCCAACAATGAATTGAAGAAATATTATTGATTTGTGTATTGCATTAACCAAATATAATTAGAGGAAGTCTCTATATCAGGAATAGGTGAATTTTTTTATTATTAAAAGTACTAGTGTTCTACATAATAATTATTCTTAGGTGAATGTATGTAAATAAATTCAAATCAAAAACAATTTCATAACGGGATTGATCAGATTTTAATATAAAATATATTTAAAATCTAAATTAATATTCAGGAAGCGATTCAGTTTGTCTTTTGAATTGCCGATATGTCGAAGAAAATAAATCAGATTCATTTATGAGGTTGGCGAGTGATGCCATTCTATATAGGGGTGAATTTTGTCCTAAATTTGTATGGGGTGTTGATATGAAAAAGAGAGAGGTATTTCTTCTATTACGATACGGTGTAGCTAAAAATTCAATCCTACTCAATAGAAATAGTGCATCATGGTTGTTGATGATTTTATAAGTGAAGAATTGACAAATGTATTTTCTTCGCGTTTCTAATTTATTGAATTTATATTCGGTCAACAAGTTTACATATGGAATATCAAAGTAACGTCTTTTAATATTTTAGACAAGTCTTTATTTCCTTCAGCACGTTGACTCATTTGAGCAGCATAAGTTAACTCTCTCGAAGATACTTTCTTTCTTAAATCCTAAAATTTCCTTCGCTTTGATCTATCGCTTCATTCTCCAAATTCTTTTGATGGTCGACTCGGTTTTGCGGTAGTCCAAATTGGAAATTTATAGGTGTTTTTGAGCCATTGCTCGTTATTTTTTAGAAAACGTTCATACGTCCTTAATGTGCAGCTACCCACTTTAGCTTAAAATCGCACTTGAAATGACTTAAACAGTGTTTTAATTTGTTCAGTTCACCATCAGGACATTTTGTAAGATAACTCTTTGCTCCAAAAATATCATTTTATCATCAATTTTTTTCCCAGGCACTCTTGCATTATATCATATAAGTGCTTCTTAGAGATATTCTTGAAATTTCCACTGGAATCTGAAAATATAAGAAATCTATTGTGAACCATGTAAAATACCATATCTATTATTATCACGTTTGAATATCTGATGAACAAAATGTCGGAATGAAGCGGTACTTTTTCTTTAGCGGTTCTCTTCAGAAAAGCCTAAACTTTATTAAAAGTGAGAGTTGATTACTCGGAAGTGCCTAGAACACGTACAAAAACATTGACTTTTGATTTTCTTCAGCAAAAAAAAGACGACTATTGTATGAGTACTTTCATTAATTAAAAATAACATTGTAGGTAATAAAAATTTAATATATTTTGATTGCTAGCAAAGTACATACCTTTACCTTCTATATCCCACTTATTTATCACCCAAACTACTCACAAAACTACTTCAGATGCAGATGTAATTTGTGAACAATACAAGTATCGAGCAACAATAAAGCACATAAGACAGCGACAATTGAGTTCCGACCACGTATGTTCTGTGCGACGTGAAGGGAAGGGTGCTTATGAAGACGAAATGTCATAAACAATTTATTTGAGTATTAGAAAAAGTCGTTTGCACTGAATTTTAACATACTTTGGGTATTCGACTTTTGGCCAGGTTTTTATGGTAAATACTCCTAGCAATCAAATAAGAAACTACTGCATTGAAGATGTTTGTGATATACCAAGGAAAAGTCCGTAAAATGCATGAGTATACTTGTAGGCAGCATTCCAGCTCCAAATTGTTACATTTTACTGGTTATACTATGTCTTCGATAATGTACGGACTCTATTTGTCGATGGCTTGCATATCACAAAGATCAAACGGCATTAGCGTTAAGTGGAAGGTACACTTCGAGCACCACATTTCTCAAACTACTCTCGTCAGATTTATTGCTATTTATTGCTATTTATTGCCCATGCAAATAATGTGTACATGATTTCAGAAATATAGCAATATTTTGTGAAATTGAAGATTATTGCCGGCACAAAATTCAAAATCAGCATACGTGTGTAGTATAAATAAATAAATTCTATTTCTCTTGTGATTCTGAACCACCCTGTATATGTAATCTGTAAATTAGTCAATTCAAATTTATCAAGTTTGAAGGGTTTTAATTATTTGATTGAAAACCGTTTTGATATGTTTTATTATAGCTGATAATGAAGCCGGTCTTCACTTTTAATGAATGAACCTGTATATTATAACGAATCAATGTATCACCGGTGTCCAGCTTCAGTTCAATACCCAACACAAAAATTGAAAATATGAAGCGTACGGTGTTAGTAGGTATGGTGTTACTACATACGATTAAATTATAAGATATACCCTTGAAAAAAATATTTTTGATACTTAAGAACGATTATAAATTATAGGATCCATACAGCATGCAACAAATAGACGTGGGCCACAAAATATTGATCATATTATATTCAGTTTTCCACTTTGAAATATATGTCCCTAAAAAAATGTGTATAAATACAACTGAAAGAAACAATTCTGAATGACCATGTACAATAATAACTTCAGACCAACCAATATTGAAATCAAATGATATTCGCTTAGTTTGTAAGTCTACAGGCTTTAGCTTTTAACTGAGTTGGTTCAAAGAATTACCTAAAAATCTTAAAATTGACTCGTAGAAAAATAATCATCCGGTATTCGGAGTCTAAGAACTCTTCATTGCAACTCGTGCCGAGAATATTGGGATTGTATTCGCTCTCCTTAACTTTTTGTAACAAAACAATCGCCACATTATTTTTTTTACAGGTAAGAAACTACCCTGCCTCCGCATGTTTAACACCCTGTATCTCGAAAACTGTTCATTAGATCTCGTCGAGTACACGGTCGAGTTCAGTAAATAGAACTCTATTCTATTCTCCCGGTCGAGTAGCAACTCCCACCACACAGAAAACTGGATTAAATTAACTCTAATTTACTTGACTCGTGTGAACAGAACAATCACTTATCTAAATTACTAACTGAACTACTGGCTGCGTCTGAACCAGCCTCAAGAAGCAGGGTAATTTTACCTTTTCGCAGTCCAAAAATTGAAGAATTCAAAATCAAGTCCAAGTGTAGAAAGTCAAATGAATAATTTGAGTCGATAAATTACTGCATTTACTATAGTGTAGTCTTTAAAGAATTATTCAGTTTTGTCAGTAACTGAAAAAATAAGTTGGAAATAACTGAATCAGATTTCTCTGCTTCAAGCAAAATTAACATGTCGAAAGACCATAAGCGCGTCTCCGTTATTAAAACTTGTTGAAAACACTATTTCTATTATTTGGGATGATATGATATTTCTTTGACACAATAAAAAAGAATAAACATTTATTTAGAAAAAGGAAGTATTATTCAGTTATTCTAAAGGACCGCGCACATTTCTTATGCTATGCAAAAAGTCTTTCGGTCAAATTGTCCAAAATTTCAATATGTTGTTAAACTCGGGCTATTAAACAGAAGTTACCGAGGGCACACAAAAATTCTACTTATAGTTTACGAGAAACAGAGTGTTGAAGGAAAAATGTCACTTTCAGTCCTTTATTAACTAAACTTTATTGGTGGTAATATCATAGAATGATCAGTGGTTTTTTTTATCTATACTGCAATTGTATGTTTTCTGAGCATTTTTTAAAACAATATACTGGGTAAATCACGACTTTTTAGAAAGAAGTATCAACGTTATAAGTCGGATCGTACGAAAATTGAAGTAGGTATATGTGTTGGATGTATCCGATAAGATCGGCTGAATTAATTTATATATACAGAGGAGATTGAAAGTATATGTGTCTCTAATATAATATATTTTTTGGATTACGTGAATTGATCAATTCAGTGTACCAATTATATGTGCCATGTGGCCACTTGACAGAACGTGAATTAGAAATATTATACAGAGTGACTAAAGTATACACGAGATTAATATAAAAAAAAAATCACAGAAATACCCTGTATAAAGAAAGCTGATCGGAAATTATCCGAAAAGAAAATGTGGTATCGAAATATCCAAGACATCGAAATGTGTAAGATATAAAACGATCAGAATCAAAATCCAGCAAAAATTGTAGCTAATAATATACCAGTCTGGTAGAAACTCGCCCTATTAGCTCTGAGATGGCGCTAACTTCTAGTTGAACAAATCGAATCGTCTGGTTCGGACTCATATTGATCGTTCACTTGTTTGTTCCTTCCTCGATTTATTCGAGAATTCAATTGCTGGGTGGTGATTTTCAAGAATATTGAAGAAAACATCCAATGTTATTCATTGAATTTCACTGAACTCATAATCCCCTCATGCTACGATCAACCTCAGATATACCAACTACCTACCTACCATAAGGATGCTTTCGGAGGATGTAGCGTGTCAATCCACAAAACATTTGGAGACGGAATCATATTATTTTCGTGATACCTAATACTGGTGATAAAATTTAATGTGAGCCTTATCATTTTAGTAATATCCTGTGGTGAGACAGAAATGAGAAGGAATTTAATGGGGACATGAGAATTTATTTAAGTATATTAACCGCACGCTACGCGATCTCTGAGAGAATAGATCAACCGGCGGCGTTTCGCTACGCTATAACCTCTCTAGTTTCTGAAAATTTTTGGTTCATTACTTTTTGTTATTAGCATTTTTTCGTCTGGTGATTTTGATATGCCAATTTTAGGTCTTGTGGTATACTGATTCGACGATTATAATTCCTTTGACTTTCGAATATTACGCTTTGCAGACTTACAATATTCTGTTATTATATTTTATCATTTTTATAAGATATTGTTTCTGTAATGTGACGGTCATTTTATGGTATTACAGATATACTGTCTTGTGATTTTTCAGTTCTTCGAATTTTGGTTCTTCAAAAGTCTGATGTGATCATTTCTGATTCTGGGATAATTCGTTTTTGATGAAATTTGGTTATTGTAATATTTTGGTTTTACAAAGTTATTTTTCAATTCTTTTCCATTTCTGTGAAATTATTTCCCATCTAGTTCGATTCTCCATATAATTGTTACTGAACTTTGTTGGTGCGATAGTCTATTTCAGATCTTCATTTTACCGTTTTAATGGATTATATGTAATCTTTCAAAGCTCAGTATCTCGACAACTGCCCAACATATTCAATAAAAATTCAGCCAAATTCACAGAAAGGCATTTCCCATAAGAGATGTGCTGGGTGGGTTCCATTTACAAAACACGAATACTACAAATATCACAATTTTTTTTACTTTTAATAATATATAAATACGAACAATTCATATTTTATGAATAAATATATTTTCTGAGAAATATTAATTGAACTTTGTATCTACTCATATTGAAAAATCTGCTCACACTGTATACTACACCCTGTAAATTTCGTTTTCAAAGTGCCACCTAATTACCGCATAAATAGTGTTCAAGACTCAAGGCTGAAGTTGTATATCAATTTTTGCCGAAGACAGTGATGGGTTGGCGATCGTCCGTCCTTGAGACCCTGAGACTTTACTCATACAATTGATTATGCAAATATATCTCATTGAAGTTGTTCAAACAAGCAAACAAATAATTAATGCACAAAAGGAAAACGAACGAATGTTGTCGGTTTTGCCTGTTATTGCGGTTTGACTTACCGCGGGCACTCTCAACCGAGGTGATTTTCGAAGAATGGAGAAAATGTCCATGCAGCTAGGAATGGGTTTCTTGTTACTATCAGGGAGAGATTAAACAGTGTGAAGGTAAAGGGCAGTAAGTTAAATTTTTGACAAAATGCAGATATTCATGTTGCAGACCTCGGCAGGTAAAGTGGGAGATCTCTTTTTGTGGAAAAATAATACTTATTCAATAATAATAAAATCGGAATAAAAATAAATTGCGTAGAGCAGATAATACTAGATTGGCAATAAGTAACTCAAAATAATCACTCTTGCACATAATGCTCTTTACGTTCACACGGCAGTATTACTCAGCGAATTGGTAAATTGGTTATAGTGGTGTGGGTTACTAATCTCAAAGTTAAAGGGGGAAAGGGGGCTAAGTGCCAATGTGATTTGTCGATCCTTTGCCGATGGCGCGCAGTGACTAGGCCAATCGTCTGGTGGCGGGATTTTGGCTGGGAAGAAGAACTGTCAAGTCAACCGGAACTGAAGGTCATTTAATTAAAGATTTGGTTATGTTGTTTTGTTGGTTACACAAATTGCAAATCCCATACCACAACAAATGAGGACAGAGGGAAACAGTGAACCTACCACTGTGATACTTCCTGTTCGGAGAGAGTGGCAATTTCCCGAGTATATTTATACCCTCCAATCAAATAACATAACCTAGATGAGTAACTCGCCGCACACGCATTAAGGTAGATATAAGGTACATCTTCCCCCCAACGGCAGTGTTGTACGTTGTTAACAGAAATATTGAGGGTCAATAAAATAGAAATAATGGAAACCCGATATGGAATGGAAACCTGAAATTATGATGAAATAATCTCCACAAGATTTTGAGAACAGCAGATGCTCTAATTGACATGTTTTTTTCATAATTCATTAATTTTTCTCTTTTCCAATTTGCTTTCCATCTCTCGATAGTTACGACACTGGTAGCTTCAAATGATTGTTCTGTCAAATATCAAATGCAGCGTTGTCGTACTGACAAGACTATATCGACAACGAAGAATCTTCGTTCGGTGATTGACATACTATCGTTTCTACATGCTCCCAACTAGCTGCAATGAACGTTTCAATTGCCTTCTTATTGTCATATATTTCATCCAAGACAGTATTTTTGGGTTTTCGTTGCCATGAATATACCCAACAGATATCAAAATCTAGCTGACGTGCTTATTGTATCCTTAAAAAATTGCGACATGGCAATAATGTCATGATTTGAGGGATAACATTATGAGAAGATGTTACCATCAGTTCTATTTGAGTATTACTCATCTAGGTTGTGTTAGTTGATCGGAGTTTATACCTGGTTCACAGAAGATTTTAACGTTCTAATCTTGAGTTGTAAGTATACACAGTTCGCCTCTCCGAAGCAGTGCTTAGAAACTAATAGTTTACAGGGCAAGCATGCAAATGTATCAACCAATGTGAAATTTGCTTTGGCGTAACATACATCCTACCATCGTTTATCAACAGTTGTTCCGCATACCACCTACCTCAATCCTTTTCTGATATTCTATCATATCTATTTCATCCCAAAGTGAGTTTTTTTCCAAATATTGCTGGGAGAAATAAAAGATGAAGACACCACGATTGAAAGAATATTTTTGTTTCTAATGTTGGGGCGTTTGAAAATACTAAAGCTTTTCCGAGCACTTTCGAGTTGTACCCCTAAAGGATTCATGAAAATGCATTCATGTTTTTCAATATAATTATAACCACAACAATGATTCCTATTTAGATGAAGTGGAATTATGATGTTGCCAGAAAATGTAGGAAGATCATCGAAAAGCGATTGTTCCAATGCATTGGTCATGTTAAATATTGCATAAGAGTCTTCTACAAGAATGAATGTGAACTTTTTCTCGCCATATCTTGCAAAGAACAATTTATTACTGAATCTGTTTGTCATGCTGATCCGCTGAAGCTTCCAAAATCTTCAATCTCCAATTCGTTGCATAATAAGTCGTTGAATTTGAGAATCACATAATTGTAAAGATATCACATGAAGTGTAATAATCAGATCAACTGACCAGTCCGTTGGAATATAGCGCCTGGTCTAAAAAAGGCAGCTCTGGATCCTAATTCCTGATACACTTGCTCAGAGATTCGACAGGGTAGCTCTTAGGAATATTCCAAATCATCTTCTTTTTCTGACCATCGTCTTTCTTTTATCAAATTTGAATATAATGGATCTACAATTTCTCAAATATGCCTAAGTGATATCGAGGATAAAGGAAAGATCATTTTCCATAACATATCTCGAGTAGAAACGTGTAAAAAGCCATTTGTGCCTTCTATGATTTTTTTTCGAAAACTCACCCCAATTGCACCTTCTTAGACTATGATTTAAAACTATCGAACCAACAAAGTTCAGTAACGCTTTTATGGAGAATCGAACTAGATGAGAAATAATATCCGACAGAAATGGAAAATACTTAATTGAAAATTAACTTTGTAAAACCAAAATATTACAATAACCAATTTTCATCAAAAACGAATTTTCCCAAAATCAGAAATGATCCCATCAGACTTTTGAAGAACCAAAATTTGATGAACTGAAAAATCACAAGTATATCTGTAATACCATGAAATGAGAATAAACAACAAATGTGAAGACGGATATTCGATCAAACCGTCAAATTACACAAACAATATCTCATAAAAATAATAAAATATAATAACAGAATATTGTAAGTCTGCAAAGCGTAACATTTGAAAGTCAAAGGAATTATAATCGTCGAATCAGTATACCACAAGACCTAAAATTGGCATATCAAAATCACCAGACGAAAAAATGCTAATACCGAAAAGTAAAGAAACGAAAATTTTCAGAAATCAGAGCGTTATAGCATAGCGAAACGCCGGTTGATCTATTCTCTCAGAGATGGCGTAGCGTGCTGTTAATGAATTCTCATGTCCCATTAAATTCCTTCTTATTTCTGTCTCACCACCTGATATTACTAAAGTGCTAAGGCTCATAATAAATTTTATCACCTGTATTAGGTATCACGAAAATAATATGATTCCGCCTCCAAATGTTTTGTTGATTGACACGCTCCATCCTCCGAAATCGTCCTTATGGTAGGTAGGTAGGTAGTAGGTAGTATTTTGCCTATATATGGGTAATAATTGAGATCAGAAATATTGCTTATGTTGATCGTAGCATGATGGGATTATAAGTTCAGTGAAATTCAATGAATAATATTGGCTGTTTTCTTCGATATTCTTGAAAATCACCACCCAGCAATTAATTCTCGAATAAATTGATGAAGGAGCCTAGCAAATAAATGAACGATCAATCTGAGTCGAAACCAGACGATTTGATTTGTTCAACTAGAAGTTAGCGCCATCTAAGAGCTAATAGAGCAAGTGGCTACCAGACTGATATATTATTCGCTAAACTTTCTGCTGGATTTCTTACACATTACGATTCCATAAATTTCACGATACTACATTTTTTTCGGATAATTTGTTGGTTTTACGTTTTTAGATAATATTAAATGATGTTTCGATGAAATTATGCTTCGTTAGTTTTTTAGTTTGACGGTTTCAAATCAAATCAAAATACGCTTTATTATCTGAAGAACAAAAGTTCTTATTGACAAAGCAAGGCTTAAAAAAAAAAATATGAAATATAAAATATAAAAAATTCCATACTCATAACCATTGTATATACAATGAAATAGTCACAATTTACAATATAAAATTCATATAATAACATATACCTAAAAGTAATTACAGTCACAAAATTCACAACAAGCAACATCAATCCAACAGTCAATCGTTTAGAAATCAAAATATTATTATTATAACAAAGGAAAACAGACCTCGTATAATTAAGAGGATGTAATTCTGATTCAATAACCAACATTTTTATTTTTATTTGATATAAAGAGAGGGGTGATGTAAGACTAAGTGAAATCTAAATATATTTAGAATCTTTCGGAATAGAATTCGTCCAGCGAATAGAATGCTCTATCTAGTAAAATATTTCTCACGGAAGTTTTGAATTTTCTTTTATTAATAATCATTTTTGTTGCATTAGGTAGGTGGTTGAACATTTTCTTTCCGTTAAATATAAAGGAATTTTTCACTAGTGAAGACCTTGGAAGTGGTAAGATTAAACTAAGGGCTTGTCTAGTAGTGTATTGCGATCTAGAATGTACTCTATCTCTATATTTACTGTGGATGAGACATACTGTTTCCAATATGTAAATGCAAGATAGCGTTAAGATTTTATGTTCTATGAATAAAGGCGTACAACCTGGGCTTGGCTTTGTTCATGTACCTTATTGCCCTTTTCTGCAAAACGAATATCATTTCAAGTAAAATACCACTACAAGATCCCCAAAAGTAAATTCCGTATCTAATCAATTAAAGTAAAGTAAACTTTTCTGGTCATGTCCCTACCCAGTTCCCATGAGGTTGTTTTTACTGCAAAACACCCAGAGGCAATTTTTTTTCCCAACGTCTTTATATGATCCTCAAACTTTAGCTTATCATCGATGTATAGGCCGAGAAATTTGGTTGATTTCTTACTGCTAATTTCCTGATAACCCAGATAAAGTTCTGGCAGATGACCTTTGAAAGTGATGATATTAGTTTTTGCTATGTTTAAAGATAGCATATTTGCATCACACCACGTTTTTATCTTGACAACATCTATTTTGATTTGTTGATGCAAATCCATTTCATTTCCATTTTTCCATAATAGGGTAGTATCATCTGCAAACTGAGTAAACTTTTCCCTAATATTTATCGAGGCTAGATCATTAATATAGATACTCCCGATTTTATCTCTAATTTTTTAGATAATTTGTTATGAAGAGAGACAGACGCGTTGAGTCCGACCTAATAAATACGCCTCAAACCATTTTAGGACTGTATCTCTAAAGCCATATCTATCTAATTTATTTAGCAGGATATTATGGTTGACACAGTCAAAGGCTTTCATCAAATCACAAAAAACCGCTGCTGTAACATCACCGTCGTTTAGGTTGAAATATACCTCTTGAAGTAAGTTGAAAATAGCATCATTTGTTCCTTTTGCTCTTAGGAACCCGAATTAAAACGAATTTATAACATTGTGTTTATTGAGAAAACTCATCATTCTGATTTTTCTAAAGTTGGCTGGATTTTCCATATCACCACCTTTATGTAATGGAATTACCACTGCATTTTTTAAACATATTGGGAATACTCCTGTTGAAAATGAAAAGTTAATAGCTTCCATAGTGAGAGACAATTTTCGCAGATAATTCGTCATAGCCTGATGCCTTTTTATTATTCACTTCATGAAGAGTTCGTTTTAACTCCTCAATATCCGTTGGCATAAGGAAAAAAGATTTCAATATGGGAATATTTTTTAGATAATCCATGGGGTCCGTTGTGGGGTAGATTTCTTCGGATATCTTTTCTGCTATTGTGCAATAGTAATCATTAATATCATCACAGTCCAGATTTGTATTCATGGGCTTGGCGTATTTTTTTCCCCTCAGCTCATTAATGATTGCCCAGCTCTCTTTTTGCTTATTACCTGAATTATCTATCTTTTGTCTATAATACATTTGCTTAGCAGCTAGCATAATCTTTCTATAAATGTTCCGATACTTATTAAAATATGACAAAAATGCTTCATTATCCATAGCATATTTCCTTATGAAGTGTAGACTTCTCATATTTTTTGCGGATACTCTCAAACCTTTCGTAACCCAAGGTTTTCCCCGTTTACTTTTGACCTCCTTAAGGGAAAAAGCAGAGTTGAAGATATCAGACAGCATCGAATGGAATTCAGTTAGACGGTCGTTGCATTTCAAATTTTCATTCCAGTTATTTTCGGTACAAAGTCATGATATGAATAGCTTAGGTTATTGAGATTTGCGATTACTTAGTTTTATCATTTCAGTCACTTTCATTTCTCAACTAATTCAGATCTATTAAAAATAATTCCTACCGTTTTCGTGTATGATGCTATTGAAGAAACATATCAAAATTTCAATCATAATCAAATCCAGATATAAACCTGTAATGCTTATCAGAAAAAACATTCTCAGCTTTTAACTTAGAGTCTTCATCTGTAGCACACAATTGCAGCTTCAGGTTCAACAAATCAATGTTATTCTCCCAACCTCCCAACGTTTAATATTTTTTCGCGCAGACCTCTGTTCAACAAAGGCAGCGTAGCCCACATTGAATATTTTTAAATCCTGCTGCACAATATCCGTGGGCGATCAAGTACTACTATTATTATTTTACCATTCAAGATTAGGGAGTGTTTTAGTAGGCAATACACTTCATTCAAATGATGTCTCGCATAATATATGGCTATATTTTTAACGCAGTTCCTTAGAACAGCTTCCTGAATGGTTTATTACAGTAACAGCACGAGATAAATTTATTGGGAATTAAATACATTCATTGGAAACAGACATGTTGTATTTTATTGAATATTGAAAGGTTCATTACAGCAGCAGCAGGCAATTTTAATAAAAATTCAATAAATTCATTATGAAACATAGAGAATACTCTTGTTAAGTATTCGCCACTGAATCCGTAGAGTGGCATTTTTATATTTCCGGATTCTTCGGGAAAAAGGCTAACATTGCTTCAAAATCTTTCTTCTATAATAATTACTCAACGTAGATACTCACGCCGTAGCGCCGTTCGAAGCTTTCTGCAGGAGGCTTCGTCAGCCTGAGCTCAATGAACTGCCCAATCCGAAAACTTCGGAAGAAGTTCGACGGGCCCTCAAAGGCTCGAAGAACTTTGCTGCTCCAGGCCCTGATGGGCTAAATAACTATTGGCAGAAACATTTTCCATGTTCCCACCACCATCTAGCTAGAGTTTTCAACACATGGCTAAATTGGGAGCAGCAGATTCCGGATTGGTTTGTCAAGGGGTGAACTGTGCTAATCCACGAAAACGGAGATTTGTCTGATCCGAAGAACTACAGACCGATAACATTTCTGAACGCATGTCATAAGATGTTTACCCGAATCTTATACATGCGAATACTCTCCGCAGTTGAGCCGGTGTATGAACGGATATATGAGCAAGGAGGGTCGAAGAAGGGGGTTGCTGGCTGCAAGCAGAACCTGCTGTTCGACATATGCATCACACAGGACTCCGTGCAGTACAAGCGTAACCTTTCAATGGCCTGGATCGATTATCGCAAGGCATTTGATACAACAACGCATAAGCTCTCTTCCCTTCTGCATCTCACTATTGTCATTGTCCTCCGCCTACTCAGGGCAAATGATTCTCGGACCCAGTAATCACTCACCCCAAGGACGTGGGAAGTGGTTACTGGGATTAATGACACACCAGCGCGCCCTCCGGTTGTATCGGGGCTCTGGAGACAGGGCCTGACTGGGATATTCCTTATGGGAAAAATAATAATAATAATAATAATAACAAACAGAGAGAAAGAATACCGTCCCTCTCATTAGGAGTCATGAGCGGTGCATACAAAAATGAAAGCTAAAACCAATTCGGTGAAACAATACGCGTCATGTAGCTAGCGTGTGGTGGACTACGTGGCGGCAAATAGGCCTTTCACTCCCACAGTACGGCGAATTGCCGCAAAATTAAGACGAATGGTAAACAGCATGCCTTTTGCTGTTTACCATCAGGATCATAGTATTCCCCTACGAATGAAGCGGTGACTTACAATCACAGCAGCAACCGCGAGGGATATCGTTGATAATGTGGAACAAAACGACTCTTTGGTCGTCTGACCTATCCTTACACTGATGAGAGGAAATAACCTCGATACTTGTAGGTGGTCATTCCCAATAAAATGAAGGATGATATTCAATGGCTTTATTACAATCAGTACTTCGAGGACCATTGCACATATGGATGACAGAAGCAATTCAATGTCCGAAGGGGGAAGAAGTTGATTTCTGTCAAGTGTTTGCCTAATGTGTGCTGAGCAGGATATTTTCGGTCGTAGTTGGAATTATTTCTTTTGAAAAATAAATAGGTTTATTAACTTTAGTGTTTCAAATATTGAAACCTTTCTGATGTACCTTTTAGGATTTTATTGCGATACTGTAGTGTACTTGGCTAATAAATAAAATAAATTATCAGCCCTATGCTGTATCACTTCCGTTAAAAATAACGTCACCGTTATTCGCCATTTCCGTTTTCTTGCTAATACCAGTCATAGCAAAATAACGGAAATTGCGAATAACGGTGACGTTATTTTTAACGAAAGTGATACAGCATAGGGCTGAATGTTATTGTTTAATTATATGTTGAGCTTGATTGAGATTGACTCAAATTAGCTTGCAAAATGTCATAGTCACAGGTATGTAATCGGTACCTCCAATACAAAATATCGCAATAATTAAGCATCATTTGATAATAATTGAACAATAATCATCCATTATGCAAAATATGTTCTTTGCTTCCACCATGGAATAAGTATATTTAAAATGAAGGTTGATGAATTTTTAATTGCACGTTTGGCATTCAACACCAGAGTCGCCACAAAAATAGTATAATGAGCATAATTTTGAGTGCACGATTTTGAAGAATAGATATTCTAGGTGGCATTCGTAGGTAGTACACTGAAAACGAATTTCAAACGGACTTGAAGTCTACAGAAGCAGTAGGTTTTTCCAATTTGGGAGTCCAAATTATCAGAATGAAATTCAATCTTAATATATTGACTGGATTTGATATGACAGATCTGACACTGACATGGCTCAAATAAGGGAAAATGTTGATAAAAAAAGGCGACAACGATAAAAAATTGCTGAATGTGATTCTGGAATAAGGACAACTTTATTAAAATAAGGCCGGCCTTTATTAACTGGACCGTTAGGCCAGAATTAAAGTTCCTTCATTTTCACTTCGGGCAAGATCGTGGATACGACATAGCGCATTCCTGATAATTATATGATATTTTCAATATAAATCGATATCTATCCCCTCTTTGGCCATTCTATCACTACAAAAATTGTGTCATAGTCCAAAATAAATTATGTAGAAAGAAAAATCTGAGAAACTAGATTTGATTTATAGGTTTTGAATAACGAACGCCTCTGTAAATGACGGACGAACGGGCTAAACTACAATATTTCTGTTTTTAATCATAGAATAGTGCCAGTCACTATTAAAATAAAGTTGCCTTAAATACTGCCCAGTGTTATTGCAATATCTCTCTAATATTATATAAATAGGCAGGGGGGTCAAGTAGCACATTATTTTGATTGACGTTCTTTTCAACAATACCCTGACTTTATATTTTTTGATGAGAAGTTTCCGAAAAATACCGTTCTAAACTTACACATGCAATTAGAATTTGCCTATTGTGAGATGCATTATTGTATTGACTCCCATTAATAAAAATGGTCAGAAGAGTAAGTGGCACCCTTCCAACCCTTCATTGACAGAAATAAATTTATTACGCGTGCGATGTTCTATTTGTTGGTTATTTTCCTTTTACAAAATTAAATTTAATTTGCGAGAAAAACATTGCAAACATAAAATCTACTTACGCTTATACTATAAACTGTTTGAAATGTCGTCAATTTTGCCCTAAACAGTAACAAAGTCTGTTTTCAAACTCCCCTCTAACATTACGGAAAACTTCACTAGGAATTGACTGGCATGCTGCTGTAATTCGTCTTTTAAGTTCTTCAATATCAGAAGGTTGTGTTCCATAAACAACGGATTTAAGATGCCCCCAAAGAAAGAAATCTTAGGGAGGTAAATCCGGTGATCTCGGAGTCCATTTAACCGCTCCCCTTCTGCCAATCCATCTATGCGGAAATCTCTCGTTTAACCACTGTCGGACGGTATGAAAATAATGAGTTGGGGCACCGTCCTGCTGGAAATGTAACAGATCCTCTTGGAAAAGTTCATTACCTTCTGCATCATTTTGAGTTTCTAGCTCGTGAGTTATAAGAAGATCGATAGTCTCTTCAAGCATTTCAAGGTACAGATTGTCAATAAAATTTTCTTTCAGAAATAATGAACCAATATTGGTATTTTCAAGAACACCAGCCCAAACATTAACTTTTTGTGGGTGTCTCCGAAAAATATGTAGGTTTTCACTCCAATAGCGACCATTTTGTCTTTTAACATTGCCATTCAGAAAAAATTAACACTCTTCGCTGAAACAGATGTTTAAACAGAAGATTAGGGATGGTATTGCCTCGATGAGACATGGTTTCACAAAACTCTAGTCTTCCATCATAATCATAAACTTGAAGAATCTGCATTTTATATGGATGACATTTATGCATTTTCACTGCTTTTTTACAGTCTCGCGAGACATTCCCGTCTGTTCTGATAATGATCGTAAGGAGCGCATGGGCTCTGCAGCAAATTTTTCCAAAACTTCAATTTGAGCTTCTTCATTTAGTACTCTGGGGTTATTTCTTTTTTATTTGTCACTGAACCACTTTCGTAAAACTTATTCACCAAATCAAGCACATACCGGTGACTTTTGGATGTCTTTCGTTAAAAAGCATGACGTCCTTCGCGCGCACTTTCCAACTTCTCCATTAATTAAAATCATTTCAATTCTTTCTTGAAGAATGTAAGTAAACCATTTTTACACTTCTATAAACTTATCAAATAATCACTAAACAGCCCAACAGGTAAAACTATCTTCACAATACTACCACATCGTTCGAATTTGCACAATATTTTGCCTGAAAACAGAAACTTTTTACAGCAGAAGTAGCAAAATACGAAGGCTATGTGTAAAATTTCGGCGATGAGAATAAAAAATTCAGCATTTGATGACCACAACTTTACTTCCATGTATGGGTAACATTTACCCCTTCCATGGGTTTGAACCACGAGGGCTACAAGTATTCCTTGAAAGTGTCCCCCTTGAAAATAAAATTGACCTGGTTTTTAGATTCCTCATATTGTTTACTGGAAGGAAGATATTAAGGGTGGGAAGCTTTCAAAATGACACCCTTTTTTATTTCTATGGTTCATATAGAAAGTTTCGTAGTGGATATAATATATTCAATATCTGCTTCTTTCCTTTCAAAACAAACTAACATTTTATTTATTTCGTCGATGATATTGGAAGACAAATTCTCCACCATCTCATTGACATCACATAATTTACATCTTCATTGAGTAGTCACAGAACTTTCCAAAATAATAATTTCTGTTCAATATTAATCTGTCAGGTTGCCATTTAAGGTTGGGTTGTGACCACGGGGAGTAGGAACTACTCGCGTTTATTAAGTTCAGCAAAGTTCAACTAAGTATGTATGTCCGTAAAAGGCTCTGAGCGAGATACTTCTACATAAATCAGAGGCAATATTTAAAGATCGCAACAAAATAGTCAAAGGCGTAACAACATTATGATATCGATGTAACAGCGCAAGCAGACAGTCGTTTTGATACGAATATGTCGCTTTGATATATCGGTCAGATGAAAATTATTGCTAGAGAAATCTCGCATATTTCTATCATTCCATTTGTTAGGTAACGATGGGCTTTCATTGCAGTGAAAATGCATAACTTATACAGTCTTCGCCATAAAGTTGTCTACATAAAAAAATTGTAATGAAATTTCTGAAAAACTATTGCGGTTCATTTCTGCAACTGAAAAATCCCTTACGACTTATATCACGTGACCTCAGATTAGGCAGGAATTAACTAAAAAAGTTGATCAAAATTTTATTTGCGGATTGATACTATTGAATAAACTATGCGCATCAATATACAGGGCATGTCTACACTTAGTGACAAAATTCATCATATGTGATAATGGTTATTGAAGCTTTTTCCAAATAAAACAAGAGTGTATAATGTTCCATAGAGGACGAGAAATGAAATGATATTTTTGATTTTTTCTTCAATCTCGTTCATAATCAGTACATGGGATTCTTGTTGGATTCCAAACAGATTTACTCAATAATATTTCCGATATATTCATTTTGTCAATTTGACTCATTTTTCTGCATCAGAGTCATATTTTTCAAATTGCCACCAAATCACGTGGTACAAGTCGCAACACATTTTTCAGTTTTCAGAAATGCGGAAACGAACCGCCTTTGGAGTTTTCCAGAAGTTTCAATAACAAATTTGTTCCCATATGTATTCAACTCTATGGCGGACACTGTATATACAATGCCCGTCATACAGTATGAAATATATGAGGGCAGAGTAGGTTTATAATGAGAGTATTGGTAATCATTTATGGAGAAATTGATTGTTCGTGTCCGACAACCTAAAATTCGATTGAAGAAAGTGGGGTAAGATGACAAGATGTCGAAAAAAGTTATATGAATAATTTTAAAAGATCATGTTAGGGTTACCTACAGGGCAAAAATTAAAAACAAACTTTACAAGTAGCTGAATCAAAAATAATGTGTTCCTATCTGTTTTCTCTATATTGATTGATCGGATAATAAAAATAACAATTATAACTCATGCCTCCAGCAACGAGGAGGAGGAAAGGGGTCATCCTATATGATATACATTGCACGGCAGTAGCGATAAAATCACCCATTTTCCCGGCAAGTTAGGGGGCAAAATTGGCCCGAAATTCCTTAGGATTCGTGTTCAGGATCCCTAAATTACAACTGTTCCACTTGTCTCCTGAAAAAATGTCAGTTCTGAAAATTTCTAATTTGGTTGACTTCCCATGGAAACGCCCCCGTGTATTCAAGTATGGTGACCCTTTTTGTGCGGTTAATTCATATTTAGAAATAGTATATTGTGGGTGAGCCATAGAATAGCAGAATTATTTTTGTAATATCGATAAATGAAAAAACCAGTAATATGTAAAACCAACAAAATGGAGAATCAATTATGTTTCAGATTAACATTTTATAGGTCTTAAAAACAGCAGAATTGAATGGATAGAAATGATTTATGATCCAAATTGAAATTCATCTAGGATGTTTTTATAAGAAACAATAAAGCATCATACGCGAAAACAGTAGAACCAGATTTCATAGGTCTGAATTCGGCAAGATTGGAAAGTGACCGAAATGAGAAAATAAAGTAATTGCAAATCTCAATATCCTAAGCTCTTCAAAACATAAAACGATCACGCTCAAAAAATATCGAAATGTAATTCCATCAAAACAACATATAATCGTATCTAAAAACGTTAATCCAACAAATTATCTGAAAATGAATCTGTAGTAACATAAAATCCTTGGGAACAAAATGTGTCAAGACTGAAAATGGCCAGAATCGAAATCTAGCAGAAATTGTGGAGGGGATGAGCGAATCAATTCCGATATTAGAATTTAGTAATATTGACCGCACGCTGCTCCATCTCTGAGAGACTTGAGCCATCCGCTATCCCCTCTCCAAATTCTGATATTTTTCGGTTCTGTCCTTTTCGATTCTACTATTTATTCTTCTGATTATTTTCAATAAGGAAATTTTAGGTCTTGTTTTCTATGGATTCAACGATTTTAATTCTTATAATATTCTGTTCCGATATTTTTCCACTTCTACAAAATATTGATTTTTTGATTTGCTGGTTTGGTCAAATATCTGTCTTCCCATTTTCTGTCATTCTCCTTTGACGGTATTACAGTTTTATATTCTTGTAATGTTCAGTTCTTTGAATTTCAGTTCTTCGAAAGATCGATACGATCATTTATGATTCTCGAATTTTTAGATTTTGATGAATATCCGTTACTGCAATAAATTGATTTTCCAAATTTGTCGTTCGATTATTTTCGATATCTTTAAAATTTATTCTGAACCATTTCGCTTCTCTAGAATATCTTTACTGGATTTTATTGGTTCGATACTTTTAATTCATAGTCAATTTCAGTTTGAGATTTTACTTTTCTGATGGATTATATGTAATCATATTGTGTATCTAGTAGTAAAAGCAATACATTCCCGGACGACAATGTAAATTGTTGGCCGAGGCGATAAGCCGAGGCCAACAAGCATTGAATTCTGGGAATGTGCTTTTATTACGAGGTACACATACTATTTTTTCTAAAATCACAATCAGCATTATCATAAATTAAGGAATTATACTTATTGTTTGCGTGAATTCATTTACTGTCTAAAATGTGTACAAGCCGTCAAAAATTTTCCCGGATCGTTTACGATACGGGAAAGTATTTTTTCTACAAGCGTGCGTGTTCCGCCCTATTCCCGCACGCAATTTAGTTTGAGAGGTGTCATATTTCCGCACTAGTACGGGAAAAATTTTCCCGCACGCTAATGTCACTTCAAGTGAGTTTTTCCCGCACTAGTGCGGTAATAATTTTTCCCGCACGTGAAAGTTTGTTCAAGAGCATCACATAAGATGTTTCAATGCTCTTGTAGAAAAAATCTTGATCCTTACTCATACTGAAAGGTACTTCCCGCACTCGACTGCTTACCCGAACTCCGCTTTGCGTCGTTCGGGTAACGGCAGTCTCATGCGGGAATAGTACTCTTTCCGTACTTGTTAGGATAATAACTATTCCCGTAGAGTTTAGTGCTGAAAACGGTCCGGGAAAGTTCGTTGCTTAGCAACGGACTAAAATACTAGATTAGCGTATTTTGGGGCCTGAAGTTGCTCCGAGAAAGTGGGCATTCTTGAACGATTTCAGAAAAAGTTCATGGTTCTACGCGTTTCCATGAGAAGTGAAAAAAATTCGAATTTTTTAGGACTGAACATTTTTTAGGAGACAGATGTACCTATTAGTAGTATTTTCGGGATCCCAACACGAATCCGAAGAAATTTCAGGCCAATTTTGCCCCCTACTATAACTCTCCGAAAAAAATGGGTGGTTCCATCGCTGTTGGCGTGCAGTGTATATCACGTAGGATGAAACCTTTCGTTCAGTGAGTTATTTTCTTGAATATTAATCGATCCTGGAAATATCATGGTTCTGCGTTGAGAATTACGGAACATACGGGGGTGTTTCCATGATAAGTGAAACACACTGTAGAATCCCTATTGTTTTCGAGACAAAATGTTTTGAAAAAATTTAACTTGGCCAAGAAATAGAATTAACCAAAAGTCGGGAAATTGCTCGATACTTCAATAAATTAATACACAGAGTGGCCCGTTTGAAATCGGGGAACCCCTCAAAAATTGTTATTTGATACCAAAGTGCTTTTTTAAATGGATGAAGTATCGATAGTTTCGGTTCAATGCCATAAAATACAAAAGTTATTCAAAATTTCTAGGCCTGCATCGAATTTATTTATTCACCGTTAAAAAATTCTTGACTGCGCTACTGACTTTAAAATATTTTTAACGGGGTTTACTGAAAAATAATTGATATCAGACTGAAATATAAAGTGTAATCAAAAATAAAATTACGTTATCGAAATATTTCCGATAATCGTCCTGTATATCACATTCAAAAAATGTGTAACCAACAATTATTCATAAAATTGCCGATCTTTGTTTCCTGTAAACAAGCCTTCGATATAGAATCATATTAAAAGAACTAAATTTTAATAGCATACTTCGACATTTCTATTGCTTCAGACGATGAGTAAGACAGCAAAACAAAAGAAAAAACAGTCAAATTCGTTCTACTCAGTAGTGAAGTTAATTGTAATATAATTTTTATCACAAATCCGGTCTCCTAGTAAAATTTCATTTGAGTGAATTGGTCTTATATTTTTTGGATTTTTAGATTCGTAAATAATTCGAAGAAAGTCTGACAATTTCAATTTTAATTCAGTGATCTGATAGAGCTCTTGACTATCTTTCATTTAAAATAAAAATCCTATAAATGAAAAAACAAATTAAAAAGTTGGAGTGGTGCCCCGCTCTTGATTGGGTCACTGTATACAGTGCGGCTTTTAATGCCCCCCCCCTGTTACCTTTTGAACGGTTTGACGCACAAAAAACATAAAAAAACGTTTGGAGGGTTTCACCGATGCTACTTTTTGAACTAAAACACATCATGGTTGCTCGATAGATGGTGCGGGTGGGCACATTGAATAAAAAAATGTAAAAGGCATGTGGGATCATGGGTCACATCGTTGAAAAGATAATTCAATTCTCTTTACAACCATCTAAATAATGTTTGATTTTCGTTCCATTAAAAAAAAAATCTGTACTTATCGTTATTTCACATCAAATCATTCAAAAGTTATCGTGGTCAGGTAAGAAAAGGGATTCAGACCGCCAGATCGGCACTTATTCTGACTAATTAGTCTTCTTTATTTAGATATTTAAGTAAAGCCTAACGAAGAGGATTTTAGTAAACCATTATCGCTTGATAAAACAACAGTGTAGTGAAACACGTCGCGAATTTAATAAAGTTTTGTGGAAATTTAATCGTTTACCTTAGCGCTTTATACTTATTCTGACATTTCAAAGGCATATTGTGAAAAAATGTATAAACGAAAATCTGAAAAATTCCAGATGGTTAAAAAGAGAATTGAATTACCTTTTCAACGATATGACACATGACCCCCCATGCCATTTAAATTTTTTTAGTTGATGTGCCCCCCGCGCCATCTATCAAGCAATCACAATGTGTTTTATGTCAAAAAGTAGTATCGGTGAAACCCTCCTAACGTTTTTTTTTTTGTTTGTACGTCAAACCGTTCAAAAGTTAACATGGTGGATACTATTAAAAGCCGCACTGTATATTCCCTAGATATGCAGAAACAGTGAAAGTCTAAAATTTATTTTTCAATCTAACTTCAGTTCACTGGATATCCAGTTCTTACTCTTGTTAACTAATCCAGGACTGGACTTGTAGAAGTTCTAGAAGTTCTTGTCGTCGTACAAGGTGAGCAGGTCAGGAACCGGAATGAAAAAATGTAGATTTGGGTAATTCCCTTTTGAAGGCGACAATGATATCTATGAGTATTTATAAGGGAGTATTATTATTATTATATTAAATCAAATTTGTATAAAGGATGATACTACTACTAGGTCACTAAAAATCTTCCAATATATTCTTTCTGACCAGAAGTTAACGATTTCCCACCATGTGGATTTTGAATCTATTTGTTCCTAATTCAGAGAAAAAAAAACAAGTATATTGGTAAGTACAGTTTATTTTCCACAGCCCTTTCAACAATCTTAGTTGTTACGTCTTCATTATCTATTGTAGGTAAATAGGATGATGGAAGTATTGTCAGTTGCCATATCTATTGACTGGTAGTTGATACTGTCGTGATCAGTTCCTTATTTGCTAGGGAAAAGAACACCACAATACTTCCGCAATTAGGGCAACATAAACATGCAGAAAACCACGTTTCAAACGAATGAATAGATTCAAATGAACTAGTGTCGTGACTCAAGCATTCATTTCTCGTACGTTGTGCAAACTATTTTAGTGATTAGTTGTGATAGAATATCAGAAACCAGCCAGTGAATCCATGCTTTTTAACAAAATGCTAGTGGGGATGCATGCAACCACCCCTAGACATACCACTACGTCACATCACACGTGTTCAAAAATGCGTGGTACGTGAAGTAGTGGCGGGACCGGGGGGACATTCCAAATACCAACACCAATAAATGTAACCATAAACTAAAAACCATCACCATACCTTCAAGGAGTAGACCGTCACCTGAAAAAATCGTTATTGTTATTTTCAATAGTAGGCAGTTATTAGGAAAGGGCATGTGTTTTCATGGACCTGGAATTGGGAATAAACATCGTTGAGTACATCTACATAATAGGGCTTTTCATCATGTTACAAGCGCATGCGCAGCCGCCATGTTGAATGAGCGGGAATTCAAAAGTTCCGTACTGTTTTGTGCAATAATGGCTTGAAGAGCAGTATTATCTTCACAAAAAAAAAATCTATTACTGAAAAAATGATTGATGGTGTTTTACTCGTTCACAATTCAATAGCAGCAAATAATTGTGAAAAGTTAAAAAGGTGGCAAAAGTGTCATGGGCGTTCGAAAAAATGTAAAAAATGAGCTGATGAGAGGTTAGCCAGTACAACCCTTTTAGGCAAATAAAAAATGGAATAAAAAATAATTTTATTGTATTTCAGTTAAAGTATGACAATGACTTGTGAGCACTTGCAGAAACATTTAAATTAACATGAAACTTCAACGATTTTTATTAATTATATAAATAATTGAAAAGGAGCTATAAATTCGAAATTTTAAATCGTACGATCGTGTATAATAGATATTGGTGTAAATAGTATTGAAGGAATATTGTATAATACTATAAAACTAGATAATGTAATATTCAACAGTTGAGAATGCTATGCGAAATTGTACCTAACTTTGTTGGCCCAGCTTTTGACAAGATGAAACTTGACTGGACATTTTGAAGAAAGGAAGTAGCGTTATACATAACTTTTCTCATTCTGTAACTGATTCTCCTTGAAATGATGTACCAATAAATTTCAACTATGGTATATTTATCATTATGCAGTAACATCCTCAATCGATTGAAATCCATTTTTTCAATTACAAATCACATTTTCTGCATTAGAATATGTTTTAATATTTGCTTTGCCTCATGATTTAATTATTTTTCTAAGATATTGAAGGCAAGGTTTTGGAAAGATTATAAAATAATATGTACTGGCCTTAAATGATTTGTGTATCACTCCATAACAGAACCGTTTTGTTGTTCCTTTTCGCACGGGAAACATTAGTAATAACTTAATTTTATTTTTATTCAACTAGGACACATATTATCTTATTTATTTCTTACTTATTTCTTAAGTAAATGAAGTTCATTTAATATCAGGTAATTTTAATTATTTGTACTTGGGTATTTTAACACGTTTATTTATAAAACAGTCCGAAAAAGATGGCTGACACTGACGCATGCGCACAAAAATAAACTGAGATGAAAAGGCCTATTGATTGACTCCACTGACTTTTCTTGTTTCAAATCGAAGAATAAACTATTTAGATTAGCTGTGTTTATTCTCTTCCAGTCTTCAGTAAATTAAATCCGATAATTAAAATGCATTTCTCATCATGTATGAAAAATTGTACTTTTTCCAATTGATTTAACAAACGTGAGAAAAATTGTATATAAAAACATATTTTTTTTTTTATTTGTATCTGATTCTCACTCATATTCATAACAGTCTTCAGCATAGAAAATTGTCAACCCCACTGAGTGCAATAAAGACACTATTGAACTCATCTGTCATTCTACTATAACGTCCTGTCATCATGACAGACAAAAACTTTCAAATCGACGCCAAACGACCCCGCACTTTTCTTATGTAAAGTGGAGACCGGTCAAATTTTCTGAAACTTTGGTATGTTGTTGTACTCGACCTAGTAACCAAAAGTTTCAATGGGCCCAACCCAATCCTATGACTAGCTTTCTAGATACGGGGTGTTGAAACTGAAAACTGCCCAGATTTTCGGATTTTTTTTGTGAACTTATTAACTAGATTGAATTTCAGTTACATACACACGTTTACTACATATTTTAGTAAAACAATGGTGAATACAAGTGACTAAAAATATTCAAGGGTAATATAACAAGACCTTGATAAATAGTCGACTATTTTTATTGCATCTAAATTTCGACTGTATTTTATAATAATTTAACGAGACATTATTTTGGCATTAATAATCTGATGAGAGCCCGAGAGCGAAGCTCGAGGGCTTTCATCTCTGATTATTAATGCCAAAATAATGTCGAGTAAAATTAATAAATACAAGAGAAATTTAGCAGCAATAATAGTCGACAATTGATCAAGGTCGTGTTATATTTATGAAGATTATTTCTTGAATCCATTTCTTCATATCTGTCATATGAATGACACTGTATTGTCAGGGATTGTAGCCTCGATATCTCATCGTTTTTGATTTGTCCAAACCGATTCATTTTCAAATAATTATTCAGCTTTAACACGATTGATTCTATTTGACGTTTAATATGTATTTATTTAGAGTACTGTCAGATGCTCAGGCTCCTTGATATGAGTATCATGCTGAATAGTCGGTGACTATTGTGCATCATGTAAATAGTCGCTAATAGAGCGTGTTGATTGGTTCTGTCAAACAGGAAACAAACGTATGGTTGGTTGATGACTGATATTTAATAGACGAAAGAAATAATCATCTATACAAATGAATGACAGTAATTTTTTTGCGAAATCCCACTTTTTGTACTGTAAACTTAGGAAAGCATGTTTTCGAAAATAACGCCTTAATACAGTATTTTGAGGAGAATATAATGCATAGTTCACATTTTTCATACAGTGTGTTTCATAGAGAAAACCAAAATATCAAATAATTTTTTTCATGGATTAATTCGAAACCCTGTACCTATAGATTTATTTGAGGATAAATTATTACCACTAATATATGAGGGTCTCTAAGCTTCAAGATACACAAGGTTGCCAAAATGTATTTTATTCTGAGATAAGTACAAAAACCATGAACTCTCTGTATTCTGAAATGTACCCTATCAAATGTTACTATTTTCTCAGTATATGATTATTTTAATAACGTCTTGGGAGGTTGATCTCCATATTCGATCCTATAACCAGTTTTTTAGATACAGGGCGTTAAAGTGGAGAAATACTGATTTCATAATTTTTTTTCCTCAAATTTAAAAATTGCATTGACTTACATTGCGGATGTAAGTTCAATATGAGTTTTGGTCAGATGTACATTGAAATGTATAGCTAAATATTTACTGCTACAGGGTTCACAATACATTTTTCAAACACTCAATAATTTAACATTTCCGCCACAGACAACTTATTTTTTGAATTTTATACTTACACGTTTACAATTTTGAGGCTAAATTATTTCTGGGCAGTTTTCAGTTTCAAAACCCCTTATCTAGAAAGCTAGTCATAGGATTGGGTTGGGCCCATTGAAACTTTTGGTTACTAGGTAGAGTACAACATTCCAAAGTTTCAGAAAATTTGACCGGTCGCCACTTTACATAAGATAAGAAAAGTGCGGGGTCCTTTAGCCAATTTTCTGTGAGTTGTATTACGTTTTAAATAGTTTCATGTTTCATATAATTGTCATTCATATTCATTACATATCCATTTTGAAATTACTAGAAAATGCAATAAAATTAGTTCCTTCGAATATTAACTGAATTACACAATTTTTTTTTTTTTACTTTTAGCAGATAGATTCAAACAATGTTTTCCTTACAGTTTAATGAAAACATTTTTTGGTTTTTGAAAGAACGTAGAAAAAATATTGTATGCAACTCTTGCAAAAGAGTTTATTGCACTCGACGTAAATTTGTCCAACGAGGCCGTCAGGATAATAGTTACTAATAGTCACAAGCTATCAAAAAAAATTATCATAGGTCTCCTGAACAAAAAATCCAAAAAAACTTTTGGCGGTATCGAGTAATTTCTGAGATATGGGACTATTTTTGAGTGATGACTGGCATTTTCTAGCACACATTTCCACCGCGAAAGAAAAAGTATCCCTTCCTATCACTAGCAGAATGTAAACACCCGACTTATTTTACACTCTTTCTTTATGGAAAATGGCACTTTTTATGATAAAACTCATCCTTCTTTCATGACCACATAAACAACAAATCTAGAAAAATGGTTATTGGATTTCGTTCATGTAACTGGGAAAAAACGTGAGTGAATAATTCCCTATTCATGTTGAAGTTAAATGACTCGAAAAGTTGGCTGTGCAAACATGCAAAGATCAAAGTTACCAACCTGACAGGAACACATTCATTAAAAATTTTGCGTAAATTTGTTGTTTTTGATGTTCTTGAAAGAAGGTTCAATTTTTGGATAAAACAATGCCGTTTTCAATAAAAACACGGGTGAATTAGGATTTGTATATTGCACTATTGTGAAGAAGGAAGAATTTTGAGTATTTTTCGTGGTAGAAATGTTTCCTATATAATGCCCGTCATCGCTCAAAAATATTCCCATAACGCCAAAGATGTTATTGTAATTTTTTTGTTCAGGAGACCAATCTACGTAAAATATGTTTGAATAGCTTGAGGCTATTGGTCGGAATTTTACTAAAAATATTATTTTTTGTAAAAATGAAACAGAGGTAATATTTTTTCCACCTAACAAGTTTATGAAACGGGATTTTATACTCTGAAAATACCAGTAGATATTTTATGCTTCTCCTGAGGTTTACCACCAAACTGATTTTCCTCATATTTAGTGAGAGTATACATTTTGCAACCATTGTCAATGAAAGAGTCTTCGACAAAATTTGTTGCCAGACGTAATAGCTTGATGATGTTGGTTTGACGTGTGATATAGTGGGAAGGATTTGTGTCAAAGTTATTTAAATTATTTATGGTGAGATTGGAAATAACATAACAGAATTTAAATAAGTCGGGCGAGGAGTTCCTCAAGGATCCATCTTAGGTCCTCTGATATTTTTGCTTTACGTACTTATATGACCTTCATTTACATACTAATGCTGATTGTTAAAAAAAATTGTTGAAATTGTTATATCCGTCAACCGGTGATGACTGATGACATACTGTATGGCATGCCTACGACATTACTCTAGCAGCAGATGCTGAAACTTCTACAGAGCTTGCTTATAAGCTTGATATACTGGCTGAAAAATTTACACTTTGGTGAAAAAAACTGTACAATAGTAAATTGCTAAAAAACTTTAGGAATGCAATTCTTTTCTAGTTCTAATTCAATATTACAGCTTCTACAAGTATACTTACGCAACTAGTGTATCCACAAAAAAACATAATCAGCTTGATATTCACCTTAAATCTCAAGTAAACACAGATATCATTTCATAAACCATGAAATTATAGAAAAATATGTGTAGAGTATTTCCAGTGATTTTATATGCTGAATAATGTCATAGATACTTTAATTTTGTCATCATTTTAATGATCAAGAGAGATTAATATATTTTATTATTATAGGTATTATTATCATAAAATAATTAAATTTCAGCCAATTCGGCGGAGAATCAATGTCCACATATATTTTCTTTGAGCCAAAAAAGTATCATTTTATGTGAGGGAAAGCGCCACTTTAATCAGTAGCGCATCTTTGTAGGTTGGCGAACAGAAAAATATATACAAATCATCATATATTGCTCTGAAATTTCACAGGTGTTTCCATCTGGTAGAACAGTAATAGGACATATATCGAGAATGTTCATTTATAAATCAGCATTTTCTCATCATTTTTGTGTAATTCCTCATTTTTGTTAGTTGCAGCTCTCCAAATTCAAAATCCAATTAGAACGATATATTATATAACACAATTTGCCGAGAATTGAAAAATTGTTACATTCCGCTGCCAGATTGATCAATGGAATCGGGCAATAATAGTATCTCGCATTTAAATCTGAACTAATATATCTGCGACTTTTTGCACTAAAACTCTACAGTAGTAGTAATTGCGAGTAATTTTCGGTTAACGAGCGTCTATCAGTCGTTTTGCAAGGCTTGCAATTCTTGTTCAAATATTATTGTTTATGAAGCAAACTGTACCAATGGCCATTAATTTACGTCTAAATCAACAATACAACAAAGAACTATGTAGGTTGGTTACATAAGGGAACTATATCTATTTATATTATCGCATGATTTGCATAAAACATTAAAGAAAATAAACACTGAAATGCCAATGAATACAAAAACACTAACGGAGCACAGTGGGTTGACTGCATTGAATGGAGATATTTTTTCTGAATGTATTGATATAGAAAGCTACGTTTTTACTGCATTCAGGAAAATTGGATGTTGAAAGAAGAAAGTTGTTCAGCATTTTTTTTGTGACTTGATAAAAATGCCGAATTTGAAACAATCCACTTATCACCGCTCCACCCTTTAAAATCCTTGAAAAAAAACTGGAGGATACTGTATTTGAATATTAATTACAAACATCATGTGGCTTTGATATCTACTAGGATATACCGGATGACCACTAGGTGAGGTACGCCCCCCAATTTTTCCATAGTTTCAAAGATACAGGTTTCAAATTTGGTACGTCGATATATTTATTACTCAAAGAAGCATATTTTGACTCCATTACCGAAAATTCACCACTTTCGGTTCAACCGGAAGTGACCCTAAACTTTTTTTTTTCAGATGACACCCTGAACATTATCCGGAAGAACACGCAATTTGTGATAACACTGTTCTTCAAAATTGAAAATCGGTTGAAAAATGGCGGAGTTACAGTTGATTGTTCAATCGAACAAAATTGGCCATGAACATCAAACTCAAATCACCACAACTGACGAACGGCGTCAAAATTCTCGACAGGAATGTTCCAGGTGAGATACAGCTGAAAATTGAGCTTCTCATGTGATTGCAGCAACCATATTTTCCAACAATTATCAAAAATTTTCTCAAAACGGAGTAGTACCCATAAAGAAATGCTCACAACTGCCATTTCTCAAATGGCAATATACTCTTTTTATATTGTCGTATTGAAAAATTATGAATTATCAGATTACTCGAATGAAAAGTTTCGATTTTTTGCTTAGCTTTCGTAGGTTCAAGTCGCCTCTGTTTGAGAATATTCAATTTTGCGAACACTCATAATGAAACATCCCGTATCTTCGATTCCTTTCAGAATTCTCCGAAACTTTTAACATGATTATTTGGATAATTCATAACTTTTCCATACAACAATATGAAAAGAGTATAATGAAATATGGTGGATTACGTAATCCAATCTTCCGCAATAAAACCTATACAATAGGTAAAGTCGTCGGCAAGTATTCAACAAAAAACAACAGAGATGGCGCTGAATTCATAACTCAGTGTTCGTCTCAGGGATTTCCAATTAGGATGAAAGGATTTTTCGATTCAATTGGGTCGAACTAGCCTTCGCTGATGATTGGCAATGACCATGAAACCGGTACGGAGGTGTTCCCCCAATTGAATCGAAAAATAATTTCAGCTTTGATATTTGAAATGCATTGCAGAGTGGTTCTTGTAGAAAACTTTGTCAAGTATTAAACAAATATAATTCAATGGTCGTAGGGGGCAGTAGTTGTTTTTTGTTGAATACTTGCCGACGACTTTACCTATTGTATAGGTTTTATTGCGGAAGATTGGATTACGTAATCCACCATATTTCATTATTAGTTTTATGGTCTTCCGTCAAGTGGTGTCGCCCCTCTTTCAAATTTGAAACCTGTATCTTCAAAACTATAGAAAAATTGGGGAGCGTACCTCACCTCGTGGTCACCCGGTATATCAAACTATACAGGCCGTTTTTTTTAGCTGATCCAATTATGGCTATATCGGAAACTGACAGACCTACAAGGTCGGTTGAATTTCACAGAAGTTTACTATATTGGGGAGAAGTAATAATCTCTTTTCAGATCTTAAATATCAATGGTTGTTTTCAAATATTTGCCAAAAACAAAAAAACTCGAATTTCGTGTTTTGGCTCTACCGCCTCCATTTCGAATGATATAGAAAAAGTCAGAGATGTCAATAATGTTTCATATTTGTTGTAATCTTTGATGATTATGATATGAACCACGTTTCAATGCGATGTTTCGTTCATTGGATTCCATCATCAACTTTATTTTTTAAAATACAGACCTCTAGTTTTTTTCATCGATTTTTGTAGCCACCCTCATAAAGAATTCAGATATGCATTAGGTATTATACATGTGTTTCTCGACGTTTTTCTCCGAAAAAATATCATCAATACATGGTTATACAATTTCCGTCAGTGTAGACTCGAAAATCAAGTTATATGAATTTTCAATACTGATTCATATTTGTTATAATCTTTTATCAACTCAATTGTTAAATTTGGTACTCTAGTTTTTTTAATCAACTTTGCCACTGTTTTAAAAAATTCTAATAAATTACAAAACACTTATTTCTTAACATTTTGCTCATGATCACTATATAGACAAACATTTCTTGGTCAGACCTACCTCAAAAAAGTAAGTACAAATATATTTTGGGTCTAGAACTCAAATATATACATAAACTTCAATATCAGAAGCAAATGTAATATACCAAGTAAGAAACAGAAGAAAATGTCAAAATGCTCAAAATGTTCGAATTGCGTCCAGCATTTCTTATACACTTATTAGTATGTATATGGCAGTTTTCCAGCATTTGTGGAGTTATAGCCATGCAAGCCCTCCTTATTGTTTCTTTCAATTCGTCAATATTGCCAAAAGATGATCCGAGTTTTTCACTTCAATCAAACCTCACAATGAAAAGTCCAAGAGGGTCAGGTCAGGTGAACGTGGTGGACATTTGATACGACCATTGTTCCCTATCCATCGTCCTTGCATAGTCGTTTTGAGGAAATCTCTGCAAATATTTCTGCGATATGGTGGAGCTCCATCATGTTGGAATAACTAATATTATCTCTGACATATTCAAATCTTCCAACAACTCAACCAGAGTCTTCGACAGGAATTCTGAATATAATTTTCCTGTCAACAATGTCTCAAAAAAGTATAGGGACACCAGCCAAACATTAACTCCAAATCTCTCTTGGAAATTTGTAGCTCTACGTAGGAAGGAATTTTCTTGTCGCCAGTGATGATGAATATTTCTAATCTGATCTATTATTTGTGAGTAGCCATATACAGAATAATTCCCTCTTATCATAGTCGTTAAATGCAAATGGAGGATTTTCCTGACTTTGTATGGTCTGAATTCATTTTTCCTCTCACGGAAATTGTAGAAACAAATATTGATGGTATTTTTTCGGAGAAAAACGTCGAGAAATACATGTATTGTAATCAATAGCTGAATTTGTTGAAACAGTGGATACCAAAATTGATGAAAAAAACTAGAGGCCCATATTTAAACAATAAAGTTGACGATGGAATTCAATGAACGAAACGTCAGTTTTTTTTATTTTAAGTAAGAGCCCGATAAACTTACCTCTACCAAGAATTTTTTCCGCTGATTATCACTCTATATATTCATGGATGCAATCATAATAATTCTTCTAGCGAAATTATCTGCTCGACCTCTAGTAAATCACACTCAATCATAATTGAAACGGCTTCATACGGTACCTTAGCTCGATTAGACGCTTTCTGCGGAAAGAAAATCTTCACTCACCTGTAACAAAAAAGATCGGTGTTAAAATAGCGTAATACATGTTTGGCATTCTGAACGCATGATTATAAATGTTTAGAAACCATGGCTAATAAGCCAGTCATGATGTTGATACCTAGAAAAATAATCAATGGAATTTTTGGAATTTCTGGCTTCAGTTTGACGTCACTAGCTTGCACACGCCATCGGGAAAATGTTGTTCTTTGCCGCACAGTTGTGCAAAATTTAATTAAATTACCTGCAGTGACGAGTTAGTGTCTCAGTCTGAATATTACACTATTCCAGGGCACGTATTCTCAAAAACTATGGAGTAGCACAATCCCAAAACTTAAAACCGTATTCTCGAACTGAATACCGCAAGAACTGCACCCCTAGTCATCAACTAATGCACCCCTCAGGATTTGTAATAGAACCAAACAGGGAATGACTATGATGAACTTCCTTCTGTTGTCAAAATGACATGACAGATTTGTCATCAGTGATTATAGGTTATCTTTTATTTCTGTGGAGACTGCGAAGTGTTTTTTTTGTGAGATATTCAAGGGTAATATGACAAGATCTTGATAATAGTCGACTATTTTTATTTCATATAAATTTCGAGTGTATCTCATAATAATTTAACGAGACATTATTTTGGCATCAATAATCTGATGAAAACCCGAGAGCGAAGCTGGAGGGCTTTCATCTCCGAGTATTAATGTCAAATTAATGTCGAGTAAAATTAATAAATACAAGAGAAATTTAGTAGCAATAAAATAGTCGACAATTTAGCAAGGTCGTGTTATATTTATGAAGATTATTTCTTGAATCCAATTCTTTATATAAGTCATACGAATGACACTGTATTGTCAAGGATTGTAGCCTCGATTGCCCTATCTACATCTTTGTTTTTGGTTTTTCCAAACCAATTCATTTTCAAATACTTACACAGCTTCAACACGATTGATTCTATTTGACGTTTAAGATGTATTCATTTAGAGTACTGTCAGATGCACAGGTTCCTTGATATATAGGTATCATGCTGAATAGTCGGTAACTATTGTGTACTATGCAAATAGTCGCTAATAAAGCGTGTCGATTTGTCCTGTCAGATAGGATGATTGGTTGATGACTGATATTCAATAGACGAAAGAAATAATCTCTTGTATTCCTTGAAATGTTTTTTGGGTGGAGAAAATCGAAGAAACTACAGGTTTCATTTGGGTTCTGTCAAAAAATTATGCTATTATCTTCAATAGTGTTGTCTACAAATTTTGGTAGCGAAGATAGATAAAATATCGGAAATGTCACCATTTTTTGAAAAAGAAGTATAAACCAATTATTTTGAACCTATTTTTTTTTGAATTGGCAAATTCAGCTTACGTTGAGTTACTGACAAAACTGAATAGCTTTTTCAAAACAACAGTATTGTAAACGCAGTAACAATTAATTGAGCAAATTGATTCATTTGCGCTTCTACATTCGTATATATTTCCTTGATTCAACAATTTTTTAATTTCCAAACTGAGTAAGGTTAATGTCCAAAAAAATAAGTCACAGAACAAATTTCCCATAAAAATCCCCTAGCTTGCACGCGTATCGTCGATATGGTTTTCTAGAAAAAGGCAGATAATTGCCGGTAATGAATATTCGGGATAACCGAATCGTCGCATCGCGAAGATTCTGGTTACACTGGAGTACCTATATAAACGCGAGACATTTGACTGGGATGAAGAAGTTTTATGAATAGAAGTTGAATTAATTATGAAGATAAAGGAGATTATGAAGAAGTGATAAGTAGTTTGTGAAGAAGTATAGAAGTGTTTGGAATATTTAGTTAGTTGCATTGTTGTATAGATCTAAAGTGTTTAATTAGTCAGTGACGTTATTGTATGTTTTTAGAGAAGTTAGAAAATAAACAGTTTAGTAGTGTGCTCGGCTCATTATTTAACAATAACGTAACAATACTTTCTTTAAAAGTACTGAAATGGAAAGTAACCTATGTGATATTTCAGAAAAGGAAGTTAAACGGTCTTTAAAATGAGATACCTATCACTCACTCCTCTTCCTATATTACCGATTTCAGGGGTTGCTGCCATCCCCACTAGGAGGTTGATATAATTTCATTGAAAACCAGCCTGCAAAACTTCCTTCTTGAATATTGAGTTGACGTTTTTCTCCAACCTCTAAATTTTCTACAAGTTCTGAAATATTCAGGGTCGTAAGTTTTCAAATTCACACTCTGTATGGCTGTGTGAACTCATTTGCTTATTGCAGGTTTTGGGTATCAATCCTCACGCATTTCAAGAAACACTTCCACAACGTTCCCAAATGATAATTTTTTCGCTGAAGAACTGTTGCAGTCCTGATACCGAATTTCCTGTCAACCGTACAAGTGCACAGTCGAACCTTCCTGTACTGCTGACTCACAGACCTGACGAATTGAATATCATCACGGACACTGTGGAATGAAATGAGTTTTTGTCAGATATCGAGGGAATGGAATAAAATGAAAGAAGTTGGAAGGACAAATGGATACTGCGCACACTACAGAAACTATCAACAAAAATCCTAAATTAAAGTTCAAAAGGGGATAGAAGATATCGAAGTCAGTTCTGAAATAGTGAAGCTTTTCATGAAGCCACCATAGTTCGACGGAAAAACTCCATGAACAAATTATCGCCAACAATGCGAATCAACACTACACGGAGAAACAACAAACCCTCATAGCCCAAGAACAGGAGCAATGTGAACAGCTGATAAAACATCTATAACAACGGTATGGCCAGGCCCACCTACTAGAACACCTATACCATTCACAGCTATAAATCCGCTGCCAGGAATCAAGCAAATCCTAACAGGAATTTGAAGCTAGTACTGCCGCTTGGTTTGTATTGCACATCAAGTCACGTCATCTCTGAACAAAGTCATTCCTTTTGGATACTTCGAAGAATTGTTATTCGAAGAATTATTAGTCGAAGAATTGTTTATTCGAAGAATATGGTATTCGAAGAATTGCATTTTCGAAGAATTGTTTTTCGAAGAATTGTTTTCGAAGAATTGTTTTCGAAGAATTGCTTTCGAAGAATTTTCCGGTTCCCGGAAAATTTAATGGAGCGATTAGCAGTTCAGGCATATTTGCCTTGGATGGAAATCAGTCAAGCATTGATCTCGTAGATGCACTGACATAAATTTTGGAATTCAAGGATGCGAAAAAATGCTTGAAAAGCCAGAGTAAAGTGCGAATGATTGAGGGAGAGCCACAGGAGTCCGCTAGTATTGAAGCTTCTATAGGAAAAGTGATTAAGGAAGAGTTGCCTGAGAAATTGTATCCAGCTAGTCCCAGGTAGACAGTCTCATCAGCAATGAGCCTTGCACCATGCTGCTGAATACAGTTGCGAAGGACAATCCTTGAGCCTAGTTTTACTGAAATATTGGCAATAATCAGACTATCAATCTGGAAGCTACGCACAGCATCAGGGTATTTCAAAGATAGCATCCTACGTTTCAACGGACAAAAATGTACATTGTAGAAATAAAGTCGCCGTGATTCGGTCCAGTATCGAGTTAGGGGGGTGGTAGCCCTTATGATTCTCATTGAACTTGTGTGTCAGAGCTGATTGAAAACTAAGTATTTTTATCAGCTAACATCAAAAATATATATGATTGTTATACCGCCTTTGAATGAACTACGACAATATTAGGGGTTGGTAGTTTGCTTTGGGACATGTTTGGTGGTGAACAAAAGCATGTGTCGCACACCCTGTACGATGAGCATCTCCTTGCACATGATAGATATCAGATTCGGTGTAAAATACGATAAATACCTACTACGTGACTTGAAATAGAAGACATGATACACCATCAACAGAATTCCTTGAAATGAGTAACTCGATACATTGATATTCATTTTCCACACTCCGCAGTCTGCGTATAGAATAAAATCTTAATTTTTTTTGACGAATACCTTGCGGCTCATGTTTTATTCAAATCACTTTCGTTCCCTATGACCCGACAGAAACCAAAAGTGAAATAAAAAAACAAAATTCCTCGTTTCATCGCTCTCCAAACAGAACCGTTAGTCATCCATCGTCGAAGAGCGAGAAAGGTTAACTACAGTATCGGACTAGACCGACTGAAAACAGGGTCGCCCCGGCTATTACGCGCCAAAATTCGGTGTTCGGTGTTTCTAGGGGTAACCACACAAAGCAATACTTGTGGAGGTCAACTCCAATGAAAATCAAGCTGAATCATCAATTTTTCATCTTAGGGGACATGTTTGGTATATGGTGAGAAAGTTTGATCAAGCTATTGAAAAGATTGTTTAGGAAAGTTTGGGGATGAATTTTATCAAAATATGAAGAACCAGCGACGATTGTATGCGATAGTAAAGACGTTGTGAATCGACTCCCATTAACAGGTTTAACAGAAAGCCCTGATGACTGGAGAACATTGAAGCCTGCAAAAATGTTGCAGGATCACTAAACTGGCCGCAGCACAACGACTACAGAAAGTTTTCTCGAAAGAACACTCCAACAGCATCGATCTGATAAAAAAACATTCCTAGTTCTAAAACGGCTGTGGAGAATGAGCAGCAAAGTGCTTACCTGGGAGTGCCTAGGAAAATCTTCACAAACCAAAGAATCAAATGGGCTATCATAGGGTAGAAACAATTTGAGTCGCCAGGAAAGGATAGAATATTCCCAGGTCTTGAAATAATAAAGCCCTTCCTGAAATGGCTATTCAAGGTCAGCCTTAACTTCGGCTATATACCGCAGATCTGGAGAGAGGCAATGATGGCGTTTATACCAAAGACTGAAAGACGCTCAATAGAGGGACCAAACTCCTACTGCACCATCAGTCTCACTTCCTCTCTTCTTAAAGCAATGGAAGAACTGTTGCATCAGAAATGATCTCCTCGAGTTGAGACCGCTTCACAAGAAATATTTTGCCTACCAAGCAGGTAAGTATGTACAATGCCTGATTGGAATCATTGAAAAGACATACGTGGCAAAAAAAATGGCTCTTTGTGCCTTCATTGACATGACCAGATGGATACAAGCAATGCTGAAAAGCAGAATCATTGTAGCGACCCTTGAAGGAAAGACAGTTAGGATGACAGCGGAAGGAGGTTGCCCCCAAGGGGGAGTTCTATCGCCTTTACTGTGGTTACTGGTTGTCGACGAACTGCAAGTAAAGCTACAAAAGTCTGGGTGCACGATTCAAGGTTACGATGATGATCTGGTCGTTACCATTAGGGTTAGACATGACGGAGTAATCTCCGACCGCATGTAACTAGCCCTAAACACAATCAGAAGTTGGCCAATCCTAGCAAAACTGTACTGGTCCCATTCATCAAGAGACGAAAGTATGAACTTAAAGCCCCAACCCTGAATGGGGCCCAGCTAACATTTCCCAAAGAAGTAAAATACCTGTGCGTTATAATCGACCAAAAACTGACATGGAACAGCAAAATCAACCACATTATTTCCAGGGCTATAGCTGCAAGCTGGACATGCCGCAGAGTATATTCAATAAGACATGAATGATTTATTAGTCATACCAAACGATTAAACCTATGGTAACCGAAAATGCAACAAATTTCAGCAGAAGTCAAGCTGCAGAAACTGCAGCGGCTAGCTTGCTGGAGAACCACAGGAGCAATATTTACGTGCCCTACTGTAGCTCTACAGGCAATGCTAAACCTTCCGCCATTGCACCTACGTGTAATGAAAGAAGCAGCAAATAGTGCCTTCAGGGTGCTCAGTAGCGAGCTCGCATTTGGCCAGTTTCGAATCCTGGAAAATGAGAATTTTTTCTCAATTTCATAAGAGTCGATAGGCAATGTAAGTTGTCTAGATGCTAATCCTGGTGCTTGCTTGAAAAGGCTGGTGAGCCTATCTCCACAGAAAGCTAAACAGCTTTTCGAGTTGGCCAAAAAAGACTTGAAATTAGTAACGGGACTACGTTCCCAAAAAAATAGGCAAGTCACAGAATGATAGTTGCCGCTACTGCGAGAACTTCGCGGAAACTGCAGAACATCTGCTGTGCAAATGCCCAGCGCTCTTCTGTATGAGGCTCAAATTCCTGCGGAAGGGGCATTCCACATCAGAAACCCAGCTTCCAGGAAACTGATAAACTTTACACAAAGTCTCAGAATCCCGGGTCTTTAATAAATAAAAGGTCACGCACAAAAACCCGTAAAAGTCGAGCTGCTCGTGAGACTGTGTAACCTTGTACGACCCCCCTCCCTATAATCTACTATATATTTATTTATAATAAAAATCGCATAACAACACAAACCATCATATATGTTCTATTGAATTTGCTTAATTTTTGTCATCAATTTTGCACAATTTTTTCATCCTTCACTACTTCTAGATTGTTGATGGAGTAATTTTTCTTGTGCTGATGAAGGCAATAAACTCCCAAAAGGAAAATTGATAATAAACCATCCAAAGAACATACTTTGCAATACTTCTTGTAACAACCACCAAATGTTAATCGAAAACAGGTGACTATCTGTATAACTGGTTTTACGGTTCACCCTGTTATCAATGAACACCGGGTCACATGGATTTTCAAATCCGGTTTGATCTGACTCTCATAAATTTTGTATGCAGCCTTATTATTTAAAATGGAATATTCGGGAATATTACCCAATGTTCATAAAGGACCATGTATTTCATTTCATGCAGTCTGTACAGGTTGATATTATTGGCATCTCCGAAACATGGTTAAGTTCACAAATCTCAGATGCTGGTGTGAAAATTGAAGGTTTCAATATTATTCGGAATGACCGTCTGTCCAGAGGGGGTGGGGTGGCCTTTTACATTCGTAACTCTATTAAAGCTAACGTAGTTAATCTACCTACAAATAATGATGGCCTTGAGCAATTATGGATTAGTATGAAAACTGCAGGGAAAAAAGTGTGTCTGGGAGCATTGTATAGACCTCCCTCGGCTAACTTACCAGATAGCTTGAACTGTCTGGAGATTGCCCTTGCCGGCTTAATACCTGAACACGATTACGTTGTGTTCGGTGGTGATCTTAATGTTGACATTCTTGATAACACGAGTACTGCGTTTATACAACTTCAGGATTTCTTGTTTCGTTACGGCCTAAACCAAATAGTCAGTGCGCCTACCAGAATTACTGAAAATTCGAGTACTTTAATAGATATCATAGTTTCCTCTAACACGGATTATTGTACTCATGTTGAGGTACTTAATATGGAGGTAATCTCCGACCATCATAGTGTGACTTGCAATTTAAACCTCAAAAAAGAGGTCCAACCTACAATTTTCAAAACGTATAGGGACTACTCTCGATTCGATTATGATTCCTTCTTTGCTGATCTGGTAAATATAAGATGGGATAATATTTATGACATAGCCGATGTCAACGAAGCTGTTGAATTTTTTAGTGTCAACATTCTAGGTTTACTTCATCTACATGCGCCTTTGAAAACGGTCAGAATAAAAAAAAGGCCGGCACCATGGATTACTGATAATATCAGGCTCATGATGAAGTTGCGGAACAAAGCTCACACTAAATACAGGAAATCTAAATCTGTTGAAGATTGGGAGGAATATAAACATCTGCGTAATTTTGTTAGTACTTGTTTGCAAGATGAAAAACGTGCCTTTTTGAATCATAAATTTAAAACAGATCCTAGGAATTTTTGGAAATTTTTGCGTTGGCTCAATGTGATTCCTAAACCGGCTGGCTGTCCGTCAAATTTTGGTAATGCTGAAAGTTACTGCGATGCCTTCGTTAATAAGGTCCTCCCTAACTTAACTAATCGCCAACTCATTAAAAGTTATTATGATAAAAAGCTTTTTAATGGAATAAGTACCAAATTTAAATTTTTCTGAGGTGTCTGTCGATATAGTTGAGAAAGTAATAAACAATGTCAAAACTACTGCTATGGGTTCTGATGGTATTGATATAAAAATGATACAATTTGTTATACCCTATTTAAGTGCGCATGTCACTTACATTGTGAATTTATGTCTATCCACGGGGATATTCCCCCACTCTTGGAAGAATGCAAACGTTATACCGGTCCCAAAAAAAACGACACCATCCTCTATCACTGATTTTAGGCCGATAAGTTTACTTCCCAACTTATCCAAGATCTTGGAAAAAATCATGTCCCTACAACTTAACTCTTTTCTGGACACCCATCACATTCTACCCCAGACTCAGTAGGGTTTTCACCAACTTCATAGCACTACTTCTGCACTACTTAAGGTGACTGATGATATTTTCCGTGCCTCGGATAGTAAACTTACCACATGTCTCGTGCTGTTAGATTACAGCAAGGCTTTTGACACCCTTGATCATGCTACACTCTGTATTAAATTGGGTTGTTTTGGCTTAGATCCCAACGCTATTTCTTTCTTTTTGAATTATCTATCGGACAGACAGCAAAGAGTCTCCATGCCTGATGGATTCTCTGAATATGTTATACTGAAAAATGGAGTTCCTCAAGGCAGCAATTTGGGCCCACTGTTATTTTCTTTATATACAGCTGATTTTTGTGAATTTTTAAAACACTGCTCATCACACCAGTATGCCGATGACACTCAAATTTATTACTCTTTCTTTTCTCAATTTGGGCCTAAGGTGTGACTCCAAATTGCGATTTTCTAGTCACACAAGTCATTTGGTTAAATCTTCGTTCAGTAAATTGAAACTACTATATTTACATAAAAAATTTCTGAGTAAAGAGGTTAAATTGAGATTGTGCGATTCACTAATCTTGTCTGGTATAACATACTGTAACATTGTTTACTGGCCTGCTCTACTGAGTAAGGACAAAGAATGTCTCCAGAGAATCCAAAACGCTTGCTTGAAATTCAGCTATGGCTTGAGGAAGTATGACCATGTTTCGACTCCTTTTCGGGATTCTGGTTGGCTCTCTCTAAATGAAAGGTACTCACTACAAATGGCGCGGTTTGTTTATAAACTGAAGGAATTTAAAACACCTCTGTATCTGTTATGTAAGCTGGTGGAACGCAATGTCTATCATGACCGTGATACTAGGTTTGCGGATATGTTCAGTGTTCCCAGGCATACTACCATTCAGTTTCAACGATATTTCAGCTATAATGCGGTCAAAATTTTCAATTCCTTACCTATGTCAATCAAGCTACTGCCTAGTGTGGGGTCCTTCGGCAAACATCTCAAATTACATTTATTGACAAAAAGAAGCTAAATAGGAAGTAATTTTATGCATTAGATTTGTGATATCTCATGTTGTTTATTTTCTTTTTCTATCGTACAGATTTGTTCACTATTAAGTTAAATAATGAATTATGTTGCATCTCTGGGGGTGGTTGTATGGAAGAGCGTGTAAAGCGAATATCGCCACCCGTTATCTATGTTACCCATTTATTGTTTTTTTTTTATTCCAATAAAGGCACATTATTATTATTATTATTATTATTATTATTATTATCCTTTTTCAGTTAAGTCTCTAATCTATTTCGAATTCTGTTGATAATTCTACTCGGACGTTTTTTCTTTAACAAGTTATATTTCAATTTTGAATCATTAGTGCATAAAATTGTAGGTATGTGAATACAAAAACCTATGTTTTGAAAATATTTCACTACAATAAATATATAGTGTTTCAAAAAAATCCACGAAAGGTTTTTCGTATGTTTATATTTCTCAATTTTTCACAACTAAGAAAAAAATTTTTAGGAGCAAATGTATTGGTCAGTGGAACATTATCTTATAAATTTTCCAGTTATCGATTTGGCTATTAGTTTGGTTTCAAATTGAAACATCAGTTTCTTTTGTGGAAAACTACCAGAAAATCCCCTTCCCTTTTGTCAATTTTTTCCAATTTTTAAAAGCACCATGGTACTGGTACCAAGAAATTACAAAAAGAGCCCGAGTTCCAAAACGTAATCTTGATTCGTACTAGAAATAGAACCCATAAATAAAATCCTGAAAGCCAAACCGCGGCCGTAATAAAGTTTTATTGGAAATTAGACAAATGTTATTATCAACTTTCTATATCTAAAATGGATTTCCACAAAATAAATAGATTATCAATTGAACGAGTGGCATTTATTTAATACCTCAATATCGGATTTTCCTGATTTCTGGAAATTATTATTCTGTTTAGAATTGCTTATAAAATATATTGAAAGATCATAAAAAATAGTAAGACCTTCTGGGTTCTATATTACCGGAAAAAACTTTGCAGTACCACGCAACTTTCATCTGACAATAAAACTTCCGGCGGTGTAATATGTAACGGTGATTATAAGAAGCGAAATCAATGATAAACCGATTTGTCGACCAATTGAGAGTCCGCCTCTGTAAAGGTGTTAAACGAAGGTATTTGCTCTCGCGGGTATTATAACTTTAACTGTATATTTGTTTACTTATGTAAAGATTTGTCATATTGATAGCATGGCAAGTTGTGCGTTAATTTACACCTTTACCGTATTTTCGACGTTTATGACTCTTGGTAATGGCGAACTGTATAAAAGTTGCTTCGACACTGAATGAATAAATGCAGAAATTCAGTCGAAGGCATTTCAATATAAATACAAGGAAACGGTGTATAATGTGCATTTCTCAATTACGCAGGTTTTTCTAATTACAGAAAAAAAGGATTATATAATCCTTTCACTTTTTTCCTGACTAGTGAACTTGAAATTTCTGAAATAATCAATAATATAAAATTGCAGACACATGATGAAGATGGAATAAATATTACTATTATAAACCTTTGTGGTAAGTCAAAATCAATTTCCCAGCCAATGGAAATATACATTGTTTATACCTATAGCAAAAATCAGCAACACACAGAGTTAAAATGACTTGAGATCAATCAGCGTTCTTTCGACATTCTCAAGAACTCTAGAGAAAATAATGGAAAACCAAATTAAATATTATGTTGCTCAACCTAATATATTACCATGAAAATAGACTAGTCTGGTTTTAGAAGAGGCTCTTGATCAAAACAAAGCAACAATTTTGATATCATGAGACTACTCGAAAGCATTCGACACTATAAATCACCAAGTGTTTCTCTCAATGTTCCATTATTTTGGATTGAATGACACAGCAAGCGTAATAATCTAATTTCACTCACACGATAGAAGACAATGGGTACTAATCAAATTGGCAGGAAATAAAATCAGGTGTCCCACGAGATAGCATTTTGGATCCTCTATTCAATACCGTTTATACATCCACTTTCATTGAGAAATTGAAGCTCTGCAACTACTATCTGTACGCAGATGACTTTCAAAATTTATCTCCTTTGATCCTCTATATCAAGAGTCAATTGCTATGACATTCGGGAACCAAATGGTTACTGAGCAGGCAAAAAGTTACGATTTGAGAATTGGAGACCCCGAAATATATTTCAAGTATCACTCTAAAAACTTAGGGCTCATCATAGACTCCAAACTGAGGTCCACAGAACATGTTACCTTTAAACTCAGAATTGGTTATGCAACCCTGAATTTGATATATTCGCAAAGAAAATTCCTAAATACAGAAGCCAAAACAATACTATGCGACTCACTAGTTTTGTCTCACTTCAATCACTGCGATGTGGTATACCACAATTTTCTAGACAGCAATGACATATCCTCGAAACATGGATGTCTGCAAGTGGTCATTCCCATCAGTCAAATGAAGGAATATGTGGAGAGAAAGGGTTCGTTTCATTATCGTGATAATCTCCAGCACATCATTAATAGGAGGAAATTTCCTAAAGAGAGTCTCAACTCGCGGAACTCTATTACCAATATTTATAATTTTCCCAGAGGGTTGAAAATACGCCAGAAAACGGGTGCTCCGGCTTGCGCAAGTCACCTCCTCTTCGGACCTTTTATGAATAAATATTATTTAAACTCATTAAATATGAAAATCAAAAATATGAAAAATTCAGACGCCTGGAGGATAGATCAATGAACAATAATCCGTGGTCAAAAATTTTTATCGCGATTTTTCAATAAATTATCCATTAATGAAATAACGATTTTTTGTAGCACGAACATTAACATTGCAAGTGCGATAATTGTTAAACTATTAATCTGAGAATTTTTTCCTTTCGTGGAGCTCTTTTTCAAAGGTCTTAAAATAGTTTATTGTTGGAAAAATATAAAAATTGTTAATTTTCGTTTTGTTATTAACAATTTACTAAGGTGAAAAAGTATAAAGCTTTATTAAACATTGAAAAAAAATGTTTGTTCCAATATTATTATTGATCCGTTTTCGTATGATCAGAAGCCACTTAAAAATGGTTTTTAATAATTTTTATCTCCTATAGTTCAAAAAATTGTTATAAACAAATGCGTTGTTCATGAGATAATTTTTTTTTTTTATAAAAACAAGATCTTCGATGATAATTATGATTTTTAAAAAAAAAACGTTTCTTTGGAAAATTAAGGAACAATTTTTTTAAATCATCACTTATCTTGGTCTTTGATATCCAAAAAAAATATTCGAATATTATTCGATTTGTCATTCTTTATTTAATAAACAATTTGTTATAAACAAATGAATTATCTCTTTCTATTTTTTTTCTCTTTCAACTTAAAAAACAAAAACAACTATGTATTATTTTACAACAAAAATTTATTTATTAGTGTTATTGAATTTTAAATTTTCTGTTATCTTTAATTTCACCACTCTAATCTGGTTGTTTATGTTTAATTTTATTATAACTTCTTAACTAATTGAGATACAAAGAAAAAATCTAAGACTTATTTATTCTTTGTTAATTAAATAACAAATTAAGCCAAAATTTTAAGCTTTGACTCAATTATTTAAGTAATTTATACCATTTGTTGATAACATTAATCTTTCAGAAAAGTTGTTTTTCTACTTTTATGTCTAAATATCTTATGAACTAATATAACCATCCCCATACAACGTAACTTTTTCTCTAACGTATAGTTATCAACAATTTTAGCTTATAAATTTTAGTTTTGCTCGGTGATTTTTCTAATTATGAATAAAAATAAGTTAGAAAAAATTTTTTCTCCAAGTTTATTAAAGATTCTATTATTTCAGTTTATTTCGCAAAACCCCTCATTAGGTCATTAAAAACTTATGAGCATAATCTAGAAGAATCGAAAAAATTTAAATAAATAATAATTGGTTATTTCCGGACCAATAAATCATAATTATGAGATAATTTATCTCATTATAATGACTTAAGTAATCTCATTATAATGAGTTAACTCAAGTCATAATAATGAGATAACTAACTCATAATTATAATTATCAGAGCCATCGTACTTATTAATACTAAGAAGATCAGTAACAAAAATTAATAAAACAAATTGAACTTGAATTCGTCGGCAGGAAGCCTTTCGCCACGCTACTGTGTCCATTCTTCGCCGCGAAGTACTCGTTCGAGACCTAACGGATCTCTGGTCATCGGTGAATAATGCTTTGTGAAAGATAAACATTGTTTTCTGACTTAATCAACAAGGAAGTCTCGGACGAACCCAGTGCAAAAATAGCCATTCGAATGCGCATCACTGATCCCTGCTAATTTCAATCCATCGAATCGGGAGATCGTGCCCTTTGTCGGTTCGTCGCAAGCCGTTGGTAATTTGTAAAATCGAAGACTGTTCTAAAATGGTGCCGTAATAGTACAGGTCACCAAAAAGAAAAGTTGAAGAGGCAGAGTAAGTATCTAACTCAAACATCTAGTCAGATACGATGGCTCTGAAGGGACATGATTTTTTTCTTTCATGATTATGAGTTAGTTATCTCATTATAATTAGAGAGTTTACTCATTATAATGACAGACGGTACCTCATAATTATGAGATAATTTAACTAATTTTAATGACATGCTCTCATAATAATGAGTCATTATAATGAATTAGTAATCTCATTATAACGAGATACCGTAAGTCATAATAATAAGATAGCAGAAATTTCGGAAAAAAAAATTTTGCAAGTAATGCGTTGCCATAGTTGTTGTGCACTTTTCTCTGGTATGTTTTATCAAGTGATATTTTTTTTCATTTACCAAAGTTTCAAAGAACTCTGATTAGAATAATAATTTATTATATCATATGTTTTATGAAGTATGTATCAATATTGATAGCAGCTAACTGAACGGTATTTTTCTGAATAGGATTTCAAAATTCCGGAATAAAGGCTTAACTTATACATCAGTACGAGGCAGGAGAAACTGTAGTGTAGTGTAGTAGGGCTTAATGAATCATATGTGAATGTAGTGAAGACTAAATACGTGCATCAGGAATCAGCCATATGCATGACTATGTAACTATGTAACATATAACATATTTGAATTTAGCCACAGTTTCAAAGAAAAATCCTAAAAAACTAAAACGCGTTCAGTTTTGAGTTTTATTAATTATTTACTTGCTTCTACCATTATACAATTATTATTAAATGCTGGATACTTGTCATCCAGGCATTGAAAATCTGAAATGAAATATTTACTAAGCTAAGAGACCTACATGCTTTTTTTCTGCTTACAAATACATAATAGGTTTGTTCTGTTTGCGAAATATACAAGCCCTGGGACGTCAAGATTATGCACAGTTGAATGAAAGTCAACGAATTTTAACCTTAAGTGCATACTGACGTCCCAGAACCACTATTTTTCAGAACCAGAACAAAGCTAGTTAAATAGGAAAATCAACTGTTGGCAACGTTGTTAAGTATTAACTCATTTATATTAATTTAACTCATTATGATGACTTGAGATATCTAATAATAATGAGATAATTTAGGTAATTATGAGTTACCTTTCTCATTATAATGAGGTAACTAACTAATGGCTATGAGATTAAAAAATCTACCACCATGTCCCTTCAGAGCCATCATATAGGGCAGTTCTGAGCACTCTTAAGTTATTTTTTAGCTCGTATTTAGGTTAATGTGATTTTTCAATTAATCATACATTATTATATTTCATTTTGTACTCCTCATTTTTTAGATATCCCCAAAAAATAAAATCTAGGGATATCATGTCTGGTAAATGAGGTGGCCACTTAACAGGACTATTTGAAACAACCCATCTGTTTTCAAAACAAGCGTCGCAACAATATTTTTAGGCCATTGAAATTATGTGCTGGTGTCAGATCAAGATCATCGGAAAACTCTTACATCACTCTTTTTAATAAACTAATGTAACGGGATTGGGCCATGGCAAAAATGGAACAATAATTCTGCCTCTGATAAACCACCACCAAACATTGATACTAAATTGTCTTCGCGGGTTGTGGGAATGGACTAGAAATGGATTATCTCTACCCCAATAAAATGATCTCAATACTCACAGAGCAAGGATGCAGACAATAATAACGTAAAATGATATTATAAAGTACTGAACTCAATTCTTCCTACCTGTGTGGAGTTAGCCACATCCACAGGTATACTCCAAATAAAAAGTTAGGAAAATATTTTATAATATTGAATTATTTCCTAGAAACTACCCCCCTCCCCACCACCCTCCTGAAACCTGACAAACTATATGGAAAAGGTCATTTGATTTATTTTTCCTCCATGAAACACATACTGAAAGCAGAATGCGGTACTTTTTCATTTGTAAAAGTTATTGAATTATTATGTAGTACTAACCTCATATACCACCCTCTGAAGGCCTGGTAAGAGGGTGTAATAAAGTTAGGGATAATATTATAATGATCGATGGGCTTGATGATAAGTATATTTTTATCGCTTCATTACTTTGGAAAAAAAATAAAAAATTACTAACTTTTTTCCTGGAGTATGCAGGCTTTATTTGTGTGAATAAATCTGATCCAAGCAGCTATTTCACATTTGTTTATATCTCTCTAATACTTATGATTCATTTACCTTCCCTTTTTGAAAATAGCTAAACTGACACGGATGAACAAACCTTAATGACAAACCAGTTAATAGAAGACTTCATCTCGAATTTGCATATGTCATATCCCACTTGTTATGTCCTAAATGTCGACAAATATGATGGATCTTTTAAAATTATCAGTCTTTTCATTCTTTGTCCGATTCTTCGTATGACTGTAAAACAGTCGATAACTATCATTCGAGAAATGTCTATAACTTTGAATAAATGGTATTTGTCAGAAGACAACTATTTCCCTGGCAACGACCTCGATAGATATTGAATTAAATCTGTCAGACTTATGTGCAAAGACCTTACTTAGAAGGAACAACTTTGCAAGAACTTTCTACTATGATTCTAATATATGCACGAACACAATGTAGTGAAAATTTGAAAACAGTATTTTTTCAATAGTATTCATCAATACGATTCACTGATTTATTCATTTTGTTGATACAATTTTAGTTGAGTTATAATTTAATGAGGGAAGTTCAAATTCATGGTATGAAATTATATCCGTATGATTTTTTTATATATATTGAAATAATTAACGAGAGTAATTTCTTTAATGTAAATAATGAAAATGTAATATCTTTCTTCGTTTTGATTCACAAAATTAATACGGCTAGTGAAACAGGTTTAAAATAGAAATGATTGCTTTGTAAATTAATATCGAATAACTCAGTGGTACCAAATGAGTGGTACTGATATGATGATCACGGGTTCCACAGGTTCAAATGCCAGAGCAATATTTCAATTACTGTCTTATTCTGCTATTAGGTACGAAATATTGTCTTTCGTATGAGTACGAAATTATGGATTTTGCCGTAAAAAAGTTCGTTATGGTGAAGAAATAAGAAGAATTTTCATTTTCCGCAAAAAAGCTTCTACAGGAAAAACTTTTGATTTTAATCATGGAAAATATTCAATGAAATATGTAGAGCCTTTGTTGGCGATTCTTATGGTTCCATTTAAAATAAAGAAGATTTTGCACAATTTTATTTACAATGTTTGACAAGCTTTTTTTTGTACCCTGTATATCACAGGTCGATTTTAGATATATCGGTTGAGAAGGTACAATGTTTGACCAAAAATTCATTTTAATGCGACTTGACAAAACTTTATAATTATGAGTGACTAATTTTGGAAAAATAAACTGTCATGCTAAAAATCCCGAAAACCGTCAGTATTATGGAATAAATTATATACATTCCTCATGTAGAAACCAATAACAAAAAACTGATAAAAATATAGGTTGTCATTCAAAAAAACAAAGTTGGGACCCGTCCAGAAATAATTGAATATACTGTGTTTCATTTTGTAGAGCTCACAAAATCAATATCATTTTGCTGATGAAATCATCCTTCTTTCTATCATCATAATGGAGATATAGAACACCGCACCCTTGTTTCAGGACCCTGTATAGTGACATAGTATCTGTTTCTACCCCAAAGCTGACAAGTGAAGTAAGTAGTCTGCTTTATAATTTTGTGTTGAATGTGAGTTTGAACAACCATTGAACTATCAGACTGTTCCTTTTGTTATCTACTCCTCTTAGGACTTCCATTTTTTTTAAAAATATATCTATAGGAAGGAAAAGTACCAACTATCGAACATCAATATTTCCATATATAATTAAACTATAAATTTTCGAACAGAGTGTAGTCGATACTGCTGCTGGGATATAACGGAGTCTAGCTTTAAAACAACGTTACATATCATCATGAACGTTGGCACAAAATGCCAATAAATATTGATTGTTCTAACGATGACGATAAGTGGTGTACCGACTATTTACAGTCGGCGTTAATAAATTATATTTATCGGGTATTATGGCTTCAAACTTGATTTCTGATGGCGAATTTAAACTCTCGATTGAACAATTGATATGAGTATGGAATGGACAGATGAGTGGGTGGCTGAGTTCGTCAAGAATCACACAAACACCATGTACTTTCCTCAACTTTGGTTCAATTTGAGATTTGAAGCGGTGCCAATCTTTGTTTATACGTGACCAGTCGTCAATTGCCGAAGAAAAATAATAATTTTAATAATTATAATACTCCCTCAGAAACACTAATATAGTGTACCCAAAGGCATAGCCTGTGCGGGTAGAGGACGGGTATTATTAGTATTATAATTATTTGCCGTGGCGCTCCTTTGCGACTCACTGGTGTTTTTGGTGGCGTATTCGCTTTTTAGCTGTTGGAACCCGTGAAACTTTCAGCACCACACCGAAATCAATAACAGGTTGTTTAATACTAGTTTTCCTCAAAATTTATTCTGAAGAACTTTATCTGACATTCAGAAGTGTCATCACTATCACTTACTCGATAACATAATGAAATTTAGGAAGGAGCAGTACTTAATATGAACCATAACATAATCCTGAAATTGGTCTTGTAAAACTTTTACACAGGATTCGAACAGATGTACTTTAACGACTGCAGAGCTGTTAGCAAAGAGAGCAATTGCTTCATGTTAGGTACTCCATAGGGAAATTTTTATTGTATAGGATTTCAGTGAATTCTTCTATTTAAGATACAATTGTTAACCACTTATTGTTGTTTTCTCTGTGAATCTAAAGTACAATTTCTTGCAAATATCGGTACCTTCTTTTTTTAATAGAGGGGGATATGAGCGAAAAGTTAAATGTCTTTCCACAGCTTCTGTCAGTTGATACACAATTTTTACCGAATCCGAGAAAATAATGTCTTTTTGGAAATAATGAACCTTTTCACGGGCTATGAGAAAACACTGCAATTAGAAAGTATATACGCTATTATCACTTGGGATTTATTTTTAATTTTTTATGACCGCCAGTTTCTCTATAATTAAAAAAAAAGTGGTTTCATGACGTCACGTTCATCAAAATTGAACTTGGCAACGTTGTATAAGTTGTATTCTACACCATGGAATCTCAAATTATCATTATCTACATCTGGATTGTGTTCTATGATAGTTGTCATTTGATACCAGATGAGTTTGTTCCGTCTGTTTCACGGAGCAGATCAATAACAATTGTTTTTCTCTATTTGACTCATTTGCTCACCTTACAAGATCAAATCTATATGCTGGAAACTGACAGACTCTTGAATATTTTATTTTCTGAGGTTAATGGCAACCGCAACAACAAACATTAACCTCAAATCCCAAATATAACCACAAAACACATGTATGTGCTCTGTGGTAATAACAACTTATGTTCCATAAGAACTGTTAGTATAATTTGCGGTGTTGCCAACAATAGTTTCTTTCAGAAAATTTTAAAATTACAAATAATATTAAAAATTGCTTTTACGTAACATTTTTTGATCTGTTGATCCAGTGACAAAGTTTCAATTATTTCTCGATGGCTTATAATCATCCAGTAGCTATATTTTATGGGAGAACGATATTCGGAACGTGGATTATGGTGGGGGAGTTTCCGATGAACGTGACGTCATAGGCACACTTTCAAATGTGATATTTTTCATAAATAAAAAAAGTAGAGTGGCACTTGTTGTTAAATAGACATTTTAGACTATTAACAATCGATTGAAATGAGATTTGCAATTAATTCTTTGTAAATGAAAAGGTCCATTGTTTGAGAGATATATAACTGAAGATATCGAATTAAAGGTGGTTAATTGGATTTCAGGTGATGCAGGTTTCCTATAAATTATTTAAAAATGATTTTTTTTATACCAATTTTCTCTGTTTCTGGACTTTAATATAGATTATGAGGGATGTGAATGTTCATGGTGAAAAATTAAAATTCTGTTAAATATATTATGGCTTTGCTCAAATAGTCGATTAGTATAACTACGAATATATAGATAATGTTAAAAAAAAATTGTAGAGATATTCAAGCATTGGTTTTCTATATAGCAGTGATAAATGACCACTCATCTAATATAGAGAAATACGTAAAAAAATATTTTGTTGCAAGGAGATATTCAAACATTTTTACTAATTTTAGTGTGTTGTTTTCTGGTAGGTATTACGAAAAAATCCTTGATTCTTATCGTAGTTTTTTTCATGTTCAAAATAAAATCAAGAATTTGTTTGAGTTTTTATTCCTTCTTCCTATTATCAATGAATTATGTCAACATATTCTTGAGTAAAATTATCGATAAAACAAAGATAATTGTACAAAGGCACCTTTGCAAATTTATGAATGAAGCTAAGGGCAGGAATGCAGCATGTAAATTATTGAAAAAATGCAGTTCACATCATATAGATCAATTATGGGAAAACTACCCCTCTAACACCTCCTGGGTACAGCCTTGATCAAACTGTTAGAAATCAGTACGTCAATATGTTGAACCATAAAAAACACTACATTATGAACATCAAATTGAAATTATGAATTCTATAAATAGTAATGAAGTTCGTAAAGTATTTCAATAACAGTTAGTATTCTACCATCTGAGGAATGGTCATCCACAAACTATGCAAACATTTTAACAGCTCATTCTCTGAATTTGAACTATTAACCAAGACTGAAATGCGAATAATCATACATTCATTAGATAACAAAAAAAAAACAAATATGCAAGCACATTTCTGAATGAAACATTCGAGGTATCTGGTCATGTGTTAATAATTTTCGTAAATGCTTCTTCTGAGAAAGAAACATTTCCATCCAATGAATGCTTTACCACATTTGGAGAAATTTTTCTGAATATGAACATTTATTGTATCTTGATCATAACAAATTATTCTTAGGGCAACAACCTAGACTGAAATATAATCACACATGTGAATCAGCTATTCAATGCACTTTCTCAAAATGGAAGAATGCATATGATGCAAATAAATATATACTCTGACTCTCTTCATACTTCAAACGAGTTTTTGAAACAATTTACAAATTATAAACGAAAATGTAGCTCTGTTCTGGATTGGTTTGTCAGTTATCAAGAAGAAAACAAAAGCAAAAATCAGTTCTACCATTTTTAATGAGATGAATATTATTATTAGTATTCCTCAAGGAACTGTACTGGGACTACCTCTGTTTATAATATACATGAATTATATTTAAAGTGTTCCCAGTGCACATTAACTGAATTTGTTTGCAGATGATACATTACTCTATTCTTCAGATACTGAGTGGAACAATGTTGTAGACACTCTCAAAGATGGGATTAATTTTACCAGAACAGGTGTTGAATTTCCAGTCCAATTTTATTTTATATCAAAACCATTGATTAATTTATATCCGACTATCCATTTTTTATGTATTTGTTAACTGCTCTTTTCTTTCAAATTTGAATTGAATTGAGGAAAGTATTATTATTATTATTATTTAAAATTTATAAAGATTTCTTCTTTTAATAATTTTTTTCGTATAATTGGATTCAGCCAAACCATCAAAATCCAAAAAATTATTGGATGAAGCGTATTTTTCTGAATGGTCTATATCCAAGATACTCAGTGTGAGCTTACGTGTTGTGCTTACTATTATAATAACAATGAAAACCTTTGTAAAAATTTCGAAACAAGTTCGAAAATATTGTGCCAGAGAGGTAACAACAAAGTGAAATAAATACGTAGTACCCTTCTCTCTTAGCGTTTCCTCCAAGTGGAAATCACTTTGTTGATATCTCTCTGGCACAATATTTTCGAACTTGTTTCGAAATTTTTACAGTTTTCTCCTCCCGGGAATCTGTGCTGCTTAGGATTGATTGTCTTGTTCTTGATTTCCCGTGCGGATGGCGCTGCCATCAACTGAGTTGTGGGTCGTAGTGTCACCCGTAGGGAAATATTAGTTAAACGGTTGATTATTATTCATTTGGCAGGGACAGGACAATTATAATGTTGTCCGACCTACCCTGTCACTGATGAGAGGCAATAAACCTCGAAACTTGCATATCTGCAGGTGGCCAGTCCCAACCAAATGAAGGATAATCTTCTGTTTAATTACAAGACAAGCTCTTGCAATTGGGTCTTCTTGAAAGAACGTTGCACAACTATGTCAAATGTAGTTCAATGTCCGTCGTGGTATTAGCCAAGGAAGTAGTTGTTTTCTGGTAGACGTTTTCATTTCACAATGAAAACCTTTATTCATCAATTAATTCCAATATTTTAACTGAGTTTTAACAAAAAATTAAATGAAGTGAATAAAGTTAATAGGCGATAAGTGCTGTTGCATTTTTTTACCATGTCATAAAAACTGGTTTATGAGAAGTTCTGCATAAACATATACTGATGCGGTAATATTAGTACCTGCGATTGTAAATAACATATACACTTATTAAACGATGGACATCTTTGAGCATAATATATTGTTACGTTTTTGCTAAATAATAATGCCGAGCACACTACTAAACTGTTTATTTTCTAACTTCACTAAAAACATACAACTACTTCACTGACTAATAAAACACTTAGATCTAAACAACAATACAAATATACAATACAATATTCCAAACACTTATATACTTCTTCAAAAACTGTTTATCACTTCTTCATAAATTCTTCTTAATCATGATCCCAGTCAAATGTCTCGCGTTTATATTGGTACTCAAGTGTAACCAGAATCTTCGCGATGCGACGGTTCGGATATCCCGAATATTTATTACCGGCAATTATCTGCGTTTTTCTAGGAAACCATATCGACAATACGCGTGCAAGTGTATCCAGCGGCGTAGATAGGGGATTTTTATCAATCTCGTATCAATATAAAATATTAATAATCATTATATTGTTATATTAAGTACTAAGTCGCAACAATATATTAATTAAAATTTGTTGAAGTAAGCATCAAAGTGGTTATGAACGAAATGTCTTGAATTCTCAAGGATGATTCTCTTCAGGGCTTTTTTGAAATGTGGTGGATATATCAATGTTATAAATCTTTCGGGTAATTTATGAATGAAAGAAGAAATAGAGTTGTCTGATATCCATGATTTTTTCTAAAATATGTACGTACGTTTTTGTTGCAGCTCCCCAACCTAGTATTTCATAGCGAAGGTATCTAGTAAAATAATTTCATTTCGATTGGTAAATTTTTTTTATGCATTTACTGGTAAACTTTCAATGGTTGAGTTATTCCGATATATGGTCCAGAGGTGGTACTTTTGTTACCAGTCTATATACAAATACTCACTAAATCATTATTGTTCTCTGTCAGACATAAAAATTGCTGCGTGTTGATACAAAACTAAACAATTCCTGATATTGAATAACTTTCGGTTTCATGACCACACTACAAGCTATACCCTGTATAATGAGCTGTTTCATCCGGTTGAATGCATCGCCGGTAATTCGTCGAAAAACGATGACTATTGTTATTCATTTGACTCGAGCAGTTTTTATATCGCTTCTTTAACATAAACGTTCCTGTGAATAAGCATCTCGAATACACAGTTTAGTTCATGTCACGTGCGTTTAACAAACAAAGCCGTTTGTATTCTCATGACTTGCTGAATCTCAGTACCACTAATTTGAAACACAACTGAACCATTAAGGTCGACTGAGTTACCCGGAAGACCGCACACTGACTAATGCACTCGCTAAATTTTTTGAATTTCTGCATACAACAGTCTAATAGAGCATGATATTAGTGATTTTTTAACAAAAATACTAGTAGAAAACCGACTGTGCCATCTCATGACAGTCCGTAGTTAAATTCTGTTATGTTTTGGACTAGCCACTGTCATTTATTAATTTGTTGCAAACATTTGAAAAAAAAATGTGTTTTGTCTTAGTGTTTTGCTTATAAAATGAAAACTAATACAGCAATCCGGTTGCTTCAATGAGATAAATGGTTGAGAATTGAAAAACAATGAAAATGGGATTCTTTACGACCCGATCGGATAATTAGTAACGGACAATTCAACTCATGTATAAAAATCGCATATGTCGCAGTGCAATTGTTACTTTGACAGCGTCAAAAGTTAGCTGCAACTTTTAAAGCGAAAATTCAACTCATGTATAAAATCGTCCATAAGAAACGTCAGTTTTGGCAGTTTGATATCGGATAAATAGCAACGTAACTGTTTGCAAGTGGATAAACTGTTATTTACCTTCACCATGGCAACAACTAATTATTGTCGTATGACTTTATTGAATCCGACGCTGTACCCAAGGACGCGTTGCTATCAACAAAGCCAAATGACAACAAATTTTCATACTTTTTGTTACAAAGTGTTGTTTTTAATTTCAAATGAGTGTTAACGGTAGATTTGGTAGTGCAACTACTCAAATAATAAATTCTGCAATAGACGCCACTCCAAAAAACACCAAAAACACCAAATCATCAATTTGGAGGCAGTTTGAATTATTTTGTCGAGAAAAGGGGTATGAACTATTTATTACCTTCAACGTCGCAGCCGGAAATCTCAAGCATATTGGCAGATTGGGCGTATTATATGAAGAAATCAGACGGAAATGACTACAAGGAGTACGTAGTTAAAACAATGTGGAATACTGTAGCCAAAATTGTGCAAGAAAAATATTATATGGATTATAAGATTGTGTTTGATCCATTCAAAGATGTGACATTTCAAGCCGCTAGAAACGTTAAAATTGCTAAACGCAAGCAACTGCAGAGTAATTTAGATAAAAGAAGACAAGGTCCTATAGCATTAAGTAAAGAAGAAGTTATAAAAATTGCAGAGCAATGGGATGAAAATACTCCAATGGGCCTTCAAAAAAAACTTTTTCATATATCCGCTTTTGAATTAGCCTGGAGAGGTGGTGAAAGTGCGCAGTGTAAAATTTATTATTTCAAAGACGAAAAATACAATAATGGAACATTGACAGGCAGAGTGAAGTACAACACGGTCTTCTAAAACAGTTCAAGGTGTACATAAAAGGGGCAGTGAAAGTAAGTGGTTGACTACAAATAACATGAAAGAGGGGCGACACCACTTGACGGAAGACCATAAAACTAATAATGAAATATGGTGGATTACGTAATCCAATCTTCCGCAATAAAACCTATACAATAGGTAAAGTCGTCGGCAAGTATTCAACAAAAAACAACTACTGCCCCCTACGACCATTGAATTATATTTGTTTAATACTTGGCAAAGTTTTCTACAAGAACCACTTTGCAATGCATTTCAAAGATCAAAGCTGGAATTTTTTTTTTCGATTTAATTGGGGGAACACCTCCGTACCGGTTTCATGGTCATTGCCAATCATCAGCGAAGGCTAGTTCGACCCAATTGAATCGAAAAATCCTTTCATCCTAATTGGAAATCCCTGAGACAAACACTGAGGTATGAATTCAGCGCCATCTCTGGGTTTCAGTTTAAAATGCACTCCGACTACGTGTCGACTTCAACATGAAGCCAGAAACATCATGAAAGAGGGGCGACACCACTTGACGGAAGACCATAAAACTAATAATGAAATATGGTGGATTACGTAATCCAATCTTCCGCAATAAAACCTATACAATAGGTAAAGTCGTCGGCAAGTATTCAACAAAAAACAACTACTGCCCCCTACGACCATTGAATTATATTTGTTTAATACTTGGCAAAGTTTTCTACAAGAACCACTTTGCAATGCATTTCAAAGATCAAAGCTGGAATTTTTTTTTTCGATTTAATTGGGGGAACACCTCCGTACCGGTTTCATGGTCATTGCCAATCATCAGCGAAGGCTAGTTCGACCCAATTGAATCGAAAAATCCTTTCATCCTAATTGGAAATCCCTGAGACAAACACTGAGGTATGAATTCAGCGCCATCTCTGGGTTTCAGTTTAAAATGCACTCCGACTACGTGTCGACTTCAACATGAAGCCAGAAACATCATGAAAGAGGGGCGACACCACTTGACGGAAGACCATAAAACTAATAATGAAATATGGTGGATTACGTAATCCAATCTTCCGCAATAAAACCTATACAATAGGTAAAGTCGTCGGCAAGTATTCAACAAAAATTTTAATTTTAAATTGGAACCCAGAGATGGCGCTGAATTCATACCTCAGTGTTTGTCTCAGGGATTTCCAATTAGGATGAAAGAATTTTTCGATTCAATTGGGTCGAACTAGCCTTCGCTGATGATTGATTGGCAATGACCATGAAACCGGTACGGAGGTGTTCCCCCAATTAAATCGAAAAATAATTTCAGCTTTGATATTTGAAATGCATTGCAAAGTGGTTCTTGTAGAAAACTTTGTCAAGTATTAAACAAATATAATTCAATGGTCGTAGGGGGCAGTAGTTGTTTTTTGTTGAATACTTGCCGACGACTTTACCTATTGTATAGGTTTTATTGCGGAAGATTGGATTACGTAATCCACCATATTTTATTATTAGTTTTATGGTCTTCCGTCAAGTGGTGTCGCCCCTCTTTCATGATGTTTCTGGCTTCATGTTGAAGTCGACACGTAGTCGGAGTGCATTTCAAACTGGAACCCAGAGATGGCGCTGAATTCATACCTCAGTGTTTGTCTCAGGAATTTACAATTAGGATGAAAGAATTTTTCGATTCAATTGGGTCGAACTAGCCTTCGCTGATGATTGATTGGCAATGACCATGAAACCGGTACGGAGGTGTTCCCCCAATTAAATCGAAAAATAATTTCAGCTTTGATATTTAAAATGCATTGCAAAGTGGTTCTTGTAGAAAACTTTGCCAAGTATTAAACAAATATAATTCAATGGTCGTAGGGGGCAGTAGTTGTTTTTTGTTGAATACTTGCCGACGACTTTACCTATTGTATAGGTTTTATTGCGGAAGATTGGATTACGTAATCCACCATATTTTATTATTAGTTTTATGGTCTTTCGTCAAGTGGTGTCGCCCCTCTTTCATGATGATTCTGGCTTCATGTTGAAGTCGACACGTAGTCGGAGTGCATTTTAAACTGGAACCCAGAGATGGCGCTGAATTCATACCTCAGTGTTTGTCTCAGGGATTTCCAATTAGGATGAAAGAATTTTTCGATTCAATTGGGTCGAACTAGCCTTCGCTGATGATTGATTGGCAATGACCATGAAACCTGTACGGAGGTGTTCCCCCAATTAAATCGAAAAATAATTTCAGCTTTGATATTTGAAATGCATTGCAAAGTGGTTCTTGTAGAAAACTTTGCCAAGTATTAAACAAATATAATTCAATGGTCGTAGGGGGCAGTAGTTGTTTTTTGTTGAATACTTGCCGACGACTTTACCTATTGTATAGGTTTTATTGCGGAAGATTGGATTACGTACTCCACCATATTTCATTATTAGACTACAAATAAAGAAAATTTCAATAACTTCGTTTTTAGTAAATGTACATTCAAATAAAAATGTGTTTATTTTTAATGTTTCATAAATGAAGTTTGCATTGATATGTTTCTAAATTTCTTAATCATTAAATTGTCCTGCCGAATTACACTCCATGTTTGTATTAATATCAGATAAAACTGGAAAAATCGGAAAATTAGATGTAGGGGGGCAGAAGGACCTCTGTCGATAGCCTTTAGAATTGAATGTAATTCTAGTTCAATAAACAACATTTATTATTATTATTAGATGTAGGGTTGACCCTTCTCACGAAATTGAATAATGTGTACTTCATGTGTGCAAAAACAGGCACAGTCGGATGATTAGTTTTGGCACAATTATAATTTCAATATTTTTTTTTGGCTATCTTGCAGCGTACCTGGATGCTCTAGTAAAATTCCGATTTCCATTTTTCAAATAGATTTTGAAAGAAGAAGTTCGGTATCACGTCAAAAACAGTAGCAATGAAGTATGGGGTACCACAGGGCTCTGTGCTGGGACCCCTTCTATTAATCATATACGCGTGTAAACGGCTTATTTTATCATCTAGTTGACTCAACCTGTATCATGTTTGCAGATGACACCACTATCTTCCATCAAAATATAAACGAGAAAATAGTGAATGAAGCTACTGAATAAAATGCTGAATGTTGGTTTGCAGCAAACAGTTTGAAACTCAACGCAAGCAAAACGAATCATATAACATTTTCTTCACAGGCAACAAAAACCAATGAACCCACAAAACTTCTAGGAAATTGGTCGTTTCACATCGAGAAGCTCTGCTCTAAACTTTCAAGCTCGATTTTCATTCTGAGACAACTGAAAAATGTATTAAGTTCGGACACACTGATGAATATCTATTATGCTTTCTTTCACTCGCACATTTCTTATGGGGTATTTCTATGGGGTAATGCATTTGACTCTGTCAAAGTATGTAGGCTTCAAAAAAAAGCTATCCGAATTATTGCTAATGTTGCCTTTAGGGACCATTGTAAACCTTTATTCCAGAAATTCAAAGTGATGACACTACCTGCTCTTTATATATTCCATCAATTACTAGAAATTCATAACTGAGTAAAAATTCAAACTTTCATGAATATAACACTCATGGTGCTGGACATCTCAGACCACAGAGATATAGATTAAATAAATCTGCAAATAATTCCCTACATGTTGCTCTCTATAATAAATTGCCATCAAGTTAGAAGATTCTAGACATGCTTTGCTTCAAAAAAATATTAAAAAGATATCTTTCAGAAAATGGGTTCTATTCTATTCAGGAGTATATGGACACACCTGTCAGTGATATGCGTAATAATACCTGAAGTTGTAGGAGTACTAGTATAATTTTATTTTAATAAATGTGTGCAGAAGTATATAGTATATGTGATTGATTTTATGTATAGTTTGGACCTGTCACAGGATCTAATAAATATTAATTTTCCTGGACCTGCTACAAATTACTTACATTGTATTTACCTAGTTAAATATAAATAAAGTTATCTATCTATAGTACCACATTTTGCTGCCACTAAAATTATCATTACATTTTCATGAAGAAACCCTCGAAAACTAATTGAACTGTATAATTACTAATAACATCTGTTATGGTAGTTCGACGGTCATCATGTGTACCTAACTCTGTTGGAAATTTGAAAATTATCCTGTTGCACATGAAAGTGAAGTAAATTATGACGATACACCACTAAATCAACTTTTTCATCTTCCAGATAATACATAATTCCCAAATTGAAATGAAATAATGAAAATATTACATGAAAAGAATCAAGAACTGTAGGTCGGGATTTGTGTTCGCTCCGAAAAATTATAGACAAAAAGAGAGTGCGACCTAGTACTGGTAGCACTTCAAATTCTCCTATTCCTACGCCTTCAAAGAGAAGATATTTGGAGCCTCGTCTAACAAATTTTTCGAAACGTGACAATACTGGTCATTGGCCTTCACACACAGATAATTGAGGAAGATTTATGTGCACAGGAAAATCTCGCATAATGTATGGCAAATGTGAAGTATACTTACGCCTTAATAAAGAAAATATCTGTATTAAACATATTCATTCGCCTTTATCTCATACTCCTACTGATGATGAATCAAACTAGATTAAATTTCTGACGTCAATATTTTTTTGGTCCTTTTTCCATTAGGGAACACAAAAACTGCTTTTTATTTGTTTAAATAAATTAAAGAAAAACTATTGTGCACCGTCATTTCCTCAACCACTTTGGAACATAATTTGCACCGATTTTTTTTTGTAATTTTCTTCATATTTCATGGAATAGAGGGTTAGTTTGCCTCGATTAGTAGATTGTACATTGTAAATTGTAAGGGGGTCGTACGGGCTGCAGCATCACAAGTACTTCGACATATAAGTTTTTTTGTGCGTGACCCTTGATCTATTCGAGGCCCGGGATTCCAAGACTTCTTGCGAAGTTTATCAGTTTCCTGGGATAAGCTATGTTCCTGATGTGGTAGGGCGTTAAGAAGGCCCCTTCCAAGAACTTAACCCTTTTGCAGAAAAGCGCTGGGCATTTGCACGCCAAATGTTCTGCAGTTTCCGCGAAGTTCTCACAGTAGCGGTAACTATCACTCTCTGATTTACCCATCTTTTTGAGGTGGTATCCCAGTGCAGTGCAGTGAGAAGTCCCGTTACCATCTTGAAGTGTTTCTTGTCAAACTCGAGAAGCTGTTTAGCTTCCTTTGGCAATAGACACACTAGTCTTTTCGCTTGTCTTTGTCCCAGCACTTTATTCCAGTGAGATTTCATCTCATCGATTTCCCATCGTCGGAACTCTTCTTTTAAGTGGGCTCTGGAGAGTCCACGGAAGGGTTCTGGGCCGAGAAATTGTGTATTTGACCCTTCTTTGGCAAGGCAATCTACTTCTTCGTTGCCTTCAATTCCTCTGTGACCTGGCACCCACATCAGGGTGAACTGATTGTTCACTGCCAGTTGTCTTAGGATTGTTTACAGTCCCAAGTCTACTTAGACTCACAGGTGTATGACCCTCGATAAGTTACTACGTTCACAAAACTGTCTTGTAAATGCAGAAACTTATCGGACCAAATTGATTCCTTTGTCATTATGCACTGGTATTGATTTCCTTTATTTTGCATTTATTGGTTTCCAGGCTGTGGAAGATTATTATCGTAACAAATCTATGTCACGAAACGAATTCCAAGTCGAATTAATGGAAATAAAATTTTTAATTAACAGGTTTTATGTAATTCGTCATCCGTAGACCGATTGAAAAATCCAATTGTCAACGTTGTTTTGAATAACGTGATTATTATCCAATCACTTCGCATTTCAAGTCACGTGACGTAATATTCATCTTCAGGTAATAACTCATAACGGATATTGCCAATATCAACATTTATATTTTTGACTCGTAAATATGATCGAGAATTACGTTTCAATAACGTGTAGTGAAGTTAGCAATGAATTTGCCAGCGAAGATTTGACTGGGCGGATTTTAGGCAATTTTATTTACTTTTATTAAAAATCTAATTTTTCAGCATTGATTTGCGGGATGTTATGAGGTGCAAATTGGAATAGAAAACAGAAATATTGAATCGTGAAATATTCGGAAAAATCCACTGGTTGCCGCGATTGCTTTTACTTAATTACTATATGACACTTCGAAAATCTTACATACGGAGGAAACATTTTTTTTTTGGAAACTTATATAAGGAAAATTTTCAATTCGAATTGAACGGAATGAATAATGAAAAATCACGGATTTTCGAGGTAGGTTTCAATATTTAATTTCAATCGAGAATGAAAGAAAAAGTAATTTAGACATTTTCAAAAAATCACTTTATACCTAGTATATCATTAGAAAAAAATAGTTATGCTGAATAGTACATGCAAGAAACAGTTGTATGTTCCTATCTTAGTTTTGGACCTACAGATAATTTTTTATTTACGCTGACGAACGAAGTCAAAATATTATAGCAGTAGCCAACTTTTAATTTTTTTTTATTAAGCTTCCACTGCCCACTTAGATACCAACTAGTGATATGTTATTAGAAAGGGAATTGAATGCTGAATATTGTGCAAAGAAAAAGAGGGTTGCCATTTGAAAAAAGAATGTTGATGCTATTTCCTGTCAGACAGGAAGTTAAGTTCGTCATGTGAATATACTCAAATTGATAATAATAATAATACCAACTCGTAAACACTCCGTAGGCAATAATTCCGTAGCCACCCGGTATATCATCATTAGCAAATGTTAATATCTGTCAATGGAAGTGATGTTCTAGAGTTGTTTTCCCAATGAGGCTAGAGAAAAATTTGTAGCAAAAATATTTAGTTTTTCCTGGGTGTTCGTCACCAGTGTTCCATCTTCCTTAGTTAGGGAAGGAAATTATTTTTGATATTTTGATATTTTGATTTGTTTTTCAACTTCATTTGTTGAGCAGTATAGTTTCTTCTTATATACCACTTTGTAACTGACAATTTTCACGCTTGTGAAGAAATAGGGCATTAGTTTTGATATCGAATATTTTTGTTTCACAAGCAAATGAATAACAAATGTTAGAAACGTTCATACTAAAAACAACATATTTTCGTCCGTTCCAAACGAATTGTTTTTCAAGTATTCTTGTCAGTTTTCTCTCATACTAGTCACTACTGTTAGAAATACTACAAAATACACTTTAGCAAATGATGCAATTAGCAGAAGTTCAAATCAGCAGGAATATCCAGACGTGCATGGAATGAAACATTTGAAAAACAACTTTTCCGCGGACTGCCTGCACAGGCTCGTTAGCCAGTTGAATATACTTTGTTATACTTTATGTTCTTATCTTTCCATTGAACGTGTCAAACGAAATCAAACGGCCATTCGAATACATACAATAACCGCCATAAAAGTGTAGCCATAATTTATAGTTAGCTAGCATGATGCAACAATGTAATGCATGATGCAGCCACCTGTGATACCAGCCGAGTTAGATAACATATATTATGCATTAACATTTCTTGGATGTCCAAATGAATCAAATCGAAATTGTTGTTTTCATTTGACACTCCCACATTCAATAACGAAGTTCTGAGGGAGTAGGCGAATAAAAAACTACAGGAAGATACAGAAAATGTGTTCATTACCACCACTCACACCACAACACCACATACTTATTCCACAAAGTTCAAAGATTCAGCCTGTGAAAGTTACTTCCAATAACAATTGGAAAGAAAATGCGTAAGATATTTCTACCATTCCTACCTCTTGATTGGACATGGTATAAACATCGTGACTTGGAGGCAGTAGCCAAAAAAGAGCAATATTTCTCTCATGATATTCAAGAAATAGCTTATCTTTGTACACCATAATAGTCGATATGATTCTTCCGACCCCTTGGAGCAGGATTTGACAAACCCTTCCTTCTCACATACATGGACCCAGGTATTGAAAAGTTCAAAACAAGGAAGGCCTCTGAGAGTCACCACTTGGAAGTAATGGAAGACCAATGTGAGAGAAATGCTCTAGCCACATTTAGGAGAATAATAGAGACGGTTTTGTAGGGACTCTCCTGGAAGACCTGTCTAGTATGTCATAACTAGCAAATTGTTAGAAGATGAAATGGAAAAACCTGGAAGAGGTATTTCTGCGGCTGAGAAAATCTGGATTGACACCAAGCCCCTAGAAATGCCAGCTGTTCCAGAAGGAATACGGCATCTCGGTCGCATTGTTTCTACAAAAGATATACACCAGCTTAGAAGTTTTCTTGGTTTGTGCATCTACTCCGTTATGTAATTGGATTTGCTAACATCGCTCAACTACTTATCAGACATACAGAAGGGCAAACGTAGTTCCAGTTGGGTTAAAAAAGCCAAAACCTGATGCCGAACAGAAAATTAATTTTGGTCACGAACCTCAGCAACTTGGGACTTGGAGCTATTCTGTCTGAGATCCAAGAGGGACAAATAGAAAATTACTGTAGCCAGACCCTTAGTAAACCGAAGCACAATTAATTACTTTGTTACCAGGCGGTAATTATTGGCTTTTGTCAAAGGAGTAGAGCATTTCTTCTGATACGTTTATGGGAGGGAATTCACCATGTATCTTTTGAATGGCTTTTGCAGGTCGAAAAAAGGGCAAGTACCCTGCTGAAAAACGAGACTAGAAGTATTTGACTTCAGAATCAACTACCTAAGAATTCAGATGCTATATCGTGGAGACCATGATTACATGATTACACATGATTATTCGAATAAAAACAAGATTCAGGAAAACCAAGCTAAATACCCTAATCTTGGTGTGGCAACCAAGTGGAAGAAGAGGAATCGAAGACTATCATGGCAGGAACTCGCACCTCATTTGTCAGCTGTTACACCCTACTGGTCACAATGAAATTTTCTTGCATTGGAAAATGGGGAGTTGGAGTGATAGTAATGGGCTCCGAGGTTGGTGATGAAAAAAAGCGTCAGACAGTGGAATCTAGAATCAGAATACAGGGAATTTTGGAGTGAAGAAAAATTTAGAGAAAGTGAGGCAACAGTTTTACGGGGCCAATCGTCAACCTGACATTAAGAGCTGGTGCATAAAGTGTGCTGAGTGCGCTGCAGTACAACGTAAGCAGTCCATTTGAGAAAATCGTCCTACATGTCGCTGGACCGTTTCCAGAACCTGAAAACTAATGAATGAATCCTTGTAGACGTAGACTACTTCACATAGAGGGCAGAAGCCAATGCATCATCCAACTAGAGAGTTTCCATCGTCGCCGATATCTTGGTGAAGAAGTGGGTATTTCGATTCGATGTTCCATTGGAGTTACTTGAGTCTCACTAGATTGTAGATTGCAGGGGGGTCGTGAAGGCTGTACAGCCTCACAAGCACCTCGACCTGTAAGGTCTTTTTTGCGTGACCCTTATCTATTCAAGACCCGGGATTCTAAGACTACGTGCGAAGTTTATCAGTTTCCTGGGAACTAAGTTCCTGATGTCGAAGGGCGTTAAGAATGTCTCTTACAGGAATTTGAGGCTCTTGCAGAAGAGCGCTGGGTATTCGCAAAGCAGATTTTCTGCAGTTTACGCGAAGTTCACGCAGTAGTGACAACTATCACTCTCTGACTTGCCTCAGAGGGCAGTGCCCAGTAAGTAGTCCCGTTACCAGTTTCTTTTTATCCAACTCGAGAAGCTGTTTAGCTTTCCTTGGTGATAGACTCACTAGCCTCTTGGCTAGTCTTTGTCCTGGCACTTTATTTCAGTGTGATTTAATTTCATCGAATTCCCAGCGTCGAAACTTTTTTTAAGTATGCTTTGGTCCACAGAAGGATTCTGGGCCAGGAAGTGGTGTGTTTGCCCCTTCTTTGACAAGACAGTCTATTTCCTCATTGCCTTTGCCCCTGTGACCTAGCACCCACATCAGGGTAACCTGATTGTTTGCTACCAGTTAGACCAGCTACCAGCTTAGACTCACATTTTGTGACTTCTTGTGACTTCAGAGCTTCTAGTGCTGCTTGACTATCTGAAAGAATATATCCCCTTCAAGGCATTCCTGGGCACAGATCTCTATAGCATGTACTTCTGCTTGAGAAACAGTTGAGGTGCTACCAAGGGGTTTCAAGAGCCTGAAAGATGGTCCTGTAACGCCCACTCCAACCTCTTCGTCCAATTTGGATCCATCTGTGTACCAAACTGAGGCATCCATTGCCAATTGACCAATTGAGGACCATTCTCTATGTAAATCTGGTGGCTGTTCATGACCACGAAGTCGTACCTGATCGGCATGATATCTGACGGTTTAGACATGGCTTCTAGGGAGATGTATTCCGAAATCTTTATGTCCGATCAGATTTCCTGCTTTGTTTTTTATCTAGTACAGTCTGAAGGCACTATTTGCTGCTTCTTTCTTTAAGCATATGTGCAATGGCGGAAGGTTTAGCATTGCCTCCACAGTTGCAGTATAGGGCACGTAAATATTGCTCCTGTGATTCCCAGAAAAGCTATCCGTTGAACTTCCTGCAGCTTGACTTCTGCTGAAATTTGTTGCATTCTTGGCCACCAGTGAGGTGTAGGTGACCAACGGTTTGATGATCGTTTAGTAAGATCAATAAATCATTATTGATTTCAGATCTTACCGTAGACTCTGCGTCATATCCAGCTTGCCGCTATAGCCCTGTAAAGAATGTGGCTAATTCGGCTGTTCCAAGTCAGTTTTTGACCAATTATAATTTCCAGGGGCTTTAAGTTCATACTTTCGCCTCTTGGTGAATGGAACCAGCACTGTTTTGCTAGGATTGACGTTGAGTCCTTCCTTAACGCACCAGCATCTGATTGTGTTTAGGGCTGATTGCATGCGGTTGGAGATTACTCAGTCATGTCTGCCCCCGATGGTGACGACTAGGTCATCGACGTAACCTTGTGTCGTGAACTCAGAATCTTTCAGCTCCACTATCAGGTCGTCGACAACCAGTGACCACAGTATAGGCGATAAAACTCCCTCTTGTGGGCAATCTTTTTCTGCTTTCCCAATAGAGGAACCGACAAAGAGATTCTCAAAATCATCTACGAGAAGGCAGTGAAACCACTCATCCTGTATGCTGCACAAATCTGGGGAAACCATACCAAGGAGACGCACATACAAAGACACTTACGAGCCACGGAAAGACCTTTTCTGTTAGCGATCACGAAAGCATACAACACAGCACCGACAGACGCACTGCATGTCCTAGCGGGGACGGTACCATTACAGGTCAAAGCGGAGGTAGAATACATGCACACACAAAGATATTGGCAAGAACACAACAAAATCCAACACGTCGAGAAGTCACACCCAGCTAAGCAACACAGACAAACAGAAGAGGTATAAACAGCACAAGAAGACCATAGAAGAGCGTATGGAATGGCCAAAACCAGAGACAACACCACAAGGAAAGAGAAAGGAGGAAAAGTAACAGACGGCAAAGACATACATGCAATAGAATACACGCCATCAAGGAAGCATTAGAATGGACAAACTACAACGATGTTAACACAAAAATCAGATTCGCAATAATAGAGAACAGAAACAGTACACACAAAACAGCTATCAAAATACAGAAATATATACAGGATAAAAAAGACAGGAACCAAATCATCATCATAACACACCAACAGAACTCACCCAGGAATAAGAAAAGCAGACACCATAGCTAAAGTTCAACTGAATAACGAGGAAACATACACCGTATACCCGAGCAAAAAAGAACTGAACATCATCAAGCAAAAACACAAGACAACAAGATGGCAAACACACTGGGAACAGGCAAAAACTGTAAGAACGACACACGAAATCTTCCCAATAATAGAAACAAAAAGGATAAACTTGTCATGGAAGACAACCCAGTTAATAACGGGACATGGGAACATGCAGAGTTACTTCCGACGCTTCTCGCTGAGGGACACCGACGGGACATGCACGTGTGGAACACAATCAGAAGACACAACATACATCATCAATCACTGCACACTAACACCAAGAGAACAAGCACGACACCAACCCAGAGACACATTATCCACACTAAACATGACATATCCACCTGAAATTAGAAACAGAACCACACTAACCAGAACACTAACAGCACACATAAATAACTGGGGAGAAAAAATGATCATGGATGATGGCGATGACGACTAGTAACACTTTCATGTGAAACGCAAAACGGAAACGCGCACGTACACCTCATAAAAATGTTGAATTAAACTATAAGTAAACTAAGACAAGAAAAAAATAAGAAACTATAATTAGAACAAAAAAGACTTGACCAGCTAATTTTTAGAGTGCGGAGATGGGATGGGTTCCCTCGGCAGAGGGCGAAGCTAGATAGATGGTAGAAACTGGCCCAATACCGAAAGGTGGGTGGGCCATCTGGTACCCCGCAAAGGGCCCCAGAAAATGATATTGTCATGTCTTTCCCCACAGGGTGGCTACAATGAGTCTGCTTTTCAACATTTTGTATCCATCTGATCAATGATGCATTTATATCCCTTTCCACTAGTGATTTAGTTATGGAGGCATGTAAGATGATTTCGAATACACCCACGTATGTCTTTTCAATGCTTTCAGTCAGGTATTGTAGAGCATTAATCGTGGATTCACCTGCTTGGTAAGCAAACTGTGTCTTCTGGTAAGGCTGGCCTTGAGTGACCTTTTCAGGAAGGGATCTATTATTTCAAGACGATGTTGCCGTAAGGTTCAACATAATCCATCCTTTCCTAGCGACTTAAATGATTTAAAACCTCTGAAAGACCATTTGATTTTCCTAGCTATGCTTTTACTGGGTCTATTGAGGTTGTGGACAATCCCTACCAGTTGAGCACTTTTCTGCTCATTCTCCACAGCCGTTTTGGAACCATCTGCAATATAACACCTGTCAGTATCTCCCTCGTTCGGCGTTTTGATCAGACCGATGCCGTTGGAGTGTTCTTTTGAGAGTCGTACTAAATAGCTATCATGAATAATAAGCATTTGACAAAAATAGATTTTTTTTTCCTTTCTCCATGTCGATTATGCACCCGCGGTACCAAGGTAACACCGAACCCGCGGATACAAACAAATTCCGCATCCAGCACGAATTCTCATAGAACAAATGATCGAATCATACATTCTCGAATCGATATAAATCTGTACACGTTACCAGGAAATACGGTGCAGCGAAAGAAAACACGTACCAGCCGAGTAACGAATGTTTATGTAGTACGTACGGTAACAGAGAACCACGCCCGTGCCGGTGCACTCACACTCTCTAATAAACGTTGGGTTGCGGATTGGTTTGCAAAATGAACTGCATTACATGATCTGTAATGTAAAGGTTTGGGAATAAATGAGTAAATAATTTTTCCGAAGATGAGAACTCTTCGAAAACTGATTTTAATTTGAAATTAATCATGAGCTACGATCGTAGTGTCTCAGGGTCCAGGCTTCCGGCTTATATATAGACATGTCAAACCTTACTTTCATACAACGTTGTTTGTTCTTGCTGTAAAAATTTAAGTTTATTATTAAGAAATTTCATAGTAAAAGACACTAATTAAAATTGTAATATATCCAGCGAATATCCGTCCATCCGTCCAAAACTTAGTGGAAATTTATTGTAGATTTGTAAAGCAGACAAGACCTCAAATTTTTTTATAGTGGATTGGAGTTTTATTGAATATTGTGGTTCTTATGATATTATCAGACCCCAGGGATATTCAAAGTGAACAAAATAATATAATCTTAAACATCATCATGCACTGATCTTCTCTGAAATAAACGCAAGTAAGTATATTAGCTGTGTGTCAACACTCTGTTTTCAGGGTATTTTTTGTACAGAATTGAGAGTACGTACACAAATCGTCGAGATTTTTCTGTCCTAGGGCAATTATATGAAGAAATACGTTTTCAAATATTTTTATAAATAATAATATCTGATTTTTGAGTTGCTTTGCTCGATATTAAATTACTTGTGTGGTGAGGGGAAAAAATATGTTTCGTTTTCATCGATAGTTGTTAAACTGATATCGAATTCAATAAATGATGTGAATGAAATTGATATGATGGTGTGTTGTAATGGAATCCGCAAAAGCTTCCAAAGCTATTGCAAAGTAATTTGGTACAAGAAAATCTTCCTGTAGTGACCTAAGAAAGTTTTCAACAAAAACATACTTTCAAAGTTCTTTGTTGAATAATATTTTGCAATGTTTCATTTGGGAGGATAATTTGTAATGAAAAAACTACCAATCAATAAATTGCCGTAGAGGTTCGTTAGCATTCTTTTTTTTAGGTATTGTGTAAGAAAGCTTGTAATTTAGATCAAAATCCAAATAAGTAGCGTTTTTTGTTTTCACTATGATAATAGGTTGTTCCTCCTATTTTTGAAAATTTTAATCAAATGTAGCAAATTACAAAAAATTGTTTTAATTTTTTTCTCGACAACGGTTGCAGATGCGTAAAAATTACAAGAGACCAAAAAGTTTACAAACAAAACAAAAAATTCATTTCGTATTTCAGAATTCACCAGCGGCCCACCACAAAAAAGTTTAAGCGGCGAATAAAGGCTTGACCTCTGAATAAATATCTCCTTGTAGGTTCTTTCAACTTCTTGGCATGCTGGATGATGTAAGCTCTAACACGTAACCTATGATTTGAATTGGATCTCAAAATCTCAAAAATCGAAAGAGCTATTAAGAAAAAAATCAAAATCTTGAAACTGCAATGCTCTGTACATCTAACGCCTCTGAAATCTTCATACTGAATTTTGAAACATCCTGTATAACAACAAGGAATGTTGAAAGTCATGGCAAATTTGACGGAACAAAATAAAAATTAAAAATAAATCAATCCGTGATGAAGCATTCGCATGTCAAGTGTGCGTCTTCAAAACACATTAAAACCAAAAGCGGTGTGACTAGCGTTTCAACTTTTACTTTTCCTTGCATAATAAGGGATCATCACTTTGTACGGCATGACACACTTGCAAAATTTTCACTTTCAATACCATGTTTGGCCCACTGGCCTGTTGATTTTGTAGCCGCGTCGTAACACGTAAACGGTCTCTTTCCATTTCTAATGAGATTCGATAACCGTGAAATTTTAAAACGAGCAAATAGGTTCATTCACTTCAGTGGGCACAATTTTACCAGTTTGACCTTCTGAAAAGCAATTCGCTATAAGAAATAAAACTCATTTCAAATAGTAAAGGGCAATCATTTCGTTAATCACCTAAAACTATAAAAAACGTTCTTTTTATGGTTCTTAGGAGATTAGATCTTTGTCAACATGGAATCCAATCAATTAAATTATTTTTTCCTTTGCTATGAAAGAGAACTGTCATTACCAAATGACCGACTCACTAAAGCTATTTTTTGGCGTTGAACCGCATTCAATAATTTTTTAAAAACTTATTCAATTTACGTCATAGACTTTTAAAACGGACCAAATAATATAAAAAAAGTGGTACGCCAAAAAACATCTTAAGTAGGGGCTTCATTTATGAAGAAATATTATCTAACAGGGGATTAAATTCGTTGACCAGGAATAGAACAACTTCAATATTGTAAAACCTACCCTAGCACTGATGAAAAGCAAGAACTTTGAAAAATGTCTGCATGTGTTCATCCTCAGTCAAATGGAGAAACATTTCTACTATTTAATTACAGTGAGCACTTACTCTCGTAGTAAAAACGTTGCACAAGTATCTGCCAGACATGGTTCAATGTCCGGCGGGGTATTAACCAGGAAAGTAGTACTTTTCTGTCAGATTTTTTCATCATGTTTTACATTTGGTGAAAATTTCTGGAGAAAAGGTTACTTTGACATTATTCATGTTATTGAATTCATTTATGAATCTCTGGCAAAAGTTTTCGAACTGTTTTAGAATTTATGCAATTACTCCTGAAACTATTCTTGAAAACCGGGTAGTGAAACAATAGAGGGATAATAGGCGTGTCCCAAAATTCAAAGCCATATTCTTGAAATTTCTAAATTAAATGACAATGACAGATATTATCATCTGTTATGTTATGTTAACTTTTTCATATTTCTGTCTTTTTATAGGGATGGTGGAGGAAGGTAGTCTAATATTTTTTGCGTGTTTTTTGGGATTTTAACCTTCCTCAGTCTGAAAATGTAAATTCAAGGAAATTTATTCAGATTTCATTCGGCTTATGTCAAAGGACTACAAGTATATGAAGAGAGGGGTTTTCGCATATTTTTCACTTTCCGGTAACTTCTCGTTTACCAAGAAATGCTCCAGTTTTGAATTTTTAAATGGAACACCTTGTGTATCGTAACATATTTGGATTTCTGAGACAATTCAGGATCAAAATGTGACAAGTTGGCAACGTTATATTTTCGTGTCTATTGTTTCAAATGGCAACAATATTCTGACTAGCACTTTCCGAAAAAGGATTTTCTAACTAATCTAATAATAATTTATGTGCGATTGGATTAATAATAAGAACGTACATTAAATATTACTAAGGAAAATACTACATGATGATTTATTAACTTTTGTCAAGTGTGCCGTTGATAATAATTTATTTACTTTTCTCAAGTGTGCTATGGGTGTCAAGATACATAATATTTTGCCATCTTACAGTTCAGAAACGAGAAATTTGTCACTGGATATGAACATTAAGTCTTCTTTGGAAAACAAAACACTCACTCAGGTGATGAAAGTGACAAGCTCAATGAGCAGACAGTAAACATTTCTTGATTTTCATTAAATTTCAGTTCAACTTTTCGTTAAAATAATGTACATTCAAAGTGAAAAAGTGGATATGTCATTAAAACTTATAGAATGTCATATTATTCATATATAAATGAAGAAACAGATTATTTATAACGTTCTTGCTATTGTTGAGGTTGATAAAACGGTTTATCTGAGAGAAACTAGTCAAGAATTGCAGATAAGTCACGAATCAGCAAGAAAAATACTGAAAAAGCACGGATATCGAGCATTTGAATATCAGTTACATCAATATTTGTATGCGATCAGCTGCTTCAAAATAATAGAGTTAACCCAACTTCTATCAACTTTATTCTATTTTCTGATGATTCACGATTCACATATGTTCCCGAATGTTCAATAAGCAAAATATTCTATACTAGGCCAAATAAAATCAACATGCGATGAGAGAGGAGGATTTTCAAAATAAGTTCGGCGTCAATGTCTGGGCTGGTACCATTGAAAACAGAATATTTGGGCCAATATTGTTAAAAGGTAAGTTAACAGGGGTTAGGTACTTAGGGTTTCTTCAAAATTAAATTGAGGATCATCTTAAAATCAACGTTTTACGGCCAATTTGCTTCCATTAAGATGGATCACCTTCTTATAATACCAGAAGTTATGAATTGCTTAATAGAGCTTTTGAATAATCAAGTTGTTGCAACCAATAGTCCAGTACGGTGGCCTGCCCGCTCACCGGATCTCACTGTGCTATATTTCTTCATTCGGGGATATGTTGAAGTGAATGTCTACTACGAAATAGTTGAAGAAAGAATTTAACGGGCATTCAACGCCTCAAATGTTACGAAACGTGTTGAGAGAAACAATTGAATATGCTGAAATCTTCAACCAGGAGGAATCCACATTAAAAATTACAGCAGTGAAATTTTTAAAAAATTAGTATATGGCACGTCAAAATAATTTGAGTGCATCGCTTATCAGTTAATTTTGGTGATTTTGTCAAATCTCAAATGAATTAGTGTCGTTAAGTTCATTAGAGAAATGTAATTGATTTCTGTACTGAGGTGCGGGTTGAATCGCGAAATGAATCTGCAGATGTCACATGTTTTCGACTGCCATTCAAAGCTGAGAAGGAAGCAGAAAGTAACGTATCCAGGGCTAGTCAGTAAACCAATTTACTGACTGATGATAAGCAGAAACGTCGCATAAAATGCAAGATGTTGTAACTCATACCATAACATGGTACACAGATGGGTCTGATGCCCTAAATGAGGCTCGGGTAGTAATTTTTGGGCATTGTACAAAGTACCAAAAGGCTTCTCAAGCCTACCGAAAGTTCCAACCTCTTCAACATCGACAAGAATATATAAATGAAACTTTCAAGCAGCTGAAAGTATTAAGCTCATCCTATATCATTTCGAGTATGGTATGGGAAAGACTATTTATAAAAATTGTTAATTGCTATTTCCGTCAACCAGCTGCACACCCTTAAGAGTACAATCCTCAAAAGTCTTCGAAAGACTTGTCCGAGCTAGGGAAGACGCAGCCCTTACCTTTCAACGTGTGATGCCATTCCCCAAATCGATGACCATGCTAGGAATCGAACCCATGACCCTTAGGTTAAGATACAAGCGCTCTACCATCATGACCATCACGGCCCATACTCCACCACATCCTTACAGAATGTCTTGAGAGATGGAAAAATCTCGATACGTACTTTTATATTAATTTTAAACAGATTAGGTTTTGGAGAAGATTAAGTTCAGTGATAAAAACAATAATTATTCATAAATATGTCCAAGATTGATTTTATGAATGTTTTCTGTTTCTATTCAAATTTTGCCTGGACTATACCCATCGAGAGCAATCTTCGCGCTAATAATAGATAGCTTGATCGAGTTTTTATATCAAAATTAAAATTTGCATGTGCGTATTCCTACCATAGTAATTCATAATAACAACATAATTACAAGACACTTTTGCCTTATCAAAACTTCCGGTTTTCCATAATTTTTTCAGTTATTAGAGTGACATTGACATCATTCACAATTATGGACAGGATATGTTGAAAAAAACTTGTAATGATAGCCGTGCACAAATGAAGCTAATCGTCATGTTTCTATACATTTTTGCGAATATTTAATTATTTGAAAGTTAGTTATGTAATTATCGTTACAATGGAAGTCGATGTTCCTAAAATTCAGGAATGTCCTTCAAATGTGACTATAGGATACTGGAGTTCATTGATTGATTGTTCATTATAATCCGGGTAACAATAGAACATGACTTTTTCATTTATTTTATCATGTAAAATAATTGAATATTTCACATGTTATGGGCCGTAGTGGTCGTGATGGTACAGCGCTTGCCTCCCAATCACAGGGGCGTGGGTTCGATTCTCAGCATGATCACTGAGGGTCTCGTGCTAGGAATCGCACTTCAAAAGGTATATAATAATTATATATGTAATATATAATAATACTCCCTCATAAACACTCGTAGAGTGTACCCAAAGGCATAGCCTGTGCGGGTAGAGGACGGCTATTATTATTATTTGCCGTGGCGCTCCGGGGCGACTTACTGATATTGTCGATGGTGTATTCACTTTTCAGCTGTAGGAAAACCCGGAAAACCAACAGCACCACCCTGGTTGGTCGGTGCGCACTTCAAGCTAGCACCAGACGTCACGACTGGCATCTAGGCAACTCACATCACACTTGATTCACAATAAGGCATGTGGGAACCTAAAGAGACCCATGTACTTAAGAAAAAAGATTCCGTACCCGAGCCTCGAACGTCTGCCTGATGCGAGCCAGAAGTTCCACTGCTAGAGACCTTAGCCACTGAGACCGACCGACCTAAAGACTAAAACCACATATGCTGCACTGGTTGTAAAGCACGGTAATCATGTCTTCCATTACATATGCTACTTTGGTGTGGTGGCCCAAGACACAACAAATAGGAGGCGCAACGAGATTAAGCAAGGTGCAAATACTTGCTTTTCTTGGAATCACAGGGGACATCAAATCAACACCAACTGCAGCGATGGAGACACTCCTGGGACTGCCACCTCTCCACTTTGTGGTTCAAGGTGAGGCAAGGCTTGGTGTCTCCAGACTGCAGATCGCACCCAATCTGAACGTTGGAACGGGACACATGAGAATCGTTAGAATTGTTATCGGGGACGCGCTAGGAACGAGAACGGACCTTATTCCGAAACAGTACTCCTTCAACAACCAATTAAGGGTGCTGGTGCCAAACAGAACTGAATGGAACGACTCACAGCTCAAAGACATTCTACAGGGGAAAATCTGGTACACAGATGGATCCGAGACTAAGAATGGAGCGGGCTCAGGAGTGTTCTCCAGGAATCCGAGTATTGGCATCAGCTACTCATTGAGCACCCATACCTCTGTCTTTTAAGCAGGAGTGTACGCCATCCTTCAATTTGCGAAACAAAATATTAGGAGAAACGTTGCAAACGCGCATATCAATATCCTATCAGACAGTCAAGCGGCACTGAAGGCCTTGAGTTGCAAGAAAGTAACATCCAAACTGGTATGGGACTGCAAAGAAGAACTGAGATCTCTGTTAGACCGGAATCAAGTCAAACTGATATGGGTCCCAGGTCATCAGGGAATCGCAGGCAATGAGAAAGCAGTCGAACTCGCACGATATGCTCCCAAACCAAGGGCAGATGCTAGGGGTACCGAAGTGTACTATAAAAGCGTCTGTAAAAGACTGGATTAGGGACAAGCACAAAAACTACTGGGAAAATTTCCCAGGAAAAAAATATATCAAAGGACCGTGTAACAAAAGAACTGCAGACCTGTTATTGATGAACAGGAGCCAGTTGAGAACCGTTACGGGACTCCTGACTGGACATGCACCAGTAAAGGAGCATCTCAAAAAATGGAGCAATACGATGGAGACCTGACCTGCAGCCTATGCGGTAAGGATCCAGAAACCGTAAAATACATACTGTGCTATTGCGAAGCTCTAGACGGCAAAGTATCCGGACCTACACACACCTAAAAGTTTTCCTAATATTGTTGTCATAAGCTACTTTTGAGGGGAAATGTGAAACTGCAAGACCTCCTACGTTATGGAGGGCCGACTCATTGTTGAAGAAAATAATGACAAGGAAGTTTTCAAAATTAGTGTCACATATCAAGAACAAAAGCGTCGGATACCGGCGAAACAAATCTAGAATTGTTAAAATGTGTTCCGTTTAAGAAAGAAATTTATCCGATACAATATATCTTGTTTCTGCTGTTGAAAAAATAGAAAGTTAGCAAATTCATAGGGAATGTAAGTTTATTCTGACAATTGTACAAAAATAAATTATTTTGTGGTTCAGCCATTTTCTGCATTTTTTCCAATTATGAGTCAATCTGTTCATCTCTTGTATCAATATGTGTTACACTTAGGGTCTTTTTATGACACCATCATCACGGGTGGGGTTATGGTGATTTAACGATTTAATATCCGGACAGAATTTTTTTTATGAATTTAAATCTGTATCATCAGATATGGTTGTTCACGTTTCAAAGGAAGGGCAATAAAACATAAAACTGCCAATATCTGGCCTTCATTTAACATAATTATACCATTCGTAGAATCTAAAAGTCATGGAATATCGCGATATTCAATATGAGCAACGTACAACGCCCTAATTTTTTCAGTCCTCTAGTTCAAAATTTCTGAAGCAAATGTCAAAGTTCATGCATGAGGTTGGAGAATCATTGTGAATGAACATATAGTAAATAAGGCTACTAGAATATATTCCGTTCAAGATATGACCACGTAATAAAAAAACCACTTTTAATTTTATTTTGGTTAGATCATTATCATTGTACATTGAAACAGAAACGTCCTATGGTATCAGCAAGTTCCAAAACCACCCTAAATTAATTCATCTAGAGAAAAATATGGACGACGTGTCATTCGATTCTAAATAGATTGTAGATTTTTGAAAAAATTCAAGAGCCGTTTGCAAAAATTGCAAAATTTATTAACAAATAACTAAAAAAAGTGGGGTTTAGTGTTTTATAAATATCTCAAAAACTGTTTAACATTTTTCAAATTCGAAAAAAGATTCAAAAAGATAGGGAAATTTTCTAAAAATAGGTTTTGTTCCGAACTGGAGGACCAATATGTATAATTTTTGATAGGTCTCAGAAGAGATTCCGGTTGGATAAAAAAAATTGTTATTTTTTGGAAAAAATGTTTCTTTTATATTACTATTGATCCGTTTTTTTATGATCAGGAGCCATCGAAATCGATTTTTAAAACTTTGCATTTCCTTAAACTTTTATAAACAAATGCGATGTTAGTAAGGTATTTTTTTGACATAATCTTTGATGCAAATTTTTTAAAATGGAATTGTTCCGTAAATTTTCTTTTTATTGCTCAAAAACGAATTTGTTAACTAACAATTTTTTTCCAACAGCTATAATCATCATTAATAAACCATTTTTTTCTCAATTCGTAATTTCTCTTGCTCTCTGATAAATAAAAAAAATTATTTAAATTTCCATTGTTTATTGAACAATTTGTTATAAGCAATTTAATTTTTTCTGAATAATTTTTTTGTGCATGAAACAAAAACAACCATGTGTAATTTTTTGGGAAGAATAATTCATTTATATTTCTAATCGAATTTTAATAATTATGTTCCTCTTTACTCATAAACTAATCAAGATATCATATAAAAACCTAATATTTATTCTTTATTAATTAAAGAACAAATTAAGCCAAAATTCAAACTCTTACCCATATATTTATTCAATTTATAGCATTCATTTATAAAAAATACTTTTAAAACTTTTTTTTGTTCAACTTTTATGTTTAAATATCTCGTAAATTATAATAAATATGACTGTATTACTTATGTAACTTTTTATCTGACTTATATATTTATCAACAATTTCAGCCTATAAATTTCAGTCTCACACATAAATTTTATTCTCTGAATAATTAATTATCATCTGTAAAAATCATTGCAGGTCAAATTTTCTGGGTTTTTTCTTGATTATGTTGATAAGACGTCATCAATCTGTAATTGCCTCTGAGTAATTATCAATGGCCACTTAATAATTCTTTCAATAAAAATTCGATAAAAATTTTTTTTTTTTCTAAAAATAACATATGGTTATTTTTGTTTCATTATGTAGAAAAAGAAAAAATTAAATTTTTCATTAAATAAACAATGAAAATTTAAATGAAAACATTTTTTTTCATCAAATAGCAAGATAAATTATTAGTTGAAAAAATGGTTCCTTAATAATAATCACAGGTGGTTGAAAAATCCGATCAAAATATATACACTTTAAATCCTTTTGTATGAAAGAAATTACATGTTTTTGGGTTCAGCCATCTTAAAAAATATTCAAACAGAAACCCCGTAGATTGTTTTAAAAAATTACCCCAGTACATACTGTTGCCCTATACGTATATACAATTTTTTAACTTCTGGTGTAGATGACAAAAACTCACTGACAGTTCTCTGATATTAGCCGCAATGAATGAAGTTCATCAATATTGATAACTACCACCGTAATAAATAAAATTCACAAAACAGTTTATTCACCGTTTATCATTTTTGTGTATTAACCTTTATTTATCATAATGATTGTGTGATAATAATGGAGAAATTTCCTATTGCAATATAAATTCGGAATATTTCGAAAGAATAATATACGGCACCCTTGCGCATAGACTAATATTTTTTTTTCTGGCGCCAAAACCGTTTCTGTTTTCACACCGGTGTACTACAGTGCATCTAACTTTTTATGAAGTTGTTCTCGTAACTTCCATAATTTTTTATCGAAAATGTATAGATGGGCTCAGCAATATTTCATATAACATTTTTTTTTTTCTAAAGCCTTTCGTTATTGAATTACAAAATAATTTTTTTCATACTTTTCAATTGAACATTGAAAATCAACAAAATTCAAGTCACTGATAAAACAAATGAATTCATTCGATGATGTATCATGCTAGTCAGTTGTTTGCTACTAAGTCAAGAACGGACTCCCTCCATGAACGTCGACACATCAAATCTTTGAAATGACTAAGATTTTTCAATACTTCACAACAGCACAAGATTTCCTGGAAAGTTTTCTGAATAAAAGTACTCGTTTGTGAGGTCGATTGAAACAACGATTTTTAATAATATTGCACTTGGTTCCTCCATGTGGAATAGTTTTCGTCATCTGTTGAAAATTGTTGAAATATCATCTAGGTCTAGTTAAAATTTTGGGGTGTGTGACTGTTCCTGACTTTGTATCACAACGCTATGGGTTTTGTAAGTTGAATGTGTGGCCATTATGAATATTTGTTATGAAGATCATAATTCAAATTCTTTAAAAAATCTTTTTGAAAAATAGTGGAAGTCTCAGGTTGGATTTCGTTGATTAATCATAATTTTATCAAAAACCGTTGCTCCGATCAATACGAGTACTTTTATATTGAAAATTCTCTTGGAAACCTTATTTTGTTGAAAAATCCTAGTTATTTCAAAGTTTTGAGGTAAGGACCATCGCGGGCAGTTCGTTCCCGACTTCGTTCCGTTCGATATTTACTTGAACATATTTCATTTTGTAACTTTAAGGACCTGTAACTTAGTAACGAAGGACTTTGGGAAAAAATGTGTATGAAGTATTGGTAATATTTTGACTCAATGCATCCACAAGGGCGCGGTTTTTCTTATCTCCATCATGTTAATAATAAATAAATGGATGATTTTATAGGCAAATTTATACTATTTTCTGAGCTCTACGAAATAAAAATGATATCACTTACACAGGGTGTTCAGTTTTTTCTGGGCGGAACCCTTCTTTGTTTTTTTACATGGCAACCTGTATCAGTTTTTCAGTTTCTACATGAGAAATAAAAGGTACTTTATATGAATATTTTTTTCGAAAATATTAACGGTTTTCGATATTTTGAAGATATCAATACTTATACAAGCAAACAGCAAAATATTTTTACCTGCCAAACTAATTGATTTTCAATGAAGCAATTTATTCACTTTACTTAAAAGGTTGTAGTAGACCGAAAGATAATGGCACAAATTTCGAGAACATTATGAGTATTGTAAATATTCCAATATAAATATTTCAATGTCAATGAAAATAATAACAGAGTGGAGATCGAATTAACAACTTTTTCTCTTCTGAACGGGTAATTATAGGTTATAGGCATAGAGCGATATTATAAGAAGGGGTTGGACAAAAAAACTATGCACCATCTGAAGGAAATAGATGGTGTTTCATTACAAAAATGTATTACAAACATAACATATCTGTCGATCGCAGTCATCAAATATAGATTTCGCTGTAAAAACAGCCGTTAAGTAAGATTATGACGAAGAAATAGGGAAATTTTCGATTTTCTAAAAAAAGCTTATTTAAGAAAAACTACTGATTTTAACCATAGAGAATATTAAATGAAATTTGTAAAGCATTCATTGGCGCTTCTTATGCATCGATAATAATCAGGGTGTTCCATTTAAAATAAAGAAGATTTCGCACATTTTCACTCAAAATGTTTGGCAAGCTGTTTTTCGCACCCTGTATATTACAGGTCGATTTTAGATATATCGTTTGAGAGAGTTTTCAACATACAATATTTGAATATGGTGACGAATTTTGGAAAATTAAAAGCTGTCGTGTTGAGAATCTTGAAAACTGTCAATACTTTCGAAAATCGATTTACATAAAGTACATTTTATTTCTCATGCAGAAACCAAAAAACTGATGAATAATACAGGTCGCCATTCAAAAAAACCCGTCCAGGGGTTCTTCCATAATTTTTGCAGTAGAATTCTGTATTTTCCAGAATCGATGGATACAACAAAAATGTACATAATGATTTTGAAGTGAACATTCCAAGTGATATACACTGCACGACAGCTGCAATGAAACCACCGACATGTCCGAAAAAATTATAGTAGGAAAAAAACACATCGATAATGTCAGATTCGTTATAAAAATTACTTTACTTCTAATCAACTTAGTTCCCAAAAAAATTAGTTCTAAATAATTGAAGTTTGTCTCACTTCTTATAGAAATACCCCCGTAACTTCCTTAATTTATGACGTAGAATTTCACAGTTACACTTGAAATATTACGGGGTATTTCCATAAAAAGAAAGACGAATTTTCATTTCGGATAACTGAATTTTTGTTCAGGAACAAAGTGAATTATTAGTGAACAAGTTTTTTTGATTAAGAATTCGATAACATTGCTGCTAGCGGGCAGTGAGCACTCGAAATTACTTCTTCTATGTCATTCTGTCAATTTGTAATACATACACTGTGTTTCACTTCTCATTGAAACACCTCCTTCTTCCGTGATTTTTGCAGAAGAATTCTGAATTTTTCAGAATCAATGGATACAATAAAAATGTACAGAATGATCTTGAAGGGAGCATTTCAAGTGAATACACTGCACGACAGCTGCAATGAAACCTCTGACATTTTCGAAAAATCATTGTACGAGAAAAAATAGATCGAAAATTTCGTCACATTCTTGATAAAAGTAATAACATAATCCACTTCGTTCAAAAAAGAATCAGTTCCAAATAATTAAAATTTTTCTCACTTCTCATAGAAATACCCCCGTAACTTCCGTAATTTATGACGTAGAACTGTACATTTCCACTTCAAAAATTACGGGGGTATCTCCTTGAGAAGTAAGACGAATTTGAATTTTTTGGGGCAGAATTTTTTTTCAGGAAAAAAGTGGATTAGTAGTAAAATGGTTGTTTCACGAATTCAGAGACATTTTTGACTTATTTTTCCTCTTGCAATGATTTTTGGGAGATTTCAGCGGTTCCTCGACAGTTTTCCAGTATACAGGGTGTTTGGGAGTACTTGTACAAACTTTAATGGGTGAATTTTCGACTTATTTCAGGATAAAAAATTCATATAAACATGTGTACGCAAATGTATCATATCGGAGATACAGGGTGTTGAAGTTGAAATTTAGTTTTCAATTATATTGAATAACTTTTGCAAAAAATAAATTTTTGGAACAAAATTTGCTATAGATTTTTTTTTTGAGATAATGAATCATAATCCGGTATCAATTTTTATGTGAAATCTAGAGCCACAACTAACCATAATCTAGCCATAACTTTTTTGACAGTGAACTTTTGGGATTTTTTATATTCAAATCTTATTCCTACACCTTTTCTTGGCAAAAAAGGGATTCATGCTCAACAACGCTAATTTCTGCATTGATGCATGTTATGGGGCACTTAGTCGTCAGATAAAGTTGGTCAGAACTCTACAAAAACTGAGTATGTGATAGATCGCGATGAAATAAACAACTTTTCTCTTACGAAAAGTCATCGAGAAATATTTAATTTTCGAAATACAAGAATTTGAAAAAGCAATATTTTTTAATAATTGAACACCCTGTATTTTGAAAACAAATGAATTTTCAATGCATTTTGATGAAACAAAAGTTATTTATGTCAGCGAGATCTATAACATACTCAGTTTTTGTCAAGTTCTGAGCAACTTCATCTAGCGTCTAAGTAACCCCATATCCTGCATTGATTCAAAAATTTGCCAAATTCTCAAAAACGGTTGCCCCTAGCGTTGTTGAGCACGTCCTATTTTGCTAAGAAAAGGTGAAGGAATAAGATTCAAGTATGAAAAATCCTAAAAGTTTACTTTCAAAAAGTAAGGGCAAATAAAATGAATAATGATAGCATATGCAGTGCCCTCTAATGATACTCAAAAAAACTCCGTTTACTAAATTTTGTTCAAAAAATTTATTTGTTGCTAAAGTTAATCAAAATAATAAAAAAATTAATTTCCGAAACGAAACATTTGCGGACATATAAATATTCATATGAACTTTTTATCTCAAAATTAGTCAAAGATTTGCTATTTGAAAATTATACTGAATAAACACCCTACTAGAAATTACAGAAATTACGGGGGTGTTCCAATGAGAAGTGAGACATATATCAAATCTGCAAAGTTAACAATTCTACAAAAAAAATACGAAAGTTACAGTGGTGTTTCAATGGAAGAGAGAATATTTGGAACATGTTGTATGATTACTAATTCAAAGACATATTGAAAACTACCAAAACATAAAAACTAAATAAATTTGACCCAACGCGCGTTTTGCCAATATTATATCATCAAAAGCTCTAAGTTCAACTGAATGCAATTTAAATATGGTACAGATATTCCACTTAAGGCCGATTTAGATACATGCGTGCCCATGCAGGGTTTTTGAAGCACGTGCAGTTTAAACGTCTTTGACTTACGTTTCTTGACAAGAACCATTTGGTTCTGGAACAGTTTTGTCAAAGCTGGAGTAATGCTATTTGAGTTTTTCAAATGATCCCGATGTATTTTTCACTGCTTTTAAGGCCGATTTAAATACATGCGTGAAAATGCAGTGAAAAATACATAGGGATTATTTGAAAAACTCAAATAGCACCACTGCAGCATTGACAAAATTATTACAGAACTATATTATAAAATATGTTCTTGTCATAGAAACGTAAGTAAAAGGCGTTTAAACCGACCGTTCTTCAAAAACCCTGCATGGGCATGCATATATCTGAATCGGCCTTAATACTCGTTAAAAACAATTGACACCATATCGTCCTTATCCAGCTAATGAAACAATAATTCTCGAAAATTGAGTCCTGTACATAATGAAAATATAAAGTAATTTGTCAGTTATAATATAAAGAATGTCTTACCAAAATAACTCGTCGCCAGTCAATCAGCAAGGGTCGGCAGGTTGTGCCGCGCAACAGGAAACCAGATCAGGACACCCCAGCAGGAAACCCTAGCAGGAATCCATACAATCCGCAATATTCCTCGAAACCATCCACCAAAAAATTCCAAATACACAATCAACAACTGCCGCACCACACAGATACAGATTAGGTAGGTATCTTCGCGTAAGATCTCAACTTTAAAAAACCAGACAAAGTACCGCTACAACTACTGGAGTACCACTAGAGTTCCCGTTCACTTGGAGAGGCGATCTTCGACTGACTATTCGCAATTCGACCGTATTGAATGTAGTCTCTGCACGCGGATGGTACCGAGGTACGACCGGCGTGGCGATCTGTTTTTATTTTTCGAATTTGCAGAAAAAAATGCTTGCATTGCTAGCGGAAACTCGGTGACAGGACAGCGATTTTTTTTCGCAATTTCGATTTGTTGTAGAGGTTAATGATCGGGTCTATTGAAGTACTTACTGGGTGTTTTTAACGAATTTGTGGGATTTTTGCTTCAAGGAAAGCAATATTCTATACTTAGAGGGTTGTGAAAGGATAGTAAAATGGAATTTTTCAAAACTCAAGAACCAGGTAGCTAGGCTAGCTGCCTTATGGAAAAATTGTCACCTGTAATTTTTCTGAATTTTTGACCTGTTGTAGAGTTTGAACTATTGAACAAAAGTGTCCACGGGCACAACTCATTACTATGACTAGTTTTCGAGATACAGATTACTGAAGTTGGAAAGTGGCCAATTTTTAAAAGTAATTTTTCTCTCAGGAAAACATTTTGCATGTAAATGTTTTTGCGGCTGATATTGCTTGCCGTAAGGCATTCATTTCTGATCCGTGTTTGATAAAAAATATTGTTTGATATAGGGGAGTCAATATTTTTTTAATTCAATTGATTCTTAAATGACCCTATATAGAGAGAAGATGGGACTAAACTAACTATCATACTGAAATATGCGTCATTTGATTATGTAAAAATTAACAAATTGAGAATTTTGTATAGGGTAAGTTGAAACCTCAACTTTCTTGGTGACATTCTGTACATTTTTATGCCATATTTCATGCTTCACTGATACTTAACTATGAACCATTCAAAATAATTTTTGTCTGAAATTGGTATACAGTATGAGACACACGCTAGGTGAAAATTGCGGAAAATTACGTTTTTATATACAGGGTGTTAATAAAGTACGTTGAAAAACTTCGAGAGGCGATTCTTTGAAACATTTCAAGAGTTCATATAAACATATGTCCCAAACGGCTTGGTTTTCGAGGTACAGGCTGATAAAAATATATTTTTTCAAGATTTTTTGCAGTTTACTTCGACATTTTTGGAAATAATCAGTTCAAATTGGGAAAGTACAATCCATTGAATAGTACGCACATCACAAAATACTTCATTTCTGAAATACTTCACAGAGTCCTCTCACAAACTTCGAAGGGTGATTTCAAGAAGAAAAGTTCGTATGAACCCCAAATGGCTTGGTTTTCAAGATACATTTTGATCAAAATACATGTTATAAGAGTTTTTTGAGTTTACTTCAAAATTTTCGACAATATAATCTATCCAAATTAGTTCAAATGAAGCAAGAACAATCCATTCAATGTTGTGCACGATATAATACAAAATAATTCATTTTTCAAAGTGTAATTGCCGCTCTCCAAAGATTAGCGCGTGACGCAACGCATCACTTTGTGCTCTCATTTCACAAATAGATATTTTCTGTTCTGTTCGTGTGGAGAAAATGTAATGTTTTGGAGCTCCCATATATTTTTCATCAGAACTCAGGGTGAATATGTATTGCGCAAAGTTGATTATAGCAAAATAATTTTGAACGTTTCACTACATTTGTATAAAAGTTCATCTTAATCCTTTTTTTTATTTTATAATTTTATTCATAGTAGATTTTTTAATTCTGAAAAAATATTTCTTCCAATTCACAATTGAGAATGTTTTATTTTCATATGTAATGTTACAATGGAAAGTGTTAGCATTAACATTTTCATTTTAGCTCCTGAACCATACAAGTAAATGAAAAACGTCAACTGAACAAAAAGATGCTGAATGAAACAACATTAATTATTGTCCTCTCAAAATCTCTCAGTGGCAGCAGAAAAAAATATATAAGTGTTGAACAAGACTTGGCTCTAAAAACAGGAGTTCCCTGTGAATTATTTGAGAAATGAATTTTGTTACGTGCTTACTATTTAATGAATTGTACTTGCCTAATTTGAAATGATTATTGTCGAAAAGGTCGAAGTTAACTCCAAAAAATCTTAAAAAAATATTATTTTTATCATTCTGTACCTCGAGAACCAAGCTGTTTGGGACATATTATGTCTATACGAACTTTCAATTTTGAAGTTTTTTAAATAATCACCCCTCGAAGTTTGTCAACGTCACCTAATTAAAACCCTGTATATCACACTGTATTTAAAACTTCCGTCGGTTAAATTCCTTGTCATAACGTTAAGTTTGAGATTACTATTGAATTGTTAAACTTTTATGCACCAGGGAATAATTTTTAAACAAAAAAATTCTAAGCAGAATGTAGCTGGTCCGAATTTGGGATAAATTATACGTGAATTAAGAAAAATCAAGACGACTCAGTAAAAGTTCCGGAAGGGGGCTATAGGGATAGCTATATATACGTTTTAAGGGATGGGTAGTGGTTTTTTGGCTGAAATATGCATCCTATCGAATCAAAGTTGGTTAAAAAAATTGTAATTATTGGAAATATCTAAAACTTTTGTTTCAATAATTTTTCAACAAAACCTCGAAATTAACGAGACAAACGCTATAAACCGTATTTCTCTTTTTATTTTTTCATGTGAATTGATGAAAAATTCCCTTTCTGTGTTTTAAATGGGCTGTAGTTCTTTCGAAGCAAAATATTCATTTTTCGATTGTATGCAAATTCAACTTTAGAAGGGCCTTTTTAGGTACTCATTTTATTCGTCGAAACCTCCACTTTAAGATAGTATGAAAAAAATATATTGTTCGCATCGAAAACTATCGTTAAAATGCAGATACCCAAAAAATGACTGTTTCATAATCTATTTTTCAATAATCTTGAGAATTTCTTATTTTTTATTGCGAATAAGCATTAAAACTGATGAAAAAGAATATTTTTTATATTATACAAATTCATTAATATCCAATGGAAGATGTTTGAATCTGGCCTCATCCTCAAGAATTTAGTTCCTTCAGCAGTACATCTATTCGCACAAAACTGATCTATCTCAATGATAATATCAGATAAAATTACCCATATTAGTAAATGAATACAAAAGGTCTGTTTTGATTTTGATGGAAAACAACCGGTTTCCGTTTCAATCTATTAACTTAACTAAGTGAATAAGTAATACCTTTCAAGAAATCCGAGTAAAATAATTTGAGGTCAAAATTACGAACCAATCAAACAACTCATTTAAGATTTGCGATGGTATGATTGGCCTGAAAATTCGGCATTCATGACTTGAGATATACAAATTTGTGCTCGAATTGTTATGGTTCTGAAATCGGATTAGATGCTGAAAAACCGTCTGCCACAAATCATAAAAAAACACTGTCCAAACGTCAAAACGTATATTTTGCGACCCCCAACCTCTTTTCGGAATTTTTACTGAGTCGCCATAATTTATTTCAATACACTCATAATTTATCCTAAATTTTCCGACCACCCACATACTGCTAAGATTCATTCATTAATTCGAGTATTTATAATAAGTTTGATCCTGGTCTTATGGCTTTGTTTTGGCAAGATTTTGAGTTACCCAGTGTGCCACAATAAGAGAGATGAACAGCTACAAATCTGTCATTTTTAAAGTGTTAAAAAAATAAACAATGAAAATTTCAAATACAGTGTGTGCGATTCGAAACCGCAACACCCTGTTATTTTGGAACCCATGGACCGATTTTGAAAAATGGAAATTTCAAGTTATAGTACTCGACGAGTTCTATTCATAGATGTTGACAGATACGAACTATTTTCATTTTCAAGGACTACTATGCTCTGCTGAATCGGTCGAAATTTCGAGAATTACCAAAAAGCAGTTTTTCTCGAAAAAGTGGATAGCCTATTTGATTTGGGCATATTTTGAACACCAATATACCAAGTTTCAGCTCAATATCTCATATAGGGTGTTTGTTATATGATGACAAATTTACAAATTCATCCTTTTTTGACTGACCCTGTATAAGAGTCTACCAACTTCACAAAAAAGATAAAGTAGCCATTCAATGAAAGAATACTTCGTATACTCAGGTACGAAGTTACATGGCTGTAATCTTATTTTTTTCTGGTTGATTCTGTCTTTAATTGATTAAGATCCATAGTAAATGTAGAAAATATACGAGAACAATTAGATCTTTATCTCAAATTAGATCTTTATTTCAAATTTACGACATGGTTCGCTAACGCAGCAGATTTTTGAAGAGCATTTTTGGAAAGTCTGGAATAAGGTTTTTATGGTAAAGTGCCAAAAGTTCTAAAAGTTATAGGTAAAAGAAGAATTTCTAAATATACATTTTTTCCTGTATAACTCTAAAACTAAAGAAGCTTCATAAGATTTTTTTTCACGTAATTGACCTCTGAAATATGCAACTTTAATCACATTTAACCACCCCTGTATCTCTTACCGTTACTGAGATCCCAATGCATAGACTCGAATTTGAATAACCCTCTAATTCTCTTTAAAATCACATATGGTATTTTGTTTCCGCCGATTTGAGATATTTGATATTTATCATCTAGATCTACGAAGGCGTAGAAGGGCTCCCAACTTTAATCTCGGACCCCCTACGTTAAAGTCGGACCCCCGACTTTAATCTCGGACCCCCGACTTTAATCTCGGACCCACGACTTTAAAGTCGGACCCCCGACTTTAATCTCGGACACCCGACTTTAATCTCGGGATCCCGACTTTAATGTTGGGATAACTCAAATACGTTAGGAATAAGCAGTTGAAAAATGCTTACGCATGTATTATTCCACGCCATGAAAAAAGGTACAAACAGACATTGTAAATAACTGGCAAATATCAATTTTGAACTCATTATTAAAAGTATCTATGGAAATTATAGCAAATAATAATACTCCCTCATAAACACTCATTGAGTATACTCAAAGGCAGAACCTGTGCGTGTAGAGGACAGCTATTATTATTATTTGCCGTGGCGCTATGGGGTGACTTAACGATACGAGGGATTGGCATCCAGACAACTCACATCACATTTGCTTTACAAGTCATGTGGCTGCCTGAAGAGACCTATAATATTGAGAAAAAAGATTCTCGCATATTGAGGCCTCGAACGTTTGTCCAATGCAAGCCAGAAGCTCCACTGCCAGATACCTCAGCTGAATAAGGAAATATTTAAATGTGATTGAATTTTTGTGTAAGCATCAGCATGTCAGGATTTGAAAAAAAATTGCTTGTGGCCCTTCTACGCCTTCGTATATATCTCTGCCGCACCTAAAGAATAATTTGGAAAGTTAAAACAGCCCATATTTTTAAGAAATAGAAACTACATAAAACACCAAAATTAAATAAATTTCACTCGACGCCCGTTTTGCCAACTTGATATCATCAGGAGCGCAATGCTTACTAAACTACTTATGATAATCTTTTCGAAGTCTTTTCGATTTCTTGCATCTCTGAACTATAAATATTCAGATCGTCGACATAGACTTTTCCCAATACTTTCATCCATAAACTCAAATACACTAGTAATCGCAATTGAAAATAATTTCATGCTCAAAGTGGGTCCTTGTGAAACTTCGATTTGTGAATTTCTTGTATCTGAAAGTAATGTAAATTCTCACTGACAATTTTTGAGATAATTGGTTGAGAATATTGATAGCTCTTTTCATTCCCGGGAATTAATGTACTATTTTCAGAATGTTATATGACGAAGTAAAGTCATGAGTCGTTTCAGTATCAAAATGATCACGGCACATAAAACTCCCTCTTACTATTGCGGTATCCAAAAACACAAGCTGGTCCGGTGTAGATCTACGATTTCAGAATCCCATTCGATGATTTAAAAGCAAGTTGTTGGGATTTAGGAACACAATGAGTGTCATTTATAATTTTTTCTTAAAGTTTGCTAAAGCAGGTTGTTAGCAATAATGCTGCATAAGTGGGTGAACTCTGCCATTTGATAAGATATGACAAAAAATGTGTTTGAGGAAAAAAATTAAAAAATTATGGAAAATGTCTTATCAAATAAAGCCTTAATATTATGATTATTATTATAAGTACCTACTGGCCGTATTTTATTGAAAATGTGTATGATTTATTGTTTCTCTTGTAATGGTAGATTTTCTTAACATATCTTTTTCAAGTACATAGGTCTATTTAGGTGGCCAAATGCCTTGTTGTAAAGTGTGATGTGCGATGCCTAGGTGCCAATCCCGACGTCTGGTGCTAGCTTGAAGTGCGCACTGACCACCCGGGGTGGTGCTGTAGGTCTTCCTACAGTTGAAAAGTGAATGCACCACCAAAAACACGAGTGAGTCGCCCTGGAGCGCCATTGCATATAATAATAATAGCCGTCCTCCACTCAATTTAGAAAATTGCATTTTATTTATATTTCCAGACATGAAATTGAAACAAAACTATCAACCGTAATATGAAAACACTCCATAAGACTGCTGTAGTTATATATTTCGCTAAACAATTCATGACCATTATATCATTTTCCGCTTCCTTTTTCGTACTTTTCTTGAGAACCAAATATTTACCGTGTATTTCATGTTCATATTATTTGGTGGATGCGCCACGCTCATTTCACTTGAAATTCCCACAAAATACTCAGATAATAGCACAAGAATCAGGTGAATTTTTTAGTTTGAGTTATTAATATCAAATTTAAAACAAAAGTTACATTTTAGGGCTCACATATGGAAGCGTGGAAGGACCACGAACTATTTGATCCGCCATAATTTCGACTATTATCTCGAGATTTTCACTTGCATCTTAGTACAGTCTACTCAGTTTTGAGACGAGGATAACACCACCAAATTTGGCATGCTAGTAGTTGATACGATGTCAAATAAGAAAAAATAATGTTTACCAAAATTCCGGGGGTGGAACCCAAAAAAAAATTATTTGAAAAAAAAGATTTTTTTGGTTTTATCTTGGAAAAAATTAAGTATCAAAAAAATAGGGTTTGAATAACGTTGAAGATCATTCAATTCTCCACAAGAATGATCCTCAGTGATTCCCTATAAAATGAGCCCGTATTCTCAGAATACGTGCTTGAACGCCGACATCAAATTTCAGGCTCGTGTTACCCCGCCGCTGCAAGTTCCGGCGGTGCCGAACGTTAAATGTGTCATAACTTTGCTAAAAATGATCAAAAAACTATAAATAAAGTGTATTTTGATCGTGAAGACTTCTACTTTTTCATGCAAATATAACATGTGGATATCTGAGTACCTAAGTGGTTGTTTTTACCACGTTACATAATCCAACTGCGTTTTTTACGAAGGATGCAGAAATCATAGATATTTCAGTTAATCCGGAATAATTGCTCTGAAGCAGGAAACATTACCCTCTTTAGACACTAGGCTATGATTTAAGATTTCAAAACAAAATTTGATTATAAAAATAATCCAGCCTTTCGCAAATTTTCCTATACAATTGGATTGTCGGCAAACGTCGAACAGAAATAATTCAAAAGCCCCATACGACCGCCGAATTACGTCTATTCAACGCCTGGCAAAGTTTTCCTACAAGGATATACTCTGCAATCTTCCTGTAACAACCACCAACTGGCAATCGAAAACATGTGACATCTGCAGACCGGTTTCGCGATTCAACTCGCTCATCAGTACAGACTCGGCCACAATATGTAATTGATTTCCAATCGGTTTTGTCAACAGGCAATACGATATCTCCGGCACCCACTAACTCACTTTCTTAGTCAAACAAAGTCGTGGTACTGGTCGGAATCTTTCTGTGGTTTCTACAGATGGCTCTGCTGCTCACTTTCTTAGTGGGTGCCGGAGATATCGTAGTGCCTGTTAACAAATCCGATTGGAAATCAATTACATATTGTGGCCGAGTCTGTACTGATGAGCGAGTTGAATCGCGAAACCGGTCTGCAGATGTCACATGTTTTCGATTGCCAGTTGGTGGTTGTTACAGGAAGATTGCAAAGTATATCCTTGTAGGAAAACTTTGCCAGGCGTTGAATAGACGTGATTCGGCGGTCGTATGGGGCTTTTGAATTATTTCTGTTCGACGTTTGCCGACAATCCTATTGTATAGGAAAATTTGCGAAAGGCTGGATTATTTTTATAATCAAATTTTGTTTTGAAATTTATTGCCTTTCGTCAAGTACTCTTAGTTCCACATGAGAAATATTTAAATATTTTTCATGATGAAAATATATGATTTAAGAGTATTGAGACAGGTATGCAATTTCAAGCTGGAGGTTTGCACTTCACATTTCTGTTATTGAACTCACAAAAACAACTCCAAAATGTGGTATATTTTTAATAAATTCAGAGGCTGTCCAAAAATTCTTTCATTTTAAACGATAGATAATTTTGTCGAACCACGGGATTTTCAGGAACCCCTGAACATCCGAAACGAAAGGAGATGAATTTATCTGTTCATTCCATATATACAAAACATAGTCCAGGATCATCGAGCCATAATATCTAAGCCAACAATGGCCATACTTTTGGAGCAGTTTTCTCAGTATGATGTCAGTTCAGATCATGATCTGCGAGCGTAGTATCTCGAGTCCGGTTTCCGGCTTATTATAGACATGTCAAACCCTACTGTCATGCGAAGTTTTTTGTGCTTGCTGTAAAAATTTGAGTTTATTATTGAGAAATTTCATGGTAAAAGACACTAATTGAGATTATTATAGATCCAGCTGCGATTGTCCGTCTGAAAGTGAGTAGAAATTCATTTCGGAGAAGACAAGACATCAAAAATTCTTAGAGTGGATTGGAGTTAAATTGAATGCTGTGGTACCTATGAAATTATAATTGCTTATCTTTTACAAAAAGTAGGGTGGAAATGTGTCAGGGTATTGAATTATTCTGGCAAAGAACAAGAGTGTTAAGTCATATACCACAATTTTCTCTCTCCCAAAATGTGATATTCCATTTGAATTTGTTATGTAGAAGTTTTTCCAAAAGGAATTTGAGTTGGTAACTATGTCATACGAATATTAAAAATAATGGAATCTTACATATTATCATGCACTAATCTTTTCTGAAGTAAACGAAAGTATATAAGCTGTGTGCCAACAAATCTGTTTTCAGGATTTTGAAATTTGAACATGCATAATTGAGAGTACGTACACAAGTCATAGGGATTTTTCCGTCCCAGGACAATTATATGAATAAATACGTTTTCAATATATTTTCATCAATAATAATAATAATATATAATTTTTTAGAGTTGTTTAAAAGAATGTTATATAGGAATAAATGTCGGTCGGTTAAGAGGGAACATAGGGGTAGATTTAGATGGTGGAATCTTAAAAAGTGCAAGTGTGAGATGTCACGAAAGAGGGGGATTTGTTTTATTTGCAATACAGATAGATTTTGCCAGGATTGGTGTCTTTTCACTTCAGCAGGGCTGGAAACATTCATTCCTGGGATTCTCTTACAAAAATCTTGAAGAACTCGCGGACGTCAAAGTAAATGAAAAATTTCGACAGATATACACACTCGGGGCTTCAAGCTCTAAGAAGTTCAAGTATGGCAATGAAAAATTTCATAGCCCTGGCCCTCGAATTGGTTTAAATTCTCCAATGGAATCCAAACTTAGGAACAGTTCAGGAAGCTTCGATTCCTCGTATTGCTGTTTGATCTGTGTCCAAAAATGAGTACAAGGATGAATCGACCGCTCAGGACAGTTTCTAAAGCACCAAACGAAACTATAAAAAAAGTGGCAACTACTTGTTAGGATGAAATTTCGAAAGCAGTTTTGAAGAGCCCATGTATATTTAGTTGCAAAATCTCATAATTCTCATAATATTTATTCATGAATGAGATGTGAGGTTTATCCATAATCTCAAAAATTATTCTCACCTTTTGTCTACAATGGCGGCTATTCCTAATCGCAATTTTAGGAAGACTAACACTGTTTCCAGAGCTCGAAAAGACGGATTTTCTTCAAATATGAAGCATTAACCTCACTAAACCTAACCTATCCCAGAGAAAACTCCAATTATTTTTTAATTTTTAATAAAGTAAATTTTTTTTGTATTCCACCCCTGATTTTTTGGTATACAATTTTTTTTTCAACAAAACATGATGTCAAGATGTCACGTGCCAAGTTTCATAGTGTTATAATTCATCCTTCGGTTTTGGCACAAATTTGTCTGTGGATATTAAACTATCTCATTTCTTTAATTTTTTCTCGAAATTTCGACTTTTATTTGACAAAGGGGTCAGTTGTTTAGCCTATAGATTTGGCTGCTTGTAGAAAAATTCGGGTAGAAGATTTTCGGAACATTTGAGAAGAGTTTACAGAATTATGGGCATTTTGAAAATTCATTAACGGTTCATATTTTAGTTTTGTAATTTATTGCAACACATTTGGTATCTGAATGCGTCTTCAGTTCCTCACAATTTCTTCAAAAGTAATTAAAAGGAAGGTAGCACGTGGTATTTTTAAAAGGTAGTTGAACAGTCTTTGAAATGAGGTATTATTCGACACTCAATTATATTTGTTTATTTCAAGTTTTTCTATAGGGTCTTAAATATTTGAAGTGGTACGTTTTCAAATTGACACACTGTATACTCAATCTCTATTAGTTCCGAACCCATTTCGCACTCTCCTCTGAATTTATCGGATATAGTCTACTAAGCAATTTTCGCTTAATATTCAGGAAATTGAAGTTTCGATTTTCTCTAACGAATGTAACACTCGGCACACCTCATAAATTATTTAAAAGTTCAAGGGTTATAATTACGCCTTTCCACTCAACATATATCATACACGTTGCAGAAATATCCGCATATTCAGCAGATTCCGCATAAAACAACATGACCAACCAAAATCGAGTGATTTCAATTGGTATAGAGAATCGAATTGGGACTGGGATTTTTTTCACTGGTCACCTTCGTAATCATCAATATTGAAATTCAGTAGGACTATTCAACTCCAAAAATTAGTTTATTTCTTGAAGCTATTAAAGATTTTCATTCAATATCTAGACTAACTGGGTTCCATGAATTTCGCAAATAATCGAAGATATACAGGGTGTTATGTAAGTACGTGGCCAAACTTGAAGGAGTGATTCCTTGAATGATTCTAAGACTAAAAGTTCATATTAACATAGGTCCGGTAATGCTTCGTTTTCAAGATACAGGGTGTAATTTTTTTTTAAAGAAATGGATTTTTTCGCAAATATCTTGATAATCCTTCAAACGATTGTATTGAAATTTAGCAGTGTTATTAAGGTTTGTAAAGGACTATTTAGCACTATCTATATCAAAAGTATCATGTCCAATGGCATCTCGGAAGGCACCGTAACCAATAATATTGACAGAAAAAATGTGAACCCTTGTTTTTTTGCAATTTTTGTATTCGTTTCACATTGAGCAACTGAAATTACAACTTTTTTATATCTAGAATTATTTTCGTATCTGGCTTTATTTTTGAGAAAATCACTTTATTATAAGTCCCTGGGACAACACAATAAAACATTTGAACTGCTAAACCATCAAAAACTGGGGTGTTATTGTTAATTCTTTTCCATTTATATGGTCTATTTCAGTCTTAGAGTTTTTATCGAAATTAATTCAATGATAGTAATGATAATACTAAAGCGACGATTTGGTTTGAAAATTTTGACACTCTGTATCTTGAATACGAAGTATTACTGGACCTATGTTTACACTTTTCGTCTTAGAATCACTCAAAAAATCCTGCCTTGAGTTGAATTACAGATAAGAGGGAAACTTCACCTGTGTCATCCTATTGGACAACAGCAAAGCTCTCGACACTTTAGAAACATCATTTGTATGTGAAAAAATATTTTGTTATTTTTGGCAGTGTAGTTTCACTCCAGGAGAATTATATAAATGAAATAACTCAAACTGTTATTTAAAATAATAATGATGATATATAAGAGCAGGGAGGGCCAACCACCATCCAAGGCCTTGGTAAGTTGCGACACACTTTCCTGAGCAACCGGTGCAAAACCGGACCGGCAGCCAAGGCGCACCGTGGAGGGAATGCTCATTCCTTTTGATGTCGGCCGTGGGTATACTAGGCTAACCCCCCGGTATACCCTACAACTCGATTCCAAATGTACGAGGAAGAGGCCCCCACAACCGACCCCTTCAGATGAGGGGTCATAGGCAAGGTGGTGGGGCCCAAATCGATGGATTGCTACATGACGACGACCTCAATGAACACGGACGCTTTGAATGGACGGATGAATTAAGGAAAGGTCTTCTGCATCGCTATGAGAGTAGTGAGCCCGCCCGATAATGCATGCTCTGTGGTTTGAGATACACCCAGAGCATGCCGCTTTTTCCGCCCAAAATCTGAGGGATTATATATCTCAGCTTCGGGCACGAGGCTATGTCAGAGCTCCTCCTCATCCGGTTGACGAAGTGGCAGAGAAGTGGTAGATATGCCACATGTCCATCTGGCTGTAAAGGACGCTCGCATCATACCAACTACGGAAGGCATAAGAACCAGCAGGGCGCTTCATCACACCAAGCCCCTGAAGCCACAACAACTGGCACAGGTGGATGTCCTTTCGGAAGAGGCTGATATCTGGCAGATCAACTCTGCCGTGTATAACGCCGCTCAGAACCTGATCCAAGCGGGGAAGAGGCAAACCACCCCTCTGATTGGCAGGCATGAGCGACGCATACACAAGATGAAAGCTAAGATCAAGTCGGCGAGACAACACGCGTCTTGTATCCAGTGTGTGGCGGACTACGTGGCGGCCAATAGGCCCTTCACGCCCTCAGTGCGGCGAGTTGTCGCAAATTTGAGACGAGCTCACCACAAACTAAATCACGGCGTGATGTTTACCATCAAACAGCACTGTCTTGATAGGATACGAATGCTGGTGGCTGCAAAAAAGTCACTAGTGAGGCGGGCGAGAAGCATCGCGGAAAACATGAAGTTCCGCGATAAACCTTCTCGCCTATTCCAAGAGCCTCCACGTGTTGTGGATGACCCGCCGGCGGCTGATCGGGTATAAACCTTCTGGAAGGGTATTTACAAATTTCCGCAACCAATCAACGTATATACTCCAGCCCTACCGCAGTTCGAAGCCTTTTGCAGGAGGCTTCGTCAGCCTGAGCTCAATGAACTGCGCCATCCGATAACCCCGGAAGAAGTTCGACTGGCCCTCAAAGTCTCGAAGAACTTTGCTGCTCCAGGTCCTGATGGACTAAATATCAATTGGTGGAAAAAATTTCCATGTACCCACCACCATTTAGCAAGAGTTTTCAACTCTTGGCTAGATGGGGAGCAACAGATTCCGCATTGGTTTGTCGAGGGGCGAACCGTGCTAATCCCCAACAACGGAGATTTGTCTGATCCGAAGAACTACAGACATGCTTGAACGTATGCTATAAGATGTTTACACGCATTTTATACATGCGAATACTCTCCACAGTTGAGCCGGTGTATGAACGGATATATGAGCAAAGGGGTCGTTGGCTGCATGGAGAAACTGCTGATCGACAGATGCATCACGCAGGACTCCGTGCAGTATAAGCGTAACCTTTCAATGGCCTGGATCGACTATCGCAAGGCATTTGATACAAAATCGCATGAGCTCAGATGCCTTGCGGTACCCGATCAAATAGTGAGATGCATTGAACAGCTGATGCCGCTCTGGAGGACTCGCTTCACCATAACATCTGGTCATGTCAGAGTCCAAACAGAACAGGTTATCTTTAGAAGGGGCGTGTTTCAGGAAGACTCCCTCAGCCCTCTTCTCTTCTGCATCTCACTACTGCCATGGTCCGTTGCACTACGAAAAACCCGAGGATATACCTACGGCACCCCCAGCAACCGGAGGCATAAGGTTTTACATGGATGACCTTAAACTTTATGCCTCCGAAGAAAAGTATCTTCATCAGTCCTTAAGAGTATACGCATGCTATCGGAATGGAATTTGGGATCGACAAATGTGCCACGGTTCATCTCAAGAGGACGATGCGAGGAATACGGAGAGTATGTTCAGCGCGTAGACGGAAGCATCCTACATCATATGGATGCCGGAGAGACGTATATCTACCTAGGGGTGGAACAACGCCACACCCAAGAGGAAGCTACTGTTGAAAATTCTCTCTGCAGCAAGTATCAGCACTCCGACAGATCTGGTCATCAGAACTGTCGGAGAAGAACAAAGTTACTGCAACTAATATGCTTGCCGATCCGATTCTAATTTACTCCTTTGGAGTACTGAAATGGACTCAAGAAGAGCTGCGACAACTCGACGTGAAAACTTACAAAATGATGCATCTCCATAGGAGCTTGCATCCCAAATCACCCGTTCCACGGTTATACTTTCCCAGACAGGGAAGCCGTGGACTTTTGAGTTTGGAGTGTCTACATAACAGAATAGTACTGAATGGAGCCTGTAAAGTCATCAGGAGTTCAGATCCCCTTCTCTGCTTGGTATGCGATCACGAAAAACCAGGAATTGGAGCATTTCTTTTCAAGGCAGCAACCCGTGCAGCCGATGAACTCGTCCTATTCGACACTGAACGGACGAACCCAAACTCTGTCACCGAGTTGGAACCCGTTCAGCAAAAAGCCCACGTGAGAGCTACGGAGTGTGACAGACTCCTACAGCTACATAAGGATAAGCCAATGCATGGGGTCTTCTTCAAGAACATTGAAGACCTTGGCTTATCCAGAAACCTGACTTTCGCTTTTCTCAGGTCAAGTGGGTTGTAGTCGGAAACCGAGGGATTCATAATGGCCTGCCAAGATGGTATCTTCAATAACCTTGTCTACCGTAGTCGCGTGATGGGTATAGAGGTCCCTGACACTAGATGCACAGAGCGTGTCGTGGGGCAGCTGGAACCATAATGCATTTGCTGTCAGCTTGTCCAGCTTATGCGGTTTCTGCCTATATCCACAGGCATAACTTGGTCCTACGAGTGATGTACTACCGTCTATTACACTCGTACGGTGTATGCGAGACACCGATGTTGCCCTATGCTCCGGGGGATATTGATTCCGTTGTGGAGAATGAGAAGTGCCGAATCTATTGGAACTACTCATTACCCACCCTCAGGCAAATACAAGCCAATAAGCCTGATGTAGTCCTCCTCGACCATCAAAGTAGGACGATTTTCGTCATTGAGTTTTCAGCTCCTGGCGAAACGAACATCGCCCGAAAAGAGGAGGAAAAGTGGACTAAACATCGAGTTTTACTCTTGTCAAAATGGTGGTTCTGATAATAGGGGTCCTTGGTGGAACGATGGACACACTGCTCTCAAACTTAAAAATCATACCGGCTTGGTTCAGTCTGCCTGCTCAGGGCACATGATTCTCGGACCCAATAGTCACTTACCCCATGGCGTGGGGAGTGGTTATTGGGATAAATGATCCAGCGCGCCCTCCGGAAGTATCGGGGCTCCAGAGACAGGGCCTGTCTGGGAAATTTCTAACGGAAGAAAAAAAAATTTAATGATATATAAACACTTATAGAGTGTTACTAAAGGCATAGCCTGTGCGGGTAGAGGACGGCTATTATTATTATTTGCCGTGCCGCTCCGGGGCGACTTATTGATGTTTTTGGTGGTGTATTCACTTTTCAGCTGTGGGAAAACCCTGAAAACCTAAAGCCACACAAACAAACCTTCTTGACTGAGAATAAATTACGGCATTCCAAACTGTCATTTTAAATGGTAAAAAACCTCCTCCCCTGAGAAGAGATTACGTCGTTCCACGAGGGTCTGTCTTGGGACCACTCCACTATGCTAAAATACGTCATTCCATTTCAGTGAAGTCATTGTAGGCGAATTGAATCTGCGATTGTTTCATATTCTAAAGAATCTTATATACGTATATATCAGTAACTCATTTAAAGACTCCAGGTGGTTGAAAATTAAACAAATGAGAGAAATGCACCCTCATTACCTTTGCTCATAAGATTTTACAATTGAAGTCCCATTTTCTATGAGTAAAAATTTGATTTTTTCATTCACGAACTATTGATAGCCGTAATTATCACTTGCTGATTTCTAGTCACATAATCAAAATATACACTCGTAGTTTTTAATATATTTCAGCTAAACTATACAACACTTCTCCCCATGAACTGAAAGATTTCAGTACGAGAAACTTAAAAAACCCTCGAAAGCCATTTTTCGAACAATGCCCTGAATAATTTATTGTATTCAATAATATTTTCAGGTTCAACCGGAAGTAGACCCCAACTTTGTCTTTTTGAATGGAACACCCTGTTTTTATTGCATTTTTAGAATATACGATGAATTTCAGTATAACTTCAACCGAAACATGTTAGTATGTCTAAAGGGCTCCAATTTTCAGTTTTCTACATTTTTTTGAAAATTGTAACAAATGCACCCCTTTACAAAAAAATTCAACAAACAAACAAAGAGAGTCGGGTCAAAAATTTCCAAAATGCCTGAATAAGACCTGAAGCATCTTCAATCTTTGGAAACTAAGAAAAAATTAAACCGAATATATTTAAAAAATCAAAATTGGTGTACTAACACTTCTTATATAACAACAAATTTTCAGAAAAATACTCCCAGTAGTTTCCCATATACCTACATAACGATTCTGATCATGGTTGGGGCATTCGATTCGGACCAGTCTCAAATATCTCCTGGCACTCTGTATAAAAAAAATCCGTGTGAATTGGAATGCATTGAGGCAAGGAGTCGGATTCAGAAAATTTGTTTATTGATTGTTAATGAGATTATTTCCACACAAATTATTCATTTTTAAATACTAACATATTTTGAAAACGAACATGAAGAAATGGAATATGTATCAAACAAGCAGATGAAAAACTGAGACACCAACAATTCTAAATCTTTGTATGTTCTATATATCCACCTTCATTTTCTATACATTTTTCATACCTTCTGCGCAAGTTCTGTCCAACTCTTCGCAGTTCTCTTTAGTCCTTGGCCTACTTTTATAAACCTTCTGTTTAATATTTCCCCAAAAGTAAAAATCCAGAGTGGTGAGATCAGGCGAACGCGGCGGCCAATGAATTAACGGACTATTGCGACCAATCCATTTCAGAGGAAATTTTTGGTTCAACCAGAATTTTTTCATTTTTTGTTTTCGTATAACATAAAAAAAATATCATTACCTTCCAATTTATGCTTCAAATACCAATAAACTTCATTCGAATCTGCTGAAATCTTTCCAGTCCGATTACAAAACCATGATAGGTCAAAAATGGCCTTAAAGTGATATTTAACAACTTCAACACTCTGTATCTCGTAAACTATATAAAAAAATTTTGTGTGCCCATGGTAACTTCTATTCAGAAGCTCGAGTTCAATCAACAACATATTGAAATTTTGGACAATTTTGCGTAAGACGTGTGCATGGTCCTTTCTAGGGCTTGGCCTAATGTCCAAACTCATGCAATAAATTGAACATTCCAAGTTTCCAATTTATATAAATCAAGTATTCGAACAACCTAACAAAGGCATTGACATGGATGGAAAATGTCTGGAATACTTTTCACGGCTGCCACAAATCCTCTCCGCTGAATTCAATTTCTCACCTTAGCAACATTGATTCTTTTCAAATCTATCCTCTCATATGATACGTTACATCCTCTCTCTATCCTGTATACCTCTATTCGTTCATGAAGATTAAAGTTCATAGCTAGGGAGATGGTGGCAAAAAGATTTGGTCGTCGTTAGGATTAGGAATGATAAGAGATCTAGTTCTGATGCTCGTGGATTACCGAAACTGTGGAATAGTGAAAAATAAAATTGACGAGCACTATACGTTTCACCAAAAATTTCGATCTACGTAAAATCAATGACGTGAATGTCTGGTATTGTAATAATAATAATAATAATAATCGCTTGTATTGCTAGGTCAAAAAAAAACAAACAAAGTAAAAAGTATTACATTCTTGCCTATCGAGAGGCAGAGTTAGCACCTATTTTTAGACCCTATAGTGGAACAATAATCTAGCCAAGAACCAGAAACGAGAAAATATTTTAATGGAGATTTTCTGTAATTTTGAAAATCTACAGTAATTTTTTTCAATGAGGAGGCTAGAATACGATGTAGTTAAAGAAGAAACTAGCACTTACAGGTATATCTCAAACAGTTCACATCAACGTCGACAACACGAGAGAAGTTTGAAAAAGAAAAGTATACAATAAAAGAAATAGCAGTTGGTAACGGTTTCTCGATGAGTATTAGATAGATAGATATCAAATAATGTTGCTAATTTGTGTGAAACCATGATATTGTGTACTGTTTGCATCTAATCAGACTTCTAGTGCATAGAAACAATTAATTAATATCGATAGAGTGAATTGATTCAGGATTTGTCAATACATATGTACATTCCATAGCAAAACTGGGAAGTGGGGTGGACAAACAAAACTAAAGTGTAGAAAGCTAGATGCCTATATTATTTTTCGATTAGCTGCGGAATTATATTCAGAAATAGATCATTGGAATAAAATTCTTCAAATTTGAACATCACATAAACCATGGATTTGGAAAATCTTCAGTGGCGTAGCACTTTCATTTAAACCGGGAGTGGACACATACGTCGAAATTACCGATACCAACAAATTTTGAGTTTGTTGCCCTATTATCTTTTAGAAATGCATGTCTTCAGAAGTTTCTACACTAAATTTTACAAATTTCCACCAGTTAGTATACATGATGACTTTCGAAGTGAGGATACCGATTTCTTCGGAAACTAAATGTGTGATCAAAAATCTCTTTCCATTCGGAGTGTTTGAAAACCCTGAAAGTCGTCAAATAGAACGTCCTGTATATTATGCTGTGCCTATGATATGAACAAAGTCAATGAACACTCGCTCTTTGATGAAATAATTTTGTAATTGCATGTTTTTGTGTACCCTGTTAAGCGTAATTCTTGAGAGAAATAATTTTCTAAATTGTTTTTATTTGTACCTACTGTAAAATTTGTGTTTTATAATTTCAAGTCGTTGAACTGACTGACCTGTCAAATTTCAGTAAATTCAATCCACATTGTCGATTTACTACCTATTCAACTGGGTCAGTAAATATTATTTTCTGCTTATGAATATCTTTTCAATAATCATAACGAATCAACTCGCACAATTTCCAATGATGTATCGACGTAATTGCGCAGCCATTATTTGGATTCCGTTATACTTTTGCAAATTGTTAATTAATGTGCTACATGGGCAATTTTCAGCTTTTCCTTCATTTCACGTTCAATCGATGATTGGGGTTATTGACATGCATTCAGTGCCAATGAAAAAAAAACTACCCAATCATAGTAATATTGGATTCAATGAATACATTTTATGGGCACGCTGAAATCTTCGGTATAACTATTAAGAAAAGAAATATTGAAAAAGGCACGTAGTAGTATTTTCTTTATTTTCTGATTCTGTAACGTTTGGAAAACACCGTTAAAACCATTAAAAAATAGGTATGTGATTCGAAAAGTTCGAGACGAGACAAACAGATCACTAACTTTTTGTTCTGTCACAGCGCAGCCTAGACAAATTGCTCTTTTTTAGACAAAGCTTCAGTGCATGTAGAGATTCACTTTATTTATATTTTTCAATTCATCGTACTTAATGTATGTCTTCAGTACTATATTTTACTACAAAGTACAATATCCCATTTCAAAAAATGAAATTAAAGTCACATCAAAAAACCTAATTGAGAACAGATATGTGTGTGGTATTGAAAATGCTGATCATTTCATTTATTGGAGATATTTTTTAGGATTTTTCTGTATCAAAATGAATAACGACTGAGACAATTGCTCAAAGGTAAAACTTTTACCTGAAAAAGCTACTATGTTAGCGAAACATGATATTAAAAATGAAGTTTCTGAAGATCGTTTTCCCTTGAATTTTGTTTTTATATTCTTCATAATGAATCAAAGCTTGAGTTGCAGTGTGAAGTCTTTATATGCAATGATTTTTCGTTAAAATAAATTATTTTCGGGATTCAAACGATATATTTGTATCTAAAATGACACCATGATCTCTTGTCTCGTTTTTTTGACGAACCCATGGAAATATAAAGAGGATGTTCATAAAATCAGAAATATAATCATTTACGGCAAACTTTTATCGCTGTTTTCCATTGTTCAAGATGACCTCTTGGATGGTATTCGTATTGAAAACGGATACATTCTCGATTGAAAAAAACATAGAACAATCCTAGGATAAAAATAAAGAACATCAAAAAACAACTTCTTTCCGAGCTAAGACTACGCTGGATGATACAAATTTTTTTATGAAGACTATTATTATCATTATCAGAATTATCTGGTGCTTGCTTGGAGTGCGCGCCGACCACCGGGGGTGGTGCTGTAAGTTTTCCGGGTTTTTCCACTGCTGAAAAGTGAATGCGCCACCAAAACTCAGTAAGTCGCCCCCAAGCGTCACGGCAAATAATAATAATAGCCATCCATTACCCGCACAAGCTAGGCCTTTGGGAACACCCAATGAGTATTTATGAGGAATTATTATTATTTTTATTTTTTTATTCAGGAGTTTACCAGACAGGCCCTGTCTCCGGAGCCCCGACACATCCGGAAGGCGCGCTGGTGTGTCATTACTGGATCCGAGAAACATGTGCCTTGAGTAGGAGGAGTGTATTGGTCCGGCTAATATTTCTGCCATATTACGGCAAGCCGGTATGATTTTTAAGTTTGAGAGCAGTGTGTCCATCATTCTTCTACCAAGGACCCCTATTATCATAACCACCATTTCAACAGAATAATTGAGTAAAGCCTGCGGAGTTCAAAGAGTAGGTCTTGATATTTAGTCCGTTTTTCCTCATTTTTTTGGACGATATTCGTTTCGCCAGGGGCCAAAAAGTCTATGACGAAAATCGTCCTACTTTAATGATCGAGGAGGACTATATCAGGATTATTGGCTTGTATTTGCCTGAGGGTAGGGATTGAGTAGTTCCAATAGATTTGGCACTTTCATTTTCTACAACAAACTCAAATTCCCCCAGAGCACAAGGCATCACCGGTGTCTCGTCAATACCGTACGAGTGTCGTAGGTGGTAGTACAACTCTCGTAGCGCCTCGTTATGCCTGTGGATATGCTGAGACCGCATAAGCTGGACAGACTGACCGCAAATGCCTTATGGTCTCGGCTGCCCTACGACACGCTCAGCATATGGTGTCAGGGATTTCTATACCCATCACGAGACTAAGGTAAACGAAGGTGTTGAAGACACCATCCTGGCAGGCCATTATGAATCCCTCGGTTTCCGACTTCGGCCCACTCGACCTGAGAAAGGTCAGGTTTCTGGATAAGCCAAGGTCTTCATTGTTCTTGTAGAAGACCTTAGTAGTAGTAGCAGCTATAGGAAACACTTACTTTCCGCAGCTTTGACGTGGGCTTTTTGCTTTACGTGATCCAACTAACAGAATTTGGTTTCATCCGTTCAGTGTCGAATACGGGACCAAATTCATCGGCTGTACGGGTTGCTGCCTTGAAAAGAAATCCAATCACTGCTTTTTCATGATCGCATACTAAACAAAGAAGGGAGTCTGAACTCCTGATGACTTTACAGGCTCCATCCAGTACCATTCTGTTATATAGACACTCCAAGCTCAGAAGCCAACGGCCTCCTCGTTGTCTGGGGAAGTTAAATTGTTGTTGTTTGTTAAATTGTTATTTCCGTCAACCAGCTGCACACCCTTAAGAGTACAACCCTCTTCGAAAGACTTGTCCGAGCTAGGGAAGACGCAGCCCTTACCTTTTAAAGTGTGATGCCATGCACGAGACCGATGACCATGCTGGGAATCGAACCCATGGCCCTTAGGTTAAGAGACAAGCGCTCTACCATCATAACCATCACGGTCCATCACGGCCCAAATATAATCGAGGAACAGATGATGATCAGATCTGTCGTAGTTTATGCTGATACTTGTCTCGGAGAGAGTTTTTAGGAAATGAAGCATTTTGGCTCGCAATTATTTCGTCCACTTGAAATTTTCACAGAAGGTAGGGAATAGTTCAAGGGTCATTTTCTATATCATGCCGCTGTACGCTAGAGCCTTGGGGGTGGTTGCCACCCCATCTCGGAGGTGGAAATTTTTTATTACATTTTAACTGTAGGAATCGACGGCAAAGGTAATTCTAAGAAAAAAATGTCTATACGTTTGTATCGTAAAAGTAATATTTGTTGAGTTATTCGAAGTTGAAAGTAACAGTTTTTTGACAAAAAAAAATCTACTTGTTTAAATGGATTTGTGCGAATTACTCTAAAAATATGCATTTTATCAAAAAAAGTGTTGAGAGCCAAATTGTAACTTTAAAAAAAGAACAATGCTTTTTTATAAGTTTTCTACGACAAATACGAACTGAGATACAGCAAATTAATGCTTAGCTTTTTTCGTAAAATGTATAAATTGGAAGATTTAAAGTGAAATAACTAGAAAAATTTGCATTTTTCGAAGAAAGGTCATAGAATCTTTTTTAAAGGATTCAATTAGAGCTTAAAAAAAATTGACCGACTTATGATCAAAATAAGATCGGTACCCGCTTTTTTCTACAAAAAAAATCTGAAAACAACCCCCAAAGTACCCCCTAATTAAAATTGATCGCCACCCTTCTGTGATTTTCTTTAGATATGTACTATTAATATACCCACGAAGTTTGGCCAATTTAAAATGCCTAATTTTAGAAAAATTGAAGTTTAAAGAAAAAACGATTTTTTTCAATTTCCCTTGTCTTAAAAATATCTCCCAAAATACTAAAGATAAAAAAACGATATATAACTAAAGTGTAGCTTTTTTAATGACAAAAATTTCCCTGTGCGCACATTTTCTGTACAGTGAATATTCGGCGAGATATAGCCGTTTAACACCTACATTTACGATCGAACATCACCGTATTCAAGCGCTTGAAACTCTCCCCATTTAAAAATTAAGGGATCTTAAGTGAATTTGATTTTTATGCTAATATTTTTTTTTTATTCTTCTTTTTTTATTTTCTATTATATTATACTATATTATAAAAATTTCATTGTTTTCAAGGGTAGTTTTTAACAAGGGTCGGTTGAATGATTATGAAATTGTATCCTAAAGGATAAAACAATCATTATTTAACTATTTTTACCCATATTTAGGTTTTCATGTTATTTTATAATTTTTGACAATAAGGGGTAGTTTTCACCGCTAAAAAACAAAAAGCGTACAACGGCACAATATAGAAAATGAACTAGAGGGTGAAATAAGCCCAATCCCAAATTTTTGTACAAATCGGTGCTGGACGAAAAAATTGCGAGGTTTTACCATTTTTTTAGCTTCATTTTCTGAACTAATACGTCTCTCCGGCATCCAGATAATGTATAATAATAATGCTTCCGTCTACGAACTGAACGTCCTCTCCGTATTCCTCGCATCGTCCTCTTTTGAGATGAACCGTGGCACATTTGTCGATAACACACTCCATTCCGATAGCATGCGTATACTCTTGCACCATCCTTAAGTACTAATGAAGATCCTTTTCTCCACAAACAAATGGATGACATCATGCCTCCAGTTGCTGGGGGTGCCGCAGCTGTTTCCGCAGGTTTTCCGTATTGCAACAGAAAATGGCAATATGGAGATGCAGAAGAGAAGAGGGCCGAGGGAGTCTCCGGAGTGAAATTAGCTGGTCAATGGATCTCACCATTCGATCGGGTACCGCAAGCCATCCGATCAAATGCATGATGAGTTCATGCGATGTTGTATCAAATGCCTTGGTATAATCGATCCAGTCTTTTGAAAAGTTACGCTTATACTACACGGAGTCCTGCGTGATGCTTATGTCGATCAGCAGGTTCTCCTAGCAGGCAGCGACCCCCTTCTTTGACCATCTTTACTCATATATCCCTTCATACACCGGATCAACTGCGGAGGATAATGGCATGTATAAAATCCGGTAAATATCTCATGACATGCATTCAAGCATGTTATCGGTCTGTAGTTTTTCCGATCAGACAACTCTCTGCTTTTGGGGATTGGCACGGTTCGCCCCTCGACAAACCAATCTGTTGCTCCTCATCTAGCCTTGAGTTGAAAACTCTTGCTGGATGGTGGTAGGTACATGGATTTTTTTCCATTGGTTGTTATTTAGCCCAACAGGGCTTGAAGCAGCAATGTTCTTCGAGCCTTTGAGAGCCCGTCGACCTTCTTCCGGAGTAATCGGATTTCGTAGTTCATTGAGCTCAGGCTGACAAAGACTCCTGCAGAAAGCTTCGAACTGCGTTAGGGCTGGAGTTTATACGTTGAGTGGTTGCAGAAATTCGTAAATGTTCTTCAAGAAGGTTTCCACCCGATCAACTGTCCGCGGATTATCCACAATTATTATTATTTTTATATTTCTGTCAATCCATTTTGCTATCAATTCTTCATATTATAAGAATAAAAATTATGTTTTTCTGGGCATAATGAGCTATGCCTCTGCCCTTGTTTTATTCAAATATATATTTGAATGAATAAATAAGTCGTAAATACTAAGTAGTCAATTGAGAGTAATGTTGATATTTTTCATTGCAAGCCAATCAATATCCCTATGCTGTGTATGAACTTTTTTCTCACTGATTTATTTTTCAGTTCATACAGGAAATGTGTTTTCATTTCTTCCTATGTATTTTTTTTCTTGTTTTGTATAATGTGGCTTAACAATTTTTTGTCCTCATTATGTAGAAGGCCCTGCTGGTGAATGGTGTAGGTAGTCAATAAATTAATAAAAAAAAAACAAGTCAATCGCAAGGTTAGTAGAATTAGCAAACGAATGTATTGAAAAAAAGGCACACATTGAATTTGTTGTAAGTTAATGAGCTTTTATTGTTGATTATATTCAAATTTACTGTAGGTACCTACAATTTGCTTGGTCGTAAAGAAATTATTGAAAATGATTTATCTATGTTCGTTTTATGTGTACCTGTAAATATTGCTAGAATCTGAAATTATTTAATATTTATAACTTGTTTGGTGCAATAACTGTTTTGTTTCCAATAATACAGAATATGCCATTTTTTTATGTAAAGTAATGGAGTACGATAAGTGTGATAAACCACCCTCATTCGTTGCATGCGGGGCTAGACATTTGAAAATCGAATCCCCACTCTATACCTATGTCTAAACTATAACAATTTTCCCGATGAAAAAAATCCCAATTGAAATACTCAACGACATAAATGAATATTTCGCAACAGTAGCAAAATGCGTTATTGTGAAAGTATTTTTCCAGAATAATCGTCAAACAAAACAAGGGTTCGTTTTGCACACTCGACAACTAGCCGGAAATAAGTTTACAGTTTCGAAATGGTGAATTGTTTTTAGTAATATGCAACTCGATAAGGTTAACGTCCAGTTTTGCCGGTAGTTGTAATCGTGAGCTTTTCCTGTTGTATGATGATGTTGCACCTTTTCGAGGTTGATGTCACGAAATATCCTAGCCGCATCGAAGTCGATATTCAGCTTTACCATTCCGAAACAGCGGCGCGCCAATGGGGGGGGGGGTGCGGCACAAGTTGTCAAAGGAGCCCGAACATTTCTTATGTTAACTGGCGACCGGTCAAAGGACCCCGCACTTTTTATAAGTAAAATGGTTCCCGGGAAATTGTCTGAATTTTTAGTATATTATAGTATTCGATGTACTGACTGAAGAATCGCAAAGTTCGTTGATGGATAGATTCAAGTTAAAAATCAGTAATTTTTATTTAAATTATTTTCTCGGGATTTGAAAGTGCTAAGCATTTTTTTTTCCGCTTTTATCATCAACGTACCTTCATTTTACTAAATATCATTCAGATGGTGCAGATTATATCATTATGTACAGAGTGAAAAATAAAAACATTTTAGTAATGTCTGAAAATTCGATGTAATAATGAAATATTGATAAAATTATTTTGGCATGCAACATACTATTCTTATTCCATCATTACTCACAATTCATACATTTCGTACAGGCTGATTTGAAAAATTGGTGAAATATATGGCTGATTCTTTCGTACACATCCTGTATATTCAAGTGAATTATCATCCTTTGAAGATAGCTGATACCATATAAACATGATTTCGTTGGGATATAAAGGGTGATCATGAAAATTTTCGATGATAAAAATGACAAAATATCAACGTGTCAGAAATCACCCTGTAATTCACTATTAACTCGGTGAAATTCCTTTATTATTATTTAGTTTATTCATCATCCTCTCCTCAACACTGTCCCAAAAATTCAGTTTTCTGCTATGACTAGTTTCATAGTTACTTATTCATTGAGAAACTTATTACCATTTGTATGACGAGTTGAAGGAACTTTTTCAGGCGTACATTCTACTACTGCCCAAGATTTTTCACAAATGGTGAAACGTGAGAACGAGGAGATCAAAATAAACGTAAATGAGGGTGAAGATTAGAGATAACAATCACATCAGATACCTATATGAATTTAATAATATAAGGTACAGATAGTTAAGTGAATTTTGTTAGTTTAAGCTTTGTCGCAATAAAAAATTAACTATCTGGGCAAAGTGAAAATGATTGAAAGAACGCTCTCATTTTTAATTCGAACCTGGACAGCGACGGATTTTTTCTAATTTGTGTTCCACTCGGATAGAGGTTTCCGTGATTTTTATATTTGCTGGCTGTCAATAGGAACATAGAGACTTCTATTATATTTTTTCAATATATATTATAATATGCACGTTCAATCAGTACATCGAATACTACGATATACTAAAAATTCAGACAATTTCACCGAAAACCATTTTACCTATAAGGTACTTTGTTGTTGTACTCGATCTAGTAACCAAAAGTGTCCATGGGCCCAACTCAATCCGAATATTAGTTTTCTAGATACAGGGTGTTAAAACTAAGACTGACACAAATTTTCGTTTTTTTTTGTTCACTTATGAACTAAATTAGAATTTATGTTGTACACACACGTTCACTTCTTGTTTCAGTAATACAATAATGAATACGCATGACCAAAAATATTCATTCTAACAGGTTGATTCATAAATGAGTGACAGTAGTTTTTTGTAAATTCTCACTTTTTCTACTGTGACCTTGAGGAAGCATATTGTTTAAAGTACCCCTCAATATAGTATTTAATGAGTACACATTTTTTATAGGGTGTTCCATAGAAAGAACCACAATATCAAATCGTTTTTTTATGGAATAATTCAAAACCCTGTACTTATAGATTGTTTGGAGAGAAAATTAATACCACTCATATATGGGCGTCTCTAAGCTTCAAGATAAGTAAACAAGGTGGTTCATTTGTAGAAAAGTATTCTATTTTAAAATTAGTATAAAAACCATGAACACTCTGTATTTCAAAATTTTCCGTCAAATTCAACCATTTTCTCAGTATATATAGAATACCTTTCGACAAATATACCACTTTTTCCGGCCCTGATCATCGTTAACTCGAAATGTAAACAAGTTTTCCGCTGACAAACAAATAACTCACGTGGAAGAATCACGAACCTTCTAACGAAGGTTCTGGGGACATCTTAAAACTCGCCCGAAAGGCTCGAAAGGCCGAGAACTGTAAATACTAGTATATAAGCCACTGGGTATTAGATGGCGGGATAGTCAGAGTTCAGCGTTAGTCACAGTTCCAGAGTTCGCAGATAGAGACTGACACAGTAATAAATAAATTAGTGAAGTAAATGTTTTAGTTGAATAATTGTTTCAAATAGTGTTTTAAATAAATTAGGAAATTTAGTGCAGTTTTACTACAATACTCTCTTACAAACCATATTTCATATTGTGGATCTCTCTATGAAACACCCTTTATAAAAAATATGTACTACGTGACATTGTCTCCTCAAAATACTATACTGAGGGGTAATTTTTGAAAATATGCTTTCTTAAGGTCACAGTAGAAAAAATGGGGTTTCACAAAAAACTACATTTGTGAGTCACCCCGTATTACTTAAACAAGTAGTAAACCTATGGGTATGTAACAGAAATTCGATCTAGCTCGTAAGTTAACAAAAAAAATCCGAAAATGTTAGCAATTTTCATTTTAACACCCCGTATCTAGAAAACTAGTCATAGGATTGAGTTGGGTCCATTGGCTCTTTTGGTTACTAGGTCGAGTACAACAACATACCAAAGTTTCGAAAAATTTGACCAGTCGCCACTTTACATAAGATAAGTGCGGGTTCCTTTGAAAAGTTTCGAAATATTTATCGTACCTCAACACACATAATAAGTTAGGTATAACTTTTTTTTGCCGCCCAATTATCAACAAATCTTTTTCTGGCCGAATGTCATGCATTAAAAAATATAACTTTATTTTTGCCTAAGTCATCATAAGACGTAGCAAAGGTATCATAGTCGAAAAATTAACTTTCTAATTAACTAACTAATGAAAATGTATTGTTTGTTTAAAAACAACTAGAATAAAAGAAGGGATAAAATTGGTCCAAATAGACAATTTCAGTTAACAATTAATAGCTATTTTTGTAATTTTAGAGCAATAAGTGTGCCGCTCGCCAAAGAGAGAGCGGTAATGACACTTTCTATCCGAAATACACACAAGATTTTTTTGTGCAAACGCAGCTCTTAGAAAAAAAACGATTGATGAGAATGAGAATGAGAAACTTATCTATCAGTAGCTATCCCATTAGTATAAGCTATCCAAATAATCAATACTTCACAATTCTAACAAAAAAAATTATTTCGTAAGAAAACAAGAAAAAACCACTAGTCGAGATAATATTCGTTGTGGTCATTATGGTAGAGTGCTTGCCTCGCAATCACAGGGACGTGGGTTCGATTCCCAGCATGTTCACTGGTCTCGTGCTAGGAATCACACGTTGAAAGGTAAGACCTCGTTAATCCTTGGTTCGCAAAAGTTTCGACTTCTGAAGGTTGTCGTTCGTAGGGGGACGACAGTTGGTTAACAGAAAAAACAATTTCAACAATAATATAACAACTGGCACGGGTGGATACGGAAATTCACGATGTCCTTTCAGAAGAGGCTGATATCTGGCAGATCAACTCTGCAGTGAAGAGGGATACCACCCCTCTGATTGGGAGGCATGAGCGACGCATTCACAAGATTGAAGCCAAGATCAAGTCGGCGAGACAACACGCGTCTCGTATCCAGTGTTTGGCGGACTACGTGGCGGCCAATAGGGCCTTCAATCCCGCAGTGCGGTCACACTAAATCAAGGCGTGCTGTTCACCATCAAACAGCACTATCTTGATAGGACACGAATGCTGTTGGCTGCAAAAAAGTCACTAGTAAGGCGGGCGAGAAGCATCATGGAAAATATGAAAATCCGCGATAAACCTTCTCGCCTATTCCAAGAGCCTCAATGTGTTGTAGATAACCCGCCGGTGCCGGTGGTTGATCGGGTGAAAACCTTCTGGAAGAACATATATATGTTTCCGCAACCACTTAACATAGATACTTCAGCCCTAGCGCAGTTCGAAGCTTTCTGCAAGAAGCTTCGTCAGCCTGAGCTCAATAAACTGCGCAATCCCATAACTCAGGAAGAAGTTCGACGGGCCCTCAAAGGCTCGAAGAACTTTGCTGCTCCAGGCCCTGATGTGCTAAATTGTAGAAATTTTCTATGTACCCACCACCATATAACAAGAGTTTTTAACTCATGGCTAGATTGGGAGCAGCCGGATTGGTTTATCGAGGGGCGAATCGTGCTAATGCCTAAAAACGGAGATTTGTCTGAACCTAAGAACTACAGACCAATAACATGCTAGAACACATGTTATAGATGATATTTACCCTTATCTTATAAATGCGAATATTCACCGCAGTTAATCCGGTGTACGATCGGATATATGAGCAGAGACGGTAGCTGCAAGGAGAACCTGCTGATCTGTCGATGTATCACGCTTCACGCAGGACTCCGTGTAGTATAAGCGTAACCTTCCAATGGCCTGGATCGAGTATCGTAAGATATTTGATACAACATCGTAGTATGGATGACCTTAAACTATAAGCCTCTGGGGAAAAGGATTTTCATCAGTCCTTAACACGTTCAGTGTCGAGGTACATTATTAGATTCCACGATTTTTAAACATTTTTTATATTGACTTTATTACAAGCTCTGGTGTTATTCTAAGTACCTATGGAAAAATTATTTTCGATTTTTTTTTCATTCTTTCCTACGTTTTTGAATGTGTATCATTTTCGATACACGTGGCCCTTGAAATAGTTTTCACCCGTTAGGTAATTAGTAGGAAAGATTATCCTATAAATAATGAAGTGGAGGAAAAAAATGTACGTGGACGATGTGCGGAATGCTACAGAAAATATATAAGGAAAGGGAAACAGATTGAAGGGAAACTTGTTATAGCCTCGCAAGTTATAAAAAAATGTTCTGTTTGCGGAACATTTTTGTGTCGTACATGTTTTAATAATACTCACTGATGTTTATTCATCATGCTGTTCCGTTTCTTAAGTTTTTTCATTACAATTTTTCAGTGAATACATCGTTTTACTATATCATCATATATTTTTGATGTTATTTCAAAGTATAAATAAACATCCATACCCCAACCCACGCATACACAAACTTCCGTGAAGGCCAGCACTTCATTTTTGGCGTATTAAACACACGGCAAGGGTGCGAGTTAACGACACACAACGCTTTGAACGAGATCAACGTCGTGTATCTTTTTCGATATACATTGGATAGGACAGTGTGTATCGAAAAATATACACATGGCGTTGAACGTGTTAAAGGCGGTGCCATCGGAATGGAGTTTGGGATCGACAAATGTGCCACGGGTCATCTCAAAAGAGGACGATGCGATGAATAAGGAAAGGACGTTCAGCTCGTAGACGGAAGCATTCTACATCATCTGGATTTCAGAGAGACGTATAAATTACCTAGGAGTGGAACAACGCCACACCCAAGAGGATACTACTGTTAAATACTCTCTTCGCGGCAATAAACCCCGACAGATCTGGTCTTCAGAACTGTCTGAAAGAATAAAATTGCTGCAACTAATGTGCTTGCCGTACCGATTCTACTTTACTCTTTTGGGGTGATGTAATGGACTCAGGAAGAGCTGCGACAACTCGACGTAAATACTCGCAAAATGATGCATCTTCATAGGAGCTTGCATCCTAATTCGTTCGTTCCACTATTATACTTTCCCAAACAACGAGGAGGTCAAGGACTTTTGAGCTTGGAGTGTCTATATAACTAAATGGAGCCTGATGTATAGAGTCATCAGAAGTTCAGGTCCCCTTTTCTGTTTAGTCTGTAGTCATGAAGAAGCAGGAATCGGAGCATTCCTTTTTGAACCAGCAGCCCATGCAGCCGATGAACTTGGTCTCATAATTAACACTTAGTGAAGTGACCCAAACATTATCAGCGAGTGAAGCTGCGGAGACAGAAGTACTCGTGCAGCTGCATAAAGATGGGCCAATGCATAAGGTATTCTTTAAGTATAAAGAAAACCTTGCCTTTTCAAAAAATTTGACCCTTACTAACCTCAGGTAAAGTGAGCTAAAGTCGGCCACCAAGGACTTCATGATGGACTGCCTTGGTATACCGTAGTAGCGTGATGGTTATAGAGGTCCCAGACACTATAGATACAAAGCGTGTCGTGGACTCTGAGAACATAAGCTGTCGCTTGTCAAGCTCATGCGGTCTTAGCCTATATACATATGCTAACACAGTGCTACCAGTGTTGTACTACAACCTAGGATACTCGTACGGTATAGACGAGACGCCGGTGTTTCCTTATGCTCCAGGAAATAGTGGGTCCGTTGTTGAGAATGAGGAGTGCCGAATCTATTGGAACTACTCATTCCTCACCCCCCGGCAAATACAAACCAATAAACCTGATGAAGTCCTCCTCAACCATCTAAGTAGGACGAGTTCTCATCTCCTGGCGAAACGCACATCGTTTTACGACTGGGCGGAAGGAGAGCTGAACAAACTTTGGAGGGATAATATGAGCTGCAGACATTTGAAAGACTTTGTGGTTGGCTCCAGCAAGTCAAGGACGGCATGGCTTCTTGGCAGAAACGGCCAAGCACTACGCCTTCTTGTAGGAATACAAACAGGGCATAACAAGTTAGGCAGACTATTGCTAATAGGAATAAAAGACAACCCCACTTGTCGTAAATGCGAAGAGGACAAAGAAACCTCTTCTTACTTCCTCGGCAAGTGGGAGGCGTATGGGAGGCTAAGATTTGAAATCTTTGGAGTTGAAAAACAACAACAAGAGGAACTAACCAACCTGGAATGGACGGAACATCCATTATTATATCTATTTAAAAACACGACAAATCTAGAGATGACTTCTTAGTAATTTGAAATGTTTTATAACTTTCATACTGTAGGTTATTTTGTTGTTTCATTGTGAAATAAAAATTTTAATTATATATTTTTGTGTGTGCTCATTGTTTGCCTTAAATAAAAAATATCTATTACAAAGAGCTTGTCATAATTTTTAAAGGTGAACATTGACATGTGGGGGATTGGGTGGTATTTTGGCTTAATACGTTTTGCGTGAAGACGCCAATGATAATTTCGCACGACGGCGCTCAAGGAACTTGGCGCAACCCCGCCTGTGGACCACCTGCTTCTATCGGATACTGTGCGCATTTTGTGTAGTTCACCCTCACCATAAAAGTTCTGTTGACCAGGTGAAATTTCATATGCCTAACCGTGTATAAAGGCATGTTTGCTCGAAGCAGTTCGCAGATAAGAGCTTCTACCCATACCGAGTCGGAAGCTTTTTGAATGTCAAGCAAGACCAAGACCATTTATCCCTCGGAGAGCCGCCTCTTTCACCTCGTGAACAACTCGGACAATCTGCGAGGTCGTGCTATGACCAGCTCGAAAGCCGAATTGGTCAACGGGGATCATTTTGAGTTTCTCCTCGAGGGATAGCAATCGTTTAAGGATAATCTTCTCCACTGTCTTTGCCACAATGCTCAGAAGTGAGATCGGATAGTAACTGTCAAGTTGGTGGCCATCTTTGCCTGGTTTCAGTATACCACTGCTATCTGATGATGGCGGCGTTAATGATGTGCAGAAACTGCTTCCTCGTCTGGTTCTTGAGCAGAACGGCGTTCAGCCCATCCGGCCCAGGCGCCTTATTAGTCGGAAATCGTTTTACGATCTCCGTCAATTCCTCGTAGGTTGCCATTAATTTTTCAAACCTATCGGTACCTCTTACTGAGGCTGAGACGGAAATGCGCTTCGCCATCCGCCACAGCGAGTTGTCCCGATCGACCAGCTTCTCCAGCTTGTATTTCCACTGCGTGTCGTTATGGCCTCTCTCTATTTTTGTTTTCTTGAATGCTATTATCATTGATCAACTCTGACATCTCTGTTCCTAGCCGGAACATATCGGCTTTATATTCTGAAAGCTTTGTGGCCTGCCACTTCTTTCGGAGTTCTTCAGAGTGATCAACTGCTCAACTTGAGGTGGAAGAACATTCCGGTTCCATCTTACCTCAGTTTTCTTGACACTGTTGACAGCACGGCCACGAGCGGCCTGAATGTCACGAACAAATAATACTCATGAGAATGAGAGTACCCAACGACCATAAGCTGTGCAGGTAGGGGACGGCTGTTTTTATTGTTATATGCCGTTACACATTCACTAATTTACCTAGGTATATCCAGAAGAACCTACAGCACCACCTCAGGCATTCGGTGTAATCCAAGTCTGCACATATCATTAGGTTTGGCATTTGAACCCCCATCACACTTTTTTTCTCACTTGCTCTGAATAATGCATATAGGTAAGCGTCCTAGGTCGATTCCCTTGTATCGAAAACTCAAAAACATTCGATCCGCGGCGATCATTCGAACCAATGACCAGTGCTGTCTGAAATACCACCAGGTTAGAGAGTATTCAAGAATACCAAACAACGAATTGAAAAAAAGTTGATCAAAGAGAGAAATTTTCAAATTATTGGCAGAATGGTTTGTGATATGAAGTTTAAATAAAAGCAGTGTAATAGAGAATCAGTTCAGACTTTTCAGGCGTATTCATTTTGTTCAGTTATGAGAGAGAGAAACCTATAGTAAAAGCATTTGCTAACTCTTATGAATACCGTCCATTATCAACTCATTAGAAGTTTTTTCTTATCGTGTTATTCAAATTTCAAATGAAAAAGTGGCGAATTACGTAGAATTTTTGGAACTTTTAGAGCTTCAACTAAGTCCAAAGTCGATATTCTCCCTCTATCGTTTCGTTTAAATGATATTGTCTTATATTAAGTAAAAATAGTTCGAAAAACTCCATAGAAAACAGCTGTTCGTACGATTAGAATTGAGATGTTTCACTGATCAATAGATAGGTTTTGATTTCTTCCAAATATTTTTACACATGAGCAATAACCACGGTAGTAAAAATGTTATTAAGTAGAATATGTGTACGTCCCCACCCAAATAAATAAAAATTACATATCAATTTGAGTATATTTTAATCAAGGATAATTATATACAGGACAAAAAATTGAAAATTGTTTTTCCGATCAAGACAATATTTTATTCGAACATTATCACTACATATTATCCATATCTACCAATCTATTTCAAAAAACTCTTGTCCGTTTGGGTGTTGGACCAGTCATTAGGTGATTCGATTCGGTGAACAGTTGATAGAAACTTGAATTACTATTCGAGACAAATTTCAGAAAAATACTGCAGATAATTCGTTTTAAATTTGTTCAGCAAGATTCTCGAAAATTAAATATGGTGGTTTGCCAAATGCCCATCCATACGTGAAACTACAGCTTCCTCGAAAATTTCCCTCAATCATATCTGCAAGGGTCACATTAATAACTGGTTAATATGTTTAGACACTACTCACAGAAGGGCTAAACATACGGGCCCGTATTATATTTGCTAAACAATTTGATACGTATAAATACCAATTAGGTTGAATCAGAATTTTCATTTTTGTATTTCATCGAATAGCCACACTCTGCCATATATAACATTCAAATTCAAGCTTTTTACATTTCATATCTCTATATTTAAAATATTCTAATCATTCACTAACACTTATATTTAGCGTAAACAACTCCACAAGGTTCACAGAAAGTCTTTAGCAGAATTAGAACAAAACAACTTTTGGACCCTCTGTGAATGCATTAAACTATTCCCTTACTTATAACAGTCCATCAATATTTTTCATTCAGCATTCGACAACCGTTTTAAACAATCTCCAATATTATACAACTCGAAATGGAGAAGTGTTCTTTGACATTGCATAAGTACAGAAAATGTTCCAAAATATCATTTTTTACTCGCCATTACTGGATACTTGACACAAAAATTCGTTATTTTTTTTTATTTTCCCTCTGTAAACAGAATTTTTTCAGAGAATTAAAAGGGAAGTCACTGACACCTGGGAATCTTAGATATCGTCACAGCCTTCTCAATACTCCTAAGAAGGCTGTAATATTTTGTTTCTCAGACTATTTTCAGAAAACGAATTTAATTCACTTTTTTGTATTTTCGCTCTATTATTTCAGAATTCGTTTAGAGTTCTCAAGAGAAATTTTTGTAAAATAGTTGTGTAGCGATGTAAAGAAAATTTAAAAAATATTTTAACTCAGTTTCTGGTCGATATTGGAGAGTTTGATGAATTTTCAAATGTGTTATAGACTGAAATACCAGTAATCCAGATCCCAAGGCGAAGGTTTTATAGTTCGAAAACTCACCACTATTCAGGTAAAATGAAAAGGACATTATGAATTTTCAACTAATTTAATCATTTCCATCATCTACTGCAATTACAAAGAACTTCAGATTTTTCCATTTTGTGATTTATAAGATATATTTATGTATATGATAAACTATGATAAATAATTAATAAATACATTAAAATGAACACAGTAAATATTGAAACGATTATGTTGATTTCTTAAATTAAATGCAAAATGCAACTAGTAAAAAATTTCCTACATCTTACGATATTATAAATTTTTGACAGTCTTAATCTTTAGAGATGTTGCTAAATGCAATGTAAAAGAATAGTTTTTATCTGAATTAGGAGATATCTGGTAGATACAAACTACGTTTAAATTAATATTACCTATTTTATATTGATCCGAGAAAATTACTAAAAACAATAACCAGGACGAAAACGGATTATGTACAGGTGTGGATTATTACAGTTATTGTTAGAATCGCTATTGAATCCAAAAATAAGTACTGATTGGAAGATTCCCAAACACAAGATATCTCACATATTGTCAATGGATAAATATCTCAAGAGCACTTTGGTTAATACGATATTTCTTCTTCTACTTCATTTGATGACTTTTTCTTAACGGAACTGGTCTAGTGGTTACCATATGCTAGTTATAGGGGTTAACTTGAAGCTATAAAATTCTCTATTAATTGAATGAATTTGTACTCTACAATGATGTCTATATTGAAGATTCCATTTCACAGATTTCATGATGAACGTTTTTTGGACGAGAATGATTGATTGGTGAAATTTATATCGCTAGTGAATGCTTTTTGATCAATATAGGTGAACATTATTCCTTTAAATTTTGTATAATCTAATTTAAGCTATGAAAATGTATCACTGGTTTTCTGCCATCGTAAAGGTACTATGTGAAAATAGGTATCCTAATATTATTTCTCATATTCATTCAATAATTGCTACAACTATTTCTCACTCAGTCACCCTATTGAAAGACCAACAATACATATAATAAATATGTCTAATGATTACTTATCTTAAGTGAAGATATTTAGCCACAGAGGAAGGTGAGATATCCTGTGTATATCTATCTCATACACTATTTACATCTTTCATATATGGAGGCTGAAGGATGGCAACCGTAAATTAGAATGAATAAAATACTTAACCATTGCATTTAAAATAAATCAGTCGAATCTAATAAAATAATTTGTATCGAATTCAGTCTGTTATCAATGGATGAAGATTATGAGCCAAAGCAATCAAACAGAATTTTTGTGACTGATGAAAAATCGCTAATGATTTAAGTACAATTTTTCAACGAAAATCTTTCCAGGTTTCAACACAATAACTTGCACAAAAGTACCTTACTTAATTATTTTGCTGTCATGTACTTTCTCTTAAACGTAATTACTCTCAAAAATGTACAGAATTGTACAGGGCGTTAGAGGTAAGACTTATAAATTTCAACAACTGATACCTTTAAGTCAAACAAATAGAAATGTAAATACAACATGGTTTCCAAATCCAATCGTTTTCTAGAAAAAATTCAAATCCTATAGTTTGCAGACCACATAGAAGTACAGAACATATTAGTAGTTATCGTTAGTCCTATCAAGAATTTACCATGTTAACTTATAAGTTTCGAAATTCTTAAACAATTTTAGGGTATTAGAAAAAGATGCCCCCTTATCAATCACCGCTGTGGCATCAAACATACTATACAGTACGCAGACAATGTATCTGAATACTGGTAATGTTGTCAGGTCAATAATTTCCCTCAGTTCTTTTGGCCATTACAAACTTTTCCTTTTTTTTTTCGGGATCCAGAGAATGAAAACATCTTACATTCAATCAAAACTTAATCGAAAAATATTTCATTTTAAAACCAAATACGTTTCATGATTATGGTGGGAGTTAATATATATTTATTGATTGTTTATTTGGTATTACTGAGATTTATTGCTATCATTATACAGTTTTTGACTGTTTTATTGTATTTTCACACCAACAACTGACATTATTTTTAGTTTCCTGTAGTTTAAATGATTTCTTTGTAATCATCTCTGAAATAACTGGTGGCCATATCATAAGATCATGTGTGTCTGTTAGTTAGATCATAAGACTACTGCTTGCATCAGTGTAGTCACGTTTTTTCTCATCCTTCATATCTTCTTTTTGACATTCAAAATTTGTCGACTCAAAATTTCTTGGCTTTGTGCTATGAATAACTCAAGAACTGTTGCCATGTTGATCAAAATTTCTTGTTTCATCGACGATCATACCATATTGTAAATAACTCATTGGTTTATGTGAAGTCAACCTTATCATTTGTTGAAATTCAAGCAATCACCCCTATGGCCATGTATTTAAATATCTACGTGTTTCCATAGATGAGTGTTTCCCCTTTTTATTCACTTGTAATTCCCAAGGATTTCAATAAGGAAGCTATATGGATACTCAATGGACCTTTTCACGGGCTATGAGAAAACACTGTAATTAGAAAGTATATACGCTAAATATCACTTGGGATTTTTTATTTTTTCTTACCGCCAATTTATCTATAATTCGAAAAAGAGTGGTTTCGTGACGTCACGTTCATCAAAATTAAACTTGGCAACGTTGTATAAGTTGTACACCATGGAATCTCAAATTATCATTACATCTGGATTGTGTTTTATGATGCTTGTCATTTGATACCAGATGGGTTTGTTCGTCTGTTTCACAGAGCAGATCAATAACAATTGTTTTTCTCAGTTTAACTGATTTGCTCACCTTATGTGATACAATATAGATGCTAGTAGATCAAATCTATATGCTGGAAAGTAACAGACTCTTAGATATTTAATTTCCCGAGGTTAATGGCAACCGCAACAACAAACATTAACAACAACAATTTTTCATCAAAAGGCAGGTTCATTCAGAAAATTTTAAAGTTACAAATAATATAAAAAATTGCTTGTACGTAAAATTTTTTGATGTGTTGATCCAGTGACAAAGTTTCAATTATTTCTCGATGGCTTATAATCAGCCAGTAGCTATATTTTATTTGAGAACGATATTCTCTATTTCGGAACGTGGATTATAGTGGGGGATATTTCCGATGAACGTGACGTCAGAGGCACACTTTGAAATGGGATATTTTTCTTAAATAAAAAAAGTATAGTGGCACTCGTTGTTAAATAGACATTTTAGACTTAACAATCGATTGAAACGAGATTTGCAATTAATTTTTTGTAAATGTAAAGGTCCATTTTGAATACAATTCCAAAACGGTCATTTAATCTCTCACCAAGGGTAAGTTACAGACATATTTGAAAGGTATAGTACCTATAAAACAGCAAATCGTTACCAAAAACAATGGAAAGATTTTCTGTTCTAGAACTGCTTGAGATCGATGGGTGAAAATTAAATACAATGTTTTTATACTATTTCAAAAACGATGAAGAAAATACTTAAATGTTAAATTATTAGAACACATGTAACATCATGTTGCGCTCATACAAATCTTGAAATGATTTTATACGATACGTTGGACACGCAATTGTTGAATGAAACAATATACAATACTGAGCAGCGAAAACAATGGCACTCTGTAAATGTTCAAAAAGAAGTGAAAATGAACAATCAATGTTGAAAATTAAGAAACTGATCCTGTTGTTCAATAAATGATTTGTACTCGAATTAAAAAAAATGTGTCGATTCAAAAATAAATACAAACAAGATACATTTTTGATGTAGTATCAAGCATAGAAGCATTTTATAACATCTCAAAAATGCTGTTGTTGATTACGAATGCGAGCTACCAAGAAATAATACAAGCACCGAAAATACATTCCTGACCACGGGAGGGGATGTGATAATCATACTGGACGCAAACATAAAAGATTGATAATGGAAAATTCACAAGGTGCGACATAATGAAAACAAAATCAGAAAGGTGAGACGTGAAAATTTGAAGACAGAAATACAGATTCAGAAAATAAATCGCGGAATGAAGGTTTTACAATGTGTTAAAATGAGAGGTATTTGAAACAATGAGCAAAAGCACAAATATAATACATTTTATGTGATCTGAGTGAAAAATACCTCAACCAACACTACGACCTACCTCTATGAGAGAAGGAATTGTCAAAATTCTGCTGAATTGTGCCAAGAATCACACAACTGTGAAGATGCTTTCCGAGGAGCATCAAGAAGAACCTGAAATACAGCGGCTATCTCAAGAGAACAATTGAGAGAATCCAATTTTGTTTCTGGATATCTGACAGCTTGATTCAATCTTCCTGCTCCGTTTGACTCTACTTGACATTCCCTAACTTATAGCTGAGCTAACAGATCTAAATAGGTTCGCTCTGAATCGAAACGTCAAGTATACAGTTGAATTATGACATATTATGTTCTTTAGCTTAGCCAAGTGACAGATTATGTGTCCAGGCCAAGAAGCGTTCGTTAAATATTATTCACTCAGTAAGCTCGACGATGATACTGTGATACCAATCAGCATCTGCTCGTTCGGTAATTGACTTACAACTTCTAAACCGAAACATTATGAAATGCAAAAAAAGAAATTCAAAATCCTGAATATTGCTGATATTCAAGCAAAAATCATTGTCTGGATACTTTCAAACAGAATGAATAGTGAAAAACACAATTCTAAATTGAATGCTTTGGACAGACTAGAATTTGACCAACCAAAGCAAAAAAATGGCGCTGCAATCATGAGCAAATCTGCATCTTTAAAGTAATGAAAATGACATATGATGACGAAGTTTGAATATTTAATTTCTCACAAGGGTAAGAAATAACGAACACAAATCCATTTTGCACACCAGAATCAGTTCTGAACACAATATTTTCAATCACTGTCTACCTAGTAAAAAAATCCGAAACATCACAAGTGAACACAATGGTGTTAGCACAAAACAATCGTCCAACTAATAATTGTTGGAAAAAGGTTCAAGTTCCATGTTTCTCACAGAGTTTGATTTGAAAGTGTCATGGTATTTTGCCAATCTTAAATTTTATTTCACAATATTTGCCGCCGGCAGTAGAATGGCAGTGGAACGTTCAAATTCAAAAGAATCGAAACAGTCAAGTACTTTCCACATTCACTTGAGATACAAAATCAGCCACAAAAAACAAAACGAAGAATTTAAGGACGAGTGTTCTTGTATTCGATAAAATTAATTGTTGAACACCGACAATACACTTTCGAATATAACATGAAAGTGAAAAATTCAAGCCCCACGTTTAGCGCCAAAGTTTCGATCTGTATTATTTGCCAGTCCATTTGTAACTGATTTTTCAATATTCTCAAATAACTGTGATCTGAATACCAAAAGAAATAATGGATAACAATTGTAGTCAAGTTTGAATAAAAAGATGAATGAAATTAGGAATGTAACAAAAATTAACTAATTAAACATTTGTTAAAAGCACATACACAGAATATTTCTTTAGAAAATATTGCTGATGAAAATTGCGCACACAAAATAAAAATTACAACTAAAAATATTACATGCAATTACACAGTTTGGACTAATCAAAATGGGATTTTGAATCTGATCTGATTTAGGGCATGACACCGTTGCAGGAATATTCACGAAAGTGATCTCAGTAACCCCTGAATCTGCCTCCTTTCAACCAGAAAATTAAAATTCATTTTGAAATTGACTAGGCAAATTTTTAGAGTAAAATCAGATACAACGTTTACCAAGATCGATTTCCATTACTGATTCGAGCCGTACTTCCTAAATTAACCGATCAAGCATCCAAAATATCTTGATTAGTTTACTATACTAATCTAGGTGGAAGGTTTTTACCAACTATTCAACCAGATTTAATAATGGCAGTGATTTCATGCTGGCTGCTAAATGGTCAAAACCACACAGTTTCTTTCCACATTTTCATTTTTCCTTACGGTACTATACAAATACATAACCTACTGTACACAGTGAAAGAATTCACTAAATTATACACATCCATGATCCATATTATACAATTGTTTAAGGTAATCGAACCTTTGCAACGAGATCCATTTTTTGTCATACCATATAAAAACTCGATCAAGAAGACTTCGGCACGGTCATAACTAAAACTTTTTGCAAGAAAAAAACGTTGGAGAGAGAAGAACCATTTCTCATATGAAACTTCAGTTATTTTATCTGCGATTGCGGAATACATCACATAAATTCCGAGCTGATCAAAATATCAGAATTCATGAAAGTATAAAAAGTTGTCACTGAAAACAAGAGAAAACGTTCCAATAATTCTGACCTCTTTTTCTCCCACCTCAGCATTATGATCATTCAGATTCAGCTAGTTGTGCGTATTTGATAATGATTGACAAAGTTTCAAAGTTATACACCTGCTGACTTGAATTTTTTATATATAATAAATATCACATGTTGCTCCCTAGTTTTTATATGGTTTAATTCAGTACAGTTCATCTTCTTGACCATTTAAACACATTGCTGGTGTTTGTTTTTTATACAAAGGCTCAAAAATATTATAAATATTATTTTAAATAACAACATTTTATCACGTTTGCTTTGACATGGGCTTACGACTATGCTTCTGTCTTGGTGGCTGCTTCGGGGGAAACAATGAAGGCTTTAGAGCATTTTTTGACGATGGATCCAAATGGGGTATCGACACTATTCTAGTAGGTTTGTACTCTTTCTCAGGCACCCATTCGTCTGGAACACTGTAAATAAAATGTTCTTATTAGAAATTACATAAAATAGGGAAGAAAAACCTGTGAAATTCAAAAATAATTTCAAATTTAGCAATAACATGTGACATTTTTTAGATAGCATTTGAAATATTATTTATATATCACCAGATTTCAAATGCTATTAAAGGCCCCCTTCTTCATAATCTGTACTTGACACCACAATACATTGAACATAGACCAATAGAGAAGGTGGAACCTAAAAAGGACCCATTCAGATGTGATGCAACGATTTCAAATATAGTGTTTCTGTAAACTCTTTCAAGAGTGAAAATATAAACACTCAAGTGAATTTTGATAAAACCAACATATCTAATTAGTTAGTTTTTTATTGGTCCTGCTCAACAAAAGTGAAATTGGGGTTTACTTACCAACAAGCTTTGTATATCAAATAGAATATTGGAATCGATAGGTATAGTGGGATTTTTAAGTACCTTTTTTATTTTAGTTAATTTACAATAGTGGGCCACTCAAATAATAAGTGCCACCAAATTCCATAAAAGAATGGGCCTTTACACGGCCTAAGAGAAAACACTGTAATTAGAAAGTATATATGCTAATATCACTTGGGATTTTTTATTAATTTTTTCTGACCACCAGTTTTTTTATAATTTGAAAAAAGGGGTTTCGTGACGTCACGTTTATCAAAATTAAACTTGGCAACGCCGTTTGAGTTGTACACCATGGAATCTCAAATTATCGTTACATCTGGATTGTGTTCTATGATAGTTGTGATTTGATACCAGATGAATTCGTCTGTTTCACGGAGCAGATGAATAACAATTGTTTTTCTCTGTTTAACTCATTTGCTTACCTTATGTGATACGAGATATATGCTAGTAGATCAAATCTGTATGCTGTAAACTAACAGACTATTGATTATTTTATTTCCTGAGGTTAAAACGGTTTTCAAATTCAAAGTTTTGTTGTTTGTGTCAAGTAATTTATGTATTCCTTATAACCGTGAAAATGTCTAAAAAGTGCTTTGTACCCCGTTAAATACCAGTGAAAATTCAAATAAACTGTATGTGTTCTGTGGTAACAACATATTTTGTTCCATAAGAACTGTCATTATAATTTGCGGTGTTGCCAACAATAGTTTTTCATCAAAAGGCAGGTTCATTCAGAAAATTTTAAAGTTACGAATAATATAAAAAATTGCTTTTAATAAGTAGGTAAAATTTTTTGATGTGTTGATCCAGTGACAAAGTTTCAATTATTTCTCGATGGCTCATAATCAGCCAGTAGCTATATTTTATGAGAGAACGATATTCCCTATTTCGGAACGTAGATTATGTTGGGGGATGTTTCCGATGAACATGACGTCAGAGGCACATTTTGAAATGTGATATTTTTCTTAAATAAAAAAAGTGAGTGGCACTCGTTGATAAATAGACATTTCAGACTATTAACAATCGATCGAAATGAGTTTTGCAATGAAATTTTTGTAGATGTAAAGGTCCATTCTAAACAAAAATCACACTTGTTTAGGAAATTCAATGATATTTTTATGTGAAAGTAAGTAAATCAATTGAGTAAAAAAGTGTCAAAATCGGCTAATACAATTTCCCGACACTCTGATACTTTTCAACCACGCTCACAAAAAAAATAACAAATATCACAACAAATATTAAAGTTTGGTATGCTCAACTGCTGATGACGGTAATAACCGTTGTGCGCAATACTGAAGGTGGGTGCCATGACGGTAACAACCGTCATGACATATTTACTAATACTTTAAGTGTTATTCAACACTCAACTGCTAATTTGCGCATATTTATTTCTATTTTTCATTTTGATTTCAAAATGTGTCATATTTTCATCCAGTTATATTATAATTTTTCCTATTGAGAATATCTGCAGGACACTATATATTAAAACTATCTCTACTGAATTAAAAAAAAAAAAACACTTTTCTTCATATTTTTCATTATATGAAGCAGATACTTACACATCAGTAGGATGCCACTTGAGAAGCAATTTTGCACTACCATCATTTTCTACACGTCTCGCTAATATTTGGCTTTTTAAATGGACAGTATCACCCGCGTCGCTGGCTTTACCTAACGTTCTTCTATGAGTTAGAGTCACAAGTTTATGCTGGAGCCCTTCCATGATTCCTGCATCAATGAAATCGAACATACGGGCTAGAATAGAATAGAAAAACTGTGGTAAAATTTTGGCAAAAGAGAGATGTATACAGGTAGGGTGAAATTTGCATTATTTCAACTGATTTCAAGAGTTTATAGTTTACAGCACACCCTGGTATGATGAGGTGATGCCAATGAAATCTGGATATTTGACGAGTATGAAAAATATATGATTGAAAGTCAAAATGAAAAATGTATTAAAAAACAATATATGATTGATAGATCAATAATGACCTTACTACATCACTAACAAAATCGGATGTTATATTTTGGCAGAAATATAAACTGTAATTACCCACAATTATCAAGAAACTTAATGGGTCATATGAATCAATTCTGAGCTAATACTTTTAGATAGGTTTCTTGAAACAGGCGTATTCATTTTGTTGAATCATAAGAAAGACAAACCTATAATCATAAGGGTATTCAATTCATACCTACAACCCAAAGTCTAAGTATCTTAGGATTTAAGTGAAACTAACATATACAGGGTGTTAAGGTTCGACTGCTGACATATTACTCCTAGTATATGATTAATACCCCAAGTTCAACGAATTATCCAACGAAAATATTTGAGTTAGAGCGGCTTTACATTTATGCAATGCATTTGCAATGCAAGACAGGTATTGCAAGGCAATGTAGAAATTGTGTCTTACATTTATGCAATTATTGTTGTGTTGCCAGCAGTTTATACCAACATAATATATTTCGAGAAAATCTAACCTCAATAAAATATTTTGATATTTTGTTGGTTTGTACTTTACTGAAATTCGAAAAATGACATTCCACCTATCACTAACACTTGTGACAAATCTTCTATTTCTTTTTTAAGTTGGAGTTAAAGGTTAGATCATTCGAAAAACAATATCTACAGGTACTTTAGTGTGCTATTGGCGTTGAATTTCTCACCAGAAAACTCACTAGAATTGCTCACGAATTGCGTGAAAATTTCAACCAGTCGAAATTTTTTGGGCTTGCACGAAACTTGCATGGGCGCAAGCGCAATGTAAAATTTAGTCTTGCATTGCACAAAAAATGCATGAAAATTGCATAATGTAAAGCCGCTCTATCTAATTTGTAATTTTGAGCTACAAATTCGTAACCCTCAAAGACAAGTGACAGTAAATACCAAAAAACAAACGCTTCAAATCATCAGGTCAGGTAGCTGAGTGGCTAGAATAGAGTGGTTATGGGCCGTGATGGTAGAGCGCTCGCCTTACAATCATAAGGTCATGGGTTCAAAGCCCAGCACGGCCATCGGTCCCGGATCGTTTCCTTGTTTCTGGAAACTTGGAAGATTCGTAACAGAACAGAATCAATGCTTTTCAATAATTCAGTCTGCCGGTCGTGGGTTCAAAGCCCAGCGACTTCAGTTTATTTTTCTGATAGCCTGAGAAAGTGCTAGGAATCGCACGTTAAAAGGTAAGGCCTCGTTAATCCTTGGCTCGCACAAGTTTCGACTGCTGATGGCTGTCGTTCGTAGGGGGACGACAGCTGGTTGAGAGAAAAACGATTTCAAGCATTTTTTTAATTCTCTGTCCACGCCAATTGCAGCTTGAAGGTTCTACGAAAGTTCACCAACAACATTCTTGTTAGTATTGTTTTTATTTTAGTTCATATGTGATTTGAAAAAACAAAAAATTATTTTATATAACATTATTAAATGAATGAAAAGTCAAACTGACTTAGGCCAACAAATTCTAATTGAATTCTCTACAAGATTTCACTTTCATCAAAGAAATGTAAATTTAAGGTATTTTTTTACACACTTTAGACTGTTTGGTTTAGCAAAGTAATTAACAAACTTTCAAGTAAAGAATCTGTGGGTGAAACATAATCTATGATTTCATAGACAATGTATAATATTTTTTCTTGTAATCAGAAATCATAATTGTACAATCGGTGAAACAAGTTTTCAAAGAATCGCGGCACGATGAACTTTCCTGTCGGCGAACTTTTGGTCGGTGAATTGCATTCGGTGAACTTTCTAGAACTTAGTTCAAGAAGTATTTCTGTTGATGTTAATTGAGAACAAAAAAGTCATAATGCTCTTGTTTATAAACGTCTCAAGGAGTCAATACAACACTGGTGTCTCATATTCAAAGACGCTGGTGTCTTATGAGTTATATTGATTTGACATGTTGTTATCGAGAATTAATTGATTTCTGCTTGTTTCAGCCAAGTCACTCTTTTTCCATATTATGACATTCTTGTCAATTATCATAAACGTCAAAGAAGTCCTCAAATTAGGAAACTTATTTATGCTTGAAATATTTCAGCTGTGGATCAAATTTTGTATTGCATTTCATGTCTTTTTAGAATATAAAACACACATATAGCAACAACTGCACTCTCATGTTGCTTTTATTTCATATTTTATATGGCCAATAAGACACTCTTGAAAGTAATGTCCTTAATGTCTTACAGAGGGTTCAGGCACCACCTGCAGAATGTCCTGCATTTTTAGCAAATACATAAATCATAAAAAATATAATAGGAATTGGGAAGCTTTGGTAATAAACATGCCACAATGGCCAAAATTTTTACTTTGTATGGATGAAGCTTGTCCATGGAGAACTCTTTGCTTATGTGAACTCAAGCTACAGATCAGTCTTACCCTTAACACTCTACATATGAAAATATTCCCAGTACCTAGGTATATATTGCAAGCCTAGCAGAAAGTCCACTTTTTTAAATCCCTATTTGAAAGATACCAGTAATTCTTTTCTGACCTTGGATAATATCAGTTACCCAATATAAGTTTAATTTATATACTTGTAGGGCAACACTTTTGCTTGATTTCATAAAATCAACATGAATGCAGTTAACTAATTCTTTCAAATCAGTAAAAATTTTCAAAATCACTATCAACTAAGTGGAATTGTCTCAGATGTATAAACCCTGATATGTGAGTTCTTAAACTGAGTGGATAAGTAGTTCAATTTTTCAGCTAAAATGCAAGTAGTAAGATGATACACTAAGGGCCGGTTTTTCAATGCACTTTAACTTCGAGCTAAATTTAACTGATGGTTAGAATGTGAGTCGATTCCTTCATTTAGCAAATGTCATATTCATTCTAACCACGAGTCAAATTTAACCGGGAGTCAAAGTACGCTAACACGACACTGATAAACTGGCCCTAAGTCGAGTTGACTCTAAGGTTGAACTGAATGAAAAAGTGTCAGGTATGAAATGTACTGAATTTTTGAAAACCAGGATGTATCCAAATTCTCAAAAGGTACTGAAAATGTCTTCATAAAATCACCCTGCATATATTTGGCAACTTTATAATACTCATACTTACTTGCATATCAAACCGTAAAAGAATAAAAGGGAAAATAAAACTGCTCTACTATACCTGACCACGGCTGTCTTCTAAACCTTATTCGTTTTCCGTTCCTCTTGAATAACTTGCAGGGACCGTTCTCTGGCGATTTTTTTGCTGTGTTGTTGTTCGGACTGCCGTCAGAGTTGAAATGCCCGTTTACGTGTCTCTCCAACATCAACTGAAAGAAAAAAAAGATAAGTATAAAGATACAACAACGGAATGACAAACCTGCCTTATTGGAATGATTTATTTTTTTCAATAGAAATAATTCAATTTATTATCACAAACTTAATCGAATCTGTGTTAAAAGCAATAATATCCTGTTTTTTATTCAGGTTTTTTATTCAACTGAAGCCAAATGACCAGTATTAGAAACGAATGATGTGGGGACATATCTTTTAAATAAAATCGGGCTCTAATAACAAAACTCGTCCGCCATCTTGAGCCGCCATTTTATTTTACTCCAACAAAAGCTTTTACTGCATTGTTACCGGGATTATGTGAGTCAAAACTCAAATACAAGATTTCACCCGAACGAATAAATGAAAAAATAAACAGACAAACAAGGCGAGTTAAAATTCAAAAGTTTGAAACAGAATGATAATAATAGTACTTTACCTGTGAATTGAATCTTTGGCCACATCCTTCGACTATACACCGGAAGGGCTTCGTACCGGCATGAGCGAGAACATGTCTTTCCAGCCATGTTCTTGAGCAAGAAGTTCTTCCATGAACTTTACAGCCTAACCATAAGCATACGTAATGCTCCTGGCTTGCTTGAGATATCACATGTTTAACCTGGAAAATTGAAGTCGTTGAGTATTTGAATCGAACTTTCTTCATATTTGTGATAATATAAGGAAACATCAATTTGATAATTTGCTTCACTCAGTGTGGTAAGGCTAGTGTAAAATACAACTTAGAGAGAATATAAAAACTATCAGCGTTTTAATTCTTAGAGATTAGTTCATTCATTTAAGAGATACATCACTGTTCACCAAAACAAGGAGTGAGAATTATGCTCTAAAAAATGTATTTACATTTACCAGATCATATAGTTTATAACAAATTATTTCAGTTCGAAAACGAGTGCTTTTTGAAATTTCACCCTCTTGACAGAAAATGAATAAATCGGTTTTTAGTATTAGATAACTTCTAATGGGGATAAAAGGGGTTTCCTCGGGGGTTTCTAAGTACATTTGCTGGTTACTATTTTGTTTTATTTTTTTATATAAACAGGATGTTCATAAAATCAGAAGTGGAATCATCTGCCATTGAAAGATAAACTTTATCCGCTATTTTCCATCGTTCGATAACTGGAAACATTCTCAATTGAAAATTAGGAGTTACTAATTAGAGTTGAAATAATTCTAAGTATAATTATTTTCTTCCTTAACGATTCTTTATATAAGATCGTAATGAAGATAAAAATTATACTATTTGTACTTGCTAGTATCCATTGAATATTGATGAAAACCAGCAGTTAAAAATGAACCATCTTCAACATAACAGCTCCATTGTGAATTGTGATAGTTTATTTGCAATGAACAGTTGTGTATACATTGTATATACTGTTGTGAAAAGCTCAATTCCCCGGAAATACCCGAACGATGGAACCAGTGGCGTAGCGATACAATTTGAAAATAATATTAAGATACGGAATAAAAATCTTCGAGGGAGTTTATTGAATTTACTGATTATTGTATTGAAAGTGGGTGAAACTTTAAATCTCATGTTTGAGAAACCTGCCTTAAGAAATTCTTTCTGATTTGTATTACCTAGTTCGTGTTGGCATCAACAAATTCAACTAGCATATTTGGCATGACTATTCGATAATTTCTTGTGAAATTGATAAAGTTTAAAGGTGGTAAATTCGACCCTTATCATGAAAAAATCAATCACTCTCAGTGACAATTTGCTGATATTATTTTATCTGGATAATATATCATTTCGTAGAAAATAGATTTTGGGTTACAGGGTTGTATTTTTCAGGCCTCAACTTAATTCCATATAGAAATGATCGACTTGTGGTGGTCAGTAGCGAAGTGGTTAGATGTCGGCCGTTGAAACTTCTATTAGCGCTTGGCCAGGTTCGAATCCTGGAATTTGAGAATTTTATCAATTTCATCGAAGTCTATAGGCGATATAAATTGCCTAGATGCCAATCCCGACATCTGGTGCTTGCTTGAAGTGCGCTCCGACCACCCGGGGTGGTACTGTAGTGTAGGTTTTCCGGGTTTTCTTACAGCTGAAAACTGATACTCCACCAAAAAAGCAAAGTCGCTCCGGAGCGCCATGACAAATAATACAAATAACCGTCCTCTACCCGCACGGGCTATGTACACTCTACTTATGAGAGGTTCATGAGAGTATTTTTTTTCCAATAGGAATGTACCAGTCAGGCCCTGTCTCTGGAGCTTCGATACAACTGGAGGGCGCGCTGGTGTGTCATTAACCCCAGTAAACACTCCCCACGTCTGTGGGGTGAGTGATTACTGGGTCCCAGAGTCATATGTGCCCTGAGAAGGCCGAGTGAACCAACAATTACGGCTTTCTGCATCCTTGCAGCTAAGTTTTCTGCCGCATCATGGCAACCCGGTATGATTTTCAAGTTTGAGAGGAGTGTGTCCATCATCCCACTAAGGACCCCTATTACCAGAACCACCATCTTGACAGAATGAGAATGGTTTGGGTAAAGCCTGCGGAGTTCAAAGAGTAGATCTCGATATTTAGTCCGTTTTTCATCCTCTTTTCGGACGATGTTTGTTTCGCCAGAAGCTGAAAACTCTATGACGAAAATCGTTCTACTTTGTTGGTCGAGGAGGACTACATCAGGCTTATTGGCTTGTATTTGCCTGAGGGTGGGGAATGAATAGTTCCAATAGATTTGGCACTTCTCATTCTCCACAACGGACTCAATATCCCCCGGAGCATAAGCCAACACTGGTGTCTCGTCTATACCGTACGAGTGTCTTATATGGTAGTATAACACTCGTAGCGCCGCGTTATGCCTGTCGATATAGGCTGAGACCGCATAAGCTGGACAAGCTGACAGCAAATAATGCATTATGGTCTCAGCTGCCCCACGACACGCTCTGCATCTAGTGTCAGGGACTTCTATACCCATCACGCGACTACGGTAGACGAGGTTGTTGAAGACACCATCCTGGCAGGCCATTATGAATCCCTCGGTTTCAGGTTTCTGGATAAGCCAAGGTCTTCAATGTTCTTGAAGAAGACCACATGCAGTAGCTTATCCTTATGTAGCTGTAGAAGCCTCTCACTCTCCGCAGCTTTGACGTGGGCTTTTTGCTGAACGGGTTCCAACTCGGTGACAAAGTTTGGGTTCGTCCGTTCAGTGTCCAATACGAGATCGAGTTCATCGGCTGCACGGGTTGCTGCCTTGAAAAGAAATGCTCCAATCCCTGCTTTTTCATGATCGCATACCAAGCAACTCCTAATGACTTTACAGACGCCATCCAGTACCATTCTGTTATGTTATCCAAACTCAGAAGTCCACGGCCTCCCCGTTGTCTGGGGAAGTATAACCGTGGAACAGACGATTTAGCCAACGTAATGAGGTATTCCAAGTTGTTATTTGACGAACGTTGGTTCATGTTGACTTTGATGATTTTTTTTCTAGAAATGGTAATACCAACAGTATGAAAAAATATTTATGGAAATAAATTTTAAAAACTATGAATTGAGATGTTGACGCACAAAGCACATATAAATGTATGTGTTCTGTGTGGTGGGTTGACGTTGATTGAAAATTACAATCTCGCACATGCGCATTTAAATCTGAAATAAGGTGAGTGCCGAAGCTGTAATCTCCCCTATTCTGTGGTTAACCCCCCTTATTCTGTGGTTAACCCCCCTTATTCTGTGACATAACCCAGCACATAGAAATACACTGACCGACCAGGACCGACCGTCCTGCAACGACCAAAAATTGAAAGAGATCAATAAAAACTTTCTAGCTCAGAATGATCGACCAAAATTTTCAGCAGATTGGAATTTTAAACACGGTCTTCGAAAATCGGTCGAGGACGATCATTCAGTGTGAGTTGTCCGATAAGAATCAATAAACGTGCAGAAAATGTTAGTCGTAGTTGGACGGTCGCGGACGGTCGGTCATGGTTGCTCAGTGTGCTGGCTGCCTAATAAGTAGTAAACATATTTATTACTATTTTATGGAAAATTCCTGATAGTTTCAACAATGACAACTCACCTGTAGATGTTCTAATAAGGCCCCACTGGTTTCAAAGCGAGAACTACACTCGGTCCATCTACACTGACCATCAGCAGAATGCTGCGCCGATTTTCCCTCGTCCTTCTCGTTGCGTTCGACCGGAAACCGGATAGTTTTTGGCTTCGACAATATCGGCGACTTCTGCTGCTCTACAACCACAGATTCACTAACACTTACTTCCAACAGTTCGAAGCACTCTTTGTTCGATACTTCACTCGATATCCCGCTATCGGAATCGGTCGGAGTAGGCGAGGGATCGTCCGTCCGGAAGATCTCTTGCCGCTCCTCCGTCCGATGCGGCTCTTCCGTCCGCGAATTCTCCTCCGTCCGGTACTTGTTCCGTACATTCTCCAAAGGTGTGTCGGTACTGCTCGGAGTACTGTGATGCTTTGGTGTCAAGAAGAGGTTTGGCGTAATATTGCTTTCGTTAAACTTCGGCTTGGCCGACAGCACTGTTGGTACGGCCGTTTCCACGCTTAAGGCTACGTTCGGTGTTGAGTTAGGTATGTTCGGCGGTGTCGCGCTGTTTGATAGATTGGCGGATCCGTTCAAACGCGAAGGCAGCGTGTTGACTTTGACGATAGGCACTACCGTTGCATTCAATTTGACACAACTGAAGTTGTTGATGGTGGCGATTTTCTGCACCGGCTGGATGACGTTCAAGCAGGGGGTTCGGTTGATGATCGGCAGTGGCAGCTTGTCATTGGCGATGGTGGCGAACTGCGGGACGAAGATGGGAGTATCCGGCGACTTGGTACTCTTCGTGTGCAGATACGTGTAGTTGGGAGGAAAACTCAGCGCGGTCAAGGTCACTGTAGGCGTAAACTTCGCTATGTTGTTCAGCTGCTCGCTTATGGTTATTTTGTCCGACATGTTGCTGGGCGCTGGCAGAATTTTTCTAGGAACTGTTACTGAAGCGAGTTTCTTCACTTTCGATGGCACAGCTTTGCGCGGGTTAGGCATCTTCTTCGCTTCCTTGCGGGTATTTTGTGCTTTGAGACTATTGAATTGGGTTTGTTGATCGACTAGGGAAACGGAAGAACGCTTCATCTCTGCTTGCTTGACGAAGTTGAAGAGATCTTTTTTGATACCTGTAACAAATAAGAAGATGATAGTTCAATATAGATTATAACTTTCTTGGGTGATTTATAAATGGCAATCAAGGGAAATTCAGATTATTTCATGACCTCCGAAGATTATCCTCTTACTGTATACAGATTTGGAAAACACTCTTATATACATAAAGAAAAAAGGAGAGAAAGTGAGAACGCATTGAAAAAACATATCGAGGTATATATGTGACTCCCCAACAACTGCTCTGCTTGGCTTGGATATTACTTTATCCAGTTTTTTTCCAACAATGTGAGAATGTATATAGGATGTAGGTAGTGGAAGTTTGATTTTATTCGCTCACAATTTAGTTTGGGAAGTGTCTTTTTCCCGCACGCTGAAGTTGTTTCGAGTAAGTTCTTCCCGCACTAATGCAGGAAAATGTTCCCGCGGAAATCTTTAAGAAGACTTTCAAAAAGTGGATCGCGGGTTGCTCTACTCTCTCAGAGATGGCGCAGCGTGCGGTCACTATAAATAAATTCTGATGTCAGGATTACATTTCTTTTTATTTCTCTCTCACCACCTAATATTACCGAAATGGTAAAGCTCACATTAGATTTAACACCAGAATTATCGAAGAAGAATCTTCAAATGAATCGTGAACGGAACATACATAATGAATAATTTGTTGTAAATTCGTGCGACCGACGTGTTTCGATTTGTCCAGCTGTCACAGTTCAGTGCCATCTAGGAGATAACAGAGCATTAGGTATAACGAGTTTGGTCATTTTGTATAAGGCTAATTCATTATTCCCTTATTCCCTCCACATTTTCGGCTAGATTTCAATTCTGATCATTTTACATCATTCAAATTTCGGTTAAACGGATTTACGTTACTAGGTACAAATTTATTTCCGGACAATTTGTAGGTTCTACGTTTTTAGGTAGGTAGAATCAAATGTTTTGATATAAAATTGTGTTTCGTTAGTTTTTCAGTTTGACGGTTTTTTGTTACGAACAGCTTGGGTTTATGAGTTTTTCGATTACTTAGTATTCTCATTTCAGTCACTCTCGTTTCTTAACGAATTCAGGTCTGTGAAAATATATTCTTTTACAATTTTCGTGTATCATGCTTTATCGGTTCTCATAAATATACATTAGCTGCATTTTTTTCCGGATTATAAATCAGTTCCATATATTTCATTCTGCTGTTTTTAGCTTTTATAAAAAGTTGTTCTGATAACTAATTGATCTTCCATTTTTTTGGTTTTACGTATTAACGGTTTTCTGCTATTCTCTGGCCCACCGGATACTCTTTTCGTACTTGTTAGAATTATAACTGTTCTGATACCTTCTTATCAAAATTGATAACTTTACTATTAATTTTCAACATTTTCGTGGCAATTATTTTGTTCAACGGTTGTTCCTTGGGACATTTTTAGCAATCTTGGATACATCGGCATTTTTGCGGGCTTGATATTTGGGATATTTCGAATATCAGTAAATGCAATAAGTGCTGGGATTGGCTTATCCTCAATATCCTCATAAGCCACAATAAGTAAGTTATAGACACCTCATTTGAATAGCCAGCCGCTGAAGAACCACTTTAAAATTTGCACTTTTTCTGCACAGCTACAAACTTCCAGCATCTTCATAAAATTTGAAACTATTCAATATAATTTTTATGTGTTCACTACAGCCATTTAGAGTTAGTATAATATAATACGATAATTATCCATGATATCCGCACTCACGCATCAATGAATGTCTTGTTTTCGGCTTTGAACGATTTACAATCGTTTGAGGTACCTAGTAGCCCAGTTTTAGGGTGACCAATTACGAAAGAGATATATTTCAATATAATGTACAGCAAGCGAATAACCCATTACTTGTTTTCCAATTCTGTTGGCATTTGGTATTGTCTGATTATCGTAATCCTTTAATGATTTCCACGCATTATTTCTCTATGTATAGAAAAATTCTTTCCGATTCTATATGTAGATTTAAGTGGAAATCTGATTGTTTACAATCAATCCATTCATCATTATCCTATTAACTCGAAGACCGCGTATAATTGAATTCACGTGTTTATCAAAGTGGGCGGGATCCAGTTAACTCTTCCAGCTATCGTCCCATCATACTATCATATTATTAGAATTCTTTATAACTTTGGTAACACTTTGCGACTCAGTGCCCTCTATATCATTGTACTAATTGCCATACATTCCAATATTTTTTCATACATGCATACCACATTGATTAAATGTGTCCCGTATCCACCCCTGAATGCATTGATGTATCATATACCCTTCCTTAGAAGATTAAGAAGGTCCCATTATAAATCTCTTCTTCACACCAGCATAGCGACAAAAATGATAAATGATCAACAGGTGATTTACGCAAACCAGATAATTTCCCCTATATAAGCAATCAAAGAGGTGTGAACCTTGTTGACAAATGGTACGCGATTTTCAATTGTGTCAGTCTCTAAATATAGTCGGTATCAACTGACAGATGATTTATAGTGCAAATCATCAAACAAACTATACATCCAATGTAAGTACTCTTTCGAGAAAATTTCAGCCCTAATGTGTTATGGGAAATCTCAACGTTTTATAATAATTTTTCAAATGAAAAATTCCGTACTCAGGTTTCGATAATCTTATCACATCTGCCATTATTTATATTACTCTATACTCTACTCTATATACCTATTTACTTTCCGCGACAAGCTATATAAGGCAGAGATATAATGAAATCTTCAGCACTGCTACATAATATTGATTTGTTAATGAAAAAAAAAATCTCCGTAAGGTTTGATGAGTTTTTGATTAATCTCTTCTCATATCTTTATGTAGACAATCTGCTAACATTTCTTAATAAACAACACCGAAATGGAAAAATTTAAATTGAAAACTACAAATATAATTGAAGGGGCAAGTGGAAGAAGGGGGCAAGTAACATTTTCTAAAAAATATTCGGTTATGTCATGGAAGAAGTGTTATGTGCATATGTAACTTGCCCCGTCAGGATTTGCTTCTATTCTTCATATCTGAGCAGATACACATTGGTAGAAGGGGCTATATTATATTAGACATCAAGGACCCTAACGTTACTAAAACCTATTTTTCTCACAAACACATATTTGTAACATAACTCCTTCCACTTGCCTCTTCAATTCATTCACTTAATTTGAATATGTGAGTTTCAAAAATAAACTATTTTATATTTCATTCATCTGAGAGTTTGTTTACAAGGAGTAAAAATCATAAAATCTTTGAAAAAATTACACAATTTTCAAGACAACTTCTCATATCCTAGACTTCTGAGGTTGGATAAAAATTTTCATTGAATCTGTCCCATTTGCTTGGTAATGATTATTCAAGTTATAGGCTATCAATTCTCATAGATTGTTAAAAATTGTTTTGTTTGTATTTTCTATATCCTCAATGATTTTACATTTCACTAGAAAAGTGGTATCATCTGCAACACTAAACACGTCAGGTCGTTCGTGTATGTTATGAAGAGGATTGGCCCCAAGACTGATCCTTGTGGTACTCCTTGAATTACCGATTCCGCTTGTGACTGAAATCGATCAGTCAGATAGGACTTAATCAAGTGGTGCGGAGTTCCTCTTATTCCATGATAGTACAGCATATCAAGTAGTACATTGTGATTTACTGTATCAAAAGCTTTGTTAAGGTCACAACACGGCATTTGAACAGAATCAGGACTGTCCAAGGATTCTAGAATAGCTGTTATGCTAGATTTTTTTTCTATATCCATGTTGGCTTTCATCGAATAAACTCAATTTTTCGAAATAGTTTACTAGTCGATTTTTCTGGAATTTTTCAAATATTATTGATAGAGCTAGTAGTATAGATATGGGTCTGAAATTGTCTAAACTATTGATATTTCTTTTTTTTTAAACGAGAATTATCTCAGCACGATATATTTCTAATGGAAATATTCATCTCTTATACATATATTGACGAAAATAGTAATTGAATTTGTGATGTCATCATTATATTAGATGATATTCCATATATATCTTCAACTTTCTTGTTTTTTATTTCCACTATGTTTCTTATCTCGTTCTCCCCATCCTCGGATGAATGAAAGAAGTTTATGTTGTTCATTTTCTTATTCTTCAAAAGTTTATTTGGAGTGACTTGTATTTTTGGAATTTTTTTGACAGGTTCTACTCCATCCGATTGAAAAAGAGTGTTAAGTTCATTTTCAGCTAAGAGAGATTGACTTGAAGTGTTACTTAATTCAGACTTGTAGTGTTAATTAAGGTTTACAGATTATGTATTTTTTTATGAAATCGCGGGTATTGATCGATTTGCATATTTTTCAATATTTCTATTTTCAATGATGCATAAAAGTTCATCATTATTGAAGGCCTCCAGCCTCTGCCTTAAAAATACTAGCACTTGCAAAAAATTGCAGTTTCCTGCCTTGTTATCCAAATAACCATTTTTTCGACCATTTTGTTAGATCATACATCTGTGCCTCATAATGAATGTTACCCAAGTGTATGCGGAATTTTACAACGATTTTAAAAAAACGATGTAAAAAATCCCAGATATCATTCGAAAAAAATAATTTCCTTGAATTTATGCTATTGTAATACATTAAATATCCTCAATTATAAAAAATAAATATCCAATTTCTTTTATGGATGATAACAAACCTATAAGGAGTTATCACAGCTTTCAGTCACCATATTCCATAATTTTCAGACAAATTTGAAAAACACTCTCGAAGCTCTAGAAATAAAACATTATCTCGACGAAAAGACTGTGTCACAGAGGGTGTCACAGGGGCCATGTCGCCAGCAAACATACGGCGTGTTGGTCTGATAACATTGAAAGGCAAATGAGGGTTGAAGAATTCATCCCCTTTCACAATGTTCATTGTGTACCCCCTAACCCAGATACATACTTGTCGTCGAATGAGTGGGGTAGTTACCCTTGATTGAAAATAACTGGATTAAATACAGTCATATCCAGACTGTCTATTTCCGTCCTGTGTTAAAAACCGATAAACTTTTTGTACTCTTTTGAAGTTTACATCTCGAAGTCCAGAAACAATTTTATCAGAGAGTTGCATTTCATTCGATTTTGAGATCTGAAGGTTAATAAAAGGTGGATAGACATTTTCTGACCAGTTTGAAATAGAAGAAAATAATTTTATTACGATCAACTCTGAAATATACCGCAGAAGGCATTTAATATTTAATTAATATTACTTATGGGCGGTATAAAATACAATTACTAAACAAAATTTGATGGATGTCGGAGTAAAATTAGTAACCACATCAATGAGAAATTTGGATTAGGTGAATTTGCCTCAATTTATTGTATAACTCATAATGCTTACTAAATGTCAACGCTGTAAATTCAACAGTATAGATACTACAGAGTGCTGAACTTGACTTTTTCAAAATTTGAAATGGCCATTATGGAGATACTGATTCGAATATATGAACCAAATTCAATAGGCATCGTGTATTCACATGGCCTATAAAATTAACTTGACTTAAATGGCCACATTCTTACTTTATTGGGAGAAAACAAATTGTCAAAACAACATCTCCATTTCTAGTCAGCAGAAACTGCGGAGTTCCACAAGGATCGGTGCTTGGCGCAATACTTTTTCTTCTCTACATAAATTACTCAACAACAGTACACATTAAAATAAATCATCTTATTCGGGGATAACATCACGATATTATGGCACAGCAAAAATAACAAAGACTTGCATAGAAAACTATGCCTTGGCATGAGAAAAATTAAAAGACTAGAGCTATTCAAACAAACTAGCCTTGAATATTTCGAAGACTAGATGCCATACATTTGAATGAAGATAATCGAACATTAGACACAATTCAAGTTTTTGTGGGTGATCTCGAGGAGTGATCATTGATTGTAAATCGAGATTGGAGGATCACATAAAAAGTCTTGGTATGGAATTGTCGGCTGACTGTTACGCAGTGAGAGTCACATCGAAAGAACTGGGGAAAAAGGCCGCCAAAACATTATACCACTCTTTAGAGGAATCAAATTTAAGATATAGAATTCCATTCTGAGAAGTATGTAGTGAAACCCAACTACAGAATTTTTCTACAAAGCATACACCCAAGGTTTGTTGCCTTTGAGGATCATTATTCAATATTTTAAAAAAATCGTTGCACTAGAATGTTCAAAGGATCTTTTTCTTACAACATTTTCAGCTATTACAATAACCTTCCAGACTCCCTTAAATCCCTTAAAATCTGAATTAAACAAACTCTTGCTAGCAAAATATATTCAATTCAAGTTGGCTAAAGCCTGCGGAGTTCTTCTTCTTTTCGGACGATGTTCATTTCGTCAGGAGCCGAAAATTCAAATATCGTCTCAGTCTGTTGATATAGGAGGACATCAGGCTTATTGACTTGTATTTGCCTGCGAGTGAGGAGTGAGTAGTTCCAATAGCTTCGGCAGTTCTCATTCTACTTTACGGACTCAATATTCCCCGGAGCATAAGGCAATACCGGTGTCTCTTCTATGCCTTACGAGTGTCGTAGATGGTAGCGCCGCGTTATGTTCGTGGATATAGGCTGAGACCGCATAAGCTGGACAGGCTGACAGTAAATGCATTATGGTCTCAGCTGCTCCATGACACGCTCTACATCTAGTGTCTGGGACTTCTATACCCATCCACGCGACTACGGTAGACGAGAGTGTTGAGGACACAATCTTGGCAGCTCGGTTTCCGACTTCAGCCCACTTGACCTGAGAAATGCGAAGGTCAGTTTTCTGGATATGCCAAGGTCTTCAATGTTCTTGAAGAAGACACCTTATCCTTATGAAACTGTAGAAGCCTCTCACTCTCCGTAGCTTTGATGTGTTGGGGTTCTTCCGTCCAGAATCGAGTATGAGACCGAGTTCATCGACTGTTTCATGATCGCATACCAAGCACAGAAGTGGATCTGAACTCAAAGCTCAAAAGTCCACGGAGTATTATTATTATTGTTTTAAATATGCCTTCATTTGTTGTATTGTTTGCCCTACTAAAGTCCTTTATATTATTGTATGTATTCCTAACCTTCCCTCAGAACATAAAGCATATTACCTTTCTATCTACGATCATTTCTGCACGTATTTTTAATATACAGTGTCTAAACAATCAATTTTGGCAAATGTTTGAGTGATTAGGCGAACGTGAGTGATTTTCAAAAATTTGAGCGTCTAACCTGACTGATTAATTAATAAAAATGTGCTCGCTTCGCTCGCTACCTTATGAGATAAGGAACGCCAATTGACTAGTAAGCTAAAGACATTACGCCGTTAGCGTGATGTGTCAAGTGTACCCAGCTAAAGATCAACTGAGATTCGTAAAGGTGGCAGCCCAGTGCGTCCTATTGATTACCGAAATTTTAAACTCAAGACATGCCAAACTTGCATCGATCAAAAAATAATCATTTCAGAGATCTAGACAGTTCGGACTGTTCAAAGAAAACGAAAAACTGGTTTGAAAATCGACTCTTTTTGGACATTTGAAGAGCTATAACTTAGAAATTAATAACTTCTGCGAAAAAATCTATTGATTGCGGTCGATAGCATCCGTGAAAATTTAAGAAAAATCGCCCAGATTACCATATCCTTTAGTTTTACCGTATTTTCACATTTTGTATAAATGAAATAGTCATAGAAAAACTATAGTGTACAATGACATGAAATATACCCACTTGCGGAAAAAGTATTTCATTTCAAGCTCATTGTACAATGTACTATACCTCTAAAAATAATTACTCACCTTTCAATTTTATTTGTGACTTGAAATACTCCGTAATCTTTCCTTGTTGCAACTTGGCCGCCTCGGCTTTCCTAACTTTGAGGTAATGATTGACCGGACTGACTGACGTGGGAACGATTTTTACGAAATGTGCATGCGTCTGGGAAGCGCTCAGGCATATCGGTGTATTTTTCTTTTTGAGGGCGGCGGTTTTTTCCCGAATGTTCGCCCTCTTGCAAGGGGGTTCGTCCGCGCACTCTACTCGCTTGCAGCCGGCCGTCCTCTGCGGGAGGGCCTCCTCTACATCGTCGAGTCGTTTGCAGAAGGCGGTCTCTTTCGGGTGAGTAGCAGCTTTGTCTTGCGGGGTCGCCCGCTTGCAAGAGGGGGCCTCGTCGGCGGTCCACGGCCAGGGGGGATGATGGGCAGTCGGCGTGGGGGGCATTTTAGCTGGTTGTGAGCCGGAGTCCTCGGAATGACTCGACGCTGTGCTGAACGGAGACCCGGGTTCGGTGATGTCGCTGGAGGCGGTACTGCTTCCGCTGCAATCCGTGCAACTTAGTACTGCCACACCACTGAAAAAAAAAAATATGGCGTTATGATTCATCTTAAACTGTTTTTTCAGTATTTGTTCAGATATCAACACTTAATTTCCAACTTAGTCAATGGTAGTAGTTCTTTCATTAAAACATTCATCAAACATATTTTCCGAAATCGCTCAAAAATGCCAACTTCAGACCGAAAATACGCTGATCTAGTATTTTAGAAAATATACCTGTTAGACAGTAAATAAATACACGCAAACAACCAATTCTACGAAAGACAAGAAGGGCCAGAAAGAATGAAAAATTATAATCATCCAAACTGTGACTTTACAACTCGAAATTAGTCTGATTCCGATATCACAAGTCGAAATTACTCTAATTCCGATACTACAATTCGGAATTAGTGCAAGTCCTACTTCACAATTCGGAATTAGTATAAATTCGACTTCACAACTCGGAATTAGTATAATTCCGACTTCACAATTCAGAATTAGTATATTTTCGACTTTACAACTCGTAATTGCTATAATACAGACTTCACAACTCGAAGTTGGTGGGTAGCTAAGTAACGATGAAGTTGAGGGGATAAAAATAAAAATAAAGGGCACATAAATCTAGAGTACTATCGATCGTTTAGCACCTAAATATATGAAATGTTTAGAGCTCTTGGCTCACGGTCAAATAGTTTCATCCGATTACTTCAACACGTTGAATGCGGAAGCCAAAATTGAGCTAAATTCAACTAGAGCGGTAATGGTCTTTCGCGCCCTATAAAATTCCTATTTCTAAGTTGCGAAATCTGAATAATACTAATAATTCAAATTTATAATCAGCCCTATTCTGTATCACTTCCGTTAAAGATAACGTCACCGTTATTCGCCATTTCCGTTATTTTGCTATTGCTTGGTAATAGCAAAAGAACGGAAATCGCGAATAACGGTGACATTATTTTTAACGGAAGTGATATGGCATAGGGCTGAATGTCGGAATTATACTAATTCCGAGTTACGATGACAGAATTAGGCTAAAGCCGAGTTGTGAAGTTGGAATTATACTAAATCCGAGTTGTGAAATCGGAGTTATACTAATTTCGAGTTGTGAAGTTGGAATTAAACTAATTCCGAATTACAAGACAGAATTAGGCTAAAGCCGAATTGTGAAGTCGGAATTATACTAAATCCGAGTTGTGAAGTCGGAGTTATACAAATTCCGAGTTGTCAAGTTGGAATTAAGTATACTGATTCCGAGTTGCAAAGATAGACACATTCCCAGACTTCAGTGCTTAACGCCTTGGCCAACAATTTACATTGTAGCCTGGGAATGTATTGCTTTTACTTCTAGATACACAATGTTCTATTTCCTATTCAATCTCTCCCGCACATAATACCTTTCAGAAATGGCAACGTTAGCAAACGATAATCAGAACGACCTGTAATTGAATTACAATCCTGTTTCGAAAAAATTTATTATATGACATGCAGGAAAAGCATTCGATCTAACGTTGATGTTGAGAATTTCATTTGGAAAAAACATTGTGGAGAATATTATGGTATGTAACGTGCGAGAGAAATTTGCAGTTCTTAGTTATTTAACGTTTGACGTTTTGACAATCAAAACTACCTAGCATGCGGGTATTCCCGCACAACCCGGCAACGTCTCTCGGAAGAGCAGACGCCGGATGCCGATCGGTGCTGCCATCTGCGTGCTCGGAGAAATAAATAACTCATTGAATGGGTTTAGTCATGCACGCAGTCAGCTGAATACAATGACCTGTTGTTTTAGATTGTTACGTTACGACATACTTTACATTTTATATTTTCAATGCGCTATCGAAAGTCGAGACTTCCTCCATCCCGTTGCATCGTTTTGACGTTGAATATGACGTCGACGGGCGACGTAGATAGATAGTAGGAATGAGGATCGCTTGCTCGATTTCAGCTTCGTCTGATACTTTTGTTTCGTCACGAATCGCGTTTCAATTTTTACAAATGAAGGGTACAGGGGAAAAACAAGCTAAGTCACAAATAATGATGTCAGAGTTATTAGCATTTTTAGGTGAAAATTCATTATAAGTTTGTACCAAATCAGCAACCTAAGTTACGAATTTGACAATACAAAACTTGTGACTTGTCATGTTATTCTTCTGACAGCTTGATCCTTCAGAGAAACTAGAACATTTTCTACCAAATAGTGAAGCTACCGCAATTTAAAATGGACTTAGCTGGTTTTTTCCCTCTACCCTTCAAATGATGTGGCTGATTTCGCATTTTTCTTTGTTGCAACTTCTAATCGATTTGCTCTCGAGATAAAAAATAATCAATGATTTAAAATGATTGAATATTTTTGCACCAAAGTCGAACAAGTTCTTCATATCAAGAAGTAACTACTGAAATTCCGGTAGGTACCTACTTTTGTTTAGTACAAAAAGTGCGAGTATGTACAAAGCTTTCATTTAAATTTGTCCCGCTTCTAAGAGGCTGTAAAATATATATTTTTTGTGCTAAAACGTCGAATAAAAGAAGAAATTGTAGTGTTTTTCGTTTTTTATGCTGTCCAGTAAAAAAAATTATACATTGTCAAATGTCAAAATTATTGTTAAACTTATCTTTTTTTTAATGGTACATACACCCTGAATATAATTAAATATTTAAAGATACTTCTTTTTTCTGATTACGAAAATATTCGACATTTGCCCTTTCTTTCCATTACTTAGCGCAAATTGGTGTGAATATGATTAAAATTGTATTTTCTAGAACATCAAGATACCCGTGTCTACTCTTTTGTTTCCAAGAATTGACATGGTTTCGCACGAATTATTAAATGTCATACGTGAATATTGTTCCCTAACAGTTTGCTGGTCAATAAACAAAATGAGATATTCCATAGATGAATAATGTTTTATGTATGATATTTATCGACACAAGGTGTGTACCATTAAAAAAAGTGTTGTATTCAATGTCTTATTTGTCGTAAGATATATCCTTTTTATTTTGATAGAATTTTTCATATCTTTTTGCTTGATAAAATTTTTTCATTTCCATATATCCACAAGAAATGTTTCTAGGCAATAACTCGTTCAGTTTATTAAGTTCTGACGAAGGCAAACATACAGGATGATATTCAAGTACATGGCCAAACTTGAAGGAGTGGTTCTTTGAATGATTTTAACACTATAAGTTCATATAAACATAGGTCCGATAATGCGTCGTTTTCAAGATCCAGGGTGTCAACATTGTCAAAAGAAAATCGTTTTTTTCGTAAATATCAATTTTATTTCAATTTTTCAGTGTTATTGAGGGTGGTGAAGGGCTGATTCAGCCCTAACTATATAAAAAGTATCATGTCCAATGGCGTCCCGGAAGGCACCGTCACCAAAATTTTTTACAGAAAAAATGTGCCCTACTGATTTTTTTGCAATTTTTCACATTGAGCAACTGAAATTACAACTTTCTTATGCCTAGATTTTTTTTCGTATCTTGATTTGATTTTGAGAAAAAATATAAAAATCACTTTTACGTAAGACCCTGGGACACAATAAAACATTTCAACTACTAAACCATCACAAACTGGTGTGTTACTGTTATTTTTTCCATATAAATAGTCTATTCCAGTCTGAGAATTTTTATCAAAATTAATGCAATAATAATAATAGTAATACGAAAACGACGATTTCTTTGGAAAATGGTGACACCCTGTCTCCTGAAAACGAAGCATTACTGGACCTATGTTTATATGACCTTTTCGTATTAGAATCATTCAAAGAATCGCTACTTCAAGTTTGGCAACGTACTTACATAACACCCTGTATAATTAGGCATTTGCTAGCTTTTATTCAAACCACCCAGTCTTCCGTTATATTTTTCCATGCAAGAATTTCAAATCTTCTTCGATACCTTCATTTTACTTCATTTGAATATCACATTTTTATTGTAAGTACTCATTTGTAATTAAACGCAACTCATTCAATTTCCATTTCTATTACAGGGCCTTCTTAAAATCATCCATCGTTGTGTGACAACAATGTCAGAACTGTAATTGCATAATTTAGGTAAACATTTTCTTAATCAATATCATACTTAAAGTGCTTTATTATGAAATCAAACTAAGAAAATAGAAAAATTACTGAAGATTCAGGATCTGAAAATTTCATAATCATTTTGTTCTGATCACATTAAAAGGTTGTTTAAACATGTCAATATGAATCGAGTGGATGAATACTTTTGAACGAACATGAAGGATATGAATTATTCATCACATCAACAGTAAACTAAGTATGCCTTTTACGTACCAATTTATAAATTCACATTTTTACTCTCATAAAGTATCTGGCTTCTATCGTATTGTAACGATTTCGTGACCAGCCTCGAGACCGGCCCTGATCATCTCATTACGCATTCACCTCATTACGTATGCGCACCCCAAGTGTAAACATTCCTGAGCTCGCAAACACATGAGTCACGCGTGGAAGAAACGCGAACTGTCTAACCGAAGTTTCTAGGGACATCTAAGAAGTCGCCGGATAGTCTCGATTGATCGAGAACTGTGAAAGCGAGTATATAAGCCGCTGGATAGCAGGTGGCAGAGTAGTCATAGATAGACACAGAGATTTATGAATTCAATTCGAGAGTTCGCAGATAGATAGCCACAGTAAAAATGATTTGAATTAATTAGTGAAGTCTATGTTTTAGTCGATTAATTATTTGAGTTGTTTGAATAAATTAGAAAACTTAGTTTAGTGCAGTTTTAATACAGCATAACTCCGTCGATGTAAAAAATTGAAATATGTGAACCTTTCTCTTTACTGACTGTTACTACAGTGCTTATAACAAGTATTTGTATATTAAAAAAGCAAAAAGTGTGTTTAAGATCCTTTGAAGATGCAATGCTTTCAAATTATTGTATGTCACAGAGTACGGAAATTTCAGTCTGAGTTTTTGTTGAATACAATTATTTGTGGCTGAGATTGAAAGGATTTACAAGATCTAACAATAGTTAGATAATCTGTAAAAATATCTTTTAGTGTAGAACCTCTTTTATAGGAGAAAGCGAATACCTACACTGAAAAAACCTGAGAACTATAATCACTTATCAGAATTTACCAACAAAAATATATTCATTGCACTCAATTTCTAAGAATTATGTCAAACAACTGCTCATTTCATATCTATAAGGAAAAAACACACCTCTCTAAATTGCTTTATAGGTAGTCATTCAAGGATTATGGTTCAAGATAGAGGAAATTTCTATTACTTGTACGTTTTCTACCTGGAAAGGTTACATTTAATAGCTGGGGAACATGGCCGAATATTTAGACATTATAGGTATGTAGTATACAATAGGCAAATGGGGCAAATATACTTATTGAAGATATTAGTTTATGAAATATGAAAATATCATTATCATTGATAAATCAAGATAATTAATTTTCAACAGTAGTCTTTTTTCATCTCGATTTTCATTAATTGAAACTACATTGCATTTCGAACTCAAGTAGGTAGTTTGTTTATTGTTAATCGATATTTACCAATTTAGTGAAATATTTAAAGCCTTTTAAACACATTGGAACTAGACAATCAAGATTCGAAAGTAAGAATGGAAACATACTGCCTTGAACAGAGCTAGGAGAAGGTAATAGTCTACAATAAAGATACAAATCAAAACAAACTAATAAACCCAACTGTGTGACAACATTTTCTAATAACCATCTGCTTTATAACACTATTCAATCGACCGACTTTAGAGGGAGTAGTTTAGGTTTAGCTATAACTGAAGAGAACAATTTCAAACATGATGATAAAATTTAATCTCTATAGTGACAATTTCAAGTAAAGCAGCTTTAGACGGATCCTCAGAATAGAAAACTTTCAGGCAAGATGTAAGAGAAAACAGAATGATATGTTTTCAGGAAACAATCGTTTGTACTCAGGTGTGCTATTATACTCAGTGGAGCATTCTGAACCTTAAAAATCCCTAAACTTTCTATCGATGTATTAGTATCGTATTCTCTAGCATTTTGGGATCGCCGATGGGGTGAAAGGACGTGAGAAAATAAGATGGCATTGTTCCCACATGTTCATCCGGTTAGTACGATACAGGAAATTGACAAATTTTGTGTTTATTTGACGGATTTGCCATTGAAACGAACAATTCGGCCATCGTATACGTTTTTAATTTCAAATAAGAAAAATGCAATGAAAAGCAACAAAGTAGAAAATATATCAACATAAAGGAACTTGCTAGAGATGTGTTAAATAATAAGTGTGTGTGGTAAAATATGTTGATAGTCTTCGAGGGATTATTAATATTGTTTGATAAGACCGCTAAAAAGATTAATTTAGTATGGAATAGGTTTGTTTATCGCTGGGCAAATTCTTCCTGCCGATTTTCACAAGTATTAAGAAATTAATTGAGTTGAACTATCAGACCAACCGAATAGACATATTTTCAGATAGACCTCCTTCGCCATTTAATTTGTTCTACAGCGGATTCACCATACCTAATTAATACTTGAAATATTGGTGAAATGGAAACTACCCAGAACACCGAAACAACGTCAACAGCGTACTAAGCATCTAAGGGCTAAATTGCATTCATTACCTAACACTACACTTGAGTACATCCAATTTTGAACATGCTACAATTATTTACTAAATATTTTCTTTATAGTTTTGTTATAATCTATTTCAACCTTTTGTTTTGGATTTGATGACAACAATCTTGGAGTTAATGACTGATGTATGAAAATATTATTGAAAAATTTCAAATGAATAATCATTTCTTTATTGTACATCAAGTTCAACAAGGGGTTGTATGGTATTGGGCCCTTATCTGCAGTCATACTACAGTGCTCAAAAATAGAAACGGGACACCTAGAAACTTTGTTCGAACTTGAGGAGTTGTTACTTTTGATTGCATAAACCGATTTGAATGTTTTTTGCAGATAATGAGAGTACGTTTCATTGGCTATTGACTGTTTGGGTCAAACCTTGCCTATTCTCGAAAAAGTTACAAGGTGATATATTTATTGGTTTGTGCAAATTCGACTAAAAATCATTCAACCCCCGTTTACGCCAAACATTTTTTGTTCATTCCCAGCTATTCGAACATGAAATCTCATGCATTTTCATGATATTCTGAGAAAAAAAAAATAATAGGTGCACTGGAATTAGAAATACTGATGTTTTAAGAAAACATAGCATTTTACACCTTACTAATTATAAACAATTTCAGCTCTTTCATTTCTGAACCGATTTGAACATACTTCATAATATACTGAAGACTTTTCTGATTGGTGTTTATTTCGTCGATATTCTGAAAAACCTACAGGGTGTTATAACAACTGTAAATTCCACAAAATCTCATCCAAAAATCAATAAGAATATGACAAAATCACTTCTTCTCAGTTATTTAATTTTTTCAAATGGGATCTCTATGACGGACCCTGTATAATAGATAGTTTTGAAAGAGACGAATCGAATTTTTTATATTACTTTTCACTTTTGTTAGGTTTTTAATCCATTTCACATGCAAGTACTATTTACCTCGTTTATTTATTCTTCCATTTCACATGCAAGTACTATTTACCTCGTTTATTTATTCTTCAAATCACTTATATTTTCATTTTTGATTTGTCGTCCATAAATATTACTATTATTATTATTATATATTAATGCTAGGTCGTTTCAGTACAATACCTGGATAATATTCCACCAAGTTTGGTTTCAAACAACACCTAATTTCTTTCAAGCACTTTTGACAATCATCAATCACTTATGAACAATAAAATCTCACGATACGGCAACACCCCGGTACAAACGAAACAACGCACTGTCGACACTGACGTAGACAGACCACATATCTCTAGCGACATAAACGATATTCTGGTTACTGGCAAGTTTTATATCTGAATGGAAATGTCTCGGGAAATGCCTATTTCCGCGAATTCCTATTATAACTATAGGATTCTCGTGAAAATTATGCGTTATTCGTATCAAGTACGTGCCTGTAGATTAAAATAATCAATTACATGTTTATTTTCAGTGCTTCAAAAATTATAAATAACTATTAATTGGTAATTCCCCCAAGTTTCAACAAAAAGCTGTGGGAAAAATCACTAGAGTTCGTAGGAAATTATCGTTACCTATACACAAAAACTGAAATTACTATTCTGATAATTGTAGGTAGGTAGCATGAGAATGAATCCCGATGAATCCGTTTTATAAAGAAAGTGACGCAAGACATAAACGTCCTCGTTATGAGAAAATACGTACGAATCCCTGAAAATTCAGGAGGATTTCATGATCTGGGTGTTGAGAACTTATTCAAAATTTTCGTTATTTATGTTTCTTTGAAATTATATTTGAATTAACATAATCACTTTGCCATCCTCTAAACTGTGATATTGAATATAATAAAAAGCGAAATGGAAATGTTACAGAAAATATTGTCTGTCTTATAATCTTCCTAGAGCCTGTATTATTTTTGGAAATTGTTTAGAGGGCCGATTTTTTTTAAATTTTGAGAAGAATATTTTGACAACCCTGACCCTGAAAGCATTTCTACCGAAGTACTTAGTTAAACAATGTGTGAAAAAGATTAGTTTTTGATTATTCAGAGAAAGGAACAGCCTAAATAGAAACTATTAAAAGTATGAACTTATAGTCTAGTTTCTAAATTGTAGATAGTGACTCGTCGTTCATTTTCTGGTTTTACGGGATTTGAAAGTGCGGAGGGGATTTACGAAAGTGGCAAAGTAAAACTTAATTTGAAGCCAAAGTACCTAGCTTATTTCTGTTTTATTTTTTGACCTGCTTTATATGAATTATGAACCTTACAACCGATAAGTCACTATCTACAATTATTTAGGAACTAGACTACAGTACATTTCTCTAGAAAATTTATTTACTATTTATTATTCTCGTATTTTAGTACAATAATGTGTGGGGAAATGTCTGATAAAGTAACAATGGACAGAATAAACTAACGGAACTCTTATTAAAATATTCTTGCTGTTTTTTTTTTCTTTTTGAAGTTCCCTGAAACTTGGTTATGTGAAAACCATAGGCGGATTGGTGTCAAACAAAATACATATGTACCATTTTCACTTATCAATTTCCCGAGTGCCCGTGGGTAATACAAAATTTCGAAAAATTATTATATCGTCACTGTGATATTGTTTTTTGACACTTCTAGCAAACATTCAAATTTTGTTATTTTGTGTCATATGAAACAATTTCATCCAATCATGCCAACATTACACGGATAATTGCATTCAGTGCAAGTATCAATCACTATGACAACACGATTGAGTTTGACAAATTCATTCCAATAAGTTTCAAAATGTCACGTTTTGGCAATGCGAGTGTTCAAAGTATAAGTAAATGCGCTAATCAAAGAAAAAATTTCCAGAAATACAACCTACAGTCACAAATACATTTGGGGAATATTTATGGAAATTTGCTGCGAACGAGAATATTAATTAAATGAACATAGAAGTTTAGAATAATTGGTGTTGATACTAAAAGATTGGGCGGTAAATATAAGAAAGAAAGACTGGACCGAATTTAAAGAAGCAACGGTGAAGACTATGTGGAACGTTTCGTGCAAACTTTTTCAAGAAAAGTACTACAATGACTATAATATTTTGATTGACCCGTTTAACAATACGGTATTCAAACCAGCCCGAGATGCTCGAAATGCAATCAGGAAGAAACTTCAAGCAGATCCATGTAAACGTAAGTCCAGTACAGTTTCGTTAAATTTGTCAGAAATTTACAAAATAATATTGCCATGGAATGAAAATACTTCTGAAGGTCTTATGTGTAAATTTTACCATATTGCTGATGTAGAATTAGCGTGGCGAGTAGAAGACGCAGTTGCTTGGATGGTGCATTTTTTTTAATCGAGAAAAATAACAATGACTCTCCAATAAATCGCATTGAATACAATCCGGTGTTCAGTAGAACATGCCAAGGTGGTTCTAAAAGCTGTACAAGTAGTAAATGGTTGGTTTCGAATAATAGTGAAAGAAGCTGTCCTGTAAGTACGTGTTTTTCATAAACTGATATATGTAAAATTGAACTGACAAATGTTATGATAATGTACCTGTTGGAAGAAATACACGACGACATTACTGTGTAAGTTTGTATTTGCTGGCAATGTATTTTTCGTTGGCACTATAAGTACGATAAAAGTAGCAATTTTTATAAAAGTATGACAAACTCAGGTGGATTGGCTTTATGAAATGTGTTGAATTCCCTTATATTTATGAATCTGAAAGAATGTAGGTAAGTATACTAAAATAGCTTTCGAAGATATATATTTTCCTACATCATTGTGGTGTATTTCAATATTTTTCTTCAAATTTTTCTCTGTTTCGTATCCAGATCGACCGGTTTTGTATCAGTTACTCAAAGCATTTCACAATATAATATCCAAGTTGACTTAGAATTCAGGCAAAACTCTTAGGACTCCACAAATTCAAGAAAAAGACTAATTCCTTCCTACAAAAATTCCTGTGTCCTACGATTATTTTCTAAACAGTAGGTACATGATTTTTTTTGCATGGGAACTATATAGTAAAAAAGATAATGAAACCTGAATCTCTATTGAATTTTCATTCACTTTATCGAATACCTACAAAGGGTTGTATTTTCAAACCCAAAGATTCTGAAAACATGAGCCTTTGAGGGTTTAAAACGGAATATCACCAAAATGGGAGAAACTAAATTGAAAAATCAATGAATACTTACAGCGGAAATGAAACTTCACAATCAACTCAAAACACGGACCTACTGCTGACAACTATTTCATGCCATCTGAGCTTGTGAAAAACTGTGTGTCGAAACTATTGTCAGCAGTTTATTTTGTGTAAATTGTCTACTTTTATTTCCGCTGCATTTATTGAATGAACGTAATCAAATACCGAAACTATAGAATATGTAAGTGAAAAATTAATATTTCGCAATGTTCAGCTTGTCCAGTTGAAGTAATTTCCTCAATTCCATTCGAGACTTTATTCATGAATACTAAAAACAATTTCAAGATATTTCTCTCCTGTTGAACGCAGTTTACTTTATATTTTTAAAATGAATCTATTTTTAACTAAGCACCGATCATGTTTCTTAGATCTACTAGATTATGCCAGATGTTAGGTAGGTGTAAAACTAGGTGGTGTTTGAAGTTATCTGGTGTTTATAAGTAATCAATGAAAGGAAACTATCAATACAAAATAGAGATCTGCTCCTTCCAAGCCATTTCAGTATTAGTTATCTGGCAAATGAAGAAATTTTGAAAACCCGAAATTCTAAATGTAGTCCAAAGTAATTATCTTGAGATAAGTGAACAGGCATTTTCAGCAAATGAATAAATTGATACAGATTGCAATAAATATAATACTGTAGGCGAAACTAAAAGAGTGAATTTATAAAAAGATTCAACATCTAGATATAAGAATCTATGAATCCTGATTAACCCACTTGAATAATGCAACAGAATTCAACCAATGCGTTTCATAGATTCTTAAATCGTAAGTGATAAATCGATCTTAAATCTTTTCATAAATTGACACTTTTATGTTCTAATATGCCACGTTATAATTTGGTGAAGGTTCTATTGAAAAAGTACTCTAGATAAAACCTAGAAATCCCAATTTCACGTTAGATGAATCAAATCGGGAATTACTATGAGAGATTTTTGTAGATTTCTCACAAAGGCAAGCGTAACTTTGGTAACCACCAATCGATATTTTCTAAATTATCTTGATTCATTGTGTATAGAATATGTTGGTGTGTGAAAAATTAATATTATTGTTGAGCTTGTCCAGTTGGAATAAAAACAATTTCAACATATCTCTCTCCTGTTCACTTTAATTTATATTTTTTAAATAAATCTATTTTCAACTAAGCACATATCTTGTTTCTTAGATCTACTAGATATACCGCTTCGGTTTTAGGTACTAGATGGTGTTTTAAGTTATCAGGTAATTTATAAGTAATCAATGTAAGGAAACTATCAATACAAAATAGGGATCTGCTCCTTCCAAGCCATTTCAGTATTAATAGGAAAGTATATCTGGCAAATGCAGTAATTTGGAAAGATAATCCAATATTACCCATATTTCCTGTATTTTTACTCTTAAAACCCGAAATACTAACAGGCATTTTCAGCAAATCGAAGGTGAATCATTAAATTGATACAGTTTGCAATAAATATAATACTGTAGGCGAGACTAAAAAAGTGAATTTATAAAATGATTTAAGATTTAAGAATCTGTGAATCCTGATTGACCTCATTGAATAATACAATCGAATTAAACCAATAGGTTTCATAGATTCTTAAATCATAAGAGACAAATCGATGTTAAATCTTTTTATAAAATGGCCCTTTTATATGTTTGTTCTGTTTTAATATGCAACACTATTATTTGGTGAAGGTTCTATTGAATAAGTCTAGATAAAATCTTAATCTCCCAATTTCATGTTTGATGAATCAAATCGGGAATTACTTTGAGAGGTTTTTCTGGATTTCTCACAAAGGCAAGCGTAACTTCGGTAACCACCAATCTATATTTTCAAAATTATCTTGATTCATTGTGTATAGAATATGTTGGTGTGTGAAAAATTAATATTATTGTTGAGCTTGTCCAGTTGAAGTAATTTCTTCAATTCCCTTCAATACTTTAATCATGAACACTAAAAACAATTTCAAGATATGTCGCTCCTATTGAACGCAGTTTACTTTACTTTATATTTTTGAAATGAATCTATTTTCAACTCAGCACATATCTTGTTTCTCAGATCTACTAGATATACCGGTTCGGTTTTAGGCACTAAGTAGATGGTGTTTTAAGTTATCAGGTAATTTATATGCAATCAATGTAAGGAAACTATCAAAACAAAATAGGGTTTTGCTTCTTGCAAGCCATTTCAGTATTAGTAGGATAGTATATCTGGCAAATGCAGTAATTTGGAAAGATAATCCAACATTACCGATATTTCCTGATCTTTTAATCGTAAAACTTGAAATACTAAATGTAGTGTAGATAAGGGGACAGGCATTTTCAGCAAATCGAAGGTGAATCATTAAATTGATAAAGTTTACAATAAATATAATACTGTAGGCGAGACTAAAATGGTGAATTTATAAAATGATTCAAGATTTAAGAATCTGTGAATCCTGATTGACCTCCTTGAATAATACAATCGGATTTAACCAATAGGTTTCATAGATTCTTAAATCATAAGCTATAAATCGATGTTAAATCTTTTTATAAATTGGCCCTTTTATATGTTCTGTTTTAGTATGAAATGCTATAATTTGGTGAAGGATTCAATTTCATGTTTAATGAATCAAATCAGGAATTAATTACACTGAGAGATTTTTGTGGATTTTCAAAAAGGTAAGCGTAACTTCGGTCACCACCAATCGATATTTTCAAAATAATCTTGATTCACTGTGTCCATAAACTTTCGATACGTGTGGGTACTTAAACAAATTCAGAAACCAATTGAAGGTTGGATCAAGTTCGGTAGAAAAGTGAATTACCATGATTTTTCAATTCTTTTACGCCTGAACGATTTCAATCACTACAAACGAACGAAACATGGCATTTGGCCCGCTGGCCCGAAGCATCCGTGCACTGTAACTAATCTTTAAAGGCACAAACTATAACCAACGCTCCCTCTCCGCCAACACAGAACACAACACATAATCACCTGTTATTCGACGAAAGTAAACACATATTCAGAATCTGTACGATCACATCGACTCCACCATACAGCCATACACAATTGCACTTGGGTATTTTCCAAATAAAAGTTACATTATTTAAAACTAACACACACGCCGAGCCCAGCGCACACGCGGTCTCTCCGACAAATTTCGAAAATATACTGGCAGGCAAAGGGGCCAGAATTGTAAGGTTAGAGACCTACACGAGATTCTAGTTCCAGACCCATTTACAACACACAATAATACTACGGTCGGCCGACCGTACTTTAAGTGTGCCTTTAGGCATTTCAGTGGCGTTCAAGGCCTATGCAGTTCGTGGCAACTAAAACTGTTTGCGTTACCTACCAGTAGTTTTATTTTATTGTCGATGAAACTTGCTGGCAAAAATGTTTGGAAACGCCGATAATCTTGTGTATTTAGTCGAGATTGAAATCGTTTCTATATTTTTTATTAATCAACAAAATAAATAAAAAATGGAAGGTGTATACTACCGAGTTGAAATGTAGCTAATTGATTTTAAATTTCCTAATTTGATGTAGGTAGATATGCTACCTAGAGTATTTTAAGAACTGTCTTAGGGAGCTTGCACACTGTGAGTACCATTACCTGCTTACACGATACATATTAAATCGTTCAATCATTAAAGAAGAGGCGATACATTACAGGAATATCGCCATCAAATTTCTATAATTCTTTACTACGATTAACATTTTTCTAACACGAATATAGTGGAAAGTTTTTTGATCTTCGCAATTTGAATCTGCTTCAATATAAATAAATAGCATTTTGAATATTCAGATGAATGATTACTAGAAGTGATTAATTATAATCACTTCTAGTAATAATGAATCTTTATACCTACTAAAAAATTAAAGTTAAGTAAAAGCTGTAAGAAGAGTACGAGACTATAATTATTATTGTTGTAAAAAATTATCAATTCTATTATTTTTATTTGAATAGAATCGTTATTAGTATAAAGAATTACATATATTCCAAACTAAACTAGAATATAAAAAATCTTCATTCATCTGAAAAAGATGTGTGAAGAAAATGGTGATACATTTCACTTATATCATCGTTAACAAACCAGGTATTGAGAATACCAAAAAAAATCTCCCCCAAATATAAACTAATAGAAAATGAAGTTGAACAACTATAGTACATGCAGTGGAAAGGAAACTTTCGTTTTGCTACAAACATCTTTGGAAATTCACACTTGGTGAGCGATTTCTTATGATATACTTACATCAGTGAGCATCATAAGTGTTACAGGAAGGTTACCCCATATCTTGTTAGAAAAATCAGTGTATTCTAGCTATAAGTTTTGATTATTATTCATCTCAAAACAATGGTTGCACCAAGTGAGTTGAATGAGAAATGCGAAGCGATTGTTATTTTTGGTGAGGCTCATCGCAATTATCATGAGGCTGTATGAATGTTCAATGAATTGTTTCAAACAGTCAGTGGAAAAATTTCATGAGAACGGCAGTGTGTAAAATAAAAAACGATCAAGACGATCAACCAAGGTAAACAAATGGACATTATGGGCGAATTTGTAAATGATCCGTCCTCATCGATTAGAACTGTTGCCTTGAATTGTGAGGTTTCGCAGATGACTGTATTGTGAGTTCTGAAAAAGAATAATTTTCTTTTCTAGATTATTTATGAACTGACGGATGATGATCCAGACCTCCGTCTAGAATATTGTGAAATTGTATCTATAGTGAATTCATATTTCAAATACGCTCGATGTAAACAGTGATCAATGCATGCTTGCAGCGTGTCCACCTCGTGATCGCCAATTCTCGCAACGCTATTGGTCGATGGAACATCAACCTGACACAACACCAAACGAAATGTTTTTGCAGAGATGTATTCAGCTTGGCTGCGTTACAATTATTGAAACTGCTATTTGTTCGAAGTTGCAGCGTTGATTTATTTTTGTGTTTTTAATTACATTATTGATTATTTATTTCGAATATTTGTTTTGGTGTAAATTTCTGGGTTGGTTTTGGATGATGTTGCATTTTCAAATTTATTTCATTGGGTAAACAAGCTTAATGCGTCTCTGTTCTAGTTTGGTGTTCACGTGCTTTTGTTGAAATCGTCCGTATTTGAAATATAGTGCATCATATTAATATTTTGTATAATTTTTGAAACATATTTTTCGTCAGTGATGGTGTTACATTTTTTAAACGATCACGTGCGTAGACAAAACGTATGGTACTGGTCCGATAAAAATCCTCGACTTTTTCGCGAAACTCAACTCAGTTTTGTAAAAAAGCTAATGTGTGTGGTCAGGAATACTATAGGTGACCACATTATAGTTTCGTTATTTATTGGGGAAAATCTGACTGGTATCCTCTATTTGGAAATGCTGGAAACAGTGATAGATTCGCTGATAGTGGCAACTGTCGCAAACAATGTAGACGAATTGGACATGGAATTTATTTTGCAAAAAGATGGAGCTTCAGTCCTTAGTTTGCAGTTGCTGTGAGGAATTATTTGAATAATGTTTATGAAGGACAATCGGACGCCGAGGATCTATGACACGGCTTCCAAGATCACCAGATCTAACCCCTTTAGATTTATTTCTATGAGGTTACCTAAATTCTCAAGTATACGAATTTAGTGTCACTCTATTCTGGAGTTGCGAGCGCGGATTACCGAAGTTACTCGAGAAACTTTGCAAAGCGTCAGGGCTGAAACTAAAAGTAGATTTTATTTTTGCCAGTAGGTCAATTTGGAAAATTATTTTCAATAATAGATTAGGTTAGTGTTAATTTAGTTGCCTCACTGTTTGTGGTGTTTTGATATTAACAACTCAACACGTAATGAGGCAAATTTTAATTTTTTTGCATAGTTGATTAGAGGATAACACATCATAACATGAGCTCACCACCCCGTGGTATTTAACTTTTTCGAAATAAGGGGTAAACAATTCATACAAAAATGTACATTGTAGAAATCAAAAGTCCAAGTAAGTTAGATAGGGGGGGTAACACTTATGATGCTCCCTGTATAGTATTTCATTACTACAGTCTTCTAGATAAGCAGAAATAAATAATAACAAAAAAATATATACGAGAATACATTTGGCATTGGCATTAGATGGAAGAGCGTTCGCTCCTCAACCAAAAGGACGTGGGTTCAAATCCCAGATGAGTGACAAAAAAATGTACACCTTAGACTTTTCAGTTTCATTGACTAGGCTAGGTAGGTACTGCTGTTTATTTCGATCTTATAGCAAGAGAAAACATTAGAAAAAAATGTGTATTTATTTATATATTATATGCAATTTTTTTGATTGAAAGTTTGTTTTTGTGGAAGATATTCGTTTCTTTATATGACTTTTTCTACTTCTTTGGGAGACGTTAGTTCTGTCTTTACTAACTCGAAGAGGATTTTCCAAATCTAGTGGATGTAGTCGAAGTATCTTTTCTAAATGATCCGCAATCCTTGTTGCTTACTGTTCCATGCCCTCGCGTCGTTTTCAAATCTGACAGGCAGAATTTGCATCAAGATCTTTTCAATCTCTCGATAGCTTTTCATAAAGATTTCCTGCCGTCACATGTTAGCTCTCTTAGATAATCGCTAATAGAATCATTTTTAATTTATAGGATTTATTTTTTAAACCGTTGAGTGGTATTGTTGAGGATATTTTTATCTCGTGAAGATCTGGAATGTTGACACCTTTAATTTTTTCATCGATAAGATCTATGATTATTTTGTTGAATATTATCATTAAACAACATTTCACAAGAACACAAATTGATGTTTTGATAAGACTCTAAATGATGCTCAGTGCGTCAGCGTCAGTTCATTAGTAATCAATCCTATAGAGTAGGTATTTTATGAAAAAATGAGAATCTTCTACGATATATTTTTCTACTTGTTGGGTTAGAACATTGGAGCTTCTCTAGAGCGTATCTTAAATTTTTGGATTTGTCCCAGAAAACTCAGATTGCTGCCTGTAGCCAACCTAAGTAGTGATATCGACACATTTAAAGTGGGGGACAACAACTAGAAGTACCGAACATTTTTGTCTCATTTTTCTAGGAGAATACAATTATTCAGTGAGATTTTCAATGGCACCATTGTCCGACAAAATTAATAAGGATCTTCAGCAGTCCGACACTCCAAAGAAGTCGATTTGGCGACAAAGGAAAACTCTTCACACCCACTCTTCATACTCGTCACACATAAACAGTATACAAAGACTTTCGATTTTGTATGAGGGCTCGCGTACTAATGAGGCCGATACAGATACACGTGTGCCCATTCTGCAAGAGATAAGGGATATAGTGAAAAATACATCGGGATTATTTGAAAAACTTAAATAGAGCATTCTCCATCATTGACAGAATTATTACAGAACCGAATAAAACATGTTCTTGTGATAGAAACGTGAGTAAAAGGCGTTCAAACCGTCCGTGCTTTAAAAACCCTGCATGAGCACGGATGTATCTCAATCGGCATTTAAAGAGACAATTTTCGTTATCTGGAGGTTATGTAAGTCCAAATCATTAACTGATCTGTTCCACTACTATTTTTTATCCATTTTCTAGATCGTGATAAGCATTCGAACGAATCCTACCGATATTACGAGAAATTATCAGAAGTACCCGACGTTATTGTTTCCTCAAACATGCGTGAATGCGATAGACGTCACAGATGATTCAGAGAATGATAGCGAGATATCTAGTTTGCAATAAAAATATCAATTGTCATGAATGCATATTTGAATTAAAGTGAACGAGCTGTGTACACGTAACTAGTCAATCAAGAGAAATTGTATTTCGTGTAAATGAAATTTATTTATTTGAATTAACTCATTCCTCGATCTATTAGTGCATTTCACAGTCGTGGTGATTGAACAAGTAAATGCGGGAGAGAAAATTAATATACTTTGTGTCCTAGAGTTTTCCACTCAAACAGAATAAAATAGAACAGTATTCCAGGTCGCTAGACTATAAAGTTACAAACTTCGGAAGATACAGCTCCAGGAAATGAAAGTGGTAGGCTAACCCATTAGCGCCCACATTTACCATTTGGTATCAATGGTATTCAAATTTCCCTAGATCCCAGAAAAATATGCGATCGTGCATTATGCGCTCATTAGAGCTTCATACAATGTTCTGAGTTGGCAGTCCTGCATGCTCCGTTGACGTTAAATGCGTTTAGTTAGATTTGTACAGTTGTTTTATTGACAGTGATTCTTGAGGAAACATAAAAATGGACATTCGATGGGCGTAAGTATTTTTCAGTATAGTTTTATCTGTTTTTTTCTCAGAGTTGTGTATTATTTATGATTGATAAATATAATAGAATAGCATGTGAGTCGTAATCGAGAAAAATATATTTTCCCTCCTCAGTTGTCAGGTGATGAAGTCAACCGATACCAAACGGTATCCGTGGGCACTACCTGAAATTTCCATAATTCGCCTTTTTATACTATAACAGATTTCTATTACACAGGCCTGGTTTTTCGATGTCCCAAGCACTAGATATGCTGAACGATGATGAAAATATGGCATGACAAGTGGAAGAAATTTTCATAACACCGCCTGAGGTAAACGTAGATACTGACGAAGATTCTGGAGATGAGGATGGGGGTGGAATAATATACAATATGACAGGTTATACTCAATTTCAACACATGGGGAATAACTGCAATATATTATTTCAAATTTCAGGGCGTCAACTTCGCGCGGGAGCTGAGATAAAGCTCCGGAATAAGAGAATTGGGGAAGATACAGATGATGATGTGCTACAGCAGGAACCTATCCAGAACCAAGATCCTGATGGGGAATCCGAAAACATTACATTACTGAAAAAGTGGATTCATGAATATTTTCAAGACAATAATACAAAAACTAAGGAGCCTCCAGTTTGGATAAAGGGTGACATAGTAGCAGGGCCACACCAATTTTCAGAGGGTGATTTCACTGAAAATTGTCATGTTGTGGAATATTCGAATTATTCTTTGACGACGACCTAATCAATTATCTTATTGGGGAGAGTCAACGTTACGCTCAGTTCATCAACGAACAGGACCCAAAAATTTCTCAAGAAGAATTGCGTTGCTTTCTTGGGATCATGTTGCTAAGTGGATATAATGAAGTGCCTTCAAAAAGGATGTACTGGGATATCAAATATGATGTGAAAAATGAAATGGTTAGTAACGCAAAGCGAAGAAACCGATTTTTACAAATACAGAGATTAATACATTGTGCAGATAATTCCAAAGTAATTGAAGGAGATACGACCGGTAATGGATAATCTAAAAAAAATATTTCTGCTAACGATGAATAAAATGATAATAAATAACATTGTTTCATATTTTTCTATAGAACGTCAGCTGGTCTTCCATACTGCCCACTGATACCATATGGTATCAGCCCATATATTTGTTCTGATTTAAAAAAAAATTAATTTAAACCTTTTTTTATATTTTTTATGTCAATTGTATGAAATGGTAGTAAATTTAAAGGCGATGTCCAAAAATTTTCAATCTGGGCGTAGAAGAGACAGAGGTCACTGAAGATAGTGCAGATATTATTATAAATTGCGCTCTTTTTGATCAAAGCATATGTTATACAGCGTGTCCCAATTTTGAGATATGACTCATCGATTATTTGTTCAAATGGCAATCCTAATTTTTTATGACTATTCTTAAAGGGTACATCAAGTTACACATGCGTACCAACAGTTATCAAATTCTTATTCCTTGTCTTTGAAAGATATTTAACAAATATCAACTTATTCGAAAAATTATTCAACTCAGTGAAATAATTCAGGCAGTTTACAAATGGAATATGAAGAGCTAAACGTTTATCATATTTTGTCGAACTCGGTTGATGTTGACAATGTCAAACAAAAAAGTTAAATAATAACAAGTAAGCAGAGTAGCATCGATTCGAGCGAGGATATTACAGCAAAGAATAAAAATATGATATTTGGTACACATGAGTACCTTGATATAGTAACCCATCAAGAGTAGACATTATATCTCAAATTTATGACACGCTGTATATTATTTATTTACATCAAAAAGAGCGCAATTTGAAATACTAATCGACCTGTCCGAGCATATTCCGACCAAAAAATCTGTCTGATTTACTGAACTTTTCCAAGTTAGAGACTCGAACTGTATATACTGTATATTATTGTCTGACGATGACATGATTCTCTGTTTCAATAGTCACTTACCCCATTGACGTGGGGAGTGGTTATATGATTAAATGACATCAGCACGACCTAGGAATGTATCGGAACTTTGGAAACATGGCCCAACTGGGATATACCTAACGGAAATACAGTCGCAGATATGAAGAAAAATGCTAAGTGCAAAAATACTACCAATGCCATTAAAAGCGAATCCATTCACATTATGTTCATATCTAATTATGTATAAAACTGCCATATAGTATTCCTAAGATTGTAGAAACATGATTTTTTTCTGTAGGGGCACTTTTGAATTGATATCATTGTCACTGCTTAGAATACTCAGTTTATCTGCCAATCGCATGAATAAGATTTAATTTGGCAAACTGCATTTGCATGCCCTTGATTAGTGTCGTCATGTGGATTTATTGGGAACAATTACCTTCTCATTAGCTTCCCAGAAAAAAACGAGGAGTTTGGAACCTTTTTTTGGTAGTAATCCTTACTGATGACTGCTCCGTTCATATTATTTTCATCAATTTACATTATTTATGATGTATGTTGAACTGGTAAGGTAATTAAGGTAAATTATTCATCAATTAGAATTAGTAATAATCAGATAATTATGATTTGAAAGTAGTTGAAGAATTGCATGTTGTCAATGAAAGTAAATGAATAAGTATATGAATACGTATTTAAATTTTGAAAGGATCGATTCTGAATTGATTTGTACCGTATTTGAGTTCACTAGTTCAACCAAGGTACTCTAGTGACATACGAATAAGTAAAAACATTCTCCTTTCTTCCCTCTCAAACTGGGAAAATGCTCTGATTATTTACACTGATGCATCCAAAACTTTGCACGGAACAGGCTTTGCCTTTTTCATACCCTCTCTACATATAGAGAAATCGTATCAATTAAATAAAAATTTCTCAATATTCTCAGCAGAGGCTGTAGCTATATTCGAAGCACTTTCATTCGTACAAACCTCTAATCATGAAAATATTGTCATTGTCTCAGATTCCTTATCTGTCCTAAAATCTCTAGAAAGAGTTGAGTTATCAATTTTCAAGTACAATCCGTATATACTACAAATAAAAAAACTGGTAGCAAACTTGAATCTCAGTGGAACACAAATTCATTCCTCATGGACTAGAGGGAAATGAACATGTGGATCAACTGGCCAGAGCAGGTGTTGAAAGAGGTGAAAACATTGGTCATCATGTATGTGCAAATGATTTTTGTTCATTTTAAAATACAACAGAGTTTAACATGGTCATCCAGCTGGAATAAATACTGTCATACCAATCCCACTAGATACACACTATTACAACCGTGTATACCCTCACAACATTGGTTTTCGAATCTCAATATACCTCGAAGATTCATTACAACTCTGATAAGACTAAGTTTTGGTCATGCATGTTACCCATTACATCTCTTTCGGATAAATATTCTTCCTTCTAAAACTGTGATCATTCTGATGAAGAAGGAGACCTAGATCATATATTTTTTTCGCATGCTACAAGTATTCTGATAAGTCAAATGAACTACATGACAAACTTTCTGCTTTGAATATGCCGATTCCCTTCAATATCATGTCGATCTTAGCCTTGAACAGCATGAAATTGTATGAATGTTTGATAGAATTCCTAATCAAGACTAATGTCAAGTTGTAGTAGTTTTTAGAATTGCATTTGTGTGTAGACCTATCCTTGTGTTATATACCCATCAATCCGTGGTCTAATTGTTGTGTGTCGTAGAAAAAGTCGTCCCGACGGACCCCTGGACGTGAAGCGTGTGTACCTGTCTATTCCTGTTGTGCGGTCTTCTATTTCAATTTTCCATTTCTTTTTTTATCGTTTAGGTATTAACTTGATATAATACACTACTTTATACTCCACTTGTGGCTGGCTGAATGACGAAATGTTAAAGCCAATAAAAAAAAAGAGTTCACTAGAAATTATGAGCTGTTCCTAAGCTATCTCATAACTCTCATCTTGTTTTGAACCCGATATCAATTGGGATTCATATTAATGATATATGCATTTTCTGTCGAACCAATGGAATTTACAAGAAAAGAGAAGTTTGATATCTTGAGGAAAAATTGACATGATTAAACTCCTTGCTCGAAAATCATAGGGGTATGAAATGAGGACTTCATTGTTCCCTAACACTAGGGAGCATCAGACTACTGTTTCAATAGATTTTTCAGAGTGACATATTCAAATCAGTAATTTGAACTATATACTTGTTCCAAAAATCTATGAAGAGTGGTATTTCCCCGATATACTTTCAAATGCACTAAATTGACGCCCACCAACAAAAAAAGGAAACATTGTTTCAAATTACAGACCTGTCCATATTCTGAACAGAGGAATCGGTACCATACCTGCCTAATAGGGTTCAATGTGTTTTTATTTCAGGAAAATTAGACATTGTCTTCTTTAGTAGTAGTTTATACTGGAATTTCCAACAATGATTATCTGATACTGTATCTCTCAATTTTCTTCTTCAGCATTTTTTGATCCATCTATGACATCAATGATTATTTCGTATCACAACAAGATACTGACCTGATTCACGAATGGTCAGTTTCGAACAAGCTATTATTCAATATGGACATCACAAGTGCATCATTATGACCTACAGTAGAAGTACTAATCCAAATAATTTTGTTGATATAATTAATTTAGAGTAAATGGTATTTAAAAATTTGGGTGTCAATTTTCAAAGTAATGTCAAATTCAGTGATGCTATTAATAATATTGGCAATGAATCAATGAATTTGCTGAAATATCAATCATGGGGGACGCAAGAATGGGACTTCTGAGGCAACAAAACACGAGTGATAGGTCGGACCACAACAAGATAAAGGAAATAGTGGAAGGTGACATTCTCGAAATGAAACCAATAGACCACATGACTCCCAGATATTTCTTCAACTTTGACTCCGATGTGATCATACAAGATTGAAGCGAATGACAACATCAAGGGCAAATCTGGAGAGAGAATCTGGTATACAGACGGATCCAAAACCAAGGAAGGAATTGGTGCTGGAATATACAGTGAGGGGAGAAACTCCCAAGTAAGTGCCTCACAAGGACACAAGGAACAAACACCTGCGTATTCCAGGCGGAGATGTACGCCATCTTGCAATGCGTGAAAGAGAACAATATGAGGGAAATGCGCAATGCTCGGATCAAACTATATATAAATCCTTTATTTAGTTCCTTTGGCTTATTTACAATAAATAATTACAATGAGAATAATAAATATACTCATGGTCTCAGGTAAATATAAAAATGTTCTCACACATAAGGCCTTTGTACCCTTGTCGCAAAAAATATATATTTACACACATACACAAATACACATACAACATCTATACATATATATCCACCCTACACCTATTTGAACACACACATCTATTTATACAAACACTTACTAAAAATAGTGGATGAATACGAAAAATACTGTGAACATACTGAAACATATAAACACCTGTCATAGTTAAATTTTTTAACGAACTAAACGAAATGAAGAAGTGGCTACTGTTTTTTTTTATTGATGAAGTAAATATGATTTTAACTTTGTCTTGAAGGATGTTAAAGATGTTAAACATTTGATCTCTTCTGGTAGATTATGGTACCTATCAAGCCCCTTGAAGAAAATAGAATTTTGGGTATGTTTTAACGTGACATGTTGAATATGGAAGTCAGTTCTGAATCTAGTATTATATCCATGAATTTGGTCATTATATTTAACTTTTTCTTGTAAATATGTCGGTGAAATTTTATGCCTTATTTTGAAAATTAGAATTAATGTATGATAGAGGAGAAAATAATCAATTGGTAACCATTCTAGTTGTTTATTGGTGTTAATTTTTTGCAATTTAAAATTATGCGCATGGCTCTATTTTGAAGTTTCTGTAAACGAGATAACTCATTTTTTTTCAGAAGATACAGAATTGAAGAACAGTAAGTAAAATGAGGAAGCACTAATGAATTGTAAAGTAAAATTTTTGTCCATCTTGTTAAATATGGGACACAACGAGATAAATAATGTTTTTTATATGCTATCGTCTTTATGATGTAACTGGCATGTTCTCTAGACTGTAGTCCCCTATCAACATGGACCCCAAGATATTTGAATTGGTTGACCCGTAAAGGCGTCAAGCGTTACTAAAGGCTCTTATGAACCCAAAAGTGACATCAAGACTGGTATGGGAATGCCGCGAAGAAAATTTTTTTGTTCGCCAACCTCTGAAGGTTTCCCCTACTGAAGCAAATACACCTACGCTTACGATTTCAAAGTGCAAAAATCGATAATGGTCGATGTTCAATTGTCTATGAGTGTTTGTGGTTTGTGGAAATGAAAATCGTGCACGCGGTCTGTAATATTTCAAACAGTCCGGTGTTTACTGAGGCATTACTTCGACATTTTCATTAGTCGATCGTTCAAAAGGCATTGATATCTAAGGCTCGAATGTGCTCAAAAGGATGTTGTAGTCACGACACCAACTATCGAACATTCACTTCAACATTCACATGAGCTATCTTGTGGTGTGCATTTTTTTTTTTTTCAAAATTTTACTTGGGTTTGCACTTCTTTTGGTGAGGCACTGCATAATTGCCCGTAATTGTTGGTAGTTCAACCTGTATGATGTGCGATATTGATAAGTTGGTTTTGCTGTTGATTTTAAGTAAAATTAATAATTTTTGACTATATTTGATGACTGCGTAGGTTACTATTTTTAGGAGTTGTGGATATTTTATTTCAAAGAGATGATTTCACAAACCAAGCTGTTGTTTCTAAATGAAAATCTGAATTGACGAAGTTTTTGTCACTTTCTGAAAAATAAAGTCCAGTTGATGTTCAATAAATTATAAGATGCACTTGTACCTGGGGTTAATCCCTCTCGGGCAAATTTCTTGGGATTTATTTTCAATCTACTAAATGAGTGAGAAGAATAGAGTCGGAACTCAATTCGTACTATTTTATAATACTTTCATTAAAACAAGTGATGTAACGTAAACAGTGAATGCATAACATTAGGGAGCAGGTCAAATAGACTTCCGGCTGGAATCATACAGCGTGTGAACAAATTTGTTGCACTACCGCTAACAGTTGATAGGCCAGTAAATAGTGCCATTTTTCAGAAGAGACATCGTGGTCGGCCTTTGACCCATATCTTGTTTGTTGTCTGGTTCAATGTATCAGAGTAAAAATATGGATATACCGTTTGATGGTACTCAAGTGCTGCCTGTTGAATACGAATTCAAAGTCAAAACGCGGGGCTTCCAAATACTTTCGAGGGACGAAAATTATACAGAGTGGACCATTCAAAACGAAACAGTGGCTCTGCTTTGTAGGTCGACAAAACCGTTCTAGAATTACTGATGCGATTGTCAAACTTGATCAGCACTCAAAAAGAAACGGGATCAGACCTTGGATTTCCTGTGAGAAATGAACATGTTGAAGTTGCACTACTTTTAGGACAATTTCATGCCGACCCAACTTCAAGCACGAGGAAATTAGCTAGTGTTGCCAACATCAGTAGAACAAGTATCCGCCGAATTTTGAAACATTATAAATTCCATCCCTACAAAATAAATTTGGTCACCAACTGAATGAAGATGATGGGAATTTCCTTTTCAACATCTGCTTTTCTGAGTGTACATTCTTTCTAAATTCGAAGTTCACACTCAAAATCCCCAAAAACTGAATGTCTGGACCGGTATTTTTCGAAGACCGTTTGATTGATCAAAACATTATTTTTTCGAATGTAAGGTGACAGGACAAACTTATTTGGAATCACTAGATGAGTTTGTTTATTGACAATTAGTAGTCACCATTAAGAATAAAGATCGTTATGAAGAAGACCACTTGATTTTTCAACAAGACTGGGCACCTCCACATTATGCACAGCCTGTTAAAGTGTTTTTGGATAGGAGGTTTCCAGGAAAGTGGATTGGCCAGCCAGATCTTCAGATTCAACCCCACTCGATTTTTTTGTGGGGTTACTTGAAGAACAAGATTTATGCAACGGAACCTGGATCTCTGCAAGATCTGCGTTATCAAATTATTGAAGAATGCAGTCGGATACCAGAAATGCTGCAAACTGTGAGTTCTCATTCTGAACAGAACTTGTATTATTGTATGGCAACCGATGATAGAGAGTTTGAACATTTGATTCATTAACAATGATAATGATATCTTGTTTTTTAGTATTTCCAATGAAATTTTCCGTTATTGATCGTAGTTCACCCTGAACTCATACCTTGGGATTTCTACATATCTTTCAGGTGCTCAAAATTATCAAATTTTTTCACACTCATCACACCTGGACAAATTTCTTTGATATCCATATCACGTTTATTACTCAGTAAAGACTTTAAAAATTATTCCGAAATCAGAACTAGATTACCCTTAAAAAGTGAAGCGAATTTCTTGGCGTGAAATCATCAGGAATGTGTGACATAACACTGCTAGTGAATTATAAAGTTTAAAACAAGTCAAAATACTCACGAATTGTATACACGAAATTCATAGCAATCAACAAAACGTATAGCGTTAGGAACATTCACCTACTAATCATATCAACTAGATACATCAATTTCACAAAACTCGACTTTATCAGGAAGCAAAAAAAATCAGATAGCTTTCTCAAACATTAGTAACTAAAACCACGAATGACGTGCACCAACCACCTCTCAAATAATTTTTATCATTTATTTTATCACATATTTTATCAATATGAAAACATTAGAAATAGTTTTCAATCTACTCCCGATTAGAAACGTCAAAATGAATGGAACAGTTTAGTTATAGTGGAATGGATACATGAGTTATATCGTAGTTATTAGTAATCTTATCGCTCCTATCGAATTCATAGGACGTTAGTCCACTTTTACTTTATTTTATTTTGTCCCGTCAAAATCATAGTAAAGTCATTTTTTGATTACTTCCACTGCGGACTTCCATTGTCTGGAGTGTTTCTATGAGCACGACGTTTCAATCGGTTCAGTATCTCCGATCGTTATCAAGTGTCAACCTAACGGCCAGAGTAATGAGGAGAATTTTTTATTTTTCATTTGAAGTCACCGCTTCATTCGTACGGGAATATTATAAGGCTTTTGAATGTCATCGTAGGTTTTATGGAACAAGATGACTCTATATTGTTGTCTGACCTATCCTTGCACTGATGAGAAGAAATAATCTCGAAACATGTATGCGTATGGTCATTTCCAATAAAACAAAGGATGATATTATATTCAATGGCTTTATTATAATCAGCACTTGTAAATAGTGTGCTCCTTGAGGACCGTTGCACAAATGGATGGCAGATGTAATTCAATGTCCGTAGGGGAAAGCAGTTGTTTTCTGTCAGATATTTGCCTCATTTTTCCACTTTGAGGAAATGTGTGGAGAGAAGGGTATTTTCCTCGGAGTCGGAATTATTTCTTTCCATTTACTGTATTTCATAGCTTTGTACTTGTGTTATTATTGACAATTTGTGTTAACTCGTACTATAAAATGTTCACTAAAGAAACCACAGTAGGTATAGAATTTCCATTAAACTGATGCATAATAACACATTGAAGGGATTAATTATAAAGTTATCAATGTCAGTGAAACTGGCACATAATGAATAGTATAAAACGTTCATTCATGAAGGATATCTCAATCATTTTACATTACTGCATGGCAGACTAAATCTGCTTTTCATGTAAGCTTTTTTATATGTAGTCTCAGCTAAAATTGTATGAGAGAAGAGATCTTCATTTTATTTCACCACTATACCTGTATATCGGTTAGGGAGAAGTTTTTCCTGTATACCGTTTACCTAATAATAAAAAGATTATTTTTTGACAATTGCAACCAATCGAAATCATCAATTCAAAGCATTCATGTAAGTTCAGGCCAATCACAGCATTATTATAGTGGGAATTTTCTACATTGAAAATTGCCGCTATCATTATTTGTTTTAATTCGGGAATTTTTATATTTTAGTCTCATTCCTACACATTTTCTTCGCAAAATAGGTATACATGCTAAACAACGCAAGGAGCAATCGTTTTTGACAAATTGGCAATTTTCTGAGTACTTATGTGATAGGTCTAGAGAGAAAATAAGATGGATCGAAAAATTATTCTTTCACAAAATACATGAAGTTGTATTATTGAAAATATCGGTTTTTCAACATTTTGTATCATGAGAATGAACTATTTCTCGATACACGTTTGTAGAAAAACAGTTGATTATTTTAGCAAGATCCATTACTGTTGAATTGCCAAGTTCTGAGCAACTTCATGCGTGGTCCCTAAGTGACACCATAACTTGTTTCGAATCAGAAATTTATAAATTTCTCAAAAAAGGGTTTCCCCCAGCGATGTCCAACAAGTATACCTTTTTTGCACCAAACTTTACTAATGATTTGAATAAATTTTACTGTTTTCATCTTTTGTTTTGCTGACATATACAGGGTGTTATGTAAGTGAGTGGTTTTTTGAGTGATTCTAAGACGAAAAGTTCATATAAACATAGTTCCGGTAATGCTTCGTTTTCAGGAGACAGGGTGTCAACATTTTCAAAAGAAATAGTCGTTTTTGTATTATTATTATTATTGAATTAATTTTGATAGGAAGACAGGAATAGACTATTTATATCAAAAAAATATCAGTAACACACCAGTTTTTGATGGTTTAGTAGTTGAAATATTTCATTGTATTTTCAAAAGGACTTGCAATAAAGTAATTTTTATGTTTTTCCTCAAGAAAAAGTCAAGATACGAAAAAAATTCTGAATATCAAAAAGTTGTAATTTCAGTTACTCCATATGAAATAAATACATAAATTGCAAAAAAATAAGTGGCGCACATTTTTCTGTCGAAAATATTGGTTACGGTGCCTTCCGGGACGTCATTGGATATGATACATTTGATATAGTTAGGGCCAAATCAGCCCTTTACGACCCTCAATTACACTGCCAAATTTAAATAAAATTGATTGAAGGATTATTAAGATAATTACCTACGAAAAAAACGATTTCTTTTAAAAATTTTGACACCCTGTATCTTGAATACGAAGCATACCGGACCCTATGTTTATACGAACTTTTAGTCTTAGAATCAATCAAAGAATCACCCCTTCCAGTATGGTCATGTACTTAAATAACACCCTGTATAGCATTATCAGTTTCGAACTCTTCAAACTATCAAAATTGAGTTTGAAGTTATAGCGAATTCAGTGGCGTAGTCATATTTCTTTTTAAAAAACAGCTAATACATTTTTTGAATGGCGATAACATAAATTCGAAATAGGCCTTGAAATTTTGAATTCAATTTCATATTCATGGCACTGAACTGAAACTATCGTTTTTCCATCCATTCAAAACTAGAACTTTTGAATCGGGTAATAAATAACGATTGCAGAGGGGTGCTCAGCTTTCAAATGGGCCCTCTTTGTATAATTCATGTTTTTATCAAATGTATTGTAAAAATTCAACAACAAAACCAAACATTCAATCAATAATGAAAAATTGTGTTTCTATCAAATGTATCTTCTATCTAAGATTTCGAACTGTATTCCCTATCATGAAAAATCCTGTTGTTTTTCAATCAAAAGACTCGTTATCAAATTTTTTTCAATCATTTTGTTTTCAATAAAATTTCCGCCAACCCATCACCAGATTATCACCTCTCATTAGGTATTTTTTTGGGCATTTTGTAATTCGTACCTTGTTCGTGTAGTTCTCAAGGTGAAGTGAATGAAATCTTTGCCCGCGTAATGATATTTCAATAAGATTGGAAAGAGGAGAGGCTGATGTGTAAATAAAGATTGAAGTCGTCTGAACTAAGGTCCGATTTTATAATCAACTAAAGTGTCATTTAGTTTGAATAATGTTTTAATGTCAGACTGTGACAAGCTGACAATTGCAACTAAAAATTGGTAGTCACAGTCTAACAGCTATTTAAATAAATACTACTTCACTTCACTATGACATGAAATTGAGATCAGTAAGCAAGTAACTACCACTGTACCTATAAGAAGTAATGAAAAGAAGATTATACTCGTACATTTTAGCTATCAATCACGAAGGTACATATTGACGTAATAGGAGGCGGTATTCATTGCTCCTTAAGTATTTTCTTTTGATATTTAATTAATATTCAGAAATGTCATGGCAGTGACAATCCTACGTTATACAACAACGTGAAACGGATAGATCACTTGATGCGACATAACACTTACCAACGAAATAGATAGATATTAGAAAAAAACACGTGTTTATACCCACCGTAGAAAATACGAGTTTTTATACACAAGACATGTTTTGTAAGCAAAATAAGCCGGGTGCCTTTCTGTTATATCACACGCCGCCGCCAATGCGAGGTACAATCAGGTTTTCCCTGCTTGAAACGGCCTTACACCCCAATCCTCTGTCTCTCTCCCCTCGCTTCGGAAGGCATTATGTCCCGTTGCTTCAATATAGTTAGGATGGTCGATGCGTATCGTGAGCACGATAGCCCAGAATGAATTTTGTACAGAAGAGAGCCGACCGATACGCTGAAATATCTGATATTTTCTATTCGGGATTAGTGGTGGATGTAATATTTCTCGTCTAGACACATTGCGGTCGGATCTTCAATTCAGAGAGGTTACCAACAGAGGCATTCACTTTTAAGCTAAGAGACCAACAGCTGATTCATGCAACACTAGTTCTTGTTCCCACAAGTATATTTGAAAATGTTAATGACTCCACCGTTTTTATGACCAACTGCAACATACGCCTGTCATGATATGAACATAGTTTTCATTTGAACCACTACAGAAAATTTAACGCAACAAGCAAAAATCTATTGATAAATTTATAGTAGATGCAGAAATGAACATAGACGGAAATAAAATCATAAAAAATCAGCCATTACAGATGTTTTTGCAATAAAAGATTGCAATATAGCCTTTGATACGTTTATGAACACAGCTTCCTTCTGTTTGGAAATATGGTAAATTGGGTAAATAACAGGTGACAACACTCAGCCAACCACTTATCAAAAAACTGCATCATGTCTTGGTGACCTTAGTAGACAATATCCTGAATTCAGAGAAGCATTAATAATTCAGTATGGAAAACTGCTTTCCGAATCGTATGAACATTTGAACGATCGCAAAGTACAAAATTCATCTAATAAAAATAAAGAAATATTGAATATAATCAATAATGCTGTTGGCAAATTAAAAATGGAAAATAAGAGAATCGGAATTATTTAGAATGGCATTTCATTGGATATAGTTCAATGTGTCAATTTCATCACAGCAAATACTATAATTGACAAATCTGAAAATCTTGATGCTGAATATTTGAAATCACGACTTGAAAGCTCCGGTAGCTCATTAATTTTTCATGCTGTCACGGAAAGTGATATCTCAAAGAAAAAACCAGTATCATCATTGCGCACTTCCTTACCTATATATTAAATATTTCTTTGGAACAAGGGATTATCCCAGATGAATTGAAAATAGCAAATATCATACCGTTGCTTGAAAAAATGTTCAAAGTTATACTCAATAACCAATTTATTCGGTTTTTGATAGACATACAACAGTTACTTTGCTCGAACCAGCATGGGTTTAGGAAAAAAAGTGTTGAATCTGCCATCGGTACTTTCGTCAAAAGAATTATTTGCTCGATAGATTAATCAAATAAAGCTATAGGTCTTTTTATTGATTGATTGGGACATGATTGGTTTGTTGCATATATAATAAACCGATATCAAAGAGTTACATTGAGCGATGGGGAATATGACCTAATTTGTGTTAGAAGTAGTGTTCCACAAGGTTCAGTATTGGGTCCCACCCCATTCCTCATTTACAGTTACATTTCTAGTTGAAGCAAAGAATGTATGGATTATGAATTTTTTCGCGTCAGTGCATGCAGTGTTGCATTGTTCAGAAGAACCTTTGAAAATCTGAATACACTATAGTGCATTGACAAATCAAGAAACAAACAACCGCTAAAAATGAATTTAAAAAACTATAAAATATCAGTCGATGAACAACATTTTTTATTATATGCAGTTGACAGATATAAAGTAACACTAAACATTAAACCAAGTTCCGAATAACGCCAGCACAGTAAAAGTTTATAGAGCAACAAATCGAGTTTGATGATAATAGGTTGATTGTGAAAAATCGGTTGTCAGGATCTCTTCAAAATCGTAAAAAGCGTTTTTCAGCCAAGAAACGCTTAATAAGTGATTTAAATTGTACATTCCCGAGGAATAATTGGACGTCAAATGGTAAAAGATTAAAAAACTTGATTGCATATTAGCTTGTCCCGGTTCTCGTTTTCAAGAGTCGCAAATAGTGTTGATGTAACTTATCATTATTGCGTGTTGTGTCATTTATCCTATAATTTATCAGGTCAGTTTTTATGTGCATCAGACATTGAAATATGTAAGCACGGGGCAGGATAAGTATATTAAGATGTTTGAATGCATTCCTACAATTATCTCTATATGACCAGCAATGATTCTGACAGCTGTTCAAAATTGTTTTTTGCCGTTAACCAGCTGTCGTCCCCCTACGAACCACAGCCCTCAGAAGTCGAAACTTGTGCGAGCCAAGGATTAACGAGGCCTTACATTTTAACGTGCGATTCTTACCACTTACTGACTATGATAAACAATATTGCAAGTTACGTAGTAAAAATTTTTTCATAGAATATTCTTTCAGACAAAAACAGTATGTTCTCATGTTTACTTATTATCCAAGAGTTCATCCAAAAACTCAACGCAGTGAGGGTTGTTATTCTCTGTATGTGGTTTTAAACTAAAAATTATTGCTAATCATACAATAAAAATACCAGCAAAAATTTGCTAAAACTAGTAAAATTACTTTCTCAATTCTGATAATGGTTTTTGCTGATCCCAGGTTCAAGACGAAAGAAAATGAAATAAATAATAACACAATGGCAGGTAAATAATGCTAATTTGTTCACTTCAAAGGAAGCGATTTTGCCCTCCTGACTTTAAGTGTAGGTAGTTTTACCTACTAATGGTTATAATTTGGTTATGGTTATACAAATCTTGAAAATATTGTAAGAGATGGTGAAATTTCGGCATATACCTAAATTAATCGCAAATAACTTATAATTAAATTTCATGGAAATCACATTCCAAAAGATAGAATGGAAAGGAAGATAAAGGCTTTGATTAAGTGGACAGATAATACTTTATTTCTGAATCGTTCAACTGCATCGCATGAATCCTGCCATCAGAAACATTAAAATTCAATAACAAAAAATTATCCAAACACCAAAACTATGACAATTTAACTCAACGAGCGTTTCAGTAACAAAGTGAGTATCCTGAGGTATGGTTTACGGGCTTTGAGGCCGTGGTCGGTTCACCTCCGTGGAGGCGGTTCCACTGGACGATTCGCTCACAACTCTTTCTTCTCGAAGAGCGCCGTAAAACTGTCGCTCTTCGAGAAGACTAAAGCTATGCTGAAGATGCTCACCGCAGTTGTTTGACCGATACTACTAGATATTTGAAATAAAACATATTGTGATTACTTGATAGATGTCGCGGGGGGGCACATCAACTAAACAATTTTAAATGGCATGGGGGTCATGTGTCACATACATGAAAAGACAATTCAATTCTTGTTTCAACCATCTAATTTTTATAGATTTTCGTTATTACGTGTTTTCACAATATGCATTTGAAATCGTCGGTCCAATGCCAAAGTCACGAATGTGCATATTTGTTGTTTTGAGAAAAATGCGTTTCAAAAATTCAAGACGTTGCTAAAAATAGAGATATCATTATTTAACGTTTTTCAACAGAAAACCTTCCAATAGTGGTTCAGTAACCCAAAATGATATCTTTATTTTTAGCAACGTCTTGAATTTTTGAAACGCATTTTTCTCAAAACATTAAATATGCACATTTGTGACTTTGGCATTGGACCGACGAAATGTCAGAATAAGTGAGGATCTGGCGGATCTGAATCCTTTTTCTTACCTGACCACGATAATTTTTGAATGGATTTTGTGAAATAACGAGACAAACATTTTTTGAATGGAACAAAATTCTAAAAATTTTCAGATGGTTGAAAAGAGGATTGAATTATCTTTCAACAACTTTAAAGTAAGTACAACAAAAATAAAAATAAGTTGAAGTTTAAAAGATCACATTTCAGAAAATTTCACCATCTCAAACGATTTAATGACTTAGATATTATCATGAGAGACTTCAGTAACGTCTATGTCATTCAATCAAAAGTTCTTTCTAATGGTGTGCATGCTTGTCATCATTTGCATGATGAAAAATGGCAAGTGAAACAAATAGCTGTGTCTGAGATGTCTGGAATACGAGCATTTTCGAATTCAAGATATTCTAGATAAGATGGTAGTCAAATGAGTAAGTTCGAATCCATATAATACATAATATATAATACATTTCCATCCTGAATCTGTCTTATCTCGACTAACGAAACAGTTTTTTTATGTCAATTCCATATCACAGTAACGACACATACAAAATAATGTAAACTTACTCATTTTTCTCACGACCCATGCAACTACAACATAATTCAATTCAGTCAATTCGAGATCCAATTTCCCGTATGGTTTCGTCTAGAAAAATTTGATAATCACACCCTAAAATATTCAGCCATCTTAATTTTTGGTACAGACACTTGCAATTAACTTAGGAACGATATACCAAGAGATTACTGATTTAGAAGCCGTCTAGGGGATAGCAGCTTATATTCATCGAAATTCAGAAACATTCGAATAATTAAATATATAGCCATCTAGATTTTTGGTACAGACACTTCCAGACGACTCAAAAATTATAAACCAAGAAATCATCGAGATTACTGTTTCAATCGTATTGCATATAGATGAATAACCGATAAACCATTCCCTATTGTTCTATTTCCTTTTGACTAAATACCTGTCAGTGAAATTAACAAGTGATTGGCGCATGTAGTATTATTAACCAGTTAACCCGAGATGAGAGTCAAATGTATCTTGGCTTTTGCTCACACATTACAATCAAATTGTTGAAACGCTCGCAGTCATCGATAAATATGGAAATACCTTCTGTAACTGATTACCCATGGCTGCAATCATGCCATACAGGATAATTCACAGAGAGCTTGATAGATTTATTGATTTATATGCAATTTTGACGGTTGCAATTTATACCTCGGAGTCTTCGTAATATGAGGAAACAGATAACAGGCTATATACCGAACACAAGGTTTTACGTACACCATGATGATTTCGGGAATGGTTTCTCAATTGACAATAATTCTTGTGGATGATACCACAAGTTAACAGAAAAAAAAGACAGTTTGTTGAATCTATTTGAAAATTTTAAAATAAATCGTTTCTTGTTAGATATTGATGTTACTTCTTTAAATTATCTAACAGGCTATTTTTGACGGCATTTCATTTTCAACTTCATATTTCTTAATACATTCACAATGTTGCTCAAATTATTCTCCCGATTGTCTTGATCCTCTACTGTTTGAATTCACTATAGATTTTCATTTTCCCTTTTTCTAATGTCAACGATGGAAACATTTTCTACATAAGATGTAATTTTTGCCTCCATGTAAATAACTCATATAGCAGAATAATATTTTTTCTAAGACCACATAGAAATATGCCCATTTTATGCGCTTCATCGATTAAGGAAGTAGGCCGATTATATACACTCTTTCATTTCTACATCGCGAGCTGTACTGTAATGATCATTTCAGTCCAGTCCGGTGAAAATTGAAACTAATGAAAGTCCAAATATAAGTGTCGGTCATTATGGAAACATTTAATACTGTAAATAATAAATAAACTAATGTTGAATAGTAACATATAATTTGAAAAATATAATCGAAGTTCATATTTTATAATAACTTCGTCAAATAGTGTGAGGCTTGTGAGTAGTGAAATGTTGCTATGGTCGTAGAAAAAGTATAGTATACAACTCTGTATTTAGGTAAATATGCTTTAATTCACCACAGGATGTTGTAACTCTCGACACTTATATAGTATCTCCCAGTTGCTGTTCTCTCACTTCTCCGTTTCAAGATTTGACATGACAGCTGACATTTTGGAACTATTGATTGTCAACTCCCAGCTCCCAACCTAACTTCAGTACCACGTGTTGAACTTCGCTTATCAGATGTACATTAATTTCACCACCTTTATTGTATCATTGAAAATATTTATGCAAATTGACATGAATTTTTTGACAGTTTACAAAATTGATAGATACACCATTCTTGTCCAAAATGATAGGCATTTCCCTGAATCTTGGCCATGCAGCATCATTCTTATTTAAAATTGTTTAAAAATTGTTTTTTCCGTTAACCTCAGAAGTCGAAACTTGTGCGAGCTAAGGATTAACAAGGTCTTACCTTTTAACGTGCGATTCCTAGCATCAGACCAGTGATCATGCTGGGAATCGAACCCACGTCCCTCTGATTGATAGACTAGCGCTCTACCATCATGACCACTGCGGCACATATGGTAGTTCGATGGTATCTTTCGTACATGAGACATTGTTAACAGAAACGTCTCCAACTTGAATTTTTCGAACAATGGAAATCTTATTCAAGTTATCTTCTAAATAATCTCTTGCAACATTGCCCAGTTCTTCTAAATCTAATATGTCTCCACCCGCATTAACAAGAAAAGTTGCTGAATATCTTCCAATACAATGACCATCAGTATACAAAGGTAGTTGCACGCTCCGGTAATTCCAATTAAAAAAGCTACATTCATCATCAAATTTGTTTCGTGGGGCAGTACGAACAAATTCACTAACCTGCTCTTTCGTGAATACTTTCGATTTTTTCTATATCCCGCATTTTTTTTAATAAATCTCATCAAAGCGCCATACTTGTCAATTTTTACTCTTTCCTTCAACTCCAAACAAGCTCGTCACTCACAAAACTGAAGGTATTCTTTTTCGTAATGGATTTTTGATTTATCCGGAAGCAAATATAATCTTACAGTGTTAGCAGTCGCAAGTATATTTTCAGGGATATCAATATCTGCCATGACTTTCGCTACGGTTTTAAATAAGTTCAAATTAAGACTATATTAATTTTTATGGCACTATAAAATGACAATAACGTGACAGTAACCAAAGTTGCCGATTTAATTTTCACATCATTGTCGTTGTCAATGGTACGATAAAGCTTTGAATGAAACTAGATTATTATGAAATTTAAATGAATCCCGGAAGTTGCATGAGGCGACTCGGCATGAAGCGCCTCGTCGCCTTGCAACGTCCTTGATTAGTATCTCGTTACTTTAATAGCTATAAAACTCATACAAAACTGGAATAAAATTATAAAAATATCGGTCCGATCGACCAATACAAAATATCAGATAGATGGAACGGAACTGGACTACTCTGGTGTACAGTGGTTCAGTCAAATACTCGATCATCCATCGCATGTATCTGGTATATTTTGTACTGGTCGACTGGACCGATATTTCCATAATTTTATTCCAGTTCTATTCAAGGAAAAAAAAAATTTTGTCTACTCAGCCATACTACTCTACTTTGAAATAAAATTGACCCAGACAATTTTAACAATGGCAAATATTCGTTGAAAAACTAAATTTGAAAGAAATATCGAAATGTGACATCGTAAAATGAAAGGAATGTGCCCATTTTTTCTTTTCATCGTCGAGATTCACCTCCATCAATGCATGATATAAGAAAAATTATCATTAATTATTTAGTTAATATGCACAAGTACTCAACAGTTTTACTTCTGCCAGGTTCACAATTTCACACGTATTATGAGATCTTTATATGTTCAATTTCTTCGGGGGTAATATAACAAAAATCTTGTTCATGAGCGAAAACATTTTTCAATTTTCACGCAGACGGTTTTGTTTGGAAATTAAAAAAAAAGTTGAAATCGGGGATGCAAATTCAAATTGATATTTTGAATTTGATATGTAATAATTAACAACCATCGCCAAACAGAACAAAAATTGAAAAATATTTCGAAATATCGTTCAGCTTGTTATACAGTCACATGAAAAATATCGCAACAAAAAATCTTTGTGTGATTTTTCAAAAATAAATCATTTGTCATCAACTTAGACTCGTCTTAAAACCTGCTTAGCCCCTATCAGACATACTGAGTGATTTTCAGTTTCTTGAAAAAACGCATTATTGAAAATAAGCAAAATCTCAAAAGTTATATTTTTCGGAAAATATGTATTATTTGGATGGAAGTTTTCAACGAAATCATCAAAACAACACGTGAAACGATATATCTAAATTAAATTAATCAATGAAATGATTCAAATGAACAATATTAAACAAAATTGAATTAAATCTCAACGTTTTATCCGTTTCAATACACAGGATGATTCGACCATACATTTCTCTCAAAACATTTCTCAACATAACTGGTGGAACTTGGACAGCACATTCTCTTATCGTATTTTAAAGGAGTTTTTGATCTCTGAGAGGGCTGTGTTTATAAACCTTTGATTTAAATATCCCCGTAGAAAGAAATCGTATGGGGTTAGATCGGGAGATCTAGGAGGCCATTAATTCACTGAATATCGTCCGATCAACTGTAGACTGTGCAGGATCACCGTCTTGTTGAAAATGCATTCTTCTGCGCAGGTTTAGTGGCACATTATCTAATAAATCAAGCAGATAAATTAGATAAAGTAGAAGCAGGTACCTCTCAGAATTTAGGTTTTCTCTTAAAAATACTGGACCAATGATTTGGTTGTTAAATACTATGAGATGAAAATAAAATGGTTATATATAAAATCTAAAATTTTATTTATTGAATGAATATAAGAAAAATTCAACTTGAAAACAATAGATATCTGAGAAAACATATTTAATGCATGAACAATAATAATAGACATGAAACAAAATGTTATTTTTCACTAAAGCCGTAAACAAGTCGTCAGAGAAACAGGATCGTAATGAATGCATATAAGTTCAATTTCAAGTTAACACATTCACAACTAGCTCTATTGAAACGACATCAGCCATCACGATTCTGAATGGGACGGCTGTTCGGTGTTATAGAGGCAGTACATAGTCAGCGGCAGCAGTATTTCAATCGGTGCTGTCAGTATTTTATGGTCGTCGCACTGTTGATGACGTAATTTATTTACTGAAATCGATAACGCTGACTATCAGGGTGAGAATAACACTGGGATCACCTCGAATAACTCCAAAATTAGTAGGTTTCATCTACAACAACTGTCAGGTGATGACTGTGATTTGACACATATTTAATGTTGAAATGGCGTTTAGTACGAGATGTCGAGAAATGAAATTAACTAAAATCAATCATTTACTGAACGAACATAAAGAAAATTCAACTAGAACTCAATTAAAGTCAATCTGGCACAAAAATTATGCGAATACTTATTGCATAAATAATATCAACATAGACATTAGGCAAAATGTTTTTGTTTTGATTCAAAAATTATGCGAAAACTGTTTTTTCATATTTTTTTAAAGCAGAGCTTTCAACCCCTAAGCTAATCTTTTTCCCAGTACACTTTTATTATACAAGTGGCCAGATGCTAACTAACATTTCAGAAAAGGATCCAATTTGAGGGAAAGTTTTCGTTTTCAAACAAAAATTTACGTTCGCCAGAAATTTCGAAAGATCTGCCCCGGAATCAGCCAAAAGTGTAGTTGAAGATCTTTATAAATATGCCCGGATTTGGGTTATTTAAGAAACAACGCAATTAATCTTGACATACCAAGAGTGTTTGATACCTCTTGGGTGTCTGAATAAATTTTTCGAGCTCTATATTCAACCTAGGACCGCATATGATCAAAATGTTGTCTCAAATAGCTAATAACTTCTACTAAATTCAAACCGTCGGTGTTTCTGAATGTTATAGAATATTCTCGCGACAATATCAGTAAAAATTCTGTTCTATCCAATAAAGTTGTTTTAAGTTGTCGTAAATAGTTTCATTGTGCTGTTTTGAGACGAAAATTTTAAAGAAAATAAATTTCGTACAAAACCTGCAGAGCTACTCAGAAAAATTCAGCCCTATGCTGTATCACTCCCGATAAAAATAACGTCACCGTTATTCGCCATTTCCGTTATTTTGCTATTACCACGCAACGGTGGCGTTATTTTTAACGGAAGTGATACAGAACAGTTTATTGTTCAACTGAGCCGTATCAAGAGTAAGCTGCAATATACGCCGAAGTTTTTCGTTTAAAATAATCTAGTATTCATTGAGTATTGACTAGAAACGTTCTGAAATATGAATCAATTTTAACAATCTTATCAGTTTAAAAGAATGAGGTGAAAAATGGGACACACTGTATACAAATCTTGAAATCAGAATGAGAATCAAGATATACAATTTCAATAATAACTAAGAACTACAAATTCTCCATTCATAACGAACTTTCTCATCAATATTGACCAATCATCAATCAGTATGCAAAGTATTAGTGCTTTGTTTCGCATTTCCAGCATATTCAGCTCAAATTCAGAAACAAAAAACAAAATATTGTGCCATATGCTAAAGAACTCAATATTTGTAAAAGCTATAAGTTTGGCATTCACTAGAACATAGCATTCTATGGAACATTCAAACATATAAACCATTAAAAATATCAACACTTACATTTTCAATTATATTCTGTTTTTCCCATATTGAGAGTCAAGTCCAAGGAATCAGTAGTTACCAAAACAAACATTTGCTTTTCATTATGAGAAAACCAGAGCAGAAGGAAGATAATTCAAGGAAAAAGAAGCGTTAGTCATCCAAGTGTAATAGCAGGCAGAACTTACATCCAAAAACACGTTTATAAGTAATAAAAAAACCGACCAATGACCTAAATAGTTATACTTCAACACATACACATTATTCTTAAATATCCGTAAATTCTTGAAATATCTCAATGAATATTTCCTCTCCAACGGCCTCATGCTTTCTATGAAAACATGAATTGTTACTGATTTTCTTGGTTCCAGTTCACTTAGACAATGGAATAGAACTAAAAAAGAATGAATTATGAAAAATAACATGACAACATTGCAAAATTTAATTGAAAGGTAATTTACGTTATAATCGTTAAAGTGTTACTGTAATGGAAAAAATTTCATAAACTAAACACTAAACTAAAATAGGATGTACCCTGTATTCTTTTTGAATAAATTAGAAAATAGGTACGGATTCTACAAATATAACAAATAATAACCCCATTAAATCACTGCCAGTTAAATGTTTTGTTCTGTTTCCGTAGAAACCCCAAACAAAGCAGGTTTCAAACGAATATATGAAGGAAAACTAGAATATTATTACCGATTATTACAATTATTTTGAACAATTCTGGTCTCTAAGCTCTAAGCTGGTTTTAGTTGATCTTGGTTTTGCTTTCAAAGTTAGCATCATTATAAACTTAAAGGCTTCATTCAGACCTCCGATCAAGTAACACAACTTAGATGATTAATACCCGAATTTCACTAAAGGTAACATCTTTTCATAATATTATCCCTCAAGTCATGACATTGATGCCATGTCGCAATTTGTTAAGGATACAATAAGCACGTCAGCTAGATTTTGATATCTGTCGGGTATATTCATGGCAACGAAAACCCAAAAATATATACTGTCTTGGATGAAATATATAACAATAAGAAGGCAATTTGAACCCAATTACAGCTTTTTGGGAGCATGTAAAAACGATAGTATTTCATCGCCTATAATGGAGATTATTCGTTGTCGATATAGTCTGATCAGTACGGCAACGCTGCATTTGATGTTTGACAAAACAACAATAACGTATTTGTGATAGATTTGGTTTTTGGCTCATAGGAGTGTTTTTTGGTGAATAAATGGCAAATTTGGAGTTACAATTGTGTTTTTGTTTCGTTTCGTTAGTTTTAATTATCAAACAATGGTGAAAAGCATTGTGGAATGTGTAAAAGACCATTTGAAGCTTGAAATCAAAATATATCATTTGATAGGTAAGCTACCAGTGTCCTAACTACCAAGAAAGGAAAAGTGAATTGGAAAATAGTAAAATGAATGATATATGGAAAAAACCTATCAATTAGAGCATCCGCTCTTTTCAGAATTATGTGGAGATTATTTTTTATCATAATTTCAGGTTTCCATTATATATTGGGTTTTCATTATTTCTATTTTATTGAGCCTTACTATTTCTGTAAACAACGCACGACACTGCCGGTGAGGGCTATTGTTATCTTCGTCTATAGGCCTCTCTCTCCGAAGTTGTCCCTTACAAACAAAGTTCAAGGCATGAGCGGCAAGTTACTCATCTAAGTTGTTACTTGATCGGAGATTCAGATTTATTTGCCTTCAATTTTGTAAACACAAAACAATTTAGTTTTCTAGTGGGATTCACTGATAGCAAAACCTTGCCTTATTTTCCTTCAGATTTTTTTAAGACGAATGAATTGACAAATGAGTCAAGTTATTCGATACTTGACCTGAAAGTCATAACATTACATGTCAAAATGTAGATATTTCTGAAATATTTACGGAAAACTGATAGTGTGTACTGAGGATTTATCGTGTAAAGATATCATTTCCATTTTGCTATAATCGCAGAATACTAATTCGCTATAACATTTTTTAGTATTTTTCATCCACCTTAATATTTTTGGATGTTAGAAAAATTGAAAACATGGCGAAGATGAGTCTGAAATTACGCGCAACCATCAGCTTGTGCGAGTTGAGGAAGACGTAGCCCTTACTTTTTAACGTGCGTAGCCGTGTAAACTAGTGAATTATATCTACCGAGTAGGTACAATGAAAAAGGACCACGTTCTTTTTCAATTCCAAATTTCGTGTATGTTTTATGCGTTGACCAGTGACGTACTGAACAGCCTACCACAAACTAGTCTGAAATGCTCGACTATTAGTTACCAAGATTCGAAAGATACCAGCGTATCTACGATACTAATTCATGAGAATTGAGAATGAACCAAATAAAATATTATTTGACATCAAAGTAGTTCATCAAAAGTTTCATTTCGTTCAATGAACGTGTTTTAGAAAAAAATAGGAAGTTTACATTTTTGTCAGACTCAACATCTTGTCTCAAACAGATTGGTCTTCAAGACTCAACTAGGAAAAATGTTCATTTCGAAATAATGCGTGGAATAAACATGAGGAGTTTAGAGGGGTAATTCAGACCTATCTTCGTAATTTTTCCAACGTTCAGAAATATTCAGGATGATGAAAAATACTAAGATATGTATAACAAATTGGTATTCTACGATTTGTCAATTCGATTTTCTAAAGAAAGTTTGAAGGAAAATATGGAAACATACCACTATAACTACGCCCCTATTTTATGAAAATCAAACACTAAAACTTCAAATTATCACATTGATGAACCTAGAATAGTTTACCAAGTATTTTTATTTCCATCAGGAGTTTTGAATGAAAATATCTAATGAATTTTAGGATATACATTGATGGAACCTTTTCGCCTCGAAATGAGGCAAGAAATCTGTGAATTTCTGAAGTTTTTCGGTCTTATTCTGTCTCACCATGTATATATCTTTTTTAGGTTACATTTTGAACATTTTTCGTAAACATCTTAAATTCTCACTACTTTTGTATTTTTATATAGTGTCTAAAAAACTATAATGCTACTAATGTCAATAGTCGGTTTATGAATGTTAATAGACGTAAGTTCTTCGATTAAGTTACAAAATTACATCGACTTACCACCGACGAATGGTATACCCTTAAAACTACATTGGATTAGATACGGATACTTATCTGAAACCAAGAAAAAATAACCAATTAATGCGTGCACCAATAGGATTATTTTCAATGTTATCGTAATCATTGAGCAAATATCTAGTCATATCCGTACATGAACAGCAGGTGTACTCATTACATTAACAGTCGAACACAAATTCATTCATCTGTATTAACGTTGTACCTGACTCTCCCAAAGATTGACATCTGCTGTCTGTTAATCGATCAATTCAAGTCACAGGTCAATAATCGCATATCACAGTAGCATTGGTTGAACGAAGATAAACTCCTCTAGTGAAATCAAAGACTTTATTTGATGTATCGTAATTTTCATCATTCAACGGTTTGGGTAATATATGGTTAATTTACAAGTGCAAGTACCTACGCGTCTTGCAATTTTTTATTTTTCCCTTCCATTAAAAAAATCAAGTTAACTGGAAAAATACTTATTTGCGTCTTTTCTTCTTAAAAACGACTGTGAAGTCATAAGCCTCAAAGTCGTATTCTTCCCATGTTAATAGATCAAAAATGAAGCGATTTACAAGGCAAAGCAAGAAAAATTGTCAAAAAATGTTAACTGAAATAGAATACAAGCACCAAATTTCGTTTTTTAACTTCAATAATTTAAAAGTTATGTAGAATTACTCGGTACACAAAATTATCTTTTGTGGGGTTTTTGTTTATTTCTTATATTATGTGAACATTATTTATGTAAAATTGATTAATATCCAAATGTGATATTTATATGATATTTTCGATAAAAGTTTCTAAACGGAAAACAAAAAGCAGAAATATTTCAAACTAAAAATAAGAAACGTACAAAAAATTGTAGTGAATTCTAAAATGGGAAAAGATAAGATATTATTTTAAAACGAAAACAATGGATAATAGAAAAGGAACAAAATATAAAATAATCTTTAACAAATTTATTCCTGAATAAATTTATACACTTGCCTAAATACAAAATTGATCATCATGTTTTTGTTTCTATGGTGAATCGTTATTTGAATATTTGAATAAAAACACTAGCTCGACTTTTCTATCCCTAGATAATTTCTTAAATTAGAATGAGGAAATGAAATTTTGTATGTTACGTAAATATGGAACAACCTTCATATCACGAGACCTCTCAACTTGAACATGATGTCTGTAAAGTCAGATGTGGAATTATCTGCGAGTCAAATAAAAACTTTGGTCGCCATTTTCCACTATTCAAGTTCATCTTTATGAATTCCCCATCAAAACTGAATAATAAAAAAATCAGCTATCTGAATGAAAATGCAAATTTCCACTTTCAGATTTTTTTCTTTCTAATTAAGGTCTTTTCACTAGTAATATCCCGACAAAATGCAGAATTTTCAAAAAATACTTTCGCCTTGCTGACACGAAAACTGTGCTTAGAAACACCACCAGAGCTTGCTCGAGTGGTGTTTTTTACAGCAACACAGTTTGAGTGCATGGCAAGGTGAAAGTATTCTGGAAATTCTGCATTTTGAAGGGATATTCGATCAGAAAATTTCACGAATACATCATGTTATGGACTAAATGCGTATTGAAAGAACGGTTCATCTTGTATAATCAATGTCAGTTGAAGAGTTGAGCCGTCAAAGTGACGTTTCTATATTTACCGTGATTGTCGTAACTATGGAAATGTATACACAGCTAGAAGCGAAACACCGTTTTGAAAATACCACGGGCTGGAGGAAGTGTTTTCAAAAAGTCCTGTCCTCATTGGTTCGAAATGAGAAAATTATGGCATTTGATTGGTTTATATAATATGAGGGAAATTGTCACGATATATACGATGTAGTTCAACGGCATGACCTTAGCCGGGAAAGTAGTTGTTTTGTATTAGAAATTATAAACATATTTTTCATTTTCATCTTGGTTTTTTCAATTTTCAAAAAAAATTAAAACATTTTTAAAAATTTCAATTAAGAATGTTTTTTACTTTTTTTCAACAGAAGATGGGAATCCAAGGGTAAATATCGGCCGAAAGGAAGGAAGTCTTGTTTTAAATCTTGAGTAAGTTGTTTTTCATACTGATTGTAACTTTTTCTGGTTAATTTTGTATTCTGAGTTATCCAATTAATTATTTCACTCAAGAATCAAACATTTTTGACTAGTTAATAACGTAAATATTTGGTAATTTCATTTATTAAATCGATTCTAGTGGGGTTGCTCTCATAACTTGATAATGACTACTACTGCGTTTCTATATGACACGAACTTGTTCTATTTGAATCTGTAATAATTTTGTCAATGATGGAGTAAGGCTTTTTGGTTTTTCAAATAATTCTGATGTATTTTTCACTGCCTTCAATTCCGATTCAGATATATGCGTGCCCATCCTGCATGAGATAAAAGATACAGTAAAAAATTATGCGAAAATTATTACAGAACCAAAAAAAAATATGTTCTTGTCATAGAAATGTATCGACCTTAAGAAGAATATTATTTTTTATTTGAGGAATTTGAAATACATTTTTTAAACATTTTTATCTTTCGTCAGAAAACAACTGCCTGCAATGCTTTCACATCCATAAACCTTTTTAAAATAAATTTTTACTTTTTCTATTGAAAATTTCAACATTCAATCAAATAAAATGAGTCAAATTGACAAATGAAAAGCGGTTACCGAATCTACCAAGAAGAAAGTATGGTTGCTCTGGTGACAGATAAGTCACCGAAGTTTCAGGAAATAGTAACCGGTTTTCCAGGAATTTGATACCCCTGAACTCTGCTTTGCGTCGTTCGGGTGACGGCAGTCATATGCAGGAATGGTACTCTTTCCGTACTTGTTAGAATCATAACTATTATATGGCACTGTAATCCATCCTAGCACGAACCCTATTCTACTTCATTCGCATTAATTCGTTGGAAATAATGTCGAGTATCTTCACGTATTGCAGTACTCTTCATATCGTTTTCTGTTCCAGAGCATATAATAATAATAATAATACTCTATTTCCACTAAGAGAATATTACAAATTGTATGGGAATTGTCAGGAGCTGAAAACAAAAAAAAAAGAAGATAAGAATACAGGTACAGAAAGGACCTTTGAACATGTCTTATATCTACCCTAAAAATTCTGTCAACGAATAAAAACATTTTTCATCTAAAAAATTGTTCAATTCAATTGCTTCGATGATATCAGCTCGTGAAACCAGAAATAAACGGAGCAGGAATATGAACGATTTGAATATGAACTTGGGCCAAGATTCTAGAATATGAATCCATCAATTTGTTAAAATCAACACAAAAAAATCCCAAGCATATCTTCTCTCCAGAAGGACCGATATCACGGTTTCCGTCCTTTAGTTACAGTGATTTCCAAACGGATTTCAAAAACTATTGCTCTGACATTTCGCCAATTCCGGAAACTCTAAACAGAGGTTTTTACGGAACAAAATATCAGGAAAGATTTGTAATATTTCAACATCGTCTATACACTTCCAAATCTAACGCTGGGAACGCTACGGCATACCTTCCGAAGATAAACATTGTTGGCATATGACTTTGAATATTTTGTGTACGTAATAAGCAAACAACTACTGAATTACCCGTTTCTAAGAAGGATAATAGAGGGTTATATGACTCTTTCCTAAACATATTAATAATCTCTTATTTTCATTGTCATGTCACGTATTGTTTATGAATACAAACATACACGTTACCACACATCTGTTATCTGTTACCAGAAAATAAATGAAAATATTTACTCGATCGCGTAACAAGGATGCTTTGTGATATTTAGGATTCATAAGATAGCGAAAGCGGGGATTTTAATGGCATCTCTGTTACTCGATGCAGGCTGTTATTAAGTTCATTACGCAAGAACTTGTTTGGTATGAAGCTACTACGAAGGCACATCAGAGAAAATCCACATTTCAATCGAGTTGATTGTCTTTCATGACAAGGTCTTGCTAATCAGTGAGTATCCTGATATCATATTTCAATAGTTATTTCAGAACAAAATGCTATTTAGTGTTGCAGGAAGTTGCAGCTACATATTAACTGCAACTTTTGGTTTCTGCTAAATTTTGGTCGTCTCATCGGGCTCCATAAAGCTTTCCGTTAATTTACGCAATCAATCACCATCACTACTAACGTAGGATCCACACTGCTAGATGCTGAGCTGAGGAATGAGTAATCATAGTAATAAACAAATTAAATATTTTATAGAATTATTGAAAATTAAGCTTCCTTTAAGTTAAATCTTTATTAAAAATGATTCATAATTATATCGCAACAATGCATAATACATTAGTTACAATCCGCCCTTAGGGCAGGTTGTACAAGAGAAGTTCACCAACAGTTCAACCAAACCGAGTTCAGTTGGTAAGGAACTAGACTAATCCCTAATCCCTAACAACTGAACTCAGTTCACTTGAAATGTTGATGAACTTATTGTTCAATCCGCCCTTAGTAAACACCAAAAGGTTTTTGAATAGATTTTCAATTATTAGTGATAACAAGAAAGCAATTCCTCCAACACCAAGAGGAAATATACCTTTTGGTCAAATTACGATGTCAACTTAAATATTTAAACATATTCAATAACAATCCTTACCTCTATCAATTACTTGGTAACTGGTTACTGATTGAAAGATGATTTTGTAGCGATGATGCAGTTATTCTGTTACAATACTAGTGAAATCTCAAACTACTGGTTTAGGACATTTCCAAAGAATTAGAGTTATACCGTCCGGGCGTTGATCGTGATATTCGTCATCTAGACTAATACCTACTGGTTCCAAAATAGCTGGAATGTAACCATAGCTCGTTTTATGAGATTGTTAACTTGATGATACCTTGAAAATCGCTCAGAACTTTCTGGCCAGCTCAAACCTTGGGTTCTTTTGTTGTCTACTTCACTTCCACCAATACATATATGAGGGGTGCAAAGATAGCAAGACCCAATGGAAGCATGATTGCAATCCTGAAATAATCATTATTCAGTTATTTTTCCAGGGCAGCAACAGGTAAGGCATTCAACCAGGAATTCTCTCACTTCCACTTTCCACTGCGTAAAGGTGCATTCAAATTGGAGCGAACACATGCGAACGAACGAATTCGTTCGCTTGAGCTATGGTAATTTACATGAAGAATCGAACGCGAGCGAACGAGTTCGGTCATGTTCCGACGTCTGTCGGTAAATCAGCGAATCATCAAAGGAAACTCGTGCTCGATGTGGACAGAGCGATAAAACAAGCAAGCGAATTCGTTTCGAACGCTACTGTTGACATTCGCCAAACGGTTTTTTGAAAATTGAAACTGATCATCGACGAATGCGAATGTTCGATCTAATTTAAATGCCCGTGCTCGCAGGAAGGAAACGAACGAACAAATACCTACGAATTCGTTTCTTCCTGTTAGTTCACTTCTGTTCGCTCAGGCACCTTGGCGACCATTCTGGGTTAAAACTGTAGACGATGCAGCAAGATTTACAGATCCAATGTTTAGGAATAGAAGATCCTGAGATTTTTGAATGCTTCAGAGTCATCAGATTTGGAATAATATCAAATCAAATCGATTCTCCCCCATTTCATAAAGTATAAGATTAATTAATTTTGAATGAAGATGTTTTTGTACCACTTGTATTTGTAACACTGATGTTACTGCAGTTTCAACTTATATGGACATTCTCAAAGTTTAAACAATTAAGGGCCTAACTTGCAAGATACGTCGATTTGAGGAAAACTGTCGCATTCAAAAATTTGTATATTTCGGACTTTCACCTGGAGGTACTCTCACAATCACAAATAAACAACATTTTGTTTCAGGTTCAGATAATAATGATATAACAAAAAGATGAATGGAGGACTTTCCATTTGGAAATGAATTCAATATTATTGTCAAAAAATAAAAAAAAAATACGATGAGAATATACAACGATATACATTTTTTTATCGTAAGATATGAATTATGAAATTACAAATTGAAAATCGTTCAAACTTGTCTTTATATCTAATATAAATTAATAGATGCAATGATCTTCTCTGCATCAGCTGAGAAATGATTCAGTCTTGAGACTCTCAAGGTGCCTGGACCTGCAAAATGTGAAATCATTCATGTCTTTTTGAGAATGCATGTCTACTGTTGAGGGATATTCCTGAACCAATTTCTATTGTCACAAATTGGGGCTTTCTTCTGTTTTGTTTTTCACACAATTCATAGAATTATTTGAAAACGTTCTGTTCAATTCTAATTTAATTTCAAGTATTTTTTGTAGACATCTTTTCATTCTTTAGTGCCATCGAGGTTGTTGAGATTATTAGACACTGCTGATTATTTATGACTAAGTTATTTGTGTTTCTAGCGAAAGAGTTTTCTTGCTAAGTTGTATGATGAAGTTATCGATGTTATTGGTGATGGACATGTGGTTTCCTCCCTAGTGAGGAAAAGTTACTTCTACTCCCTAAAAATCAAATGTCAGACTCTTTTCCATACCGGAATCTTGATTTTTCTGGTAAAAAAGACATATTCAGTAATATTGTAGCTTCCTGCATGTCGTAGGGTATAACATTTTCTTCGTATTCATTAAATTCGGATTGTATATTGAACTCAAATGGTTACAGACGTCAAAAATACAGTAAAAATGTTTGATATTTATTATACGTAACTACGGATACGAATTAAACGTCTTGAAACAACTAGATTGACTGTGTTTGAATTTTTATTAATACTTCTTTTTAATCGATTGGCTATTTTATGAATGTTTGCTATCCTATTCTGAAGTTTGTTGTTTGGTATATTTACCAATTAAACATATTTGTTCTAATTCTCAATACTTCGGCTATCTTTATCGGCTTCTTATTCAGAAGAAATTGCTACAAATTGTATTTTATAATTAGAGTTAATCAAACTGAAAACAACATATCTAATTGATTACACTCACAGAATTGGAGTTGATATATAGTCATGGGAAATTGATTAATTGCACATTACAACATATATTGTAGTTTTGACCTTCATCTAAAGATTAAATTAGTGAAGCAGACCCTATTAATGTAAAGATTATTTTCTTGGGTAATTTCCTCAGTGAATAATGAGTAAATACAGTTGATTATTTCTTTCGTATATTAAATATCAGTCATCAACCAATCATACGTTTGTTTCCTATTTGACAGGATCAATCAACACGCTCTGTTAGCGACTATTTGCATATCAAGGAACCTGTGCATCTCTGACAGTACTCTAAATGAATACATCTTAAACGTCAAATAGAATAAATCGTGTTGAAGCTGTATAAGTATTTGAAAATGAATCGGTTTGGAGAAACCAAAAACGAAGAGATAGATAGGGTATCGAGGCTACAATCCCTGACAATACAGTGTCATTCATATGACTGATATAAAGAATTGGATTCTAGAAATAATCTTCATAAATATAACACGACCTTGATTAATTGTCGACTATTTTATTGCTGCTAAATTTCTCTTGTATTTAATAATTTTACTTGTCATTATTTTGGCATTAATATAATAATCAGATTATTAATGCCAAAATAATGTCTCATTAAATCACTATATTATCAAAATTAATTATTTACAGACTAGGCCAAAAGTTCGACTACAAATCATAGAGAGCAGAGGAAGAAATATTGATTTTCAGAGTATTAATGATAAATTATCAGTAATGAATTGGAACTTCAGTGTGAGGGATATCAATGATAAATATAGAGATTTTCATAATGAAGTACTTAATATCTTGAATGAAGTGGCACCAAAGAAAACTGTTAAAATATTCCCTAATTACAAAGCCTGGTGGAATGATTATGTTGCAGAAGCAACATCTACTACGGACTTCAGTTATAAAAAATATTTATCAGATAGAACCACAGAAAATTGGGAAGAATATTGTTACGTTTTTGCTAAATAATAGGCCATGCACACAACTAAACTGTTTATTTTCTAACTTCACTATAAACAAACATACAACACTTCACTGACTAATTAAAACACTTAAATCTATACAACAATACAACTAGCTAAATATTCCAAACACTTCTGCTTATTATCACTTTCTAATCTTCTTAAATAATTCTCTTCATAAAACTTCTTCTTCCAGTCAAATGTCTCGCGTTTATATAGGTACTCATCCTGTAAACTGGATTATTCGCGATGATTTCGAGAATACTCAAAGCGGAGAACTTCTACACATTTCCAGGAATTGAGCGATGACGCGGCAGCTCCGTTATCTAGACTATTCATGCAGTACAGAAAACGATCCATCCAAATAAACACTTCTAGGAACTGACTATCGATGAGGCGCCCGCGGTATGGACTCAGCGGCGCAGCTAGGGGGCTTTTATCAATCTCGTAACAATATAAACGAAATTAAAATACAGCAGTAAAAACAATAAAACGGGAAAAGGAACAAACCATAATGCAAAATAAAGGTAATCCAAAGGAATTGTGGAAAACTCTGAAAGATCTCATACCAAAAAATGGAAAAATGAAAATCTAAATTTAAATGAAAATATAATCTCAGAGAATGTCACCATAAAAGACATTTGTGAAATATAAAATGCTCTTAATAACTTCTATATTGATAGCATTAGGGAAATAGTTACAAATATCAACTCATCTAATTACCCCATCACACCCAGAAGCAATAATACATATCTACAAAACTTTAGACTTATTACTTATGATGAATAAAAAAGAATAATATTTTCAATGCCTAATAAAGGAAGCACCGATGACATTAATACAGTTTTCATAAAAAATTGCTATGATAGCATTAAAGAACCGCTGAACCTCATTACATCTCTAGAGACAAGCACGTTTCCCAATGATTTAAAAATGTCAACTATCATCCCAATACCAAAAAATGCAAACCCAAACAAAGCTTCTGATTTGAGGCCAGTCAATACGCTAAGTTCTATTGAAAAAATTCTCGAAAAAACAGTTTCTGAACAAATAGTAGGCTTTGTAGAGGATAATACAATTGTTAACATGGTTCAGTCAGGTTTTCGAAGTAAGTGTAGCTGTGAAACAGCCTTCCAATGTGTTCAGGATGACTGCAAAAAGAGCCTAGGAGAAAATCAAATGACAGGTGCAGTATTTCCTGACCTCCAAAGGGCATTCGAAACAGTGGATCTAGAAAGGTTGATTGAAAAATTGAGATGTGTTGGTATTGAGGGCAAGGCATTGGAATGGCTAGCTAATTATCTGGTTAATAGAAAACAGAAACTGAGATTCAATAATATACTCTCTGAGGAAATAGAAAATGGTCATGGGGTTCCACAGGGAAGTGTTCTTGGGCCTTTATTATTCTTAATATATATAACTGTATTTATAGTAAATAAATACAGTTCCAGGAATTGTGTGTTGAGGAACTGTATTTATAGTAAATAAATACAGTTCCTCAACACACAATTCCTCAGTTCTCTCGAAGGAGTAGGCAGATTGAGACCTTAGAGAGAACCAGTGACGAGACATGGGGAGTAGGCAGATTGAGACCCCGACGTCAAGTCACAAAAAACTAACGCAATTATACCTGAGGAGTAGGCAGATTGAGACCTCAGCGTAGAATTACGTTTCAACCATTTATTAATGTTCTTATTTTCTTTCTTTTTCAGTTCTTGAAAATGGCTCCAAAATCGGAGCCGAAACGTCGAATTTCAACAAATTCTAGACGCGGTTCAACCCGAACTTTTAGTTTTCAAATATCTGACCGCGGAAACCTATCTGAACATATATATATATATATATATATATATATAAAATCCAGTCGAAATTTAGATGCAATAAAAATAGTCGACTATTTATCAAGGTCTTGTTATATTATGCTTGATAAAATTGATGACCGTCAGTTTTGCCAAAGTCTAACAGGCTCGAAAAAAAATGTTTTTCCTTCATCCATCACAAATAACAATATATATGCATTTTACAACAAAATTGTTGATAAATATTGAGTAAAACGTGAAATGCTAGAAACCAAGGTTTTGAAATTGTGTCATTTGACTTCCGTACGTTTCGATGATTTTAGGGAAACTCAGAATAAAATATCAGAATTGAAAAAATATACACGAAACCCATGCAACTTGGAATGAAAAAGTCAGAAAGATTAGTAATCACGGGTAAGAAAACAAGCATCAATTTAGACAAATTTTTAGAAACTTCGATTGGTAACGGCAGAAAACTCAAAAAAAAGTAACATGAAATGTTTTGCTTGTTAACATTCTCGGCAACCAACAAGCCTCGGCTCGTACTTGATCACCTCGAATGTTAACACGTGTTTACATTCCTAGTTACTCAAATACCTTTTGAATTCGAATGCTTCACTTACGGTTTTTATGCATTAATCATTTTGGTACGTGGAAAAGTTCGAATCATAATCTCGGTTTACAATGGACAAGGGTGTGGTATGAACGGACTATCAATCAAATCACTGTGAATATGTGTGAAAATGCCTACTTAGCGTTATGATAATCAAGAGATACAGATCACGATCTCTGATCTGTTATCACAACGTATAATTGCACGAATATCCTGTGAACACCTGTGATATACGTTCCGAAGCCGGTGCTGGTTCGAATGAGAACCTTGCATAATAATGTTGACATTAACCGGTTTGAGTTCGGGCTACTGTAATGTTTTGGGTACCTACTTTAAGTCGTAATGAATATAAATTAAAATCGACGTGAATAATATCAAGCCTTTTCTGTGATGATGTTGAATATACTTCTTCATCAGATAACTTTTCGGTTAGTTTCCCACCATTAATATTGATAAGATATGCTTAAATTTAAATTTTAAATGTCTCAATTCGACTTGAAAGGGTCCCTTAAAAAGTTTAGGATTACTAGAAGATTCCTGCATTCGTCGCAAATAACAACAACAATAACAAGTCATAACTCCAAGATGTAAGTCATAATTCTGATATCTAATTGAGAATTCCAATCCAATTTAGAATTCTGAGGTCCAAAGCTAAGTTTTCATGCATCCGAATTTTCGTTTTTTTAAAGGAAATTTGAAATAAATGTCACTTTTTCGTACGAATGATATTTTGAGCGGTTTTCATTTTTGCAAAATGCCTTCACGGATTAAATGAAATATTCAACGTCAAAACCCGTCGGCTAGTTAATTAAATTGTGGTAATTGCCACGTAATTTTTGTAGTTTGAAAATAGGTCTCACCCAAAAACGTTTGGGAGCCCTTTTACTCGTTTTTCTTTGATTAAAAATTTCAATACGTTAACAAAATCAGTAGAATATAAAATATTACGGCTGTTCTTATACTTATATTAATAATCATGAGATTGTTCTCCATATTTAACATTAAAATTTTCATCATGACTGGAAACAAACATACATAACCACACTGATCATTGTTTCCCTTTAAGATTTTGGACAAGTTGACTTTATTTCAACTTCTTGAATTCATTCCTACCATCAGTTGAAATTTTCCGCCACGAAATATATTTGAACAGCTTTTGACAGATTTCGTACGAAAAACGAATAATTCGTTTACATGAAAACTCAGCTTAACTCAAAATTACGAGATCTAGTTATGATCCTAACATCTAAGTTATAATTTTGACATCTATCTCGAAATTCTGACGTATCTAAGTTTTAATTCCGAAATCAAGTAAAAATTCCACCTTCTGAGTAAGAATTCCGGGATTCAAGTCATAATTTCGACAAGTAAAAATTCCGAGAACTAAGCCGGAAATCCGAGACTTGACTTATAATTGTGATGGCTAAGTAAGAATTCCGAGATCAAAATCAACTTTGCATCAAATCCGTCACACAGAAGGTGATCTAAGTGACCATCTAGAGCGACACGATAAGATATATACAGGGTGTTTCAAATTAAGTCGGCACCATTGCCAACTCCGTTATTATTGATGCTACGAATTCGGTTGAATGGGTAAACTAGTAGCATTTTTAATGGCCTTCTCGATGGCGAAAACAAAAATACAATTGACAGTCGCGTTTTCAGAATATTTCATAAAATGAAATTTCTTTCAATGGAATAAATATCGAGTAAATGTTCAAAAAAACCGCCTTCTTGTTGAACACATATTTGGGCCCTTCTATTGACACTATGTGTGGCATTCAACATAGTTCGGCCATCAATTCTATTAATTATAGTTTCAATAATAATTCAAAATAATTTAGAAGTATCCAATTTGGCCCACTCATAAGGTGGAAAGGCAATAGTATGTCCAACCTAGGTTGGGTTGGACCAACGAAAGTTATGATTTTGGTTTCATTCGGTTCGAAAATCTAAAAAATATGTATGAAGGAAAATTGTGACCGACAAAAATTGCAAAAGTTATGAACAATAACGTAAAAGACAAAGAATGGTTTGGATTTTTGCAAATATTCCAAAAACTATTTGAGATAACTAAAATTTGAAAAACGATCCTGAAAGATCAAGAAATTTTACAAAAAAAGTCCTACCTCCAGAATTGTACCGATATTTATAATTTTAATTTAGCGGTGAAAATTGAGCTGAAAACGGGTAGCGGCTCTAGAGGGCGCGTCCACCAATCAGAACTTTGATTTAAAAAATTATTTTAACCAATAAAATATAAATATTAAAAAATAAAAAAATAGTACTATTGAAGCACACAAATAAACAATAATTCATCAACACAAAATTTTTAACCAAATATTTCAATTAACTATGCTTTTGTAAATAAGTTAATTTTTACCATAACATAACATAAAGCTGATTATTTCAGAACTAAAAACTTGGAATCACTTATTCTTTTTGGAGCTCCTTTTGAAAGGGTTAAGGAACGATCCCCGTTGGAAAAACTGAAAAATTTAGATTTTTCACTTTTTCACTAACAATCAAAAGTAATAAAATATAAAGAATGTAAACAAATCAATCAGGATTTTTTTATTTTTTATTTTGTTTATTTTGTTTTCTTATTACTGGAACCTATATAACTATAATTATTTTCAATTTTTATTTTTCAAATAACTGTCATAAACAAATCTTTCTGGGAATCATTGATGAAAATAATGATTAAAAAAAACGTTTCTTTTTCAATACTAAAAAATACGAAATCAACCATACGCCTTTTTTAAGTGTTTAAATGCTCAATTTGTTTATTGATGAATTGAGCAGAGCCGTCCTTAGCAAATGCGAGGCCCGAAGCAAAACATTTTTGCGAGGACTTTTTTGAGAAAGTGACCTGGCGGAGGGGGGTCTGGGGTATGAGAAATACCCCCCAGCACAAAGAGGGGTCTGGGAATCTCTCCCGAAGTTTTTTCAAAATTTTCGCGCAGATAGGAAAGCAATTCAGATGGAGTCATTCAAAACACACCAATTATTGGCCAATGATTTACGTTATTTTTTATTAATTTGCCAGGATTGAATCTATTTTTATCCGAAAATAAGTAAACAGTAATTCACTTCCAGTCGGCGCCTTTGATGTTTCGGGTTGAAATTTTAGTTTTTCAATCATGAAGCGGGGAAAGAGGAGTCGGCTGAGCATCATTCTGTCTCACTTGATCTCATGTATACGGTGTCCGGTCTCAGCTTGATTTGGTTGCATAGTAGGTCTGCTAAAAGTATAGAATTCGAGTTAAAAGCGTCATCCCGCCGCCGCTATCAAACGATGTTTTGCATTATTTTGGTCGCAATTATCTCGTTCGTAGGTTTTGTAATCAATTATTCAACATATTGCGCTGGTGATAATTGAAATATTTCAGGCACTTATTTATATCTTTACATCATTATATATTCCTCAGCGCGAGGCTTTCTTCAGCGCGAGGCCTGGAGCGACCGCTCCACTCGCGCCACCCTAAGGACGGCACTGGAACTGAGAATAAAAAACCGCGACCTCAAACATACTAAAAAGACCTAAACCTAACCTTGTCAGTCAAAAAAAAAAAATAAATGGACAGAAATGTCGAAAACAAAGAAGGAAATTTGCAGATCAGAAGTATTAGCCACTAAGGCTCTATGGATTACGAAAAATTAATTCAGAAAATATACCACTGATACCGATACTGATTGTCATAGGATGACCAATCTACCTAGACAATCATCTGTCGCAAATTCTACGAAAACAAACTGGGAAGATCAAAAATGTACAAAATGTACGTCCGAGACTCCACTGTCTTCATTGAATATTTGAAGGACATCACCTTGGAGCCATTTGACATCTTAGTTGGCTTCGATATTGTCTACTTATTCAGAAATGTACCTTTCCAGAACAAGTTGATGGAGTCGGCCATGGGCTGCACTCAGTCCACTGGTGGCAAATTTCAACATAGATAAATATATAGAGCCATTTGAATAACAGAAAAACGATTAAAACATTAGCTGAGGTATGTAGATGACAGAATCGTTGTTTTGAGCCCCGGAAGAAAATTACTATTATTTGAAACAGTATTACTTAGTTTATTTAATAAGTCCTAAAATTGTTAATCAAAATATAAACTAATAAAATACCTATATTTATGTGAAACTATTTAATCTTTAAGTAACTTTTTCTTCCTTGGGAGGAAAAATGCTACTTTTCCACCCCGAAACTAGGGAGAAAAGGTCAATTTTCGGAAAAGGTGTTAAAAAAATCAGACTCTCCCGAGAATCTAAGAAAAATAAACCTGAAAAAAAAACTCAAAAAAAAACGGAAAAAAAATCACCGCAAAAAAACACTGAAAAAAAACTCGAAAAAAAAATCCCACGAAAAATCCCTCCCGGAAAAAAGACCCCCTGGAAAAATAAAACGAAAAAAAAACCTTCGAATAATGTGTAGCTATTATATTATATTATTACATACGATTTTTGACATTTTTATTACTCGATTGTTCCTGAACGAACTAACCTGGTGACAGATTCGTCGACGACCAAAAAAGACGATTTTTTACATTTTTATGGCTCGATTGTTCCGGATCGAACTAACCTGGTGACAGATTCGCCTTTTTGCAAGGCTGGAAAATCTGTTGTTCCACCCCTCTGTTTGGTTGTTCGTCCTATTTTCATCTGACAAGGTGGAATTATGAAAAAATCTGGTCTAGTTTCTTTGACATGACACACAGTTGAAATTTCATTACTTTTTGTGTACTGACCATTGTTATCACATATAGGGGTATTTTTTCCGGTTTTTTTTTCCGGGGATTTTCTTTCCGTTTTTTTCCGCGGGGTATTTTTTCCGTTTTTTTTTCCGGGGGTATTTTTTCCCGGTTTTTTTCCGAGATTTTTTTTCGTTTACCCTTTCCCGATGGGGTTTCTATTAATGCATGATAACGAAGAAAAAAATGGAATTTAACTTGAAAACTGAGACTGGTGTTCAACTATTTTAAAAAGGAAGGTGTTTTCGATATCCTATCAATGATTCACTACAGGCAAATAATCCACCTTCCAAAATAAGTACGATGCGTTTAGTAGAAACTGCAACTATTCACCTGAGGCAATAACAACAGCGGATACTTTTTTTGTGTAGAATGTCGTCTCGCTCGCTGTCGCTACACAGCCATACCTACCTCTACAATGATACATGGGCCGAGAAATGAATCGCCAAAGGGCATCTAAATTAATTGAGCCTGTTACAACGACTAACAACTTCCTTCTATGAAGACGCTGTGAATCATGCAATTTCTATTTAAATTGGTCCGAGTTTTACATTGTCTTCGTTACGAGACATGTGAGAATTCGCCTCTAAGTTCCAAAGGAATGAGGAAGTCCTCCATTGAACGTGCTGATTTTCCGACTATTATTTTAATTGCATTCGCCAGCGTTACATCCTCGGTATTTATTCGCAGACAAATGAATAAATCGAATGAATTAGAACGTCAATCGTTCGTTTCGCGTTATTGCATTTTCCTGGACACGATTTCAGAGACAAGTGAATAATTTGTCGTGATACGTTGCTGTCAGTCTTTTGGCATTCAAGATATATGCATGGAAATCAATTAAAATAAGGATAGGATAAATTTGCACATCATCACGGACAACAGACAAGCACTACCATAAAAAAGTAGGATTCGGAGCATTTTTTTGCAGCCGATGAACTTGCCTTCGTGTCCAACACTGAACGCAAGAATTCCCATCCACAACACTTCCCAATAGGCAATCCGTATGGACCAATCAAAACTCTATTTTAGTTAAATTTTCATCATGAAAAATATTTAAATATTTCTCATGTGGAAGGAACTAGAGTACTTGACGAAAGGCAATAAATTTCAAAACAAAATTTGATTATAAAAATAATCCAGACTTTCGCAAATTTTCCTATACAATAGGATTGTCGGCAAACGTCGAACAGAAATAATTCGAAAGCCCCATACGACCGCCGAATCACGTCTACTCAACGCCTGGCAAAGTTTTCCTACAAGGATATACTTTGCAATCTTCCTGTAACAACCACCAACTGGCAATCGAAAACATGTGACATCTGCAGACCGGTTTCGCGATTCAACTCGCTCATCAGTACAGACTCGGCCACAATATGTAATTGATTTCCAATCGGTTTTGTTAACAGGCACTACGATATCTCCGGCACCCACTAAGAAAGTGAGCAGCAGAGCCATCTGTAGAAACCACAGAAATATTCCGACCAGTACCACGACTTTGTTTGAGTCGAATATCTAAATTTTCATCATGAAAAATATTTAAATATTTCTCATGTGGAACTAGAGTACTTGACGAAAGGCAATAAATTTCAAAACAAAATTTTATTATAAAAATAATCCAGCCTTTCGCAAATTTTCCTGTACAATAGGATTGTCGGCAAACGTCGAACAGAAATAATTCGAAAGCCCCATACGACCGCCGAATCACGTCTACTCAACGCCTGGCAAAGTTTTCCTACAAGGATATACTTTGCAATCTTCCTGTAACAACCACCAACTGGCAATCGAAAACATGTGCAGACCAGTTTCGCGATTCAACTCGCTCATCAGTACAGACTCGGCCACAATATGTAATTGATTTCCAATCGGTTTTGTTAACAGGCACTACGATATCTCCGGCACCCACTAAGAAAGTTTTAGTTGCGCCCGCGTAGTGTGCAATGTAATTTTAGGTTACGTTGAGGATCAACTTGGATTTCAAGGTCCAGTTTGGTTGGAATAGATCATGTTTTCTTCTTTTATGGCTCAAAAATGAAAAAAGACGGGAACATGATCTAACCTAACCAAACTAATCTTGCTATCCAAGTTGAATACTTGGGACTACTATACCGCCTTAGCATCGATTCAAATATACCGCCTTGGCCAGGATAGTTCTGATTGGTTCATGCGGATTGCCTATTGGGAAGTGTTGTGGATAGGAATTCTTGCACACTGAACAAGGAACCCAAATGGACGATTCCAGTACCCCTATTCAGTGTTGCCAATAAAAAAATTTTGGTATCATATAAAGTGGAAACTGGTTCAATTTTCAATTAAGCCATTACAAGAGAATTTTTCTCAACTACTTTATATCGGATTGATAGGCGAACGCATACCTTGTTGAAAAGCAAGGGTATTGTGAGTTGTCTAGTTGTCAATCTCGTCTGGTGCTAGGTGGTGCTGCAGGTTATCCGGGTTTTCCTACAGCTGAAAAGTGAATATGCCACCAAAAATAAGTAAGTCGCCCCGGAGCTTCACGACAAATAATGATAATAGCCGTCCCCTACCGGCACAGGCTATGCCTTTGGGTACACTCAACGAGTGTTTATGAGGAAGTATTATTATTATTTAGTTGTATTTAAGTAGTACAAGATTACCAACTTCGCTATTAAAGTTCTTGAAACAATATGGCACATCTTGCAGTTTTCTACTCAGAAATTTGATCCCCACGAATGCCAATTAGTTAGTCATACATAAATTGAACCCAGGTAAAAAATATCTGAGATTCATATGATGTTCTTAAATTACAAAAATAAGACATTTCTACTAGAGTGAATCCTCTCAATTTAACAAGTGTTAAGCACAATTTATTTTTATTAGATATTTTTGAAATAATCCAAACACAGATCACTTTTCCATAACGTTTGAGCGGGGTTCTTTCAACAAAACTCTACTTGAGAATATTTTTTTTCTTCATTTTGATATTTCTTATAAGAAAACAAGGCAAACAAATATCGAAATATCAAGGACAAGTTCACTACTATTAAACAACATACGAAAGTGAAATTCTCTAGGATATTTTGATTTTGTCCATATCAAACAATACTTCAATTCATATATAAGGGAATATTCAGGAATCTTCAGAATAGAAAATTGTATCCGTTATCACTTTGGATGATACTAGAAAAGCTCTAGAAAATGTTAGTCGATTTGGACCTGAAAATTTAATAGTGGAAATATTGAATAGGGGTACTGGAATATAGTCAATTATGTTAACAAATTGGAAACCGTTGAATAACGCTCACCTTATACACGTTTTTTTTTGTCAAGTAAATCGTTGTTCAAAAATGTTAATTTTGACATCCTCAGGTCAAGAGGGCTGAAATCGGAGACCGAGGGATTCATAGTGGTCTGCCAAGATGGTGTCTTCAACACCCGAATCCACCGCAGTCGCGAAAAGAGAAACAGATTCATAATATTAATTGGCTATAATTTAGGCATCGTTTGTAACTGCACTTTTCGTGTTTTATTGAAATACTTATCATGATCGACATTCTTCAGCAGATATCCAGAGGTATATTTCTCATGTCACTATGAAATTTATGGTCACGTCACCAGCAACTACTGCATTAAGAGAGGAAGGAAATAAAAATTATCGTACGCTTCGTATATTTCATGACACGCTCTAATTATGTCTGGTAGACGAATTATAACTTCATTATACTAGCTCGATTTTCATGTTACCACATTCACGAACCACGGTTCATTATAATTTTTCAAATTATCGGGAGCGTTATTGATTTTCCACGTGCGGAAACGAGTTTCCACTTTCAGAAAGCAGGTGGGCGCTAGCGGGATTAATCTTGCAAAGACAGAGTTGTGGAATGACTATGAATCGTCTCTCATCGAACATAACAGGGTATTGGAAAGGCTCGAAGAGCTAGTTCAAGATTTCTGGAATATTTAAAAAATTTGTCATTCAAAACATCTCTGAACGTCTCATGTTCCTAAATAGGAATACAGATCGATCCTATGACCAGTTTTCGAACTACAGGGTGTCAAAAATTCAATTTTTGCTATTTTGTGTATTATGCATCGATTTGATTTTTGTGCTCTAATTCAAAATTGAACTTTCTTAGAAATGAACTCATAGCATCTTAGTTGTAGCTCATGAGTCCCTCCATTCGGATGAAAAATAATATCTCACAAAGGGTGTTGCATTACCGCATGGTAGGACAATGATCATAGAAATAGATTGTTAAATTGTTGTTAAAATTGTTGTTCACATGATTGCCTGTGAGTTCAAGATAAGGTTGTCCACCAAGGGGATATCCGAAACTGTAATAGATACAGTTTTGGTCAAATGGGAAAAAAGTTGCGTTGCAGAGATATTTCCAAAAATACTTTTGATTGTAAAGTTATTATGGAAAAGCTGAATTTTTCAATATCCTATTTTACTTTTTTCTGATGTCACAGTTGAAACATAATAAAAAATACTTCTTCACAGAAACTCTTCATAAGCTTTCTTAAGATGATATCAGTTTTACTGTCAGACGTTTCTTCATCGAACAACCGCCATCAACTTCATTTTTTTAAATACGGCCCTGTTTCGAAAAATACAGTTTTTCAAAGTATTTTCTTTTGTGAATTTTCAATGATGTATTGTTGCGACTAGGGCCTTAGGGAAGTTATAAGCTTTGGACGTAGTCAGAAAATAGAGATAATAGGAATAATAAGGGATAATAGGGGAGGAGAGGAGGAGATGGGGAAATGGGGGAATGGGGGGATGAGGGGAGGAGGAGAGGAGGAGAGGAGGAGAGGAGGATAGGAGGATAGGAGGATAGGGGGAGAGGAGGAGAGGAGGAGAGGAGGAAAGGAGGAAAGGAGGGGAGGAGGAAAGGAGGAGAGGCGGAGAGGAGGAGAGGAGGGGAGGAGAGGAGGAGAGGAGGAGAGGGGGAGAGGGGGAGAGGAGGAGAGGGGGAGAGGGGGAGAGGGGGAGAGGGGGAGAGGGGGAGAGGGGGAGAGGGGGAGAGGAGGAGAGGAGGAGAGGAGGAGAGGAGAAGAGGATGAGAGGATGAGAGGATGAGAGGAGGAGAGGGGGAGAGGGGGAGAGGGGGAGAGGGGGAGAGGGGGAGAGGGGGAGAGGAGGAGAGGGGGAGAGGAGGAGAGGAGGAGAGGAGGAGAGGAGGAGAGGAGGAGAGGAGGAGAGGAGGAGAGGAGGAGAGGAGGAGAGGAGGAGAGGAGGAGAGGAGGAGAGGAGGAGAGGAGGAGAGGAGGAGAGGAGGAGAGGAGGAGAGGAGGAGAGGAGGAGAGGAGGAGAGGAGGAGAGGAGGAGAGGAGGAGAGGAGGAGAGGAGGAGAGGAGGAGAGGAGGAGAGGAGGAGAGGAGGAGAGGAGGAGAGGAGGAGAGGAGGAGAGGAGGAGAATATAACAAACCATTTGAATATGAATATATTACCATTTCACGCTGACACAAACGTTAGTCCTCAAGGTCTACAGTAGAGTAGATTTTAGTTTCAAATTTTTGAATTCGGTTTGCACAAAATTACTCTCTATCAAATCAAATTTAGAGTCTAATATTATTATGCCCCTCAAGATACAAAACCCACATCAACGAATCAATTAAAGTGCATTCAACATTATCCAGATGTTTTCATTTCTGTAATCTGACGGTCGATCGAGTGAATTTAATGTTCAGTTCATTTCCACTTGCATCATAATACCCATTACACGTACACGTGAAGCTAGATATAAAATGCGATCGAATGTGATAAAACACTCTCGATGGTCATTAACGGCTTTTGTTTTATTTTACCAGTCATATTGGCGGAAGCTTATCTAGTGATCGCCCTTGATCGATTTCGTTATACTGTTTACTGAATATTTGCCACCGTTTAAAAAAAAATATCCGATTTGGCCTTCTATTTTTGGTGTTGGCATGTTTGGAGTTTATTGTTGGTATTCTTTGTTTGAAGCATTCTAATGAACAATTTGTTGACAACGTTGTTCTGACGAAAAATAAAAACTATGGATAGCAGAAATCTGATAAATTGTTTGTGGAAGGAGATGAGTTGCTCTTGGAATCAGTTCAAAGAAATAGATGAAAGGTAAACAAGAGTGTGATGTAAATATTATGATACTTGGCGATGTAGTAGGAAAAAGAATATCTTTCTGAAAAGTTTTGAAATATGAAATGTGTGTTATAATAGGTATGAAATTATAAAATATGAAGATGAGAATAACCCGTTATTTAATGTCTAAGATAAAATGGTAAGTACATACAAAATATATACGGTATATTACTATTTTGATTTTGAAATAATTTGTTGTAATATTATTTTATTGTTAAAAGAAAATAATTTTTAAATTTCGTCTGAGTATGTGGTTTTTATATAAAGTGCTCAAAAATAGAAACCGGACACTTAGAAATTTTGTTTGAACTTGAGGAGTTGTTACTTTTGATTGCCTGAAGCGATTTGATTGTTCTTTGCAGATAATAAGAGTCTGTTTAATTGGCTTTTGACTGTTTGGGTCAAACCGTGCCTATTGTCATCCTCAAAAAAGTTACAGGGTGATATATTGGTTTGTGCAAATTCAACTAAAAATCGTTTAACCCCCGTTCACGCCGAACATTTTTTTTTCATTCCCAACTATTCGAACATGAAATCTCATGCATTTTCATGATATTCTGAGAAAAAAAATTGAATAGGTGTACTGGAATTAGAAATATCGATGTTTTAAGAAAACATAGCATTTTACACCTTATTAATTACAAAGAATTTCAACTCTTTCATTTCTGAACCGATTTGAACATACTTCATAAATTATGGAGACTATTTTGATTGGTGTTTATTACATCGATATTCTGAAGATATACACATATTCTCACTTATTTTGTGAATATTTTTTCGGTTGATTGCTTTTCACTCTCAGATTATTATTATTATTATTTCATTGGTTTCCAAAGAGGATTAGATGTCACCATTCATTGAAATTGAAACAAACCTCATTAGTTCCTCAACATGGGCCGTGATGGTCATGATGTTAGATAGAGCGCTTGTCTCTTAACCAAAGGGTCATGGGTTCGATTCCCAGCATGGTCATCGGTCTCGTGCATGGCATCACACGTTAAAAGATAAGGGCTGCGTCTTCCCTAGCTCGGACAAGTCTTTCGAAGACTTTTGAGGGTTGTACTCTTAAGGGTGTGCAGCTGGTTGACGGAAATAACAATTTTAACAATAACAAATTAACAATTCAAAAACTTACCTCTTTTTTTCAGCCTCAGTTTCATTCTGCTCCAAACATGTTTGATGGGATTCATGTCTGGAGACACTGCGGGCCAATAAATTCTATCAATATTGTGCTCCCTCAAAGCTTCATTTACGATCAACTAATAGAAAATTGGGACCGACATTTTGAGCATGAGGAACCACAATATCTCTCACACACCTATCTCTGTACCGTTCAGCATTCATACTTTTTCACCTATCAATATGACTAAATCAGTTTTTCTATTGAAGATGATCCCACCCCAGACAGTCACACTTCCATCTCCAAATGCTACCCTCGCTTCCATGTTATCTTCAACACAGAGTTGCAGAACGACGATGGGTCGAAAATCATTCAAACTGGGGAATAGCAGAGTGGAGTAGATGTATGTTCACGGATGAAAGTAAGTTTGATTTGTACAGGTCAGATGGAAGAATATTGGTGTGGAGAGGTAGGAATGAAATGTTTATTGAAGATAATATGGAAGCGAGGGTAGCATTTGGGGGTGGAAGTGTGACTGTCTGGGGTGGGATCATGTTCAATAGAAAAACTGATTGAGTCATATTGATAGGTGAAAGTATGAATGCTGATCGGTACAGAGATAAGTGTGTGAGAGATATTGTGGTTCCTCATGCTCAAAATGTCGGTCTCAATTTTCTATTAGTTAATGACAACGCTCAACCCCATCGTGCCGGAATCGTAAATGACGCGTTGAGGGAGCACAATATTGATAGAATTTATTGACCTGCGGTGTCTCCAGACATGAATGCCATCGAACATGCTTGGAGCCGATTGAAACCCAGACTGAAAGAAAGAGAAGGTGAGTTTTTGAATGTTGACGAATTGGTGAATGCTGTTATGAATAAATGGGACGCTATTCCCCTTGATTTTATTAACGATCTAATAATGAGCATGCCCAGAAGACTTACAGAAGTGATGCGGGTTCGTGGAGGACCCACAAAATATTGATTAATGTTGGATGCATATTGCATTTTTATGTTTGTGTTCATGTTGCACTAATAAAGCTTGTTACTATTTCAATTAATGGTGACATCTAATCTTTCTCATTGGAAACCAATTAAATGATAATAATAATAATCTGCAAATGAAAATCAATAAACCGAAAAAATATTCACAAAATAAGTGAAAATGTGTGTATTTCTTGAGAGTCAAAGAGATTGGATGATTTTTTGTGGAATTTACAGTTATTATAATAGCCTATAAGTTTTTTCAGAATATCGATAAAATAAACACCAATCAGAAAAGTCTCCAGAATATATGAAGAATGTTTAAATCGGTTCAGAAATGAAAGAGCTGAAATTGTTTGTAATTGGTTAGGTGTAAAATGATGTTTTCTTAAAACATCGATATTTCGAATTCCAGTGCACCTATTATTTTTTTTGTCAAAATATAATGAAAATGCATGAGACTTCATGTTCGAATGTTGAGAATGAAAAAAAAAATGTTTGGCATAAACGGGGGTTGAATGATTTTTAGTCGAATTTGCACAAACCAATATATCACCCTATAATTTTTGCAAGGGTGATAGGCAAAATTTGGCCCAAACAGTCAAAAGCCAATGAAACGCACTCTCATTATCTGCAAAGAACATTCAAATCGGTTCAGGCAATCAAAAGTACCAACTGCTCAATTTCGGACGAAATTTCTAGGTGTCCCGTTTCTATTTTTGAGCACTGTAGTTTTCTTCAGTTCATTCCATTCAATTTAACTTTCAATTCTTCCGTTCATTAATTTCTTCTATTCCTTGTTTCAACAATCTGCTTAGTTACCTCACCTCGTCTTGTTTTCTATTAATCAAACTTTTTGGTCACTTCATTTTTCTCTTGATGCACCAACACATTTCATTAATCTCACTACTCATTTGCTGATTGCAACTAAAGGCTGAAACTCAATGGAAGTTTTATGTTTTTAGTTTTAATTTTTATGATTTTGGATATTTTTTAAGACGAAACTAGCATTGCCATTACTATTCTGATCACGCCTCATAAACAATCTTGTTGGTAAAATTCAAGCTTCATTCTTCAATTCTGTTTTGCATCTTGTTTTATTTGCAAAATTGATATCCAAAATCCCAAAACTTAAAACTTATCACATAAAACTTCCATTGTGTCTACGGCTTAACTCAATTACTATTGCATTTGTGAACAATATATTTACAGAATTAAACTAGTCTTGTACCTTTCTCTTCTTTCATTTTGATAATATTGGAGTGTTGAATCAATTCAATGTTCATACTTGTTCAATTGTTATTTTGATTCTTCATTTTTTATTCACTATATACAGTGAATGCTGATTTTGTTGATGAAATTTTGATAATATTTTATATTTTCTAATTCTTTAGGTCAAAATATTATAAATTGTTGTACTTATAATTGTCTAATGTGTATTTTCAAATGATTTTAGGTTGTTTTTGTTTGTCATGGTTTCGTTTGCTCAGTCATATTGGAATATGATTGGGATCATATCTGCCACCCTTGTCATTGACTTTGCTGAGGTTTATGAACATTTGTAAAGATAAATATGTTCTGAGTTCAGATACAGCTTTTAGCATGTTTTTATTCAGATTATAAACCATTCCAAGCTAAAATTTTCTAAATTTTATCTTATATCTATCAATAATATCAAAACAAATTATCTATAGTCTGTTGAAAACTCTATTTTTTTTTTCATAATTTGAGTTTGGTTGATAATGATTGAATTATACTTCATGTAGATACTTGAAAAATATTTCTTATTGACAAAGAAAGCTAAAATATTAGTATTCAGTAATTTATAGTAAATAAACATAATATTATAATAAATATAATAGATTACTTAAGCTATACAGGGTCAACTACCACCTCTTACAGAAAATTAAATGGGGTAAGGTCTGTTGCCTCATTTTCTAAGCGGATTTCCTGATTTAGTTGTATTCGATACATCATGAATATAAATCAAGAAGAGAACTGGCCCCAATACTGAACCCTGAGGTACCCCAAAACTTATATCATCTACTTCAGAGATGACATCACTTTTCACCACCAGATTACGACTTGAGAGATTGGACTCAAAACATTTGAAGTTGCTGCATCTCAGGCCAAGGAACTGTAGCTCCTACAGCAGTATTCATGATTCTCGCACTCAAATGCCTTGAAACCGTGTACAACCTAATGATCAGTAGCCATTTAAGATGAAACAAAAACCAATCTCAGTGAAACGATCTCGTGCAAGATTTCATTTTCAATTCAGATTTGAACATAGATAGGAACGTTGAGTTATTAATATTATCATGAAACTTAGTTAAGCAAACTCTCTTAAGCACCTGTCCATTTGACCTGCATGTGGGGAAAACTTGTACTCATCACATCACCAGATTATAAAAGATAGTATCTATTCAGGTGATAATGATGGATCGTGATAACTTGTTTCGTAGTTCGATGAAACTCTTTCACAAATGAATCTTTTAATTTTTATACACCGATCGCAGTTACAGGTGCCACAATAATAGTAGGTTGTTTATCATAAATTATCCTATAAAGTATTCAAACAACTTATCTGTGAGTTTGTTGGTACACGGCAATCACAGCATTTATGATCGTGGGAATTTAAAAATTGAAGTCGACTGACTTACATTCAACGAAGCAATTTTTCACAGCTTCTTGGATTGTATGTTCCTTAAAATATATACAGCGTATCAACTGTTAACACAAGAACTTATTTATGGAATTAGGGTTTAGACTCAAATACACTGATAGGGTGTGGGGAATTCTACAAAATCCGTCATGTAGTTTGAAAACATTAGTTATTATAATTATTATATGGAAGAACGCGCTCTTGTTGCATGATCCTGTATATTATAGAATTTCAAACTACTTGGAATGCTCGGTCTGAAATAAGAGAAGAAATGTGTATGACACTGAGACTAGCATTCTTTTTTTAGACCCCCATGCAAGAGAGGAAAATAGTTATATTCCTCAATGCAGGAAAACACAACATACAATTTTCTTCCTTTATGTTTCTTTGTACTTTTAGATACGCAATAGTTTTTTTACTTCGTCGTTTTGTTTACGTGCAAGCGTCTATTTCCATTATTTTATATTGTTACGTTTTTGCTAAATAATAGGCCGAGCACACTACTAAACTGTTTATTTTCTAACTTCACTATAAACAAACAACTACTTCACTGACTAATTAAACACTTAGATCTATACAACAGTACAACTAGCTAACTATTCCAAACACTTCTGCTTATCACGTTCTAATCTTCTTAATAAATTCTCTTCATAAAAACTTCTCCTCACAGTCAAATGTCTCGCGTTCATATAGGTACTCACGTGTAACCAGAATCTACGCGATGCGACGGTTCGGTTATCCCGAATATTCATTACCGGCAGCTATCTGCCTTTTTCTCGGAAACCATATCGACGATACGCGTGCAAGTCTATCCAGCGGCGTAGCTAGGGGATTTTTATCAATCTCGTAACAATATCAAACAATATACAGGGTTATGATAAAGTAATGCACAAAATTCATAAAACGTACAACGATCACTTTTGAAAAAAATGCAAAAACACGTCAAACTGTTCTTTTTATTCCGCATCTTTTGACATAAGTTACAAAAATAACACGTCAAAGTTGTCAAAGTTATGACGTCATCAACAAATTTTTTTAATTGGAAGCTAAGATTTTTATCACATTATGTGATAGAGCTTGTGTTTGTACACAAGGGAAAAATAGTTGCAGTAGGGCTCGCATAAGAAAAAAAACGAGAAAATGAATAAAAAACGAAATAAACGTAAGTTTCATAATAACTTTTCAATTAACTAAACAGTCCATTAAACCAAAACTATTTCTTATAGGAATTGTTCAAACTGTGTCCCGTTTACTAACTGACATAGGCCAAGACGATGGTAGACCGCATTTATAGAGTTTTCGATCATCTGCGGAGTTATACGAGTCATTTCGTGTCTGATTCTTTCCATTAAGTCTTCTAAATTGTCTGGCCGGTTAATGTAGACCCGAATTTTCAAATGTCCCCACAGAAAAAAATCAAGGGGGGTTAAATCAGGTGACCTAGGTAGCCACTCCATTGGTCCACGTCTTCCAATCCACCGTCCTTCAAACTGGTTATCCAGAAACCTTCGAACAGTATGACCATAATGTGGTGGTGCGCCATCTTGTTGGAACCAAATACTGGGATCCAAGTTGTCCCCATTATTTGGATCCGGAAATGCCGCAAGTAGGTCCGGAAGCACTGCCATACGAAGATGTTCCAAATATCGTTCAGCTGTTAAATTCCCGCGAAAGTAATAAGGACCAATAAATCTTCCCCGGACGATTCCTATCCAAAGATTAATTTTTTGGGGACGCTGGGTGTGTTTTGTCTGCATCCAGTAGGGATTTTCCCGAACCCAGTAGCGAGAATTGTGTCGATTTACAGAACCACTTAGACAAAACGTTGCCTCATCGGAAAATACTACACAATTAAGAAAATTCGTCACAATACCGCATGAAGATTTCACAACATTCCAAACGTCTGTCCGGATCATCTTCTGAGAGTTCGTGAACAAGATGAACTTTGTATGGGTGTAGTTTTTCTTTTTTTTTAACATCTTTACTACGAACGACTGACTAACATTTTCTTGTAAGGCAATTTCTATTGTAGTTGCGTGAGGGTGTTCTTCTACTGACAGCAAAATATCTAACTTCACATCGTCGCTTATTCCTGGTCGTCCCGTTGCATCAAATTTTGCAAAAATTCTGCTTACTGTGCTTCTAGCAATTGGAGGTCTTTCAAAATGTGTTGCGTTAAATAAAGCACATGCTTCTTCATGACTTCGAAGGCGATCGCCGTAACCTACCATCATTAGAATTTCTATCCTTTCTCTTTCGGTTAAACGAGCCATAATAATAAAACTGTGGTGACACTAATTGTACGACTGACACTGACAAACCGTTGTTTTAGTAAAACAATTGAAAAAATTTATAACACACATGTTCTTACTAGATAAGTTTAAGTTTGACCTCTTTTTATAATTGGTTTTGTTATTTCGTTTTTTATCCCTTTTCTCGTTGTTTTTCTTATATGAGCCCTACTGCAACTATTTTTCCCTTGTGTAAAAACACAAGCTCTATCACATAATGTAATAAAACTCTTAGCTTCCCATTAAAAAAATTTGTTGATGACGTCATAACTTTGACAACTTTGACGTGTTATTTTTGTAACTTATGTCAAAACATGCGGAATAAAAAAAACAGTTTGACGTGTTTTTGCATTTTTTTCAAAAGTGATCGTTGTACGTTTTATGAATTTTGTGCATTACTTTATCATAACCCTGTATATAATCGATGAAGTGAAAAACTTAATGTCACAAAGTAATTGTCATAAGATTACTAAAAGTATTCCAACAAAGCGATGTCATCAGGATGACTTGATATTTTGTCGTATAATCGCAATCAAAATTCAGGATGACGAACATTTTTTACAGAAATTGATTAGGACGGATGAGGCAAAATTTATGAAAAATGTAGTTATTCACCACTTCTGTTAGAGCTTGACCAAGTTTGGATCCTAAGTATGAGAATTTTTTTTTCAATTTCATCGGAGTCGATAGACGACCACATGATTTGTAGGGAAAGCAAGCTCGATGTGAGATGTCTAGATGCCAATTGGAATGTGCACCGAATAACCGAGGTGGTGCTGTAGGTTTTTCGGGGTTTCCTACCGCTGAAAAGTGAATACGCCACCAAAAATAAGTAACCCACCCCGGCAAATAACAATAATATCCGTCCTCAACTTGCACAGGCTATTCGAAATAACCTGAACTACATTATTTTAAAAAAGGGGAATAATCCGATGATGCACTAAAATATACCCACTAGAGAATTTTTTTTTGCATTTTGTAATAGGAAATGGGGGGCGGAGGAGGGTGTTAGATTTTTTTCAAGAAACAGCACAATATTATGCAGCATTAGCTACACTGAAACAAGTATTAATATTGTTTCCGCTTTTCAAAATAAATAGTCTATTTTGAGCAAGAGGTTGGCGCAATGGAAACATTTGTTGAGAATTAAATGAACTATACTGTAGGGGTTTCCAACCGATGGTACGCGGAAACATTTCAGGTTGTACGCGTCAGTGACGTGAGCAACATGCATTAATACTGTAGTGTAACTTGTAGCGAATCTAGGCCGGACCTGTCCCTTGATTTGCATAACATATCACAGCTCCACCGCAGAGACACTCCAGAAATAGAGAGAGACATCTGTATTCCGAACAGAATATTCGCGGTGCGGTCAATTTTAGAGGAAAAAGTAAATGTTCAGATAGATTAGTTTGTGATTGTGCAATATTTATATTTTATAATAGTTGGATTGTGCTAAAAAACCTAAGAGGTAATTACCGGCCAATCGGAAATATGATGAAAGCTACTTACAGTATGGTTTTATAGTGAAGCCAGGGACTGAGACCAGTGACATTCCTATTCCTCAATGTGGTGTATGTCTTGAAACACTTTCGAATCAAAGCATGAAGCTTTCTTTACTGATGCGACACCAAAATACTAAGCACCCTAATTTGATTGGTAAGCCCATTGAATTTTTTTAAGAAGGAATAATACTTCCTCATAAACACTCATAGCCTGTGCGGGTAGAAGACGGTTATCATATTATTATCCGTGGCTGATACTAACTTGATAAAGGCGTCATACCTTGCTGGTTTAAGAATTGGAAAAGATGGAGAGCCTCACACAATCGGTGAGACGCTTTTCCTGCCGGCCGCTTTTAGGAGAAAAGGCAGCCAAAGAAATTAAAAAAATAACAATGTCAAATAACACAGTAAAGAGACGAATTGTCGATATGTCTAATAATATTGAAGAATAACTGGCTTTTAAACTCCAAGAATGCACTTATTTTGCACTTCAAGTTGACGAAAGCACCGATGTTATACAAACATGGCGCAGCTACTTGTTTTCATGCGATATGATTACCTATAATGAAGAGGTGATAGAAGAATTTTTGTTCTGCAAATTTCTCGAATCAAATACCACAGCGCAATTCATTTTTAAGGTAATTGATGAATATGTGCTCAAAGTAGGCATTCCCTGGTCCAAGTGAATTGGCTTGTGTACAGATGGGGCAAAAGCTATGTCAGGAAGATTGACAGGGCTAGCAGCAAAAATTAAGGAAGTTGCTCCTGAATGCCAAAAGTACACATTGTGTCATCCATCCAGAAGTATTAACTGCTAAAGGTATGCCGAAAAATCTCAACTCCGTTCTATCAGATGCTGTGTAAGTTAATAACTTCATAAAGGCTAGGGCTCTAAACACAAGATTATTCTCCTTGATGTGTAAAGAAATGGGTGGCAAGTTCAAGACATACAGAAGTGAGGTTGTTGGCTATCTCGGGAGAAAATTTGAACCGTCTCTTTGAACTGAAATCAGAAATTTTTATGTTTTTAAATGAAAAAAAAATCATGACAGGAAAAAATAGTTTGATGATGAAGAATAGTTGTCAAAATTGGCTTATCTATAGCCAACATTTTTGACAAACTCAACACACTGAACTTGGGACTTCAGGGACCAAACACAACATCCTTCATTCACAGCCAGTGACAACTCCTTCGAGAGAAAGTTGGTCTTGTTTTGTTCACAAATACAGAAGAATTTATCCGCATTTCCTTCCCACTATATCATCATTTTTTTAAGAAAATTAAATATCTCCAATACCAGATGTGGTTGCAGATATCATTGTTCACTTGGAAGGCCTTTAAGAAGTCTTTCTCTAAAGATTATTCATCGATCTCACAGAAGTCAGAAGTCCCATGAAAGATTATTTTAAAGAAATAATTAATTAAGTTCTGGATCGAATGTAAAACCGAGTATGACTAATTTTTTGGTGAGTTTGTACTAATTTTTTATTTGTATGTTTTTTGACCAATGGGTAGGTAATAAATAAAACTGTAAATGAATATCATTTTAATCTTTTTATTTCTCCTTTATTATAAGCATGTTATAAATAAACAAATATCTAATCATTAAATATGAAGTTTTCTCAGGAATTTAATTCAAAAAGCCTTTAAACACTTTTAGAAGAGTAAATATACGTTTATTAAAATATTTAGGTCTGGTAGTACGTCAACATTTCCCAAAAATTCAAGTGGTACGCAGTTGCAAAAATGTTGGTAACCCCTGGACTAGAGCATAAAACAAATTTTAAAAAATCCACCGAAACCCAAATTCCATAAGGATTTTGCAGAATACATTGACGATACGTTGGCTTTGCATTAATATGGCTGCTTCAGTTCAAGACTTCAAATCTCACCAAAAAAGTTAGTCATTCGTCAAGATGTTTGATCTAATCGACTCGACGCTCTCAGCACTTCGATGGATCAAGAAGTACTCTTTGTTATTATGTTACCGCATAATTTTCCGCGATCTCAAGTGCTGGTTGACCACGCAACAACACCGGCATCGAACGGAGTGCAAACCGGCGACGAGGACGAGGACGAAACCGATTTTCGGCAGGTCCACTAACCCAAAACGTTGGGCGGGCCATCAGGCGCGCCGCCGAGGTGAACGCACCAATCAAGGCCGCCGAGCCCCGCGACCGACCGCCGAGTTCAAGTTCGGCATCCTGGTGCATCGCGTTATCGCGTAGCGGCGCGCTCGGGGAGCGGACCAACTGCACAGGTGGATTCAATTTTTAAATTCTCACGTTCGTGAATGTTTCAGTTGTCGGCGGAGAGACGTTTGCGTTGTTTATAGCGCAATTTGCAGTAACTCGCGCACAGTTAGCGTTAACTGAGTTGCATCTGCGAACGTTAAGGTTCGTGTAGAAACTGTTAGACGATGAGTGAAAACGATTACTTTTCTAGTTTCAAGACGATGGAAACCTGAATAATAAATTACTCCGAGAAGGTTCACAAAACTATTAAACATAAAATAACCTACATCTACTTAGAATGGACCAACTCATTTGAGGTAACTATTTCCACGATTTCATAATTCGAAAGTACAAGAGGGACTGAGGGGAAAGTTCGATTTAAAAAGTAGGAGAAAACTGATGTCGGTGTCCGAGGATACATTTTCAGAGTAAAAAGGTGTTCTTATTATTTTGGATGCTAATTACAATATATAATTTCAAAGGGGAAAAATATTTATTCTCAGAAAAAGCAGTAGGTATCAAAATAACATGAAGTATTTTGCAAAGAGACTGTATAACCCTGACTAAACCCGGTTTTAGTTTTTCCGGGATATCTACTGAAAACTCGACAATGGAAACTCCAAACTAGTATTTTTTTGTATTAATGATGTCACCATGCCTAGGATATCTTCAAAATATTCTTATATTCCACGAATGAAAGTTTCAAGATCATTAACTTGAATGAAATAAACTCTTGCAAAACGTTCATGTGACACGAATGAAATAAACTCTTGCAAAACGTTCATGTGACACGATTATTTTCGTTTCCTCACCCAGTACTTCCTTTTTCTTTTTGCGGTATTATCACGGATACAGTCAAGGCAGTGCCGATATTTTGATTTTTTTAAAGTGATTGCAACATCTTCACGGATTCAACTGACTGTATCACTCATCTTAAAATTCACACATAATCTGACCAATCGCAAACCAAAGACTACTCGTGTTATCGCGATAACACCAGCTGTCTTTCAATTCTGACTGGAGGATCAGCTTCGGTATTCAATTTAACGATGCAACCATGGCAACACAAAGTTTGGCAGTTCTATCAATATTAATTGTACCTGATTGTGTCAAAATGAGTCGCTTTGGTGCAAATTCAAATGAAAATATGAAACGAAACATTATAATATTGACGATTTTAATAATTTGTTTATGACGGTTACACATTTTTCGTATTTAAATTAATGAAGAAACTTTATTCGTGAAATAGTCTAATAAAATTCAACTCGTGATTGAATTTTTCTCAAAAGTTTGCCTTTTATTTCTGAACTCAACTGAACTGTTTTGAGAAAACACCACTCGTCCTGCGGACTCGTAGTGTTTTCACGAAGCAATTCAGTTTCGTTCAGAAATAAATCGACAGACTTATCGCAAAAATTCAATCACTCGTGGTAATACTCCTGATAATCTGTTCTGCGATATGTTGTTCACTGTCGCACTAACGGCAGTTACGTGTATAGAGACGCCTCCTAGATTGCACCGTCCGCCCTGCTCCCTAGATTGCCTCTACGATTTTCCTGATTTAATTAAGTTAATAATTGAAGCATTCATTCAAGAAATATTTTTTTGCGTTTCATAATAGGAGTTGGGGGGGAGGGAGGGGGAGCCAAGGATTTTTTTATAAACTTGCACATTATTATGCAACTTCAGCCACACTGAAACAAGTAAGAATATTGTTCCCAGTTTTAAAGATAAATAGTCTATTCTGAACAAGGTGTTATTTTAATGCCCCCTAGCAGAAAAACTTTGAATTTTTTGGGGTTGGCGCAATAGTAACATTTGCTGAGAATTACATGGACTGCATTATCAAAAATTCAAAAAAATCCACCGAGACCCAAATTCCATGAGAATTTTGCGGGGTTCTTTGACATCTATATCCATTTGATAATGGGTTCAATAAATGCATATATAAATATGGAAGAATTGAACGAATACAAAGAAAATGTCATACCTGACGACATACAGGAAGATGCAAAATTACTGAATGTGTCTTTATTACCGGAAAAATCGAGATTACGGTATGAAAAAGTACAATATTCTACCAAAATAGAAGAGGGAAAAAGAGTCACAAAACTTAATGAAGAGGTTATTTTGGCGTACTTTCTAAAACTCTTGAAGACTTTTGAATCTTCCCCCACAGTATGTTCAAAATATCCAATGCTCCGTTCTACAATATAGGTATAAGGCCAATAAAGCTGTTGTTTTTCCAGAGAAGAGATAAAAAAGTTTGTTGTAGAAGCACCAGATGACCAGTGCTTAATGATGAATGTATATTTTAGTCATTGGCAAGATTTTTTTAAGAATTGGTTATTTTTTTGTAGGTTGCTTCAATAATGCCGATGTGACGAATTATGTGTAACATGAATGAACCTGGAGCTGGCGGCCGGAGAAGCAGCCTATCGGGGCAAAACTCACCCGATCGCGGTTTGTCTCCGATCAACATGTGGACAGGAAAAATTTCAAATCGACAACATCGATAATGTGGATAACTACCGTGTGATTCGGTTGATGCATAATTTTGTATTGGGAAGTATGATTTCAAAAAAATCGATATTTACAAAAAAACATATATTTATTTACTAACAATTGAATCAAATTTATAGGTTTGTTTTACGTATATTTTTATAAATCGATACAAGAATCTCATTCAACGGTTGCATTTGGAAACAAACAAAAATAGCCTGTTTCAAGCAACGGTCGTATAGGCTACTAGGTCCAAGAACGTATACAAAGTTAAAAAAAATACATAAAATTATATATTGATTCTTGGACCAAGCAGCATATGGCTGTTGCTAGAACTGAATCATATGTGACCCCCACAAAAAATTCCATCGAAATCCACCCATACGTAAGGCTGCTACAGGAAAGTATTTATCGAATTATCATGTTTATTTTTTTTCAACTATGTAGAAGTTCTTGGACCTAACAGCCTATATAACTATTGCTTGACTGAATCGGTTTTCTTCTGAATTCCAAAGTTCGAGACATGTTCGTTATCTTATGATAAATATTTTAAAAATTAAATCCGAAATTGCAGTGTCCCCGAATAACGAACAAATTTATCTGCACGCAAGAAACAGTATATTCTCCCTTCGGCATTCCGAATCGAAGGAATGTCGGAAAAATTTCATTATTCTGCAAACACAAGCTGAACTTCAGTAAACAGCGGCTTGACAAAGATAAATACTTATGAAGACACATTTATTCAATTGGTAATGTATAAGAGTTTAGTTAGAGCAATTACATTGTCAGACGCGTGAAGATACAAAAATGCCCTAGGGGTATTTATCATCCGTAACATGGGTGCGAAATTTTTGTACGATGATAGTGGATAGAGGGTTAACATGCTCTGGGCTAACAACAGAATTCAATCACCAAAGGAACAAGGCTGTTGTTGCATATCTCCGACCCTTACTTTAAAAGTCACTTCGAATAAAGTATGAAGATATTGATGATGAAAATGTAAACCATAAACCGTAGAAGGAAAATATAGTGAAACTTTTGGACGAGTTCGCGAAGATTTCCTACTAGACTATTTGATTACCAAAAAATCAACGACAGATATTACTCGACTGTCATTGTGTTTGAGTTAAGCTGAGTTTTCATGTACACGAATTATTCGTTTTTCGTACGAAATCTGTCAAAAGCTGTTCAAATATATTTCGTTGCGGCAAATTTTAACGGAGGGTACGAATAAATTCAAAAAGTTGAAATAAAGTCAACTTGTCCGAAATTTTAAAGGAAAACAATGATCAGTGCGGTTATGTAGATATGTAATATTTTATATTTTACTGACTTTGATAGCGTATTGGAATTTTGAATTGAAGAAAAAAAGAAAAAGGGCTCCCAAACGTTTTTGGTGAGACATATTTTCAAACTACGAAAATAACATGGCAATTACCACAGCATAATTAACGAGCTGAGGAATTTACTTGAGAAAGTGGACGGTAGGGGGTTGACATTGAATATTTCATTTATTCCGTGAAGGCATTTCGTACAAATGAAAACCGTTCAAAATATCATTCGTACGGAAAAGTGACATTTCTTTCAAATTTCCTACAAAAATCCGAAATTCGGATGCATGAAAACTTAGCTTTATTCATTTAGAAATGGAGTGTCTGAACCTTTTTGTTGAGTTTAATATTCCTGAATGTAATTCAATTATATAGTTTCAGTGATACCAGTCGACATCGAAAGGGTATACTCAAGTTTTAATTTCGAACGATACACTTCCAACCGAGCTTTAATCAATAAGTAGGATATAAACCTAACAAAATAAACACCGTTTGCTTTTTTACAAGACAATGTATCAACCAAAATAACCGAAGAAAATTAAGAAAAAATAAGCAGATATCTTATATTTATTTTACTGTAGCCACTCTTCAGATAAGTTCAGCTGTCCCTGCAGAATAGTCAGAGTCAGTCCTATAATGAAATTCCTTTGACATTCCTTCGATTCAGAATGCCCAAGGGAGGAAGATATACGGCAACTTGCGTGGACTAAATTATTCGTTATTTGGGGCTACTGATTTCAAACTGGCAATTAGGTAAGGAATTTTTAAAATATTGACGACATGAACTGCTAAAGGCTTGAAATATCTAATCAAAAGAAGAAGACAGAAGCCTAATCAATCCATAGCTGATTTAGTTTTCAAGAGACACGGTCTCAGGTTATAACAGTAGGTATGTTACAGGACACAAAATAGTTATTTTCTGTCTGAAGTGTGGAAAGTGATACTTTCCCGCACGCGACTGCCGTTGACCCGAATAAAGCGAGGCGAAGTTCGGGCAAGGGCGAGAAGAACACTTTACGCATAAATAAGGAACATTACTTTTTCTACGACCACATTAAGATTCGAAAATGTATATTTTATTTCAACATACAAAACTTTCAATGAAAATCCACTAATTATTACTAATATTACTTAATGTTAAAAACACAATTTGTTGCATTCTGCATATATTGTGCCAGATAGGTATCAACAATGTAAAAGAATACGGGGTACCCTTCTCTCTAAGCGTTTCCACCAAGTGGAAAATTAAAGGCAAAAATCTGTCAGAAAACAACTACTCCCTGGCTAATACCACGACGGACATTGAACTACATCTGACTGATATTTGTGCAACGTTCTTCCAAGAAGACCCAATTGCAAGTGCTTGTCTTGTAATTAAACAGAAGATTATCCTTCATTTGGTTGGGAATGACCACCTGCAGACATGCATGTTTCGAGGTTTATTGCCTCTCATCAGTGACAGGGTAGGTCGGACAACATTTTAATTGTCTTGTCCTGTCCCTGCCAAATGAATAACAATCAACCGTTTAACTAATATTACCCTACGAGGCATTCGGTTGTCTTCAAGAAGGCAGTAACCAACAACTAACAAGGTACCTCAGCTAGTTATTTATTTTATCATTCGACCAATCTTTTTGCTCCAGTCACCACTCTACGCTGAAACCCTCCCCAGGATCAATATTCACTATTAGATTTTTGAATCGATATTATGTTCAACAATCGAATTCCTTTCAGTCATGAACCAAAGTCTAACAACAAACTTTTTGAGGTATTGCAGCACAGTTATCGATCAAAAACCATTGTAAGATAATACTTTAGGCAACGTTCCAACATTTATTTCTTACGAGCACCCAAGAGAAAAATTACAAACTACAAAAGCAACACGGACTTTTTAGGGGGCGAGAATTCAAACCACCGACCAAGAAATTTCTTTTGAATCGCCTGAATGGTGTTTGCTTACAAATTTCGTATATTGGGACAGGTGCAAGCAGGGAATTGAATGAAATGTTAGACCGAACGCCAGAAAAGGTACTTAGGCCCTTTTTACCTGGGGAATTAGGTGAGGGTTGTTACCGTCGTATACACTAATCCGTAGAAGAAGCATGGGAGCCACATTTTTAGTATAGCCAAAAAAATTTAAATTACTTTTGATTTGTTCCATCGGCCATAAAATATGATCGGGAATTAATTTGTTAAACATCATCTGAAAATCATCAAACCAGATGTTTCCTTGATCGAGTAGGATATATGTCATTACTAAATTCGAAAGTTTGAAGCCCCAAATTTCGTCGTAGAAGTCGTAGAAGAAACATTCATCCATTCTAGTTATTTTCATCATATTTGGAAAATCCAAGCAATGAGCTAAAAATGCTTTTTAGTTAATTGAAAATGACGCATTGATCTATTAAGAAAACTGTCACACCAAATATGACTCGTAGCTTGAGTAGTTTTGTCGCATAATATTTTTTATTCATATACTTGTTTTACATATTCCAAACCCAAGATTTTTGCTACGTCAAACCGTTACAAAAATGTAGTTTCTATAAAAATTGCTCCACCGAGTTGCCATTTGTTTTCTCCGATTGCATAAAATTATTATTTTAGTCTCTACCTAAAACAATAGCAAAAAAAATTGAGGTTTGATTTCCTAATCACTTATGTACGTCAATAAAAACATATCTACAGGGCTCTGTAAACAGATGTCAACTTTATAGCTTACTTGATGATAACTTCTTTCTTTCATCTAATACATTTCCATTGAAAGCAACAGACAACAAAAAGAAAACTCAACCTGTACAGTGGTATAACGATGAAACTTTGTGACTCATCGTCTCATCAGTTCATTGAAAATTTCAACAATATGGCAGAAAATATGATAAAATCATTGTACCGTTAGTGACAGACACATAGTTATTAAGCTTTGTACCATCATCTTCTTTTTTCATAAAACCCGTTAAGCCAAGTGAAGTTGCAGACGCAATTGCTTTTCTGAAAAACTTCTCTCAATGTTAAAGTAATAATAGCAGTAAGTGAAAATATTACTGAATCTTCAAGAGACCTGATTAACGTAATCTTCTTAACAGAAATATTTCCAGATAACTTTAAATTCTCTAAAAGTATTCCCATATTTGAAAAATGTGATAAAAAAATACTGGAAACTATACAGACCAATATTTATCAGCTGCATTTTCTCGAAAATTATTTTGATAATTCACAATTTGGCTTTAGGTCAAATCGTTCCATGCACCATTGGTGCAGTAAAATATGTTGTGGAGAGGCTGATTCAGGGACTGGAACAGGGATACCATATGGGTATAACTCTTTTTCATATGTTCAAAGCTTTTTATTGCGTTTCTCAAAATATCCTCCTCAAAAAACTCAATTTCTATGGAATCGGGGGCGTTTATCTAAACCTCATTGAATCTTACTCATCAAATCGATTTCAAGCAGTGTTTAACAATGGTTCGTCCAACTTCAGAGAGGTAGGTTCAGTTTTGGGGCCACTACTCTTCATTATCTGTATAAATGACATCTTTAAATTCAACACATGATAGTGTTTTATTTGCTGCTCTTATACATGTTCTCATCAGGACTATGATTAATTAAATGGCAACCTAGTATTTATTATGCTATGGGTTTGTATTTTATTTATGTCCACCTATATGCTAATCATATAAATATATATATATATATAGTATTTTCTTCAATGTAAGAGTTATTATGGTCAGAGTAAAATATCAAAATTAACAGTCAACGGTTATTTCAATTTGAAATTCGAGATGGACACGGACAAGAAAAAGAATAGTATATTCTAAACGAGTAGCAGACTATACTTTCTCCACGATAAAAAAATTTAAAATATTTTTAAATGGAAACGTACAAAAGATAATTTCCACACGAAATAATAACTATTATTTAAAAACACTGTTTATCAGAAAGGACTAATCCAAGACTAAACAGAATTAATTTTGTAATAGCAAAGATGCATTAAGAATAAACTATTGAATTAAAAAAAATTGCATTGTCGTGGCTTGAACCCACGACCCCTCGTCTACTAGGCCAATGCACCATCTGAGCCATCCAGCCTCTCATTAAAATATGATTCATAAATATTATATCAATATTACGAGTCTCAATTATTCGGGTGTTTTGGTAGTAAACTTTCCAGTATATTATTTGTACTCTTTGTAATTTCAGGTGGTGTATTTTCATACTCTGATTTTGAATCACTGGATAAAATCATGATACTTTTATATTTTCGAACGAAAACGTGACAGCAATAATTTTGACACTACTGAAATTTGCCACTACGGTGACAATCAACTGCGTCAAGGCTAATGATATTATTGCTAACCAGTGTGAGAATATTATTCTTATACAAGAGAGAGAATGTAAATACATTTGAATTGCATGGGGGCAGAGGTGTTGCAGAATATTTCTTCAATCTCAAGAGAGAGAATTCCAGCATTCTATAATCAAATTTCATTTCAGAATTAGCAAATTCTGTGATGATCGTGGAGAAAATATTTTCTTCCATCAGCATGAACAATTACGTCTCTGATTTAATAGACAAGCTTATCATTTTTTAGGACCAAGCCTGGCAAAAAGCTACCACACAATTATATGCCGTAGCGTGCATCACAGAAATATGCACCAATTTAAGTCGAAATATGACCATTTGAACACAAAACTAGAAAAGTGGTAGCTGCTTATCGTAATTATATTAAAAGAACTGATGGCAGAGTTCCTGTAACTGATGATTTCGATCTTATTGCAGAGAGCGTTTTGAAAACCATTGATATCAAAACATTGCTTGGCATTGACAAAATTGACGATCGTGAAATGGCATGATTATTATTTGTGATATTGTAGGAAACGAAGTGGATAGTTTTTATAAAACTGGCAATATAAACTCAGTGGTAACAAATTTCTTAACTATACTATCGTTATGTTATAGTTATTTTTGTATTATGGATGATATTTTAATGGTTTTGATACTTCATATTTCCATCATTTATGATGGAAAGGAGGAAAACGAACCTAGTGGAAGCCACACCATTGTTGGAATTATTTCACATTCCACTCAAGACAATGAGGTAGTAAAAATTTAAGTGTCTCATTATATGAATACATATTTTTCAATTTTTTAGGAAAATTGTCTCAATTGTCAAAGTAGGTAGGTTAAAAATTTCCAAATACTGCATGCACAGCTAAAATAAATAATCAAGCTTCATTTTGTTTGTTTTATACTAAATGGGGGAAAATAAAAAAACTGTTTAGGATTTTATTTTTATAGGCATAGGTAGTTTGTAGGTACTCAAAACGAAACTTTTTTTCAAGATTTTGGAAAAAAAATAATGTTATGCTAAAAACCTCGAAATCGGTCAATACTTTTGAAAAAAATATTGACATGAAGTATCTTTTATTTTTCATGTAAGGTAAGCTTGGGTAAGTGTGAATTTGGGGCAAGTGTGAGTTTGCTCTCTATCTTCGCCAAACCATCATATAAAATACAAAAGAGATCTTGTGAATTGAACATATTTTCCTTAATTTCCCAGCTTACAATTATTAATCCTAATGAGTACAACGAGTTTATTTCAAGCTTTGAGTTTATTGTTGAAATCTAAGGTAAGAATCCATTTTATAAGTACACTTTTCTTCTGCATAAACCATGAATCTGAGTATTATAGATTATTTTTTATTATCTTTTACATTTTTTCATTGCATGTCACACTTGCACCGAAATAAAATGTTATTGGGGATAGTGTGACCTATTTGTCGGGGTAAGTGTGAAATTGGGTCATTTGGCCAATCTAAACAGTTATATTTTTTCAGCTATAGTACGAAATTATATATGGAAATCTCAGAGAGCTGAACGATATACCTGGCCAGATATACCTGAGGATGAAATAACAACTGTGCTTCCATCACCACTCGTCAGAAGATGAAATTCTCATTCGATTTTTCAGATTTCTACCAGTAAACTTTTCTTTTCAACAAATGTGCAATTTTACGAGTATTTTTTGTTTTATTTTTTCAATAGGGAATTTCAAATTCAATATTAAAAAGTTCATAACTATGTTTTGAATAAAGATATCTCAAAACAAACAAATTGTGGCGAAAGTTCCTTTACTGTTTACTCACACTTGCCACAAAAAGAGATTTACGTGCATTAATATCTTTAAATTAGGCCAGAATCACACTTGCCCCGAATTCCCGGGGAAGTGTGACCTACGGACATGTATATATGAATATATTAATAACATTCATGGAATTCGTTTTTCAACACTTTTCTGTGGCTTATTACAAAGACTACCTTTGGAGTAAATACCTGCAAAATTTCATTGTTATATTAGTTCAGGTTCATCAGGTAGACTTAATTAAATGTGAACTAATGAAAATCATGGTCACGCTTACTCCAGCTTACCTTATATAAACCGAATAGCTGATAAAAAATACAGATTGCCATTTAAAAAAACAAAGTTGGGAAACGCCCATAAAAATCTGAATACAATAAGTGTACATTTTCATTTTAGAGCTCAGAATATATTTATGTATCAAGTGAGTAAAGTGATACTTTTTTTTTACGAGTAGGAAATGTTGACGCACGATGCCGTAGGCGGAGTGCGACAATTCCCACGAGTAAAAAAAACACTTTACTCACGAGTTTCATACAATATTTTTTCTACAACTGTCAAAAAAAGAAAACCAGCCAATGTTTTTATAGTATTTATTACCTACTTTTCATCCTCATTCAATTTATTTCAAATTAACAACACAAAAAAAATAAACCACAGAAATACAAGAAAGACAGAATCAATTTTTCCGTCCCTGGGAAAAATTGATGTTGGAAACACAATTAATTGCATTACTGCCAATGGAAGTTCTTGACTCAGTCGAATTATCTTGTTTATTTGCTAATGAGTCAGTTCTTATTGAAATTTTTTCATTTATAATTGTTTCATTTACTGATGTTATTGTATTTTTTACTCATTGTATCTTTACTACTTGATGGTGTAGATGAATTTCCAGTCAGAATTTTTGCGGCGCATTCCAGTTTTGTTTGTATGGATCCATCGCCATACCCTTCCGCAACTGCACTAGACTTCCATCCTCCGTGTTTTTTCAGTTGTAATAAATCACCACCTGAATTTGCCAAAAGAGTCGCTGATGTTCGACGAAATGCATGTCCTGTGTAGCATTCAGGGTTGAGTAAATGCAGGTAATTTGAAATGAGTGATGGAATTCTTGAGAAGCTGTTTATTCCCACAACCTGACTTGTGCATTTACCTTTTTAAACCAAGATGTTTTTTGGTCTATAGCCTCTATACTTCAATCAATTTCGCATATTTGCTTATGTCAATATTATTATGTATTAATATCGTGGACTTCAGTTTCGAATAACTGGACCATATAGATGAACATTTCATTTTCTTGGATTTATCTTCGAAATAGGCGAGCAATACTCTCTCTTTAAAGCTTCCAATCCCTTTATTTACGCCATGTTAAGAAAGACTCATATTCTTTCAAATACGTCTCCTTCGATTTTTCTGGTAGCAAATTACTGCTGCTTTCGCACTATCTACGATCTCCTCTGGTGTGGTGTTCAATTCATCATCGCTTTCCATTTTCGTAGGTACTTGATTCGTAATTTCGAAAGATTGTGAGAGATGCAATTTACTAATTTGAAATAAGTACTGTAACATTGACACATTCAGGATTTCGTTGTTATTCGAATCAGTTTGTCAGTGTTGTTGCCTAGACAACCGTTAAAAAAAGAGTACTCTTTTTTACGCTTTTCCGTGTAATACTGAAATCGTAATTTGATATCAAAATATTCATATACTTTAGGAACTCAAAACTACACAAAACAAGTGCACTTTTTTTGACAGTTGTAGAAAAATAGTATAATTTTACTTATAAAATCACATGTTGCAGGAAACAGTATATAAAGTTTTTTGTGATGTGCAATTAATATACTGTCAAATAGAGATATTCTTCTATTCTATTCTCATTTCATAGTTCATACCTTCACAACTAAACATTAGAATTTCGAAAACTAGCAGGTATTGCCATAATACAGTAAAATTCGATAAAAAAAGCTTGTCTTTTCAAGCTTTCCAAAAATTTTTTGGAAGAAAAATTCTTGTGGACCGACTATTCCTACGATGAATACTAATAACCTTGTATGTACCAAAACCAGTAAATGAAAAATATTTTTCCATGTACCCTCATCTCAGCTAACCACCCTAGAAATGTCAATTTAGGGCAATAAAATACAATAGAAACTTCTGCGTTAAGTCCATTTCATCGGCTTTGTTCCAGCCCAGATTAAAATCTCCCCTCGTCTACAATGATAGGATACAAAATCACGACTGGTCCGCACCTACCGAAAGGCTCAAGCTAAAAAAGAGGAAAAAAATGAGTGACGTGTGGGCAGCGGAAATGGGCCCATTATGCAGGCACGTGCCTCGCAGAGTTCGACCGCATCAGGATGCAGCACTAATAACGCCAAAACCGCCACGATGTCGCAACGCAACGACTGTTGTACTCACGTTAAAAATAATAAATAAGTGAACAAATTGCGCAAACATATGTTACGACTGCTGGTTGGCAGGATAATAATCAACACCGCTGCTTTCGTGTGTAATGGAAATTCGAACGAACAAAAGATTTACGTTCGTTGAAAGAACTTGACGAAAGCGCTACCTACGCAATTGTGTCTATTTCTGAAGCTGATGAAAAAACGTATTTTGGTAGTTTTCCTGATGTCTATTTATAGTAAATATTATTATTATTATATCAGGTTCTTCAAGTGTTCTCTACTTGGCAATCCTACCTAGTCCGGGCGCGAGGAGGGAGTTGAGTATCCACCAAATAAAACATCGCAACTGATAGAATCGTAACGTTCAAGTGCCGCTCGTCTCTGCAAGGCCTAACATGTCCGAGCGCTGATGCTTACAAGTTGAAGCAAGAAAATTCGACAGGAAACTTGAGAATCAGAATCGTGTTGAATCTTTCATTTAAGAATTGTATATACAGAAAAAAAATGTAAATTTCTATTATAAATTCATTCAAACGATAAAAATGAGTTTCCATTGTCATTTAACGTGAAACAAATGATAATACGCATACCAACTTCAATTTTAACTACTACTTGCTTAGTTGTATTTCATAAAAAATATATAAGGATGGTAGTCATAATTTCAAATCTTGAGAATAATGGTCGACAAGATTTTCTGAAGCCTACTTCAGACTGATTTTTTTTGCAAAGTAAAAATGTCGCTGCGGATAAATTTTCTCACAGGCAAAGGACAACTCATTTTGGACTGAAAAAGTGAAAAATATACTGTTCTTATATTAATATTAATACTTGCTTTCAAACGCATAGTGCCTGTCGAAGTTTTTGATAAAGGACCCCGCACGAACACACATGTAAAATTGGCCCTCGGTCAAATTGGCTGAAATTTTATTATGTTATAGTGGGATTGCTAATCAGGAAAATGTACGAGTTTGAATGATTTTGTATGTGCGTCCTTTCTGAAATATAAGCAGCCAAAGTTCGAAAAAACGTCAGAGTTGGGTAGGGTTGACAAAGGAAAAAACTGTTTTGTAAGTCGAAATAAGACACATTCAGGATGAAAATGTATTTATCGGAACTCGTTAACATGTCCAATTATAACGTTATTAATGAAAGTACGTTAGGGTGTATACATAGGAAAAAAATCGTTTTTCAGAATTTTTTTTGTAACACTAGTTCTGAACTAACAATTTATATTTTGGTAGAATATCATAGTTTCAGTCTATTCTAGGCCATAAAAACATGTTTTGTTTCTAATATGAATTTTTAATATTTTGGATTATATCCTTATACTGAAAACAACAAATTTGGAGATAGTTTTTGAATACAAAAAAATTTTCTATTGCCACTGTTGATTGAATTCTCTGGTGAATTAATTTGATCAATATTGCCTTTCATTTATATACAGGGAGCGTTTAATTTTTTTTGTACTTCTGGGACTACAGTTCCAACTTAGTCCCGTATAACAGGGACTAAAATGTATCTTTCAGTCCCTAGAGAGATAAAGTTGCATTTCAAATCTCTAGAGACATAAAGTAAAAATCAAACTTTACCGCAGCTACACTATTAATAACTAGGACAAAAATTATCATGTCATCTGCCTTATCTATATCAAAATTTATAGATTCATTCATTTCTCGATTCATTTTCTTGATATTCTGTTAGTTAAATTACGATTCGTTTAAATGTCAATATTAATTGTAATGTCACTGTATTGAAAAATTTTGTTGACACTGTTGCTATAACGTTACCTACCGAGTAATCCAAGTACCGTGTTTATATAACTCATCAATAAAAATCACGTGCGGGATTAAAACATTCAATTTTGTCAATGTCTCAAAAACTGTTCCGTCAATTTGGATCTAATTTTACTCTCACTATTATGAAAGTGTTGACTATTAAATATGAAAGTTTGGTCAACTTGGTATGTTGCGTTTCTAAGATATGCATTTTTAAAGTTTTGTTTAATCGATAGTAGCAACACCATATTCCGTAATACCGTAAACTTTAAAAACGCATATCTTAAAAACGCAACATACAAAGTCGACCAAACTTTCATATTTAATAGTGAGAGTGAAATTAGGTCCAAATTGACGAAACAGTCTTTGAGATATTGAATAAAAACGTTGTAAGTGACCTAAAAAAAATTTAAACGCTTCCTGTATCTGAATGAAAGGTAATATAGAACATCTTAATCCACCAGAGAATTCCCTTACCTTTTATTCAATCAACGGTGGCAATAGATAATTTTTTTGTATTCAAAATCGATCTGCCAATTTATTGTTTTCAGTATAAGGATATCCAAAATATTAAAAATTCATTTTTCAAACAGTGTCATCAAGAAACGAAACATGTTTTTATCGCCTAGAATAGACTGAAACTATGATATTTATTCTAACATAATATAAATTGTTGGTTAAGGACTACTGTTAGAAAAAAAATCTTGAAAAACGACTTTCTTGACTATGCCCCGTATACACCCTAATGTACTTCCATAATTAACGTTATAATTGGACATGTTAACGAGTTCCGATAAATACATTTTCATCCTGAATTTGCCTTTGGCTGCTTATATCTCACAAACGACTCAAAAAAATAATTTAAACTCGCACATTTTCCTAATTCCTAAATCCCACTAGGTATAACATAATAAAATTTCAGCCAATTTGAACGAGAGCCCATTTTACATGTGTTTTCGTGCGGGGTCCAGGGAGTCCTTTCTAGAATCAATGAATGAATGTCTCCTCTTTCTGGTAAGGAACGGTTAGTACCAGAAGAATCTTGAATTTTTCAAGCTGTATCAAGCTTATTAGATAAACAATCCTCGATACTACTTTCTGCACTTTCTCCACCCACCATGTCGTTCGATTGTTGAAAGATCAGCCACTTTAATTAGCGATCCCGGGAACATTTCAGATATGTTTGGAAGGAATGTTCTCCTGTGGGCACGTTCATGAGTGTTTCATAAAAAATTGCAATATAGAAACATTCTGGAAATGTTTCAGAAATCATGTGCAAGAAAGTAGTTATACAGAAAGTGATTTGTGTAATGTGTACTTCCTAGATGGTAGGTGAACTGATCACCTGATCTTTCGACATTTTTCGAAAAATATGCAGTTAGTCCGAGAAAACTGGATCTATTACCGATTCAGATATCCTCGTGGTGCATTGGCAACCTCATCTTGTACTCACTGTGGATCTAATATATACTTCAATGTTTCTCGGTTTAGCAATGGTTATGCATTTTACTTTAATGGAAATGTAGAAATAGATTCATCCAAAACAGATACCATTAAAAAAGATAAATATTCGATGGTCACTTTGTTACACATTTCGCACTGTATCAATCATACTCTAAATTCGAAGTAGGTAATTACTTCGAATCCGTTCACATTTCCCACATATCCTGTAATTGTACATGGTAATTTCTCGTTAATCTACTTCACTGTTGAGTAAAACTAGATATAACCGTTAAGAAATTTGACCATCCAGCCATAATAAATTTTTCCTTTATGTTTGAAGTCCCATCGAATAAAAAGCCAACGTCAAAATGACCCTCGAACCTCCAGACCGGTTTTTTATGATTAATTTGATAGGCACCTTTGAAAGGAGCACAGACCACAGGAAATTGCCGACTGAGAGGTATTTGCCCGAAGGTATGTAATGTGTGCAATATATATTAGTGAATCAGACAAAAGAAAAATACACGGTGTCAGTTCTATAGTCTACTTACATTAATATTTTGGGTACGTTAAATTCGTCCCCTTCTTTGTATTTTTCTTACATTTTATTAATGATTATAGAAAGTATGACATTTCACTTTGAACAGTTTTGAAGAAAAAATTTAATTTCACAATGTGTGTTAAGTTAGCTATGAATTTGCCAGCAATGATTTCGTGAAAATCAAGCAACACAGTTTCAGCGACTGGCAAGGTAAAAGTATTTTGAAAATTCTACATTTTGAAGGGATATTCGATAGGAAATTTCACGAATACATTAAATTATTATGGACTAAATGTGTATTGCAGGAACGGTTCATCATGTGTCATTAATGTCAGTTGAAGAGTTGAACCGTCAAACTGACGTTTCTATATTTACCTTGATTTTCGTAAATATGGAAATGTATACACAAGCTAGAAGCGAAACACCGTTTTGAAAATACCACGGGCTGGAGGAAGTGTTTTCAAGAAGTCCTGTTTTCATTTGTTCGAAATGAGAAAATTATGGCATTTGATTGGTTTATATAATATGAGGGAAATTGTCAATAAAATTACCGCAAAGAATCTCGAATAATCGCAGTGTAATATTTATTTTCTGCTTTCCTACCTACTTATTCTGTAGATTCTTGTAAAAAAAATCATACTACACTGCTCCAGAATTAGACGTCAAATAATTATTACCGGTGATTTCAACATCAACTTTCGCGGTATATCTTCTACTATAGCTGAACTTGTTAAACTTTTACACTTATTCGCTACTTTCTTCACCAGAATAACTGCCCAATCAGCTACTTGGGTAGACAACATCCTCACTAACCTAAATGATAATAACTATATTGCAATGGTTCTTGATCCTTGCTTATTAGATTATCTGGCACAGATAATAACCTTGAGATTGAATGAAAAAAAAAAGAATGATGAAGTAATCCGGAGAAGAAAAATTTCAGGACATGGCATTGCTGATCCGAGATCATGTCTTGCCGTAATTAACCGTTGGACCAACTATCTGAATTAATGAATCTTGAAAATTGATGGTAATTTGTTTTAGTTAAGGTGATGTGGATATGATATTGTTACGAGATTGATAAAAATCCCCTAGCTACGCCGCTGGATAGACTTGCACGCGTATCGTCGATATGGTTTCCGAGAAAAAGGCAGATAGCTGCCGGTAATGAATATTCGGGATAACCGAACCGTCGCATGGCGAAGATTCTGGTTACACTTGAGTACCTAAATAAACGCGAAACATTTGACTGGGATTATGATGAAGAAGATTAAGAAGATTATGAAGAAGTGATAAGTAAGCAAATTTTGAAGAAGTATAGAAGTGTTTGGAATATTTAGTTAGTTGTATTGTTGTATAGTCCTAAGTGTTTAATTAGTCAGTGAAGTAGTTGTATGTTTTTAGTGAAGTTAGAAAATAAACAGTTTAGTAGTGTGCTCGGCCTATTATTTAGCAAAAACGTAACAATATGATTGCCAAGTTGATTCTTGAATTCTCGAACAGTTCTTGCCTGTTTTACATCATATGGCAAAGTAGTTGCTGGCAAATTCGTTGCTGACTTCGAACACACAACTTTACATATAAGAATTTAGAAAAAAAAACATCAAATTGAACATTCTATTGACCTTGAAGTGGCAATTATGGGAAATTCAATATCAATACTGAGAAGCAGACTAATATATCGTAATCGACCGAACATTTTTAATAATTTCATCATTTCAGTTCAACTCTCAATAATTGATGGGATTTTAGGAATTCATCTAATTATCCACCTAGACTATTTGAAACCAAAACAGCATTCCATAGGTTCATATTTGAGCGAACTAATGTATCAGCATACCAGCATTTATGCACAGAGCACTCTCCATGGATAATATCAATCACGCAATGCAATCTAAATATAAACGCTTAGCGTAGGTCAGTCACACTTAATACATTCGAAATGATTTGAAACAAATACCGGCACAAAGCAGAGTCAACCCACTCGCATACCAGTGAAATCAAAAACTAGTTCGCCGATTTATTAAACGATTACACATTTTACAACTATGAAAAGCGAAATCATAACGGCCGGCCAGTCAGAGACCGGTCTGTCACTATTTGATTAACAATATTCCGGTCTAGAGGCAATAAATACAATTCATTGCAGACTGTGGCGTACGCAAATTAATCGACAATTCACAAACATCACGTGCAGACGGGACGTGGAAACTGTTCGTGACAACGGAATATGAATTGGTGGTATTTGAATTTCAGTCTGAAATTTTTGAAGAAGAAAGTACTCGAGAACATTCGATGTTCCTCAACAGTTTTTCCATTTTCGTCTTTTTTATTGGCTTAGTGAATTTGAATGAAGTTTTCAGCAAGCAAATTCACTATGACGATTTTTCTGAACAAAATATCTCAAACCTGCTGAAGATGATCAGATTACATTAGATTGGGAACCCCTCTGTTACAAGGCTCTACATCGCGATCTATCTGAAACCTCCGATCGAATAACATAACCTAGATGAGTAACTCGCCGCACACGCATTAAGATTTGTGTGTAAGGGACATCTTCCCCCCAACGGCAGTGTCGTGCGTTGTTAACAGAAATATTGACGTTCAATAAAATAGAAATAATGGAAACCCAATATGGAATGGAAATCTGAAATTATGATGAAATAATCTCCACAAGATTTTGAGAACAGCCGATGCTCTAACTGACATGTTTTTTTCATAATTCATTCATTTTTCTCTTTTCCAATTTGGTTTCTCTTTCTCGATAGTTACGACACTGGTAGCTTCAAATGATTGTTCTGTCAAATATGAAATGCAGCGTTGCCGTACTGACCAGACAATATCGACAACGAAGAATCTCCGTTCGGCGATGGAGATACTATCGTTTTTACATGTTCCCAACAAGCTGCAATGGACGTTTCAATTGTCTTCTTATTGTCATATATTTCATCCAAATAAATCTTGAAACTTTTTTGTCGATAATGCACATGGAATTGATTTCTAGCTATCTATAATAGCACTATGAAATGGGAAAATATCTAAAAAAAATCTGTCGGTTCTGTATTGCTCAGAAATATGGTGCCTTTTAAAAGGACGGTAGGGGCATGAGGTACTATAAGATTTTACAAAACATATTATATTCGGATTTATTCAACATATGAAAACTTATTAATACGTATTTATCTTCAAACCTGATTGTAACTGAAGACCCAAATTTTGGGATGTAGACTAAATTGAGACTTTCTACATAAAAAAATCGCTTTTTTGTGACATACTGCACTCTTACGTTGACTTTCTTGATATACAACCATACGGTCGACAAAAAATTCATGATTATAACTGGGTAATTTAGAAGTACCTCTTCTTGCAGTTCTTCTTATACGTTTCCAATAATTCAGGATAATTGATCCATCTTTCCACCGTTGTTCTTGTGTAGATGCCAGTAGTTTTGAACTGACGGAGATTCACTATTGACCAATATTCTGGTCACTGCGATCAACCCCATCTATATTATCGTTATAATATTTCATGAGACTTGGTTGATCTAAATAAACCTTCTTTTCGGACTTCGAACAACGTTCAGTTCTGTTCGATGGAAAGACAGATAAGTCGTTAGAAGCAAGGTTGATAAATCTGGTATCATTCATTTCATTTACCTATAACTATTTCCTTGTCTGCCAGTGTACATCCAACGTATCCCAGCTCTCTCTTCTTCAGATATTCTTTTATAGAGCATAAGCATCACAGTAACAGTTCAATCAACTCATCATCAAAAAAAAAATCAACGTTGCTGCCGGGGACAAACTATTATTCTTCACATATGTAAAGGAGTCCACTACGTGAATTATTTTATTTCCTTTAGTATCCTTTCAATCAACGCTAATGAAGGTAGTATTCCATTCATCATGAAATCTTGCTTGAGGGTATGCGCGAAAAACAGATATCTATTAATCTCTGGCCTCTTCATCTTCATATATTGATTTCGCTTCTGCTCGTAGAGGAGATCTTCTTCACCAGAATCTTCGACAACATTTTGGCATCATCCGGATGTAAAATAGCAATATTATCTGGTGATATTTGAAGATCCGGATTTTGTAGCTCTGAAGATCACTGTACCACTACTGAAAATGAGCGCCCTTTCATTAGAGGAGTCAAAAAAGATCCCTACAGACCTTTATATAGGACTGTAGGTTTCACAGGGAACCAAGATTGAAAATAGGACTTGTTGAAAAAATCAAATATACAGTTTGCAATATTGCTGAAGTCAATTGAAGACAAGAATTCGGTGGGTGTATTGTCGTTAAAAGAAATGGCTGATCCCCAAAAACGGAGATTTGTCCGATCCGAAAAACTACAGGCCGATAACATGCTTGAACGCATGTTATAAGATGTTTACACGCATCTTATACATGCGAATACTCTCCGCAGTTGAGCCGGTGTATGAAAGGATATATGAGCAAAGAGGGTCGAAGAAGGGGGTCGCTGTCTGCAAGGAGACCCTGCTGATCGACAGATGCATCACGCAGGACTCCGTGCAGTATAAGCGTAACCTTTCAATGGTCTGGATCGACTATCGCAAGGCATTTGATACAACATCGCATGAGCTCATCATGCATTTGCTCAGATGCCTTGCGGTACCCGATCAAATAGTGAGATGCATTGAACAGCTGATGCCGCTCTGGAGGACTCGCTTTACCTTAACATCTGGTCAAGTCAGAGTCCAAACAGAGCAGGTTATCTTTAGAAGGGGCGTGTTTCAGGGAGACTCCTTCAGTCCTCTTCTCTTCTGCATCTCACTACTTCCATTGTCCGTTGCACTACGGACAACCCGCGGATACAACTGCGGCACCCCCAGCAACCGGAGGCATAAGGTCACCCATCTGTTTTACATGGATGACCTCAAACTTTATGCCTCCGGAGAAAAGGACCTTCATCAGTCCTTAAGGGTGGTGCAAGAGACGATGCGAGGAATACGGAGAGGACGTTCAGCTCGTAGACGGAAGCATCCTACATCATCTGGATGCCGGAGAGACGTATACCTACCTAGGGGTGGAACAACGCCACACCGAAGAGTCTGTCTGTCAAAAGCTCTCTCCGCGGCAAGTATCAGCACAAACTCCGACAGATCTGGTCTTCAGAACTGTCGGGGAAGAACAAAGTTGCTGCAACTAATATGCTTGCCGTTCCGATTCTACTTTACTGAGCTGCGACAACTCGACGTAAAAACTCGCAAAATGATGCATCTTCATAGAAGCTTGCATCCTAAATCGTCTGTTCCACGGTTATACGACCTTCAGACAACGGAGAGGCCGTGGACTTTTGAGTTTGGAGTGTCTACATAACAGAATGGTACTGAATGGAGCCTGTAAAGTCATCAGGAGTTCAGATCCCCTTCTCTGCTTGGTATGTGATCATGAAAAAACAGGGATTGGAGCATTTCTTTTCAAGGCAGCAACCCGTGCAGCCGATGAACTCGGTCTCATATTCGATACTGAACGGACGAACCCAAACTCTGTCACCGAGTTGGAACCCGTTCAGCAAAAAGCCCACGTGAAAGCTGCGGAGTGTGACAGGCTCTTACAGCTACATAGGGATAAGCCGCTAGGGCTTGGGTGGCTACTAGCAGCGTCGGCAGGTGACGGATAGCCGGACGGCCTGCGGCGTGCACTGTGCGACCCACAGGCACGTCGTAGGTTACCACCGAATAAAATAAGGTGGCGCTGAGCAACCCTCCAATCCAAGGTGTCACGCGACCCGTGCCCGTGGATGCATGGCGGTGGGAGAGCACCGCCTTGAACGGAGCCTCGTGCATACCAGGCGACCTGCACGAGTACCAGCCTTGCCACGCCGTGCGGGGCTCCGGCGTGGTCGACTCCTAGTTCCCTAGCTATTCGTGGGACCAACATGGATAAAGAAAAAACTAAAAGTGAATCGCGGGAATTCACCGCAACCCAGGATGCTCAAGAGCGTCCTGGCAGCTCCCACTCACCGAAATCACCTCGGGAAGCAGAGGGAGCGAAAAAGAAAAAGGAGGAAAAACCTTCGGAGCAAGCATCCGGCAAAGGTACTTCCCATAAGAAACCTCCCAAGAAAAATCGGAGGAAACAAGATCTGCCACCTCCAGGCAAGCCTGGAGGCATCGATGATCCGCTAAGAAGAGGTCTTAGCGGGGCAGGAGTAAGATGGTACCTTCGCTTCCTTGAACAGGGCCTGACACCTGAGGAAGCAAGAAGGAAAGCCGTCGAGAGGAAAAGGCCTCAGGAGCAACCTCCACAACAGACGGAGAAGAGGGGCCCCAAAACCCAAACACCCCCTCAACGTCCGAATGTTAAGAGGAGGAAGACTGAAGCGGGAAGCAGCACCGCCACTGCTAAGCAAACTGGGCAAGCCACCAGCTATGCTGAAGCAGTGAGCATGATAAAAGTTGCAGTCCTCCCCAAAAACTATCCACGGGAGACGCTGAGTGCTGAGCAACTCACAGCACTTGAAGACGCCATTGTGCAGGAGATGGTGCTGGGTGCAGAGTGTAAACTCCAGTTTGGAGGAATCCACTTTCGCCCAAGCACGCTTGTGGTAGACTGTGTCACCCAAGAGACGGCAGACTGGCTGAGGGCAAATGCCCCCAGTCTGAGCAACTGGAGGGGTACAGAGCTGATGGCGTGCGTGGGAGAGGACATCCCAAGGGCGCACGCCATCACTGTGTTCTTTCCCAGGAGCTCGAACTTTGAAACGGAGAAGTTGCTAGCCCTGGTAAGTACACAAAACATGGGGCTTCACACCCAGTTGTGGAAAGTACTGGGAAGTAAGAAAGAAGGCAACGGCCAGTTACTAAACATTGGCATTGACGACGAGTCCTGCGAGGCCATCAGGAAAATGGGATACACCATTTTCTTCAGGTTCGGGAAAATCCCCGTTCATGGCCTCCGCAAGGACTCAAGCAAGAAGAAGGAGGAAGAAGAGGCGGGCAAGACACCGGACCCTGGGGCTGTAGAAGACCCAGCAGGCGAAACAGAATCGACTGGGAGCGTGGACCAGGACACCACGGTGACTCCCAGCGAAGAAGAGCAAATGCTGCTGGATGATGAGGAGGCAAGCACTCCAACTCACGTGTAGCAATGGCTACCCACGTCAGGGTTGCCCAGGTGAACGCTCATCACGCTAAGGGGGCATCTGCCGCCTTATCGAGGGTGTTCGCCGGGACAAACTTGGGAGTTGTGTTGATCCAAGAACCTTGGGTCAACAGGGGGCAGATCAGAGGACTGCCGAACAAAGAAGGTATGGTGATCTGGGATGTCAGAAGTGACAACCCCAGAGCTTGCATACTGATCAGAAATAATATTAATTATATTTGTCTTTCAGAATTCATGACGAGGGACTTAGTGCCGGTTCGGGCCAAGATCCGCACAAGGCACTCACTCCTCGACATAGTAATAGCCTCAGGATACTTCGCTGGAGATGGGCAAACACCACCAGAAGAAGTACAGAGGCTATCCGACTACTGCAGTAGGAGCAATCTACCCCTCCTGCTGGGCTGCGACGCCAACGCGCACAACACCATCTGGGGCAGCACGGACACCAATCAAAGAGGTGAGCAATTGCTAGAATTCATACTCGCGGCTAACCTAAATGTACTCAATGTGGGATGTGTCCCCACCTTTGTAACTAGGGCTAGGCAAGAAGTATTAGATTTAACGCTCGGCAGCCCGAGCATCAGTAGAATGGTAAGGAACTGGAGGGTCTCAGAAGAACCCTCTCTTTCAGACCATAGAATCATTATGTTCAACGTGGAAGGGCTTGAGACACAAACAACCTTCACCAGAAACCCTAGAAACACAGATTGGGAAAAATACACCACCAATCTAAAATGTAACCTAGAACAGATCAAGTTCAACGGCAACAGTCACGTCGAATTTGAGCAGACCCTAGAGGCGGTAAACGGGGCAATTATGGATGCATACGAATCCAGTTGCCCCATAAAAGAAAAGAAATCCCACAGTGGAACCATTTGGTGGAACGAACACCTGTCAAATCTGAGATCCGAAGTCCGCTGGCTATTTAACAAAGCCAAGCGGGGCGGAGATTGGCAGGGATACACCGAAAGGCTGACAAAATATAATAAAGAGATAAGGAAAGCCAAGAGGAACAGCTTCAGGAGCTTTTGTGAGACAATCACATCAAGCCCTGCAGCATCCAGGTTATACAAAACCATGGCGAGGGGCAGAGAGCAAGGACCTATGTCACTCAGAAGAACAGATGGTAGCTATACAGAGGATGAAGAGCAACGAGCTCTCCTCTTACTGGAGACGCACTTTCCAGGCAGCATACCATTTGAATCCGACAGATCACTGGAAGAACCAGGCAGAGCCAAACGAGAAGACTGGGAAGTAGCAAAGACCATATGCACTCCCCAAAGAGTGAAATGGGCAATTGAATCCTTCCAACCATTCAAGTCACCAGGAGTTGACGGTATATTTCCGGCTCTTCTACAAAAAGGGCAAACGGAACTACTGCCGTACATCATTAAAGCAGCCAGATTTAGTCTGGCACTCGGGTACATACCGAACAACTGGAGAAGAGCACGGGTAACCTTCATTCCCAAAGTGGGAAAGAAGGACCCTACCCTCCCGAAGTCATTCAGACCAATCTGTCTCTCATCCTTCTTACTGAAGACAGTGGAGAAGACGGTAGACAACTACATCAGAACTGAGATACTGGAGAGAGTGCCATTGCACTCCGGGCAGCATGCATATAGGGCGGGCAGATCAACGGAAACCGCTCTGTACGTGCTTACCGAAAGCATCCAGAGATCACTTGAGCACAAAGAAATGGCCATTTGCGCCTTCTTAGACATAGAGGGGGCATTCGACAACACCTCTCATGAAGCAATAAAGAGGGCCCTAATGAACAAGGGAGTGGACAGAACCACATCCAGATGGATGTGCCAAATGCTGGCCACAAGAACAGCTGAAACGAAAGTGGGTGAGAGCAGCTTTCGGATCAGCACAAACAGGGGGTGCCCACAAGGAGGGGTACTATCACCTCTGATGTGGAGTCTCGTAGTAGACGAACTACTCGGAACACTGACCGGGAGCGGAGTCACTTGCCTTGGATATGCGGACGACATAGTCATCATGGCCAAAGGCAAATTCGAAGGAACCCTCTGCGATCTCATAGAAAGAGAGCTAGAGACAACCAGAAGATGGTGCCTCTCTGTGGGGCTGAGAATTAACTCATCAAAAACCACAGTAGTACCATTCACTAGAAGAACAAAGGTTCAGCACCTAAGGACTGTTCGCCTCGACGGAGCAGACTTAGAATGGCAGCAAGAGGTGAAGTATCTAGGACTTACTCTAGACTCAAAACTACTCTGGAACAGACACGTAGAAAAGATCGCTAATAAGGCAAAATCATCACTGATGGTGTGCAGGAACATTGCAGGAAAAACATGGGGATGTAACCCATCAGTACTGCGATGGATGTACACCATGATAGTGAGACCTATGATCACCTACGGGGCAGTAGCATGGCAAGGCAGAACCGAACTCGCCACAACAAAGAAGATCTTGGAAAAAGTGCAAAGACTAGCATGTCTTTGTATAACAGGAGCAATGAGGTCGACTCCAACAGCAGCAATAGAGGTCATTCTGGACCTCACTCCTCTCCACATAATGGTGAAGAGAACTGCTTGGGAGGCAAACCTCAGGTTGGCTAAAGTCGGACTCATAGGGACAGCACACGGCGCGAGGGGCTTAACCCCTACCAACTGTGCACACCTTGCCGACCTCCCAACTGACGAAATCACCAAGAAATTTAGTTTCGAGAAACTTTTTCGAACGGAACTAAACACCAAGCGAGAATGGAACATAGAATCGATTCGAGCACTGGGGAAGAATACCTTAACATGGTATACGGACGGGTCCAAAACTCCCGAAGGAACTGGAGCAGGGGTCTTTGGGCCTCGCACCAAATACTCTGAACCCATGGGCCAGTTCCCCAGCATTTTCCAAGCGGAAATTCACGCCATAGAAAGGTGCATTCAGTTCAACCTCAATAGGAAATACCGGAACCAGGAAATCGTGATCCTCTCCGATAGTCAAGCAGCCATCAAAGCGTTGAGCTCCTGCAACATCAACTCGAAGATGGTTTGGGAATGCCTAGACAAACTTAATGATCTGGGCAGGAACAATAAGGTGACCCTCCTCTGGGTGCCAGGGCACGCCGGAGTAGAGGGCAACGAACAAGCAGATACCCTGGCACGGAAAGGCGCAGCAACGCCACTGATCGGGCCAGAACCATTCTGCGGACTTGGAAAATATTACTTCCGAGAAGAACTCAATAAAGCTGAAGAAGCAATGAGAGCAACATACTGGCTAAGACTTCCAGGGCTGAGGCAGGCCAAAGATCTCCTCGGAAATTTCAACCGAGCAAGATCAAAGACACTGATTAACCTCAGCAAAATTAGTCTAAAGACAATCACGGGATTTCTAACGGGGCATTGCAGACTCAAAGAACACCTGAGGAAGCTAGGCTTAGAGGAGGACAGCACCTGCAGATTATGTGGGGAACACCCAGAAACACCCCACCATATATTGATGGAGTGTTACGCTGTACATCACAAAAGATTGAATATACTGGGATCACACCAGCTGACCGTGGGAGAAATACCACGAGCAGACCCCCTCAAAATCCTAAAATTCCTGAAGGAATTGGGACTTGAAGGGCTGCTGTAAACAAGAACATCTTGTGACAGCAGAAGAAGATGGGGCACAATAGATCTAATCAGGTCGCAGCGCATCAATCACCATCCATACTCACCAATACCAATACCAATAGGGATAAGCCAATGCATGGGGTCTTCTTCAAGAACATTGAAGACCTTGGCTTATCCAGAAACCTGACCTTCGCTTTTCTCAGGTCAAGTGGGCTGAAGTCGGAAACCAAGGGATTCATAATGGCCTGCCAGGATGGTGTCTTCAACACCCTCGTCTACCGCAGTCGCGTGATGGGTATAGAGGTCCCTGACACTAGATGCAGATCGTGTCGTGGGGCAGCTGAGACCATAATGCATTTGCTGTCAGCTTGTCCAGCTTATGCGGTCTCAGCCTATATCCACAGGCATAAAGCGACCCTACGAGTTTTGTACTACTATTTACGACACTCGTACGGTGTAGACGAGACACCGGTGTTGCCTTATGCTCCGGGGAATATTGAGTCCGTTGTGGAAAATGAGAAGTGCCGAATCTATTGGAACTACTCATTCCCCACCCTCAGGCAAATACAAGCCAATAAGCCTGATGTAGTTCTCCTCGACTATCAAAGTAGGACGATTTTCGTCATTGAGTTTTCAGCTCCTGGCGAAATGAACATCGTCCGAAAAGAGGAGGAAAAACGGACTAAATATCAAGATCTTCTCTTTGAACTCCGCAGGCTTTATCCAAATCATTCTGTCAAGATGGTGGTTCTGATAATAGGGGTCCTTGGTGGAATGATGGACACGCTGCTCTCAAATCTGAAAATCATACCGGCATGCCTTGATGCGGCAGAAAACCTAGCCGGAAGAATGCAGAAGGCCGTTATTCTTGGTTCACTCCGTTTACTCAGGGAACATGATTCTCGGACCCAGTAATCACTCACCCCACGGACGTGGGGAGTGTTTGCCTGGGTTAATGATACACCAGCGCGCCCTCCGGTATTATCGGAGCTCCGGAGACAGGGCCCGACTGGTACATTCCGTATGAAAAAAAAAAAATAATAATAATACTCCCTCATAAACACTCGTTGAGTGTACCCAAAGGCATAGCCTGTGCGGGTAGAGGACGGCTATTATTATTATTTGCCGTGGCGATCCGGGGCGACTTACTGATGTTTTAAGTGATGTATTCACTTTTCAGCTGTATGAAAACCCGGACTCACAATACACTTGCTTTTCAACAAGGCATGCGGTCGCCTATCGATCAGATATAAAGTAGTTGAGAAAAATTCTCGTACCTACATCGGATTCGAACCGACTATCGCTATGCTGGAGTTTCGAACGGCCTGTGCCTTAGACCGCTGATCCACCGACCACCATCATAATTTGGTTTGCATTTCGACTTTTTTTGACCGTTGACTGATATGCATACCCTTCAGACACGCTTGTTATCGTATTTCCATGTTACTTTAATGATAAAAAGTCTGCTCTCGCATTTGCTAATAGAGACAGACGCGAATGTTTTTTCCTCCCTAGTTAAACGAATAGCTATTCATCAGTGATACTAAAACAGAAGTGCCAAGATGTCAGTTGTCTTCGTCCTGAATTTAATAACCAAAACACGATGACGAACTTTTCAGACTGCAACTGATATTAAGACAAAGTTGTATAAAGAGGCCATAAATTCAAAAAACCTATCCGAAACGCCACAGGAGCGTTCGAAACAGCAGTAACAGCACGAAAGACGTCAATAAAAATAAACTGAACTGATGAGGTATATTTCGGGTTCAAATGGCGTCAAAACTTTCACATTTCATGCGTTTTTCAATCGTAAATTCTCCTTCGTGCCCACGTGTTTGGCGGAAGATGTCAGTTGAAGTTTCTCGATTCCGAATGACCTTCTATGCCTTCTATGCGGTCCGTTGACCTTTGCGTAGCTTTTTCTCAGTACCTACGCGGTCAGCTCTTGTGTCGTCATCGTGTGCGCGAGGTGCATTCCTCCGCGATAGAAATCGTAAATGCAGTACCGCGATAAAATCTCGAATTTGTTATGGTCGCGATAAGTATTGGGTGACAACTGATGCTGTCGTCATCGTCATCTTAATGATATAGTCGTCACAATGGAATAGTAAAATTATTAATAAAATTGTGACTGAGTAATTGATATTTAAGTAGGCAGGTAGGTAGATGAATAGTAATAGTCGCATCGGAATGTAACAACTATTACACATCAATGTAGGAATAGAATACCTTGTGTATTTTGTAAAGACAAATCGTTAACGAAAGAGGTGAAAATCTACTACAATTCATAATGGCCAACAACCTGGACACGCTGAATATGAGAAACAAACCCACCTTCATTACAAAAAACAGGAAGAGGTACTTGACGTAACAATAGCCTCAACTTATGTGAGTAACCCTTTTACAGAATGGCATATATCTGATGATGTAAGTTGCAGTCACAGATACATTAACTTCATAATAAAGAGTGACATCTACAAAGAGATATTGATTGAGGCTTTCGCGGCCGGGATTTTTGATAATGTTACTCTTCTTCGGGTTTGTTGGCCGTCGTGATATGGAATTGCTTCCTAACGTTTCGCCCGCACGAGTGGCTGGCCTCAGAAGAAGCCAGCCACTCGTGCGGGCGAAACGTTAGGAAGCAATTCCATATCACGACGGCCAACAAACCCGAAGAAGAGTAACATTATCATCTACAAAGAGACTTATCGGAACCCACAGAAAACGAACTGGGAAGCGTACGGAGCAGACCTGAGTCCCCAACTCTAAGGAACGCATCGTACAATAAGAACAAACAGAGACCTAGAGCTGGCTGTGAAAAAATCAATGACGCAGCTATCTCTACGGACAAGCACTGCCCACTCATCATTAGGAACATAGGAAGGTGCCCTGATGGTACAAAGAACTTGCAGAACTGAAGAAGCAAGCCAGAAAAGAATTCAACAGAGCCATAAAAAATGGGAGGGAATCCAAGAGAGACTCCTGGAGGTGACACTGTAAGGAGATAGAAGGCTCTCGAGAGTGTGCTAGACTCCAGAAAGTACTCTCGATACACAACAAGTAATACTCCCTAAAAAATTAACAAGGGAAGCACACCTGTAAGTACAGGAGAAGAAACAATAAAAGAACTACTGAGAGTTCACTTCCCTGGAGCACAGATAGATTAGATACGAGCTACCGGAAGTACTGGATACTTTGAAAAGAGGCTCCAGGCTGGACTGGGACATAGCAAAGACCTATGACAAAGTTCAATGGGCAATAGGCATATTTGAACCCTTCAAATCACCGGAACCAGACGGGATCTACCCTGCAATGCTGCAGAAGGGACCCGAAGAACTGCAAATCAGACTCTGTAATATATTCAGAGGCAGTTAGGCCCTCGGGTATAGGTATACCAAAGCATGGAGTCAAGTTAACCTGGAGAAGCTGGACAGGATTAGGCAAAGTCCCCAAGAGTAATAAGTCTTATATCATTTGTACTCAAGACTTTGGAGAAGCTAATGGATAGACATATTAGGGACGGTGTGCTGGAGGAAAGACCACTGCACCGCGAACAATATGCCTACAGGACTGGCTGTTCAACGGAGACAGCACTCCACCAACGCGTGGAAAACACGCTGGAAAATAAAGAGGTATCGCTAGCGGCCTTTCTAGACATCGAAGGAGCTTTCGACAATACCTCTATAAACTCAAGCACAAGAGCTCTCAGACACAGAGAAATCGAGGAACCATGTGTGGCCTGGATAGACTCAATGCTGAGAAATAGACTGATACACATCACTGTATTAGAGGGGACCGTAGTAGCCAGGGCTCCTGAGAGCAGCTAGAGATTCAGGACACGTATAATGATTTTATGTACTCACAAGTTTTATTGATTTATTGTAAGATCGCGTGAGCTATTCTCAAACCCGAATATACAGTGCGCCCCCCTTTTAACTTTTGAACGGTTTGACGTACAAGCAAAAAAAAAACTTTTGGAGGGTTTCACCGATACTACTTTTCAGAATAAAACACAATGTGATTGCTCGATAGATGGCACGGCGGGGCACATCAACTAAAAAATCCGCCAGATCCGCACTTATTCTAACATTTCAAATGCATATTGTGAAAAAAACTAAAACGGTTGTACCCTCCAAACGGTTTTTTATGTTTGTACGTCAATCCGTTCAAAAGTTAACAGAGGAGGACTATTAAAAGTCGCACTGTATAACGCTAAAAGAAGATTATTGGTAGTGAAAGTTTTGTCGATAATACTTAGGGCTGATGCACTTTTTAACAATATATTGTTTATATCAATACAATTTTAGTTGCAATACACTATCTGAAACTGTTCGTGTTGTGATTAATATAGGTAGTTAACACGTGCTTCAGTCACTAATATTCTTCCAGAAAATGGTAACTTGGTTACTGAAACAAGTGTCGAGGTGTTAAAAATAGTTGATTTGTTTTAGGTTAAAACTCTAGTGTATTCAACATTCTCATGTAACTTATCTTTCTTTTATTTTATTAAATTTTTTACACCTGTTATGTACATCATTTCATCATTTGAAAAACATTTTTTAACGTTGTTACTTTTTTGCATCCATCAGAGAAGGGCCTAAAAAAGTTGAGCGTTTAGATGAAATTAACATAATTTTGCTATTAGGGTAGGTAGTTCTGTCGTTTGAGAAGGTATTTTCTTATTAGTTCAATGAAACACTAGTGTCTCATTAGTCAGAGTCTGACTTTTTAGTGATAAAAGAGAAAAAAGGAATTTAGTTCATTTGTCGACTCCATTTGTAATTCCAAGTACGGTTTTTCATATCTACAAAGAACACACATTTCAATTCATCTTCTCGAAACAAATGTGAAAACCGCAAATATTGATCTGATCTGACATGTCATCAATAATTAATTAACTTGTTGTCTGTTTCATCAAGTCGCTCCTTTTCTAAATCAGAACTTTTTCGGCAACTGTCATAAATCCCAACTAAGCTCTCATTTTGGGAACATGTTTTGTGTTCATAACATACTAGCTGGTGATAAAATGTTATATTTCATGACTTATTGGCATCCAAAACACCCATACAAAAAATAGCTATTCCAATTTTTATGCCTGTTTTCACGATTACCTTTTTTCTATAAGGTTAGTGTGGAGTCCTTAACAGCACCACCTTTAGGAATGTGATTTTTTCGTATATTCTCAATATCTAAGGTTTGGAAGGGTCTAGTTTTGTCTAACGTTCGGGCGTCGGCCATTCCGTTGCGCGATAGTACCAACTTCAAGTCATTGACCGCATATTGCAACTCAGCCTGATTACTTTCACATCCGAGATGTAATATTCAAGACGCCTCTGGGCCGCATCGCATCAGCGGTTCTTGCGGACCCTTTAATAACACCTTATTTTTGTCTGAAGCTCAGTCTCATCTTGAATCTTAACACTTCATCTGGAGGAAATTGCGACGGCGACAAGGCAGACGTATTTTTACCTGCAATACTCGCCCATCTACGGTAGCAGGACCGGTCACAGCCAGCTCGAAGGAAATTTTCTTAGGCATCAGATATATAGTCGAGATACAAGACATTGAATCTGCATGTTCAAATAAAATTTCAATATTTTCAACTGAGTGGTTGAACTGATCGTTGAAAAACGCCAAAAACATATATACATTGAAAAAGTAACTTAGAAGATATATTTTCTTCAAACCCCGTACTGAGATACACATGATATTTAATTCATGAGTAGACTCACACTCTTCTTAAATAAAAATAATGCAAACACCTTGATATTGTCAAGGTGTTATACAACTATTGATTTTTTTATCTGTTAAACTCAGGATTACTTGTTATAATCAGATAACTTTTTTTAATACATTGTACTTTCTTAATTGATTGAAAAATGTCTGTCACACAAAAGCGATGGTTTCGTAATATATTACGTTTATTTGTAACCCATTCATTGACTTAAAACTGTTTTTGCTTTTATTTTTCTTCCATCAGTAATATCCCAATATCTCCGTTGCCCCGGCTAAGTTTTCTGCCGCATCACGGCAAGCCGGTATGATCTTTAAGTTTGAGAGCAGTGTGTCCATCTTTCCAGCAAGGACCCTTTATATCAGAACCATAATGGTTTGGGTAAAGCATGCGGATTTCTCAGAGTAGATCTAGATATTTAGTCCGTTTTCCCTCCTCTTTTCGGACAATGTTTGTTTCGCCAAAAGCTGAAAACTCAATGACAAAAATCGTCCTATTCTGATGGCCGAGGAGCTTATTGGATTGTATTTGAGGGTGAGGAATGAGTAGTTACAACAGATTCGGCACTTCTCATTCTTCACAACGGTCTCAACATCCCCCGGAGCATAAGGCGACATCGGTGTCTTTTCTATACCGTACGAGTATCGTATATGGTAGTACAACACTCGTAGCGTCGCGTTATGCCTGAGGATATGGGCGGAGACCGGATAAGCTGGACAGGCTGACAGAAAATACATAATGGTCTCAGCTGCCCCACGACAAGTTCTGCATCTAGTGTCAGGGACCTCTATACCCATCATGTAACTACGGTAGACGAGGGTGTTGAGACACCATCCTTGCAGGCAATTATGAATCCCTCGGTTTCCGACTTCAGTCCACTTGACCTGAGAAATGAAAAGGTCAGGTTTCTGGATAAACCAAGGACTTCAATGTTCTTGAAGAGGACCCCTTATCATTATGTAGCTGCAGAAGACTCTCACTTTACGCAGCTTTGACGTGCATGGGCTTTTTGCTTTCCAACTCAGTGACAGAATTTGAGTTCGTCCGTTCAGTATCGAATACGAGACCGAGTTCATCGGCTGCACGGGTTGCTGCCTTGAAAATAAATGCTCCAATCCCTGCTTTTTCATGATCGCATACTGAGGACAGAAGGGGATCTGAACTCCTGATGACTTCACAGGCTCCATCTAGTACCATTCAGTTATGTCGACACTCCAAACTCAAAATTCCACGGCCTCCCCCCGTTGTCTGGGTATATTTATTATTGTATTATTATTGTATTATTATTGTATTATAATTATTGTATTATTATTATTGTGTCTGTAGGGGTACAAATGTAAAGTCCTCAGTTCAGTTTGCATCAGGAGCCAGTGTGTTTGGTGTTTTCTGGTAAAAATATCACCAGAGTTTCAAAGTGAACCAAGGGGGGTGAAATCATCCTGCTCCCTCGAATTCATTATAAAAATTGAAGGTTTGAACTGAACGTTCACCGCCGCATCAACAATTATTGTGAAATTATCGCAGAAATGCTATAAAACACCCAGAAACAATTTCAAAAAAATTTTTACATATCTACTATTGCCCGGAAAAGGGTGGTCAAAAGTTAGAACTATGTACTTAAGTAAATCAATGTTGTTTTTGAATGTATACAGTGAGTCAAGATAAGGTTGTCTGTCCACTGTAGTGGTATCCAAAACGGTAATAGATACAGTTTTGGTTGAAAGGGAAAAAAGTAAAACAACAGAAGGTACATCTCCTTTGTCGAAGTGTGAAAGTGATTTTGAAAAAATTGAAAAATGTAATATCTTATTTGATTTTTTTCTGGTACTATCGTCAGAGTTGAAACGAAATAAAAAATACTTACGGCCCTGTTTCAATAAATGACAATTTAGTGACTTTTCAGATCATCTGAAAAAACTGTTCACACAAATGTCCATTATTCTCCAAACATAAATAACTTCTTTCAACTGTTGAGTTTAAAACTGTATTCAATATATCGGCTGTAATACTTTCGAAAACTTGAAGAACTAGTCTTCTCAGTTCCTCTTTCGTTTCCAAGTATTCTTTATGAACCCCCAGAGGAAGAAGTCTAGCGGGGTGATGTCCGGTGAACGGGATGGCCAGGAAACTGCATGTACATATCTATCCATTTCACCGGAAATCTACATTATGCCTGCATACTTAGGCATAATGGTAGGGGTTAGAACCGATGGTTACTAATATTTGCAAGGGGCAAGTTATCTAGGGCTTCTTCCCAATCGTGCTGAAGTAATTTGCGATAACGCTCCTTGATAAGTGAGTGGTAAAAATGAAGGGCCAATCAATCGTTTGCTAAATCGGTATTGATGATTAGAAGTACCTACTCTGGGGTTCTCTCTTGATCAATAATGGAATTTGGCCGGTTAAAAATACTATTATTGGTTACCATACTCTCGACCGACCAAATAATTTTAAGGACTGAAACCTTGGCAAACCCTAAATTTGTTTGAATGAAATTTGTGTTTCCTCATGATGAAATAAGCAATCGATTTTGTAATCCAACTGGTACGCTCATATTTTTGGAAATTTCATAGTTCCATATAGATGGTCCCTCTGGTACATTTTTTCCATTTAACCAAAACTGTATTTACTAGCGTTTCAGATATCCCCGTGTTGGGCAACCTCACCTTGGTTCACTGTATACACCAACAAAATGATTAAAGTGCAGTTGATACATTTCATGCACATTTTTTTCAGTCGTGGACCGCAACAATGGCATTTCGTGGGGTCCATGTTCGGGTCTTTCTGTACCTAGCAAACCCCCTGTTGCCGGCCCTGTCCTCGAGTAACCTGTCTGTCTGATATTATGTATCACTTTTCGTTTTGTATGCGCTCTCGGCAAAGGAAACAACGGTAATGCTAATGGGATAAGGCGGTTTTTCTAGGAAGAGACCGAAAGGAATTACTGTTGTCTACGCTGCTATAAATATTGCGTAACGGGATTGACGGACTCCAATAGAAATTTAATGGGAAAAAAGCGAAATGAAACCACTGACAATAAATGTTGCGACCGACCAGAAGAAGTAAATCGTGAAAATTCCATTTCCTCAATGGTAATCGTAATGGTATTTACAATTCATCTTTGTACGTGGCAAAAGTTTCCTGCACTCTTCTAGTTTGACATTTCTATAATCGTTGATGTCCAATCTATTATCATCTTAGATACCAAGTCTCCAGAATTCTTTTCTGAATTCATAGATGAATAATTGTGACAATTCAAAGCATGTATAAAAAATTGCAGATATCACAGTGCAATTTTCACTTTGACAGCGGCAAAAGTTAGCAGCAACTTTTACAGCGACAAATTCACTGGTGGTTTTTTCATTTATTCATTTGTTTACCTATCAATTATCGCGGTGTTGATTGCCAAAATGAGTATTTTGTCAACAACTTATGGAATTTCTAGCACTAGCAATACACAGATATTTTTCTACGCAAAAAGATATGAATTCGAGAGATACTTCCATCGAGAAATTGAATGTAATATTGCAAGATTGGACATTTAATATGCGAAAAAGTTACGGAGATGACTACAAAAGAAGCAGTAGGTGAAACAATTTGGAACACAACCGCTAATATTATAACGAATTCAATATTGTATTTAACCCTTTCAACGACTTTCACTTTAATTTATCACGAGTTGCACGTATTGATAAACGTAAGATCCTACAAGCACAACCCGAAAAGAGAAAATCTAATGCATCAGCTCTTGATAAATCTGCATGAAGTATTTGCAAGGGTCAGATTATATGACGAAAATTAAACGGAAGGACTTAAAAAAAATTATATCACATTTTAGAATTTGTATTAGTTTGGTGCGGAGGAGAAGCAGCTTGCTGCACCACTTATTTCGTAAGTATATGAAATTGAAAATAATGGAAAAGAAACTGGACCTATCGAGTATAATCCTCTAGTTTAGAAAACGAGAGAAAAGGCGGTAATAATAAATTATGTGACAGCAAATGGATTACGACCAATATTATAGAGATATTTTCCCAATAGGTTTATTCAAAAAGTTGATGGAAAAACGAGATACTTTTATAACATTGGACAGAGTATTTCCTACACCAAATCCCTTGCGGAAGAAAAAAAATTCTAAAGGTTGGTATAAGAATGTGCGGATTGGAAATAATGAAATTTCCAGATGGACTAAATGTTCAGCACAGCGCATTGATATAGTTGTCAAACATGTCCAAAGAACAAGCTCTAATAAAAATAACGGGATATAGCAATTCATCACCAATAAAACTATACTTACAAGTTGACAAAGAGTAAGTATCGTTCGAACATTATTCGATCAATTCGTTTGGAAAAAGAAAAAACTTCAACATCTACTATATAGAAATGGCACCCAGGCGACATTACTATTCTTAGTATGCATTTCAATAACTGCGTTTTTAATAATTGTACATTCAAGTGAAATTTTTTTATTTTAAATGTTCCATAAATAAAGTTTGTTTCCAAATTTCTTATTCATTAAATTGTATTGCCGAATTACACTCGATGTTTGTATTGATATCAGGTAAATTTGTGGTGTCCAAATTCTAAACTGTTTCCTTCAGCAATTTGACACGAAAACCCTAAAAACGCTCCTTCGATGTCGCGTCTTAAATAGTTGACAGTTTTCTCATCTAATTGCTAGGCAACCGTTTCTCATTAAATAACCCAAATTTACTCGATTACTTTTTGACAATTCTTGCAACCAATCGAAACCATCAATTCAAAGCATTCATGTACGTTCAGGCCAATCACAGCATTCATTATTATAGTGGGAATTTTCTACCTTGAAAATTGCCGCGGGAATTTTTTGTGGTATTTTGTTTTAAGTAAGCTCGGGTAAGTGTGAATTTGGGGCAAGTGTGAGTTTGCCGCTATCTTCGCTAAACCGGGCGACAGCCCAATGCCATCTATTGACGAATAGCCTACACTCATAATGAATCCATAACCATCATATAAGATACAAAAGAGATCTTGTAAAATACAAATATTTTCCTCAATTTTCTAACCTACAATTCATCAACCCGAACGAGTATAACGACTTTATTTCAAGCTTTGATGTATTGTTAAAATCTAAGGTAAGAATCCATTTTATACACTTTTCTTCTGCCTAAACAATGAATCTGACTATAGATTGGCATTTTTTCATAAAGTTTTTTTTTTTCATTTTTCCATTGCATGGAAATTAAAAATTAAAAAAATTAAATGTTATTGGGGATAGTGTGACCTAGCTGTCGGGGTAAGTGGGAACCTGGTTCATTTGGCCTATATAAACAGTAATATTTTTCCAGCTATAGTACGAAATTATATACGGAAATCTCAGAGAGCCAAACAATATACCTTGCCAGATGTAGAAGACATTGATACACTTTCTGAGGATGAAATAACAACTGTGCTTCCATCACCACTCATCAGAAGATGGGATCAATGAAATTCTCATTCGATTTTTCAGATTTCTACCTGTAAATTTTTCTTTTCAACAAATGTTCACTTTCACGATTATTTTTTGTTTTTTTTCCAATGGGGCATTTCAAATTCAATATTTAAAAGTTCCTAACTATGTTTTGAATAAAGATATCTCGAAACAAATAAATTGTGGTGAAAGTTCCTTTACTGTTTACTCACACCTGACCCAAAGAGAGCTTACGTGCATTAATATCTTAAAATTTGGCCAGAACCACACTTGCCCCAAATTTCCGGGAAAGTGTGACCTATGGAGATGTATATCTGAATATATAAATAAAATTCATAGAATACGTTTTTCAACAGTTTTCTGTGGCGTATTACAAAGACTGACCTTCGAAGTAAATACCTGCAAAAGTTCATTGATATATTAGTTCAGGTTCATCAGATGGACTAAATTCAATGCGAACTAATGAAAATCACGGTCACACTTACCCGAGCTTACTATATGTGACAAATTATACTTTTGATCTGACATCAGTTTGCATGAAAAGTAAAAAATGATTCGAAAACGGTTTAGTACATCATCATCATGAAATTTTGAAAATCAACGAAAATGCTTGTAAGAATACTATTTTGAGTAACGTGTCAATTTGGAAAAAGTTTCAATTGATAACCTAGGGACAGAGAGAAAGCAATAGCTTTCAATCCAACAGAACAAAACAATGTTATGGAATCCTCCAGCCAAAGACAAAACATCCATAATAATTGTATATTTCATGATGAGAACTTGAAATTCCAAACTTCATTCTGTTTATAGTGATTCAAGTAAATTGTTGAAATAAAAATGTTATATATGTATAGAAATATGTCTATGATTGGGGCATCAAAAAATAATCTATCGAATACCACACGAGAGTTCGATAAAGTAGAAAATAATTCTACAGATTTTTTCTCAAACTTGTTGCCATTTGGCAATAGCCTCTCGAGCCCTTCGGGCTCTCATGTCTATTGTCTGGCAACAAGTTTTCGAAAAATCTGTCAAATTATTTTCACTTTATTCTCACTCTCTTGTGATATTACAACTGATAAACTACGAACCTCTGGTGCGATTATAAGTGAAAAAAACAGTTCAATGTTTTGGTAAATATCATATATTAGTCACTGAAGAAAATTCCGAACTAAACCTTTCCTGCGTGACCGCGTAACATAAATAACTCCAATAATGTATAATGTAGTGTAACTAAAATCATCTACCATTACTGAAATTCGGTAAAGACAAAAATGATTGATTTATATCCATTACGGCTATTACTTGCAACGGAAGCATTGGATATACGAATTCATAAGTCAAGATAAGTTTCAAACATTTGAATACTACTAACTCATCATCATTAAAGAACAGAAATAGATAACCGTCGCCATGGAAACATAAAATTAGGTTTGATCCATATATAAATGAGACCGACAAATATTTTCCAGTCAGATATAAATGAAGGAAAATGGTGGGTAATTATTTGATCAGGAATTGACTACAGAATTCGATTTGCATTTCACAAAATACATCATTTAACACGGTAGTAAATATCTGTATCTCAATTGATTGAATATTCCTGTGTGCGCAACTTGTCCTTTTTCTTGAAGCCTGTCATCTGTCATATGTCATATAGTAAGACGTCAAAACCCTTTTTGATAATTTGAAGATATCCAACTCATCAGGGTATGATCAAGTTTCAACTAATATAATTGAAAAATCAAGTCGTTACTTCTGTGCACCATTGGTAAAAATTCCGTTAACTAATAGTCACAAGCTATCAACATAACAGTTTTTTGAAACTTACGTAGTTTGGAACAAAAAATTCAAATAAAATTTTCGGTGGTCTCAAGTAATTTCTGAGATATGGGCCTATTTTTGAGTGATGACTGGCATTTTTTAGGACACATTTCTACCGCGGAGGAAAAAAAATCAAAATTCTTCCTTCTTTAAACTAACACAATGTACACACCCTAATTCACCCGTGTTACACTATTTTCATTAAAAACGGCATTGTTTATCCAAAAATTCAACCTTCTTTTAAACTCATCAAAACAACAAATTTATGTAAAATGTTTAGTGAATTTATTCAAGTTGGTAACTTTGAACTTAGCATATATGCACAGCCAACTTTTCGAATAATTTAATTTCAACATGAATAGGAAATTATTCACTCACTTTTTTTTTCAGTTATATACCAACTTGGCATGAATAATATTCACCAACCATTTTGCCTAGATTTGTTGGTTATGTGGTCATATAAGAAGGATGAGTTTTTTCCTAAGTACCTTTTTCAATAGGTAAAGAAAAAGTGTGAAACAGGTCAATTAGGGTGTTTACATTCTGCTAGTGATAAGATTTTGAGTGTTTTTTCCGCGGTAGAAATTACGGAATTACTTGAGACCGCCAAAAATTTTAAATGGATTTTTTGTTCAGGACGCCACACTACGTAAGTTCCAGAAACATTTAGTTGATAGCTTGTGGAATTTTCCCGCTTTAGGTATTCCTTCAATATTGTCCATGTATAGGACGAAACTGCAGTAACGTTTGAGTTACAAATATAAGTGACATGAAAACATTAGAATTTTAATTGCGCCTTTTCATTTAATTATGTGTTCTCGAATAAATGCATTAGCAATGCACACCTACTTTCTAAATCTGAATACTTACTTTTTCTAGGAATCAGCACACCTCGTGATGAGTGACAATGCTACAACGAACCCGGTTATAAAAATCTACATAACAACATGTCTAGAGCAGTAAAAATGTCGTCGTTTAAAAAGATTAATCCATATCAAAATAACAGACCAACTTTCAGCGCTTCTAATTTTTTACCTGCGTGCCATGAGACAGACCCTCTTCCACTAAGAATTTGGGTCCCCTAAAACTGGCTTGAACTAAACGGTGGTGTTGGTGTAGACAAACAAATGAAAGGAATTTAATTAGAAATGCAACCGACGAAGAACCAAAAACGAAAAGCGTTTTAGCTTGTACAAGTGTCGGGCAATTTTTCCCTCATTATTATTTATGTTTTGAAACCGGTCGTTAACAATTTTTACCGGTGTTTTCACTTCATTATACATTATATTGAACACGTTTTTCTTTTATGTGCTTAGTGTTTTCGGTTACTTACTGATAGTCTCTTCGGTATCCCATATCGGTTATCAAAATCTGATATTGTAGCTCACCTGTAATAAAAAAAAAAAACATGTGTTAATCATATAAATATTCATTCATATGAAATTGTAGAATATGCTGAATATGATGACGAATGAATAATTTACAATTCGTACTTTTGTATAGACGTATTCGGTAAAGTTATTTCGTCGGCAAGTCTCTAACAGGTAACAACTACTGCCCCCTACGATCGTAGAAATATATCTGTAATATTCTTGATAGTTTTTTTTCTAAAAGAACTACTTTGCAGTTCTCTTAATAACCTCATTTCCCAGCCTATATTTGCTGCGATCACGATAGGATTTTAGAAGAAGAAGTTCACAAAGCAAACGGGATTTCTGTTAAAGAAGACTGTTGTATAGACTTTAGTAAGAGAAAATAGTTTTTCTACATATCGGTGAAGTTCTTGAAGCGGTGTACACGTAACTATTCAAAGCAATGAAAGAGTTGTATTTCGTGTAAGAATTTAATAAAATCGCGATTTTATTAAATTCTTACACGAAATACAACTCTATCATTGCACTTTCTACATATCGGCCAACGAAATGTGCAAAAAGTTTTTCGCGGTCAGAAAGTAATATTTACCAAATTTATTGGTTGAACCGCATAGTCAACACTCTTGAAAATGGTTTCAAAAATTCAAAACGTCGAGTAGACATCGGACGTAAGAAGGAATAGGTATTTGCCATCATTCTACCGTGGAGATTGGATAATGCATAAGTTGAATACAGAAACAGAGGGATACTCAATGTAATATTTTCCAGTTTATAAAAAAAATTTGAAGAGAATGAAAGTTCAAAAAAAATTAGAAGAAGGTGAATTGCAAACGTTGTAGTGCACAATGAAAAATTTGTCAATAGGAAAATTGCTGTAATAGATCACAAATCAATAGAAATAGCTCCCTTAAACGAATATTAGAATACAATTTATTTAGATAGTATAAATGCATTTTGATTCCATCATGATTTACAGAAGTTTATGAAATAACCAATATCGCAGATATTGAATCAATTACAAGTAATAGTAGCAAATCTTTATATAAAGTAGTAAATATTTAAATGCGCTAATATGAAGAAAATAAACTTTGAAGTGAATAAAACTCGTCATTTCGTTACACCACAGAATTTTATATGATATAAAAATAACTTGAAACGAGAAGTAATAATAATAATAATAATGAAGCGTCCTTGGTGGAATGATGGACACGCTGCTCTCGAATCTAAAAATCATACCGGCATGCCGTGATGCGGCAGAAAACCTAGTAGGAAGAATGCAGAAGGCCGTTATTCTTGGTTCACTCCGTTTACTCAGGGCACGGACGTGGGAAGTGTTTGCTGGGGTTAATAATAATAATAATAATAATAGCGTCTTTATTGATTTGAAAAAACAAGTAAATACAATTTTTTAAACGTGTTGGCGACATTCGGCTACAGCCGTTCTTCTAACGATACACCAGCGCGCCTTACGGTAGTATCGGAGCTCCGGGTACAGGGCCTGACTGGTACATTCCTTGTGAAAAAAAAAGCGCCTTTATTCACCATGAGAAACAGGAAATAAATAGTAACATATTGCGTACAAGCCTAAGGATATTTCATAGTGAATAGGCGGAGTGTCAGCTTTCGCTGTTTTTAAACTCAACCTTAACAAAACATTTTCTATAAATTAATGAAATGAGAGAAATGTAATCAATAATCTTAATCCACTTATTGAATGTTAAAAGAATACAGGGGTACCCTCCTCTCTAAGCGTTTCCACAAAGTGGGAAATAAAGGCAAACATCTGTCAGAAAACAACTACTTTCCTGGCTAATACCACGACGGACATTGAACTACAACTGACAGATATTTGTGCAATGTTCTTCAAAGAAGACCCAATTGCAAGTGCTTGTCTCGTAATTATACAGAAAATTATCCTTCATTTGGCTGGGAATGACCACCTGCAGACATGCATGTTTCGAGGTTTATTGCCTCTCATCAGTGACAGGGTAGGTCGGACAACATTATAATTGTCCTGTCCCTGCCAAATGAATAATAATCAACTGTTTAACTAATATTTCCCCACGGATAACACCACGATCTACAACCAAGTTGATCAAAGCGCCATCTGTTGAAAATCATGTAGGGTGAGCCATCGTCTGAATAAAAAAGAGAACTAACCAAGTAAAAGCAATTTCAACCTTTTCTTGAAATTCTTTATTGTGAAAGACCTATATTCACTGGGAAGTGTGTTGTAGAGTTTCGGGGCATTATGTATTTTTATGAATTAAATTACGATTTCCCTGTGTCAAGATTAATTCTCGCGACAAGATTTGTTTCAAAATTTCTTTTTTTTTTATTCTCAGCGCATTTGAATGAAACTTTTTCAAAAGTTTTTTGTGTTAATATTCAGCATTACAATTTATTTGATTATCTACTTCAATAGGGGCACAGGTGCCTAGCTTCTGGGTACTCAACCCAACTAGATTTTATAATTTTTTTATTTGACAATTTGATGTTTTACAAAATTTTTACGGATTTTCCCGATTATATTTGCGTGAGTTTTCGCGAATTTTTGCACCGTTTTTCTAAAAGTAGGGGAAAACTAAATTATTCACCGGTCAGATATTCTTCTCTCTTCTTATGGATTTTTACCATTTCAACTTTGCGACTTTTCGCAACCTTTTTTAAAAAGGAGGAGGGGTCCGAACCCCCCGAATGACATTTTTTCGCTATAATTATCGGCGTCCAAAGATTTTAGAATTTGTATACGTCGTCTTTTTCGACTTCAGTAGGGCAGGGGGTGATATTTTTTTGAAATAATTGTATTGTCATCACACTGAATTAACATGTAAAATTTCATTTCCCTAACAGAAAGTGGTTCTAAATCAGCTCGCAAGATCAGACTTAAAAGAAAGTAACACACAAACATGGTAAGTTGAATACAAACTCTTAATTGATAACAATAATAAAAAATGGATTGCTTCTCAGGGTCTTGTTCCATTTCCCTATTTGTTGGGCCTGCTCCTCAAAAGCCAGACTTTATGTAGTAAGCGATCGTCATGTCAGCTATACAAATGTTCGGTATTTCCTACTAACAGACTTTCGATATTCGGTAAAATTTCGTCTGAATAAATGACAATGAACATAAAAAATCAATTGAACAATCGACAAAAAACACACAGTCTTCGATATGGGGGCGAATAAGATTTGTTCGAACGAATACTCGACATCAGAGAAGAGAATGCAGAAATCCCTACACCAAACGAAACCATTTATAACAATTAAGTGTGCTCTTGGTAAATACTTTCTTTTTCAAATACTTGTTTCAGTAAAGGTTATTGTTATAACACTGAAACTTTTATTTTATTTGATGAGATTCTTTCCGCTCAAAATTTTCCCATCACAAATTTTACTCGAAAAATTGGCATTAAACATAATTGCTCGGACAACGTTTTCGCAATTTATTCATGTCAGTTTTTGTCGTAGGATTACTCAGTGCTGCTTTATTTGCTGTTTACAATATTTCTCTTCGTATCGATTTTTTCCACAGACTGCGTATCTTCATTAAAACTGCCGAACGTCGGCGTCGTTAAACCAGGAATACGTTATTTATGATTAACAAATAACTAATAGTCCAAGAGCTGATGACAAATTTTGAGAGGGTTCTTTAGGCAAGCTGAAATTGCGAAAAATTATTTCGTCAATTGGCGAATCCAGTCCTGAAAGTCGTTTAGAGAATTAGCGATTATTTCGCTACTGCGCAGCATATAACATTTGCAAAAAAAAAATTCAAAAAAATATATTTTAGGCAACTTGAATTTTTTTTGTCTTTTAATTTACAATTTCAAGATTTCAAAAAAAAATCCCTGACGTTTTTATCTGACGTCTCCAAAATATTTATTTTTTCTCATTTTCTTTTTTTTTCGAAATTTTCATTAAATAATTTATGCAGCAAACGAAATTAATAATTTGAAAATTTTTAATCAATTATCAAATTTTAGCAAAAAAAAAAATTAAAAATTAAATATTTTTGTTTTGAACACAGTTCTGTAAACACGTGGTTTCTCAATTGCCAATCACAGCGCGAGGACCTCGGGCCCCGGCAGCTGCCAGCATGCCTCGATTAGCTATCCTTGTCGCACTTACGGCTGCGCATAAGACTTTTAGTTGCGCTTATTTACAAACTTTATTAACGTCTGGTAATTGTTTAGAACCCGCAATATCGTCAGGCAATTTGCAGATATTATTGAAATTACTTGATGAATACGTGATATAAATTTCAGATTGCCTAAAGAATATTTTTTGGTAATTTAAAAAAAATATTTTGGAGACGTCAGTTAATAACCGACAAAAACGTCAGGGATTTTTTGTTTTGAATTCTAGAAATTATCAATTAATAGATAAAAAATAATCAAGTTGCCTAACATATATTTTTTTGAATTTTTTTTTGCAAATATTATATGCTGCGCAGTAGCGAAATAACCGCTAATTCGCTAAACGACTTTCAGGACTGGATTCGCCAATTAACGAAATAATTTTTTGCAATTTCAGCTTGCCTAAAGAACCTTCCCAAAATTCGTCATCAGCGCTCCGGCTATAACTTAAAACCTATATTTACATTAGACGATTTCTTCATCTAACAGTAAAAGTATTTGTACGTAGACGCCAGAGATTGCCAATTTGGAAAAATGTTTCAGTTCCAGTGGAGCCGGCCAGACTTACACAAGATCCCACGCGCTAAATAACCCAATTAAACGTGAACAAGTCCAAAACGTACAAAAGACAAAAATTACAGCGGAGTCGGCGACTACAAGTTCATTAACTGTGTGCAATTCTGAAACACTCAATTAATTATCAACAGGCTGATTAATAAGATTTAATGATGTCGTTATGATTGTTTGATGTAGTTCCAATATCAATTTAAACTGTAACTACAAATATGGATGAGACATCACTCCAGGCGTTTATATTAGCACGATTAGTGACGTTGAGATGTAAAGGCTATATCGCTACAGTAAACTATTTGTTTGATTATTACATTATCCACGAATCTGAGCAATCCTGACTCCATCGAACAGTTTAAGTTATAATGCTTGTAGATCGAATGAATATTTTGAGATTGATCTAGTCAGGATTAGAGAGAATAAAAAAAAAAAAATTTTCACTCAATAATTTTTTCAAGAATTATTATTCATTAATTTCACGTTATCCCCAGGGTTCCATTTCGGCTACCCCGCACCCCTGAGGCCCGCGCCGATTTCCGCGAGGTTACATAGGTCGCATGGCCAAAATGGACTGCTATAAAATTAAAGGTGACAAAATCTGTATGTAATAGTTTCTCTTTCATTTTTTCATGGTATTTATAATTTCGGAGCAGTAACCGCGCGAAGTTGTGCAAGTTTTGACAAATGCAGTAAATATCGATTCTTGATAATCAAAGTCCAGTCTTCTCTCGTTCTGGTGACTAGTGAAATATTGACAATATGAATAAGCACGTATTGTATAAGTTTTCACATATATTATTCATAATATATTTTTGGTATGTGCTCGGTGTTTCCAAGAATTCGGGAATCTCTCAATTTTTTAATTCAGCATGTCATTTGAATTTTTTTCTCAGAAGGTATCATCACTGAAAATCAGAGAAGTTACCGAATTTACACAAAACATCAAGTCATTTGTTAAGGAAAAAAAAATTAAACAAAAACTAAATGTGAACCGATTCCCGTTTTACCAAGGTAGTATTTGCTCTTAACTGTTTCATTCCTATACACACGAAATATGCAAGTTCGACTTCCTTATTCGCATACGAATTGTTGAAATTGTTAAAAATTGTTAAAATTGTTATATCCGTCAACCGGTTGCACCCCTACGTGCAACCCTCAAAAGTCAGAGACTTGTGCGAGCTAGGGGAAGACGTAGCCCTTACCTTTTAATACGTGTGATGCCATGCACGAGACCGGTGGTAGTGCTGAGATTCGAACTCATGTTTGGCTTATGGAGCGTGCACTTTACCCGCTTGCCACCGCGGCCTATTATTAATCAATCCCAACAATTTGAAAATAGCACCCCAGTACCCGAAAGATAATCGATCTCAAATCAATTCCAGAAACTTCAAATGGAAAGTTTTCGGGGTCTTCTCCCTCTTGAATGAATCCTTTTGAGATTCTTTTTTGGCCTTCTCTCTGGTTGTTTCTTATTCCCTCTTCTCCAACTCTTGCTTCGATTTCGCGACCTTCAAATCCACCGGACAAACTCTTCTCAATAAAAAATTGTCTATTAGTGTCTTTGTAGTAATCTTTAGGAACTTGAAATATCGTCTGTTCGATGAACTTATCTGTAACACAATGTTAGCGATGTTCGTCAGTTATTATATACCGTCAAACAAGCATCGTCAACAACACAGAAGCACTGAGACTATTTTAAAATGCTTGTATCGTGCATTAGAAAAATGTATTAAATAGAAAATATATACTTCACTGTCTGAAGGAATCCCTTATTGATAAAGCTTTGCCAAAAAATATAAGTATGCGTGTCATAAAATTCTTCCGGACTATAATAGGTTTTATCAATGCAACATTAATGTAAAATTTGGATACGGACTCGATATTTTGATAGGCAAGTGGTTATATATTTTATCCAACACACAGTTATGAATGCCATTATTAATGACATTTTAGAGTAGAGTAGAGTATTAAATAAGTTCTATTCATTTATTACTATTACAAGCAGAATTCACATAGTTATTGAAATTAAAGAAAAACGCGAAAACTTTATTCGAATTTGAAGTCATTGTAAAATTCATTGGTTCATTGGAACCAGACGCTCCCATATCGGTACAGCTGCTGATAGTGCTGGAACACGCCGGCACATTAGAACCTTGTATTTTTCTGCAATTTGTATCTTGTTATGCACCGATTCTTCTAGGTATCCTTCTGCTACTGTCGAAAACTTTCATCCTCCGTGACGCTTCAAAGTAGACATGTTAACCCCTGTATTGGCCAAAAGAGTCGCCGAAGACCTTCTAAGGCTTGATAATTAACCCTAGAATATGAAAAATAGACGGGTTCCTGGCCGCCTCACGTGTGCACTTCATAAGAAAAACGTAAAACCTATATTAAATTTTAACAGAGTTTTCCCGCAATTTTCCACCTTTGGTCAGACGAGGGGCGCATGCCAATTTTTCCAGAGTGTTTTCATTACTAAAACTTCAATTATTCACATCGGCATGCAATTTGAAAACACGGAAGTACCTTTTAATTTTTTTCAGTTTTTCGTAACCCTTTGAGCACTTTCGGCCGCTGCTAATTGCATGCCATCAATCAGTAGCGTTTCAATTTGTTTGAACTTCCGTTTATTACAACGGCAGGCAGTATAATATCGCGGAAAAAAACGAATAGTCTCCACAAAAAAAAACAATTTTCTTTAAAAAGTGCACACGTGCGGCGGCCAGGAACCCGTCTACTTTTCATAATTTAAGGTTGATTATCAAGCCTTAAAATGACATGCAGTGTAAAATGGGAGAACGTCACCTGTCACCAGCTCCTATTCTAATTGCAATTCTTGAAGGTATCTTAGACAACGTATTTATTCCTACACACTGGCAGGTACACCTTCCAGTTTTGTAAAAAACAAAAAAGCCTGACAGCCTGACGGCCCCGTGATATAAATCTTTCTCGCGTGACTTATTTTCAACATACCACACTTGTACCATAAATAACTATTTCCTACAAGCGTGCGTTATTCACCCTATTCCCACATGCAATTTAGTTTGAGGTGTCATTTTTTCGCACGCTAAAGTCACTTAAGTGAGTTATTCCCGCCCTAGTGAGGGAAGAATTTTTCCTGCATGCGAAAGTTTGTTCAAAAGCAGTACAAAGAGTTTTTAAATGCGCTTGTAGGAAAAATCATGATCCTAACTCATACGGAAAGGTACTCTCCCGAACTCCGCTTTTCGTCGCGTCGTTCGGGTAACGGCAGTCGCATGCAGGAAAGGTACGCTTCCCATATTTGTTAGGCAATTGAAGAAGTCAATGGGGCATTTTGTAACGTGGCCTTGGCATTCGTTCTTATAGACGAAATTGATACATAAACATAACCTATTATCACAAGTATAACGTTCATTATCGATAATTTTTAAAATAATGTAAAGAATTCTACTGATAATGCGAGGCACGCGTGAATTTTACAAAGATTAGTATTGATGGCAAAGATCATCATGTAGCAATTATTCTCTCATTTCATTGTTCTTCACGCCCCAAGTGATCCTACATTTTATGAAACTATCTTGTAGAACTCGGAATCCACTTTAATTTAAACTGTAGGTCCCGGATCTCCCTTGCTCGCACAAGCTCTGCTTTTGAGGGGTTTTCTCGAAAAACCTGGGTGATTCGTAAAAACAAATTCAAATCCAACTTGAATATTTCATCTCGCTCTCTTAGTTACACTATGCATCTCTCTAAAAACTGACCGTCCCCTCTGCTGCATCACTGTGATCACAGAATAGGATATTCGTTGGATGAAATTTGTCTTCTGATTATTTTCCCAACAACTGAGTTTGTATGATGTACGTATTATTAGCATTAACAATAACATCTAACAATATATTGTTCATCAAATATCATATCATGATATTTTAGAAAATACGAAAAATACCGGGTGCCAACGAATCTATTAGACAAGTCATAACTTCTAGACCATTAGGTGCATCAAAATGAGATTTGGTATAGGTAAATGGTATGTGAAGAGGAGAGTTTTCACATATTTTTCACTTTCCGGTCACTTCACCGAAACACCCTGCATATTGTAACATTTTTGGATTTCTGAGACAATTCTAGATCAGAATGTGACATTTTCGAAAGTTTTTATGTCTACTTAATGATGGTCATGATCGGAAGTAAACTAATTAATCTAAGGACCTCAGGTGATATCAGAATATTACAATCGTGAAGTTTTAGTGACTAGTAAGATAGATATGAATAAGACAAGTTGGCAAAATTTCATTTTCGTGTCTAACTATTATTTTTCAAATGGCGACCATTTTTTGACAAGCACTTTCCGAAAAAAGGATATTTTGACGAATCTAACGATACTAACTTATTTGCGATTGGATTACAAATAAGAACATAAATTAAATATTACTGAGGAAAATACTTCATAATAATTTATTTACTTTTGTCAAGTGTGCCATGGATAAGCACTTCCCGAAAAAAGGATATTTTGACGAACCTAACGATACTAATTTATTTGCGATTGGATCAACAAATTTAACAAAATTAACAATAATTTCAACAATGCACCTACATTTTTTTCAATATCCTAATTTCTTAAAATTTTCACTATAGTAAATTTTCGGAGTGCATTCCTCCTTGTTGAAGACACATTTCAGCTCGTTCAATCGTTTCTCTCAACACGTTTCGTAACATTTGTGGCGTTATACTTCTAAATGCCTGTAGAATCCTTTCTTCTTAGATTTCGAGAGTGGCTGGGGCTGTTGCATAGTAGACCCTTTCTTTAACATATCCCCAAATGAAGAAATCTAGCACAGTCAGATCCAGTGAGCGGGCAGGCTACCGTACTGGACCATTGGTTGCAATAACTTGATTATTGAAATGCTCTATTGAGTAATCAAGAACGTATCTGGTATTATGAGAGGGTGTTCCATCTTGTTAAATTTACCGTAAAACTGCTAAAGGTAGATTATTAAGATGATACTCGATTTCATTTTGAAGAAAACCTAAGTACCTAGCCCCTGTTAACTGACCTTGAAATAATATTGGTCCAATTATTCTGTTTCCAACGATACCATCACAGACATTGACGCCAAACCTTTCTTGAAAATTGCCCTCTCTCATTGCATGTTGATTTTGTTGGGCCCAGTACTGAGAATTTTGCTTATTAAACAAACCATTGTTTGTAAATCGTGATTCGTCGGAAAATAGAATAAAGTTGATGAAATTTGAATGAAATGAAATTTAAGCAACCAATCACAAAAAACTACTTGTCTATCGCCATCGTCAGCATACAAATGTTGATGTAACTGATATTTAAATGCTCGATATCCGTGCTTTTTCAATATTTTTCTTGCTGATTCGTGACTCATCTGCATTTCTCGACTAATTTTTCTTAACGAAACCGTTTTGTCAACCTCAACCATAGCAAGAACGTTAATCTCAGTCTCCTCATTTATGATAAACCTCTGTTCTGCCTCTCGATTTCCATCTTGCCTAAAACGATTCTCAACATACGGAAAATACTGATGTGATGGATGTTGCCGATTGGGATATCTCTGAGCATACAACTCAGCAGCATTCCTTGAATTTCTGTGACATTCTCCAAACAATAACAACATATCCACTTTTTCACTTTGAGTATAAATTATTTTGAAGGACAATTGAACTAAAATTTAACGAAAATCAAGAAAATTGTGTGAGTGTTTTGTTCTCCAAAGAAGACTTGATCGAAATAACTGCAAAATATTATGCATCATGCCTATCCTCGGCACACTTGACTTGTAAATAAATTATCATGAAGTATTTTCCTCAGTAATATTTAATTAATGTTCTTATTTGTAATCCAACAAAAAAAAAGTTTATTGATATTAAATATACAATAATATACAACTCACAAAACATCTACAACATAAAATCAATATTAAAACCATCCCCAAGCCGCAGGGGTTAGGATGTTACGGTGTTGTGGAGGCCGTAGACACTGTGAGTGCACGTCTCTGCTTGGGTTCACTTCCCTGCCTCCTCCGTGTTAACCAGGGGGACTTGATAAATTATGTGTAAGACATGAGAGGCTATCAGGAGCATGTATTGTCGAGTTTTCCTTGATCTCCCGGAATATTTGTAATTCAATCGCAAATAAATTAGTATCGTTAGATTCGTCAAAGTATCCTTTTTTCGGAAAGTGCTTAAAAAGTTAATGAATTATTATGAAGTATTTTCCTCAGTAATATTTAATTTATGTTCTTATTTGTAATCCAATCGCAAATAAATTAGTATCCTTAGATATACCTTTTTTCGGAAAGTGCTTGTCAAAAAATGGTCGCCGTTTGAAAAATAATAGTTTGACACGAAAATGTAATTTTGCCAACTTCTCTTATTCATATCTATCATACTAGTCACTAAAACTTCGCGATTGTAATATTCTGATATCACCTGAGGTCCTTAGATTAGTTTACTTCCGATCATGGCCACCTAGATGTAATTTCAAAAGTGACTCCAAAAAAATTAAGTAGACATAAAAACTTTCGAAAATGTCACATTCTGATCTAGAATTGTCTCAGAAATCCAAAAATGTTACAATATACAGGGTGTTCCATTTGAAAATTCGGCCATTTCCGGTGAAACCGGAAGTGACCGGAAAGTGAAAAATATGTGAAAACTCTCCTCTTCACATACCATTAACCTATACCAAATCTCATTTTGATACACCTAATGGTCTAGAAGTTATGACTTGTCTAATAGATTCGTTGACAGCCGGTATATGCAGAATCAGACACTCATAGAAAAGTATTAAAGAGTGTAGAATAAGTAACTCTAGTATAATTTGCTTTAGCAAGCCAGAATGGACAGTTTTTTGAGGAGCTGTAAAAATGGTTGTTGATGTTGAGCGATAGAACTTTTTTTCCAGTTAATAACATAAGCTTTGATCATTTTGTATTGGTGTTTTCAAACTTTTCTATCAATTCTGGAAGAGATCAGATCATATCAATTACCTCTTCCTTTTCAATTTCCTTGGAGCATCCATCGCACAAAAAAAATCACCGCAGACTCGTATAACACTCACTCACTCACAACAAATACTACATTATCACAAAATGAGATCACACGGGGTACTGAATCGAGATGGAAATGTCATAATTAAAACTGTCTATTTATAAAAGCACCCCACTTCAAGAAGATATAAACAACGAGTTGAGTTGACAAAAAGTACCGCACACATGAGATGCCTTTAAGCTGGAGTTCTATTTTAGAACGTATACAAACGAGCACAAAAAATGACGGTATTAAACAGGCGTGTAATAATCATCACAGATACCTATCAATTTTAACTCGCATCTTTCAACATATGCCTATTATGAGAGGAGACAATTTTGTGAAGTGTTTTTTTACTTTCAGTAAAAACCGAAATTCAACTCGTTTGATTTTTTCCGTGTGATTATTATTTTGTATACTCGTGAATACACAAAGAATAATTCATATAAATACAATTCAATATACTACGTTTTTAAAACGGATAAAAAAAGAAAGAAAAAAATAATTTCCTCGCGCCCCATACGTTCATAACCCCATACAGATGACTAACCCCTTACAGATTGTTCGGAAATTTGTAATTGTGATTTTTTAATGATAATGATAGCTTTGAAAAACTTTGATGAGGAATGGTAATGAGGAAATGTTCACAACAGTTCATATTATTTACTACTACTATAGACCCATTACAGTAATCAACAAATTTGACAAAGTTTTTGAGAAATGTTATAAAAATAGAATAATGAATTATTGTAATAGTAACGAAGTATTATCTGCTTCACAATTCGGTTTCAGAGAGGACTTATCTATTGAAAAAGCTGTTTTTGAATTAACGAATAATATTTTAAACGGCTTCCATAATAAACAAAAATGTCTTGCAATATTCTTGGATTTCGACACCGTGAACCATACGATTCTATTTGAACGTCTCGAAGATTTCGGAATCAGTGGCATAGCGCTCGATTTATTAAAAGACTATCTTACAGATAGAACACAAGTTGTGAAAATAAATAGTACTTTAAGTACCCCCTTACCAGTATCAATGGGTGTTCCGCAGGGTACCGTACTAGGACCGACACTATTTATTCTGTACCTTAAAACACTATTTACGAAAATAACTTTACTAGCAAAATCATTTCCTATGCTGACGATACTGCAGTCACATTTGCTGGAAATACTTGGACAGAAACGTACCAAAATGCAGAACGTGGAAAGAAAATAACATATCACTGGCTCAGCAGTAGCCTGCTGAAAATTCATTGTCTTTTCCTCGACCTCAAGAGACCGTGATATTCCAGATAGACTAAAACTTCATACACATATTTGCCCTGTCATGAATCACTGTTCTTGTGAACAAATAATAAAAACAAAATCTATCAAGTATCTAGGAGTTTTCGTTGACCCAATAAGTTACAAAGTATATAGTAAAATACAGAATGTATAAATATGAATCATTTATGTGTAAAATAAATGAAATTGAAAATAATATTACATTGATGCTACAGACATGAATGGGAACATCGTCAACGCAATCCTGACCAAAAGTAAAGTACAAATTGTGTTTCCATGAGTATATTTACACCTTGCTTTACGCATGCTACGTATTCTTCAAGAAAGTGGAAAGCATTTTCAAGCAAATTTTGGACGCGGATGCCAGCATCGTTGGACTTGGAGCTGTCCTTTCTCAAATCCAAGAGTGGCAGGAGAATTGGTCTATAATCCTTAGCCTGCTCATACACGTTCCATCCAAGTTTCGGGATGAAGACCACATCCAAAGATATCCAGGTTTGTGGTAGCCAGCCACATGCTAGACTTATCCAGTAGACTCTGAATAGTTCTGGTGCTATTCAGTCTATACGCCTTTAGTAGGAAGCTGATGATGATTTCATTGATGGGAATTTTTGACAATGGCAAAATCTGGAAAATGTGTGGTCAGCAGCAGCTCAATTGTTATTTTTCCAGAATCTGTGTAGACTGCAGTGACTTTTGTATAGTCTGTCTGCTTTTTTAAAGGCAGTTGTTCTTATACGATGGTATGTTGGCCACTTGAAGAATTTTCGAAGTTTCCTCTCTATCATAGGTAAGTACTATGTGTATTGGGTTCGACATTATTGAAATTTTTCAGAATTTTTGTGAGCCCTTCCGGTACCCCTTCCAGTTTGTTACTACTGAAGCTATACTAGTCCAGAAAATTTCAAACAAGAAAATAGCCATGAATAAGAAGCAGATCGACAACTTTTCTGCAGTGTTCAGAGAAGTAAGCGAGTTCTTCAGCGGGATGACACCGAAAAGATGTGTTATACTTTCAGATCCACATTACTCCCTCTCACATTTCTCATTTTGAGAGTTGCTATAGGAGCTTGGAATAAAGTGCGGTATTTGGAGAGTATATAATATTGTTCAAGTACAGAGACTACACGCAGGTCATACTTTGCGTGAGGAATTTAATTATAGAAAAATATATCTTGGTGCATACAACAATATTGAATGACTGACATTCAGCCCTATGTTGTATAACTTCCGTTAAAAATAACGTCACCGTTATTCGCCAGTTCCGTTATGTTGCTATTGCTTCTGATCATAAAAAACGGATTAATAGTAATAGAAAAAAATGAGCTTCATAATTTTTAACCTAAGAAAATTGTTGAAAACAAAGTAAAAAATATATTTTTTTTATTTGTCAACGGAAATCTCTCCTGAGATCTTTCAAAAATAGCTCCAAAAAATTAAATAATATATCGACACTCCCAACAAAGACGTAACTCATTTTTCATCATATTTCAAAAGAGCCAAAATACTGAAATTTTTCTTCAATATTTAAATCGAAATACAACTTTTCTCAAATAGATTTCTTCGTAACTACTTGGTCTAGAGATACTGCTTTTTTATCGTCAGCATCAGTTTTTCAAGCTGAATACGCCTAGACCTATAACTGAAAATAGCTGTAACTTTAGTAACGGCTTTGTTCGTTGGGGATATCGATATTTGTTATTTAACAATTATCGCACTTGCAATGTCTATTTTCAAGTAGGAAAAAATTGTTAATTAAGTAATGCATAATTAATAGAAAAATCGCGATAAAAATGTTTTGACCGCGGATTATTGTTCATTCATCTATCCAGTAGATGCCTGAATTTTTTCAATTCTTAATTTTTCTATTCAATAAGTTTAAATAATATTTATTCAGAAATGAATAAAATCCACGGGCGTAAAAAACGGTGACAGGCGATTCTTGGGCATAATTATAACTCGTCTAGTAAGCGCTCCGGGGTCAACAAAGACTAACTATTTCTTGGAGTTTTCTACTTAAAGAAACTGTGGCAGCATGATGCAATCACCACATTTTCCTTCTAGCATGCTATCAGTAATAATCACCATTGACATACTTGGCAGTTGCCCTGTATATCGAGAAAACCCTCAGGTGTCTTTCGGCAATTACATGAGAAATTTAAAGCGGCTAAGTATATTTTAACGAAGTCAAGTGGTCAGTGTATACGTAAGTGAATATTTACATGACCGGTGGCAGATCGTGGCGTGTGATAAAGACGAAATACGACGGGAACTCGACGTAAGTTAAGGGTGTTAAATGGGCACTTCCGATCGGCCACACCGTCACCACCCCCCTGCTCTTCGCGTTTCAGTGTCGGCTTCAGTTCTCACCCTCTAGAAGTAATTTGCAAGGAAAAATGTCTGTACACTATTCCTTCGACAAACGTACTTCCTGATCCAATTAGCCACCAATTAAAAAGTGCCCGATCGCAAAGTATTGTACTATTTATCATCAGAAGTTTAACGAAAATTCTGAAAAATTTGGAAGTAGTTCCGCTTGGAAATGTACAGTACTTTTTTTTTAAAGTTCCTAGAACATTGTGTAACATTTTATGTCATTCTGTAACATAATAATATATTTCAAATTGGAATTTACAGACCAATTTTGGAATTTCGAAATGTTTGTGAATAATTTTGGATCATTCCTGAGATAGACCCAGGAGCACCTTATATAAGCTGAATATTGGGACAATATGGATATATTGTAAATGTAAAAATAATATTGATCCAATATGGATGAACATTGGAAATACAATACATATTGAAAATATTGATTATCAATGTAATATTGGGTCAGTATTGGTTCAATACTTTTTACCAATATCGATAAAACAATATTGTGTATCAAAGTTAGCGAATACTGAAATGAATTATTATAAAACCTGTGTAATAAACCGCTAGATGGTTCTGCATATAAAACATTCGCTAAAACCCAAGGAAATATACTAATTACGTTTCACAACTTAATTTCAAGACAGTGATTATGACGACCAAAATGTACATTCTGGAGACCCCTTTGTTGAAGGAGTACTGTATGTACGGTACCTTTTATTTCCCTTATTGTATAATAATAGTAATAATATTTATTCAGATAATATTAAAAAAAACACAATTTAAAAATAGAATAGAATAAATATGAAGGGTGTACCTGTGCGTGGGTTGAAATAACATAAATATCTACTAATTTATTGAATAATAATGCTGAGTATAATAAAAAGAGTATAATTTAAATAATAAAATATCAGGAATACTGTTAACATGGGACCAGAGACGTACTCTTAGGTTCTATAACTTTAACTTTTTTTGAATAATAATGATGAGTATAATAAAAAGAGTATAAATTGAATAATGAAATAACAGTAGTATAGTGCTTGATATTATTTATGCCCTCTTTAAGTTGGTCTTTGGACGATGTCGGTCATTACTGTAATCTTTCGCAAATTTTGAATTACCTGGTATAAAATAACCCAAAAATCTTGATGAACTCATTCATTTTTTCATTATCATCATTTGCGCCTCCTATAATAACCGCTTCCAGTGGATTCTACATCTTAGTTACCAATTCACCTCTCAACTCACAACTTGTTTCCAACAAAAGACTCAGGTTAGAAATGACGTAATACATAAATAAGGGATCTGTACAGCAGATGTACCTTCAACACAAATTTTTCCTAACGAATTTATTACTGCACTGCAGTATATCGAAGCGTCCGATAACTCTCTACTGTTGGATTTCAGTGGTGGTTAAAAATCCGCCTTGGTCTGTCAATTGAAACTTTCATATTGAATGATTTCAACTTTCATGATAAAAGATTTCATTTAACGCGTTTATAAACTTCTTTTGAAAGTCGTTCATTAAACATCAATACTAAAATCACATGTTACATATACTATTAATTAATAATAATTAAGTAATGAAGACTTGATCAAGGCGTGTGAGAATAAAAAATCTTCCATTTTCCTGTGTACTATACACCAGTGATATACTGAAAAACATAATAGAGATATATTGCAATAACGTCAGCCAGTATTAAAGCCAACTTTATTTTAGTAGTGACTGGAACTATTTTGTGATTAGTAACAGATATTGCAGTTTTCTCTGTTCGTCCCTTATTTATACAGGCGATAAAATCTAGTTTCTCAGATTTTTCATTCTACAGAATTTATTTTGTACTGATACAGTTATTGTTTGTGGTGATAGAATGGCCAAAAGGGGGCTTAGATGTTCAAAAAACCATATAATTATCAGACATGAACGATCTCACCCGAAGTGAAAATAATAATTATCTAAGTAACAAGGAATGTAAAGACGTGTAAACATTCGAGGTGAGCGAGTATGAGCCGAGGCAAAGCCGAGGATGGTCGCTTGCCGAAGATGTTAACAGTCGATACATTCCGTGTTACTATTACGTTTTTCCCGCTGCTTTCCATTCCATTGTCAACATGAATTAGTAAACGAATGATATAGGCCATTTAACTGTTTTGTTGCTAAGCAGGTATGGACTATATACAGTGTCGGCAGCGGGAAAGGGACTTTAAATCCTGGACTTAACCGCCTCTAATAAAGGCAAGCAGCATTTTAATAAAGTTGTCCTTATTCAAGATTCACATTGCGAGTGCGTATATGTCAAAATAAGGACAACTTAATTATTGACTGACGTTATTATGAACTGCAATATCTCTCTATAAAGTCAGTCAATGTGCGGAATTGGGATTTCTAAAATAGTATATTGTAATGGGCTGCAATTAACGTTGCCTTGGGAAACAAAACATTAGTAATTTGTCACTTTATTAGTACAATAAAAAAGATTTACGAATTCAATTCTCCGGGACAGTTATTCTTGTAACAGTAAATAGAATAAAGGGCGACAATTTCGATACTAAGTAGAAACAACAAGAAGCATGATGATTGCTGCCTCAATCGCGAAATGTTTATGAAAAATATTTATGGAAAGAAAATTTAAAGCAAATATGTTCGTTTTCGGAACAAGTACGATCATCTTTGATAATGTACAGTTTTACTGGATTGAATTCGAATATTTAATGATAGTTGATTAAAACCAAAGTGTGTGCAAAAGACCAAAATGAACTGAGCCTGTTAGTTCGGCTTCGATTGTTTTCTTGATTATTTCATTAAAAACCATACCATATTCTAATCCAGATTATCGCCCTGAAGTTTTCCGCCATTAACAACCTCTTGGTTTTTTGGGGGCGATACAGCAGCTCAAGAAAATATTTTATAAGCGAGCTGAGGAAATTATCTGGACAAATGTTCAACAGAAATAGTCTTTAACTCAGTTGAAATATGATAGATTGATTATAGGTAGAGCAACTTTTAAGTCGAAGGATTAAAAATGAAGCAGTCCACTTTACCATTATAAATGAATCATAACATTTTGATGTTCATAACCCTTTGTAGTATAATACTGATATCCTCTTTGTATCTGCTAGTCGTAAACCTCCATTTTATTACATTTGTAACTCAGCTCGCTCGAATCCTTCAATGGAATTATTGGGGAGTTTCAATATTAAACGTTACGATACGAAATTCAAAAAAACGAAATTAGCGAAGTTGAGGAATGAGGATGAGATTTCAAACGATAAACTAATGTTTTTTATTTTATCCATTACAGTTTCCATGAAAAAATCGTAAAAGTATCTGATTTATCATCACATTCACTTTGTAACTGCTTCGTGATAACCTGAGGTGATGGTGAATTATACATTAAACAATTCCAAATAATTACCTACTCAAAATGCTTGAAGTGTGACTATACTGTTGTCGCTCGGTGAGCATTATATTAGACAAATACAATTCATTAGGAACGTGTAACCAAAGTGCAAGAGCAAATGTTTATCCAGCGATTCAAGTCATTCGCAATACAATGTCGTGCTTATGACTGTGCATACACGTTCAATAAAAATAATATATATTTAGACATGGAAGCAGCTGTAAAGTACCTTGAGAAAACTGCCAAGTAATTAATAGGGGTTGTATGTCTCGTCACACATATACGCGGAATTTATTTATTTATTCAAATTCGGGATACATACAGGTATAAACCCAGAACAGTATCCACTGATACATACATATCTCACAGTTTACAAGATAACTAAGTAACTTAATTTATATATATTTTTACAGTAGATTTCAAATAGAAAATAAATGAATTACACAGAGAAAATATGTTTTGTTTTAGATTTAAAATTAGATGAAGGTATAGGAAATATCAATTTCTGAACAGTATTTAAAGCTATCACTAAGTTTAGGGATAGGAGAGTTCGGACCCAAGTTAGTATGTTTGAAGCTCACATTGAGATATAGGCAATTTATAGTGTTTTAACATGTTTTAACGTCATTTATAAAAATTAAAAACAGTAAAGGACCTAGGTGGGAACCTTGTGGTACTCCTGATGTAACAGCAAAAGGTGTTGATTTGAAACCATTTATTGTTACAATCTGTGATCTGTTGAAGACGTAGGACGCGAACCATCGTAGTAGATCACCATGTACACCGATGTCAGCAAGTTTGGAGATTAGTATATTATGATAAATTTTATCAAATGCCTTGCTGAAATCCGTGTAAATTGAGTCTACTTGGGTTCGATCATCCATAGAATCAGATACCTATGTATTGAGAGTATATCACTAAATCAGTTTCAATTGATTTTTTAGCAAAAAACCCGTGCTGTTCCTCTCAATGATCAGACCGTTTACGCTGTTGAACATATGATCATGAATCACTGTGGAAAGCTCAATTTGTATTAAAAGTGTTGTAATGGTTTGAAATTATAGTCTTTATCTTTTCTTTATTTGAAATAGTAAATACATACATTGATTACCTTTCAAAAATTGCATTTTATGGCAAGTGTGAGAAAGAAAATAAAAAAAAAGAAAAGTTACAAAAGTAATTTAACACTACAATCAAATACAACTAAAAAAGGTACCTATATAAAATCAAGTTTCTCTTCGTATCAAAAAATTATTGGAAATACACATAATCCATTTAGTAACGACTTACCTTATACCAGTGATTATTCCTAAATCAGTTGAGCTGAACTATACCAGAAGAATTAGTTCAACAAGCTATAAGAATTGAAAAGCAAATCAGTTTTGCATTTCTTCTTGGAAAAATTAGTTTCTGGTTGTTTATCTTTCCAGAAGTCACTTTGATGACATGGAGATATTACAGGATGATTCCAGAATTTTAAGTTTAACAATAATACAGAATACTATATAGTATAATATAATAGTATTGGACGCGTGTGGTGTGACTCAATGAGAACAAAAGAAGTTTTCTCCTTCACCACACTAGTAATTTCATTCCTATATGCGCATTTCGTTAACCAAGTTAACTTCATCAGTAGGATTACTAAACTGGGGATTAGCACCAAATCAAAGTACGTAAGTTTAACGGCCTTATGCATGCATCAGCAGAATTATTTTATCTTTCGAGATAAATTTTTTCATCAGCAAGAAAGCACAGCACAGACTCTGACTATCACCTTTTATGGCCAATCTCTTCATCAATTGGTTTGAAATAGTTATTTCCCGAGAATTTGGATCAGGTATGTGGAAGATGTATTCTGTGTTTTTGATACGAAAAACCAAAATATAGATCACTTCTTGAACAAATAAAATTCACGCTGGAGATGGAAGTTGATGGACAGTTGCCATTTTTGGACACATTGGCTATCAGGAATGGAGAACGTGTGGAAATTGACATTTATAGAAACCTTCAGACACTTACAGATGCATACCCGCTTATTCTAACCACCACTTTTAGCACAAGATGGCGAGTTTCAATTTCCTTGTTCATAGGGCATTGAGCCCCACTTAGTGATGAATGTTTTCGGAAAGAAATCAAAACAATTAAGAAGATAACTATTATCAATGGGTATTCTCCTAACATAAGATAATATTAAATTGAAAAAGAAAAAGTTTAAAATGTCTTTGAGACAAAGAACTACACTAGATTAACTTAAAGATAACAAAAAAATTCATAAAAATTGCACACGATTCACGGCTTACGAGAGTTCTCAATTCTATCTTCCGGGATGTAATTTTCAACTTGTAAAATAGCAGTACGAACAATCTACAAATGAAATAAGGCAACCCGAAAGACAAAATTCTAACTTTAGATAGATCAGGAATTTATGAAATTAGCTATCAAAATTGTGATAATATTTATTATGTCCAAACCAAGCAATCTACGAATGTACGTTTTCGTGAACATTTAGCCCATGCTAAATATTCATAAGAAAATAAGTTGAAGTGTTGCTGATCATTTACTAGAAACCCATCATAAAGTCAATATTCAAAATTTAAAGTTAGTTATACCTTTTAGAAAATTGGATTGTTGTTAAAGTATTGCTGTATACAAGAACGGTTCAAGCAGGCCCTTGGTTAATAACGATAATTGTCCATTATATTCAAAGCTATTTGAGTTGTTACCGACAAAGTAATTAATAAAATTGTAACATTATGGGTAACTATAATTATACCTGACCGTAGGTACGTTTACAAGGATTACCCCGCTGTTGAATATACAGGCCGTTTCTTTTATCATGTGGTAACATTGCTATATTCTAAACCGACAAAGACGATTGAATGGGAAAAAATGTAACTATTGTGGTGAGCAGTACATTGGTCAGAGAAAATCTACGGGGACTCTTGCCCTTCCCGACTTATACAGGGAAAACTAAAAATGCTGTTTTCGGTTTTTTACGAATAGAATGGTTATTTCAGAAAATATAAAAAAATTAAAGAGGAAAGTTTTATTGTATTCAAAATGTACTAGAACTACGTAATGATAAATTTTTAATTAAAAGTAAAAACCGAAAACAGCATTTTTAGTTTTCCCTGTATAAGTCGGAAAGGGCGAGAGTCCCCGTAGATTTTCTCTGACCAATGTACTGCTCACCACAATAGTTACATTTTTTCCCATTTAATCGTCTTTGTATCTATTACGGTTTAGAATATAGCAATGTTACCACATGATAAAAGAAACGGCCCGTATATATGAGTCGTAAAAAATCAAAACTGGGTATTTGTCTCAAAAGTCATTTGGAGAAACCCGCAAAAAACATTTATCATTTTATATATGATCAGCGGTATTACACCATTTTTTTTCTTATGTGAATGTTTCAAAGAAATCCACCTTGATTTTTGTTAAAATATTATTCCATATCTTTTTATTTAAGAAACTTGCTCAAAAATACAGAGTTTTGAAAATTAAACATGCAATAATACAGACTTTTGAAACTAACTCTTGAAAATGCAAAGTTCTGTTACCAACAAGTGTAATGGAAACATAATGGGACAGGACCGTAATGAAAATTAGTATTTCATATTATGTTGAAATATTTTAATATTTTATTGAATTATGAAAAATGTAAATAATAGGTGATCCGAACTGAACAAAATATTTGATTTCATGTTTGTTAAACATTCATAAGTAAAAAACTGAAATCCACATTAAAAATTGGAAAAAGTATTTTTAACTTAAATTCTTAGTTGCTCGTCATCCTCTTCTTGGTATAAATTTTCGTCTTCTTCTTCATTGGTGACTTCTGGATTTGTGCTTGGATTGAAAATAACAGAATAAAACTGAAGGTCTGGATTATTGCGCCACTCTTCTCCGAAGTGATTTTGAAGTAATTTATTGATAGAAGATTTATTTCCTCTCAATGAGTTACGAATTTCTGTCATATCTGGTTTTAATGAAGAGAGACATTTCCCTTTTTTCACTATTGAGTTTCCAACTCTGAAATCAGATGTATAAAATGTTTCTCCCCTCCCTGTAACTGTATGCTTATAAATATGGTCTCTTTCGAAAATAAATCTTTTTGAAGCAATGAATGGAAAATGCAATTGACCTGTTTTTTTTATAACATTCTTGCAGGTTGATTTCCAATCAAATAGTTTCCAATCTTCTCCAAGTCTCATTATCTTTGACTATTTAGTAATAGGAGTATCCATAACGAAAACTACTATTATTGTCAAATTATTCCTAAATACGCCCGTACTGATTAGAAACAGCGGATGAAATGACACGGGATTCGTCACGTGATGTAATAGGTACACTGTTATTGGTTAAAGAGAAAATACCAAGTTTTGATGCCAAATATTGTTTTAAATACAGAGTTTCGATTCCAACTTATTTTTTCTACCTAGTTATTTTATATAATTCAACAAGTTTTGGAACTAAATTATATTGTAGGTTGGTGCCTGTACCTCTGTTCTATTATATGCAATAGTTAACTAATTTTTTTTGGTTTTGGTAAATACCGAGTTTTGATTCTATACGACTCATATAAATATAACTGATTTAGTACTAATCCTCAGTTTGGTAATCCTACTGATGAAGTTAACTTGGATAACGAAATGCGCATAGGTATAGAAATAAAATTTCCAGTGTCGTGAAGGGAGGTATAGAAATAAAATTACCAGTGTGGTGAAGGGAAAAACTTCTTTTGTTCTCAATACTACAGAATGATGTCTAAGGATTCTGCTACATTGTCAAAAAATGGACGAGGCCCTTATCTTTCAACCTGTGATGCCATCCACGGTATCACACCCAGCCAGACAAATGTTTTCAGGAACCAAGATGCATTCGGTATTTAATTATTCACTTTCATCGCCGCTTTATTTATTTTTATCCTTTAGAGAAGTTTGTTATACTAATGAAGATATTAGCTCAGATTTTCTATATTGTAAAGTCACAAATACAAAAGAAAAATCAGTAACTATATTAGTATCCTTTCTTTTCATGTAAATATTCCTTGCAAATATAAACGTGTGCCATGCCGTGCCTAGACAATAAGTAGGCAATGAATCTTCTCAAAAGTTGAGAGACACTTACTCAAACTTGAAGGAGGTCGACCTACTTTTCTGACGGAGTAATTGACATCCGTGGTTGCCACATTATAGAATCGAAATGTTACTTCTTATTCGAAATATCGGTACTGTGCTTCCTTCTGACGTAATTTCCCTTTTCCGTCAACGATGTGAATCGTCACTGAGTCGATGGGGAAGGGAAATTCCGTTAGAAATGGAAATTTCGCATGTGACGTCACATTTTCGTTCACATTCGATGCTATTAATCAGTCGTTAAAAGGTAAGACCTCGTTAATCCTTGGCTTGCACAAGTTTCGACTTCTGAGGGCTGTCGTTCATAAGGGGACGACAGCTGGTTAGCGGAAAAACAATTTTGAACAAAAATTGTTTAAACAATTTCTAATCATTGGAGTTCCATTGCAGGTCCATGTCAATTGCAGAACTCGAAGAAAAAAGGATTCCTATTTAATCTGTGACTTTCGATTGATATTTTTCACATTCTAGTTATTCAAATGAGACTTCAAACTTGTACTCTACTGGGTGAGGCACTGTCACGGATCAAATTAGTTATTTGTATAATTTGTATGCCCAAGAATGGTCAAATTTAATTTAAAAATCATTTCTGCATTTTGTGATTGGGTAGTTAGTTCAATAAACTGATATCTTGTTATTCTGACAAATAGATAGTATTATTATTTGTGGTGGGGATAAGAGTCTTGCCGGACAAACTCTTTTGACAAAAATATCTTCTGAAGCACCTTCGATAGCATTCATTTATGCAAAAAAATTCCCCTCCACGGAAACTTTGATGGACTTATGAATTAATTTTGTATATTATTATTATTTGTAGTCGGGGTAAAAGTCCTGCCGAAAAAATATTTTTATAAGAAGATATTCTGAAGCACCTTTGATAGCACAGATTTGATCAGAAAACTCCCCATCCACGAGAACTAAAAATTAAAAATTTGTTTAAAATTGTTTTTTTCCGTTAACCAGCTAATTTTGAATATTATTATTTGTGGTGGGGGAAGTCCTTCCGACAAAATAATTTGAAAAATAAATCTAGAGCACCTTCGATTCTATGGATTTATGAAAAAAATCCCTATTCACCAAACATTTGATGGACTTTTGAATTTATTTTGAGAATTATTATTATTAGTGGTGGGAGTCAACATTCTGCCCGACAGAATATTTTGGAAAAAAAGGTCATGTAGAAAACCTTTGGAAGCATAGAGTTATGCAGAAAATAATTGTCACATACGAGAACTTTGACTGACTTATGAATTTATTTAGAAAATTATTGTAATTGGTGATGAGGATAAAAATTTTTCCTGAAAAAATATTTTGAGAAATATATCTTCAAGAGCACTTTTGGTAATATAGATTTATGCAAAAAATACAAATAGTAATGCAGAAAAATCCCCATCCTCTTGAATATTTTAGCGAAATTGTGCAGTTGTTTTGAAAATTATTATTAATGGTGGAGGGGTGAATATCCTGCCCGACAAAATAATATGACAAATAGGTCTTTCTTAGCACCTTCAATAGCATAGATTTATGCAAAAAATCCCAATCCACGAGAACTTTGATGGAGTTTTGAAATTATTTTGAAAATCATCATTATTTGCGGTGGGGTAAGAGTCCTGCCGACGAAATATTTTGACAAATAGACCTTCTAGAGAACCTTCGATAGCATAGATTTAAGCAAAAAATACCCATCCACGAAAACTTTGATGGACTTTTGAACTTATTTTGAAAATTATTATTATTTGTGGTTAGGTTCAATCTTCTGCCCGATAAAATGTATTGACAAATAAGTCTTCTACAGTACCTTTTTAGCATATATTCTTGCAAAAAAATTCTCACATTTATACAAAAATTTCTGTAGCAACACTATTTATTTATTTATACAGACAAGCCCAATTAAGGATTTTACAAAGATTAACATAGAATAGTACTCACAACAAACACTGATAATGATAAAAATATTAACAAAAAAAAAGGAGGGAAGTAAAAGTAAAGTCAGTTTTGAAATAGGGACTAGAATAACAAAGATGATCACTTACATAGTTGGTTTTTGAACTTCGATAGAGGCTCTGAGGGGTTTTCTGATAAAACGAGTGGGGACTACAAAACTGATTTGAGACAGGAGGTTAAGACAGTCGTACCCATCGTTCATGATCTTGTAGAGAGTCAACAGATCTCGATGTTTACGTCTAATCTCCAGAGATGGAATGTTGAGATAACATTCAGTAGAAGCGTAGTCACTAAGGAAGTTAGATTTAAATGCAACTTATCTGAGAAAACTCTTCTGGAAACGATCAATATTGGAGATTTGAGTTGCATAGTGTGGAGACCAAACAGAGGAGCAGTAATCAAGATGAGTTCTTGCAAGTGTGCAGTATTAGGTTTTAATGGCACTCAGACTAGTGAAGTCACGAGTTGTCCTCTTTACAAAGTCCAACATTTTGGTAGACCTATTGACAATGGAAGTTATGTGATATTTGAAGGTCAGAGAGTCGTCTAAAATTCCTCCAAGATCCTTGATACGGTCAGCAGCTTCAAGAGGCTGGCCACTGATAGTATATAATCGAAATTGAAGGGTTGATGGGATCGACTATAACGTATGATATGGCATTTATTTGTTTATGTATGCCGTTTATCGTACACCAAGCAGCAAGTCTGTTGATGTGGCTCTGTAACCCAGCAGCATCATCTACACAATTAACAATACTATCAAGGTATAGGTCGTCCGCGAAAAGTAGGGCATTACTATTATGAAAGCCGGAAGGTTGGTTTATTATATAATATTATTTTAATTAATGTTTCTTTAATTGGAGGAGTTTTAATTGCATTAATTTGTATTCGTTGATGAATAAGTTAAAAAGTAGGGGGCCCAAATGTGAACCTTGGGGAATGCCCCAGGTTGCAGGAATGTCAAGAGAGTAGTGGTGGTTGTATTTCACTATTTGGGACCTACCTGTCAAATAATCCTCAATCCAATACAAAAGCGCTCCTATGTCCTATGTCTACTAAGTTTGTTAGGTTAGCATCTCATGAATGACTCTAACAATGGCCTTGGAGAAGTCGGTATAGATGGAGTCAACATGACCACTTCTATCTAGTGCTTCAGACAGAAAATTAGTAGATAGAAGCCAAACTGACTTGAGATCATCAGCCTTGAGCAATCAAAAGTCAAGTAACCGGTTATGATGCTCTCAAACAATTTGGGGATAGTACTAAGTATTTGGATTGGACGTTAGTTACTTATGTCCGATTTATTACCTGATTTATAAATGGGTGTGACGTAAGAAAGGTTACAGTAGTAGTAGATTTGTTGAAGATGTGAAATAGTGGCCTAGACAATATTTAATTGCAGTTCTTAAGAAAAATGGGGAAAATGACGTCAGGCCCCGGACCTTTTCTAACATCCAGTCTGCTTACCTTCTCAAATATATTGGAATGTGGTAAGAATATGAATAGGAATGTGGTAAGAGCAAACATTGAGTTTAGTGTCGATGTCACAAACATTATGATTCAATGAATGATTTGTATATACTGAGGAAAAGTGGTATGCAAACAGATTAGCGACTTCATTGCTGGAAGAAGCAACAGACTCGCCAAGAAACATTTTATCAGGGATTGAATTGCCTGTCCAGAAATTAGCGCCAATATTGACCTCAACACCACTTATGTAATTCGAATAACACTCTCTAGACAAAGACTTACAACGACTTCTTAGTTCACTAAATACTATTTAATTTTCAGGAGTTCTTGTAGTTTTATAAATGTTGTGTGCAGTCCTCTTCTCATGTGTCAATCGCCTCAGCTGGGAGCGGAGCTGGGAGATCGAGAACCTCTTGAAAGGAACGAATGCCTCGATAAATGAGTATCGTAGAAACTGTGCAGCATCCGCAAATAAATCCTTATCTTGTGGAAGGCATCCCAGTCGATAGCACCGAGGTATTGGCACAAAAACTCATAATCAACGTTACGGATGTCGTATGAGTATTCAGCGGTCTGTGACTCGAGGGCTGCAGTTCTTACTTGCACTACTCCCTACCTACGAAAACTTTGACAAAGTTTTGCAGTGTTTTTAAAAATTGTTATCATTGACGATAAGGGTGAGAATTCTGCCCGACAAAATATTCCTCTGTATAATATTTCTGCATCATTTTAACTTCCTCTGAAGCTTCAGGAAATATTCCTAGGCGTAGCAAGTTTTAAGAATACCATTAGCCAAAAGCACTTTCTAATTTTTCACTGCATCTTGTAGGCAATTCACCATAAAATTCTTTTCGATTTGGTGGCTCGAGATGCTCTGAAGACGCACCACCTGTCTCACCCTGTAGGCGTATTTACTCGAGGAAATCCCGACCCAATGTTCTAATGAACGAACGAGCAAGAAATAACCGAGTTATAATCTAGACAGCTGCGAGATATCATTTCCTGAGCCGGTCGGGTCCGCCCGACATAATCGTCCTCGGCAAGGGAGTAAGCGAACCGCGAACGTGTGGCCGCCTGCGATGTTCGAACAACACACGATGAATCTTTATTTTTGGACACCACATGCCGCAGATGAGAGCACATGTTACGCAAGACCTACATATTACATACGTACTTGTTAATGTAATCGAGACGCATGTTAACGAACGTACCCCGGTTTCTGAAGTGTGCTTGCTGGTCTGCAGATATGATGGAGTTTGTGTGGGTGGTCACGACTCCGATTTCAGATAATACGCTTCTATGTGAATACTTTCAGTTTGGAACTCGCGTTGAGTCTTTGAAGACATGCTTTTTGGTAATCGCTTCTGGTGTTGAAGACATCCATCGTTCCTAGAGTAAAACACCAGAGTCATGAGACAGATGTCGGATTTGTTTTCAATTTCAGTTTTTTAAAAAATGTCGACCAAGGAGGACTATTTACCGGAGAATAGCGAGAGGAAATACGTTTCTTCAAGTATACCTGAATGAGACTAGCAACTTTTTTGTACAACTGTAAAAAAACTTGACATTTCTGCTTCTCTATTCATGCGCATATGTTTATTTTTTCCACTGCCAAAATAATTCACAAAATGAACATGAAATATTCCTTTTGATGGATTTGTTTTTAACAGAGTCAATTATTAATTGATTATTCATCATAAGACTATTTCATTTATTGGAATAATAATTGATAGTGAAGTTTGAACAATTACTTCCAACATAAATTCCCGGCGAAGATGTCCCGTGTTGCTGCTGATCAGAAACACTAGGTATATAGATATTTCTTGAAGAGTTCATTCCACAATTTTATCAGATATTTTAATTTGTTTGGAAGGAGATGGGCAATTCAATATTTTGTTAGAAATTTCAATTCTGTTATTCAAACTATCTTCTATATATGCTATAATAATATGCTTCTGCTACGGAGAAAGATTCCAGCCACCGTGACGTTTTATGGATATAATGTTGCCCCTTGCATTGGCCAGAAAAGTCACAGAGCTTCTCCTGAAACAGTGACCTGGGTATTGTTTAAAATTGTTTATTCCGTTAATCAGCTGTCACCCCCCTACGAACGACAGCCCTCAGAAGTCGAAACTTGTACGAGCTAAGGATTCCTAGCACGTGTAGCTCTTATACATGTCTTTTCAAAGCCATTTTGCAATCAAGCTGGGAATTTCTCCTATTTTATTTATCCCCACATGTTGGTTGATACAGTTTCCTCGGGAATATTCTGAAAATAATCTGTTACTTCTTGTATGAGTCGCCGTACGCTCTTTACTTGCGGTATATCTCAATATAAATCAGAATTTGAAACAGTAAACGTTCTTGCGCAATGGATATTCTTATCGGTTATCGACTCTGATAGCGAAATTCCAGTATTTTATAAACATCTATCGTTGATAAAACAGCATTTCATACTCGTGATTGTTGTTTAAAAATTGTTTTTCGACGTTTTCAGTAAAATCGTATTCAAAATAACTAAATAATACTTCCCCATTCCATACATGTTATCCTTAATGTTATCAATACTTCCAATACAATTTCACTATAGAACTATAGAAATTGTTTGTTGGCACGCCGCGTATATGACTGTTTGACTGTGTTTGCTCGTAGTTGCTTCAATTTCAAGTTACTTCCAAGAAGATGGATGTCTGAGAAAGCAAATGCAAAAGTATTTAATATGTTACCGGCCAAATCCAAGTTAGTATATGAGGAAACAAGAAACATGTAAAAAAGGTTTCTGAGAATGTGCGTATATGCTATTTTGAGACAAAGCAAAAATTATAAAATCTCCTACCTTATGGAGTGTCTACACAATGATGAAAAGTACATTGAATGTTAAGGAAAATATTGATATAAGGATGTTTCCAAAATTGGTCCCGCCCATTAAGAACAAAAGCGTCGGAGGAAAAAAATCTGAAGTTTTATCTATAAATTCATTCAAGATGATGATAACGAAAGAAATTTACTTTATAAGGTACAGAATTTTGTAAGATTACTAATGTATCAGTAAATGTCTGCAGCCTTACTTGAAATATTTTTCATACTTTGAAACGATGATGAAAATCAATTTTCTTCAAGCCACGGTAAGTTTATTTGCCATATTTACACTTTTATTTTTCTACAACTCCTCTTGTATCAAAAACATTTTTATCAGTGGAATCAACACACCCTCTTTCCTCTGTTCGGCATTGCTGAAGTTTTCGACATTACTCTTCAACAAAAATTCAGCAATATCGATATGCTTCGTTTGATACCTAAGTGAAGTAATTTGAATTTATCGCCTGTCTAACAGACTGGAATGTGGCCTAGGTATAGTGTGTAACTTCCTCAATATCGGTAATCATTATAAATAAATCTGTTTGATTCCTAGACTAGAATAATTACCATCGAGCAAACCGTCTGGTTATTACTAGTATACCCACCATAATGAATAGTGTTTCACGGTTCACTGACTGCCGATTGGAGATGATGTGCAAGAAAAATTGTAACTGGAAGGTAGCGGCAGAGTTATGGTAATTGCAGGTTTCAGTGTGCCTTTTTCTGTCTATTTCGCATTGAACTACAAGACAATCAATTCAAGTGAGTGGAGACGTTTCCTTCGGTTGATTTCTCATGGAAATCGTTTTCCTTCAACTGAAATTATGCTTTTTCAATCTAGGACCATTGAAACTATTTCCATAACTCATTTATCTATTTTGTGGAAATTCGTGTTGAATTACTGAATAAAGAAGACTAGAACTATTGCCTAATTTCAACTGAGTTTGGTTTATTTGTAAGATCTGATTATCTCGTTAATTCATAAAATTCTAAAAGTTTAGATTTTCAGTCTCATTTGTTTGTGGTTTGATACGGCTTTACCCTACTTATGGGATTTAATCCGCAAAAGCTATATACCTAGATCCAATTTTTTGGATAGATCAATGTCAATTTATTATTTCAAATTTTGGCTGTTTCTCCATCTAACTCTCTCTTTGTTTTTTTCTAGCTAGTGTGTCGCTCCTGCACTACGTAGACCATCTTCAATTTCCTACATCCATTTTGATTTTGGCCTTCTTAATCTTCTTACTTTGCTGGGGTTCCATTGTAACACTGAATAAGTTACAGTCTCTTTATTTTGCTGACTATATCCTCTTTATATTCCTGGATAATTTCTGTTAGTTCTTATTCTTTATTCTTCTTTTAAAATCAGAATTGGCCCAGTATCGCTATTTTCATTTGCGAAGACCTACTAACAGTCTTCGGTATCCAGCTGTTGATCCCGGCTAGGTCACGCTACCGAACAAGGGACATTAACAATGTGTTCAACTCTCACATGAAATGCAACAGATTTGCCTTACCCTCTGTGATCAAGGAAATGGATAAAAATATGTAATTTTCTTTAATAATTCGAGAATGGGAGTACGTCGGCTGTCATGAGTCACGAAGGGTACTTGATTTGTGGGGATCGGCCTCGAGAAAATAAGATTTCCAGCCATAAATACCCTATCAGAGTTTACGTTTGTCATTCTGTCATGTTATATTCAACGCAGTCGACTTTATTTGGCAATTTCTGAGATTGTATTGAGTAGTTGGGGGTGAGAAGTAACTGGACGAATACGCTACTACAAATTCTGATAATTAATTTTGTACAGAAAATACTGGATAGTTATCTAATTATAAGTTTAATACATTGCTACAATAATTTGCGTATTTCGCTGAATACTAATTTATATCTCAACTTTTTGGAAATTTCAACCTTCAACAGTCTGAAAAATAATTCAAAGTAATCTGTACAAGTGTAGAAGGTTAAAATTACCAAAAAGTTATGTCAAGAAACGAATATCCTCCCCAAAAACAAACTTTCAATCAATACTAATTTATACTAATATACCTTGTCAACTTAAACTTATCAATCTTCGTATAATAGGTAGGTACTTCAACTTCAACTCGTATTTCACAGATTTAGTGCGTCACTAACTTGTCATCTGCTCGATTGTCCCTCCTTATATAGTCACGTAGAAACATCCAGAACTCCTGTGTCATCTACAATACCTAGCCCATTTCAAAATTCATCGGATAATCTAGAAGTGCATGCTTGTTGTAGATCCACACTTCGAGATCGCGTCGATGATGATGTAATCCACTTCTCTATGGCCATTTCCTGCTTGTTAACATTAACTGACTTTTTGGAAATGTATTCGTTGCTTTGCTATAGTTCGCCATGCAGAACGATACTCTATAATCTATGATATTTGTTTTGGGGGCTTCTATCCCCGCCTCCGCTATAATGTGCAGATGCAGAGGAAAAAGGTTCGGGCCAGAAGGGGCTAGTGAATACTAGCGGGGGCAAAGCGCACAAAAAAAAAAAAAGGCTGCCTCCGGGGATGGATGTGTGCGTCCATCTTTCCCAAGTAGCCGTGAAGCTGCAAATACAGCCTCTCCGGATACAAAACCCCTGTGAAAACTACTCGCGGTTGGCATGTCTCTTACAAATCACAACGGAACTAGAGGGTACCACCTCGAAAAATAGCCCCCAAAGGCAAGTATCTAGCCTGTAGGAACTGGCGATCCTGGGTACCTCTAGCTGAGTCCCATCCTGTTTCATCTAGCTGTGGAGTTACTAATATTCTTTTGATGGTCTCTATGCTAAACCCCTATTCTACCTCTATATTTTCCTTTCATGAGCACATTGATGGCGATTGTGTTCCTCTCGCCTTAAAATGAGGAAACCGTAAATCCGAAACCCAAGTAGTCAAGCGACCCGTGCTAGGGGTGAATGGCCAGACGTTATATGGTCTCTAACGGAACCTACGGGGAGATGGCGGCCTGCCGGAGTGAACAGCCTTGGCAGGGTAGGAAAGCACTGCCCTGCTGGACAAAAAAATTCGGCCAATTCGTGGAAACAAAGTATGAAGAAAAATGAAAAAACAAGGAACAGAAGAGTGAAAGAAAAAAGGAGGAGAGCCAGACGACGTAAGGGAGATGGCCAGATTGCAGAAGACGCCGAGAACGCCCCCCGAACAAGGTAGGAGAGACAGCGTCTACAAGGTGTTTCAGACGCCCACCGGCAGGAAGACAGGAAATGCTGAGACGAGCACTGAGCCAGACACCGGTCAGTTCATCGAGCTGAGCGAAAGCCCGGGATGCTCGCAGGAAGTCGAGCAAAAAAAGATGAGAAAGATGCAAGAAACAAACTCACCACCGAAGTTGACAGCGACAGTACATCTGGGCGGACAGAAGGACAGACTCAACGAAATGAACAAGTTGGTGGATTAGCTGGAGAAACTAACAAAGATCAACTTTAACAGTAAACTGGAAATAAAAATAAGCGTTGAGAAGGCTAAGACGGCCTTTTATGGAGTGGAAAGGGAATACAGGAAGGTGGAGGAAAAGACTAAAGAGGAACGGAAAGCTGAAAGGGAGAACGAAGTGAAGATGAAGGATGATAGGGCGTGTAAGAGGTGCCAGGAAAGGAACCATTTGAGGACAGCTAGCGGGCCATGGGTGCTTCCGCGCCTACCTGAAGAGGTTCAAGAAGACCGAGCATGACATCTGTCTATACTGTGGCGCACACGTTGTTGGAGTGTCCTTGCTGGGTTGGGGATAGGATGAATTTATATGATAGGTTGAACGGTAGGGTAAATAGAGTAGAAGAGTTGGTGGAGCGAGTGGTGCTATGATTGGTAATAGCAAAATAACGGAAATGGCGAAGAACGGTGACGTTATTTTGAACGGAAGTGATACAGAATAGGGCTGAATGTCATGCGTGCTAGCTGAGCCGAACATAAGCGGCCAGGTCCAGCTCCAGGATTGTTACAGTAGATTGTTTTTCATCAACAGCCTGAGTTGCAACATCTTTACAGTTTCAGTATCTACTTGAGAAGAGGAATCTATCTAAGAAAAAGTTCTAGCTCAGGACTTTATAGAAGAACAGCTGGTCCCCAAATAACTGTGGAAAATACGGATTACCTTGACATGACGGTAAATGTACGATTGATTTATACGAAAAGCAAAAGTGATGTCGTAAAATAATACGCGCAGTAGGTGGGTCAAAATACGTGATTTCAGTGGAGAAATATTTGTAAATAAATTTCAAATGAACAACACTCCGCAACATCAACATATTAATGGCAAACCTATTTAATTTAGGTATTCCAGTATTATTTGTCAGCTATCAAATATGTGCAGAGTGCAAATAATGACAGAATGCATGTAAATATTTGATTAAAATTGTGAAATACCCTGAACAGTCAATAGAGGAATGAATTAAAATATCAGATGTGATGAGGTATCAACTTCCAGACTGGTTCTGATTTCTGGCCATTTATTATTGCTGGGGTGGGTTATTACTTACGACACTGAAGGCGTCTTTTATCTACCTGATATTTTCGTCTCGTGTTATGAAGTAAACATTCCACTAGTATTTCGTTTCGCAGTTATGAAAATTATTCTTCATTCAATCTCCCGGTTTGGTAAGTTTCCCAGACTTCGTGTTAGCAGTTGTTTTCACATATACTTTCCCGAATTGTAACTCCTTGAAGGTAGTGGGATAAAAGTAATTCCATGTAAATCAGAAGAAACTGCATAAATAAATACACGCCACCACTGGCTCAAGGGCTAGGGAGTGTACTAACGGCAAACCTACCGATCAATAACCCTTGGTGTTGGTGCCCTACAACGTTATACGATATAGAAGCGGAAATACTTCACTAAGTCGGGCTCCGCTATCTCCTGGAACTTTCCTCCCTTTTTTATAACGATAAGTTTGTGGCGAGATTTTTCCGCGTTGCGGCATACTTCGGTTATAACTTATTCAGGTATTTGTAATCGAGATGGTATCGACAATTAGGGATAATTATCGGATATTGTTTCAGGCAAGAGTTAGTTCGGATAGGGATCTAAAACTGTTCGGTATTCGGGCTGTGGTTGCTGAACTTAGCGAAGCTGAGCACAAAAGAAGCGTTGTATATTATGGACCTCAACTTTATGGACCAGCACCGATCAGAGTTGTTGAATTTTATATAGTTTGTGTACACTGAAAATTATCGAAGTGAAAGGAGAAACTCCATCCAAGTAAGATATTTTGCGCCTAATTAAGTTATCTACTAACATAAGAATACTTATTTTTTATTATGATCCATAGAAAAATTACTAACGTTGAATGATTCGCTGGAGAAAAAAAATTAAGCGTAAAACCGATTCCCGTTTTACCACCTGTTGCGCTTATTACCTTACGGAAACATTATCTATGCATTTCGTGAAAATCAATCGTTCATTTACCGTCATGTTTTTGTCATATTCTTATTGTTCTCCCTCAAGTTTAATTCCCATTTCTATTTTGTATAAAATTAATGGGTGTTCCCCCCAAGTGGATCCCGAAAACTGTAAACGAGATGTTGGAACTCAGAAATTTTTATAAAAACGATATAAGAAGTGGATTTCGCCATCATTAACGCGATCAACGAGCACTTCTAGATTAGCCAATGAATTCTGAAATGGACGATTTTAGGTGTTGTGGATGACACAGGAGTTCTCGATGTTTCTACGGAAATAAGTAAGCAGATCGACATGTTTGTGACGTACGAAGAAATCTGTCAGAAAAGTTGGAATTTACAAAGTAAAAGTTGATTTATGCAAGAAGTTTGTGAAGTTTAAGTTGACAGATTTATTTGGAAGTATAAATTAGAGAAAGACAGAGTTTTGCATTTGAAAAAGTCGAGTTACTATTGCCATTTGTCATTAAAACAAACGTAGTAGGCCTGTTTCCTAACAATTGACTGAATTTGTGGAATATTTTCAACAGAACTGAATGCGATGAGACTGCAAACACTTCTTAGTTCATCCCTCTTGTCAGTGAAACGTAGGCAGTTATGAAATAAAATGCTTCAAAACCTAACATTCATCAGAGGAACAGTACTAGTGAAGTGTCCGAAACAACATTGTTGGCGTATTTCATGAAAAAAAACGACGGTACTGAGGTTGGTTCCGGGGTCTTTCGTAAAAATATCCAAACATTTCGCTGCAACTGAGACGTCATCTTCAGTGGAGTGGACGAAATATTCTTCAAAACGTATCAATCGCAACTTTAATTGATACTTCCAGATATGTTACGACGTTTACAAACTAAAAAAGAATTATTTAGATTTGTACGGTAATTTGAATTCGTTTATATTTCAAAACTTAGTTCAAAATAATTAAATGATACTTATATTTTTCAAAAATTCTTAAATTATGTCGCTCTTCGTTATCAAAACTTGTGAAAGTTCATGTATTAGATTCAGAGATGTGAAGACCTTTTCTTAATTTTTGAATTTTCATACTTGGAAAATCCAGGGAAACATGCCAAGCAATGCAACATTATTATTTAAAATTTTTCAAACCATTCATTTAAAACTATAAAAAAATAAGAATGAATCTTCTCTTGGTCCTATTTTGATATATCAGTCCATTAGTTCGAAATATGGATTTTCGGCAAATCATTGTCCTTTATGTTCGGAAACAGATACAATTCTTATTTATCAGTCAGTCAACTTGATAATAGACATTCATAAAATACAGAATGCAAGTCATCTGGGGTTTTATCTCTAGTAATCCATCAAAAAAAATAGGTGTGCTTTAACAAAAATATTTTAGGGAATAAGCTAGATTTTCTGGGAGGACTTTTCCTGGAAGAATGGATGATCAAATCTCTTGAATAAATATATAGAAAATTTGCCAACAAATTAATGTTTCTGAGGAAGTTACTATTAAACGGGCATTTTTCTTCAGTGAAAGTCTAGCATTAATTATCATGTTGAAAAAAGGGCATAATCTCAAATGAAAATTGCTTTTCCTACGAGAGTGCGGAAAAGTAACTTTCCGCACGATTTTTCGTTTTGAAAGTTGTACTTTTCATTAGTGCATAAAAAAATCGTGCAGAATAGTTACTTTTCCGCACGATTTTTGTATTGTTGACAATCAGTAGGACTAACTAAATGATCTATGTAACTATTCAGTATTATGTGACATTTTGTAGCATTATTATAAAATCCTTTTTTTTCACAAATAAGACAAAAATACTCCTTGGGAAAACATTGTACCTAACTCTTGCGGAAGAAGTAATTTCCACCCTTGACGTGGCGTGCCTGAACTCCGTTCCGCATCGTTCGTGTAACTGCCGTTGCGTGCGGAAAACTATTACTTTCCGCACTTGTTAGGTAAATAACTATTTTCTACAACCGTGCATTTTTACCCACTTTCCCGCACGCATTTTAGTGTCACTTTCCCGCATTAGTTCGGAAAAGTAAAATATGTCAACTCAATCGAATGTACATTTCTTGATTTCAACTGTATATTACTATTCAGACTAATGTTGGTTTTAATATTCAATCTAACCCAAACTATTTTCCTTGTTTTCGCAAGTTTTTATTCATTGGAATGAAATGAAGATTGGGATACTGTTATATATCTACCATATATACATTTCTCAAAATCAATCCACATAACAATCAAATGTAGCTGTCAAGCGGTTTAGTGTGGTAACCAAATATTTGCTATGACAACCAAGTTGTCATAAAGTCGTCAAAGTTTTGAGTCGAAGAGTTGTTCAGTTGACAGGTAGTTTCAGATAGAAAAAGGTCGGAAGTTAACGAAACTTCAAGATGTTGTTCAGGGATGGTTGATTAACATTTTTTGGACCTCGAGGACCCTGTGCTAAAAAAGTAGGGGTGGAAAAACTGCAAATTTTTCGACCTTGGTGTGGTTTTTCCTCAATAACTTTTTTGCCTTACATTCTACAGCAAAAACGTTGTTTTACTTTTTTGTAGATCGTCAAATTCCCTACATATTTGTTTTCTCAAACATGTTTGGGTGTCAATTTGTTACCAAGATATGGCGCTTCGAAGAATAGGTAATTTTTCAAATTTCTTCTGTTATACATTAATTAATATAATTCCTATCAGCTACAGCAGTAAAAAGCTGGAAAACAATAGATGTTAGAACACTGCTCATGTGGAACTGCGGAATGCAAACGATGAGCCAATATTCAACATAGAAGGCTTAAATTTGTCTATTCTACCTGCGCTACCTAGACCTATTTGTTTTCGATTTTTGAGGTCATATTAGATCACTTTTCATTTTATTCTCTCAACGTGATTCTATTATTCATTAATTCCAAGAAGAAATCGTAATTATAGAAGGGTATAAGTACCTCAGGTAGAATAGTCAAATTAGGAAATAAGTAAATTAAAATTAGGGATTGGTAAAAATGGGACAGAGAGTGTTTAACCACTCAGAGTATATATAAGATTAAGTTAGATAAGTAACATTAGAAACCTTCAGCTCTTGAAGTGAATAACGTTAGCGAAAGGAGCATCGAGTGTTAGTGACAGTTTTCATAATTACTGCTGAAGAAGTGGACATACTTGCAGGTCTCCGATGCTCAGCAATATGCAAGCACTGCACAGGCCACTCCTGCGAAAATGCCCCCGCAACTGATTTGATCGAGGAAGACCACCAGAAATATTGGACGAAAACGACGACAGCGACATCATTGACAGCCTTATCGCTCAGGAGGACGACGAGCTGTTACGAGCAGAACCAGCGGCTAAGAAATCTCGGCAGGAAATGTAATGAGTACAAATGAGTACCTACCCACTATGATTAGCTATAATATCTTTATTCCTCAATATAATATATGCCTTGAGAATAACTTAATATTGTTAATTACATTAATTTTTTTCACGAAAGGACTACGTCTTTTTTTCTTCCTGTCCTGGGATAATTATGTGGGGGAACGGGGGGATATCGATCCTAAAAGTAACTGATATCAATACCAAAATGATGTGAATATGTATGGTTGGCTTTCATCAGAAAGTTAGCTTTTGAGAATTGGGGTTGAGTGGGGTGTCCAAAGTTGGTGACTTCAACCAAGAACCATAATTACTACAACATTTCATCATAATTCGGACATAACAGAAGAAATAAGCTGTAATTTTGCATTTTTTATCATTTCTTAGCAAATTTTGAAACATGACCTTTTTTTTGACGTGCCATATCTCGGTAGCGAATTCACATTCACACATGTTTCTTCAGTCAAAATTGTATAAAAAAAGTATCGATATGTTTTTTCCGTAAGACGCAAGAGAAAAAAGTAATCGAGGAAAAACCGGAGAAAGGTCAAAAATTTTACAGTTCCCCCCCTACTTTTTTTGCATAGGGTTCCCGAGGTCCAAAACTTAAGAAAATGTTGATTAACCATCCCTGAAGAATCTCCTGAAGTTTCATTAACTTCCGACCTTTTTCTACCTAACCCCACTTTTTTCAACCTGTCCACTACATGCTGCATTTTTCAAAGAACAGCAATACAACCAATTTTTAAACTGGTGTAATAGTCTAAGATACGAACCTAAATCGACCTTCACCGAGCTGATAATAGCAAAAAACTTATTTTAAAATAAATTTAGTGTATTAGAAAATATACTAAAAATGGGCTGCCAAAAAGAATCCTGGACAGATTGTTTTTAATTTTTTTTATGATTTTTCATTTAGTGTTGCGACATCAAGATAATAAGAAAATTTTATACTAGACTTAAAGTATAAAACATATAGAATGTGCAGACGTAGGGTTGTCTATTTTTTACCTTACGAACTACTGGGTTGCCAGGTATGTCGATGCCAGTTACTTTCACTTGATTGGATAATAGAAAAAACTATGGATTATTTATAATATATTAGATTGTTATGTATTTAATTAATTATTTTGTTTGCAATTCAAATGCCAGTTGCTCCAAAATAACGTGTACTGAATTCCAATGTCAGTTGCTCCAAAATAACGCGTACTGTTTACAATATGAAGGGTAGTAGGGGTACCTCTACCCTCCATAGTTTACGTACCGAGCATGCGCAGTTTATTATATTCAGGGTCCCATCAGACACGACTGCAATGTTCGGTCCTTTATTATTACACAGTATACTTACCTTCGGAACTCTCTGTCACTCATTTCCACACGCGTTGAAATTAAAATCTTCAAAATTCGCAAACCTCTATGAGGACCGAATTTTTTGCAGAGAACTCTTTATCAACATACATTTCTTTTTATTATCCAATCAATACCTGGCAAATAGTTCATACAGGTAAGTAATAAACAATTTTACGTCTGAACATTCTATATGTTTTATACCTTAAGTCCAGTATAACATTTTCTTATTATCTTAATGTTGCAACATTAAATGAATTTTTTTTTTTATTATTAAAAATATTCTGTCCCGGTTTTTTTTTGGCAACCCATATTTAATATATTTTCTAATATACTAAATTTATTATAAAATGAGTTTTATTCTATTATTAGCTCGGTGAAGGTCGATATAGGTTTGGATCTTCTACTATAAGGAAAACGTAGTGAATAGCTTTGGAGAAGAGGTTGCTTTGGCGAATTTTTCTGAACTGAGTAAGGAACTGAAATCCAATACCCTATGGTCGCGTTACTCGATGGTGAAATGTTTAGTAAAATAAATCAAAACCTGGTCATAAGCAAGTTTCATAAGTTTACATCGCTCCTAAAAAAGCAAAATTTTGGTTTTCGACCACGCATAAAGCGTGTATTTTTACCAAAGAAGACATATCCAAGTTCATGTTAGTCCCTGATGAGATATATATTATGAAAGAAGTTGGTACAATTTTTACTCTAGCGAGTGCTCTTCGTAGAGCGGAGCTTATTCAAGATAAAGGAAACCTAATTATTGTGAAAATTTCCGATTCGAAAAACCATACTTCAAGATCCTTTGTTATATCTGAAGACATAAATAATGGAAACTTTTCGAAGCTCTATGCAAATTTATGGCCTCCTACCACCATGCACCGTCGTTTTTTATCATTAATGAAAAAGCAAATGCTGTGTTCAATGCGTAGGCCGTTAACCAGCTGTCATCCCCCTACAAATGACAACCCTCAGAAGTCGAAACTTGTCCGAACTAAGGATTAGCGAGGTCTTACCTTTTAACGTGCGATTCCTAGCACGAGACCAGTGCCCATGCTGGGAATCGAACCCACGTCCCTCTGATTGATAGACTAGCGCTCCACCATCATGACCACTGCGGCCCCTATCAGATATCGCTACCTATTTAGTTAGGCCTACCTAACTCAGAACGTTACACAGGTCACAGGTTTAGACGATCATCGCAACGTTTCTAGCAGATTCAGGAGAATGGATAACCAACATAAAACGTCTTGGAGGCTGGGAAGTCAACTGCTGTTACTGAAGGTTATTTGGAGGATTGGAAATAAAATATACATTTTCAATGTGCTTCTCGAATCTTTTTGCGGTCGTAGAAAAAATAATGTTTCTAATTCATGCAAAGTGTCTATCCCGCCCTTGACTACTTCCCCAAACTCTGTTTCACGTCGTTCGGTTAGGAATCGCACGTTAAAAGGTAAGACCTCGTTAATCCTTAGCTTGCACAAGTTTCGACTTCTGAGGACTGTCGTTCGTAGGGCGATGACAGCTGGAAACGGAAAAAACAATTTTAATTAAAAAAAAAAACAATTTAATTTTTTAACAGCAGGTGCTTTCGGGAAAGTATCACTTTACGCACTTGTTAGGAATATAACAATTTTAAACAGTGGAAAATGGCGACTAAAGTTTATCTCTCAGTCGCAGATGATTCAGCATCTGACTTTATGAACATCATGTTCATATTTACAATAAAATCAAAATTTGTATTGCTTGAGATAGATCCATTGTCAGAACATGTAGTTATAATTTTTTCAATGAAATATTTCACTGTGAGCTAAATTGATTATAACATATTTACGAGCAATTGTTAAACAAATATTCATCTTGCTTTCAAAACGCTGAACAAAAACTGAATATGCTACGTCACTGTCTCGTACACTCCAAGCACAAATTCTGCACCGGAAAATATTCACTTCAGCAAAGCCAGTATCAGCTAGGGTTCCGCAACGATTCTGATGAATTATCGTTTTTCATTTCAGTTTTCACAGCAACCAATAATGTCGAATGTTTTTCATAGCATTTGTTTTTACCCAAATTTATGATGAAAAACGCAGAATAAAAATTAAACATAATATTTCAAATGCTTCTCTGCGGTTTTTCGAAATCGACAATTAACAGCACTGATATAGAGATGAAGTGGTTGTTTACTGAATTAAATAAATGATTGATATCGACTGTATTTGGGGTTAGAAAGGCTGCGACTCAATTTACATATTTCAGCTCGTGATCAAAATAAATATATCTTTCGGAACATTGTTTTGACAAGCACTAATGAAGAGTTTCTCTTGTAGAATGACATTATATTGAGATGAATGAATACTTTTCTTCCCTAGGGTGTAAAATGGATGAAACCTATTCCAGTAATTGTGGAATAGATGAGAATTTAGCGCGAATGAAAAAAATATGATGACGCTATTAGTTTCTTTTGGGGTGGCTTTGCCAACTGTATATCAAGTTAGCAACTAAGATAACTAGACAAATAAACATAAAATTTTATCAATGTACTACACATGTAACGCACAACTCATCACGCATATCACTTCTGAAAAACAATTAAACCCAAACGGAAAACTTGTATACAATTGCGCAGATACATTCGCATGCTTGGCAGATGTCAGATAGGCACAAGATTGACAGGTTCTAATGGTGAATTCGCATAATTACTGTCGACGTCACATCTGTCATTTTGTTAAAAAATGAATCCAAACAAAGAATTTGTATATGGCGTTTTGCATTGGTATTACTTCGTAGTGGTGATTTTTTCTATTCCCCTCAGTTTTTGATACCCTGTTGGTATGAACATATTGTTTTCATCTCTAGCAGTGGATTGTGCACAAAGGTTAGTATATATGAGTTTGCTATTCGATTTACGATATTTTCAGAATGGCTGACCACCTAAACTCACTCGGCACAGTGCAAAACTACATAAGAAGCAAATGTTTGGATTAAGTTTCGTGACCTACCCCCATGCAGCGTATTTCCATGAAGCTGAACTTCATTACTTTAATGTGAAATGAGTGATAATTATTTATTCCAATAAATTGCATTTCAGGAAAATAAAAATAATATAAATAAGACGGAAACTCAACGAATGAAACTGCTTACCGACAGAGATTCCGTAAATTTGAAATTTGAATGATTATGTTGTTTCATTCATTTCATGCTCGTGCGCAATACTTGATACTTCTGTTCATGAAAATGTACCTCAACAAGAAAACTGACAGTGGCGGTTCACGCAAGTATCGCGGAATATTTGGAATACTTGGACCGCGATTGAGCGATTTCATTTGATTTCTCATAATCAAGTTAGCGAATGTCAGTTTCACAGGTATAAGTCGGTACACCAGGAATTTTAGGCATCTTATGTCAGACGTAGGAAATTTCAAAGATTTTTTAAGTAAGATATACAATGTTATAAGAGTGAAATTCATTTCAACTCGTCCAGATGGTTCTCGTGTATTCCAGCACTATTCAGAACGATGAGGCATCGGCATGCGATAATCACCCATACATGCACTGTCAACAAACCGAGGCCGGCTGATTATGTGGTCAGGTCCGGCTTCAGATTTGTTACAGTATTTTGTTAGTCTGGTGTGCCAATCGGTTTTGTATGGTTTGAAATTCTATTTTTTGTTTTCCAGCATGTGTTAGCTGACACTTTTGTGTGTTTGTGTACATATACCACGAACCACTCAACATTTTTCACGATAAAAAAGGATGCACCTTTTTTATTGCTGCCAAAGTGACTTAACGTCATCATTAAATGGGTTTCTTTCTACAGGAGTTGATCTCTGGGGGGTAATATAACAAGACCTCATTTATCAGCGAATACATTTTTCATTTTCAACGAATACGATTTTCTTTGAAAATTTATCGAGTTGAATTTGGAGATATATGTTCTGAATAAAACCCGAGAGATTTTAAGCTCGGAGTTTTATTCTTTGAATATAAATCTTCGAATTTGAGATGAATTTTTTAAAACACAAATGTTTGAGTAGAAATTCCAAAATTTATTCGATTTGATAAACGACGGTCGAGTTATATTTGATCAGATTATTTCCCAAATATGTCAATTTACCAATAGCATTTATTCCACAACGTACATTATTATTTTTATTTTTTAACACTAAGGAAGCTAGGCTTACAGGAGGACAGCACCTGCAGATTATGTGGAGAACATCCAGAATCACCACACCATATATTGATTGAGTGTTATGCTGTTCATCACAAAAGATTGAATATACTGGGATCACACTAGCTGACTGTGGGGGAAATACCACGAATAGACCCCCTCAAAATCCTTAAATTCCCCAAGGAATTGGGGCTTGAGGGGCTGCTGTAAACGAGAACACCTTGAAATAGCAGAAGAAGATGGGGTACAATAGATCTAATTAGGTCGCGCATCAGTCACCATCCATTCTTACCATTACCAAGAATTAATGCAATAAATCGAAAAGTTCGGAAAGTTTGTATACGGAGAGGTAGCATATAAATGAAAAAAAAATAATTTCGACTACGGTTGAAAATTCCCTTCTCTTCACACATTTCCACAAAATCACAAAGTGGAAAAATGAGGCAAATATCTGACAGCAAAAAAAGTACTTCCCCATGCGGATATTGTCATCCATTTGAGCAATGCAAGTGGTGAATATTTTTTCATCAAATAAATTATATCTATTAACCAGGTCAGATAAAAAAGCAAAAAATTGGACATGAACCGTGATAATACAAATAAAATAATATAATGAAATACAGAAAAATATAGATGAACAAATATTGTTTTCATAGATGAAGCATATGCTTGCTTCATCTTCTTTGGATTCCTTGGTAGATAATGAGAATTTTTGTGATAAGTATTTTAATGAAATTAAAAAAATTACTACTTATAATTCATACACTAACATACCTGAAAATGAACAATTCAGACGGTCCCGGCAAATCAAACTGTTTGTTTAGGCAAATGATTGTCCATCGTGTCCAGGTAGTGACCTTTCAACCCCTTTCGAATTGTAAATTCCCATTGTATTCATGAAATAGTACAAACCCGATATGAACAAAAAGTTCCCAAGTGAAATACACTTTACTGTCCGGGAATAAACTATCATTATATCATATAAAAAATTAACAGGTTTTGAATAATGAACGACAATTTAGTGAACCAGTATAGCCCACAATAGTATAAAGTTTCTTGTGAAAGGGATTCCGGTGGGCCACAAGTACCTACAAGTGTATACGTACTATCGCGAAGTATGTTTGTAACGGCTCATAAAAACCGTACAAAAAGATGTGTAATTAGCCAATAAAATGTGTTTAGTTACTGGGGTAAACCCTTAGCGTGAACAGTCGAAGAGTAATTATTTCACTTCATTTCATTTATTGACCTGTGATCTGTGACCTATTTAACAATTATTTATTTAAACGTTGAAAGGCAGGACTGGACATAACCCTTCTTGATTATATTAATAATCTGCATACACTAATATAACCATTAAACAATTGTCACATCAATAATAAGTAGCATTTATTTACACGCTAATCAATGTTTCTCGCTAACCATCTGTCCTCTATGTTTGTTTATATTCATGTAATAATGTTATTATTAAAATAATCAATATAATACTAAAAATTTGCTCTTATCAATATCAATCTCGTTCTGCGCACTTAGTTTTATAAGGTAATTCATTTTATTACACATTAGATAACCTGACAGACGTCCTGTCTAAATTTCGATTTTGTTTGTTATTGTTCTGTTTCGTGAATTTGTGGACATGTGTCAACAAAGTTGAAATGAAAACAAAAAAAATACTTTCTAAAATTTTCTAATTTCTCGAGCAACTTTAAAATTTTTTTGATCAGTAAACCTCATTCAGAACTATTACGAACAAAAAAATCCAAATCGGTCCAACCGTTCTCAAACAATGGATTCTTAATTGGGAATAGATGAAATATTTTACAGGAATACCGGACAGGTCAACTACTACTAGAAACCGTTTTTTATGTTGTTCGCTTCAAAAATGACGAAGAAGCTCTTCAGACAAGTTCTCAACCTATGACAGAATTGACGACAACTGACTAAAAGTTACCAGTGCAATTTTAATGCAAAATAAGATGTCTAAAAACAAATATAAATAAAAAGTTGAAAACTATTTATTTAGAACTTCCAATTATTTATGCTGATCTAACAAGAAACCGTTTATCACATTGCCATGTACTTACTTTTATAGTGCCTAGGACATTCTAACGTTTACTGACCTGAAACAAATACACGAATTAGTTCAATGTAAACTCAAAGTTAATAGTATGGTACTTCCCAAGTGAAGTAAGTAGGTAGGATTCAATCTGCTGTACATTTGTATACTGAGTTATACAAAATTATGTACCCGTCCATTTTTATTCCAAAACAAATGATCATAACGAAGCTAACTCGTTTTGTGTATATTAGTACTTCCTGGTTTTGAGAATTTTTCAATATTTCCTGAATTCTTGGATAGTTTCAAATATTGAGCATAAATAACTTTTTGCAAAGGTTCGGTTACCACAATAAAAAAAGCAATATTCATTTTGGAAAAATGAATGCGATATACGAAATTAACTTTTTGTGGGCCACAATGTTGGATTTGTCCGAGACATTTGATTACGTCACACATGACTACCTACCGAATAAATAAATAGATTTGTATGCTTTGGGATTATTCGCTTCCTACTTGCATCGTCGACAGCAACAAGTGGTTCTACTGAAGACTTAGAAATTCTTCAAGGATCGATACTGGGACCCATATTTTAAAATACTTGCAAAAAAAGTTTAACGCAATGACTCCATATGTGGATGACTAAGGAAGCAAATGGAACTTCCTTTGTACCATTGTATGGAAGTTGACGAAAGATGTGTTGTAAGTTTTCTATCAATAGATTTCGATTGAAGGATTAAATAAAAATCTCTTTCTGATTTGTTGCTCCCATGTCTTTGAAAAGAATATGTAAAAATGCGTCACCATATAGGTATAGTATATGATTTGTCAAGTGTGTTTTCATTTTTCTTGCAAAAAGTAATGTACGTACTTTTTTGAAATCAAGAAAAATCTAATGATTCCACAGAAATATGGTGATCCATTCAATCACCTAATTGTGCTTGGGGTGCGATAGGGTGGCTCGTTTTAAATGGAATGCACTGAATAAGCTTTGAAATTATTTACTTCTCAATTATTCTAATGAGAATATTCAGTTCAGGGATTACCAAGAACTGCGATCACAATTATAGACAAAAAAGACTTACTAATAAATTCCACCATATTGAGGAAAAAACAATAGATATATTCATAATGATAATAGCATCTGAAAACATTGACAAATATATTATTTTGAATAGTCAACATTAAATCTAGTACGAGCATGTATTGAGATCTAGTAAGCCCAGATTGATTCCATAGAGAAAAAAATATTGCGTTACCATGGTCATCGTCATCGTTCGAAACTACACCGTAAAATTAATTTTTTTTCCAATATCGATTCCTTATAGGCAGAGAGTAACTGAAAGGAATGAATTCAAATGCGTCGTGTTTACTTGTGAAGTACGTATAATGTAACTGCTAAAGGACCCCGCACATTTCTTATGGGAAATGGCTTTCCGTGAATTTTGATGAATTTTCGGTGTGTTGCAGTTCGTTTGGAGCTGATCAAAAGTGTTCATAGCCGCAAAGCTCAAAAATTGACAGTTTTCGAGATATGAAGCTTTGAAAATGGATATTTTCCATATTTTGGGGTATTTGCTCATCAATCGGAGTGCTCTCATTTCTTGTTGGGATATAATTTCAATATTCGATGCCTAGAACCCGACTGAGAAATGGTCTTCCTCAGTTATATTAGGCACCATTATCAAACATTTTTCATACACTGCTCCACAGTGCCTATGGAATGAAGTACAAATTCCAAGATCTTCCAAACATCTTTCCATGCTCAGGATGACGCTAGAATAATTCATATTTTTGGAAAATGACAAATTTCGGATATTTTTTGAAGAGAAACGATAATAACCGATTCCAAATATATCCGATGACCAATAATATCTAATATGTTTTCCAAAATGTTCATAACGAGGCCTAGTGATCTGTAATGAGGGAAAATGAAAAAATCTTAATCATGTATCCTCAGAGATAAACATTGTTATAATTATTGATGTCATTTACATATTATATGTGATTTGTTTCTCACAAATCTCAATAATCTAACAATACGGTGCCAAGACATTTTCCTCAGAATGTCTCGAAATGGATAATAGCTCCTCACAGCCAAACCAATCCGTGAAAATGTCTGCATCTTTGATACGTGATAGTACTTTTTAGGTAGAATGGGGTAGTTCTGGTGTTGGACGCAAACTATGAACGGATCTTTCGATATTTACACCCAAATTCTTGGGAACACTATCTTTTTTATAAAAGTTAAATTAAAGTTTACAAATATAAATAACTGTTTATTCATATGATTGTTTACAATGAATAAGTGGATGAATCGAAATCAATATATTAGTAAGAATAACATTCATAATAATAATAACAATAATAAAGAACATCGACGAAAACAAAGTAAAAGCAGCCACTGGAAATACAGTAAATTAGAACTCGCCAGGTTCTGACGGCATACCCAATTTTTGGCTGAAAAAGCTCCATAAGAATTAACAATAGAATGATTTACAACAATCAAAGCATTTTGGATTGGCTGACAAATGAAACAACATAGATAGTCGTTTATACAGTGTCACCGTTAAAGTCCGCATCATATGGGATTTTTTTTTATTATTCTGTTATTGCAAATTTACAGTTCGTGAACAGTTTGTGCTTTGAAAATAGTGCAAAATGACGTTTACGATTGTTTTCTATCTATTCGGTACACCTGTCAAATTTGACATTTTGTCAAAAAAGTTCCAGAATGTTAGGTTATTTCTCAATATTTCGAAAAATATTACATGAAAAAGTTGTTTATTTTTCGGTTTCCTACCCACCTACCAAATTTGAACCAGTTTGAAAAACTTTAATTTTTTTCGCGTTTTCTTAACCTTACACTTTTTCGGACAATTTAAATTTGATGAAATCTGGAAAAAAAGAGTTGAGATGTAATACACCCATCTGCTGAAAGAATTTTTTCTGTTTATAAATATTTCTGACTGGATATTTTTTCCAAAAAAATACAAATATGCTAAGAAAATCATATTTGATGCAAAGTGGCTCTAGTTTCAATATTCCATAGCAAAATTTGCTTCAATTATTTTTATCACAATACATCAGTGAAGTAGAAAATACTTTAGGTCTATTGGTTTAGAAAAAAATTCGATAATTCGAAACTAGAGCCACTTTGCATCAACTATAACATAATTTTTTTAGCATATTTGTATTTTTTTGAAAATATCCAAGTAGAAACATTTTTGAACAGAAAAAATCCTTCCAGCAGATGGGATTATTACATCTCAACTGGTTATTTCAGATTTTAACAAATTTAAATTATACGAAAAAATGTAATGTTAAGAAAACTCAAAAAATATCAAAGTTTTTCAACTGGTTCAGATTTGGTAGGTTGGTAGGAAACCGAAAAATTAACAACTTTTCCATATAATATTTTTCAAAAAATTGAGAAATAACCTAACATTTTGAAATTTTTTTGAAAAAATGTCAAATTTGACAGGTGTAGCCAATCGATGGAAAACAATCGTAAACGTCATTTTGCATTATTTTCAAAGCAAAAACTGTTCACGAACTCTAAATTTGCAATAAGTGAATAATAAAAAAAATCCCATATGATGCGGACTTTAACGGTGACACTGTATAAGTGGAAACTTCAACGCAACATTTATAAAAAGAGTTAATATTTTCAAGAATTCAGGTAAATATCAAAAGTTCTATCCATAATTTTCTTCCAACACCTGAACTTTCCATTCTATCTGGAAAGTACTATCAGGTGTCAAAAATGCAGATATTCGTTTGGCTGTGAGATTCTATCATCCATTTCGAGCCATTCTGAGGAAAATGTCTTGGCACCCCATTGTCAGATTATCAAGATTTGTGAGAAATAAATGACATATCATATGTGAATGACATTGATAGTGATCACGATTGTTATCTCTGAGGATATATGATTGAGATTTCTCCGTTTTCCCCCATTACAGCTCGCTGAGCCTAGTATAAACATTTTGGAAAACATATCTGATATTATTGGATATTAGATATATTTGGGATCGAATATTTCCGCCTCTCTTCAAGATCTTGGAATTTGTGTCTCGTTCCATAGACAGTGTACAGCAGTGTATGAAAATTTTTGGAAAACGGTGCCTAATATAACTCAGGAACACCATTTTTCAGTCGGGTTCTAGGCGCCGAATAGTTGAATTCCATCCCAACAAGAAATGAGAGCTCTCCGATGGAGAAGCAAATACCCCAAAAATGGAAAAAATCCATTTCCAAAGCTTCATATCTCGAAAACTGTCCATTTTTGAGCTTTGTGGCTACGGACACTTTTGATCAGCTCCAAACGAACTGCAACCAACATACCGAAAATTCAGCAAAATTCAACGGAAAGCCATTTCCCTTTTACGAATGTCATCGATTTCTAACTTCTTTTAGTGTCGACCTCGTAACACCTATGAAATGATGATATATACGTATACAAACGCCTCAGTATTTACACCTGCAGACAATTCCCAAATGTACACTTGGCTCCACACTATGTCGCGCTGTCCTGGGTGGGGTTCTTTTGTATCATGATATATCCTATCTTAGGCATGAAACTGCAGGTGTCACACGAGTATGTAAATTCGCAGCTGTGACATTAGGTGAAGAGAAGATTATCACGTTGAAGGATTATTTGGTGTCTGAATTTCTTGTACGATGACACACCAACCAGGAAGCAATTGAAAGTAAAGAATGAGAATGATATTCTTGTGTTATGGGACAAACATACAGGGTAGGGTATACCGGGGACAAAAGTAAAAGGGTATAATGAAAACAACACCTCTAACTGTCGTACCATAGTGGCAACCGTGCGTTTCATGCGTTTTGTCCATGCGTCTGATCCATATTCACTTATAATCAATCTAGCTGTCTACACTATTGACACGGTTCATGTGGTGCGGCAAATAAAACGTATTTTTGGGAGTGAAAAGTAAATATTTACATAAGTACAAAAACCTAAAAATGAGCTTTCCTTTAAGAAATCGTTTTATTTTCTTCTAATATAATTAATTATAAAGGGACTAGTACTCTATATTTTAGTATGTGTGGATCAAATATCCTTTGACTAGATCCTAAAAATGGTGTTTGATTTTACAAATTGTTTGTTTTCGGGGATGATTGTAACAGCAGCGCCTGGGGAAAGTTGTAACGTGTTACAACCGTCCCCGGTGTTAAGATTATAATACACAACAAAATCATATCATGTGTTTTGCGTTTAAGTATGCCTCGCCTTAGGCAAAGAAAGACAGAAAGAGGCAAGAAGGATATTTCCATTTATAAGCAGTGAAGGAGGAGATAGTGGTTTGTCTATTTGTGCTGCTGCCAAAAAATACGATCTTTGTCATGTTTCACCTATGCGATTTGGTCAGAAAACACCCACAATCGAAGAAGCCAAAGGCACTATGATGAAGTTAGTTGAAATTATTCTCAGTCCGTTTTCTTGCATATCAATATCAAGGTGGTCGGTGGACTAGTGGCTGAGGTATCTAGCAGTGGAACTTCTGGCTCGCATCAGATAGACGTTCGAGGCTCCGGTAGGCGAGAATCGTTTTTGATTTAGGTGGCCACATGCCTTGTTGTAAATCAAGTGTGATGAGAGTTGTCTAGATGTCAATCCCGACGTCTGGGGCTAGCTTGAAGTACGCCTCGACCACCCGGGGTGGTGCTGTAGGTTTTCCGGGTTTTCCTACAGCTGAAAAGTGAATACACCACCAAAATCATCAGTAAGTCGACCCGGAGCGCCACGGCAAATAATAATATTAACCATCCTCTACCCGCACAGCACATCTTTGGGTACACTCTATGACTGTTTATGAGGGGGTATTTTTTCTGTTATTTTTCCATAAGGAATATACCAGTTAGGCCCTGTCTTCAGAACTGCGATTCAACCGGAGGGTGCGCTGGTGTGTCAATAATCCCAGTAAACACATTTCAGTGGGGTGAATGATTTCTGGGTACGAGAATTATGTGCTCTGAGTAGGCAGAGTGAACCAAAAATTAAAGTTTCCTGCCGCATCATAGCAAGCCGGTATAATTTTTAAGTTTAAGAGCAGTGTGTTCATCATTCCACCAAGGACCCCTATTATCAGAACCACCATCTTGACAGAATGGTTTGGGTAAAGCCTGCGGAGTTCAAAGAGTAGATCCTTGATATTAAGTCCGTTTTTCCTCCTCTTTTCAGGAGCTGAAATATTATTAATATTGTCAATAGTAATTTATAAAAATATCACGTGGCCGTAGGAAAAATAATGTACATTACTTGTGCGAAAGCGATTTTATACTAAACGTAATGTAACACTGTGCTTCTTTTTATGGGTTCCGTAGGAACCCCTTTGATGAAAAGCTTACATGCCTCAATGGTTCGTTTGAATGAATGTATCAAAACGTATTATGTTCAGGTAATACAATATTCTTGCTTTCCAATTTTGTTCGTTTCTATAAAAGTCAGGAAATTATTAAAAAACATCGTACTCTTCATTATTGCATCGGTTTGAGAGAGAAATAGCTCATTTGCACAAGAATATACCATAGTTGTCTTTCATCCGGAAAAGATTTCGATTTCATACGTCTATATTCATTGTTATCGCCAAATTGCATTACATGCATCCCCGTAAAAAAACTCATTCTCATTATAATTATTTCATGATCGATAGGAAATCGAAGTGCAGCTGTTCTATAACATACGCTTTTTTTTGGTTTCTATAGCCAGGAAGCTGTCAATCAATTCATATTATATTGAGTTCATTGATTGGTTCGGTAGGACCCATCAGGAAATTGATCTATTCAAATATCAGAGAACATGAAGTTCCATTTGTTCGGGGAATCGGGAAAGTTAGGTTATGTGAACTCAGTAAATTATGGTTCATTTTATCCATTTCTTTCAAGAACTTCATAATACCTAGATTAATATTATCAATTGAAATAATTTGATGTGATGATTAGTTTTTCACGCAACGACAATCGATTTCAAATAGTGTTCACGCCCGGAATACCACACTGTAGAAAATTATTTTTTTAAAGAATATAATGAAGAATTTGAAAAATAATATCTTTGGTGAAGAGTAATACTTCTTCAAATCTACAATTTGATGTTAAAATGAAGGGATCCAATTGATCCATCAAGAACGGCAATGAGTGAAGGTGGGAAACTGTCAGAATAATCTTGACATAATCTCATGCCACCTATTTAATTTCTCGCAAATTGTTACATACGTAGAATAAATAATACCTATATAATAATTTAAATAGTGATCAAACAAACTGCTCGACTTAATTCCGAAAATAAACTATACTAACAAAATTGATAATTCTTTCGTTCTTAACAGACCATCTTTAAACACCTATTCCGCCCTTGCACCGTTTTTTACAGAGAGGACATCAAAAGATACCATGCACGAGTCTTTTCAAAGGATTTCAGTAGCTAAAAATCATGTATTAAGTAATAAACTGTAGCCATTTCTACGAGAATGAACAACTCAATGAATATAGTTTTCTGAAAGAAAATTTATGTTTTCCAATTAAACGTATTTTTTGTTTGGAAATGACCAAACTTTTAGGAAAACTGATTTATCTCATTAGAACTTGTTAAGTCTTGGAACAAAGATATCGTACTACTTCATCTGATAATGTCAATAACATTGATATGAAACAGTTGGTTTTCAAACAAGTCTCAGTTCATCACGAGTAGAGTTATTCTAAAGCTTCAAGCGAGAGAACTGGTCATCTTAAGTACTCATTTGAATAGCAGAAAGTTTTCAAACAAGAGATTCTAATACTCATAAATTTAGTTTCAGTCCTCTTCAGATAAGCTTTGCGCCAATTCAAAATCAAATGTTTGTTGAAAGAGTGTTTTTTATCTTTCTTAATGTTTAGAAATATCCACTTGAAATTGACTTTCTTTGGGCAAAAAAAAAAATTATTTCAAGTAATCATTGTCTGAAGAAGTGATGGAAGTGATTCTTTTGAAGACACTAATAAAGTTTGATGGGAAATTATATTTGAGATTCAAATTGAGAGAATATATTTCTCAGTATGTGAAAATAACTCTTTATGAACATAGAAGACAGAGATTTTTTCGATCAGAGATGTTATTCTTCATTTCGAGATTTTTATTTTTACTGTGCAGCATTTTTTTCATGTAGCTGAAACATACCATTTATTACCCACATATTGTACAAGATACGCAGGATATCAAACCAATTAAAACCAAGGATATACCGCTAATAACAGTGGGGGCGTCATCGCTATCCCAATATGGCAAGAACAGGTTACTAACAGGTCAATCTGCTCGCCGATCACTCGGCTGGGATGGATTCTACACCCCCTCCACCTCCATCCAGCACCACAACCCCTTTTGGTACAAGGAGCCTGGCATTGTCATGTTTGTGTGCAGCATGGAAATAAAGATAGTTGAATCTTGGCTTGGAGTTCTCGTCTGTTTGCTGAAGCCAAGCAACACCAGGCGAGTTGTACTTGGATGGATGATCTCTTGGAAACACAGCGTGTAGTTGTCCATCTTGTTACACGATCGGGCAATTAGATTTGTTTACCAATTAAACTATCACAGCCAGCTCAGACAAATACAGTGAATTGAAAGAAGGGAAGTTTTTGTATAAAGTGTATAATTTTAATCAATGCAAAGCGCTTTCGTCATTTTCAGTGCTTCCTGAAAGTAAATTTAAAGTGAAACTAAAGCAAAGTTATGAAATTTTGAATCGGAAAATTGAATGTTGAGTACTCACATGTCAGGTAACAGGAACTTTTACAATAGAAGTCATAGACAGAAACATTTAAAAAAATGTGTAAAAATTGCAACGAAAAAACATGTTGGAAATTCAGCCATGTGTCAAGTATCAAATAGAAAACAAATTTCATAAATCAAATCGAAATAGGATCATGGAACATGATTAAAATTTAGTTAATAATCCTTAGATAAAGGGGAAAGAAATCTCTGTTCAGGTTCACTTAATTCAGGCAAAGATTGTTAATAGAGAGTTCTAATTCTTCGAATTAATCCAATCTAAGGTAACTTTCACTGTAAATATTGTGTACAAATTTAAAATTTCTATTGGGGCTGAAGGTATGATAGTTGAATTTTAAATGATGTTCAAATGCAGATTTATCAGTTTTTATTTTTAAGTGTTCGTTGATGCGAATAACAAGTGGTCTGTTAGTTCGATCGATGCAGGAAGCGTTGTAATCAGAACAGTTGAGCTTGTACACACCATTTTTCTTCAACTTATTGATTTTATCTTCGGAATTGACTGAAGATTCATTTAATATGTTATTTGTTATAAGATCTGAAGGAAATTTTAACATTAACATTTTGTAATCAAAAAATGGTAAAGTGTGTTTAGTTTTCACTTGATTTAGGTTTAATACAGACACATATAGATGTGAGTATATTTGTTGTAATAAATTGAATATAATTTAAATTTTTCGCGTATACTGTTTGAAATTCAAATATTGATCACACACGGCGCATATGATGGACATGCGCGTGAAGAAGACAGAATAAGCATGGTGGTTGAACGGTGAATATGGCCTCCCCGGCTTTTTGGCTTGATCGAGCTCCATTATTCGAAAAAAAAAGAATATTCTTGGTGCCCCGCTATTTTTGATTTGGACGATATACCGCTATTTTGCACAACCGCCAGACGAACAAGAACAAGATTTCTGCACTACCGGTGAGTCAAAATATATAGTTTATTCAAACAGCCCGCTACTCCAAAACTAGTTATCGAAGAATATATGAATTTTATTTTCTCTATACTTTACAAATATACAAACAAAGTGAAATATTCAACTGGATGAAAGCTAATAACAGGACTAGAACTGAAGCGAGTCTTCTATTTGAACGGGACTTGAATTTGAAGATTAATTTGTCGATAATTGGAAATAATGTTTACTGCTTCGTATACTATTACCTTCGATGAATACTACTTAAATAGTCATCAACATAACGAAACCATTTCAAAATATTTGTGAATTTGTTAATAATGTATAATAATGGGAGATGGTATTCCTTTTGATATTTTATGGGTTGAAACTTTATATTTGTGGAAGGTGGTTGTTAGTGACGGTAGTGCGTTTTGTTGATAATTGTTGTGTGTAATCAATTTTTGAACTTGTGTGATGAAGTATATAACTGGATTGATATGGAGCCTATTGCAAGAGGTATGTAGAATATTTTCATGTTAGATTTTGTATTCCATAGCAGCTCTGAACGCTTCTGTAAACGGGTTCTTTTTAAATTATAACAAAGAAATTTCTCATTTGTTTTCCTATACAAAAAGTTATTCATCAACTCAGATCAAGAGGCGAATTTTTGCTTAAAAATTACTTCACTATCTAAGAAATCAAGTTATGAAAAAAATATTGCGGTTATTTGCGATGTTTCTAGATTTTATTTATTATACTATAAATTGTACATCAAAGAAAGTTTTTTTTTTGTTGTAGATTCGCAATCTTCAACATTTCTTCTACGAAAAAAAAACTAGATGAGTTCCTACGAAGTTGTCTATCAACTACTTTCCAAGAAAAACGTAATTAACTGCACGAAGAAGAGCTATTGAAAGTATACTGAATTATTATAGGAAATTCACAAACTTTTGTTCGCAGTACAAAAACAAATTGAATGCGTCAACCGGATTTCCAGAACTTTCATGATAAAAAATAATGGTAGTCAGAGATCAGGATTGAAGTTCCCTGTGAGCTAGAACCATTCCCGAGCAAGTGGGAGGCCACCAGATGTTTCTTCTGGAAGAAGTGAAAGAGCAAAACGAAGAAAAACTGAGGCCTTGCGATTATAATACACACACTAGTCGTCAAGTATTGAGCAGTTCAAATGCAACCTTAAGCAGAAGAAAAACTTGTTTCTGTAGCTGTTATAAAAGACATTATTTTATTTGACCGACTGTGCAACAAAAAACAAAGAAGCCTACTCCAAAATAACCTGAACTTCTAAACTTGATAACGTTAAAAAACAGCACAAGATGACACCTGATAAATCTGTTTTTGCCCTACTTGTCACTTTATGTTCAGTTGATTGTGATAAATGGATAACTATTTTTATTATTGAAGGAGTACTAGAATTCAAATACGTATAGTACCACCTTATACCACCTTTCCGCTAAGAAATATGAGAAAATTTCCTTCTGAATAGAATAAACTATATTTTTCCCGCAATTTCTTGGAAATTCGCCTGTGTGTGCTGTCTAGAATATTGTGAAATTGTATCTGATAATATTTTGCAAAATCCCAGCTAAGGTAAGCTCGGGTAAGTGTGAATTTGGGGCAAGTGTGAGTCTGCTCGCTATCTTCGCTAAACCGGGCGACAGCCCAATGCCATCTATTGACGAATAGCCTACACTTATAATTAATCCATAACCGTCATATAAAATACAAAAGAGATCTTGTGAAATCCAAATATTTTCCCCAATTGTCTAACCTACAATTTATCAACCCGAACGAGTATAACAAGTTTATTTCAAGCATTGAGTGTATTGTTAAAATCTAAGGTAGGAATCCATTTTATACACTTATCTTCTGCCTAAACAATGAATCTGACTATAGATTGCCGTTTTTTCATGAAGTTGTTTTTTTTACATTTTTCCATTGCATGTCACACTTACCCCGAAATTAAATGTTATTGGGGATAGTGTGACCTATCTGTCGGGGTAAGTAGGAACCTGGTTCATTTGGCCAATCTAAACAGTAATATTTTTTCAGCTATAGTACGAAATTATATACGGAAATCTCAGAGAGCCAAACAATATACCTGGCCAGATGTGGAAGACATTGATACACTTTCTGAGGATGAAATAACAGCTGTGCTTCCATCACCACTCGTCAGAAGATGGGGATCAATGAAATTCTCATTCGATTTTTCAGATTTCTACCTGTAAATTTTTCTTTTCAACAAATGTTCACTTTCACGATTAGTTTTTGTTTTTTTCCAATGGGGCATTTCAAATTCAATATTAAAAAGTTCCTAACTATGTTTTGAATAAAGATATTTAGAAAACAAATAAATTGTGGTGAAAGTTCCTTTACTGTTTACTCACACCTACCCCAAAGAGAGATTTACGTGCATTAATATTTTTAAATTTGGCCAGAATCACACTTGCCCCAAATTTTCGGGGAAGTGTGACCTATGGAGATGTATATCTGAATATATAAATAGAATTCATAGAATACATTTTTCAATAGTTATCTGTGGCGTATTAAAAAGACTGACCTTCGAAGTAAATACCTGCAAAATTTCATTGTTATATTAGTTCAGGTACATCAGATGGACTAAATTCAATGCGAACTAATGAAAATCACGGTCACACTTACCCGAGCTTACTATATTTGAAACAAATTTGTTTCAGTGATAAGGCTTCTGTTTTTTAAACGGTCACGTGCATAGACAAAATGTGAGGAACTGGTCCGATGAAAATCCTTGACATTTTCGCGAAACTCATACTCAGTTTCCACAAAAAGTTAATGAGTGGGCAGGAAAACTGGGTGACCACATTATAGGCTCGTTATTTATTGAGGAAAATCTGACTGGTGTCATGCCTTTGGAAATGCTGGAAACAATGACAGATCCACTGATAGTGGCAACTGTCGAAAATAACGTAGACGAATTTGACATGGAAATTATTTTGCAACAAGATGGAGCCCCTCTTCATCTTCCAGTTAGGGTCACTAAATCAAGCAGGCCGTTCCGTCCTTACGGGTATGGACAATGGGCGTGGCCCAATTAGTTTGAATGTACGAAATAACCCACAGAAAAAATTAGGTTATGTTAGGTACAACGTTTGAACTACTGACATTCACAAATAGTGGAAAGTCATGTTTTTCTAATAAACTATTTTCATTTATATAATTTGTAATGCTTGGTATCTATACGGTAATCGATATCAGATAGGAAAAAAGTGTTGTGTGTGTAGAGAGTTGTTTACTTTTTACTGAAAAGATTAACTTTTTCTCTAAAAGTAAAGTATTGTTCAGTGACAACTTGCAAAAATACGGAAAAAAGTCACAAATTATATAGTATTTATTCCGGCAGGGGTGAGTTTAAGATGATTTATAGAAGGTTAATTAGTAGATTAAAGAATACCTTTTGCGTTAAGAAATCCGAGGCAATAGGAATCACACATGTAGGATTTTACTTCAAACATTTTTTATTTATGTACAGAAAATACCAAGAGCCTATAACAAAAGTCTTCATCAATCAATCATAACAAGTCTACAAGTTATTGGTAATTCAATTATACTTATAAGTACCCTGATTTCCTGAAACACACAAGTGTCATTCGTTAAGACATACTCTGATTGCTCGACTGCTTGAAGTTGATTTTTCAAGAGAAAGACAAAAGAAGTACACATGTTAGAGAGAGATGAACAGATGTGAAAGTCATTTCGAGCATCTAGAGCAGTCTTCAATGAACGAGACTAATATTATTTCATATACTTGTGGTTATCACAAGGTTCCGTAATTATCAGTGGACCCGCTAGAGAAACTACAAATTAATTTGTTACAGAATAACTACACTTGTACGATTTATTTGTACATTTGTTGGAATTGTAGTGTTTGTGATATAGGCCCAGGTCATACAATTTTCAATATACGTTTTTCTATGACAGTGAGTAAACTTGATTTTACCTAGGCACTGTTCATAGTGCGAAAAGTATGATACTACTTAACACAAGTGCGTGAAAAATCCACTGTGTCTGAATTATTTTTTCACCCATTGTTCATACATTTACTAATTCTTGAAAAAGACTGTATTTTGTGTCAAAGTTTACTCGAAACTCATCTTTAGATACGATGAAAATTGAAAACTTTATTAGATGAAATATTCAAAAATTGCTATAATTTGTCAATATAACAACTGTCGTAGAAAAAAAATCGTATGATCGTAAAAAGCTTTTTTTGTACTTGACTGCGCATCATTCAACAAAGTTGACGCTCATACAAAAAAGTCCTACTTTACTAATTACTACTCAACTCGATGAAACAAAGTTGTATATACCAGAAACTTTAACTTCTTCATTTTTGAATTTCTTATTAGATTTTCAATCAAGCTCTTCCCTTTTTTGTTTTCAGGATTGAATCGGGAAACCTTGAGGAAGAAATGGCTTTCACTGCTGAATCGTTCAATAGAAAATCATGACATTCGTGTGCGCAGTGTAAATATTGATATTTTTGTGTTTACTAGGTTTGACAATTGACAATCAGGCTTCTTCAGATTTTCACTTCCACTCCCTCCATCCACTCACAGTATATCATGGATGCTTTTTTATAACTTAATAACTCAAGTAATAAATAGTGAATAGTCTGGCCTTTCAAAATCTTTCCAAGTATGTGGCTACGAATGCGAATGCTACGATGACCATCGTAGGACAATTTTCATGTTTTTTTATCAACTAACTTCCTAATTCCTGACCTTATGGACTAGGTCGACGGCTGAATCTGAATCTCCATATTATGTAATTAACCCTTTGCGGGGACGGGACTGTCCTGGGGACGGGACTGTCCTGGGCCCGGAAATTTACCGACACTTTTTCGTAATTCGAGTTTATTGTGCACCTCTCAATTACAATCAATAACAAATTTAGAATTAGTACCTGGTATTTATCCATTCAACAATAAAATATGATAAAAATGAACCGAAAGTAACAAAAGATCTTTTTATTTAAAAATACATAACCCAACTTTTCCCCTGCTTTCTCTTTGGCGCTTTTGTGGGTTATTTTCAATACTGGAACTACTTCAAGTAGACCACGCCTATTGGCCATACCCGTAAAGACGGAACGGCCTGCTTGATTTAGTGACCCTATCTTTCAGTTGCTGTGAGGAATCATCTGAATACTGTTTCTTTCTTGCCAGAAAAGACGAGCTGAGAGACAATTCCACTCCTTCAGATGTTCAGTTATAAGTAACTACCTCCTTCAACTCGATCGTCCGGAACGCTCGATTGTATTTACACACTGTCAAAAACAAAAACAAAAAACCACCGAGTGAATTGCATAAAACAACTTCACGAAAATCAAAACAAACGAAACTGGATTCGAGCACCGGGAATAAATCAATCTGCAGTGTTATTAACCGATTACTCAATAGAGACGCCACAATCGGAACGAGTAAACACACACATTCACTCATTGTTTATTTTCTACATCGTTTAAGATAATGTTCGTATCCTCAACATTACTCAGCGAAAATAAACATTGCAGGCGTTCGCACTGGAAGTGATATTTCCTTGACTTCGAGGAATTTTTTAGCGGAAGTATTCGTTGCGTCTTCTTTCATACTAGTGATTGATTTTATTCATGCTTTTGTGTAGCACTGAGAACTGGAACATCTTGTAAAGATGACTTTTTATAAGCATTATGGATTCTGTATTTGTATTCAAACTGAAAATAATAATCCAGTAACTTTGTCGCCTGAAAGATTGGGATAGTACCTATGCGTCAAATCCGGTAGTTCTGATTTTTCGCAGACTTGTTTATGATGTTGGCCTAATGAAATAATCCAAGTTTGTGACCTCGATCGCCGAACGCAACTTTGTCAAAAATCGAAAAAGCCGCGAAAAAATTGTTTTATTTCATAGGACGCTTTAAAAGTAGACTAAATTTGCTACAATATGATACTAGAATTATCTCTGTTTCCGAATTAAGCCTTTCAAAATTTATCATTCTTCTCGAATTTTGCAATTTTTGCTATATTTCAGATGTCATTCGAACAACTCTAGCCTAACCTATCCTATCTATGGACATTAGGCATGGTGTATCTATGAAGTGAAAACATACTGCGAGGTAACCACTGCAACCACTGAACAACATGTTGACAAGCGACCATCTCGGGTCACCAGAGATGAATCAGATACTGAAAAACTCTGTAGCTAGTTTGCACAGCACCATCATTCCTTACAACAGATTTCATCATGTCCATCAGCAGTGGCCTGGTTGGAGAATCTACTGTCAACAGCCACAAGTCTCTAGAGATTGGAAGACAATCGATGCTAAATATGGTTGGCCAGAACTTCGAGGAAGTGAAATTCAAACTTAAAAAAATGTGGTGTCCCTTTCTTCAGCTGTATGAACTATTACTGTTGGCAATATACAGGTAATTGTTGATCCTCTAACACTGTTTCACAAGTTGTGTCTCTTAAAACAATCTAATGGAGAATTGCGACAGTTCTTCACTTACGAACTGTCACCAATTCCAATGTCATTGTTCTCTGAAGAGGGAATGAGAAAGGGCACAAAATCCACCTTGTATTCAGTATTTCAACCTGTAAACTTGAATGGGAAGCAAGGGCTAACTAAGTTTGTAGTAGTGGATGGAGGGCATCTACTTCACAAAGTTGTGTGGCCTCAAAGCTCATCATTTGGTGCGATAGCTGACAGATACATACAGTAATTACTGCTCACTATGGCTCAAACGTGGCAGTAGTTTTCGATGGTTACCCCGTAGATGCTGTACAGAAAAACACAAAGAGCTCTGAGCGCCTTCTAAGAGCCAAGTCAAACTCATCGCGAGAGATAATCGTTGATGAGAAAACCATGGCACAAACAAGATTCACTTCATAAAGCTGCTGATAACAAAAATGGTTATTCATAACATTATTCAAGTACTACAAGCAGAGGGAAAACCAGCTTCAATCTAGCCAGGTTACCTCCAAAACGAGACTGCTCGATTTCACTCCTTCCGGACATACCATCAGGTAAAAATTTGTCCTTGCATCAGTAATACACATTGCATATCATTCATCATTTTCTATTTTCATGTAATCTTCTTATAGGTACAGGCGTGGTTGGGAGTCACACAACCCTCCCTCCTGGGGGTGGATATCCACGTCACAAGGCCTTGAACCCAAAATGATGACCGGAGATGGAGCCCCACAACACGTCTTGTGGATGATTTCATGCGGCTGTAAGAAGGGTTGTGGGAATGCGTGCAGCTGCAGGAAGGCAGTATTGAAATGCTCATCAGTCTGCAGACACTGCAGCGGGGCCTCTTGTGACAATATACCTGATGTTGCAGTAGTAGACATCCCAGAATTATTTTATTCAATTCAATTGCTAAATTAGTTAAATGTTAAGCTTCAAATGGTATTCCGCTAACCGGAATAAGTCAAAGTCACTTAAACGATTAGGAGAACGAACAGTTTCTCCGAAACATCGAGAACTCCAGTGGCATCTACTTTAAATTCATCGTCTACTCTCAAAGTGATTGTTGTTGGCCCACACTTAGAGAGTGCTTCGATGATGATGTAATCGAGCTCTTGTCATCTGATGTTTGGTTATGCCGAAAGACTTCATGGAATTGTACGACGCTTTGCGAAGCCGTTATAACCGCAAGGGAACTTGGTAACAATACAAATAAAAAAATATTTACCAAGCGCGGGAGAATTTTCATTGAATTCCAATGATATTTCGTGTTATGCACCCTCTTAAAAACCCACAAATATCGTTACAGCCACAGGACTATATATACTTTCAGTCAGAAGCCACCTGAAATTTTCGCCTGCAAAGCAATTAGCTCGGTTGTAATTTAATAAAAGTTCCAATTAAAAAATTATTTCCAAGTGAACTTTTCCTGTAATTTACTCCTTATCCGCTAATCACTAAAATGTTGGGAAACGAGGTCGAATTATCAGTTTTAATCTCAACTTGAGCAGGTGGCGACATAAAAATGTATCCTGAGAAAGTGAATTACTGGATTCGCAGAATTAAGTTGTTAATTGAAATATTTGCAATGTTTACCGATTGGTGATTTTTATTCGATCAGAACAAGCTGAAGTGATTTGAAAAAGTACTCAACTTGAAATTATGAAATAGGAAAGAAATATGTCATGATTGTGTTTGTTGTGACGAAGAAAATATCAACAGAAATTTAAAACGTTATACAAGTAGATCATCGTAACCAGTACTTTGGTGAATATCACCGCATGGAAATCAAGACTTACAAAAAGTTATTGAAAAAAGTACAGTAGCCTTCAATCAGTGCAGGAGAATGTGCGGCGAAAAAAATGGGGGCTACAACCAAAAATTACTACATGGCTCTAGGCTAAAGATATCAGACCTAAGATAACGTACGGGTCGGTAGTATGGTGACCAAAGACCAAGCAGGTAGAGGTGGTTCGACAATTCGGGGCACTGCATGTCTGAGTGCCACCGGGGTCATAAGAACCACTCCAACAGCCGTTCTAGAGGTCTTGCTCAACCTGTCCCCCACCACACATATACATTCAAGGTGAAGCCAGGTCACTGGTCAGTCATGAGCACGTTGCTTAGTGGACACGCAAACATTAGCAACATGCACGGAAGAGACTACAACAAGCTATATGAAAAGTTAGAAAACGAACTTGTTATAAGAGTGCCCTCAGGTGGCATAGTTCCCAGATATAGCTTTGACAAAACTTTCAAGATAAGTAGGTATAAAGAATATGAAGGAGATTCAGCACACACAGGTTATAGATGCAATGAAGAGGTCGATTCTCTAGCCCGTGAAAGAGCCCTGAATGGCCCAGAACCGTTCTGAGGTATGGCAAAGGCTGTACTAAAAACAAACACCAAATCATGGATCCAACTAAATCTCAAAAATGGTGAAACAATTCAGCAGGAATGAGAGGCCAAAGAGTTTATCAAACAACCGCAGCCAACCTTCACAGAATATCTACTAAGCCAGAAGAGGAGTACTACTGGAATATGGAAGGACTTCTCACGGGGCGTTGCAGGCTCAACAAACATATGAGTACAATCGGTCTGGCAGGAGAAATGCTATGCAGGTTCTGCCAGGAAGAAGAGGAAACATCAGTACATATACCTACTATGCTTGCCAAGGCTGTTTCTAACGCTGGGAGAAGAAAAACCAAGAGCTCCCAGATACATGGGAGTTCTAAAAACACGCCTGTGGAGTCTTGTAATGAAGACAGGGCCAGATAGAGAACTCGTAAACGATTTCGAGGGCACACACAATAGATCTGAAAAGGTCGCGGTGTAGCGGCTTGTAGCACGAAAGCCCCAAACTAATCTAATGTAGTATAACTTCTCCAGATAAAAATTTTTCGAAAATCAATACCATTGAGGGATATTTCAAAAATATTTCATGACCATACTAGATCAAGAGCCAGCAACGTATATGGAGTTCCCATTTTATAAGTCGTGATAATTTTGGCATTGAATCTCATGTACCTGTTGAGCAATAGAAGTCGAGTAGTTGAAAGGACCCCGCACTTTTTATAGGTAAAATGGATCTCGGTGAAATTGTCCGAATTTTTAGTATTGTATGTAGTATTCGATGTACTGATTGAACGTGCAGAATCGCAAAGTTCGTTGATGGATAGATTTTGAAATACAGGGCGTTCAAGTTAAAAAATCGGTATTTAATTATTTTCTTGGGATTTGAAAGTGCCAACTGCATTTTTTTAGCTTTCATATCATTATCAAAATCTCATATTGAGCTAGGATATATACGCAACGATATTTCAAGCGGAAATCGTCGCAATACACCATTGCGCTCAAGAGCTAATAACGCATGAGTTTTCAGAAAAAAAGTATTATCATTTACTCAACTCAATGCAAGTTACCTCCAAACTTGTTTGGCACTGCCGTGACCCTAAGAGCTGGGTAGTCAGAACAGACTGACCCTAGCTGGGTACCAACACTGAGGCAATGAAGAGGTCGATTCTCTAGCCCGTGAAGGGGCAAGTAAGGCCCAGAATGGTCCAGAACCGTTCTGAGATATAGCAAAAGCTGCATAGGCCGTTCGAAACTCCAGCATAGCGAACCCGATGTAGGACAAGAGAATTTTTCCCAACTACTTTATATCGGATCGATAGGCGACCGCATGCCTTGTTGAAAAGCAAGTGTATTGTGAGTTGTCTCACCCGAGGTGGTGCTGTAGGTTTTATGGGTTTTCCTACAGCTGAGAAGTGAATACGCCACCAAAAATCAGTAAGTTGCCTCGAAGCGCCACGGCAAATAATAATAATAGCCGTCCTCTACCCACACAGGCTATGCCTTTGGGTATACTCAACGAGTGTTTATGAGGTAGTATTATTATTATTATTATATCATTATGTACAGATTGAAAAATAAAAACATTTTAGTAATGCCTGAAAATTCGATCTAACAATGAAATATTGATGAAATTATTTTGGCATGCCATATACCATTCTAATTCCATCATCAATCAAAATTCATACATTTTGTACAGGGTGATTTGAAAAATTGGTGAAATATATGGCCGGTTCTTTCGTACACATCCTGTATATTCAAGTGATTTATCATCCTCCGAAGATAGTTGATACCGTATAAACATAATTTCGTTGGGATATATAGGGTATCATGAAAATTTTGATGAAATGACAAAATATCACCGTTTCAGAAATCACTGTGTAATTCACGATTAACTCGGTGAAATTACTTTGTTATTATTCAATATATTCATCATTCTCTTCTCAACCGTCAACCGGATAACAAATGTTAATAAGTTTCTCAATTAATAACTATGAAACTAGTAATAGTAGGAAACCGAATTTTTGGGACAGTGTTGAGGAGAAAATGATGAATATATTAAATAATAATGAAGGAATTTCACCAAGATAATCGTGAACTACAGGGTGATTTCTGAAACGTTGATATTTTATCATCCAAAATTTTCATGATCACCCTATGTACCAGCTATCTTCGGAGGTCGATAATTCACTTGAATGTACGAAAGAACCGGCCATATATTTCACCAATTTTTCAAATCACCCTGTACAAAATGTATGAATTGTGATTAATAATGGAATAAGAATAGTATATTGCATGCCAAAATTATTTTATCAATATTTCATTATAACATCGAATTTTCAGACATTACTATTTATTTTTCACTCTGTACGTAATGATATAATCTGCACCATCTGAATGATATTTAGTATCTAATATGAAGGTCCGTTGATGATAAGAGCGAAAAAAAAATGCATTTGGCATTTTCAAATCCCAAGAAAGTAATTAAATAAAAATTACCGATATTTAACTTGAACGCTCTTCAAAATGTTATCCATCAACGAACTTTTCGATTCTATACGTTCAATCAATACATCGAATACTACAATATACTAAAAATTCAGACAATTTCACCGAGAACCATTTTACCTATAAAAAGTATATAATGAAACTGAAACTGTCATGGCCGCCCATATGAAAGTTTGTAGGGGGGACGCCTGTACGTGAAGACGTTGCAAAAAAAATATAGGAAGCTGAAATATTCAAGTTTCAATTGAAAAACAATTACTACTTGTAAAACACTAAATTAGGCCATGATAAGTAATGTACAAAAAATATACATCTGGGAACAAAGCTTACAGTTATTTTGGGAGATTGTCAAGTCACGATAATCGTTGCTAATCGATGTTTCACCCCTTTCATTTATATCTTGCTTCAATGTACGCCATTATGGCTGCTACTTGTCAGACGAAGCTGCTTCCCTGGCAATACTACGACGGACATTGATTTCATAAACAGATACTTGTGCGTTGGGATGGCTGGGAGTAGAAAGGAAAAAGCCTAGCATGTTCGTAAAATGTTTCATTCTGTGATATTCCGAGTTGTATTTTGTTTTTACGACTTTCAGGATTTTCTATACTATTCTTGTCCCTTCATGACACTGTACCCTGATATGGAAACCTATGCTGTTGTTTTGGAAAAAATCAATTAATGGCAGTGCTTTTAGTGAGCCAGTTTTTGAGCAATCTTCGGTAGTCTTTAAAAGATTTATGCGAGCAAATTGTAATATGTTTCTACATATTTCTGCAAACTGAATTCTATTTTTTTTTGACTGAATCGATAATAAACGAAAGAATGGACGTTTCTAACAACTTAGTTTGTTACCGTGAATCTGGCATTTTTTCTCAAATGCTATAGCAACGTTTTCATGGCACATCACTTTTTGATGACAACAGCAATATAAAACCATTTTCAGTCAGCGTCGACGTTATGAGTATCGCCACGATTACAGGAGTAGGTACTGTCTTTCATTTTTTCCTTGATTATTCTATTTTTAGTTTTCCTAGACCTAAAGTGAATAAAATAGTATAAACCACGGAACTTCATAGAGAGATATTGCAATAACACCAGCCAGTATTAAAGGCAACTTATTTCAATAGTGAGTGGCACTTATCTGTGATTAAAAACAAAGATATTGCAGTTTTGTTTGTTCGTCCCTTATTTACACAGGCATTCGTTATTTCTTACCTAAAAATGAAATCTAATAATTTCTCAGGATTTTCATTCTACGTAATTTATTTTATATTATGATACTATCATTGTGATGATAGAATGGCCAAAAAAGGCTTCAATATCGATTTGTATTGAAAAAATCATTATATTCATCAGGCTTGAGTTATGTCGTGTCCACGATCTCACCCGAAGTGAAAATAAAGGAACTTTAAATCCTGCGCCTTAACTGTCAAAGGCGGGCAGTATTTTATTAAAGTTGTCCTCATTCCACATTCACATTGCGCGTGCGAAGATGTCAAAATAACGACAATTTTATTAATGACTGACATTATTATGAACTGCAACATCTCTCTATCTTTTTCCCGCTGCCGACACTGTAAATAGTCCATACATGCAAAACAGGTGAATGGCATATATCATTCGTTTACTGATTCATCTTGACAACAGAATGTAAATAGTGTAATTTTTCTACAAACGTCAAAAAATGATAAGTTTCGCGCATTGACAACAATATGCGAAGTGATCCTTTTTTCATTTTCGTTCGTTACCATAACACCGTGCGCGAAGTAGTGTGCGAAATACTTACTTCGTACACTGCATGTAAACTATATGGGATTTTTATATTTTAACCTTTATGTTCCTCAATCAAGCAAAAATCCAAGAAATCATTTATTCATTGATGTATAACAATAATTAAGGCTTTCAAATTGTGAGAAAATTTTACACTACCTAATTTTATTTTATTTCCATAGTTACAGTAATTACTTAATTTGGAAAAACAGTTTAAGCTAGTTCAATACTATTTTTCATATTACTCTAAGCATATCACTTATTTTCGAACAACATTTTTGACGATTGTAGAAAAAATTTTGAAATACTTTGGTGATCTCGACTATTTCTTTTTAACTCGGCTGCGCCTCGTTAAAAAAATCAGTTCTCGATCACCAAAGTAGCATTTCTCGCACTAAATACAAAAATAACTATTACATGCCTAGGGTAATAATGACTTTGAGAAGTAATACCTTTTTGAATATTATTGTTGTCTGTTTATTCGGTAACTTAGTTATGCGCACAAGCAACTTAGAATTTAATAGCGGAACGAATAAATGAAGGAAGGGTAAGAAAACAAACTTCGATCTAGTCAAATTTTGAGAAATGTCAACAAGCAGCGGGAAAAACGTAAAAAGTAACACTGAATGTATCGACTGTTAACATCCTCGGCAAGTGACAAGTCTCGGCATTGCCTCGGCTCGTACTCGCTCACATCGAATGTTAGCACGTCTTTACATTCCTTATCGCTTAAATAACTATTAATCCCTCATTAAATCGTAGCCTGACCGGATTAAAAGTGCTCCTTCAGTCCGTGGGTTTATAATCTACTATTATTATGTATTTTTGCCGTTATCACGTATAGAAATGTGTGTTCAAGGTCGATGAGCAGTAATACATTTGCTCGGGTAGAAACCGGACACATCATCAGAAGTGATCAACGATAGCGTTTTTGACGACATGCAGCGGGCGGTCAGTTTTCTCGGATCCAAATTCGTGTAAAACAACAGCAGTTGTTTTTGAACAAACAGCAAGCTAAGCATCAAAGGCAGTGACAGATACAGCCACGTTTAAAGTTGGCAAGCTTTCGTTGTTGACTGTGATGGAGAGGTATACTCACCATAAACAGAATCAATTTCCATATCAACAAAATTCCGAGTAAAATTCAGTAACATGCACATGAAAAGATGGCTGCCATTTTCATTGTCCGGCCGACACACACTATTCAGAAATAGTACTCCAATACAGTCAACTTCAAGTTCGGACTGAAATGTTCGAATCCTCTTTTGACCAGCCCAAAGTGTAAAAATGAAAGGGTACTGTTTTCCACACGCCTCCGGAAATCCAGATCATGAACAATTGTAACTCAGTCACTTTTTTTCACACTTGCGTCCTCGATTCATCTGGTTGCAATAAAGTCTCATCAACCAATTTCGAATAGCTTTTTCTGTTTTTAAATTACATTAGTATCAGTTATTTATATCATCGCTACTCATAACAAACCTCATACACTCGACAGCTGTGTTTCAAGAGGGAGGGAACTGTTATATAATAAATGTTGCTTTATTCCCAATTAGGGGGGACTGCACCCTAGCCAATGCACTTCCAGGGTTGGGTTAGGCCTAATTGCACCAAGGTCAGGATCTATACGCCCTGTTGCTATTTCACTGTGCTGGTTTACACTAGCAAACAAAAATACGTGAACTAACAACCCTTTAAATGAACTATCAAATAATGGCTGTGTTGACTTTGAGAAAAAAATAATTCACTAATACTCTCTGCATTATTTAATCGCTCAAATTTAATATAACACATTGATCTTGGTTAAGTGTAAAAGCCATTAATTTAAATCTTCGTCACGTCTTTCAGTCATTGCCTTAGGTATTTCATTCTTTGGATTGCCTTCAATTTCAGACCTTCAATCTGTGAATCTTTTTAAATCTTCAGTTTGTCTTCAAGTGCTGGATTTAAAAAAATATATTCAAATAATTTCGATACATACTTTCCTACCTTTTTATTGCCCATTTCAGTTTATCAGTTTTTATTCTCATTTTCAATTTTGTAGAAATATGGAAACTTATCCAAAGAGGAAATAATTGTTCCGGATTTCGATATAAATGAATAGTCCTTGAGATAAATTGAAATCGACTCAATGATAGATCGGAAAGACTAAATTATATGGTCCATTTCATAGAAACCTCAAAAGGTTCTTCATTTATTCGGGGTAAAGAAAAGACTTTTTTCAAGTGAAAGGAATATAAAATCGAACGCTACATAGAAATTGCTGTAGTTTAGTCAATGTATGTGCCAACATTAACATTAGATATGTCTCTTTCTCTCACTTTTCTAGTGCGTAGTCTAAATGTAGAAATGGAATGAATCGTCAGAAGACTAGCAAAGTAACAGAAAATTGTTGTTGTTAAAATTGTTAATCATAATCCTTACCAAATGCATCGAAAAGGGTCTTCAGCATTCGCAAATTTAAGGGCACTCCTTTTCAAGTCGTACTTACACGGCGAAAAATTTTGGGTTTTTGCAGTAACACCAATGATACAAGTATTGATGCCGTAGTCAATGTCGAAGCAAAAGTATTTTTAGTTGCTTCTATATTTTCAAATTGTCAAATGAATGCTTAAAATTACCTCAATTGATTTGTTAAAACATTGAATCTTTCGGTCATTGGAATTTCACTTTCAGTCATTTCATTCCCATTTTCAAGTATTTGAGTCATTGAAAGTCACAATCTTCAGTCTTGCAGTCAATCAGATTTGGTTTTCAATAATTTTCTTTCCAATTTCGAGTCTTTGAGTCACTTAAAAATGAGTTCAAACCTTTTCAGTCCAAATCTTGAGTCTTTTAAATATCTTGAGTGTAGGTACACATTTTAGCTAGACATTTTCTACTCGTGACTGACCGCGCTCTACTTTTTCAAAAGTCAATTTTCAGTTGCACTGCACAGTTGAGTTCTGGAAGCTCTACAGACCTTGCCATTCAAAACACCATGGTTCGATGGGATCTGTCCAGCCCTATTTCAGAGGAATCAGAAGATATCCTATCCAACACAGTCCGCATGAATCCAAAGTTACTAAGAACTGGTTTTAATTTCAGAAATATGAAGTAGGACTGAAATCACCCTCATGAAACAAAAACAGGAAAGGTTTAACTGGGACCAGACTCACATCGTTTATTCTGAAAACGAAGGAAAAAGAACATCCGTCAGGGTATTTCTCAAACTGGTAATTCCAAAAAGACAACATAACTGCAACTGAAAAATAAATATCGCATTGATGAATAATGAGACCATGATATGGACATAGAAAGCAACACTGTACACGAGGCTATCACGATTGTTCTCTCATTAGAGTAGCAGCAAAAAAAACAGAGCAAGACATCTTTTCGATTTGCATACGGTCAAAGATGTACACAAGGAGGACACAACGAGTCTAACCGTAGATGAACTCCTCTACGCTGTGACTGACGTCTGCATGTCCTGTTAAGGACACGACGATGATACAGTCCTAATTGTAAGATTTTGCCAATTAGTGCGAGTCGAAATCAACCGTACTAAGACAATCCTGTAGTTTTACAAGAAAATTAGGACTCGATTTCAAGACCAATCAAGTACATAGGAAAATAATGAGAGGAAGACAAAGGTCAGATATCTAGGGCTTAGCTTGAATAATAAGATAGTTTAGACTGACCATGAAGGGGGCGTAACAAACAAAGTCAAGAAAGCCTCAACTGCAGAAACTTTTCAGGAAAAAATGGGAATGTAACCAAAAAACCTTGCAGTAGATGTACACAGTAATAATGAGGCCAACCAATCAAGAGTTTTGTTCCATTGTGCATCAACAGTATAACTGTTTGTTTCTATTTTTCTAGTCCTTCCCGGTTGTACATCAAACCGCACGAAACCCATCAATAATCTCGCCCTTTTCACTTCTGTCACCATTTACATAGACTTTCACTTTATTGCTGCCTCAAGTCGATGTCAGAGAAAGAAAAGCTCTTCAACACTATCGACCCGAACAAACAACCCTAATAAATTGCTAGGTAATATACCCCTGCGATAAAAACGATTATTGGAGATAAACACTAATAACCCTGTTTCCGAAAAATAATAAAGTTTATCTTTTTATGGCATGTCGAGGAGTTCTATGAAAAGCCACTCGATGTTTCTAACTTTTAATAACTGTACAATTTTATTGGTGATAAAATGAGTTTGCTACAAAACAGTATATTGTACAAGTATGGAGTTGACGGAGAGAATGAAAGTCGAGGTGTGAGCCGCATTTTAAACGAACGTACAGAGGAAGGACATTTCTTGCAAGTACTTTTTCAACGTCTACGACAATGTCAATCAATAAATCGCATACGCATAGAGAAGAAATCAAAATCGCTGTGATGTGTATGTTACTGCCTTTCAATATAGAAAAATTTTATTCTTTCACTTGCATCTGAAAGAATCCATGTTTTCGACTATGAAATACCTCGAAATTATAAAGAAGAAATTAAATAAAAGATGCGGGCATGCATAACTATTTCGATGCTTGATTTCATCATCTCTTGATTGAAATGGAAATTAATAGGATAAATGTTTTGCCGCTTTTTGACGCTAATTTATTGAGAAGAATAAATATGTGTCCCTTTTTTTATTTGAATAATATGAAATATCCATATTTTGCCGTCTTCAGGTCGCTAATGCCATAAAAAAATGTTTTTCTCTTTATTTGTTATTTCTATCTTTCACCAGTTCTAAATTGTGCAGAATTTGGCAATGTACAGTAGTTTGCAAGAGACAATGGAATTTGATTAATTGGTAATTTTAAGGAAAAACCTATCATAATTGAGGAGGATTTATATATTTAAGGTGTGGCAGTTGCGATTGCTTTCCTTTGTATTTATATTTTTTGGTTGCGTTTGTTTCAATTTTATTATTTACAAAAAAAGAATGATTTAGAATGTCATTAAGATTTGGATTTTTGAAGTTTGTCATTTTATTGAGATAACTTTAATAAAATATATTCTATTAATGAACAGTAGGTAACTTAATTCCATAAAGGGATAGATAGGAACGTAATCATTATGTTTTTATAATTTAAAAAAACAGTGAATTTCAGTATACTTTTCAGTTTTTCTATTCTGTTTTTATTTTAAGTATGAAGAATTCAGAGATTCATTTAGTAATAAAGCCATTTGGGGATATTTATAGAATGAGAGAAGATAAAAATTCCGGAAGTAATCAAATCGTCGTACTTCTTTTCAAGAAAAACTGTGAAGTTTTTTCTCTCCGATATTGGGATAAACAAAAAAAAACGGAAAATTGTAGATGCTTCAAAACTGATAAAAGTTTAAACTGTTGTTCGCAAACGTCATATACACATGGTGGGTATACTTTCAATTTTTTTGTTTCTACAACAGCCATATTCATATTCATTATTATCAAAATCTTTTCTCATTTACCAAACACTGATTCTAATTTTAAAAATAAGAAATCAAAATTGTCCCAAAATATTTACAAGAATAAGTTAGTTATAATGAACAAATTCATGGATACAACACCAAAAACAAAGCTGATTTCCATAAACGGCGTCAAGTCGAATTGAAACAAACCCAAAATTCTGTCTTTTTCAAAGGGCTTGACGGCTTCAACAGTCTTCCTCGTGATATTAAAAACTCTCTGCCTTCCTTTACGAGAATATTAAAATATTATCTCTCCAACCAATAAAAATCCCCAGTGGTCACTAACTCATTTTAATTTCAATCTTATTTTAGTTTTACTAGGATTACTTATAATGTGACAAGTGCATTTATTTAATATTGAGTATATGATTGATCAGTGCATTCATCTAATTTTAAGGGCACGATTATTCTATGTATTTTATGCTTCTGAATTTGATGTTAACATATAATTATTTGATGACTATGATAATGATTTTAATAAAGAATAAAGGTATAATAAAGGAATATAATATTAATCTCGTCTATCATTGTAGAGAATCTTGATAAAGAAAATAAGCATTTTTAACAGATCGACAAAAAACGAGCAATATTTATTGAATTTAGTCATATCACATCAGCATTATATCAAGCAATATCACAAAGTAGCACAAAGCCTCCATTCATATTTTCATGATTATTTTGTCTGGCCAGACTAAATACACGATCCATATATCAAGGTTCCAAAACCGATACGAAGATATGAATTCTTCAGACTTTGTTACAAAGCGAAATAATTTTTAAAATAAGGACCGTAATATTTATTAAAGTAAACACTATCATATAGATAACAGTGTCCACTGTTACAACGTGACAGAGGTCAGTTTCTTGTTTTGGAATCCATGCCAATACTCTCTAGCGCTCAATCCAAAAACAAGCATCATGAAGATCCAAGGCCGGCATGCAAATGAGCATTTCTCATTTTCAGTTTCGAGTATTTGGCTTAATCAGCGCTTCGAGTTGTTCAAGAGTTTGCAGAGTGTGCTCTGCACAAATGTAAATAAATATCAGTGAAAAGTGTTTGTTTAAAAAACACCGAATACTGGAATAGTATTAAAAAATTCAAATGCAATATTACTGAACGGGAACACTAAGAATTGAAAAATTAAAAAGTTTCGGGGATTTAATTGTATCACGAATTTAACTGCTTCAACTTCCGGTGAGTGTATAAAGTTTGCTGATTATAATACCATAATTATTACATAACAATAAAAGACCGTTTAATTAAATCAATCACTGTTTCAGATGAAGGTCCAGGAAAAACGAACTCGAGTTAAACGCATCAAACACAGGTCTTGTGAATTTTAAACTAATCTAGAAACTGTCAAATCCATAGTTGTGATAGGTGTTATAAGAAATCACCAGACAATTTACTTTATGTGATACTAGAATCTCAAAGCTATGAATTCCCGTGATTCACCCAAACACATGGACACATTAAAGTCCTCCTTTGACTTCAAGGTCATAAAAAACATCTAGGGGTTCATAACAAACTGGCAGTGAAACACAAGCTACATCGAGCTAATGGTTGACCGCTTGATGTGAAAATTTGTGCAGGAGACTCCGTCTTGCACCCCCCTTCATTATTTTGTATCGAACAAACACGTCTAGGGACTGTCTCTGCCAACGTTGCCACTATTCAAATGTTTTAGTCTTCAGTTAAATGGAGTGCTCATGAATGACCAGGTCCGTTCAAGAAAACCACCATCAAAAACAATTGAATTATTCAACCAACGTGTAATGATAGCTATTACTCATGACAGTGAAGTTTGCGTCGTAAATCATTCGAGTGAAAAATATCTTTTTTATCTTGTGTACAATTGTTGATGAATAAATCTGCTTGTCGCTGATTGTCCACAGCCCATGAGTCATGATTGTTACTTACGGGGCGTGGCTTGTTGTGTGTAATTCGTCGTGTGTGTCATCTATCCTTCTTCGTCACATTATTCAGTTGACGAAAATCAACAAAAATTCGCGTTGATCCATCTTTCTTCATCACCAGCACGACTGGAGAGGTCCAGGGACTGTCAGATGGTTCGATAAGTCCTTTTTTCTCCATGTTATCAGCCTTCTCCTTCTTAAGGACTGAAAGTCTTCTAGCAGATTACCGGACTGATTGGGCAATCTTATGCTGAATCGCCTTCGTTGTTTCCCATTTTCTTGGTCCAGATTTGAAGATATCATGGTATTTCTTCACTGAATTTGAGTTGGTCCCATGGATGAGATGGCAACCAACTATTCCAATTTGCTGACAAGTTGCTAGCTTATCTACCAATGCCAAATACATTCCTAATGACAGCGGAAATTAACGAGCAGTGCCTCAAAATGTTTCCTTTCTTCAAGGATACTTGGTACTAATGGACATTTATTACCCTTACCGGCACAATTTTATCAACACGCATCAAGGTCTTTCCTAGTGCGATTCTCATCGTCAAGCTTAGTCTTGAACATTACCATATCTGCAACTAGAGCCCGGTGTTTCACTTTAGTGCTGCCTAACAGTTGCTGGCACCCCTGTCGCTGTGCTTAGTTTCTAATTTGAAGTTTCAATTCTTGCCGGTGTTTTGGTAAAGGTAGGCCCAAGGATTCTCCTCGAATTCATTCATTATAGAACTCGAATCAATTCCAGAAACTTCAAATGAAAATGTTTAGGGGTTTTCTCCTTCTTGAATCAGTCCTTCTAAAGTATGGCCTTCTTACCTGTTATTTCTAGTTCCCGTTTCACCAATTCTTGCATCAATTTCGCAACCATCAAATCAAACAGGTAAACTTTCCTCGAAAACATTCTGTCTGAGTTAGTGTCTTAAACCGAGATATCAGTCTGTTTCAAACAAAAAGTTTTTCATTTTATTTTTACGTAATGCGCAAAACTGTCAACTTCTCGAACACTTCAACAGGTCACTAGTCTCTTTGGCGCGAAAAAGTCAGTTTTTTAACAAGATACGCGGACAGTTTTAAAATCCTATTTCTGACACCACTGTGATGGAAATGTGCTTGAATTTATTTGGACTCGGAAACTTTCACTTCTAATTTATTTGTCTATTTGCAAACTCTGTAAACTGAAATCTATTACAGACTCCATCCCATTTATTTATTTATTTATAGAAAACTAATCTAATTACATGTTTCCTAACTAAATACTGATTTTATTAGAAGAATGGTGAACATACATCCAATAAAAAAATTAAAGATAATATAAAAAGGAGAATAATAATAGAATATGATATATCAAACACTATACACAGGAAAGATAATGATCAAATTGAGCTCACTATGACTACGAATATACTAGAGAGCGCAGGGATTTGACGAGAGTAAAAGGATTGATTGTAATAGAGCGTTCTATATTCTTACTCGTAGATTTCTATTGGACCATTCTAGAAAGGCCAGGAGACAACGCGAGAGGTCGCCATTTAGTATAGTTTAATACACTCGGTGACTAGTATAGGTAGCTTGATTATACAAACAAGCAGTCAGGTGTACTATACAGGTCCGGATCCCGCACGTTACAATACAATTATTATTACTACTACTCTACATCTCCGATTTATGGAAATGGAAATCCCGACACTTCAGTTTCCTGAATTTTTCGGGCGTAATTACTTCATCAAAAATTACTCCTAGGGCTTGATTTTTCAAGTAACTATTTTGTCATCATGGGACTAATTCCCAAAAATAACGAATGTGTCAATATTTGAAGTTATGAGTATCGCAACCGATGGCAACACTGCACGTAGTTCACACGTAATCGATGAAGTGAAATGGGTGCCACTTGCCTGGAAAATTAATCTTCCTATTGTGAGGACGAAAAAATAAGTAAGGGTCCAGCATGGCATAAACGGAATCACAAAAGGGTCGGGATGATGATGCAAGTGCATTAGGACAATGCGAAGAGAAGAAGACAAGCACTGGGAGATCTAGGCTTTGTAGGAGGATTATACTTAGTTTAGTGTGAAATGCAGTTTTCTGAAAGAATGGAAAATGAGTACCTATGAATGAAATTGCATACAATACTATAAGTATATAGACAATGAATTTTAACAACTATTCACTCACTGGCAAAACATCATTTATTTTGAACGAAATGCCTATGTATGTTGATCTTTGTTGGTATGAATGAAATGACTGCCTTGTTTAATCTCTCTTTGTAAGAGGATATAATTAATTTTGTTAAAAACACCAAAGTAGAATTTTGTACTTTTGTACGAATACAAATTATATTTTCCGAATGTAGCGTCAATTAAAGTAAATTTCAAAACTTTCTATAGATATAAAAATAAAATAATAGATAGAAACTTTACAAAACAACAAACTTTGAAATAACTTAAATGTCTTACTGACAAAACACTCAGAAACTTGAAAAATTATTTAATAGTTTGTAAAAGCAAATTCCACAATGGCTTCTGCAGAAATAATGAAATCGCTCCGTAGAATACAAACATATCCTTTACTTATATGAAAAATTGCTATAGAAGGATAACAAAAATAAGGAATATTACTTGCTACAATTTTTTTTTTATATAAAGGAGAGATGTTGAGAACATCCGATAATGCCGGTTGTGACAAGATTTGTTGAAGGTTATGAATCCAAAATGAAGGTAGTATTAGTAGTTCTTATGGAGAGGCTACTGTTACAGCCAAGCAAGTAAAACTTCATATGCCCTTTTTGCTACCACCTGCTCTCCTCATGCAAGGTGTCATGCCTACCTATGGTTTCCACCTGCTCTCCTCAAAGTCTGGGTGTGTAGTGTGTATGTGCTTGTCAAGGGAGCGAGTTCCTTTAATCTACCCCCTCAAGCCCTGGTGGGGCTGGTTCTTGATCGGATGGAGCGGCGGCCGCGGGCGATTCATTCACCAGCTACCAGTTCCGCAGCACCCGATCCAAGGCCCATTCTTGGCTCCCACCGAAGACCAGATTTTCCAGTTCCCGCATCGAGTTCCTTCGATCTACTTCCTCGTGAAAACCCTAGTAGGGCTGGTACTCAACTGGGCGGAGCGGCGGCCGCGGGTGATTCATCACCGGCTACCAGTCCCGCAGCATCCAACTCGAGGCCCCTCCTTAGCTTCCACTGAGGGCAAATTTTCAAGTTCTCGCATCCCTTTGTAATGTTTGAGTGGGTATGTGTTTAAGTGTCGGGGGAACATGTGTGTTTTTGACGTTGGTGTACGGTAAGCTAGGGTCCACGGGTAAAAATGTGTAGAAAGTGAAACAATTTCAAATTAAATAAGTTTCCGAGACCTAACCCAACCAGTACATGTAAATTTCCTACCTTTAGATTAAGTTTGGGGCTTTCGTGGGTGCCTTCGAAATCGTTAAGAGTTCTCAATCTAGCCCTGTCTTCGTTACGAGACTCCATAGGCTTGTTTTTAGAACTTCCATGTATCTGGGAGATCTTGGCCTTGTCAAGCCCTCGCAGTGGCATAGTATGTGTACTATTGTGTACTGATGTTTTTTCTTCCTCAGAGAACCTGCCTAGCATTTCCTCTGCCAAACCGATTGTACCCATATATTTGTTGAGCCTACAATACCCTGCATGTGAGAAGTCCTTCTAATATTGAAGTAATGCTTTTGCAGTTGTTTGATAAAATCTTTAGCCTGTCTCATTCCTGGTGAATTGTTCCACCATTCTTGAGATTGCTGTTGGATCATGATTTGGTGTTTGTTTTTAGTATAGCTTTTGCCATACCGCAGAACGGTTCTGGGCCATCCAGACCCTTACTTGCCCCACACGGGCTAGTCATCGGCATCTCCATTGCCTCTATAACCCGTGTGTGCTGGTACCCAGTCTGTTTTAACTGCCCAGCTCTTTTAGGGCTTCAATGCAGTCCCAAACAAGTTTGGAGGTAACTTGCATTGAGTTGACTGTTTTTGTCGAAGCTTGGCTGTCTGAGTAAATAACAATGGTATTTTCTGAAAACTCATACCTTATAAGCTCTAGAGCGGTGTATTGCGACGATTTCCTTTTGAAATATCGTCGCGTATATATTTAAGCTCAATGAAATTTTTATTTTCGGCTTGGTTCCATAAATGCCGGTTCCTGAACCTTCATTAGTTTTTGAGAAATCCGTGTACACAGCGATTTCCGCGTTGATGGGAGGTCCCTCCTTCCACGCATACCTGTCCTTTATACTAATCTTGAAAGTTTTGTCAAAGCTATATCTGGCATTCTTAAAACAGGGTTGCTTTCCAAGTTTTAGTATAGCTTGTTGTAGTCTCTCCCGTGCATGTTGCTAATGGGTGCTTGTCCTCTAGGCAACCTTCTCATGACTGACTTGGTTTCGCCTTGAATGTATGTGTTGTAATGGAGCCAGGTTGAGCAAGACCTCTAGAGCGGTTGTTGGGGTGGTTCTCATGGCCCCGGTGGCACTCGGAAATGCTTGTCTTTGCAGTGCTCCAACTCATCGACCAACTTCTTTTTCTTCCAAGTCATCGAACCACTTCTACATGCTTGGACTTTGGCCACCATACCACCGACCCATACGTCTGATAACTATAGCATAGAGCCATGTAGTAATTTTTGGTTGCCTGCCCCTAATTTTTTCCGCACATTCTCCTGCGCAGATTGAAGGCTACTGTACTTTTTTCTATAACTTTTTGTAGGTGTTGATTCCATGTAAACTTATGGTCGAAGATTACTCACCAAATATTTTGCCTCTTGGACAAATGGAATTTCTATCCAGTTCAGTACAGGTGACCCTTCCATTCCTTTTTTTCATGTGAATATAAAACTATTGTGGTTTTATGAGGGTTTTATGAGAGCTCCCGCTCTTTACACCACCTGTCGATTATAACTAGGACTGTCTATGTAAGCTTCGAGACTGTCCTTGCGAATTTGCCTTTTGCAATAATCGTATAAGATCGTTGGCATATCCTGAGCAATGAAAGCCTCTGGACGCCAGCATTTTAATTAGTTCGTCCATTGGGATGACCTAGTCTATGGGCGTTTCCGACCTTTAAGAAGTGTTGTGAAATAAAAAATACAGAAATACCGAAATCGATCATCGTCCCAGACTAGAACTAGATTGTTGTACGAGTTTACAGTTTATGAGAAAACACTAAAAACACTTTTTTGTATTTGAACGTAATAACAAATTATTAGTAATAAAGTTGCGACTGTGGTGAGTCCAAAACATAACAGAATACAATTATGGACTATTTTCCATGTGATGGCACAGTCGGTTTCCTACTAGTATTTTAGTTAAAAAATAACTACTTTTATGCTCTATTGATTTGTGTGATTTTCTGATGAATGATAAGATTGCCAGAGATTTTCTGATGATTATCATATCACCCCAAGGCAATCATATGTAATCAGTGGAAAGCATCAATCAACTCATTCAAGATTAAGGATTAACCATACCCGAATAGCATTTTCCTCATTCCTATCAGAAAAAAACTAACCAAAGTGTAAAGTATGTCAAAATCAACTAACTCTACTTCCAAAACATTCTACTAGAATGACCAGAATCGCATACACCTGATACCACCACATTGATTGAATGAAGACTGAACTCGTGGTGATATGAAAAAAACTAAATGGCGTTTATAACGAATATCAATATCATTATCAATATTCTAATGAAATATCATTTACGTATATTATTTATTCATTGTGACATAAACTGTTGTCTCTAATAATACTTTTCTCTTTAATGTCATGTAGGAAGTTGAATAGTGCCTGCTCAATCCTAACCATTTCTTGACGGTTTCCTATTAGAGTTGCCTCATTGGATACAACTGGTGGCGCTTGAGCAAGAGGTTACGCTTCTTCTAGAGCTAGTGAGCAAATAATAATAATATCTACATATATTCTGTTAAAAAAAAAATGTCTCTGAAATAATATAATAAAATTCAATATGGTCAATTCCTGAAAAGACCTGGAAAATTTAAATAGTGTACATTTTAATCTAATAGCGATACTGAATGCCAAACACTGATACTTTCTTCATACACAGGTCCGTCCGGGAACTGCTACGATTCAGGTTGTTCCGGAAATGGACCCGAACTCCCGATTAGTTATTCTTAATTGGCCATAGTGCTCGCGGATGCGTTAAAAACAATCGAATGCCATAGAAATGTCATTGTGATTGATGATGCAGTCTCGTTTGAATTATTCAAATGAAAGTTACAAAAATGTTTTCATTATTTATGGGGAAAGTAATAAATAGGGTTATCTCAAGAACATGAAATAATACAATTGCTATTCGGTATCCGCAGAAACAGGAACCGTCATAAAACACGGTAAAACAATATGTTGATCGATGAAATTCCCAAAAAACCAACTTGGTATCTAATCATACGTATAAACAAGAATTCGTGAACTAAAAATTTTAATTAACTATGCTTTTCTTAATTAGTTGATTTCTACCAGTTGAAAGTTAACATAAAAACGCTGATTATTTCAGAACTAAAAACCTAGAATTTCATTTACTTATTGGAGCTACTCTTGAAACTTTTCGAAAAAATTGAAAAATTTTGATTTTTCACTTTTTTATTAAAAAATGTATAAAAAAATAAAGAATGTAAATATGTATAAAAAATAAAGAATGTAAATAAAGCAATCAGGATATTTTTTTAGTTATTAATATCAAATTTTTTTTAAATTTTCAACTTTCATTATTTTAATAATAATTGTTGAAAACAACTGCATTGTTAATGAGACTTTTAAAACATTTTTTCTCAAAATCTAATTCTTGATGAAAATAATGATTTTCAAGAAAAAATCGTTTCTTAAAAAATGTTTCTATTGACATAATTTTTAGTAGTCTAGCCTAGGTTTTTGACGAAATGGAACCTTAACTTATTAATAACACTATACAGAACTTAACACTGCCTAAGGAAATCCCAAATGAATAATTTCAAAAATGTCAAAATATAAAATTGAATACTTCAGAAAAATTATTTCAGAGAAATTACTACAAACGTCTTTGTCGTGTATACAGCAGTTGTGTGAAATCGTACAATATTCATAATAAAAATTTCCAATGTTCAGACAATAACTTTTCATCAACTTTTGGCACAAATAATTCAACAACCATTTGAAACAAATTTCATTGATATGTACTTTTGCTGTCGACTATCTGTAAGTTTATTTGAATAACCCAACCGAAATTAACATATAGATAACGCCACACTGCAATCTTAACTAGTTTTTTCTTATTTCTAGTAGAAAATTCGCCCCGAGAAACCGAGACTCGTTCGATTTCAACATACTGTAAGAAGTTCAGTTGCCTTTGGTAGATAAACGTTCTGACATGCAACTATATCATTAAAATGTGCAGGATTGTTATTTTGATTTTCTTATAAAATGCAAAAACGCGAGGTAGATAAGCCGAAGTTGTGTTTACGGCATTATTCTCGTTCAACCACCGTGAACATATTATTTATTCTTCAATTCATATTTATTACCATAATTATTATCTATTATGCATTCATTAATTAAATCTGCATGGCAATTATTACAAATAGGACTTGTTCATTTTTCATTTCCGCTGAAATCGCTTTACGCATCGTATCAGATCGGTATTTCTCTTTGAACATTCTTTCTTTGAGAAAGGGTGGTGAGCGCTGTTTCATGATAGCCTATGGAAATCGTGCATTATATTTCTCTTTCAATTATTGTCGACGGAACAATATTTCCATAAGGTATAAAGCGAAATAATGAAAAACAATGTGTTCAGATACAAACAATATTTCAAAAATATTTAAAATATATTTCGATACGTCAGTTCAACATGTTCTTTGTACATCTCAAAAATATTGTATATAATTCATATACAGTTTCCAGATATGTATACCGCTTACTGGATAGTCTAAGATCCGAATTAGAAACGACATTCACTCATCTTTTTTATGAATGAATAGTATTTTATATCAAATTTATTATGTTAAAAAATAAATCGCAAGTGGGTTGGCTAAACAAATCCTGGCCAGACTATGATTAATCGAAATTTCAGAAATTACTTTTTTTGAAAATTGCACACATTTGTTTAACGAACAAATTTTATACCAAAGTATGAAGTATTCTTTAAAGTACACTCCAAAGTGACTTTGGTTTCATTACGTACCAACACCTTCTGTTAGATAAAGCCTCCTTTAAAGCGGTATTCGGTATATTTCCTGCAGTTCCATAATCAACATCATAAAGACTCCTTTATACAAAGTCGGCTTTACGATAAAGTGCTCTTTTGAAGTACACTTTAAAGTGCCTTCGACTCCATAAATGTACCAACAACTCCTTGTAGATAAAGCCTCCTTTAAATTGGCATTCGTTATGTTTATACTGGTGGCTAATAAGTAGTATTCTGTGGTTACTGACATATGGTATTATAGGTTATGGGTTTGTATTTTCATAAATAAACATAAACAGTCTTTTCTTCAATGTAAGATTTATTATGGCCAGAGTAACATTTCGAAATTAACAGTTTACGGTAAGTTCAATTTGGAATTCGCGATAGAATCAGACAAGAAAAAAAAGTTTTCCTTCCATCGCGGACGAACAATGGGGAATTGTCCTCAATTTGGATTATTGGAGCAAATGCAAGTTTCATTCATGAGTTTTCAATTTCATTGCAAAAAGTATTCAAATAAATGTTTCAAATGTTGGGTTTTAAAGTTTAAAGGGTTTTGTTTCTAATTAACATGTTGTCTTTGTTAGGGGTTAGGCACACAGTACACAAAATGTCACAGAATGACTCGGAACACCGACCTATATTTTATTATAGGTCAGTGCTCGAAACATTGTCATCTCTGTTTAACTTATTAACGTAACAGATTTGTTGTCCTTTCTAATCTGTGAAATTTGTAGCCGATGTTGCCAGATGGTGAAATTAAAACAAAACCCTTTAAATGTTATATGCCCAATTTTATTTTTCATTCGTAATTACTTGAATGATTCTTTTAAAGAAAAATGTTGAAATGGTGTGTTTCAAATGCAGTGTTTTATAGATCTTTAACAGAAAATACTTGATTGTCGTCAGGTGGAGAATTCCTTATTAGCGTCTCTTTGATTCAATTGCCAGGATAACTATTTTTTAGGACCAAGCCTGGCGGCGAGTTACCACAGCATTATGGACCTTATGAAGTCAAAATATCACAATTTGAAAACAAAAACAAGGTAGTAGGTAATTATTTCGATCCATACAAGAAACAAAGTGGATCATTTTTCTAAAACTGGCGATCAAAAATCTGTGGAAACAAATTACTGAACTGTCGGTATGTTACAGTTATTCATATATTATAAAATGTGGGAAACGAGCCTAATAGAAGTCACACCGCTGTTAGAATTATTTCACATTCCAATCAAGACAATGAGGTAGATAGTGTCTGAAGCAGAGCATTACCAACATGGACTTAGTCAATGAAGTCACTTTACCAGCATCTCTTATTGTACGTAGGTATATTTCTCTTGTGCTTCTGTTATAGTGAATGGTCTCATTATAATACACCATATAAATGAAATATAATACATATAATATATAATACACCATATAAATGAAAAGAGCTTGTTACAAGACAGTTGAGGCCAACAATGACGACCCCAGCAATAGTAGCAAAAGAAGAGTATCGAAAGGAAAAGATTGTTCATCTTGAAAAGCAGACTTGGTCAATTGAGGAGGAAAATAGAAAAAAAGAAGTTACGTTAAAAAACAAATTTAACATACTATATTTACAAATACAGTACTGCAAAAATAAATGATTGAACTTCATATTATTATTTTATTTTTTTGATAAATGGGGAAAATGAGAAAAACATTGTAAACTATTTTTATTAGGCAATAGTTTGTACTCAAGAAACAAACTTTTAATTTCACAATCCATCTGGAAGATGATTATTAATCATTTTTATTATCCGTTCAACATGTATAGAAATAAGAAAATAAAAAAGATGTATTAGAAGCTTTGAATTATATAAAATTGGTCGTTGACAATACAAGAATTAGTACCTATCTATAAAAATAAAAATAAACTACCTAAACTGAGGAAGAAGTATTCTTTAGTGAGTAGGATCATTATTCAATAAGAAAGTATTTCAGACTAGATTCGATAAGACTTTTTGAGCTTTTGGGGAAGTTAAACATTTCTGGACTTCAGGTGTGATTGAGAATTGAGGTTACTTTCATTGTATTCACAGAATGAGTTTTAAATTTATTGAGTCTAGAATGGACACTGTGAACTATAATAATTTCTCTCATTCCTACTATTCCTATACATTGTACACATGTTGATTGCTGACGGAAACACCAACAGGAAAATATGTTTCTGCACGTTTTGATATGCTCAGATACTAGTTGTATATACAGTGAGGACCAAAAGTCCGTCGCCCCCCCCGTAACTTCTTCATTTTCCATATTACAAAAAAATGTTAAATACATAAGTTGTAGGGTTTCATTCGATCTCTTTAATGGTTTAAGTTTCATTCATACAGAGTGCCTCAAAAAAGCACGGTGACTTAGAAGTAAATTTTTTTAAATGGGACCCCCTGTATTTCATTGCATTATTACATTCTACGTTGAATTCTGAACAAGTTTGATAAATGGTTTTCTATCAAAAAAAGTTAATAGTTTTGGACTTATGAACACTTGTAAATAATTATTTCGACTACTTTTGCGCCAGTTCAATGAGAAAATCGTAACAAATGGATCACAATGTATTCCACTTTCCTATCCTAACTTTTTGAAAGCTATCCAATGTTGCAAACTGCTGATGGCACCATGTGTAACTTACCTCGTCGTACCATTTTACAATTGTTAGAGTTGTTGAATCTCACGAAAAACTAGTACAAATGAAGTTGAAACATTTTAATAACAAATAAGGTAGTCCATAAATACAGATCAAGAATCATTAAAAACTGAAGAGATATTTTAATTTATAACTAAAAACGGTGAGTTTTTATCTATTTCAAAAGATGTTCGACATGTCCACTATGCATTTCTTGACACATAAATAGTCGGGTTGTAAACTCTTCCCTAACATTAATCAAGGTTTGAGGTGTTATTTCTGAACACACTTCAATAAGTCGACGGCGCAGTTCATCTAACGACCCACAAACTGTCTTAAAAACTACGGATTTCACATAGCCCCAGAGAAAGAAATCAAGCGGTGAGAGGTCCGGTGAGCGAGCTGGCCACTCTGTTGTACCTCGACGTCCAATCCACCTACCTGGATACCTTTCATCTAAGTAATTTCTCACCTCCCGAAAATAGTGTGGTGGCGCTCCATCTTGCTGAAATGTTACATCCAAGTAAAATTCATGTGGGTTTTGCGCAACGATCTCATCGATACTGGGACTTATTGTGTCTTGCAGCATTTGGAGGTATATGGGACCATTTAAATTTTCTTCCAAGAATATGGGACCTACAATGTGGTTACCTAAAATACCAGCCCAAACATTAATTTTCTGGGGAAATTGAGTATGCCCCTCACGGAACTCATGGGGATTCTCATCACTCCAATATCTAAAATTCTGGGTATTCACATTTCCATTTAGGTAAAAAGTGCTTTCATCACTAAAGCAGATGTGTTGCAAATAAAGTCGATTTGCAACAATTCTTTCTGCCATGGTCGCCGGTCTGGATCATCTTCAACCAATTGGTGCAAAATTTTTATTTTGTAGGGATGGAATTTATTTTGTTTTAAAACCCTCTTTACTGATGTTTTAGAAACATCACATGTCTCAGCTACTTGCTTAGTTGATTGTTGTGGGTTATTTACCATTTCGGCTAGTGCTTGAATTTCAACATCTTCCGTAATTATTTTCGGCCTCCCAGATCTCGGAGCATCTTTCACGGTGCCAGTTTGGTTAAATTTTGCCACCAATTTCTGCAGATATTTTCGACACATCGGACGTTCTGGAAACCGTTCATTGAAAATGCGAATAGCAGCGTGGTAATTTCGGTTAGCTTCACCAAATATGATAACGGCTTCAACTTTGTCTGCTACTGAACGAGCCATATTAATCAACAAGAGAAATTGAAAACCGTTTGAAACAAAGTTTTGAAAACCTACAAAATGTCAATGACATTTGGCAAAAACAGATAAGAGTTTTTTTTCGTTGTCATGGATAAAATAAACGCGCCTAGCGTGCATAGCCTACCTCATTAATTTATTCGTGAACTGGTGCAAAAGTAGTCGAAATAATTATTTACAAGTGTTCATAAGTCCAAAACTATTAACTTTTTTGATAGAAAACCATTTATCAAACTTGTTCAGAATTCAACGTAGAATATAATAATGCAATGAAATACAGGGTGTCCCATTCAAAAAAATTTACTTCTAAGTCACCGTGCTTTTTTGAGACACTCTGTATGAATGAAACTTAAACCATTAAAGAGATCGAATTAAACCCTACAACTTATTTATTTAACATTTTTTTGTAATATGTAGAATAAAGAAGTTACAGGGGGGGGGCGACGGACTTTTGGTCCTCACTGTATAAATAGTAATTTAAGTTTCTCAACGTTGCTTGGTGGGGTGCAGTCTGTTGATGGATTGAACCCATTTTTACTTGACATGTATTCTTTCTTTGAGGCTCATTCAGATACGTAAATGCTCATGCAGGGTTTTTGACTTGCGTTTCTATGACCAGGCAATATTTCATTTGGTTTTTTATTTTATTTGGACAGTTTTTCTCGTCTAATTGCTAGGCAACAGTTTCTCATCAAACAACCCAATTCTACTCGATAAAAAAACCTTTCGTGCAATTATAAGTCATAATACCACGTGGCTCAATCAATTTTAATTCAAAACACAACCATAAGAGTTCCTTTTCAAGGTTTTCATAATAAAAAAAACTCCACGAGGATCAATTTAAAACGATCAAAACATATTGACACTTTCAGAAATCCAGGTTACTTCTGATATCAACTGAGATACCAAAATAAAATTATCATAATGCGATGGTTTAAATTAGGCGTACTGTCGCTGCTTCGTCATTATCTTCAATACTAACGACCACACACACACCTCTTCAAATCGTTACACATGTTAATGGCGATTAAGACAAGACTGACAAATGCTCATCAACTACAAGTCGTAAACGACCATTGGTGGGACTCGTTTTCAGAGGTTTATTCCATCGGAAATTGCAATAGTCGAACAGGAAATGTGGGTCGAGAGCAAAAAGTTAAATTTATGTTCTCAACCTTGTTCATAAAGATAAAACCCGGCACAATCACTGTAGAAGTTGCTCTCGAAGCGTTACATAACGCCAAAGCGCTGGCATGCCATGTTTTACTCGGAAAAATGTGTTTATTGTCCGACACATGCACACTGACAGCTAATGTGAAGAAACCAACGAGTTAATATAAAGTCATGACTTTACATCATTCTGCCATAATTGGTCAGTGCGAGAGCAACCAGTTGTCTATGCGATTGTTGCAACGACGAAAGAATTAAAAGTGTTCGTTTAGCCTTCTGCAAGCGTTCCGTACGGACTACGAAGTGCGTTTCCGCAGACATCGGCGGGTATGGTGGGGGTAGAAAGGGGGAACAAGAAAAATCGATGCCCCTGTTTAATTCAGAATATTGGTCATTTACATTACCAGAGGGACTAATGATGATTTTCTACCGCGGATTCTTTGATCTCCGACGAGAAGTGGAGAGCATTAATATCCGAGGGAGGAAAAGCACATCCCAGGGAAGTATTCAGGGTATATCTTGACGCGATCTATACAGGATGTTTCAAATTCGATCCTAACCATTGGAATCTTGGAAACTATGAGAGATACGAAGATGGTTAAATTGGGACAAAGTTGCGCATTTACCTGACTAACAATATGCCGTTGAGGACGTTCTGAAATTCTGTGTATATCCGGAGATATCCGAAAAAAACATAAATTTTGGAAAATGGTCTTTATTTTTCTGGCTTTATTTTTCGAAGGATTAGAAAATAAATGGCACTTCAAATTTGCCAGTTTTCCCCTGCTATATAGTGGTGTTTTCAGAGTTGCTATCCGACGTTTCGTCCTCCCGCTACCATCATCAACTTTAATTTTTCTTATAGGCGCTATATTGGATTCTTTCTGATTTGAAGAGGATCAGATATTATCTTTTCAATGATGTATTATAAGTTATCATTCTTTTTCGAAAAACCGGAGATATTAAAAAAATTATTCAAATCATAATAGGCTTTGAATTTGTTTTTTTTTTAAATTTGACTTTCAATTTGTCACATCTTGTGACATTTTGTTATTGTACAAGTCATTGAATTATGTTCGTTGTTGGATCAAAATTTCACCGAGATTGGTTCGTTTGAAAAGCCGAGAAAAAATGCGGAGACAGAATGGACCAGGAAACTAAAGAAAATTTGATAAATGAGGTATGTATGAGGTAAACTGGAAATTGTGTCCTTTTCAATGAAAATTAATAATTCGCAGATAAAAATACACCCGGGGAAAGCTACACTTTAAATTTCCTACGATATGAATATTTGTCATACAAGTGCTTGAAGATGAAGACAACTCAAAAAAGGCCGTTTCAAATGTTACAAAATACACATATCTCAAAAATGGCAATTGTGGGATATTCAACAGAAATAACACTTTTGGATCATAAACAACCCGATCTCAAGTGCGATTTAGTATTGACATGTGGGCAGGAATTTACGGAGATAAAATTTTAGGTCCTCATTTATTTGATGGCATTCTGAATGGAGAAACCTATCGCCAGTTTTTAATGTCGATTTTCGAAGACTATTTGGATGATCTACCTTTGGCTTACTATAAAAACATCTCGTTTCAACATGATGGTGCTCCACCGCACAATACCACCAGACGAGTATCTAATTATCTGACTCAAAGGTTTGGTGACAAATGGATACGGAATAATGGGCCGCTGAGGTGGCCAGCAAGGTTTCCAGACTTATATGTTATGGATATATTTTTATGGGGTACTGTGAAAAACAGAGATCAGAGGACATATCAATATATTGCGGACCTTCAACACAGTATTGTTAGAGAGTTCGGAAGATTGAGGAGGAGGGAAATTAATCGTGCAGTGAATAATATTCGAAGGTCAGCAATTTGAGCATTTGCTGTGATTTACTTTTGTCTTTACATTTTAGTGAATTATTGTTATTTGTTTTAAAGTTCTATTTCCATTGAAAAGGACACAATTTCTAATTCGTTAATAAAATTTTCTTCAGTTTCCTGGTTGATTCTGTGTCCATATTCTTTCATTGGCTTTTCAAATGAATCTAACTCGGTGAGATTTTGATCTAATAACAAAATAGTTCAATGTGGTTGTCGTCTTTCGGGATCCAAGTTTGAATACATTTCGGATGTCCTAACACTTTTTCTAGTGTATTTGTAATAAATTTGTATCATATTTCTTTTTTCTTCATTCGTGAAAGCCATTTTACGCCAAAAATTAAATAAATTGTGCAATCCCAAAATGTAATTGAGTGTAACAAATTAAAAGTCAAATTTAGAAATATCAAAGTCCAAGCCTTTTTTTAATATCTCCAGTTTTTTGAAAAACAATGATAACTTATGATTCATTGAAAATTCAATACCTGGTTCTATTCAAAACAGAAAGAATCCAATATAGCGCCTATAAGAATAAATAAAGTTGATGATGGTGGCCGGAAGACGAAACGTCCCCAAGCAAATCTGAAAACACCATTAAGCAGCAGAGGAAAAGTAAAGCAGAAATACAGCCAGCAAAGAATAAAAACCGGATATACTCGGACTTTCAGAACTTTCTCAACGACATATTGTCAGTTAGGTAATTGCGCAACTTTGCTCCAATTTAACCATCTCCATATCTCTTATAGTTTCCGAGATCCCAATGGTGAGGATCGAATTTGAAACACCCTGTATAAGGTAAGCTCGGGTATGTGTGACAGTGATTTTCATTAGTTCGCATTGAATTTAGTCCTTCTGATGAACCTGAACTAATATAACAATGAAATTTTGCAGGTATTTACTTCGAAGGTCAGTCTTTGTAATACGCCACAGAAAACTGTTGAAAAACGTATTCTATGAATTTTATTTATATATTCATATATACATCTCCATAGGTCACACCGGAAATTTGGCGCAAGTGTGATTCTGGCCAAATTTAAAAATATCAATGCACGTAAATCTCTCTTTGGGGCAGGTGTGAGTAAACAGTAAAGGAACTTTCACCACAATTTATTTGTTTCGAGATATCTTTATTCAAAACATAGTCAGTAACTTTTTAATATTGAATTTGAAATGCCCCATTGGAAAAAAACAAAAAATAATGGTAAAAGTGAACATTTGTTGAAAAGAAAAATTTACAGGTAGAAATTGAATGAGAATTTCATTGATCCCATCTTCTGACGAGTGTTGATGGTAGCACAGTTGTTATTTCATCCTCAGAAAGTGTATCAATGTCTTTCACATCTGGCCAGGTATATTGTTTGGCTCTCTGAGATTTCCGTATATAATTTCGTACTATAGCTGAAAAAATATTACTGTTTAGATTGGCCAAATAAACCAGGTTCCCACTTACCCCGACAGATAGGTCACACTATCCCCAATAACATTTAATTTCGGGGTAAGTGTGACATGCAATGGAAAAAAGTTAAAAAAAAAAACTTCATGAAAAAACGACAATCTATAGTCAGATTCATTGTTTAGGTAGGAGAAAAGTGTATAAAATGGATTCTTACTAGATTTTAACGTTCGGGTTGATGAATTGTAGGTTAGAAAATTGGGGAAAATATTTGGATTTCACAAGATCTCTTTTGTATTTTATATGATGGTTATGGATTCATTATGAGTGTAGGCTATTCGTCAAATGGCATTGGGCTGTCGCCCGGTTTAGCGCAGATAGAGAGTAAACTCACACTTGCCCCAAATTCACACTTACCCGAGCTTACCTTACATGAAAACTAAAATTAGGGAAATTCTGAAAATTGTTAGGAAGTGTGAAGAACAAATGAAGAATTCTACTAGAATATTTTTGTTGATGTGACGTTTCCGGTTTCACCAGAAGTGACGTCATACTTGTTAATTTCAAGGGCACACCCTGTATTTCACCTCATTTTTAAATTATCCAAATTATTTCGATCCCTATACCCAAAATTAACCTTTTTTGAGTTATTCGAGTTTTGTTAGAAGTGACAGATGCAGCCTCTCGAACAAACGTCATTTTTATGTGAATTAACATTTTGAAAAAATCGTGAATATTGAAGGTTGAACGGATCACGCACCATTTTCACATCCATGGAATAATCCACAGCTTGCGCAAAAATGTGAATCCAATAAGTCAATGAGAAAAATAAAATATCTCAACTTTTTCAAATGGGAAACTCCCATTTTTTTTCTTCAAGGTTCAATTCCATTATGAAATTAAGCCCTAGTTTCAATAACTTTCCTATAACCAAAACTTATAATTTTGGAGATATTCCGCAATAGCAGTTATTTTCAATAGTTCAATATCCACAGACAAATTTGTGCCAAAACCGAAGAATGAATTTTAACACTATGAAACTTAGCACGTGACTTCTTGACATCATGTTTAGTTGAAAAAAAAATTGTTTACCAAAAAATCAGAGGTAGAACACAAAAAAATTTTGACTTCAATAAAAATTTTAAAATAATTGGAGTTTTCTTCGAAAGTTAACAGGCTATCGTAAAATGGCTTCGATAGAGTAAATAGAATTACAAAGTAGTCTTGTGATACTTTCAAGAGGATGGGTAAGGTTAGGTTCGGTGAGGTTACTGCTTCATACTTGAAGCAAATCCGTCTTTTCGATCTCTGGAAACAGTGTTAATCGTCCTAAAATTGCGATTAGGAATAGCCGCCATTGTAGACAAAAAGTGAGAATATTTTTTGAGATTATGGATAAGCCCCACATCTCATTCATGAATAAATATTATGAGAATTATGAGATTGACCAGTCTCGGTGATATTTTGCAAAAACCGCTACTAAATATACATGAGCTCTTCATAACTGCTTTCGAAATTTCATCCTAACAAGTAGTTGCCACTTTTTTAATAGTTTCGTTTGGTGCTTCCATTGGAGAATATAAACCAATTCGAGGGTCAGGGCTATGAAATTTTTCATTGCCATAATTGAACTTCTTAGAGCTTGAAGCCCTGAGTGTGTATATCTGTCGAAATTTTTCATTAACTTTGACGTCCGCCAGTTCATCAAGATTTCTATATGAGAACCCCCTTTCTCTGCTCACAGAAATCGATTTTTTTTAGCCCTACTGAAGTGAAAGGACACCAATCTTGGCAAAATCTATCTGTATTGCAAATAAAACAAATTCCTCTCTTTCGTATTTTTAATATTCAACTTTTTAAATCTACCCCTATGTTCCCTCTTATTCGACCGACACTTATTTCTATATAACATTCTCTCAAACAACTCTAAAAAATTATATATATATTATTATTATTCATGGAAATATATTAAAAACGTATTTATTCATAATTGTCCTGGGACGGAAAAATCCCTATGATTTGTGAACGTACTCTCAATTCTGCATGTACAAATTTCAAAATCCTGAAAACAGATTTCATGGCACACAGCTAATATACTAGCGTTTACTTCAGAAAAGATCAGCGCATGATAATATGTAAGATTCCATTATTTTTACTTCAAATACCCCTGGAGAGAGAATATTCGTATGATTTAGTTATCAACTCAAATAATTCCTTTAGGAAAAACTTCTACATAACAAATTCAAATGGAATATCACTTTTTTGGAAGAGAGAAAATTGTGGTATAGGCACTTGACAACACTCTTGTTCTTTGACAAAATAATTCAATACCCTGACACATTTCCACCCTACATTTTGTTAAAGATAAGCAATAATAATTTCATAGGTACCACAGCATTTGAGACAACTCCAATCCACTCTAAGAATTTTTGATGTCTTGTCTGCTCTGAAATGAATTTCTACTCACTTTCAGACGGACAATCGCAACTGGATCTATAATAACCTCAATTAGTGTCTTTTACCATGAAATTTCTCAATAATAAACTCAAATTTTTACGGCAAGCACAAAAAACTTCGCATGGCAGTAGGGTTTGACATGTCTATAATAAGCCGGAAACCGGACTCGAGATACTACGCTCGCAGATCATGATCTGAACTGACATCATACTGAGAAAACTGCTCCAAAAGTATGGCCATTGTTGGCTTAGATATTATGGCTCGATAATCCTGGAATATGTTGTATATCGTCGTTGATACTGCAAGACGTGCTATGTCACAATATTCAGCAATTTACTTATTTGTAAGTATGCAACCAACTGCGCTCCATGCATAGCAATATGTTTTATGTCAGTACTCAATACCGAAAATATAGATTACTATCTGGCAATAGGATCTATGTTAACTCGTGCGGATTTGTTTCGTACAATACATTCTATGTTTTGTGACATAGCTCGTATTGCAGTATCAACGAGGATATATGGAATGAACAGATAAATTCATCTCCTTTCGTTTCGGATGGTCAGGGGTTTCTGAAAATCCCTTGGTTCGACAAAATTATCTATCGTTTAAAAAGAATGAGTTTTTGGACAGCCTCTGAATATTTTTGAATTATAAAACATTTTGGAGTTGTTTTTGTGAGTTCAATAACAGAAATGTGAAGTGCAAACCTCCAGCTTGAAATTGCATACTTCATTTTTCATGCAGGGAGTGTATAAGCGATTATTTTTAACATTTACTGGCTAAGATGTCCGAATAATTATGAGGAGTTGAAAATGAGGCAGAAGTAAAACCCAGTTTTTTTGGCGTGTGTAAGTGAGACCTGTCTCACTACTCTTAAATCATTGCCCAGTGTCTAAAAAGGGTAATGGTTCCTGCTTCAGTGGAATTATTCCAGATTAACTGAAATATCTATGATTTCTGCATCCTTCGTAAAAAGCGCAGTGGTAAAAACAACCACTTAGGTACTCAAATAGCCACATGTTATATTTGCATGAAAAAGTAGAATTCTTCTCAACCAAAATACACTTTTATTTTTGATTTTTTGATCATTTTTAGCAAAGTTATGACACATTTAACGTTCGGCATCGCCGGAACTTGCAGCGGCGGGCTAACACGAGCCTGAAATTTGATGTCGGCATTTAAGCATGTTTTCTGAGAAAACGGGCTCATTTTATAGGGAATTACTGAAGATCATTTTTGTAGAAAACTGAATGATTTTCAACCGTATTCAAACCATATTTTATAAAATAAAACCGAAAAAAAAAACTTTTTTTTTTTCAAATCAATTTTTTTTTGGGTTCCACCCCCGGTTTTTTGATAAACAATTTTTTTCCTTATTTGACATGGTATCAACTACTAACATACCAAATTTGGAGGTGTTACAACCGATTCTCGTCTCAAAACTGAATAGACTGTACTACAAGCGAGGATTTTCGTTTTTACCCCTCCAATTTTGTTCGATAAAATTTCATTATTGAAGAAAAAATCATGATTAGAATAAAACAATTTCAAATTTAGTTTCAATGCTAAACAAGAACGTGTGGACACTTTTGTTAACCACTTTTTTTCATTGCAACAAATGTTCAAACACATTGCCTTCAACTGCTCAAGCATTTTTCACTTCCCCGTATGACGTCTCCTACAGCTCGTCTTGTCATGTCCGGTGGAAGAGTTGAAAGCAGCACGAACTCTCTGCTAAAAATCTTCTTTTCTTGAAGTACCCAAGCACTGTAATTGCATTATCTACATTGTCCACCTCCGTTTTAGTTTTAATAATTGTCCTTTTGACTGATCCAAAGTTCGTAAGATTGGAGATTAATCCTAATAATATAATTGGCAAATTCTAGCCTTTTGATCTCCAGTTTTTACGGATTGAGTGAAAATTAACACGATTATGGAATTGATATTTATCAATTCCTACGAACAGTCTTGTCATGCACCCCCTTTTGAGATATTATTTGAATGGAGGGACTCATGAGCTACAATTCAGATGTGATTGATGAGTTCATTTCTAGGAAGGTTCAGTTTTGAACCAAGAGCAGAAAAATCAAATCGATGCATACCCAAATTAACAAACATTTTTGACACCCTGCAGCTCGAAAACTGGTCATAGGATCGATTTGTAAATTGGACTATGTGATGAGGATGCCAAGATCTACAACATATCAAAATTTTAGCAAAATTAGTCGAGTTCTTTACAAGATTGCTCGTGAGGGTGCAGCCGGTTGATAACACAAAAACAAATTATGGATTATATATCCAAAACTGTAATACCTCCAGAACAAATGAGTTTCGTAATGGATGATAACATATTTAATAAGAGTTCACACAAACACATTCGACTTGATTAAACATTAAATGTTTTTTTAAGAATTCGCAACGAATCTTTCGATTTTGTCAAATAAATTCCTTCACCCCAAATGATCGATCAACACGCATTGTGTTTTATTTACGAAATAACGAAAACACTGGTAAATAATAGAACCTACTTACTGAGTGTATTTGATAGTGCAATCAACCGATGTAGCTCACCTGAAATAAAAGAAAACAATCAAATATTGAAATAAATGTACAACAAAGTATTATTTAACTTTCAAGAATTATGTCGGAAAATCACCAATCTTTTCATTTTTCTAGGTTCTGCTGTGTACTAAAACATTGTTTCACAATTGATTTGTACAACGAATTTGTGAGCGAGTTCAAAAGCCCACCATTCAATAAATCAAGGATTTCAAAGAAGAAATGTTTCATAAAAATCCACAATTCAGAAGCTCAAAACAATCATTGTATAATAGAAGCACGTGAACACCACCGTGGCCCATCGTGATACACAAAGTGATGAAATCTACACAGAAGGGTCACTTACCATCTGCAACCAATTCTGGTGACAAATTTTCGTGACCTTGACTTGACACTTGACTCGCACCAATAACGTCATTTCTGCTATCAAAATCAAACAAGAACTATTAAACTGCGCTTACCGGTCTATTGGATAATTACCAAATTTTCAAATGCAGGGCATTTGGAACTTCTTAGCAGTTGTAATTTACTGCGAATAAATACATTATACAAGCCAAAGTATACCCAGATGGACAGAAATTTTGTTTTGGTGGGACATGAAATGACGTTTCTGTGCAGGTTAGGTGTTCTGTGGGTTTTATACCAATAGAGAAGCAGTTTTTGCAAATCATGTGGCCATGATGCAAAGATCATTGTTTATGTTTTCTGAAAAAAAAAAAATTCTGAAAGAAATAAATGCAATTTCAACCAACCCATTCTCAGGAATGACTGTTTTCTTAGAGGATTTATGTTATTGTGTGAATATGATGATAAAGATTATAGAATTCTATTGAAATATTAAGTAATTCAATAATCACAAAATAACAATAAAAAAAAATTATCGGCGGTTTGGTGGCCACTTCATAATGAAAGAGCGCATCTTGTTGGAAACTGAAGCTGTCTCCACAATATTCTCTATCGATTTCGTCAACCCCGATGAAACTTTCAGCAATGGAACGACTAGAACCGATTAAGCAGGAATAATAAAGGAAACAGCTTAAAAGAAAAATTATAAGCTTAATATTTAAGGTATTAATCACAATAAATGTTCCAGATTATCAAGATTATTTGCATAAAAATCAGTAGAAAAAAAAAAATAATATACGGTCACATTTGAAAAACAACATAAACTATCGGAGTATTATGGATGTGTAACGAGACTATCGAAAAAAATCATAGAAATGAGTAGCATGAAAAAAGACAGACTATTAAACAAGAAGAACAGAGGTAGGAGAAGGTTTTCTGTCTCAAACTCTTAAGGAAAGGTATCATTTCCTAGCAAAATTTTGAAAAAAGTGACCAGCAGTTCATCCGGTAAAATTCATAAGTATCGATATATAAACTTCAAACAATCGTGAAGTGACCGCTCTGTACTTCGCAAGCAACCGATTCAACCTGTGATCCTCACCTTCAAATGAAACCGACCCTCAGTCGGCAGATGCCCCCAATCTGTTCGAACCACCCATGATTCTCTAATTCATTGTGAGAAGCGACTGATGGGGTACGTGATGCTGAGATGACTTCCATTTTCCCATACATGCATTCTCAAATAATGACAGATGGTCGCCCACTTATCGCTCTGCTGCTCTAATATTTAAATTCAGAACTCTCATTAGAACACAGATAGGGGATGTTGAACACGAAATCTAATAAAAAATATAATGGGGTAGATAACTCCAGTATCGAATTACGCACGATAAATTACAGAATATTGAACTTTAAGGCTTGTCGTACGCGCTTTTTTCTATTTTATGTTTACTCGGTATGAGATAATTTATCGGTGTCAATATAGTTCATATATGCCTTTCTTATCTGTCAATTAAATATGATAAATGAACCGGAAAAATCTATTAGGATCATTTGAAATTATTTGTTTTCCATTATAATTTCATAACAAAAATAAAATGAGAATTTTACATGGTATATAAGAATGAAAAATTTCGAGGTTGAGGTCTAAAATTCTCTAGAATTTGCAAAGAAAACACGAATTATGTAAACAAATTACAAACAAAACTTTTTGTACAACTGTGAATATCAATATATATGTTGTGAATGAATACTTCCTATACATCTTAACGTTTTTATTGCCCCGATAAAGTACTACGTTTGATTGACTGTTGTCTAGAAAGAATTATTTTGTCTTCAAAATCGTATTCTAAAATTTTCCAGTCTGAAAAAAATAAATAATACTTGTCTTTTCCAAACGATGTTGACGTTTCAGAGACTAAATCATGGTCACCTACGCCTCACTGGTATGGTGGCCAAAAATTCAACAAATTTCGGCACAAGTCATGAGGCAGAAAGTGCAGCGGCTAGCCTGTCTGGGAATCACAAGGGCAATATTTACATGCCCTACTGCAACCTTAATGCTAAACCTTCCGCCATTGCACCTATGTGTAATGAAAGAAGTAACAAACAGTGCCTTCAGACTGAGCAAGACAAAAAACTTGAAAGCAGGAGATCTGATCGGGAACTGGCATCACCATCGTAGAAAGACACGGCGCGGCACCGGCCAATGGAAATCTACGGTTGTAGCCGAGGGATACATTCAAGAATCAGTTCAAAATACAACAGATATTGCACGCCGGGTCCTCCTAGGTGTAAGTTTCAGTACGTGTGTCGATCAAAATACTATAATGTCACATCCGACGAAAAAGTATTGTGTGATTTTCCAGGTCATACTAATTTCAGTAATTGCGCTACTGTTTCATTTATTGTAAATGGAAATAAATAAGTTCTTGACCTTGCATTGATACTATTACTTTTATATTTGTCAAATAACAATATAAACTCCCTAGGGAATAATACGCCACTCCTGCCCTTTTCTGTTATCGGAAAAACTAACTTCTCCTCCGGCCGGCGTAAAAATTGTTAAAATGAATCGAGGATTTATAATAACGAGGAAAACAGAGCGGAAATGCGCTATCACTATGATTAATATAAATTAACATATGGTTAAACGTGCTTCATTTACATCTGATTTTGGCGAGCTACTCTTGGAACTAATACAAAATCTCCAACCTTGACGGTTAGAAACCAATCTCAAACTAATACTACTGTTGTCACGATATCGACATAGTACTACATAATACGCAGCGATCGACGTGACCTTCCTTCAAATATTGCAATCAATGGGACCAGACTAAACAAAAAACTGCTGACTGAGTGCACTTCATACAATTGTTGGTACCTACTTGCACGGTATGTTTGACCTCAGAAATTAAATCGCCACATTTTAAAACGAGTACAGTTTTTGTGAATGCGTTTTCTCAGCGTTAAAATTATTTTTGTAGGTAATCACTACAATCGTCGTTAGCGAATTACTTTGGGTGATTGATAGTACCTAACTGACACGTTGAACGATTGACAAAATGCATCTATGTATTGGAGAATATGGTGGAACTCTGGCTATTTCATCAAACATCTCCAAGGCCTTTTATCGGGATAGGCACCAGGAACTCCTCGCCAAGCTTCCATATCATATCTTGAACCCCCCCAGTTGTGCTCCTTGATAGCTTTCCCTCTTCACGTGTTGGTTGACTTGTTGGGAGTTACCTAATACCCATAGAGCTCTGCGGACTTATCCTTTATAACGCTTCTTCTTCCAGAGTTCCGAAATAAGCTCGTGAAACTAGAAGAGATCAGGAAGGAACCTGAACAAGTTGAATATAGGCATAGCAAGAGTTCTAGAATGGAGATTCAACAACTTGGTATAATTCAATGTGAACAAAACCCTCTATAAATACCGATTTCACAATGGCCAACGTTATTATGTCAGCAGTATCCATACCAATAAACTCCTCCATCAGCAGTACCCTGTTATTGTCAAGATTTCCTTGAAATCCCGGAAAAGCAAAGAGAAAAAACTGGGTTCAAGCATTCATCCTAGAATGAGCTGTTCACTCCTCTGGCTTTTCATGATGAATATCCAACGCCTTGTATATGAGCCCGTGTTTCAGTTGTTTGTTGTCACGGGCTCTGGTTGCTGTCATATCCCTGGTCAAATTCTTCGATTTTCGGAATATCGGCTAGCTCCCTCAGTGAGTCCAACCAAATGTATCTGTCACTGTTGGTGACGATACGGAGTATTTTGTTGCAAACGCAACAGTTGTTCTGGGAATGCTGCAGAACACTGGACATGCATACGTCATCTGGCCTGATGACCTGCTTGTAGATTAAAACTTTGGTTTACATTGCCAACTTGGAGTCTCTCGCTATTAGCGAGTATGTTTTTTTGATCGCCGTCCCGGCGCGTTGTAACGCCAAGCTGACATGTCTACCGAAGGTTAATCCTCTGTTCAGGTGTATCACCAGGTACCGCACAGACTCGGCGTCCAGAGCCCTGAATCCACTCGAAAATTCCACATTTTCACCCTTCCTCTGTGATGTTCGTCTGCGTGTAAATGGCCGTGCCATCGGCATAAATCGCTGTGTGAGTGTGTTTTCACGCATTGGAAAGTCGTGCGTATATAGTGGGTATAGCAGTGGCGACAGGCTCGAACCCTGCAGCACTCCTGCTCCGGCTTTCGTCACTGTGGAGCTCTTCATTTAGTCTAACCTTGAGTCCTGTCGACCAGGTATGAGTTCAACAATCATTCTATATGGCAGGGCATGCCTACCCATAGCATCTTAACGACGAGGCCCTCAACCCAGACCGTGCCTTTTGGATATCCAGCAGGACCATTACTACATTATGTCCTCGAATGAAGCCTTCCTTTACCCCATGGACAATCCACGCCACATGAGTCCGCTGGGATGAGTTTCAGCTCTTCCTCGAGGACATAAAATCTCTTCAGCAAGATTCTATTCACAACCTTGGCAGCGAGATTGGGTGGTAGCTCTCGATTCCCGAGTCTAGTTTCCCCGGTTTTAGAATGGGGATGATCTCCGCATGCTTCAGGCACTTTGGATATTGCTGCCATTTTATTATGCCATTGAGGAGTGGTCGGTGGATCAGCGGTGTAACGCACAGGCCGTTCGAAACTCCAGCATAGCGATAGTCGGTTCGAGCTCGATAGGTACAAGGGAATTTTTCTCATCTACTTTATATCGGATCGATAGGCGACCATATGCCTTGTTGAAAAGCAAGTGTATTGTGAGATGTCTAGATGCCAATCTCGTCTGGTCATAGGAGTCGATAGGCAATGCAATTTGATGACAATCCTGAAGTCTGGTGCTTACTTGGACTGCACACCGACCACCCGAGGTTCTGCTGTAGGTTTTCCGGGTTTTCCTACAGCTGAAAAGTTAATACGCCACCAAAAATCAGTAAGTCGCCCCGGAGCGCTATGGCAAATAATAATAATAGCCGTCCTCTACCCGCACAGGCTATGCCTTTGGGTACACTCAACGAGTGTTTATGAGAGAGTATTATTATTATTATTATTATATATCAGCTGTACGAAGGACTTCGTTGGGAGGTTCCTCAGTAGAGATACGTCGATTCCGCCCGCTCCTGGTGCCTTGTTCTGGGGAGCCTCTTGATAGTTTCTTGAACCTCCCCGAGATTGGATATCAGCTTCGAGAAGGTTCTGGTGTCCAGTTCCATCTGCGGCATTTCCCTCAACCGCTTGGCTTTCCCAGTCACCTCCCTGTGCTCAGAGATGGCATTGGTGCTCGCTTGGAAAGCACTCTGGAAAAACATCGCGAACATTTCAGCCTTTCCATGGCTTGTTATTGCCTGCCTCTGGCCGTTCCTCACAGCCGGTACGTCGTTATGTCTTCTGCACAGGCGCTTCGACATATGCTATATGGAACCGTCGGTCGTTGGCGTTGAGGGTTTCAGGTTTCCTCTTCTACATTTCATCCATATGACTTTTTATGAGATCATTTATTTAACGCCCCAGCCTTATAATTTTCTCACGATTGACTGGGTTGCGAGAAATTTGCCATTTTTTATGTTCTATGTTATTGAATTTAGACAGATCCAGGATGAAACCTGCGAGGGCGTCCCTACCTCGTTGTAAATTTTCAACCAACCTCCGAATTTCGCGGTCCAGGTCCACCTCCACGATTTGCGGGGTAACCACCGTTCGCTCATTCAGGATTCTCCTCTATTCTTTTCAATCAGTGGTCAACGAACACTGACACTTGTCAATAGAAGCGAAGAAACCAAATACAACGGACTGTCACATAGGTAAGGCAAGTTAGTAATCAGGGAATTGAAACATATTAATTGTAAATCGTCTCGTAGCGAAATTTGTTGAGTTTTTTACTGAGTGTTATAATTTTGAAGGACTATCGATGACGTTTCAACAAAAAATATTTGTAAAAGTCAGAAGCATATATTTTCAATGATATAATAGAAACCATCTCGAAAACGGATTAAAGTAATTCACGAGCCCCCTAACACCAAAATACATTCTGCACTCAACATCTAAACAACTTATAATGTTGCTCTGAAACTTATTCTGAAATTTGAATCAAATATCCAAGAATTCGCTCCTACCAGAAATAGAAATCCCCCGGTCATGTAGAAACGCATACGAATGTGAAAGACCTCTGCAAAATGGCACAAACGACCGACACTTGCGACTATTTAGAGCTCAATATCCGTACATGGCCTCAAAATTTATTAGCCAGTAACAAATAAATATTTTTGCGGTCGCACTTATCGCGACTATCAATTAGCCGAAGTCGCACATAAAATCGCGCGGAGTTCTTAGACCCGAGAAGTTGTCGCCATTTGCATAACTGCATAACTCATAGCTCTTTTCTCGCGGGTTCTTCCTCGTTTCCCACATATTTCATCGCGGGCCGGGAACGGTGCGAACTTTTATGCTGGGTTTATGCTCCACTGTTAATTACGGTATCTTAATTGATTGTAAATAACGAATTTGCGATAGTGTTGACAAGAACGTCGACGGAGTTTTATGGTGATGTCGACAGAAGTTTCAGCAAAAAGTGCAGATATGGTTAAAAGGGCACAAAGAACAACCTGTATTCACCATAAAAAGGTTTTTCCGAAAGTATATTGATAACAAATAAGATATGAACTACAATATAAATATCACAAGCGACTCTTTTTAACAGGAACTATACTAGAATATCCATAGTTCGAATTATTGTATAGGTATAGGACAAGCAACATACATTATTTATTATCATTAACGACTTCCGAGTCATTCTTACTTACCATAAATTTTCAGGGAAATTATTATGGTGATGAAACTAGAAACGGAATCTGGATCCAAATTTTCTGCTGTACCTACATGATAGTGTCAATTTATGCAACTTTGTCATTATCATAGTCCTAATCACAATTACTGTCTTAATCATAAGATGAAATTGAAACTGTACATTCCAGTTGTAGCATTTATGCAATTTCCTTAGTTTTAGTCTTAAAAACAACAATTGAGACTAAAACTGTGATAATGATTTTGACTATTGTAACGATTTCGAGACCGGCCCCGAGACCGGCCCTGATCTAATTAATTATGCACCCTCGTTCAAATACAACAGCATATCTGCTGGCGTACGGATCGCCGAGAACAAGCTGGAATAAATCGATCGTTCTATACTGTTCGAAGAGCCATCTAGATGAAATGTTCTATACTCCAGAATAATCGAGAGAGCCTTGCGACTATATAACCGCTAGGGGAGTTCAGAGAGTTAGTTACAGTTCCAGAGTTCGCTGATAGATAGCCACAGTAGAAATAAATTGTTATTGAAGTCAATGTTTTAGTGAATAATTGTTGTAAATAGTATTTTAAATAAATTAGGAAAATTAGTTAGTGCAGTTTTACTACACTATGATAATGACAAGTTGCATAAATTGGCCCTTAGTTGACAACTGATGAATTTTCCAATAACTCAACAAAAATAACATAATTTTTTATATAATTTTAATTCATTAGTAATGAGGCAATGTTGAAAATGCAAATTCTATGGAAATTTCTTAATATTGTCTTGAATGCTTGAATCAGCGCATGGTTGAAATTTGAGAAAAACAGTTTCATCCTGAAGATACATTCATGTAACATTTGCTTCACATCTGGGATAGAAAGTGCAATACATTAATTGGCCAGGTAAATGAGCCATTGAGTCTCATGCCAGCAATATGTAATCGATATTGAAATTGCAATCACACTATACCTAATAATTTCCCCCAACAAGAGGAATGATAAGTACATAATTCAGTCCTCCCATTGAAAAAATCTATCGTGAATCTAATCATTCAATCAATCTGGGATACCATTCGTTTGCAATCACCTTGACGGACACGATAATCAAAAGATGACTGTCAGGTAATTATTATTAAAATCAGGACTTGATTATAGGAAACTCGATATACGTTACAAATAATAATAATAGATCTAACATCTATCTGATTTCATCTCGCGGCGGAGGCTCTCTAGTGGAATGTTCGACCTTTAAATATTGCATCGATTCTCATTTCGATAACAGCAGATCTGAAGTTGGTCCAGTTTCTCCTTTAATCTCGAAAACGCAAGGTAAGGTATGAAACGTAAGGTAACGCAAAAGTTGACCCACTTTTAATTTTCTGCGTTGCGTTCCCACCTCTAGCCAATCAGAGGGCTTTTAAAGATTATGGTATTCCGAATGAAGACGACTGGTGTGGATCGTAATATCCACATCAATCCATTTCTGTATTAACTGAGCCTACAACAATAAGAACAAGAAGAAAATACTGGAGAACCAAGTATTTACTGTTCTATGAATTCAAGTCTACAACTGTTAATCTTGTGCCAATTGCCATTTTAGTGCAGCCAACATAATAATTCCAAACTCACTATCATTTGCGAAACATATATTCTACCTTACGTTTTTGTGAACCGTAAATTTCCATTACCATACCTTACCTGCGTTTAGTTGAACTAGTCTTTAAAATGAAATCCTGTGACTTGTGACACCTCGTTTGAAAGGTACTTGGAAGACCTATTCAACCGTATTCATTTTAGAAAATGCGCAGTTACTTAACGAAAATAACTTCATCATGACTAACAATTTGCATCAGTGACGCTTTCTATCTCAATGGAAATGTGTACATTTACATGAGGTCGAGTACCCGAAGGCCTAAGTAAATAGCACCGAATACAATCATAGAATAACCAAATGCTTACAGATCATAAGATGGCCTACCTGAAGGAAATAAAGTGATTACCATAATCCCCAGAAAATGATGGTTATACCAAGAAAACTTAGATTTTTTAGTTGGGATGTCAAAATGTTTTTCCGTGTTGCCAGGTACACTTACCCCAAAGTGTATCACAATGTCAAATACATTTTCCACAACATAGAAACATATTATTATAAAGGTCCTTCCTATCTTCAACAATTTTTACTTCCTCTGGTAATAGAACTAACCGAAGTTTAATTCTGAAGGCTCAGATGCACCTAACTTAATAGATGCCTTACCTGAATTCAGGAATGTGATAAAACTGCATTATTAGAGAGAGAACATTAGAAATATGACTAAAATATTATAAGGATAATGCAAAATGGATGCAGGTATATGATATTAGTATAAAAATGCACATTTTTTTTGTTAAAATTGTTATATCCGTCAACCGGCTGCATGCTTACGAGCACAACCCTCAGAAGCCTCTGAGAGACTTGTGCAAGCTAGTGGAGACGTACCCCTTACCTTTTTAAACGTGTGATGCCATGCACAAGACCAGTGATCGTGCTGATTCGAGCCAATGCACCAACGGGTGATTGGATTAAGAAGCAAGCAAATCATATCAAAAAGCCTTTATTTATAAAATTAACAGTGTGCATTAGTCCGGGAACGGAGGACGGCTCGATAGCACATGGACCTGGCTTAGAGCCATGGCTGAACCAAGGGCTTCGGTTAATAAAATAGTCGGTTTAGGTCCTTGAAGAGATCCAGCGATTGAAATATGATGCCGGTGTTTGTGGGGCTCATTGTCATATTCCCTAAGCTGTGTACTGGGCGTTATAGATTATGAACTAGGTTGCCTATGGCACTAGTTCCTCCTTTCTATCCTGGAAAAGATCCAGCGATTGAAATATGAGCCCGGTGTTTGTGGGGCTCATTGTCATATTCCCTAAGCTGTGTAAGGTTTCTGGTTAGAGGTATTTTGAGAAGAAAGTATTGTTACGAGATTGATAAAAATTCCACTATCTACGCCGCTGAGAGATCCATAAAAACAAATCGCATACAAATGTGTTGACAAAGCGCCGCAGGTATTTAGGTATTATTTGGACGGCCTTCTGTCCCGAGTATTCTAGGAAATTTCGCGAAAGATCCAGTCGGCATAAATGGGACTATATAAAGAGATTTCACTGGGAAGAAGATTAAGATTAAGATGATTATGAAGAAGTGATAAGCAGTTTTTGAAGAAGTATAGAAGTGTTTGGAATATTTAGTTAGTTGTATTTTTGTATAGATCTGAGTGTTTAATTAGTCAGTAAAGCAGTTGTATGTTTTTAGTGAAGTTAGAAAAATAAACAGTTTAGTAGTGTGCTCGACATTATTATTTAGCAAAACGTAACAGTATTTGTAAAACTTGTACAACTGTTTTACGTATGCCGGGATGAAGTCGACGCCCGTAAGCTCTCGCAACGCATCCAAACGAATGTATCTATCGCCATTGGTGATAATACGAAGTACTTTATTCTACATCCTGTGACGTCTCTGGAATTGAGTTCTGTACAGGGTTCAGAATACTGGGCAGGCGTCTAACATCGCTAGAAGTTCTTGAAACCAGAGGGTAGATGCGTTTCACTGCTGCAGCAGCCCTCTGGATTGTCAGAATTATATCTGCGTTCATTGTTAGACATCTGTCCAGTTGTACCCCCAATTATCTCACAGAAATCCTCAACTTCCGAAAGATTCAGGTGAATTTGTACTTTCTCGTTAAGTTGATAACCTCAGTCTTAGTCGGGTTTACCACGATTTTGTTCTTCTCTAGGTACGGCAGGATTTCCCTATCCAAATGAATTTGGATCTGCGTTGCATCAACAGCGCTTCAGAACGAATGGGCATATTTGACGTAATCATCCGCATATATAGTCGTATTTGCTTTCTCGTTTTAAGGAAAATCATGCGTATGTAGGGAGTACAGATGTGGTGAGAGGCTCGAGCCCTGTGGGACACCTGCTTCAATTGAAATTGCGTTGAAAAGTTTGTTTATTCTCACCACGAAAGTCCGTCCAACGAGGTAAGAGTTGATTATCCTCTCCATGTATGATGGCATGCCTGCTCTCAGCATCTTGGCGATAAGACATACTTATCCCAGACTGTATCGAAGACCATGATGAAAAGCCTCTTTACAATCCTGACCACCTAGGAGGTTGTGTTGTGACGTCTCCGGTACCGAACTGCACATCGAGGATCATTTTGAGCTTCTCCTCAAGGCTCAACATCCGTCTCAAAAAATCGTGTTCACTATCTTGGCCACTACACTCAGCATAACTTTTCAGCTTATGGCCTTACCAGGTTTCGAAATGGGAATTATCACAGCCTTCTTCAGACAATCTGGGGAAACCTGCCACCTGATTATGGAATTTGTCAGGTGGATTAACTGAACGAGGACCTTCCTGGGAAGCCTTTTGAGGAAAATCGTGTCCAGCCCGTCTGGTCCAGGCGCCTTGCTCGTCTTTTTACGAAGACTTTTTATGAATTCCGTTAGCTCCTTATAGTTAGTCAAGATCTTGGCCAATCTATGAGGGCAAAAAGGGAGGGCAGAGTTTCACAGAAGTTCTCCGTTTGTGTGGAACGTTCTTACTGCTCCTCACTAACGTCAAGCGCCTGCGAAGTATTTTCCTTCTGGCTCAAACTGTCTGTAGATACGCTTGGCTATGCGCTACATAGAATTGTCACGAAGGTCCAGCTTCTCTAGTTTATTCTTCCAGCTCTTGTTGCTATTTTCCTTGATCAGTTCGGAGATCTCTGTGCTTAGGCGAAGCATGTCCTGCCTGAGTCTCGAGTGGAAGAAGCAAGCGCTTAACCCGTACGCCACCACAGCCCATAGATGATGTTTCAAAAATTGTTGTTTCAAATTTGTTTTTTTCCGTTAACCAGCTCTCACCCCCCTACGAACGACAGCCCTCAGAAGTTGAAACTTGTGCGAGCTAAGGATTAACGAGGTCTTACCTTTTAACGTGCGATTCCTAGCACGAGACCAGTGACCATGCTGGGAATCGAACCCACGTCCCTCTGACTGATAGACTAGCGCTCTACGATCATGACCACTGCGGCCCATTGAATAGCAGTGCAGTATACTTTTGTTTTCATTTGAGGAATTGTTGAAAATGCAAATGGATACATACTAAAGACGCAACAGTGAAGTGGCTTCTATCGATCGTAACCAACGACCATCCTCATTATATGGTAAGTAACACTCTGGGTAAATATGTGGGGTTGATTGAAAATATGTTTCTGGTAAATCGTTATCACTTTCCAGTTGGTTAAACAAAAGATATACATTCAAATCTTATCTGTAGTAACTGAACACATAAAGACCTTCCTGGTTTTGCGATAATTTGATATTTACTTAATTATTCGGTTTTGCTTATCAAGTGGGCTTAATTTCATTTGTGGAACAAAAACATGTCATTGAACTGAATCAGTTATTTTCGTAATTTGTTATTTTATGACCAAGGTTTCGGAATATATCAAGTTTTAGCTGATTCCAAGTTTCGAGGTTTCATATTTTGCGAGTGTAAACTATACTGAATTTTAATTTCTTAATTCGAATTTTGTAAACTTCTATGTAACAGTTTTAAAAGTGTCATTCAAATAGATATGTTTTGTAAAAACGCAATGCATAATTGTATTTTTTTGTTCTTGTATCAATATTTTCAGTTTTATTTTCAAATGAAGGCTCACAGACCGGAATGTCTGCCATTGAAACAAGCATTTTATTATTGTTCAAGATGATGAATAGCTAGGATCCAAGAGCCATGTTGAAATCGTTCAAATTTAATGATTCTTGAATAATAAACTACTTTAATATAGTCTTTGATTGAAAATTCTATCGAAAACAAATTTGCAGACTTTTCTAATGGATCCTAAGTTTAAAAATGAATGCGTCAAAATATAAATAAATTCTCACACTTATTTTCGGATTATCAATAAAATAATTTCGAATTCGTTCAGAATCATTTCGTCTCTGTCTTTGTACAATATTACCATTTTTCAGAATATGTTTACAAACAGCTCCATACTGATATAAAATTTTGTTTACTCGTCCAACTGTAGCTCTTCTAATATTTCGACGCTCCGGATGCAAGTTATCGATCGGAACTGTCGTTTGTTACTATTTCAATTTTCTCTTGCAAAGTCAAGTTATCTGCCATACTTCTTTATTAGTGTAGGTACTTGAGGAGTTATAGACTTCACTATTAACACTGGCAAATTTGTGTCTTTTCGTCGTTTATTCTAATGACTCGTCATCTCTAGAGCAACTAAAGTTTCAAAGCCTTCTAATGAAAATAATACTTCTGAAATGTGGCATCCTAAACGAAACCAAGATTGTTATTCGGAATAACTGACAACCACCAAAGAGAAACTGCGTAAAATATTGAGACAGGCTTGCACAAATAATGTTACTTCAAACCAATGATCGAATTGATGATTACATCGGGAACTGGTTGAAAAGTACAAAAATTATTGTGTAGGTACTCTCATCTCAATCCATCCTTTTGTTGTAGTTCATTTATGTTATCAATATATGTTATTATTGATTATTGATTACTATTTGATGTGAAGATGTAAATTTAATTTCTCTGACAATAAAATTGCAGTGTTCTGATGGACATAACTATCTCTCATACTATGGAGTTATGTTTGGGAAAAACAGAATATGACACCATGTTGAATAACTGCTGTTTACAAACTCGACTGCTAACGACCTAAAAGATCATTTTAAACGATATCTGTAAAAAGATTGTGATTTATATGACTAGGTACTTACTATTCGAAATATTGTAACGATTTGCTAAATAATAGGCCGAGCACACTTCTAAACTGTTTATTTCTTACTTCAGTAAAAACATACAACTACTTCACTGACTAATAAAATACATAGACCTATACAACAATACAACTAGCTAAATATTCCAAACACTTATATATCAAAAACTGCTTATCACTACTTCATAAATCTTCTTAATCATAAACTTCTTATTTAAAACTTCTTGATCAACCTGGGCCATACTCAAGCCGTGCCACCAAATTACTCACGACAGAATTCCACCCAAATAATCTTTTCTTGGAAATAATTATCGACAAAGCGTCCTTGGATTTGACTCAGCGGCGCAGCTAGGGGGCTTTTATCAATCTTGTAACAATATTTAAATAAAATGATGAGAATTTTACTTATGCTAGGTATATTTCTGTTAAAAAAAAATTATGGTGAAATTTTAGTCACGCCCTTTTGAAAGCATCACAAATCCAGTGGAGTCGTCAAATTTTATTAAAAAAATCGCTAGTAGGTATGTTTTGGATTTTTGACCTTGAAAAAAATTCGAAGTAGGCCTTGGAATTTTCATTTCTATTTCGAATTTATAGCACTCTACTAGAACTATTGATGCTCTATCTATTAAAAAAAACTTCTGAATTGGATAATAAATAACAGTTTTAGAGAGGTGGCCCGCTTTCAAATGGGTCACTCTGTATACATCGCTCCCAGTAATAAAGAGTCACTTCCGGCGCTATTAAATGAAAGCAAGACTTACCGTAATGCATTACAGAAAGATACGGGGTAAATTAGCGAACCGTTACCCGCATGAAGAAGTTTCTAAAAAGTCTCGCGTCATATGGCGACTCTGCAGCAAAAATCAGCATTTTTACACCATGCCACCTGACCACCATATTCCATTCGAAATGAAATGCGTTCGTTTCAAACAGCAATTCATTTGTCGTGCTCGTACTATCATGGGGGTTTTAATATGAAAAAAATTAAATATGTCGGAGAAACTCATTTATAATCTCATGAACTGTTCCTAACAGCTGATGAGTCAGGAGGCGTGACTTCGATTTGCATTTTAATTGATTAACGTTTCAATTTGTAATTATTATTACTATCACTATCAATAGCAACGTTCCTGAAGGATGATGTTATCGTGTAATACAAGTGTATCGATTATCGAAATAAAAAGAAGAGAGTTTTATTTCCATTATCATCTATAAAATGAGTTGTAATTGTTAAAATTATTTCAAATCCACAAAAGAGGTCTTTACATTCATAGTATTCTTGCACTTCGCAGTTTCCAGCATTTTGAATGCATCGAGTATATGAACATAAATTATAATAGCTAAAAGGTGCGAGAAGAATAATGTGGGTCAAACTAGGAGAGCCATGAAAGTACGGTTCAAAGATCACATGCTCAAGTCCGATTTTCAAGACCAGAAAAATCAAAAGTGATCCAACCTGATCGATGAAACACGTTTGAAATTAACTATTCAGATTAATGACGATTTACTTCTCGATGCGTGCAAGAGCCTAGAAATTGTTAGAAAATGCCAATTTTCCATTCAGAATGAACGATGTTTTCCACATGTCTCCACATGAAGGTTTCCGTTTGACCAGGATTGACAAACTAATCCGATAGAGGAGCCACCGTTAATTCGAATGAATATTTATCCAAGTACCATCCGTAAAAATGAAGAATTGTTATCGAAATTAATTTCTACTACGTCCATCGTCAGTTACATGAAATATTATGCTTTTGTCAGGTGAAAAATGTATTCATATATTCAATCACCAATCATACTCTGGTTGAATGATATCTGAAGAGACATGGTTTTTGTACTATCGAATAATATTCTTGTAATATCAACTCTAATGTTTTGTAACAAATAAAAAAGATTTAAAAAAATTTAAATGCTACATTATTGGGAATTTGGGAAACCCTATCTATGCTCGCTATTTATGAAATTACAATTTTTATAGATTTGTATAATAGTATTCAGCAATAGACGAATGTCACGAAAAAACATTTGCTACTTTGTTGGGTATGTTGGGAGCAGCAGAGAAAGAGATGAAATTTTAGAAAAATATGAAACGTTCTATGATAATAGAGTAATCTAGAATGTTCGAACATTATTTGAACAGAATAATCTTAATGAGCAGTTACGCAGCGGACAGTGTAGCCCCATGTTTATACAATCTTTACGCTATAATCAACCACAGTGGGACCATACTACACGGCCTACTGCAGACACCCTTAGAGATATAGAATATTCTAAAATACACTCAGGTGAAATTCTGAGGAGTTTTGCCACCAGTGAGGAAGCGTGGTGAGTGTGTGAAACATTTTGGAAATTTCTATTATATAAGAGAGAAAAAGAAACTGTTCTGTTTCCGAATCTCCTGGAAAGTGCTGTGAAATTCGAAAAAACTTCGGAATGAACTAGATCAGAGATTCCAGAAGGTTCTGAACGTGCCTACTGACGAAACACTCCACAAGTCAAATGCTGAAAATTTTAACCACCACTGGCGTGGTTGTAAGAACTCTCTAGAAATGTCTAGAATATAAGTAAGAAAAATATAGAATAATCCAGAAAGTTCTAGAACGTACTACATAGATACTCAAGTCAAGTTGTCCAAGACAGGATATTTTTACCCGGGTATTGCAGCTAATGCTTTCATATTTATTCAGATTAATTCTTTCGAAATTCATTTGTAGTTGGTCTATCCTGCAACTTGTTTTATCCGTATGTGTTCTGCGGTTTGCTCTTCATATTCATCTTCAGATGATTGTCACGGTTCTAGTTCTTCTGAAAGAAGTTGTACTCCGAATTTCTGATGGTCTTGTCATTTGAGGGCATGACAGTTTTAGTGTTCACGGAATTTACAGTGCTTCCAGTATTTTGTGGAGACCAGGGGGACCACGTTACTCAAAATTAGTTGTCTCTGCTGAGTACCTTCTGTGAATTTATGTGAAATTTGAAGTGCCTATATTTCTTCCCTTGGTGAAGGCTCGAAAACCAAATTTATTCAGGAATCAGTGGTTTCTGCTGTATGCTGTCTAAAAATTTTCTGAAATTCGCAGCGCCCCCTGGTTCTTTCCGATGGAGACCGCGAGGATTTCGTCATTCACATTCACATTTTTGCGAAAGTCGAAAAATTCCTGGGTCATTCTGATTTGTTTTTCGAGACTTTCTTTAAATTTTATATTTATTTTAATTATTCCTATGCTTTCTGTTATACTGTAGTTACGGATTTTAGGATCAACTTTCATGTTATAAAATACAGCTCTAGAATACGAGCCGCGGTGGTTGTGATGGTAGATCGCTCTCCTTACAATCATAAGATCGTGGGTTCAAAGCGCAGCACGGTCACCGGTCCCGGATCTCTTGCTTGCTGACACAAGTTCCTAGGAGCTCCTGAGAGGTTTCTCTCTCTGGAAACCTGGAAGATTCGTTACAGAAAAAAATATATATTTTTCCAACCTTCAGTTTCCATTTCAATTTCGTAATTGTTTGCTTTGGATCCACTCTACCCTCAAAGACTGATGACTTCGATACTAAAGTAACTCTTAGTTCAGAAACCGATATTATCCTTATCAACGATAACTCTTGTCTACGATCATCAACTGGATAAACAAAAGAATATGTAGAGCTGTCCCTCAAATGCACACATACACGCCTATGATGTGAATGAATACTTTTGACATATCATGAACATCTAGGGTTGTTACTCACCATCGAATGCGAACATATTCTACTGTGCATTCTGTGCTACAATGTTATGCTTGTTCATGTTCATCAAACCCTCATCCCTTTTAATAATTTAACTGAGGCGCCATCTATTTTCCAATTGCTGAACTAATTCGATCTGTAAACAGCGGCAATTTCTTATAAATTTGGTGATTTTTGGTACGTTGCCGCCAAATTCTCATTTCCAGTTGTTCTTCTCAACAACGATGCGTACAGATCTGCTTCATGTTAGATTCTCAACGATTTCAATGACTATTCTTGTTGGGATACCAGAGAAACGTTCGTTTTATCAATTTGTTCATTTCCGAAATAAAAATCACCGTTAATTTTTTCAATTACTCATCAATCTCGATTTATTCAACAAGTACTCCAACTATGTTCCAAATGCATCTGCCTTTGAGTTCATCAAGTGACACCTTCGTAGACCATGCAAGCGCGTCAACAGAATTGTTCGTAGGGGGGTTAGTTATCTCCTAGGGGGAGTACTCAGTACCGGAATTCATTATGAATTGGTGTGGGCTAGTACTACGGCATGAGAAAATATAGTTGACGGGGGTACTATCCCCCAGTACCCCCCTTATCGACGCTGGTGTCGCGGACCAACTGGAAGTAAGATTGCATGCTATTAACGAGTCCTTAATTTTTTTATTGGATTTGAATTTATTCACGCTCATATAACTATTCATTATAATTATGGATTATCAATCAGAAGTTGACAACATATATTACTTTTCACGGCTAATTTGCGAATGTATCATTATTATGATTGTTTCTTTGATACCATGTACGAAATTTTTTATCACCATAGGCATAACTGTTTTTGGTGCACACCGATCCACCTTTCCGTCGTCTGAATGTTTTGGGGAGTAAGATTACACTTAATGAGTGAGTCAACATTGGTGAAAGGTGTATGGAAATATAATTACTTACAAACAGATTAACATCGTTCAGAGGTTATTACGGCCTGACTACAGGAACTACATTTATTATTATACGTCGAGAGCACCTGCTGAATTTTTATCTGACATGAGAATCGCATGCAAAGTTAATATATGTCATAGCATCCAATATGATGTGGTATATTATACAAATAAAACAAATGTTTGCGATGAAGGTGAGCCATTGTTAAAAGCTGATATTTTATAGAAATAAGAAAACGTTTTCATCCAAGTTATAAGTGACTATTTATTGAAAGATGTGGTGACCATATTTTCTTGTTAACAGAACTGAAGTTACAGAACTAAGCTTATCAGATCACAAAGCACAATTAAACACCAAAGTATCAATAAATCCCTCATAAACTTATTCGCAATAAAAACTGTGTTAACAAATTAACATTTAAAACATTCCTATCAAAAAATTCTTTGAAGATTTCATTTAATGAAACGAATCCTGACATACCTATACGTTGAGATATTCTTTTCCAGTATTAAGGGTAAAACTTTGTATAAATAATGCACATATGAAGAACATATACAGAGTTGAAGTTCCTATATCAATCAATAAAAAATGTTCTGAAAATGCAACTGTTTGAAGATAATTATCATTGGCAACAACAAAAAAAAACAACAATTTCAACAATAACAACGAATAACATGCAATTCCGTTTAAAATTTTTATTTTATCCTCATTTACTTTATTGAAAATTTTTAAGGTTCTTAAGAATCGATAAAAAAACATTTTTCCCAATTCGATTCGAATGCGAGTACAACTGAGATCTTTTTTTGCCAAATCGCAATTAGTGTATGAGATTAGAATGGATTACTCGACTAAAGTTGCTGAATATCTTTCTTCAATAGAGAGATATTGCAGTCAGTCGGTAATAAAGTTGTCCTTATTTTGACATATAGGTACGCACGCGCAAAGTGAATCTGGAATAAGAACAACTTTATTAAAATACTGCCTGCCTTTATTAGAGGACGGTTAATGCCAGGATTTTATTTCCACTTCGGGTGAGATCGTGGACACGACGTAACTGATGCGTGATAATTATTATATGATTTTTCAACACAAATCGATATCTAAGCCTCTTTTGGCCATTATAATATATCATCATAATAATATATCTTAGTAAAAAATAAATTATGCAGAAAGAAAAATCTCAGAAAGTAAATTTCATTTATAGGTTATGAATAACGAACGCCTGTGTAAATTGGGGACGAACCACAGAACTCTTGAGTTCTGTGGGACGAACAGACAAAATTGCAATATCTCTGTTTTTAATCACAGAATAGTTTCAGCCACTCTTAAAATAAAGTTGCCTTCGATACTGGCTGGCGTTATTGCAATATCTCTCTAATAATGGTTCATACGATTGCGGAAAGAGTTGAAATAATAACAATTATTTTTAAGGATGATAAGTGCGGTAACATTACAGCTAATTTGTTCAAACGCAGATAAACGTGTTGCTAGAAAATATGTTCTAGAATTAGTGCAAAAATTTGGTCAAACTGGATCAGTAGCCAACAAGAAACGAGAACCAAAACGTGAATATCCGTTGAGAAATGAACCTGCTGAAGATGCAGTTTTAGAACAAGTTCATTCAGACCCAACATTAAGCACAAGGAAATTGGCTTGTGTTACCAATATCAGTAGAATCCTGAAACATCATAAATTCTACTCCAACAAAATACATTTAATACACATATTGAATGAAGATGATTTTTGTGAAATTATGACCATGACAATAGATGCTGATGAGATTCCTTTTCAACATCTGCTTTTCTGATGGGTCTACATTTTTATCGAATTCAACTGTCAATCGTCATAATTGTCGTCATTGGTCAGATGGCAATCCACATTTTTCCCCCCCGAAGCCCATACTCAAACTCCTAAAAAACTCCCGGTATTTTGGGGTAACCTGGTAGGAGAAAATGTTTCCTGGAAGTTGGATTGGAAGAAGAGGCTCTATAGATTGGCCAGCCAGATCTCCAGATTTAACCCCGCTCGAACTTTTTCCTGTTGGGTCACTTGAAAAACAGATTTTATGCAACCGAACCAGAATCTATGGAAGATTTACGAAGTAGAATTATTGAAGAATGCCGTCGAATAACACCGGATATGCTATGTCTTATTTTGAACAGATCTTGTACTATTGTATGGAAATGGGTGGTAGACAATTTGAACATTTAGTTCATTGACAATAATAATTATTGCAACAGTTTCTTTATCAGATATTGTGTTTATTGAATGAGTGAATAAAAAATGATTTCCGAACTTCAACATCTCGATAAAGAATCGATTGATTTAATTTTTGTTGTTATTTGATATTAAGAAGGAAAATACCTTTCAAATGAGGTAAGGTAAGCTCGGGTAAGTGTGACCGTGATTTTCATTAGTTCACATTGAATTTAGTCCATCTGATGAAACTGAACTAATATAACAATGAAATTTTGGAGGTCAGTTTCGAAGGTCAGTCTTTGTAATACGCCACAGAAAACTGTTGAAAAACGTATTCTGTGAATTTAATTTAAATATTCAGATATACATCTCCATAGGTCACACTTCCCCGGAAATTTGGGGCAAGTGTGATTCTGGCCAAATTTAAAGATACTAATGCACGTAAATCTCTCTTTGGGGCAGGTGTGAATAAACAGTGAAGGAACTTTCACCACAATTTATTTGTTACGAGATATCTTTATTCAAAACATAGTTGGGAACTTTTTAATATTGAATTTGAAATCCCCATTGGAAAAAAACAAAAAATAATCGTGAAAGGGAACATTTGTTGAAAAGAAAAATTTACAGGTAGAAATCTGAAAAATCGTTTGAGAATTTCATTGATTGATTGATGAAAGCACAGTTGTTATTTCATCCTCAGAAAGTGTATCAATGTCTTCCACATCTGGCCAGGTATATTGTTTGGCTCTTTGAGATTTCCGTATATAATTTCGTACTATAGCTGAAAAAATATTACTGTTTAGATTGGCCAAATGAACCAGGTTCCCACTTACCCCGACAGATAGGTCACACTATCCCCAATAACATTTAATTTCGGGGTAAGTGTGACATGCAATGGAAAAATGTAAAAAAAACAACTTCATGAAAAAACGGCAATCTATAGTCAGATTCATTGTTTAGGCAGAAGAGAAGTGTATAAAATGGATTCTTACCTTAGATTTTAACGATAAACTCAAAGCTTGAAATAAACTCGTTATACTCGTTCGGGTTGATGAATTGTAGGTTAGAAAATTGGGGAAAATATTTAGATTTCACAAGATCTCTTTTGTATTTTATATCAAATGGCATTGGACTGTCGCCCGGTTTAGCGCAGATAGAGAGCAAACTCACACTTGCCCCAAATTCACACCTACCCGAGCTTACTATATCACTTGACATATGTTGCCATTTAAAAAATGGAGGGATGGCGGTCAGAGCTCCAAGGGATGGAATGTATTTCGGGTGAATTTCATCGCGAACGATGTCCCCCTCGAAAATATAGTTAACTAACTTGTTCGAGCGTTTTCATATAATTCGGTTATGCCGACCTTCAGAGCTGTTTCGTTTTCAATGGCCCACTTTGTAAATCAATTTACTGTATGTGAGGAAAAACATTACTCAGTTACAAGAAGTGTGCTTCAATCATAATAACTATGGTACTCGAACTAGAGAAAATCTTCTTATTTACTAACACAGATAAACCAGTACAAATTGTAGCCAACTAGGCATGACCCACTCACTACTTTTGACCGATGATGTTTATTTGAGAACATTCAAAAAACAATAAAACATTAAATTACTGCAAGACGCCCATGGTTGTTAACCCTTGTTGATCACATCTTAAAATTTTTCCGTTACTTTTGTTGTAGTCTTATGTACACATACGGTTGTGATGTGTAATTTGAATCATTTATAGGTCTTAACTGAAGAAGCTAGCAAAGCCACACACAAATTTCTACTCAGGATGGGTTACATAATTCAAGGCTCATTTTAGGCTAATTCATTACCATATTCCCGAATTTTTTGCTCTCCTCCTTCATAGATAAATCCATGGCTTTGCTAGCTTCGGCTGAACTCAGCAGAGGCATATTTAAAAAAATGTGATTCGATGAAAGTAGCCAAATTGTAGAGCCTATTTTAAGCTAATTTATTGCCCTATTTTTTTTACTCTTTTCCTTCATAGAAAAATCTGTGGCTTTGCTAGCTTCGGCCGAAATCAGCAAAGCCATTTTTGAAACACAACATAGTGATATTTTAGGAATATGTTTAGGCTAAATAATTACCATAGCTTCATATTTTTTGCTCTTCGCGTTTTCAAAAATATACTTACTAGTTGACATGTCGAAATGATGATTACCATCGCATGATCGATGAATAGCAAACAGTGAATTTTTTTTGATCAATGTTTTTGAAAACAAACCTGTGGAACTCAGCAGAGCCATTTTTTTCAAAAAAAAATTTCAAATATTCGAAATACGGTTACGATTTTACTAAATAATACGCCGAGCATACTACTAAACTGTTTTTATTACCTTCGCTTTAAAAATACAACTACTTCACTGACTAATAAATTACTTAGATCTCTTCAACTAGCGAAATATTCCAAACACTTGTGAACTTCAAGAACTCCTCCGAGTGAAATGTGCCGCCTGATATTCGCCCAGACCAGACTATTAGAGATATTTCCGTTCTCCAGATTACTCAGTACAGAAAAACACCTAAACAATTCTAGGAACTAAACGAGGAAATTTTACGGCGTCGGCTCATTTGTTATGTAAATGAGTTACGTTTTATGGTTCGGCACTAGACAGCGGCGTGGCTAGGGGATTTTTATCGAAGTCGTAACAATACTAATAATCAAGGACTATTTTTGGGCCTCAGTTTCATATTCTTTATCCTTCAAAATTTCGAAAAATAAAACAGGATTAATTGAATCTCGCATAGGCGATGATATAGATTATTCCAAACTATAATCATTTGAAGATTTGACTTGTCGATATGATGCTAACTATCAAAGAATCAATGACATTTCCTCATCAACATCAGCGAAGTCTTTTCTATATCGTTAGCTCATTGAAGTTTCGCACACATACATTTCTCGGACATTTCTTTATTTTTTTTCTGCCTTACTGTGATACTTACATCTGAAGATTTGGCAACGCTAATTCACGTGCTCTGAATGAATAGAGAACATAGTCGCCTCATCATTTACTTTATTTGAAATTTTTTATTTATACTTCTGACTTATCCAGACACCAATGTGTATTTTTGACCAATACAAGTTAAATAATCGAGTCGAGAGTATCCTCTATTCCTGCGATTTGAGGCGAACATTAAACGGAAATCGCAGACCCAAAAAAGTCATCACAGATGACATTGAATTAGCATGTGTTCCTTTCCAATTATTTCGTATTATCACCGTTGTCCAGGGTAGATAATTTTTGAAACCAAAAAAATTATAGAAGAATGAAACCCTTGGAAACGGAAGATAATATGATAAGAATAAAAGGAAAAATAAATGACGGGCGATCTGAGGTCGGGAAGTAGGAGGGGACGAGTTTTTAAGGGTAAAATATGGTTTATACCGATTTCCGGCAAAACTACAAGTCTTATGGAAAAAAGTTGAATGGCAAAGTTGTAGGTAATCAAAAGATCTACATATCAACTCTTTTTTCACATAACCTCAAAATTTATTTGAAAAATTCAAATAACCAAGTTTTTGGTTTTTTATTTTTATTTACAAAAAATTATTTCACGAAATTTTGTGAAAACTTACCTTTTTTATGTTCCAAATACACTGTAAATTATTTGAATTGAAATATTTATTTTTTCACCTAATTTTGACTAAATATCGAAAAGAAACCCTAATTTTCAAATGTCACGTCAAAATATCGACTTTTTTAAAAAGTTGGTGGGCTTTTTGTTTGTTGAAATCTCTACATTCCGATGGTGTAAAAAAATATACACTACTGTTGTAAACTTTCTTAGAAAATGCAAAAAACGAAAAAACTCGAATCTGATTTTTTTTAAAACATTTACAGTTTTCAGCTATTCATTAAATTTTATACTTCAATTACTCAATATTTAAAAGACATCTACAATATTTTGAGACAGTTGTAAAACCTTCTTCAAATTATATGCGTAGTATTTTAAAATGATTTATTTATCTGAGTGATATATGGAAGAGATGCAAACGAAGAATATATTTAAAAAAAATGGATAACAATTAATTAAATCTATTTTTAAGTGCAGAAATGATAGTATAACACTGAATCAATTAAGATTTCAAAAAATATCGATTGGCAAATATTAAATCATTTTTCATATTGGAAAATTTTCCACCCATAGAAGGTGCAGCAAAACAACACTGTTACAGGGCATATCATCTATCAGCTTCATACTTGGCTGGATAACGAACTGACGGCAACAGATAGGGGCTGGAAGCAGCATCAACGTGGTATTATGCCCAGATTTACAGAAAAGGAATTAATCCCGGAAATACTGCTCAAAACTATTTGCTGCAGCGGTGAAACTGGATGTAACAGTTTAAAACATGCATGAAAATGTACACATTTTTGCTCAAATTGTCGTGGTTCGGAAAAATTCTCCAATGTGGAAGAAAAAACCTACGAGGAAATTAATGATTCCGATGAAATTATGGATGTAGAATCAATGCAAAGTGAAAATAATATTAGAGACGAAGAGGGTGATGGCCTTGAGGATTGCTGCGAACATCTACTAGAATCGGAAAGGTTTATCGAATCTGTCGATGAATAAATGCCATCAAAGAGACAAAAAATAATGAATAGGTGATGACATGTATATTTATATATTATGATGTTTTCTATGACATAAATGTAATTAGAATTTAATAAATCAACTTTTTTACTGAAAAGAAATTGCAGTAGTAATTTTTTTTAAATATAATTCCCTTTAAATCCTATCTTTAATATTTAGAATAACTATTTTTACATGTTTTTTGCAATATTTATGTTTTATAGATTTGTAATTTTTTGGTTATCAATGTAACATGGAATATTACGTTTTTCGGGTAATTAAAGTATAAAATTTAATAAATTATTATTATAAATAAATTTTCTAAGAGAATTCCACAGTAGTGTATATTTTTGTTTACACCATCGGAAAGTAGAGATTTCAACAAACAAAAAGCCCACCAACTTGTTATAAAAAGACGATATTTTGAAGTGAGATTTAGGGTGCTTTTTCGATATTTAGTCAAAATTAGGTGAAAAAATTGATATTTCAATTCAAAAAAATTATGGTGTACATAAAAAGATAAGTTTTCACCAAATTAAGTGGATTTTTTTTTGTTAAAGATAAAAATGAAATACCAAAAACTTGGTTATTCGAATTTTTCACATAAATTTTGAGGTTATGTGAAAAAAGTGTTCATACAAAAATTGTAGATCTTTTCATTGCTTACAACTTTGCCATTTAACTTTTTTCCATAGGACTTGCAGATTTGCCGGAAATCGAGATAAACCGTATTTTACCCTTAAAAACTCACCCCCTTCTACTTCCCAACCTCAGATCGCCCGTAATTTATTTTTCCTTTCATTTTTGTCATATTATCTTCCGTTTCCGATAAGTTTCATTCTACTATAAATTTCTTTTACTTTTTACCATTTTTGAAGGCTTCTTCCCTAGACTATAGGAAAAATTCATATCATCGAACCTTCACCGGAAGCTTTCATCAAATCAGATTAGTTCGTACTCCTTCCTCACTTCCTATGTATGCTAATCGCCGAGACCTTGTCCAATTAAAATGAAAAAAATCCCGGTAATGCATGCAAGAAGTGCAGGAAGGTCAACGCATTATAATACTGTGTTGCACACTATTTCGAGGGACAGGCAGTAATTATCTGATATGAAACTGCAGTGGATTGTAAAATTACCTCATGTTCTACCTTATAAATATTAATCGAGTCCAAATAGACGCCGCGATTGCACTGATTCGACACGGTGCTTATCTCTGTCGAGCAGGATGTAATAGATAGGGCTATGAAAATTCTGAACGGTTTCGCCTCATAAAACAACATGCCTACGAACAGGAACAGCAGTTCTTTGATGATTTATCGTCTACAGAACTTATTTTCTGATTCGAAAGCATGTATATGGGAACAAAATAATAACAAATAATCAATCTGGATTTCGTGCGTCTCATAGTACAAGTACAGCCCTTATCAACATCACCCAAGATATTTTCAAGGCAACAGATAATGACGATCTAACATCCATGGTACTATTGGACTACAGTAAGGCATTCGATTCATTGGATCACGATTAACTATGTTCAAAGTTAACTTACTTCGGATTCAGCAACGAAGCATGTAATTTATTGAAAAATTATTTGAAAAATCGAACACAAATCGTATGTATAGATGGAAAATATTCGAGGGCTTTACCTGTTGATTACGGAGTACCACAGGGTTCCATTCTTGGACCCCTTTTGTTTTCATTATATATAAGTGATTTCCACCAGGTAATTGACCACTGCACTATCCACCACTATGCCGACGATACTCAATTATATCACTCCTTTTCTCATAACACGTGGCAAGAATCCGTGAACAAAGTTAATGAGGATCTACAAAATCTGTTGGATATATCTGCAGCACATAACCTCAGGCTCAACCCAACGAAGTGCCAAACTATTATCTTTGGTCCCAAACGCAAGCGGCTAGAAATGGAAGGGTTTATTCAAATCATATTGGATCATGATATTCTGCCAATAATTACCGAGTGTAAGAATTTGGGTTTGTGGCTAGATTCTGACCTCAGATTCCACAAACATGTTAACTCACTTTGTCAAAGTTTTTATAATATTTTACGTCAGCTGTATCAGAGTAGAGATATTATGTCCTCCAAACTCAAACTGAAACTCTGTGAAACCCTGATACTCTCAAAACTTTCATACTGTGATATCATTTATGGATTTGCTTTGATACAAGATGATGTGAAACGTCTGAAAAAAATTCAAACAATTGTATTCGACTCTCATATGGTATTCGAAAGTATGATCATATATCTATAAGTTCGAGGAATCAGGTTGGTTGAGACTTGAAAAAATTTGGAAGCTTCATATGCTCGTGAATACACATAAGATAATAGTTAATAAAATGCCAGATTACCTCCACTTGAGATATATTACCTTCAAATCTCAAAGTAACTCGAGTACACGGAATAAAAATACTTAACCTAAACCTAAACACTCATCAGCTGGCTTCACCCGAAGCTTCATTTACAATTCCATTAAACACTATAACTCTCTTCCCAATGAGTTTAAGCTCTACACCATTCTCAACTTTAAGAAAAAGTTGAAAGGTTACCTGAGATCTTCTAGTTAGCTCAATTAAATAATGACATGCTATCATTACCTGGTTTTCTTTCACCGTGATATCGGTTCATTATTATGATAACACTGTACTTTTTAGATTTAAGATTATATTTTTATTGGATTTTTTTATTCACCTAGGTATATGTTAATTATACACTAAAGGTTAAGTTGTAAAACAGCGTAAGCTGAACTTCGCCGGTTCATCGATGTAATTAGTATTTATTTTCCATATACAATGTACACATTTTTATATATTTCTCGATGAATAAAGCCCATTTATTATTATTATTATTTGCCGCTTTGCGATTTGAAAATGACCGTGCGTTTGCCAACAAAGTTAACATGATCAGAAGCAGCTTACTTAACTTATTAATCCACTTTTTTACGAATCACCAAGCAGAGCTTGTGCGAGCAAGGGAGATCCGGCTCCAACAGTTTAAATAAAAGTGGATTCCGAACCACTTTGGCTCAGTCGCAGGCTGTCCCGGGGATCGAGCCCAGGCCGCCTGGGTGGAAGCAAACGCTCTAACATCACGACCACTTCACTATTGTTTCGGTAGTTTCTATTTCTTAAATTACTCACACCTAACGTTCCAAATATTTATTCATTTATTCGATTCTTTGTACAAAGAATAGTAGGTAAGTATATCATGATACAAATATGTTATAAACTACTGTTTTCAACAACTCATAAAAAATTGCGATAATATCCATAGCGGTTTGACCACAGAATAATACCACAGATTGTTTTTGGACAATTTTAAATAGAATAATACTCTCCAATCAAATAACACAACCTAGATGAGTAACTCGCTGCTCACGCCTTAAACTTTGTTGGTAAGGTACATTTTCTGAGAGAGAGGCCTATTATAGACGAAGATAGATAACATGATCCAATTCCCTCACCGGCAGTGTCGTGCGTTGATTACAGAAATATTGAGGTTCAATGAAATAGAAATATTGAAAATCGAATATGGAATGGAAACCTGGAATTATGATGAAAGAATCTCCACATGATTTTGAGAACAGCCAATGCTCTAATTGACATGTTTTTCCGTTATTCTCTTTTCCAATTCGGCTTCCCTTTCTCGATAGTTACGACACTGGTAGCTTAAATATGAAACGATATATTATGATTTCTATCTTTAAATGGTCTTTTACACATTTCGCAACGCAATGGTGAACCATTGCTTAATAATGAAAACTCACGATACGAAGCAGAAATGTTTTGTTGTTGTTCTGTCAAATATCAAATGCAGCGTTGCCGTACTGACCAGAATATATCGACAACGAAGAATCTCCGTTCAGCGATGGAAATACTATCGTTTTCACATGCTCCTAACAAGCGTTTCAATTATTGTTATATATCACGGCAAATAATAATAATAGCCGTCCTCTACCCGCACAAGCTATACCTTTGGGTACACTCTATGAATGTTTACGATGGATTTTTATTTAATCTGTTGAGACAATCCCAGTCAGGACCTGTCTCTAGAGCCCCGACACTTCCGGAGGGCACGCTAGATCATTCATCCCAATAACCATTCGCCACACCGTGGGGAAAGTGACTATTGGGTCCGAAAATCATGTGCCCTGAGCGGCTAAGATATCGGCCATATTACGGCAAGCCGGTAAGATTTTCAAATTTGAGAGCAGTGTGTCCATCATACCACCAAGGAACCCTATTATCAGAACCACCATCTTGACAGAATGGTTTGGGTAGAGCCTGCGGAGTTCAAAGGGTAGATCTCATTATTTGGTCCGTTTTTTCCTCCTCTTTTCGGACGATGTTCGTTTCGCCAGGAGCCGAAAACTCAATGACGAAAATCGTCCTACTTTGATGGTCGAGGAGGACTGCTTTGGGCTTATTGGCTTGTATTTGCCTGAGGGTGGGGAATGAGTACTTCCAATAGATTCGGCACTTCTCATTCTCCACAACGGACTCAATATCCCCCGGAGCATAAGCACCAATGTCTCGGAGTATTATTATTATTATTATTCCGAACACTAATTTTGAAACGCAAAATTTGCATTTACAATCGGTAGAAGGTGCGGGATCGATTCCCACCGTTGTTAACTTTTTTTTTCATTGTGAGAAAGAAAATAATTGAAATTTTAAAATAGATTGTTTTTGTGTTCAGAAATTATATATTTGACAACTTGAAGCAGTAAATATAAACAGAAATTATGCATTTGACAGCTTTTCCACATGGAAATAAACGATTCAATTGAAAACAGTTTATTTATATTTTGAATAGTTAACATTACTTATATCAGTTTAATTGTTTATTTTTGTTTAACCATAATGCATTCAAACGTGCACTAACGTATCTGTTCATATGCATTGATCATAGAGGAATTGAAGAATTTTTTCAATAAACTCTCTTGTTATAGATATATTATGATTATCATTTGAAAAACAACAGGATAGACTGTTTTCGGTGGGCCACCACATATAATTTAAGTCTTTCACATCATGGACAATTTTTTCAAAGGGTTTTCATGAACTCTCAATAAACAACCAGACCTGTTTTCAAGTTGTTCATCATCTTTTGTATACAATGTAACCATCAAATGGATTAGACTGTACCACAGTGTTGTTTGATTGATATCCCCAAAAATCAATCAATCACCTCTACGCATCGTAAGAGTATTAAACTCCGCCACTGTCCATAACACCAAACATAATAACAAGTTTGACTTTTTAGGTAGATGGAAAACATTAGGGGTGCATGATGGGAGGTATATTATGTAGACATCCAAGTTATACACGAACAAAATGATAACTTATCACGTTTTGTACAATCAATAGTGGCAGGCAATCAATTTCCGGGAAAACGATTCAATATAAGAGATAAAGATATCGGTATCAGTTTTATGACATAATTTATGTATCACGGGTGTGACAGGTGGTGGATGTTTGTATTTGAAATTTTTCATCACTGAATCATTTCTCTGGCCCAGACTGACGCTGTTAGTTCAGGAAAAAATATACAACTTCATATGTTTCATTTGGGGACATCAAAAACTCAACAAAAACTCGACAAAAACTAATCATAATCAAATTTAATGGATGCAAATCAGGAATTGACAATATTATAAAGTATTATTGCATATTGATTAAACTGATACTTTATGATTATTTAGGTTTTAATAAGTTTCAACTTTGAAGATTTTCACAACTAGATATTTTACAAAAACGACAACTGTTTCTTCACCATATAATTATTGGCTTCTTCAAAGTGAAAGTCTCAGAGATCAGAGTTCGTCTATTAGTATGCTTCCGGACCAATTGCAGCGATGGAGAAACTCCTGGGACTGCCATCTCTCCACTTTGTGGTTCATGGTGAGTCAAGGCTTGGTGCCTCCAATTGCAGATCGCCCCCAACCTGAACGTTGGAACGGGACGCATGAGAATCCAATTAAGAGTGCTGGTGAGAGAGAACTGAATCGAACCGCTCACAGCTCAAGAACATTCTACAGGGTAAAATCTGGTACACAGATGGATCCAAGACAGAGAATGGGGCAGGCTCAGGTATGTTCTCCAGGAATCCGAGTATTGGGATACCTATACTTCTGTCTTTCAAGCAGTAGTGTACGCCATCCTTCAATGTGCGAAGGAAAATAATCGAAAAAACGTTGAAAACGCGCATATCAACATCCTATTCAATATCAAGCGGCACTGAAAGCCTTGTGTAGCAAAGAAGTAACGTCCAATCTGGTATGGGACTGCAAAGAAGAACTGAGAACTCTGTCAGACCGGAATCAAGTTAAACTGATAAGGGTTCCAGGTCATCAGGGAATCGCAGGCAATGAGAAAGCAGACGAATTCATACGAAGAGGATATGAAATGCTCCCAAACCAAGGACAGATGCTAGGGATACCGAAGTGTACAGTAAGAGCGTTTGTAAAAAACTGGATTAGGAACAAGCACAAAAACTACTGGGACAATGTCCCAGGAAACAAACACGGGAAAGAATATATCAAAGGACCGTGTAACAAAAGAACGGCAGATCTGTTAACGATGAACAGGAGCCAGTTGAGAACCGTTACGGGACTCCTAACTGGACATGCACCAGTGAAGGAGCACCTCGAAAAAATGGGGTATTACCTGACCTGCAGACTGCGCTATTGCGAAGCTCTAGACCGCAAAAGACAGACAATTTTCGGGTAGCCACCTGGCGACACCCTCAAAAAAATGGGGCGATACGATGGAGACCTGACCTCCAGACTATGCGGTATGGATCCAGAAACCGTGAAAAATATACTGTGCTATTGCGGAACTCTAGACCGCAAAAAACAGGCAATTCTTGGGTAGCCATCTGGCGACCCAGAACTATACAGTTCCCACTCAATACGAAACTTGTACACACTCGTACAAGGCACAAAAGTATTGGATTGGGTACTGTGACATAACAACATAGGTAAGATACAATGGGCCAATAGGCCTAAGTGTCACCGAAGGCAATAGCCTGACCAGACCTACACAGAGCTGTAGGTTTTAGTGAGTATGCCTGATAAAGAGAGCTTGGAGACAAAAAATTCCTCAAAAGGCACAGTAGCAAACTGAGTTGCAGTATTATTGCTCGACGTATGACCAATTCTGTTATTGAGAAGTCTACATTGGCGCCCCTATAACTATTACGAGTTCGGTATCTAATCAACTAATTTGAACGGTCAAACCTCTTTCTGAGAATGAAAAACTAAGAGTGATGTGAACTGTGTACAAAAGCAGGCATTGTAAAGATCATAGTTTTTTGATACTACAATAAAACAAGTTATTCATTGAGTCAAATCGTATCATTCTTTCCCATGATAATAAATATACAATGATGATCGTTGATAAACCTGATTATGAGAGTAACAAATTGCTCAACAAAATTATAGCAATGATTTAAAATTTACTAATATTTATGAATATTTTAATGGGATAACATTGGGTAATTTCTACTGGAAAATTAATCAAACTGTAACAACCTGTTGGGAAGTATACATTGATATTTCTTGTATAATTAATTATTGGTAATAGATATATATAGATCACTGTCACTTCAAGTCATGAATTGTTTAAAATAGGCAAGAGCTGATATAAATTTGCAGAAGATCAGTGATAAATACAATGTGTAACGGCCAAATGGAATAAATTCAGTCCCAAATATTTGGCATATTCATGAAAAATCAAGAAAGACGTCAATTTCAGATTATGGAAAGAACATCCGGCAACAAGAAAATTTCATCCCTACTTTCAACACGTTAGAGTTTCAGTTCTTGCACCCAAGTTTTCATAGTAGGGGTTTATGATACATCATTTCAAACATCTCATTATTCAAAAATACTATGTTTTCCAATATCTTGCAAAAACACAAACAAAAAAATCACCTGATTTAATAAATTAGCTACAAAACACTAAAAACTCAATAAGCCATAGCATCCAGTAAATTTACAGTTTTGTCAGTGCCTTTCTTAAAAGGCATCAATAAAAAAAAAACATACAAAGGCACCAACATTTCCTAACAGTGAATTCGAGAGAAACAGTCGAATCATCAGAATTATTTGTTCATTATTTATTATTTATTATCCCTAGCATGAACCACAATAGGTTTTGTTAAAATAGGTATCTTAATAAGTCTACTTAGTGAATATGAAGAGACCTAATATGAATTTTCGGTGAAGGATAATCATAACAAAACTCAAGAACCAGTTATAATGAAAACAAAGCTCCAAACGGTACTGCGTAGGAAATCAAAAATAACAACAATCCAAATTGAGAAACCAAAACAAATAAATCATTCACATAGATAAACTTACGAGCAGTAGTAGTAGTAAAAAACGTGATATCGATGATAAATTTTTAATATCAAATAAACCGTCTGACCTCAATAATATTCAGCTGCTATTAATATAAATTTCATTTTTCGACTTTCATTGATGAGCTAAAAATAGATCGAACGCTATGCAAACGCCTACTACTAGACCAGTTAATTTATTCAAAACACAAAACGTTCAATGGATTGTTAACAGTTGCGGTTTTATGTCAGATCATAATTCATAGTATAAACGATATTGGATAATCATGACTGAACAGTAATATATACAGGGCTGGTCAAAATGGCAACCACCCGACTATGGAATGTACTAAATGGAAATCGACTCAAATATCAATTTTTGTATATTCCATGCATCATTAAATGACGATAGAGAATTTAATTTTCGTCGAATAAACGATTACAATCTATTTATTCATTTAAATCATTCATAAATAAGGCAAATAATGGGGACCTAGGTTTGAACCCTGTGGAACCCCGGAAATAGTGATGAAGTTATTTGAGTTGAAACCATTATAAGAAACAAACTGAGGCCGTTGAGTGAAATAAGACTTGAGGAATAGAACAGCTGAGGATGAAAGCCGAAATAACGGAGTTTCTGTGAAAGAAAAAGGTGGTCAATTCTAACAAACGGTTTAGAAAAATCTGTGTAGATAACATCTACTTGGTAACGATTGTTTAATTCTAGTATTTTTTGACATCAAAATATAATTTGTTTTTCACTTCATTCTAAAATGCTAATGATATCTTTTTGCAGCATTCATAGTCCCGCACTGTCTGTATTAAATTTTTTTATTTCTAACTAGCGTTACCACTTTCATCACTTTTTCGTTAATGTTCAAATAAAGTGTACCCCTTGGCAGATAAATTAGATAAAGAAATACGGCAGGCAAGTATGACTTTATAGTTTCAGAATTGAAGATTATTAATTCTACTTATAATCAAAAGGTTCCATATCGTCGTTGATACTGCAATACGAGCTATGTCACAAAACATAGAATGTATTGTACGAAACAAATCCGCACGAGTTAACATAGATCCTATTGCCAGATAGTATAATCTATATTTTCGGTATTGAGTACTGACATAAAACATATTGCTATGCATGGAGCGCAGTTGGATGCATACTTACATACAATAAAGTAAATCGCTGAATATTGTGACATAGCACGTCTTGCAGTATCAACGACGATATAGAGAATGGACCATTACATTTACAAAAAATTATTTGCAAAACTCGTTTCAATCGATTGTTAATAGCCTAAAATGTTTATTTATCAACGAGTGCCACTCTACTTGTTTTATTTAAAAAAAATATCACATTTCAAAGTGTGGCTCTGACTTCACGTTTATCGGAAACATCCCCATAAAATATAGCTACTGGCTGATTATAAGCCATCGAGAAATAATTGATATTTTGTCACTGGATCGACACATCAAAAAATTTTACGTAAAAATTTTCTGAACGAACCTGCCTTTCGATGAAAAACTATTATTGGCAACACCGCAGATTACAGGCGCGGATACAAGGGGGGGTAATAGGGTAATTACCCCCCCCCCACCCCGAGTGATGGCGGCACCACGGCACAACACAAGTTTATATATAGAAGAAAAATAATACAAAAATGGAAAAAAAAAATTTGTAATAAAGATTTGTTCGTCCAAATGCTGCAAATTTTGCATTTTTTTTCTTATATTTTCATTTCGTACTGAATTTCGTGTTTTTTTTAAGTTTTTAAAGAATCTAATCTTTTCGTAGCAAATTCAGTACAATTGTACCGGAACGACAACGTCGGCGACACTGAGATCGTGTTGGTTGAACCAGAACGTCCAGAACCATTATTGAACACTAGAATTTATTCGGTTCGGTCTACAGTCAGTCGTCGTCCGTCAAGTCGTCGTCGTTACGTTAATACTGCTACACTTCTAATCTTGTGCAGTGAGTTTGCTCAATTAGGTGCAAATGGTGCAATATTGACGAAATAAATTATAAATTGTATATGTTTGGGATTTGAAATATTGCCAGGTGTGTAATTTTACACAGTGTAAAATAATTTATTCATTAAAATTTTTAGTTTTAGTAGTACTGGTTGGAATTAATTTAATTACAATTTTCAGAAACATGACTTCAAAGAAAACGAAAAATATAGTTACGCTAGATTCGTTTTTAAAACGGAATAAAGAAAATTCGGAAGATAACGAACCTATTTGTGATTTTAAGTTTATTTTTTTTTTCTTATTTTTGTTTTAAGAGTTTTTTGTTATTTTTTAAATAAACGAATGATTCAGGATTCAGCGAAAAAACTATTTACCCCCCCCCCGAAAATCTTCTCAGATCCGCGCCTGTCAGATTATAATAACAGTTCGTATGGAACAAAAGTTGTTATTACCACAGAACACATTTAGTTTATTTAAATTTTCACTGGTGTTCAGACAACCGGATATAAAGCACTTTATTGACATTTTCACGGTTATAAGGAATACAGAAATTACTTAATACAAACAACAAAACTTTCAATTTAAACCTCAGAAAATTAAATATTCAAGAGTCTGTTAGTTTCCAGCATACAGATTTGATCTTCTAGCATCGATCTTGTATCACATAAGGTAAGCGAATGAGTTAAACAGAGAAAAACAATTGTTATTGATCTGCTCCCTGAAACAGACGAACAAGCCCATCTGATATCAAATGACAACTATCATAGAACACAATCCAGATGTAATGATAATTTGGGATTCCATGGTGTACAACTTATACGACGTTGCCAAGTAAATTTTAATGAACGTGACGTCACGAAACCCCTTTTTTCAAATTATAGAAAAACTGGCAGTCAGAAAAAATAAATAAAAAATCCCGAGAGATACTAGCATATACACTTTCTAATTACACTGTTTTCTCATAGTCCGTAGACAGGTCCATTGAGTAAATCCTGTGTTCAACCCCCCTATCGGGTTGTTTGTGTTATCATATAATTTATTTGTAATCACCAGAATTTTATTGATTTTCCATATTTACATATAATTTTTAGAATCATTTGAATGATTTTAGATAAAACTCAGCTGTAATCTGGGAGAAAAACGACATGAGAAGTACTGAGACTACTCCAACATCTTTGTAAATTGGAGATGGAAAGTCCTGTGGCCTGTGAAATTATCCCTTCTACACAGCCTTCGGTATTTTCTCTGGATCCGCTACTGTAACAGGCAGCCCTTTCCTGATCAATTAAATGATAAATGGGCATGTAAACTGTGAGTATGACAGGTAGTTAACGCAAAATGCTACCTCCTCGCCGTTAACTAAATATATGCACCTATCGGTGAATATCTTTATTTCGACAGACCATTAAATGTTTAGTAGAGATCTTGGGGTTGATATATAATATAGAAAAGAGCGGGTGATTTGCATTCATTATATCCGCAGGTGACCGACATGAGAAAAAACGCAGTTTGAGAAATTTATAGCAGCGATTCAGAATGATTTAATGAGCATTTTTATAGGAAACTCGAACACCGAGTGATTTTATTAATGGTCTCTTAAAATATGACACCTGTTGATGTTCTACAAGCCACACGCAAAAAATACGGTAGTAGATTCCAATAATCACACCTCAGCAACTGTTCAATTATTTAAGTAAATGACACGGATGAGTTAGAAAATATCAAAATACTATTTCAATTATTTCCAGTGTCACTTAATGATTCATTTTTCAAATCCCTTATTACCTCAAAATTTTAAATTATTTGGGAAGGCAGTTAAGGATCTGTCAATCAATGATTTACAAACTCTTATTACCCAACCAACATGGTTTCTGCTGGCAATAAAAGCACAGAATCGGTCCACAGGATATTTTCAATCATTGACAAAAAAAGTTTGCTGTGGGAATTTTCATTGATTTCTCAAAAAGTTTCGTACAAGTGAACCGTTAACTAGATTTATGCCAAATTATAGGTAAGATGTTTGTATGCCATTTGCCATTAACTTTAATCTAGTCATACATCAGCAAGAAGAAACAAACAATGAGAGTGAACAATATTTTCTCTGAAGAAGTGGATATTCACAAGGTATGCCGCAAGGTTCTGTTTTCGACCATTTTCTTTCCAAACATTTTACTAATGATCTTATACTGTTTATTCAAAGGGTACTCATAGTACCGCAAAAGAAATTGATTGTCAAAAAAAATCCAACCAATGGCGGACTGACTCATTGAATTTTTAAATACGATGTTTTATAACTTTTAAATAAATATCTAATATTAAAAAAATTCCCCATTCATTTCTTTGAGTTCAAAAACATCTACTTGGATTCAAGAATATGATGAATCATTGTGCCCAGCGCCAATAACCACAAAGAAAATAATTAAAATATCTGCGGTACAGTAATGCAAATATATGACTTGTCAGGAAACTGATGACTAATCCTCGTTTTTTTTCGACGGAAGTTTTCAATATATTTTAAACAAATAGTTTTCATTTACTATAACATACAGTGTTGCTTGTCTCCTCTTTTATTTTTTGAATAGGTAGGTTTGGAAATTCATTCCATTTAAAACTACCTACTACCACTAATATCCAAAAAATCAACAATTTTTTATTGGAGTTAATTTATATATCTTTGACACTGACAGCTCAAAAGTCCAATTTTTCAGTTGTCATTTGAATGTGAAAACGTCAGTTCAAAACACCAGTGTGAAAAGTGATATATTTTTCGCACTAGTTCTAATCGGATGCTCCAGAATATTCATCGATTTCTTCGAAATTAATTATTTTGATGAAAAGTTTCATGTTTCTTTCATGAGATTTGAATTACCACAAACAATATGTGTTTGTATACAAGCCATAGCAACCGTCATCACTACCTTAGTAACGCATACTCTATGAATAAGTTAATGTAAAATTCGAAAGTTATATACCAGTTAAAACTTCAGTTATGTTCAAAAAATACTGTAGATACACTTGCGGAAAGTATGTTTAAAATCCGTGTTTTAAACATCCCGTTTTCACACTTTTATCGTAAACATATCTTGAATACAAAAAAAATATATTAAGGAACGGAACCAAGATTATTCGCGTTGCGTTAAAGCAACATTGACAAGATATTCATTAAAAAAAACGATTTTTTTTTTCATGATATTCCTTAAAACGGTTCGAATGTAATGGAACTTACATATATTACTCATAAAAACGGATATACTCTTGTATAATCTGCATCGTCTCGTTTACCCCGCTCGCTGGACTCCGACCGGGAGATGGTGACACAAAATATTTGTACCAGTATGGCGGTTCTTCAGGGGTATAATTACGGAATAACAACAAAAAAAAACGATAGTCATAGCGCTGGTACCGGCGGCCCAATCGCGTGGGCGTTAATGCGGAAAAATGAAAAATCTTATTTTCTTTTGTCTTTCTGAATTAATTTTTTTATCTGTTCCAGGATTTTGCAGGTACTTGAATTGCTTCATTTGATGCAATTTGTTTGTCTGAATCTATACTTTCATGGTAGGAACTCAAAACCATGAAATTTTTCTAAATTGAAGTGGATTCGTTGACATTTTGCAGAATGAGTGACAATCGGGACATAATTCACACTGCGAGATTCGCATGAGGAGAATCTCATTAGCAAGGAATATAATTGAGCAAATATTTTATTGCCACGTTATTCGAAGGAAATCCTGACCTAGATACTAAACTTACTAACGTCCAGTCTTTCGTAGTAGAATCGGCCAAGTGCTGAAGAAGCTCACCTGAAATCAAGAAAAAACAATTAAACATTGAAAAACTCAAACCCAAGTGAATGAAATATGACTAGGGCGTGAATAAAAAAATTAACAAAATAATGGGTGCAGGAATCGCACGTTAATAGGTAAGACCTCGTTAATCCTTAGCTCGCAGAAGTTTCGACTTCTGAGGGCTGTCGTTCGTAGAGGGATGACAGCTGGTTAACGGAAAAAAACAATTTTAAACAACAACCCTCAGACGGCATTCACCGTAAGTCACTATAAATACGATATTACAGCCTTGTATGAATAAGCCAAAAGTACATTCGTGGCTTTAGTCAGGAAATCTGTTTCACCCTTAAAAAAACTATCACAGATTACTCGTCTGACGAGTTTCAGGAGAATTCCTAAAGGAAGATAGAATCAGATTTCATTATAAGTGTTCTCAAAATTGAATATTCTTCATCGAGGGCTGCTTTGAAATAAAAGTTAAACAAAATATTTCTATGGTTCACTATTATTTTGTTTGAAATTCAATGATCTTTTCAATATATCATTATCAAAACGGGGTACCATTTTTAATTTTTTTTTTATGAAACTCCAATTTTGTTAGATCCAATAATGACTCAGTTGGTATTTTTAATCACAGTACTTGATTTAGAAAATGATTTTTGGTGGATGCATGCAAACTGATCTTCAACTATTAAGAAAAAAACTTACTTTTCTATGACCAAAAATATATTTAATTTCATTTATTAAACAAAAAATGATTTGTAGCACTGAGACGTATGTATTTTGCACCGTTGAATCAAATATGCAGAAATTTAAAGGTTGTTCCTCTTAAAAATTCGAATTTTCAGGCCAAAATATCAATACCGGAAGTGGAACATATTTAAATTGTCAAACTCCTAAAGTAGAAGGAACACTGACTATACCCGTGTCATCTACGAAGCGATCAGTCAGGTCTCACCATTACATTTCATTTCTAGTGAAAGAACCTAATTTTGATAGTTTAGGCTAGAAGAGAACATTTTCCAGTTAGTAAGGAGGAACAGGAATTTCATTTTTTTTTAAGTCTGCAACAGGTCGATGATTCTGATTCAAAATTCACTGTCACTAAAACCGCTGCTTTTCAAGTACGCACTGTTCTAGGAAAAAACATTTGAAAACTAGAACCACAGGTGGTGTAATTATTATCCGTGTTGAAATGAATAGTGGGTATTTCGACCTATAATTGTGAATCTATTCTTGATAAGTTCGTTTCTGAGTATACATACATTGACTTCAGAGAAACTGTGTTTTGTAACATCCGTAATAATTCATGATTTATTTAAATTTGTTATTGCAAAGTCATTACGCCCATTAAAATAATTCTTCTTTATTTTTAAATCCCAATAACGGTGTTCTATTACTATTGGAACATCCACTCGACAAAGCGTCTTTGTAAATTATTAACGACAGTCTAACCCCTGAGGTATTATTGGAGTTTCACCATATTATGAAGTTCTCTTCCACAACGATCTTTTTCTACTCATCTATATGAAAATGATCATTTCTCAACCGGATACTCTACATGAAAGTATACTAACAACAATTTGATGGACTTTTGACACCAATGACAGTTAATCTCACTACTTGGCACTTGAATCAACGTCACTTCGTTTGACAGTTTAAAAACATTTTCACGATTATATTTGAAATTATCTCTATAACAATAATTAATATAGGCTCTGATAGCAAAATTCCAATATTTTATAAACAACATCTATCGTAGAAAAAAAATTGAATTTCATACTCGAGATGAAATACGGTCTTTTCGTTCATGAAATTGCCACACTCGCTCCACAGTATTTTCATCTCTTGTTGAAAAGTATACTATTTTTCCTGGGTAGGTGAGAACATTCACTGTCGACTCCTCCAAAAATTATAAACTATAAATGTGGTTGGAAGAGACTAACATCACCAGGACATGTTTCGATGGATGAATCCTTCATCTTCAGCCAAAATAGAATATTACAAGCAGATCATTATATGGTGAAAAATAAGCCTATAAAAAATTGAAAAACCTCAAGTTATATTACATTATATCCATTGTATTTTTTCTAACATATAGTGATCTGCTTGTTAACCCCTCTTTTCGCTGAAGATAGAGGATTAATCCTTCGAAACACGTCCTGCTACATCTACACATATTATCACAACTCGGATGTATGTGATTGATCGTCTTCGTTGGACAGTATATTTCATACAGGGTGGGACATAAAATGAAACAGCAGCTCTGTAGGTCCAGAGAAACGGATTAAAAAAAACATCCAGCATTTTTCCTTTCTCTATTGCTTCTGGCGGCCCTTATCCTTCCACCCACTCATCTAGCGATTTTTTCCTTTCTTCTCGACGACTCTGTACATTTTTGGCACTGTAACTCATTAATTCGTTTACATGAAAAAATTACATATTTAACCCCTCACCCTTGCATTATTCTTCCGTAGGTCTAAATGATTTCAATGATCTACCATCTAAAGTGGAAAATAGTGCAACTTATCATGATTTCGAAACCAAATTAAGAGTATTATTTATCTATTTTTAGGTCTATGTTTATGCTTCATATTCCATATTAATGTTATGCCAGTTTAATTTTTATTTATTTATAAGATCGTTTCATTTTATCTATTTAATTAATGGTTTTCTACAAGAACTACTTTGCAATGCATTTTAAATATCAAAGCTGAAATTATTTTTTGAGTAGTGTCGCCCCTTTTCATGATGATTTAAGTTCTGTTTAAAATGAGACCTGGCGTTATCCGGCAGCAATCTTCAATAATTCTATGCAGCAAAACTTGTAGAGATATTCAGGTTCCGTCGATTTTCAAGTGACCACACAGGAAAAAATCGAGTGGGGTCAACTCTGGAAATCTGGCAGGTTCTTCTCATAGTGAGGTATGGCAAACAATGGATTTATCCAGTAATAATTTGCCTAGCTTTCACTTCAGGCATTGATCGATTACATTTTCTTAATGGTATTTAGAAATATCCCGTTGATAGGTTGAGATACCACCATTGAAGGTATAGTTAAAATATATTAGACGTGATTACAATTGATTTTGGATATTCAGCTCAATAGAACAGTAACAGGATTGGGCCCAATACTGTACCCTGCAGTTCACCTGTGATTGCTTCAAATGGTGCGCTGTAAGTACGTGTTTTGTGGGAAACGTTATGGAATGCTTTGGCCAATTATAGCAGGAATAGACATGAACATTTTTCCGACTTGACCAAGAAGTGTGTAATCTTTTTTGTGAGATGAATCATATAGCACATTCTTTACTTAAATCATTTTCCATCCAAGAGTGTTCGGTTATAATGGGTATCAAGTTCACGTAATTTGAAAAAAGTATCAAAATATCTTCCGATGGAAAACATCGAAACAATAAACTTCAAAATTTCGGATTTCATATAGTTTTCCTGTTTTTAAATTTCACCCTGCTGTCTTTCAAAACTGTATAATATACGACAATTTTGAGTAAAAGGTACTAATGTCCAATGAGAAATTTGGTAATAAATAATATTTCGACTTGTTGAATCAAGAAAAACACAATAATTGAAAAGTCTCGAAAGTTACAGAAATTCCTCATTGTTACAGTTTGACCTTTTGCCACTAATTGTCGCATCCTCCGTACCTTGAGCTTTATATATGTTGAGAAGAAGACGCAACACGTACCTTGCCTAATTTCCAAGAATCTCCAATAAGTATCTGACCTTCTTGTACGCAACAAAATCACACAAAACAACCGATCTCATTCGCACCTCGCCTGACAGTCAACTAAACACGTTTTATAACTCATTATGAAAACAGTATTATTAGCTTACGTGGTATTAATCATCTCTTTACTCATTCTACGATAAATTTGCCTAACCGATTGTTAAATGAAGTACATAATATAATTCCCGCATAACCACGAAATTATGAATGAACGGCAAAGGAATTTGCGGTTTTTCAACGTAAATCAAAGGTAATATTTTTCCATAAATATAGTGAAATTCCCTCCGATTATAGTTTTTTACTATGCATTCGCGGTTCAGGTATGAGTATTTTCTTGATACCCTGTGTCCAACAAGTCATATTATTGAATTCATGCAAATATTCATTAGAACTGAGCCCAATAGACACAAAGCAATAAATGTATGTTTTATCCAGATCGACCAATCGTAAAGATTATTCGACTGCAAAAATACACTCTTTTAGATTGGTTGAAATTCTTGTGTTGACAATCTAGAACATAAAACAACGTTTTGGTTTTTGTAATTCGCTTCCTCATTGGTTGTTTTATAAAACAATGACTTACCCGGCAAGCTGCTATAAATGATACAACATCGAAATTTTACCAAAATCATGATAAGTACTCGCTATTATTATCATTTGTTATTATAACGGGTTTTCCAGGTATTCCAGAGAGAGAGAGAAACCTCTCCAACGCTCCTAGAGCTTGTACAAGCAAGGAAAAGATCCGGGACTGGTGATTGTGCTGGGATTTGATCCCACCCCAACTTCACAAATTTCGATGAATTCTGTCACTTTCATTTAATACTTAAAATGTTATAATTTTTGATATCTGAAACCTAAATACTGTATCGATTTTGAAACCGGCCCTGATCATCTTATTACGCATTCACCTCATTAAGTATGCACCCCACGAAAACATTCACAATCTCACAAACACAGGAATCACGTGGAAGAAGCGCGAACGTTCTAAGAAACCGAAGTTTCGAGAGAGAGCCATCCAGATGAATCGTTCTGCGGTCCCGATCAGTCGAGAACTGTAAATGGAATCTGCTTGCGAGTATTTAAGCTGGATAGCAGAGGGCGATAGGGATAGTCTGAGATAGCCACAGAGAGTTACAAATATAGTTCTAGAGTTCAAGATGAATTTGTAAATAGTGACAGTGATATAAATTATTGTTTAAGACGAGTTTTAAAATAAATTAACAAAATTAGTTTAGTGCATTTTTACTACAATACATTGTATTGCTTTGTTAGTTGGGTGACCTCTGTTCGGAATCCGATATTTTTTCTTCAATCTTGCGTCCCACTGATTTTGCTTGCTTGCAGACTTATAGGCGACTCTGGATTGACAAATAGTGGTGGTTTACGATAAACTATTTCAATCGGAATATAACAATTTTGATCACTGGTAGCCGACAGATGCCTTTTAATTCCTATTTATTTTCGATCTTCATTATGGATTTCCTATGATTATTTCTGAAACAATCACGGTCTTTGGGTGTTGATTAACACGTCAACTATTTTCTGTAGCCGTGTTTAAAATCCCCCTTGCACTGATTTTCCGTAGAATTCCTATTTGTCTTTGAAGCTCTCACTTTTATTTCTTAGACAAGAATTTTCAATATTTTTTTAGTTCCAGTAATTTATCACCAATTGGGTAAATATCGTTCTGTATTGATACTGACTGTCTTTAATATATTGAATGCCGTTTCTGTCTCGGGATGTTTTGGTTGATGCTTCGTCACTTATTAAAAATTTTCTGACTCTATAGAAGTAAAGTTGTACGGACAATTCTGATGGTACACCAGCATTTGTTTGTCAGAAGTGTTCGAAAAAAAAACAGGAAAACCAATTATTCTCCACCACGTTAATGCAAAAGCAAAGAAGTTACCAAAAAGTTTGTCTTCCAGTTATACGAAGTAGGAAACTGTGAACGAGGCTAGGCTCATTCTATCAAATCAGTATGCCAAAGAGACCACTTACAGGAGATAGGAGATGCCTTTCATTTTCATGTTCTAAGGTTTCAATTTTGTTTTTGTTTGTTTCTATAGGCGCTATTATCAGTATGGAATTGCAAAGACATATTTCAAATTCACATAATAAGCTGGATCTCGAGTAGTATAGAAGGCAAAAAATGTGGGATAATGTTGTGATGCCAACATTGATGAGTCTGCCACAAATACCTGACAATATCATAGATTTTCACTGCAATAATGCAAGTTGCCGAAACCACAGAAATAAAGCGTGTTCTTTACAGATGACTGCATGCAAACTTGCATGTTCCAATAAAGAAACTGAATATGTGGAAAATAGCGAATAATTATATAACAAAACTCATTCAGTTATTGCAAATTTAGAGTCATGATCAGCTTGCACTCTGCAAATAATGCAAAATGACTCACAAATTTTTCCTATTGATCACCTGTCAAATTAGTTATTTTTGTAAAAAAAATTTTTTGATTGTTTCTCTTTTAGTTTTCTAGCTACCCACCAAATTTGAAACAGTTCGAGCAACTTTGATATTTTTCTATTTGAAAAATGTGAAAAGACCAGTTGAGATGTAATCTCCATATGCTGTGAGGATTTTTTTTTTTTATTTAAAAACATTTGTAATTGGATCTTTTTAAAAATATACAAATATTCTGAAAATATTACGTCATACTTGATCCAAACTGGCCTTGTTTCGATATTCCATAGCATTTGCTTAAATAATCATAATATAAAAGTGAATTGGCCTTGGAAAAGTATTCGAAATTTGAATGAAATTATGCAGTTTTTGATGCAAAAAGAAATTGAGTTTGACGAATGATGAGTGACTTTCAGCGAATTAAAAAAATAGCATTTCATTGAAAAATTTAATCTCCGCACAAAATAATGCTCATATTCGGAAAACAAATTATTTTGTTTGGAATTTTTGATTATCCGGTTCAAATAAGATGAATAGGTCTTTCGAACAGTGAACATTTTGTTTGAATAACTCTATTATACTAGGAGTTATAGCGTTTTAATATTGATTTTTTTTTCCATTGTGCCTTTTGTCACGACCGCGCTGGCGTGTTTTAGATATCGATTCCATGTGTGGAATAACATAAGATTTCGATGTGCAGAGGTCCCTTATTGATATACCGAAAAAATGGATAATTTCGCAGGGTCTTTACTGTCGTTCAACTTCGGGGAAGAATCTGTATGGGATGGTTTCTAGTTTCTGGTCCTCTATTGTGCAAACTGAAGTAGCCAAAGCTTGGGTTATAGAGTTGAGTGCCGAGGTCATGCCTGGCCTCTCCCTTTAAATCCCAACAGCCCTCACACTGCTTGTCTTGAGTCATCTCTTGACAGCATTGGAAGGACCCTAATGTGTCTTTCCGATCTTGAATGATGGTAGCGAATGTTCCATCAAATGAGAAGGTTAAATTAATTTTTTACGGAGGCATTACAGATATGTCGATTCTAATGACCTTCAATACATTGGAGTGGCTTAAGCTGTTGCTCCTCCAATGGCCCATCACTTTAGTCTGGAAGCTTCGATCCTCCGCTATAATATGCAGATGCAGGAGGCGAAGGATCAGGGTTTAGATAAAGTACAAGTGCAGTCTTTGTAAGCTGATAAACCTTCCTCTGGTTTGGGAATTGTTCTACGTTGACCATAATCATATAGTCGGAGTCCAACCTCCCCAGATTCTTAAACTCTTTAAGCCACTTCAATTTTTAGCTTCCGACTCCAATTTTCAAGTGTTTTTGAATTTCCGCAACTTCCATATCCGCTAATAAAAAAGTTTGTCGAACTGGTCTTGTCTCTTAGTCTAGTCAACAAGTGGCTTTTTGATCAACTTTTTTCAGCAGTCTCGTAAAAATATGAACCAGATGTCATTCGATTCAGAATAGCATGTAGATGATTTTTGAATAATGAAATTCCGCTTGTAGAAATTACAAAAGTTATAAACAATTATGTAACTGAAACAAAAAAGGGGGTTTATTGGATATTCACCTGTATATCTACAGAACAAATTAACTTATGTAGCTAAAATACACGAGTACAATACAAGAAACAGAAATAACATAAAGGAGTAGATTGTTTTAATGACCTACCACAATAAATTAAAGAGAGTGGTTCTAGAAATACATTCAAAAGACGATTGAATGATTACTTAATGAAAAATTAGCATATTTTTATGTATGACTTTTTTATGTAACTTTTTATTTATACGTGTGAATTTGTATTTTTTTCATGTTAATTTTATTTTATTTATAAGGTGACATTGTATTTACTATTGTAAATGAATTCGTTTTTCAACTTAATAAAGAGATATATATATATGAACAATAATCCGCCGGAAAAAACACATTATCGCAATTATTCAATTATTGCATAACTAATTAAAAGAAGGCGATACTTTTTTTACCGGACAATTATTGTTCATTTATCTATCCAGTAAGCCCCCCAATTTTTTCATTTCTTGAAATTTTAAATGTTTAAATAATTTTTATTGCGCAAGCCAGAGCACCCGTTTTTTGGCCGTATTTTTGACCCTATTTGGTCCTACAGTTCTGGGAGTTGATACTTTTTTTAGGATATTTCCTCTTCTTTTGGAATTTTTTTATCAATTCGTAAAACTAAAATAGTTTTTGAGATATTCGCAAAAAAACTAAACCCCCCTTAGTTAATTGTTTATAACTTTTGCAATTTTTACAAGCGAAACTTTTTTTATCCAAAAATGATATACTTATAAATATGTTATTCCGAATCGAATGACACCTGGTTCACATTTTTCCGAGACTGCTGGAAAAAGTTAACCAAAAAGACACTTGATGACTAGACTATCTTGCCTTTCCCTTGTTATGAAATGTTCAGGAGTCGGTCATGTTCTTTAAGCTCTCGATTTTCGTGTAATAACAAGTTTCCTGAGTATATGGATTTTAATTCATCAAATGTTATTACTCTATATTGCGAGTTGGAATTTTATTGAATTTGAAAATGTTCGGATAAGCAGAATATCCTCTGTATGAATCACATAAATTGACCCCATTTTCAGTTGCCCCGACTACCATATTGACCATACCGCCTTCCACCATTAGCCAGCAGCATTTCACGTAACTTATTGCATTAGCAGCATCGATAGTGAATTGTTTATTACAAAATTTGCTTTTACCGCTCGCGACCTTCACCTATTCTGCAACTGCAGTTCGTACTTTCCGTTGCATTGTCTCATTCGCTATTGCACACCACGGTCGGTCTAATCGTGCCAGAACTGCGAGATCCACTGGATAAGTACTAATTTGCGAGTTGGCTCTATCATTAGCTGACCTCATCATCAGCGAGACGGATTATACAGAGCGATCCAGGAAAAACATAGTCACAATAGAGATCCGCCAGCGGTATAAATGGATGAGCGTTGCCAATTGCAAAATCAAAATTTGAAAAGTTAATTTGAAGAAAATAGCGACTTATACACACAAAAAAGAATGCTTTAATTCAGTATTTCGATTTATTTGAAATGTAAATTCTTGGTTTGAGTAGGTAATATTAATTTCACCCTAACATACTTTTGGAAGAAATAAACCGATTTATTTCACCCAAATAATAGGTTTGTTTTGATTTATTCATAAAAATTACTCAAATCAATCAAACCTGTATCATCTGTAATGAAGAGAAAATTGATTAACTGGATCTTGAAAGATATTTGGTTAATTACTTTATTAATTATTATATTAGGATTGGATTGTAATATGAGTAACTATTTGCTACCTGGTTTATTTTGAGAAAAATAAATGAAATTTCCATTTTTGATACATGCATGACCAGAGGAGATTTGAACAAAACGTATACAATTTTTTTATTTCGGTTCATTAACGTTTTTGATGAACTCATTAGCTTTATCAGGGTCCTATAGGTACTTACTAATTTGTAACTTCTTTCAAGTGAGGAAAACTTATATGCAAGGATACCTTCCATTGATATGATAATTGATTTAAAAATGTTTAATGATAGAATGAATTGTAATAACTGAAGACGAATGAAGTCTTATTTTATTTCTCTCACTGAATACTCACGCAATTTGAATAAAATGTTTTTATATGAAATCACTACGCTGCTCCCCTCTTTTACCTACATCGTTCACTTTTGCTCTCAAGCATGCGTTAGGGGCACGTGGTTGACGGATGCTTCGCCTCTCCTTTCCTTTCCTCTCCTCTCCCCTACCCCTTCATCACCTTTCCTCTCCCCTCTCCCCCTCCTTCCTCGCCACTCCGCTCCACTCCACTCCACTCCACTCCACCCCACTCCACTCCACTCCACCCCACTCCACTCCACTCCACTCCACTCCACTCCACTCCACTCCACTCCACTCCACTCCACTCCACTCCACTCCACTCCACTCCACTCCACTCCACTCCACTCCACTCCACTCCACTCCACTCCACTCCACTCCACTCCACTCCACTCCACTCCACTCCACTCCACTCCACTCCACTCCACTCCACTCCACTCCACTCCACTCCACTTACTCTACTCCACTCTACTCCACTCTACCCCACGCTACTCCACTCTACTCTCCTCTCCTCCACTCTACTACTCTCCTCTCCTCTCCTCTCCTCTCCTCTCCTCTCCTCTCCTCTCCTCTCCTCTCCTCTCCTCTCCTCTCCTCTCCTCTCCTCTCCTCTCAAGTAGTGCTAACAGATCGGAGTGATGGTTGAATTTATTTCTTGATGACCATATATTTATTAGAACCAATATGAGAACAAAAGAAGTTTTCTCCTTCACCACACAAGTAATTTAATTCATCAGTAGGATTACTAAACTTGAAGAAGTTAACTTGGTTAACGAAATGCGCATCTATGAATTAAATTACTAGTGTGGTGAAGGGGAAAACTTCTTTTGTTCTCATTGAGTGACACCACAGGCATACCCCATTTTCTATGACACCAATATATTTTGAAACCGAAAGAATATTCCAATTCAAACGTTCATTCATACATGAATATATCGTCGATATCAGCAACTCGGAGCAATTTATTTATTACTTGTTACCAATGCATATATGAGAATGAGCTTTTTGAGTTCTACTACTAGATGGCGCCATGTAACCTATTTCTTTTCAACGCGGTAGCTATGCTGAAAATAATAGGAAAAATGTGTTTTCATCATTGCTCTTTCTTAAAAAGAATTAATGGAATACAGATCAACATTACACGTTTCCAAAACAGATTATATTCCAAAACATGATGTTAGCGCCATCTAGTAGTGAACTCAAAAGCACATTTCCATATATGCATTGTTAACAAGTAATAAATATATTGCTCCTCGCTGCTAATATGATTCTACGATATTTTTATGTATGAATGAACACTCAAATTGAAATATTCTTTCAGTTTCAAAATACATCGGTGTGAACTAATAACCATATGGTCATCAAGAAATACATATATTCAAGTGAAAATTAAATATATCAGAACAACTATTTTTGACACTGACGGCGCCTCATAAATCTACAAAAAGACGTATTTCCACAATTATTGTGAAATAGGGAGTGATTTTTCAAAAGGCCGTATTTCTATCTACATCCAAAGCTGAACTTTCGACGAAAATCAAATCCTAAGGTAACAAGGCATCTTTTAACGGCGCGGCGATAGAACCATTGAAAATGCCTTATTTCCTATGAAGAAAGCAATATCCAAACATGAATTATTTTTGGGTGTAGATGGAAATATGTCCTTTTGAAAAATCACTCCTCAAATATCGTAACAGTGGTGTCGGAAGTGGGATATTAGTGAAAAGCAGAAATATTTATGGTGAATACGAGGAGTACATCGTACGATACGATGAAGAACATTGTAAAATTTATCCAAATTCAATTCGCGGATTTGGATGGAAGGCGCCAGGAGAAAAAACCAAGAAGAGAAAAAGCGACGCCAGGAGGAACAACAAGAAGACGCGAAGGTTGGAAGAAAAGAAAGAACGAGAAGAGGCACTCCAGAAAATTCTTGAGGTACAGAGAAAAGAGCGAGAAGATGAAAAACGAGAACGATAACAAGAAGAGGAAACGCGAAGGTTGGAGGAAAAGAAAGAACGAGGAGAGACACTCCAGAAAATTCTCGAACAATAGAACGAATATATAATTAAAGGAAAACCGACTTGCAGAAGGTTCGAGAAAATCAAGACAGGTTCTTCCAACATGTATTACAAATGGAGGATCTGAAAGAAGAACTAAAGGAAGACGTCAAGAAATACGAAGATAATGTCAAAAAAAAATGTAAACAGTCCGAGAGGAGGTGAAAGGACTCGAAAACCAGATAGTTCTCCTCAAGAACCAAGGTCATCGAGACAGGGTTGCGACATCAGGAATTTCCATAAAACCACCGACTTTTAATTGACAGTCCTCTTGGTCCATGTATCGCCGGCAATTTGAAGCTGCGGTAGTGGCTAATGGAATGGGGCGGTAAAGAAAAAGCTACGGCACTCATTGTAGCTTTGGGCGGGGCAGCTTTGGGTATGTTGCAGACAATACCTATCTATCGAACAGCAAAATAAATATGAAGACCTGATTTCTGCATTGGAGTTACGGTATGGTAATCAACATCGAGAACAGCTGTATCGGGCTTAAATCAAAACGCGCACTCAAAAATCGGATGAGAGTCTGCAAGAATTTGAAGCAGATGAGACGCCTGATTCAGCTGGCTTGTTTACTTCTCGCAGTTCTTAATACTATAAATATCAACTCTTTCAAAGAATATTTCCTATAGATTGTCCACAAATACACATATCATCAGATTCTAAAAGAAAAAAACATTGTGCAACCTGATTTTTCTACCATAGATATTCCAATGGTGGTCATAGGATCATGGGATCGAATATTAAGGTCGCCGTTTGTTACGGCTTGACAAACTAATCCGACAGAGGAGCCACCATGCCTTCTGTTTAATATTTATACAAGTTTCCCTCCGTGCAAATGAGTAATGATAGTCAAAACTAATGTCTACTACGACTACGCTTTGCAAACGCTGGGGATGGGGACGGCGACGGAGCCAGTCTGTTGCCAATACTGTTACGTATTCCGTATAATACATCTCTGACTATCAATTATCATTTGGTTTGGAGATTATTCAAGAAGAAATGATTCATTGAATACTTATTCCAAATCAACTTTTTTTTTAAATGACATTTAATGTTGTTATATTCATTACTATCAGGTACAACAGCGACAAAAAAAATAAGCCTAGAGATTAGTAATTATATTGGCGCTCTTGGCAACATGCCAGCAGGTGTGCTATTCTCGAGTTTGTACGTATCTATGCGATTTCGATTTTCTGTTTCACATCAATACATATGGAATACTTATATAGGTATATTTTTCTCTCGTTGTGTTGTACTGAGAAGTATAAGAAAATCCTATATCATGGAATGAATTATTTCAGCACCATCAGTGGCATGAAAACGTTATTGGGTTTTTGTTTTTGATTTTTTTAAATGATGTTTTGAAAATCTCGCGTTGTCATCCAAGTTTATATTAGTTTTGAATCCTAGGTAGGTAAGGTAGATATTGTAGTAAAACTGCACTAACTAAGTTTCCTAATTTATTTAAAACACTATTTACAACAATTATTCACTAAAACATTTACTTCGCTAGATTCAAATTTGTTTCTACTGTGTCAGTCTCTATCTGCGAACTCTGGAACTGTAACTAACTCTGAATTCTAACTACTCCGCCATCTGCTATACAGCGGCTATATATAGAAGCATTTACAGTTTTCGATCTTTCCAGTCTGTTCGGCGACTTCTGAGAGGTCCCTAGAATATTCGGTTAGACGTTCGCATCTCTTCCACGGATGAGTCATGTGTTTGTCAGAAGAGAACTTGTTTACATTTCGAGTGTGGAGTGTAATTGGATGATCAGGGCCGGTCTCGAGGCCGGTCTCGAGGCCGGTCTCGAAATCGTTACAATATGTTCGTAGGTAGGTACCTTTATTATGATTACGATTGTTGGAAATGGACCGATTTTTTAACGAATATTTTTCTTTCTAGCATGGACTGAAGTGTTTTATTCGTTTTTAGAAAATGTTACAAAGGACATTTTCATATCGAACATTTCAAAGGTGTGGTGTTTTTGGAAAAACATATTGAAGTCAGATAAGTGAAATGTTCAGTCAATGGGGTGTTTAGTTCAATCTTCATAGAAATAGTATTATGTGCAACTAGTGCGGAAAATAGGATATTTCATACTAACCACTCGCTTATGGCTCCAAAGAGCGGCTTTACATTTATGCAATGCATTTGCAATGTAAGACTGGTATTGCAAGGCAATTTAGAAATTGTGTCTTACATTTATGCAATTATTGTTGTGTTGCCAGCAGTTTATACCAACATAATATATTTCGAGAAAATCTAACCTCAATAAAATATTTTGATATTTTGTTGGTTTGTACTTCACTGAAATTCGAAAAATGACATTGCACCTATCACTAACGCTTGTGACAAATTTTCTATTTCTTTTTTAAGTTGGAGTTAAAGGTTAGGAGACATTCGAAAAACAATATCTACAGGTACTTTAGTGTGCTATTGGCATTGAATTTCTCACCAGAAAACTCACTAGAATTGCTCATGAATTGCGTGAAAATTTCAACCAGTCGAAATTTTTTGGGCTTGCACCAAACTTGCATGGGCGCAAGCGCAATGTAAAATTTTGTCTTGCATTGCACAGAAATTGCATGAAAATTGCATAATGTAAAGCCGCTCTAACACTAGTATGAAATATCCAGTTTCCGCACACTATAACATTCCGGCAACCAACCTGAAAAACAAGAATTTGAAAAATATTTTTGAACGAGAACAAGTAAATTGAATTTTGCGTGACCGCTTCATACCTACCTACCTAAAAATAATTCATCTTTAGAAATGAGTGTGCTTCATACTACTTGCTCATGATATAGAATTGATTGATTGAAGAAGTGTATTATTCAGTGAGTCTAAGAGGTTGTCCATCACGGGGATATCGGAAACGGTTATACAGTTTCAATTCAGTGAGAGAAAATTTGCATAACAAATGTAAAATTTATAAAAAAATATATAAAAATGTTTCTATGTCAAGCTGTCATGTGATAATGTCGCAGTTTTACTGTCCGACGTTTCGTTATCTAGCAACCATCACCAACTTAATTTTTATACTGCCTCGTTTTAAAAAAATACAAATTTTGATAATATATGTCTCTTTCAATATTTTAATTATAGAACTAGTTTTTCTTGTGAAATTATTTGTTGGTAGATGAATATTCTTGTTGAAAAATATTTTCAAAATCCGTCATATTTTATTTTTAGTAGGTCGTCGGAAAAGTATAAAGTGCAACTCATGCGGAAACTGGATATTTTCTGCACTAGTTGCACAATATACTATTTCAGCCTCACACAATTATCAAATTTTTTATTTTTTTTTCAAATACCCTCGAATCTCCAAATTTCTTCCTGGTGGTAGTGCACATCTGGCAGTAAATTCAATATTTAAAAAAATTGTGATTTTTCGAAAAACATTGAAATTTTTTCAAGCTTCTTCTCAACTTGCTTTGTTTGTTTCTCTGATTATTTTTGGAATATATGTGCGTTCTGTGTAGATTCACCATCACAGAGACCAAAATATATATCAGAAAGTACTTTATATTTTTATAGGTAGTTTCCCACCCTGATTTTTGAGTATTTTCTCTGCAACTTTTGCGAAATGATTCACCAGCGATATTGGTCGGTAATTAGTGACTTGCATTTTATCAGTTGCTTTATAGGTTTGTAGACATCGGGTTGATTCGAGGGTTGATCATAAAAATATCTTCCCATTTTTCTGTTTAGAGTTTTTCAAGTATTTTTTGTCAAATTCATTGTACCTAGTATTTTTTCTTTGTTTCATTATTAACAGAATTTTCTTTTTTCATTTCAGTAGAATTAATTTGTAAAATCATCGGTAAGGGGTCTGTGATGTGAATAAAGATCATGTTTCGTCTCCTATTTTGTATGACAGTTGCGTCCAAAAGAACGAATTCTTAGAAATCTATATTAAAACAGGATTTATTTAATTTTTGTTGACGCAAAAGCCTTGAAGGCATTGCACTTTTCAGATTACATGTGTCTACACGGATAGACAAAAGTTAGAACCAAAAGTATCCAATGCTAATTCAGAATTGGCGACTGTAGTTGTTTGGAGTTTTCTTGAATTCCGACAATCTTGTTACTTGGCTATGTATATAAAGTTAGCAAGGCCACTTGCCGGAAAATCGATGAAACTAATTCCAGTAATTGTCGAATAATTGTCGAGAATTTGTCGAGAACAAAAAAAATTTGTAGCGCTTATAGTTTTTTTTTGAATGGGGTGGCTGTGCTAACTTTATATTAAGTTAGCACTGCCACTGATATAACTTGACAAGTAAACATCAAATTTTATCATTGTGGTAACCAACAATTGTCGAGTAATTGTCGAAGTCTATTAGAAGTAAAAAAATGCGAAAAATCTTATTGGAATTCTTGATATTGGGGAAAATGTTGAGTAAGTGGCAACACCGCATGCCTATAAGGATAATTTGAGCTTTTCCCATTAAACTATTGTCAAATATGAATTGATTGGGCATTCAGTGTTCAATGAAAAAACTCATCAAACTTGGTGCTTAGATAATATCGTGAGACCGGAAATAATTGAATTTTACCGATTACAGGTAGTTTTCAGCTTCCGGAAATTTCAACGTTTCACGACAATTTGATTCAGTTATTCGACAATTGATGATTTAGTTTTCAGGAGCAGAAAAAATAAAACAACCAAATTTTGTGTGTATATTACTAAAAAAAGGAGATTTCTTCATTATTGAGCGTTTTAAAGTACTTTTCTGGCTTTTCAAGAATGAAAATTTTCACGACAAATATGTTTTCGTCGTTCGACAATTGTTTCTTAAATTTCCGCCATAAAAAATTATATTTAATCATCATTCAGTGCGTTGGTAATACCGAAAGACTGGAAATAATTGAATTTTACCAATTATAGGTAGTTTTTCCGCTTCAGGAAATTTCAACTTTCCACGACATATTAGATTTGATCATTCGACAATTGATGAGTTAATTTTCAGTCACAGAAAAAATAATACAACCAAATTATGTGTGTATATTACTAAGAAAAGGGAATTTCTCCATTATCTAGCGTTCGAAAGTCATTTTCCGGCTTTTAATATCTCCTTTCTCCACCTTTTGTATTTAGTTTTTCAGTTATAAAAAAGTAGGAGTTTTCTCGGTTAATATGTTATAATTATTCGCCAATCGTTCAGTGAATTTGTGAGCCTATAAAAAATATTCAAGTTTGATGAGTTTTTTCATTGAACACTGAGTTTTCCCATTTTTCACAATAAATTTTTCATTTGTTTCAAAAAGAATGCATAATCCATACATATTTAACAATAGTTTAATGAAAAAAGTTCAAATTGTCCTTATAGGTATGCGGTGTTCCAATAAAAAATACATAAGCTGTAAAGAAAAGATTTTTTGCATTTTTTTTTACTTCAAATAGACTTCGACAATTACACGACAATTGTTGGTTACCACAGTTATAAAATTTGATGTATATTTGTCAAGTTGTATCAGTGGCAGTGCTAACTTAATATAAAGTTAGCACAGCCACCCCATATAAAGAAAAAACTATAAACGCGACAAATTTTTTTCGTTCACGACAAATTCTCGACAATTATTCGACAATTATTGGAATTGGTTTCATCGATTTTCCGGCAAGTGGCCTTGCTAACTTTATATACATTACTTGGCTCTGCTGTAATGATGACATTTGTATAAACGCATGCGCTTGCAGCTGCTTCCACTGTTTGAAGGTTAGAAGAAACACTAAGCCTTTTGGATATTTTGTAGAAGTCTCAAGAATGAATTTGTTTTACGACCGGATTACATCCAGAAGTTTTCAAAAATAACTCTCTTTGGGATAACTCAGTTTCTCTACAGTTACACAAAACATTATCATCCTCCTCTATAGAATGTCATATCCAGAAAATCAACGCAAATTCCACCAATAATAAATAGTCTCCAATGTGTCAATGTTATTTTGTCCAACCATAAGTAGACACTTTGGGAAATGTAATGTGAAATATGCAATATATTTATATCAATTGCTTTCGTTTCAACAGAAATAAAATCAATATTCGCTCATTTTCGAAAATTCGTCTTTTTGGGCTCACTCTGTATCGAGTCACGTAAAAGTAAAAAATAGTTTACCTTCATTCTCTGTGAAATATCAAACAATCCACTCATATGATCTCCCATAATTTATCACTTATTTTGCTCACTCTGTGAAATGTAGGAAAAACCACATTTTTGCGAGAAGCAAAAAAACGAGTTAAAAAAAGCGTTTTCTTCATCACCCTGTAAGTAGGTACACCATAACTAATAGATATATTCGAAGTCAATCGATAATTTTCATAGCATTATAAATCAAGAAAAATCCACTGGCAAACACTTTTTTGCGTATTTGGTGTTAGACTTTCAAGCATTTTTGTAGCTCGCCCTGAAGAGCCAGGAACATTTCAAATGAAGAAACATTTCTTTCTACCTCTAAAATGATTAATCCCTAACTCATGAAAAATCCACAGAGCTCTAGGAATAGATGTTTCCAGTGGCATATATGACCCTTCATAATACATTGTCATCGGAATCATAAACACCTGCCCAATTTCATGATAATCGGGCAACTATAAGTGGGTCAAAATTCACTTGCAAGATTTCACCTCAATATACAAATGAATGAACAGAGAAACAAACGCACGTTCAATAAAATCTTGAAAAAATGTCAGCGTTTTCAAAAATATTGAATAAATTAACTGCGAGATGTACACTATCCTCAGCAAGAAGTTTAGAGAAATTACTTCGCATGTGCTAGGAAAAGTTTCGTTGTATTACATATAGACTGAAACTCCGGATCCCGTCATCGATTGTTGATTTTTATTTATGCATCCTCAAATGGCACTCCATGATACGCTTATATGATTTATTTGGGAATCCGAAACAACACGTCTTTATTTCATTTTCTTGACCTGGCTCCTCCTACCAATGTTATCAAAATCACATTCCGTTTCATTAAGTAAATTGAATGAATGAAATATACAATGGCGCTTTCTATCCGAAAACTGCCGAACTAAAAAATGAGTAAGAATGTTGGTAAAGTAGGAACTGTTTCGCGCCATATGTTCTAATTTGGCTATTCCTAGCCCATTTCTAACTTGGAATTAATCTCCCAAACGATATTGTCTGGAGATTCGTTTTCAATCGGAAATTGCACTATTTTTATCAATATTTAGATTAGCATAAAACAGAAGCCAGTATTGGCTTATTTTCCTCAATTGCTGACCAAAATAATCTCACTTTTCGAAATGAAAAAAATCTCAATATATTCACTGTGTACTCCAATTTTTTTGAGTTCACCTACCAAATTTCAGCTCTCTAAGTGTAACCGTTTCTCAATGCAATTAAACGTCGCAATACACGACATTAGACGCCCACCTTAAGAATTATTCCAATACCTTCCAAAAAAGTCCATCTGAAAACCCTGTATGTACTGACATGAGGTGATGACTAAGATGCAACTTCGTTTTTTTTTTTCTCTAGTAAATGGCCTCAAGATGATACCCACTACCGACTTCCAGAGCCGATCTATCATTAGATGACCTCATTCGTAGTACTTGAAGATGAACAATGTCTGAGTAAACTCAAGGTAACGTGATGTGATGAACCTCAAGTGGCACGTCTGTCACGATCGTGTCAGAGATGCTTATTTGTTTGAGGCGATCCAATTGTTTCAAGCTGTTGTAAGCGTAGTGTGCTACTTATCAGGTGTGACTATTATTAAGCTAATAAAAGACGATGTCTTTGAAACAGTATGGGTATAGGATAAAATTGAATTATTGAAATTATGGGATGGAAATTTGTGATTTTTCAAACAGACTATATTTAGAAGGCAAATCCAGAATAGATATACCAAGGCACTTGTAGTTTATTTAATTTCCAAATCCGAAGCCAATGGGGCTGAAAAAAAGTTTTTGAGAGAAAAGATTTGGAATACATATTATAGGTAGCATATCCTTAAAAAAACGGTAAGGAGTTTCATTGAAGAAATTGACACTAGAGCAATATTGAACCACTTTAGGAAACTCCTGCTCATTGCACGGCAGAAATAGGGCTGGAATTGGAACGCATATTTGATGATCGATGGATTAGACGTGCTTGGGTCTGTACAGTCATAGATTAATAGGTACCCCTACTATTATCAGCTTCTCATTTCTTGAAATAAACAATTTTGTTAGTAATTACAATTTACCATTTTATTATTTTTATTGCAGCAGAAGGCAATATAACGTAAGTAAAGAGTTATAAGAAGACTTGGGTAAGTCTTATTATATCATTTAATCACTCTCCCACTCTTCATTCACCAATCTACTAGTTTTCCACGAAGTTTTGATACTAGTGCCATCATCAATGCAATCTGAGATCTGGGAGGTCATGGAACTGGGATCTGGGAGGCCATAGATCTGGCCTTCCAGATCTGGGAGGCCATGGATCTGGCCTTCCAGATCTGGGAGGCCATGGATCTGGACCCCTGAAATATTGAATATTGAGTGACTCGAACATTTCAGGAATGAGATCCAAATGAAATTCAAGAGCCACATAGATACATACCATTGATGCTTTCGCATTAAAAAGTGAGTGGGAACGGATGGTTAATGTTTGATTTTAAAGTGATTCAGCATGTTACATTTTACAAGGTTCTACATTTGAAAAAACTAAGTTTCAGTAATTTTCAAGAGTCCCCGGAATGAACAATGAACTGACCGGTTCATTGGCAGAATACTCAATAGTATTAATTAGCAATTACCCAAATTGCAATATTTTTTTTAATTTTCATTAAAAAAATCGTTATTTTCCAATGGTCAGATAAAAATTTAAAGTTGTTCTGTTCCAGTAACTGTCTCGCACAAACTCTTGCTTAAGCCGGTTACTTTTCAGCCCACCCTCGTAGGTTGATTAAACTCTACCAATCACCGCATGAAGAGATATGCCTAAAGAAAAGCTAGATATAGCTAAGAATTAATATTCAAGTTTCATAAGGATCATTATCTTTTACGGGATTGATTGTACTCTGCAGTCTGCCAAGTGAATTGAAATCCACAAATAATTCTGAAAGAGAACTTGCAAGGAACTGGAATTGGTTCGTGGGAACATTTCATGGGTACGATCGGAATAATTCCGTCAATTCCACCAGCTCTGTTGGTGTTGAGACCCAACAAAATCCGCCTGTGGTTTTTGCAGCACTTGATTTTTCAAGTGGTCGATATTTTACCACTCGACGTGAAATAATATTCAATGGAACCACTTGATTCAAGTTTGAATTGAGATCTAAGGTCAAGTAGTGAATTCCCAACCAAAACAGAAGGGTGGTAATGGTAATGTATGTCCCCTAAGGAGGTAAGTATTCACGTCTCTTCACTCTCTAAAGAAATGAACCGAATTCGATGAAACATTGGCAATCGATAGTTTCATCAACAAGAACTTTTGCAGACAAATTTCTAACGAAATATTTGCTCAGAGAAAATATTATTAATAGCTGCTATGTCGACAGATTACTATAATCAGGTATTATAACCCAATGCTTCAAATGTTCTATATACAGTGCATTTCACTTAAAACAAGCCACTGTGAATAACATTATCATTTGATTTAACTTTTCGCTTAATAATGATATTAGCTCGATTCTACCCACATAGGCTATGATTTGAGTACACTCTACAAGTGTTTATGAGGGGATATTATTATTATTTCAGGTTTCCATTCAGCAAAGTACTACAATGTGTTATAGTACTTTGCGTATTATGTGTGCAGTACTCAGCATCACTGTCTTCCGCATCAATAGGAGAATATGTTTTCCAGGAACTTCTCTAATGAGGCTTGACTGGCTTGAGGTGACATTAGAGGCTCCATTGATGATAGGGAAGCATTGGATTTTATCATTTTATCATTATTATTATTATTTCAGAATGTATTTGTGTCGTACATTTATTTCTTCCTGGCTGATTAATACTTGACATATATGGGCAGCGGTTTTACAGGTAAAAGAATAGGTGAAAATAAGTCCTGTACTTAAGAATATTATTGTGGACGCGTTTTAAATTTTTCCTGAAGATAACTGTTTTACAAGTTATTTAGAATGACACGTTTTAAATGGATCTGAACGCATTACTTGAGGACCGGACCGATTGAGCTAAATAACAAAAAAAAATTCGTAATAGTCCAAATGAAGTTATTACAAAAAGTGAAATTGGAAAAATTGGCAGGAAAATTGTGAAAATTTGGAAAAACTGAAAAAGCTCACCATAACTCACGATAAGAACAATGAATATGCATTATTCTCAGTGTTTTCTTTTGTTCGATACAATCCTGGGATAGTCGGAACTATTACAACGAAAATTCGGACAAACTGCAAAAAGCATACTTTTTGTATGCAATCTGATCATAACTGACGATAAGAATGACAAATTTGGTTCATTCTTGTTTTGTTCGCTGTTTTAATGTTTTCGATCGAAAAAAAAAAATGGAATATCTGGAGACAAATCTGGAAAAAAAAATCCATCTTGAATTAAAATACGATTTAGTACGTTTGGTTCTACTTTTGTATTGTTTCACGATACGGCCAACGATTGTATTTATTTTATTTCTATTTCAGTTTATTCCGCCATGTGCAAAAATGTTGTTTGACAGCTGATTATCAAATTATGAATCAAGGTAATTGGTAACATAGTGACGAAAAATTGATTCAGTAATTTATTTTCAATTGAATTGTGATTCTGTTGTAAGTTCATCGCAATCAATCATGAAATCTTTGTTTTGATTGTTTACTTGAACATTGTTCTTGCAATAGAAATTGAAATATAAATGAAACACCTCAAGAAGACTCATCGTGATTTTAAATTCAATGGAAGAAAAGAAATCATTGGGTTGTCATGAAATTCTTACTCAATTCAATTATGACCTAAACTTTGGAACAAGTCGATCGCATTCCGGTAGTGTAGATAGAACTCATCTTAGCGTACTTCTGAATATACCCCCTTCAAATTGAATATACAGTGACATTCAAAAATTACGCAGAAATATGAAAAATCCTTTATATATGATTTTAAAAAATAATAAAATAAAATGTAAAAGGCATCAGCTTAGGCTCGTCTTGAAACCTATTAGGCCCCAATAAGATAATAATAATGTTCATTTTCTTGAAAAAACACATTATTCAAAATTAAAAATTATATTTTTTGAGAAGAAAGGACCCCGCACTTCTCTTAAATGGAAAATGGCCTTCGGTTAAATTCCTTGAAATTTTAGTATGTTGTAGTACTCGATCACCTCATCAAAAGTGTCCATTGATTCTATGATCAGTTTTCGAGATATGGGGTGTTGAGGTTTAAAGTGGCCATTTATATTTCATTATTTTGTACGCCATTGGAAGATTCAAATGAGTAAATGACACATTGAGTTTTGAAAAAAATCACAATGACGTATTTTTTCCATTTGTTGCGTAATTTTTGAATGTCACTGTATATGTCCACAATCAAGGATTACACTTTTTTCCATTTTTACTCTGTTTACCCATTTGTAGTTGCTTTTCAAAAATTCACAAAACAATTTATTGATATTTAGACAGGAACGTCTGTCAGCTAGTGTGTAATAAAACGAATTACTTCACCAGTAATTTTATACTCATCATAATTAAAAAACTCGTCAACAGAATTCTCGTCGGCAAACGATAATCAGACATGAATAGTTCTCGAGAAATAGTGAGTGGATGGCGGACCCTGTTTTATGTTTTATCGGAACAAGACTGAAGGCCGTCGAACAGCTGTACGGGGCAGCCGGCAGTGTTTTTTTTTTCTTCTTTCACGTAGACATACCCACCCCGCAGAATTCGAAAGATTCGTCAGCTGTTTCGATACCTGCTTCCAATCATAGATAAAGGTAGCGTGTGCAGCGAAGCTTCGGCAGGATTGATGTAACGTCAAAAAACAGGGAGTTGCTTGAAAAAATAAACGATTGCGAAATCATGCCATTGCTGCATTTTATCACTTCCAATATCAACTCTTTTAACATAATACCTCTCATCCATGAAAAAGACACTCAACCGACCGTAAAAATTGAAGCGCCATATTTTGAGTATCAGTGACGAGTAAAATATACAGTGCCATCTATAGGGACAAAGACGCATGAGGTCGCACACAAGCAGACGTCTTTTCAAACTTTGTTATTAGTTAGTAGAACCATTGTTTAAAGATTCAAAAATAGTCAATGGCTGTGGCATTGGAGCAAAACACTAGTGCCATCTAGCGTGTTTAGTTGAAAACTAAGACGAACTACGAAAAACTGTAGGTTTATACTTCATACAAAATAGTTCTTTGCAATTTCAAAATACTTATTTCACAAACTGAAATAATTTCGATTCTCGAATTTCTTCAACAAGTATAACTGTATAAAAATCTGTCCCGTTTTTTGCACCAGTCCATAGATATTTTGTTTCCCCTTTTCAGTATCATAAGCAAATCGCCAACTATTAGTGGGTAGTTTCATTATATCCTCAAACACTGACTGGGAGACCAGAGTACTAACGCCATCTACATGTCGTCTCCCATCGAATCCAATCGGTATTCCATATGATTGTCTTACTATCGTCTTACTCTTTATACAATGGTAGAACTGTGAAGAAGTGAGACGTTGTCAAGTCAATTTTCGTTTCTGATTCTGAAGATGAATTTTCAACAATAATTGGCATAATGTATTGCTGATTCTGGGTTCATCCAATCGTTGAAAAACGTTCAGACATGGGTTCAATTTATTCAATGAAACAATCAAACAGGATGACGAAAAGTTTTTTATTAGAATATCGAGAGTCGTTCAATGATACTCATCTATACAGAAAGTGACATTATGAATCGAAATACTGTGATGAGGAATAGCATTTCACCAGAGGAAAAATTAGTATCTAATAACAAACCCAGGATCTGTTTTTCCTCTTTTGTGACATTATGAAACGAAATACTGTGATGAGTTATAGCATTTCACCAGAGGAAAAATTAGTAATAATCCAGGATCTGATTTTACTGTTTCGTAGCACTTTTTCTTTTCATCCTGTCAAAATATTCTTTCTCCTGTTCCATATTGCAGAACTTTTCTACATCAATATCATTACCCTTTATCGTGAAACTCGTATACAAAATATAATATAAATTTGACAATACGCAAAAATCTCTAATATAGACTACCTAAACAATAGAGGATTTTTTCGTAATAGAAATATTACTAGGAAACCGAATGTGCCAACAGATGAAAGACAGTCCGTAGCTATTTCCTGTTATGTTCTATGAAAAATTGTAGAGAATTGAAATACGATCAAAACGAGTTTTCTTACGACCCGATCGGATTATTAGTAACGGAGAAAAACTGGGAAAACAGGAATTTTTTTAAATAAAAAAAAAATCATAACTCAATTCTTCAAGTTGTAGGGTTACCACTTTTCATGAAAGTATTGGATAATGTGTATTTTATGTGTGCACAAAACAGGCGCTGTCGGAATATTAGTTTTGGTACAATTCGACATTCCCAACGAACAAAGACGTAACTCATTTTTCACCATATTTCAAGAGAGTCAAAATAATGAAATTTTTCTTCAATATTCAAGTCGAAATACAACTTTTTTCAAATAGATTTCTTCGTAACTACTTGGTCTAGAAATACGGCTTTTTTATCGTCAGCATCAGTTTGTTAAGCTGAATACGCCTACACCTATAACTGAAAATAGCTGTAACTTTAGATACGGCTTTGTTCGTTAGGGGTATCGAATTGCTATTAAACTTTTTTTGCAGCGTACCTGGATGCTCCAGTGATAGTACGAGTATAGTACCAATCGTATATCATATTGCGCTATAATACTGCGAAATGGTTGAACAATGCTTTCAAACAAGACTAAAAATGGACCATGTAAGCGGTCGAGTAGTAGGAGAGACCGGGAGATAGGGGAAATTCTTCCAATGAACGCTTTACGTGATAATTTGCTGTCTATAATGAACGTTAGGTTTGGCAGTTTTATATCGGATAAATTAGGGTCACTGCGAATCCTAGAAGGCTCTGGTCTTCTTACGGGTATGGCCAATGGCTAATAGTGTCAATGCATCAAATAATCCACAGAAAAAAACACTTTTATTTAACTTCATTCACCAAGGCAACAATTTTGAACTGTCGAATGAGTTAGTTTCAGCTGCACTTTTCGTTAAAAGTGTTGTATTTGACTTAACATGACCGATAACGGTAGATTTGGTAGTGCAACTACTGAAATAATAAATTCAGCAATAAACATCAATTTGGAGGCAGTTTGAATCATTATGTCGAGAAAAGGGATATGTATACCTTCAACGTCGAGGCCAGAACCTCAAACATATTTTGGCAGATTGGGCGTACTTATAACATGAAAAAATCGGACGGAAATGACTAAGTAAAAGGAGTCGTTGTTAAAACAATGTGGAATACTGTGACAAAAATTGTACAAAAACATTTAATATGGATTATAAGATTGTGTTTGGCCCATTAAAAGATGTGATTGAAGTCGCTAGAAACGCTAAACATGCTAAAGGCAAGTTATAAAAATGGCAGAACAGTCAAATTAAAATATTTCATAGGGAATTAAAAAAAAAAAGTTTCATATTGCCAGTTTTCTAAAGACATACCTTCAGTCAGACTCACAGCATCATTCCACTCTAGTGACAAATCTGAGGGTGGAAAATTATTGAATTCAGCAGTATTATTCGGGTAGGATTGTATACTAAAACTGTTCTTTCACTAATTTTACATTTAAATAATATTTTCTGTTAAATGTACTCATTGTTCAATGAATTATTCATTTAATTTAATAAATTATATTTTATGTACTTTTGTCTAATAATTTATTCATTTGATTTGTTAAATTATCTCACAAATACCACTCGAGATTTTTTTTTAAGTTTATCTGATAAAATAAAAAATCTTGTGGTATTACCCTTGAAGAAATAATTTGCTATTGCAGTATTAACGAAATGATCAGGAAGAGCTTGCTCATCATTTTTCATAATGAATAACTCGAATGTATCTGTAGTTTCAAAAATACGAAATTAGAAAATTATCTACATTTTTATTGATTCCAGCAGATAAAGTCATACGATCATACTATCGCCTCCCCAGATCATTCACTGCTACTAGTATAATGATCGTCACTATTATCCTTAATGCATAAATAACTTTGACTATAATATAAGTAATACAATCACCTCTGTCGTGATACGAAAGAAAGATAGAGTTATCTAGATTATAGATGAAAGGAAGGATTTTATTCCTGTTCAAATTTAAGCGGTTCAACAAACTTTGATAAGAGAAAACCTAAACGATAAGAGAAATACTTGTGAATATTTATAATAATAATGGTCATACTACTGAAAAATGTAAGAAAAAATGCAACAAAACCACAGAAATTGGTTTTAATAAAGAAACCTGCCGTCAGTAAGAATAATGTGCAAGAAATATTTATTCAGAAGACATGGAACGAAAAAAAGAACGGAACACGTGAAAATAAATTGGGATGAAAATATGTTGTATCAAGTATTCTTACAGAGAACAAAAAAGCGATATAAATATAGCCAACAAAATAGCAAGAGCAATGAAAATACTCCATGCAACAAACCGCAACTGCAATTTCTACGAATATTACGATCTTGCCAATAAATTAGGATTCACCCAGTCCTTGCTCTGATTCGCAACGAAATAGAGTTCTAAAATTATCCTCAAATATTTACAAACATTCTTTTATTTACGGCGGCGTGAAAAACGTTAATAGACGCTTGTCCTTGAAACCGATTCATAGTGTTTTGCTTTCGTAAGTCTGGTTATCTTATTTCGACAAGGAATGGAATGCGATTTGGTTATCAGTGCCCCGGAAAAAAAAAGAAACAAGAATGAGGACAATGAGGTTGCCAAACATATACTGTGAATATCATAGTTGTATAGATCAACCATCTTTTCCGTCTTGCAACACGCTGCTGAGAATGTTTACACTATTTATTCATCTTTGGCAGTTTATCAGTAGTAATATCCCTAGGACATTGATAATAGACGAGATAATTTTATGACAATCGAAAGCTCGTTCCTTTACTAAGCAACGAGCTTGAGAAATTTATCATAAAATTATACGACATTTTTCAATGTCCGAGGGATATTCTGATCCATTTACGGTTGCCGAAAAGTAATAATATGCGAAAACTCGCCTCTTCACATATCATTTCTGCCCTATAGTAGGCATAAAAGTCGTATCTGCATATTTACGATTTTCAATAAAATTAAGTTGGACTGTTTGTTAGTATACCATCTTGAGTATTTTCATTTTCGAAGTAGAAGATTTCAGCCTTTGTATATATAGGTTTACAGTAAGATGTAATCTTCCACTTCGAAAGTGAAAATACTTTCTCAATTTTCTCGAAAACTGTAAAAATGCAGATACGACTTTTATGCTTATATCAAATCTCACTATTATACACTTAATAATCTAGGAGTTATGACTTTTCCAATAGATTTGTTGACACCCTGTATAATAATACCAATGATTTTGCTCTGTCAACCGATAAAATCTGAAACCAATTACTCCGTTGGCTAAATGAATACAACAAACAAACAGAAACCAAAGTTGTATCTATCATTCTGTGAAATCGAGTTATTTATACTCCAGATCCTGAGTTATGTTGGTCCATCCCAGATTTCACCTATATGAAGCTAGCGAGACAACTCCGGAAAAATTAAACAGATTATTCTGTAATTTGCCGCTTTTTTGTCGCTATTAGTTGCGGAGAAAAACATTTTGTTGCACTTTTTTTTTAAATATATGCTGTTTCACTTCGATGCTTCATTTCTCAGTTCTGAATTATCCATAATTTGCCGTCCTTTTGACGCTAATTAGTTGCGGAGAAAATAATGTCGCTCTTTTTTTTTAAATGCGATGTTTTGCTAACTTCATATGAGGTTAGCAAAACAACTTCCATAATTTCAATCTGTTCTCAGTTCTGAAGTATCCATAATTTACCCCTTTTGTAATTTTATTCAACTTTTTTTCCTCCCAACCAGAAGTGTTTCAATCACTTATTTTTTCTGTTTGTTGCCATATTTTCAATCGTTAAAGCTTATAAATGTCTTCAAAAATGAGAATATCAAAATTACCCAATGCATCGTCACTACTACTAATAGTCTCCCCTCTGAAACTTACCAATTGAAACCTTGGAAATGGATGGAAAAATCAAATGTCGTTTACAAAATTCCCTGTCAGACTTATGACAAAGCATTTATCAGACAAACATCAAGAACTTTCAAAACATAAATTATTGAATATTTAAAAAAAAATGCTACATAATCAATTTCTAGGAATCACTTTTACCATTTCGAATACTTATGTCGATATCTAGAACACAATATGTTTCAGATGTACCTATTATCGACACCCTTATTTCTCATAAAATATTAAATGAATACTACAAGAACTGAAGACAATCAACCATATAGGAGAATGTCCGTGTAATATACATGACTAAAATTTTGTAGGTTTAAGAAAACATAAATTAAGGGTCCGCAAAGAATAACCGCAAGATAACGACAATAATTGACACTCGATTTATTTGCAGCAGTTTTTGTAGCGCGGATGCTATTCAACTAAAAAACTCATTTGTTTTCCATTTTACTAAGGCCGCTTTCAGACGTGCGATTTTTTGACGCCGAAGTCGGCTGCAAAACGTCGATCGTTTGTGGTTGACATCGTTTCATTTATAAATGAGCGACAAAAAAGCGGCAAATTATGGATACTTCGGAACTGTGAACTTCATATAAAGTTAGCGAAACATCACATATTTAAAAAAATGAGCGACACATTTTTTGCTCCGCAACTAATTAGCGACAAAAAGGCGGCAAATTATAGGATAGTCTGTTATCAATTTTTTCGGAGTTGTCTCGCCAACTTCATATAGGTCCAGATTCCCAGGTCCAAAATCTATGAAAAGTATCCAAAACATAGCACACATTGGTGAAACTGTAAATTCTCAACCGTGACATAAGGAAGAAGAATAAATAACCCCATGATATCAAACTGAACTCTCAGCGAAATTCACTCAAACCGTCAGAACCGTGTCAACTGGGTTAGTTAGTCCAATAACCCGTGGCCGCCCTTTGTCCATTGTACACACACACACACACACACACTTTATCAGGTGAAAAATCGTATATCCTCCCAACCGGAAGAGCGTTATTTCGACATAAAATATACACGATAACGTCCCTGTGAAACACCACGTATTTATATCTTTACATAGGTGAGACAAGAAGTCGTATATTTATTATAAGTACAGCTCTGAACCATTTTGCGAGTACGTGGCGTGCTATGTAAAGTATATATTTTGTAAGACAGTTGTACACCGGTTGGCGTGTAATTATTGTGAAAAATAACGCGAATTGAATGGAATCCACAAAGAAAAATGATAATTTATCGACACCAGCATTCAGTCACAAAGACGAGTGCAAGTATCAATTTTGTAGATTGGATTCATAATGCATACAAAAAAATGGTATTGTTCGATTCATGGAAAACGAGTACCTACTTTATGATTTCAATATAAAAGCCCAATAAAATATGTATTATCTATTGTTTGTTGCTTCAAGCCGTTGAGCCATGGCCTGGATTCAATTAAATAAAATAGCTTGTATACTGATATTCTCAAATAAGTTAGCAAGTCTTCTCAAGCAAGTGAAAAGAAGAATATGTTAAAAAATGTGCTTGTTGTAAGCTAAAACTAGCAATAAATAACACCCTTAATTTCCAGCACAAATACATGACACCCTTTCCTAAAATTTACGAGCATACCTTACTGAAGTTCCTGAGTTGGGAACATTGTTTAGACCATAGATTAAAGAAACAGGAGATGAACTCTCTTCTTTCAAGATCGCGCGGAAAACTGAAATAGGTCATGGTAGTGAAATTATTTCATCAAGCAGAACAGTTATATGAAGGAAGATCCGATAAAGAACGAACACGAAATCGCATTAACAAATTAAAAAATTTACGGGGGATTTTGCGTTTATTCTTTTTCGGATAACTTCCAACCCAATTTTGAAAAAATGATTAAAATTTTAAAGAATCCACTTTCATCTGTTTTTGTTTATATTATGACAGCGAGTAAGAATCTCGAGCAAATTTAGGGAGGAATAACCTCATTACGTTTTATCTGAATGGAATGTGATGTTATCGATAATTTTGTTTACTTTTGAATCAATTTAGATTTGAAAACTAATAAAACTCCTTGTAATTTTTTCTATTTGTTTGCACTATTTAGATGGCTTGTGGCAATCAAAACTACATATTCGAATGAAATGACAATTCCATCACGGTTTATCGGGGTATGCAAGAAAACATGAAATGTTGTTAACTTCGATTATGAAACAATTACGGTCCTGGTATTCTGGCCATTCCCATCAAAATCATATCAGACTTACCGGAATAGATGAGCAGTTTTTAAATCCTTCTTATAATTTGCTCAGGGGTAGTATGCATTGCTTCATGATTTTTTTTATCGATGAAGTTCACGAAACACATTAAAAAACACTTTTTTAGTTGAACAAAATTTCACTTTTAATTCAATATAACCTCCAAATTTCGAAATCTGACAAGCATGCACATCCTTCAAAGCGGTACGTTGGTAGGGATGAACGATTTGATTGGAGAATCGTCGGAGCGGGGATATCAGGGGAAATTGGCAGGGTGCGCAGTGGACCATGTTCTCCTGTTTCTTTTATCTATGGTTTAGACCATTCTTGATCTGTAACGTTTTTTTTATTCATTTATGAAATCTACTGCCACCAACAGATTGTTTTCCAAAAAGTGTCAAATTGTAGGTTTTTTTATACAGTTCTAATGAGAATATGAAGGAGGTAAGTACTTCAATATGTACCTCTAGAGTATTGAAGAGGAAAAGCGGCGCCAGAAAGAAAAATACGAACGCGAAAATGAAAAACAAAAGGAGGAAATGCGATGGTTAAATAAAAAGAAAGTTCCTACAAGAGGCACTTCAGAAAATTTTATGAATAACAGAGGAAAGAGCGAGAAAATGAAAAACAAGAACGAGAAGAGCACTTCAATAAATTCTCGATCAACAAAAGAAATAATTAGAACGAATAGAAAAACAAAGGAAAACAGACATCCAGAAGAATCTAGAACATCAAGACAAGTTCTTCCAACATGTATTACAGGTGGTCCTGGTGACTGTATTGAAGAAAAAGAGGTGCAGGATTATGCAGACGAACTGAGAGATAGCTTGACTAGGATCCACGAATTTACAAGAAAAAGATTGAAGATAGCTAGGATGAAAGCTCGATACGATATCAAGGCCAGTACTGGTGGATTTGAAGAAGGAGATCTTGAGAAGAGAATAAGCACGTGGTCTATACAATTCAACGCAGCCCAAGAGCGAAAATGAAGGTCGTTCACCTAGAAAGACTTAAACGATATAATGGAGACGAAACATTGTTTGATCGGAACAATAAAAATTGAGAGGGGGATAATGTTACGATATTAAAAAAATCCCCTAGCACCGATCACAGTAAAATTTCCTCATTCCTGGAAGAATCTCCAAGTGTTTGGAATATTTAGAAAAGTTTCAGAAAGTTTTGAAGAAGTTCATAAGAAGTGTTTGGAATATCGTAACAGGATATTAGAATTCGGGTGCGAAAAGTGCAATTTTTCAAGCGAGATTAAATTACTGACATGTCCATAATTAGTAGTGATAGAGATTTGAATCAAAACTTTGTTTTTATTCAACATTACTAAAAATTCCCTTCACCGTTATAATGTAAACTCAGCTTAAATGTGGATCTAAACAAAGTGAATACTGTTAACTGGCCCATTATTGGAATAGACTTTACCCATTTCAACATATCGCAAATTAAATTTTGAACATAAAATTTCCTTAAAGTATAACATACTTTTTTACACATTTATTACTTTGCGTACCAATCACAACAATGTTTTACAGTCTCTGTTTTCCAGGAAATAGGTGTGTATTTAAACGTAATTTCTCATTGGTGATTGAAAGGTGGCTAAAATTCCTCACACATTTATTTCAAAATTCCAAAATTGAATAATTCCCAATGATGATTTCCATGCATTGCATGCACTATTCCCCAAAAACACGGTTCATGTTCAAGAAGAAAGAAATCAAAACATGGATATATTTATTCTTGTTACGTGTGCATGGTTCGGATAACATCAAGATAACTGAAACCACTATACATCTGTTGCACCTGAAAATGGTATAATATATAAAATACCGTGTGAAGGATGCAACAAAGTGTATATTGGGCAGACAAGACGATATCTGAAAACTAGAATTTCCGAACATGAGCGAAGTATTAAATCCCAAAACCTCATAAGAACAACAAACAAAACCGGTCTTGCGGAACATTCAGACCAAAATCTACACCGATTCGATTTTAAGAATACAGAAATTTTGGGAAAACAACGAAACTATAAAAAAAGAAGCATACAAGAGAATTAACATAAAAAACAAAAACAATACCAATATCAAAACACATATTCAATTTCTGCCTAATTCCTATTCATACCTTATAAGTAAATTAAAAACTTCACAATAATAATAAATTCGGCACGCCTATGATCATGCACACTTCATCAAGGAATTAGTTGAAAGAAATCTCGAACCAGTCAAAAAAAGAACTTTTCCAATCTCCACTTGTTATCTGCATTCAATACCCAAATCTCCTCTGAATAGGAACTCAATTTTCTATACAGGGTGCCCGTATTTCAAGCTCCATGATGGGGATCTCAGTTATTAAAAGAGATACGAGGTCGGTTAAATTAGGGCAAAGTTGAACAAAATTGTTGGCGTTCTTTCGAAAGCACTCTTCGCAAAAACGATTTTTTTCTAATTTTGATCAGCATGTAAGATTCGATCATATTGTGTGATACATCGTTGTAATCAGAAAAAAAAATACTTTTTGAAAAAGCAAAAATCCAATATGGCGCTCATAAGAAAAACCAAAGTTAATTGTTGTAACTCTGGCATCAAGAACGCTTTGGAAAATACGATGATAGATTTAGATTCCTTATAAAAAAGTGCCTCAAGAACGTTCTATTTGAAATCGTCTAGTTCTTTTGGTTTTCGCGTGAAAAAATAAAAACGAAAATTACAAATTTCCGTTTTTTCCCAATGATTTAAAAACTGAAAATCGCACATCAAATTTTCTTTCAGATAATTGTTCAGCATGAAAACGCCCATTTTTGCCCTAATTTAACCGACCTCGTATCTCTTATAATAACCGAGATCCCCATGGTGGAGCTCGAAATACGGGCACCCGGTATATAAACATCCCTTTTAAAATCACGTTTTATCACGACAAGAAACCCACCGTTCATATAAGTATCTTGTTGATTTCTAGATAATATATTTTATTTAATGATTTTATCAATGTTAATTCGAAAAAAGAATAATAATTAGACACTTCACAGTCTGAATGTGTATGTATTTTACCAACTTTTTGTACTTTTTAATTTTTCATTATTTACTCACTGTCTCTTATATTCAATTTTGAGTAACAATCACATTCCCTATTGTAGTGCCCTGAGGATGAGTAAATATAAGTCGAAACGTCGGCAACAGATCCATAGTGGTTTCAGTTATCTTTAATTCATACCAACTATTCACGCGTTACAATAATCAGAGAGGTCACAAAACATCATACAGAATATTTATTCTTGTTTAGGGAAAGAGGGTAGGGAGGATTATCTCCCGTCTACAATTCCCCATCAGAGACTCGCCAGTGTTCTGATGTTTTCAGGCCTTACCGACTCTCCTATAAAACGCGGCGCATTCATAAACGTCACAGACACACTTTCAATTTTCCAGGTAACACAGCCAGAACGTTTCGAATGAAAATAGCTCCTTTGTCGGCTCGTTTTGTGTGCGGGTTTTCAAAGGAAATGGGTGCGTAACGTACGTACATTATCGAGCGGATACTTGCCGCGTACGGGGCATGTACGTTTCCTCGAGCAAATGACACGTTGTTGGTGCAATAAACCCGGCACACAGAGTTGATTGAAAAAACGATGGACTCGAATTTAGGTCTGCCTCAGTGAAGGTTAATTAACAGAAACGTCTGCTTTTGAAGTTGGAATGGGCTTGATATAAGAGTTATTCTGGAAGTTTCGTTAGACACTTGGAAAGTTACAGATACGGAAAAAAAAGAACCTCAACGGCAAATGGATAATAGCCTTTATCGTATCATTGAAAATTAAGCTTCCTTCAAGTTAAATATTTATCACAAAATTATCAACACCTTAACATCTGCACATAATACATTAGTTACAAAATATAATACGTTAGTTACCGAAGAAATAACGTACAGAAGGCGATATCATGGGTAGCAAGCTATAATTCAGGTGACTACCAGGAAAGAAAAGAAGCCTCGAAGAGTGTTATGACAATTCGAGAAAAATCATTTGAACACTTGTCGACAGAAGAATTGAGCGTTGCTAAACATTTCTTCAGAAGCGAAAGCGACATCTTTGATTCAACAACTAACCTGGTCAAACACAGAATCGATACCGGCCAAGCCCATCCTATTCGGCAACCACCAAGAAGAGTTCCATTTGCCAAACAACAAGAGGAAGAAGAGCTTGTTGACAAGATGATGACAGATGGTGTGAATAATCGAGCTCTTGGTCGGCACCTGTTGTGCTAGTTTCTAAGAAAGATGGAACCACGAGATTCTGTGTGGATTATAGGAAATTGAATGATGTTACGAAGAAGGATAGCTACCCTTTACCAAAGATACGCGACACATTAACAACTTTAGCAGGTTCACGTTGGTTCTCAACCCTAGATCTGAAGAGCAGGAATTGGCAAGTGGTCATACATGAAGACGATAAGGAGGAGACAGCATTTTCAACTGGAAGCAGACTTTATCAGTTTACTGTTAAGCCTTTTGGATAGTGCAATGCTCCAGCAACATTCGAAAGACTTATGGAGCTGGTCCTGCGTGGGCTCACTTGGAAGACTTGCCTAGTATACCTCGACGACGTTTGAGTCATGGGAAAGACATTTGAAGAACATCTGATAAACTTACGAGAAGTACTCCAACGATTCAGGAATGGCAACCTTGAACTGAATTCCCAGAAATATTAATTGTCCTAGAAAGTAGTCGATTTTCTGGGCCATACAGTGACATCAGACGGCATCCGAACAGACGACAGGAAGATACAGACGATTCGAGACTGGCCGAGACCTGAAAACGAACATGAAGTGAGGAGCTTCCTAGGTTTCTGCAACTAATACCGTCGGTTTGTAGGAGGATTTGCTGATATTGCGGCACCCCTACATAAGTTGACAAGAGCAAGATGGATAAATTTTATGAGTTTTACAGCAGGCACTGACCAAACCAGAAAGTAGTTATTGCGTAACAAAGAAGGAACTACTGGCAATAATCAAGGCAGTAGACCACTTCCACAAATATCTATATGGAAGAGAGTTCCCCATTATAACATGCAGCTTTGAAGTGGCTACTCTAGATGAAGACCCCTGAAGGACAAGTAGCAAGGTGGATTGAGAAGTTGAACCAATATAACTTCAAGATAAAACATCGACCAGGAAGATTGTACAACAATGCAGATGCTTTGTCCAGAAGACGCGAAGAAATCAACCAAGTGGTTGACGACAATTGGACCACAGCGAAAATGAGACAGGACCAAGAAAGTGATCCAAGCACTGTGGATATTCTACGATGGAAGGAAAGTGGAGCGAAAAGACCCACCTCGATGGAAATCTCCTTACGATCACCAGCTTTCAAGGCATTGTGGGCACATTGTTGAGAATGGTCCGTTGAAGAGGGCTTGGGAATCAGCTGACGGTAGAAAAGTTACTTTTCAATTGGTTGTGCCTAGGTCGAGAATAAGTGATGTCTTGGAGGAGATTCATGGCAAAAAATCAGGTAGACATTTTGGGGTGAATAAGACCTTGGATAAAATACGGCAGAGATTTTACTGGGTCCAATGTCGTGAAGATGTAGAGAGATGGTGCTGAAGATGTCCGAAGTGTGAAGCAAGCAGAGGTCCAAAGACAAAATCGAGAGAAGAGATGAAACAATACAATGTAGGTGCTCCTTCGAACGAATTTGCAAGAAAACGATTGAAGATAACCAGTGACAGAATGAAGGCTCGATACGATCCTAAGGCCAATACTGGTGGATTTAAAGAAGGAGATCGAGTATGGCTGTGCAACCCTCGTCGTAAGAAAGTGTCTCCCAAATTGAACATCATCTTGGGAAGGACTCTATACTATTTAGTAAAGAGAATAAACGACGTGGTCGATAGGATTCAGCACAACCCGAGAGCGGAAATGAAGGTTGTTCACCTAGAGAGACTCAAACGTTATAATGGAGACAACGACACATTGTTTGATCGGGACGATCAAAATTGAGAGGGGGATAATGTTACGAGATTGATAAAAATCCCCTAGCTACGCCGCTGAATCAATTTCACAAGCGTTTCGTCGATAATTGGTTCATGGAACTTTGCAGATGATTTTCGGTATTGAATATTCGTGAATGGTCTAGCTACACGACTTGAGTATAGACATTATAGAAAAAGTGGGGATTATTTTTCGATAGTAGAGATTTTCCATGCCTAGGTAGTCATAGGGATGTTTCAAATGGCAACACTGCACAAAAGGGAAACTCCTGTATCTTCCGTTCAGAGAACATCGTGAAAACTTAGGACAATGAAGAAAATTTCGGCCGGTGGATTAATTCACAGACAAAAACTACACACCGACATAACAAATAACCCAAGTGCCTACATCTAACAGCTGAATTCCATCACAAATTGTCGGAAAAACTGATGCCGGACGCTCACACCATAACACTTCTGAACTAATAGAGGATGTAATATGTGCATCAGCAAACACCGCAAAATCCATTATTAAACCGAGGACTATTATTCAAGTGAATGCCATCTCGGTAATCTAGTCGGTTCTATTGAATCGATTGCTTATTCGCAATCTGTTGGCATCATTAAATTTGTCCACCTTCAAATTCACCGCTGATTGGAATTCTCTTACAAAAGAGTGAACGAATTAGAGCTTGAAACACGATTACTCACTTTTGCAGCGATAATTTGGTGATATAATCAACACACGGGAGAGCCAGAATACGGTAAGAGCCGCAGGCGAGTATTGCCAGGGTGTAATATCCATAATAACGGGCATCTATAAATTATACCATTGTAAATAATTGAGTCTTTGGTCATAGTGGTACGGGGTATTATCAATTTGACCTGCCCACTGTTTCGTGTTGTCGAGACTAGCTGGAATGCATTTTTGACTGACCCTACGCGTAAATCTGTTCATTTTAAAGAAAAGGTGAAGTAGCCATTCAAACGAGAAACACATCGAATATTTAGATAGGAAGTTCTATCGTCGTAACCTGTACAGACAGATGTCCCTAACTCAACCAAAAGTAAAAAGTTGAGAAAGTATTATCCATATCGTTCAGTTGAGTCTGAGAACAAATTGATTGGCTACCACTGAATTCTCTATATTTTAATTAAATGATTCTGAAAAAATCAGCTGTGAGGTGCTAAAATTTACGAAGTCAGAGCCTTAACGATTTCAGGTAATAATTTTTTTCCGGTCCGGTTTTTTGGGTCCGAGGACTAATATATTGAATTTTCGTTTGTCTACATGGTTGCTAGGCAACTATTTTTTAGATTAAATATGCCTACCCCCGCAATAAGCTTGAATCGAATACCATTTCTAGATTTAAAAGCACAATAGATGACCTTTTCCAATAAAACACCAAATTTCATTAAATGATATTCATTTTCAGGGCCAACTATTTAAATTTTTGAAGGTAAAAAATAAAAAATAAAAAAAAATGAAAAATATGTTCAAGCTAATTTTTGGAGTATTTAATTTTATTCTTTTGCACTTTTTCAATTAATGAACAGATATCGATAAAATTCTGATCAGTGATATTTTGATTCTTTCTAAATCAAGGGATGAAGATAAAAAGTTCGGAAATTGAAATGGTGGGTTGAATAAATGGCATATTTTTCAAATTTAATTCCCATACATTTTTATATAATTTTTATTGATGGGTGCATTCCAACGCAATTTTCACATAAACTATTTGAAAATGTCGTGAAGCCAGTGATGAGGTCAGAACTTCAATAAAAAAATCGCTAATATTTTTCGAGTTTTGAACTGGAAAAATAAGAATAGTTGAACCTGAAAATGAAGGAGTCTTCATGGAAATTGGTGTATACTTCTCAAATGTATATGTGATTAAAAAAATTCTAATAGATTGAAACCGGTAGTTTTTATAAAGGTGTTTCCATTTTATCGACTTCCAAATTCAATTAAATCACTTTCCTTAAAAATTATTATCTGATTTGCTCGACAACAAAAAGTAGCCTCTGTTCTGAACTGAGTTTCGAATCAGAATATTTTGTTTTAATTGTACAAACCTAATGATTTTTTTATTACTTTGTTTGATGTGTATGTTTTCAGTTAGAAGAGATTCTTGCTACCCAAAGAAATTGATATTTTCAACAAGCCAATGTGGGTATTTTCTGGGCAAGATATGACATTGAAGTCTCATATTCATCAAAATTATGAAATTTGAATCATGTTTCGTTCGAATTGATAGAGCGAAAGATTCGAAAAATTAAAAAAATGGACAAAAGTCGAAGTGACAGTAGAGAGTCCAAATTTGGAGCAAATGTATAAAATTGGAAACTGGACAAGTTTTTTCTTTAGCATTTTTCGAAATTTCGCAAAAAAATGTCAAATTTGACAGGTTTAGTGTAGCACATGAAAAAAGGAAAGATGCTGTATTTTTATCATTTTTCAACCGCACAAACTAACTGCGAAGTAAAATTTTCTTTATATCTCGACACTCCCAACGAACTCATATTTCAGAAGAGCCGAAAGACTGATTTTTTTTTCAATTTCATGACGATTTCTTCGTAACTACTTGGTGGGGGTATCGATCTATTAATGAAAAAAAATTCCTTATGTCGCGAACTTTATGTGTATATAGGCTAAGCATATTTTACGAAAATAAAGGGAGTTAGTTCAGAGGAAAGTTTTGCTATAGTTTCGATTTTCTCACCCTCTATGTTTTCGGGTGGCTTATCATGAATTTGAAATTTGCTGGCAAAATTTCGTTCCGGAACTTTGTTTTTTAGGCACTTATTGCCCCAATTTTGGCCCTTTTTTCAGTTTTTGGCCTATATCTCAGAAAGAAAGCGTTTTTTCGACAAGCCCATTTTCTATAAAATTAAAGAAGACAACATTTCCTAATTTTTTTATACATAACATTTGTATTGTATTGTATAACTTATTGTTTCGCCGATAGAGCGCGCCAAAAATGGCCACATTTCCATATCTAGTGAAATTCACTGATACTGTTCATTGTAAATGTTTCAATGAACTTGTGTTTTGTATGAATCATGACAAATGCTGAATGTAAAGTTCTGAATTTCCTAAATTTGCGTGAGACTCCTGGTCAACGGATCAAGCCATCAAAATTTTGGTTCCAACGCATCAGTGTGGCAAAGAATTGTGATGAACAACTGGAATTTTCCGTACTCCTTCTCCCTATTTGCAAATGGTTTGAGAAAAGGAACGAAATCTGCTCTATACAAAGCATTTGAACCCATAAAGACGTTCAGCAATATGTTATCGAAGGTGGTTTCTTATTACACAAAGTTGACTGTCCCGAGAAGCAATCCTTTTCTGCAATATGAAACAGTCATATTGACACGTTGTTACTATCTATGCGCCACAAACAGTAGTTGTATTCGATGAATATCCAGGTTCAAAAGGTACAACAAAAAGTGCTGAACGGTTGAAGAGGTCTGACATTCTCTTGATACCGACCTCAATGAAAGAAAAATTCCTATCCAATGCGAACAACAAAAGAAGATTGATTTCCATGATCATAGGAAAGTAACACTCGCAAAGTATGACATGGAGACAGGCTACAGAAGATGCCGATACCGTCATTGTGAACGTAGCCCTGTCTTTGGCTGTACGTACTGAGACTGTGGTGGTGGTTGGAGAGGACATCAACCTGTTGGTCAACCTCACAGGTCTTTGTCAACGAGAAAACGTATTCTTCCAGAAACCAGAGAAGGGAAATGTTCTTCCAACCACCTACTTTCCTATGCACGCTCTGACAAACAAAACCATTAGAGAACATATCATGTTTCTTCACACAATAAGTGGTTGTGATACGACTTCAACACCTTACAACCAAGGAAAATCAAAGTTTGTGAAAACTCTCACCAACCTTGCTGATATTGTGTGTTCAAAAACCCTGAGGCAACTCCAGAAAGCATTGCAGCGGCAGGGGAGAGATTCCTGGTCAACGTGTACGGCTACACAGGAAGGACTGAACTGTCGATATACCGTCTGAGGTATATTAGTTAGAAGAAGACAGCTTTCAAGACTTCATCATTAATAGCTGCAGTGCCACCATCAGCTGCTGCAGCCACACAGCACAGTTTCAGGGTATATCACCAGGTGCAGCAATGGCTGGGGGTTGAGGAACATGCCGAAGATTGGGGTTGGAAACGAGCAACAAATGGCCTGGAATCGATTACCTCTCTACGAGCCCACGCTTCTCTCGAACTACTGCGTCTTGTGTCATGCAGCATGCGCAAAAAAAATGTAGTTGCAAAAAAACAGGCCTCGATTGCACCAATCTGTGTATCAACTTTACTATGAGGGGTCCTACAACATGACAATTGAAACAGATCTCACAAATACCCTTGATGACGGGCCATTCGACGTCGAAGTACAGGACGAACTGGGCTTCACCTTCTTCCCGGTTATTGAAACCTTCGAAGAAAGTATGGACAAGGAGGAGGCATTCATAATTGTAATGATAAATGAGTAGGTACACATTATAATACTGTAGATGATACACTGTAGATTACTTCTTTAGTAATTACTTTCCCTATATTCATTACTCATGTAGATCTAGGTCCGGAAATATGTCTTTTTTGGCGCGCTCTAGCGGTTGAATGGTTAGTCTTACAAAAAAAAGTAATTCACAGAAAATAAGAAAATTTGATCAACTTCAACTTCGAATATGACACGCTCATCGAAAAAACGGTTTTTTTCTGATATAGGCCAAAAACTGAAAAAATGTGCCAAATTTTGGGCAAAAAGTGACAAAAAAAACAAAGTTCCGGGCTGAATGGACCTTTCCACAGACTATGAGAAAAGAGAAAACACTGTAATTAGAAAGTATATGTGTTAATATCACTTGGGATTTTTTATTTATATTTTCTGGCCGCCAGTTTTTGTATAGTTTGAAAAAAAGGGGTTTTGTGACGTCACGTTCATCAAAATTGAACTTGGCAACGTCGTATAAGTTGTACACCATGGAATCACAAATTATCCTTACATCGGCATTGTGTTCTATGATAGTTGTCATTTGATACCAGATGTGTTTGTCCATCTGTTTCACGAAGCAGATCAATAACAATTGTTTTTATCTGTTTAACTCATTTGCTGACCTAATGTGATACAAGATAGATGCTAGTAGATCAAATCTGTATGCTGGAAACTAACAGACTCTTGAATATTTTATTTTCTGAGGTTAGAGCGGTTTTCAAATTCAAAGTTTTGTTGCTTGTGTTGAGTAATTTCTGTATTCCTTATTACCGAGAAAATGTCTAAAAAGTGCTTTGTACCCAGTTGTCTGAACACCAGTGAAAATTCAAATAATCTGTATGTGTTCTGCAATAACAACTTTTGTTCCATACGAACAGTTAATATAATTTGCGATGTTGCCAACAATAGTTTTTCAGGTTCGTACAGAAAATTTGAAAGTTACAAATAATATAAAAAATTGCTTTTGCGTAAATTTTTTTGATGTGTTGATCCCGTGACAAAGTTTCAATTATTATTTCTCGATGGCTTATAATCAGCCAGTAGCTATATTTTATGGGAGAACGATATTCCCTATTTCGGAACGTGTATTATGGTGGGGGATGTTTCCGATGAACGTGACGTCAGAGACACACTTTGAAATGTGATATTTTTCTTAAATGAAAACAGTAGAGTGGCACTCGTTGATAAATAGACATTATAGACTATCAACAATCGATTAAAACGAGTTTTGCAACTAATTTTTTGTAAATGTAAACGTCTATTTTTGCCAGCAAACTTCAAATTCGTGATCAGCGACCCAAAAAACAAAAGGGAGGAGAAAATCAAAACTATAGCAAAACTTTCCAATGAGAATCCTAATATGCCTAGGGCCGGTTTTTCAATGTATTTTAACTTCGAGCTAAATTTAACTTATGGTTAGAATGTGAGTCGATTCCTTCATTTAGCAAATGTCATATTCATTCTAACCACAAGTCAAATTTAACCGGGCGTCAAAGTACGCTAACACGACATTGATAAACTGGCCCTCAGCCTAATTATTCATAATCCTCAACTTGGCACTACTCAAATACATATAATTGCTAGTACTGTAGGGTTGTTAAACTATCGAAGCGATAACTTCAGATTCCAGGACCAGTCTTCGCGTGTCAGTGCCTTCGGATACATTTTGTGAAAATCCGCTACACGGCTTCCTGTGACCTGTGATTGATCGAAATCGGTTCGTTCGTCGGCTTATCGGTCGCGACAGAAATAAGGTTATACGCCGTTTACGAGATTACGTTTGACATAACGCTTCGGCAAGTTATCCTGATATACGATGCGATAGCAAGCAGATTGCAAACAAATGGCTCGCAGCTAGGCAGGTATCGCTGCAGCGGCAAACGGGCGGATGCAGTTATCGAATCGGGATGCGATGCCGCCGACGGAAAATGATTTAAACTTTTGCTCTTTCAATCCGATGTCAATTTATGAATAGGAAGTTTGCTCTGATGGATATTCTGGTATTTTTGTATGAAGGACTCCGCACATTGTAATGGAGTTGGTTACTGAGATAGTAAACTTCACATTTTCTCATTATCGCAAAATAAAAAAACGGAAAACATGGATCACCAACGAACTCGTACAATTTATCAACAGACGAGATAATAAGTGTCTGCATTCATATTTCATTGAAAATATGAACGTTCATAAGGTGAAAAAAAATCTTTTAATCGCCAAAAAAAAAAATTTTTAGTTTTCATTTGAGAATATTCCGTTTTTTTTAGCAAGTACCTGCAATTTTTCAATAAACCTGATAAATAAAACCCGAACTGGTAAAAAAATTATTACCAGAAATCTACAAGGTTCTTACGCCATAAAATTCACCACGTCACAACCGAGGTTTTCAGAATGACATTAAGAATATAGAGAATGCAGTTGTAGCCAATCAATTAGTCCTCGGACTCAAAACAGGAATAAAAAATAACCTGAAATCGGCAAGGTTTTGACGCCATAAAATTTAGCAACCTCACAGCTGATTTTTTCAGAATCACTTAATAAAAATATAGTGAATTCAGTGGTAGCCAATATCAATTAGTCCTCGGTGGAAGGAGAAGTTGGTTGGAGAAAGAACCACATTCTAAATTCTAATCACAATTTCGATATTGATCAGAACCTGGAAATTTTACATATCTGTCAAAAAGGTACATTGTTAAATCTACTTGAAATATTATACGAAATAAATCGTTCTTTGAAAGATGTTAATGTCGACTCTTTGAATGAACAAGTTAATTTTGACTGCATAAAATTCTTCAATTCCTTGAACTTTTAATTTTTTCCATTGATTTTCTCTTCATTACGCTGAACATTCGATTTATCTTGGTCGTCCACGCTTCAACTCACCATAGAGCATTGCAAATGCATATTGTGTCCTGTCCCCTATTATTGTTGTGTTCCGTGAAGTTAACTTGACAGCTAATAGGAACGCTTCCTTCTGTCACATCTAACCATAGTTTGAAACCAAGGACATTACACACAGGACTGCTTCATTCCTATCTTCCATGTTTGTATCGGAAATGACCTTGAAATGACGTAATGCGGTGGCCTCCCTCCGCCACTTTATCCGCAGTTGTTTGCAGTCTTTACCTGTTTCTTTTTACCCTGTTGCAGAAGAAAGATAAAATAAAGCTTTTGAATTTTTAAGCGCGATTATATCAACTTTTCAAAAACTCATTTCGTTTTTGTAATACTCACATTTACTGTTTTTACTCATTTTACTCGCTTGTAAATTAATCATATTAATCAAAAGATGATTCAAACTGCAAGAAGTTTTGTTTGAAAAGCCAACATTCTCAATTGAAAACCAGACATAAATAAAAAAAAACTGAAAGTTAAAATTTCCATCTTCATTCAGATTAACGATTGATTTTGCAAATACACCCAGAACTAATGTAGAGGAATTATTTTATGAATATTAGAGGTCCTCATTTTGGAAGAAATTTAGTGCATGTTATGTTACGGAAAAACCTACCTACTTTATATCGTTTTGTCTGACCCTAATTAATAAAAGAGAAAATATTGCTATTATCTGGGTTATTAAATACCTACTTACCCACGTAGCGAAAACGATTATACAAATGTTATAAATAAGTTAATGTTTTTTGGTATTCTCCGTACCTACTCTGAAAATAAACAATGTTAATTCTTTTTTCTTCGAGGGTAATTCCCCTACTGCATTGTGGTTTTGAAAATATATTTCTTGCTGCCACAGGGAGAGAAAATAAAATTAAACAGTAATATTCATATAACTCCTAAAACAACACATGTACATTGAAATAAAAGGTAAAAGAAAAATGAAAATATCCTTTACAACATGAAATTTTTTACTGAAATAATTCTCAAAAGATACACCACAATAGTAGAATAGAAATATATTTTTTCATATGATACAAAAATGATAATACATAGATGTACCTACTTTATTAGACTACTCATAGATCAAGATGAGTGAATGAATAAAATCATGCACCTGATAGTCATACATACATTTACATTTGCATTAATATAAAATACCTAATTTATGATAAGCAAAATAAGGTCCAGTTCCAGATCAAAAATTCAATTTATAATTTTTTTTATTTTTTTTGTCAACTTTCTGGAATCAGAATCATTAGCAGATTTTTTTCTTTTCAAGTTCTGAGATTTGGTTTTAGATTCCTCATTTTTTTTTATTGAAATAATTCATTCTGATTATTGTTCGTAACCTAACAAATACTTCAATGATATCAGAATGAACAATTTTCTGTTTAAGTTAGTTTTGTATTCTTTCAGTAACATTTTTGACAACATTTTTTTCCTTATTGAAACCCAAAGGATCCTCACCATGATATTTCAAAAATCTTTTATTAAATTTCTTCACTAATGAAAGCCATTCTTCAGTTGGTTTTATTAACCCACCATATGATAAATGACTAACCCATGATGGTAATTGATAATCATGTTCCTTCGAACATTTGTGTGTATGAATGCCTAAAAAGGGGTATTTCTTTTTGAATTTTTTTGCCAAATATCCAGCAATGTATTCCAGTGAATCATTGGTCATCTATGGTAAATAATCGTTTTCTGAAATATTGGCCTCGGATGAACCAGAACTGCTACTGGTGAATCGAATTTCCACATTTTCTTTATTTTCATATTCCTCAATGGAAATACCATCTTCATCAAGCTCTGAGTCAATATTGAAGCCCACTTTCTTCATTACGTTTGCAATCAAATACTCTTCTTGCATTCTATCTTCAGTATTCACAGCAGAGTCAAGGATTTTTTCCTAAAATAACCATGCGAATTCTGTATAGAGCATTCAGTGGTGAAGGATGGTCATCCAAGCCTCCTCTACTCCGCAGTTGAAAGAAGAAGTTTTCCAAGGAATCTTGATTGAGTTTATGGGTACATAATGAGGAAATACCATAAGCTTTTTTTCAAGTCGGAAAATAACTGCCTAAGAGATTTAATTGATATGATGATTCCTTTCTGAAAAATCTGTAAACTTCTTTTCCCAGTAGCCCTCATTGTCAAAATTGTATGCAGCATGTCATCAAAAACTTTATTTTGCTCTTCCAGGTAAATACCATGCAGATTTATGAGGATTGTTATTGAAAGGTATATAACTATTGCTTATATCAAACCAGTTATTAACCAACTCAATAAAATTTCCTACATCTGTAGCCAATTTTTTATCAGTTCCTGGTTGATAATGATGAAGAGCTGTAGCCGTTGAAAGTGATAGCAACTCAGCTGCTAAACGAACATTTTGACGTTTTGTCTTTTCACATCTTATATGTTTCTCTGGTAATTTGAAACATACATTCAATTCTTTATCTGTCATTTCAATCAAATCAAGAAGTGGCTTATGATTGATGATAGTTTGGTCCTCTAGAATAAAACCTGTATCAATGAGCCAATTTCTCAATAGATACGGTATATCTGCAAACATATAAATTTTTTCATTGGTCTGAGGATGATGAAAATAAGTTTTTTGAATGTCAACTTCCATCTCCTTCAACAAACCTACATTACCTACAAAAACAGATATAATATAATTGTCACAAAATTAAAATAAAAAAAAAAACTTCCGTCCACAATCGCTGACAGTTGCAACAACTTTATAATTAATTTGATGAAGTCTGTAAATTATATCAAAGATTATGCTTTTAGTCATCTTGGAATCAAATGATATGTAAACAGGTTGTTTCCATTTGGCAAATAAACCTCGAACCATGATAACTTGCATTTGATTGTGAGGTCCAATGAGTTGGTCTTCAGATTTGTCATATTCCAAAACTGACTTGACTTTAACTTCATCAAATTGAATGACGAGGCATTTCTCAAGTTCTGACATATCCTCACCAACTAATTTCATGAATTTCAAGACGTCTTCTAGAATTCCTTTTTTCATATTGATTTTGCAGGCCCATTTTCGAAGTGATGATAACCCAGGCAGAGGAAACTTTAAAACATTCCTCAAATATAAATATGACTTTTTGCTGTAATACCGCAATGAAGGCCATTGAGAGTTCTGATTGAGTCCAATTAACCCTTTTTCTTTTCTGAAGTAATAGGTTAATTTGATTTTTGGAAAAGAATTTACTCAAAACTTTCTCAGCTTTATTATTTTCTTTATATTGCACCTTTCTCTTATAATAATTTAGGTGTGTTTGTAAAGAATTTACCCGTCTTTTACACTTTTGCTTGTGAGTTCTAAATTCCAATGGCACCTTATTATGACTTGCAAGGGGTGTTTCATATTTCCTTTGATAATAGGTCTCATTCAGAGGATCAATGTTTTCGGAACTCCCAACAGCAATAACTTCATTTTCCTCTGGTAACAATTCATCTGGAATATCTTCTTCATTCGCTTTTCTGTGACTTGAACAAGCTTCTAGAGATATCGGTTCTAGTCCCAAGAAAAGGGATGGCACGACATTGGGATTAAGAAATTTTTTAACAGGTAATCCTGACACAAAGATTTTTTTTGTATTATTTTGATAACAAAATTAAATAAGTAAAAACCTAGTAATTCATTTCTCAAGTCTCGCTTGTAGTCCTCTTCAGTGAAATGAACTGAGCAAATGCTACTAGTCCTAGGGTTCCATATGTCACTCCTATTGCATAAACGTATCCAAACTTGTCTTATTCCATCATCCTTTGGGAAGTTGTGAAATATGTAACCCAAGCCTTTGGAGGAGTTATTCTTGCAAGAGGTGATGGCACACGCTTTTCCTGGCATTTCATTCAACTAAAAGAACAGGAATAAACAAATATTCAACCACAACAATACTGAAACCCCAAACCTTCAAGAACTGGCAAAATCTTTCAATATTTTCACTTCACAAAGAGTAACAACTGCAGAAAGAGTATAAAATAGTTTCTAAACGTTTCCTCAATCTGTGAAACAGGCAAACATGCACTAGACTAGACAAAAATATAACAATAAATCTATCAAAAACTCAATAACTCAATATACGAGACACCAAGCAAAAAGTAAAACAAAAAAGTGATAACAGATAAAGTTACCGTTTGTGTTTGGTAACAATGGTAACCAAAAAAATCGAACATCGAACTCAATGTGTATTTATTTCTTTTCAACAACAGATATAATAAAGGAAGGAAAGTGCAGTCGGAATAGTCGGAATGAAAGAAACAAATTGTTAAGTGGAATGGTGGTGGGGGGGCCACTGAGGTACGTCACAATTCAGTGATTGGTTGAAGTCTCATCGGGCAGTCCTGTGTGTAATGTCCTTGGTTTGAAACCACATTTCGCTCATCTGTTACAAATTTCAAAGCAATGTATTTTCTCATAGTTTGGTGTTGGTTGGGCAAATTGCCGTAACACTCATCTCTGACATGAGTCTTCGGACCATGTCCTAAATATTTTATAGTCTTTACATGTTTCATTTTTATAACCATGCGGTTTGGTTAGTACCCTGATTATAATCACGATTACTATTAATATGTAATTTATTAATATTATTTAAAAAAGGACCATTTTCCTCTCCATGTAAGTATTTCTTGCTCTGTAGCAACTACATATAGGTAGCGTTTTCATATTTGTTGTAGAACTTGTATATACGGCTGAAGATGGATTCTTGCTGAATCCGAAACATGTACCCCCATTAGTTTCATTGTTGTCAAATTAAAGTTGTGGAGATGATTTTGTGATATTTATAAAATAATTATTATATAATAATGCCTTTGGGTACATTCTATGATGTTTATGAGGGAGTATTATTATTACATCAGTGGTAGCCAATCAAACAGTCCTCGGACTCAAAATAGGAATACAAAAAAAAAAAGATTTTGACGCCATAAAATTTAGCAACTCACAGCTGATTTTTTTTCAGAATCGCGTAATAAAAATATAGAGAATTCAGTGGTAGCCAATCAATTAGTCCTCGGATTCAACACAGGAATAAAAATATAGAGAATTCAGTGGTAGCCAATCAATTAGTCAGCTCAGGCAAAAAATATCACCTGCTTTAGGTTTTCCCACAGCTGAAAATCACCACCAAAAACATCAGCAAATTGCCCCGGAGCGCCACGGCAAATAATAATAATTGCCGTCCTCTACCCGCACAAGCTATGCCTTTGGGTACACTCTATGAGTGTTTATAGGGGAGGATGATCATTACATCAGTGGTAGCCAATCAATTAGTCCTCGGACTCAAAACAGGAATAAAAAATTACATGAAATCGCAAGGTTTTGACGCCATAAAATTCAGCAACCTCCCAGCTGATTTTTTCTAGAATCGAATAATGAAAATGAATGAATGAGTGGTAGCATTGTACAACAAATTTTTTGAAATCGTTCAAGAATGCTCATTTTCTCGGAGCAACTTCAGGCCTCAAAATACGCTAATCTAGTATTTTAGTCCGTTGCTAAGCAACGAACTTTCCAGGACCGTTTTCGGCACTAAACTGTACGGGAATAGTACCTATATTGTGTATCTAGTAGTAAAAGCAATACATTCCCGGACGACAATGTAAATTGTTGGCCGAGGCGATAAGCCGAGGCCAACAAGCATTGAAGTCTGGGAATGTGCTTTTACTACGAGGTACACATACTATTTTTTCTGAAATCGCAATCAGCATTATCATAAATTAAGGAATTATACTTATTGTTTGCGTGCATTCATTAACTGTCTAAAATGTATACAAGCCGTCAAAATTTTTCCCGGATCGTTTACGATACGGGAAAGTACTTTTCTGAAATCGTTCAAGAATGCCCACTTCCTCGGAGCAACTTCAGGCCTCAAAATACGCTAATCTAGTATTTTAGTTCGTTGCTAAGCAACGAACTTTCCCAGACCGTTTTCGGCACTAAAAACGGGAATAGTATATTGTGCAACAAGTGCAGAAAAGTGCTAATTTCTCACTAGTTTGAAAAAGTTGCGGCACGAGCGCAAGCGAGTGCTGCAATTCAAACGAGTGAGAAATTGCATTTCTGCTCGTTACACACTATACTTTTTCTACAACACCCTTTTTGCTAAAAATAATACTATACTATAAACTGTTTGTATGCATTTTCATATTTCCTATTGAAGTTGAAGGTAGTAAATTCAATGACAATGAATTAACTTGTTCTCTTAGTTCTGGCGGAGTATTTTCAATTTCAGAACTGTCGTTATCCATTTTAGTTCAATCTCATTAAAAAATTACGAGACAAGAATATTTTACGAATATTTTATGCTTGACGTTTGTTTACATTCAAATGATTCGATAATTGTTGCTCCGTTGCCTAGCAATGGTTAGTGTGTATGTGGGTATTTGAGACAGCAGAAGTGATTTCTATAATTTTTGTTCAAAATATTATGAATTTGTACGACAATTTCCTTCATATTATATAAACCAATAGACTTTGTCTATTCATTCTTGAAGTTGCCTGATCGAATATCCCTTCGAAATGCAGAATTTTCAAAATATACTTTCACCTTGCTGTCACGAAAACTGTATTGCTTAGAAATTAGGTGACAGAAATGTCACTTTCTGGCACAGAAATGTCACTTTGCGGCACACTTATGTCAAATTTCAATTATTGTGAGAAATAATCATGTTTGCGAACGTAAAACTATGCAGAAAAGCATGTTTTGGAGTGTGGTTGTAGAAAAAGTACTTTCCCGTATCGTAAACGAACCGGGAAAATTTTTGACGGCTTTAGACAGTAAATGAATGCACGCAAACAATAAGTATAATTCCTTAATTTATGATAATGCTGATTGCGATTTCAGAAAAACTAGTATATGTACCTCGTAGTAAAAGCACATTCCCAAACTTCAATGCTTGTTGGCCTCGGCTTATCGCCTCGGCCAACAATTTACATTGTCGTCCGGGAATGTATTGCTTTTACTACTAGATACACAATATACTATGGTATATTCTAGTTGCCTGAGGTACCAAAGTTTGCAGAGGCTCTAAAAAACCGAGATTATATGAGAACATGTTTTCCAACTGGACATGAACAGATTTACAAAGTCTCGATGTTTAGGTAACATTTACAGTAACGTAAATTTTCTCTAAAACTTGGTTTATTATGATTCATAGAAAACATGTCCTAGAATACTGTTCCCATAACCACATACTGAAAATTTTAGATTCTGAAAAAAAAATGCCATGCTTCTCTTACAAGGTATCTCAATTATTGAGAAACGTTGCCCAAATAACTGTTAGATGTGGTTCAATGTCCATAAGGGATAATAGCTGTTTTCTGTCACATATACGCCTCATATTTGCCACTTTGCGGGAATGTGTGGAAATAAGGTAACTCGACGTTGAAATTATTCGTTAAATGTATTCTAATCACAAATTCGCGATGTCTCTAAATACCAGATCATTCGAAAATTATACACTTATCAGTGCACCCTATTACCAATAAAAAAAAGAGCTCGGTAGTTTTAATAGTTTTGCTATTTCCTTTCCCTGCATATAACCGCCCTATTATCACGAAAAGAAGAATATCCATATAATAGCAGTAGTGATAAAAATACGAGACCTAATATAAAAATTATTCAAAAACTTTCCGCTATATATACTGAATAAAATATCAAACTCAATTTAGCAACCAAACAGTCAACAAACAGTTCTTTGCTTCCGGCAATTTCTAAACGAACATCCATGCCCCGCTTCATTCAATATCTTCTGTCAAAATATTCACACGTTGACCCTCTTGAGTTTTGAAAGTCTATATTAGTTCAGCGCCTTGCTTACCCTAAGGCCACCAACGAAGAATACGGTGGAGGATGAAATGGGCGTAAAGACTTTTATTTACAATATTTAAAGCTTCGTGCTTTAGTTGCATAATGTAGGAATTATAGAGTAAACAAAACGTACCGAGTGAAATAAAAAAATGAAACTGGACCTGCCATATACCAGCAGAGTTTTGGTTTTGAGGAAAACAGTTCAGCCTTTGATTGATTCAAAATCCAAACAATTTTTTATGTAGAATTTTTTCAAGACTTCACGCATGAGGAGGTGTTTTTAGTTATATTCAAGCAACCAAATCCAGAAGCCAAAAAAATTAATTTTTATAATAAAAATCACACATTATTAAAATTTGTTATTCTCAATGAATAACTAGACTAACTAGATAAAAGGTGAAGGCACCATCAAACATCAGTCGTCCGGTACGGTATAACAAATAATAATAATACACTCCTATGAGTTTCTATAATGGAGTATTATTATTATTATATAATAGCTCATGAAACTGGGAAACATCTTAAAAAATTATAACATACTTGTGTTAAATTCAGCATTGAGTATCACCCTCATATATAAAATTGCAAGGGAGCTGGTTTAAGGTTTAATATTACAAGAATTCAGTCCTGTCGGTTCTTCGTATTATAATTAGGCCATGATTTCTTGTAAAGTTCGAAAGTAGCAACAGCGGCATGTCGGAGCTGGCATTCAGCCAGCGTCTCTTTAACTTGGATAGCGCTCGTTTGTTTTTCATTATTTTGCATAATGGCAGTGTAAAAACCTCATGATTTCACGGGAACAATAAAAGGAGCCAAGGAGCCCGGAAGTTTTTGTATTATTCCCACCATTAAGTTAGTGCAAGACGCCTGTGAAAAATAGATATGAGGACGTTATGAGGATTAGGAAACTATGCCACATTTACCCTTCCTTCCATTAAGTACATTAGCGCACATTGTTGTAAATATGCTGGTAGCCTGAATAGAAAAAAAAACTGTTACACCAAAAACTGTTTTGACAGAAGACACATAAATTAATATTCTGGCATATCTTAGAGCCAATCCTCAAAATTCCATAAACCAAATAGATAGATGAAGTGTGTATTGGATCAGGCCTCAGTGACTAAAAAATACAAAATTCGCCCATACAATTTAATAAGGGCGCAAAAGTTGACACCAGCGCAAAAGGCAATCAGACTGCAATTTTTCATTTTCTGTATAAAATATTGTGGACCGATGAGTCGTCGTTTTTCACTAGCAGAGGTTGCCATCGTCAAAATAAACACTATTGGTCAATTCAAATCCTCATCAAATACAGGAAATTCAGTATCAAGGTAGGCAGTCTGTTACTGTTTGGTGCAGATTGATTGGTGAGTGTGTTTTGAATCCTATAATTTTTCAACGGTTCATTGACTGATCAGATTTATTTAAATTTTGTAAAAGCAGAAATTGAAGAACGTATTGACGATTTACCTCTAGCCCTTTCAAGATAATTTGGCAACAGGATGGGGCACCGCCACTTTGTGTTGTCCCAGTTAAAAGGTTCTTGGATAGGAAATATCCACAGTGGATTGGAAAAATTGGGTACCATTAGGTGGACTCCTAATAGTCCCGATCTAACACCGTGCGAATATTTCTTATGAGGTCACGTTAAAAAAATATTGTCTATTCTACGCCGTGCTATTCTTTGGACGATCTAAAGATAAAAATTAGAAATGCCATTCGACAGATGCAAAATAACAGAGACACTTTATCAAAAATTAGAGGACATACAGAAAATGTAAATATTACGTGCATTGAGAATGAAGGAGGTCAAGTCAACAGCACTCATAAGTGCAAAAAATAAGTTTTAATTGTTTCAAATGGTTTGCTATGTGTAAATGGCATTTATTTAATTTTTTAATAAATTTTTTGCTCTTAGACTTGAGTAATTTACTCGGCGAGTGAGTTTACAAACCAGAAAATCATCTATATTATAATAAATGCCCTAGAACTATAACTATATAAACCATGACAATTCTTGGAAACAAAATAATAAGCGCAGATAACTTGATGTTCTAAAAAAATCACAATTTTAATCATATTAACACCAATTTGCGGTAAAATAATGGAAAGAAAGGACAAGTATGGCATATTTTCGTAATCAGGAAGAATTATTTTTAAATATTTAATGATATACAATTTAAAAAAAAGTGAGTAGTGTCAATAATTTTGACATTTGACAATTTGTAAAAATTTTTACTGGACAGCATAAAACTTAACGAAAAACACTGCAATTTCTTTTTATATTCGACCTTTTAGCTCAAAAATAAATGTTTTACAGTCTTTTGAAAGTGGGACATATTAAATTGAAAGCACTGTACATATACGAATAATATTGTTACAAATCTTACGTGGAATTTTCAAAATCATACATACCTAATAATAAACAAAAACTCGGCGGCAAGAGAAAATAAAAACAGACCAAACAAAACAATGCTCTGAATTTTTTTATAAATAAATAATGAATTTTTCCAACTGAATTAAATTTACCTCTGATAATCATCTTAACTGGTCGAAGAGACGTTATATTCTAAATTATCTTAAAAAGAAGTTGTTATATTTCGATGAGTTTCGGTTCAAGTCATTTCCTTTGTGGCATTCCCTGATCATTGATCAATGACATTTACAGGGCATATTAAAATGATCAGTGTTCTTATGGATGTCCCAGAATAATTGTTTTGTTGGGAACCACCTCATATGACATCAGTTTTGTAAATGACATATATAGCTTTTTTTCTTCCAGGGATCCAATATAGAAATGAGACTGATGCATGGTTTTCTAGAATGGGGCAATACCAAAACCATACAGCATTTAGAAATGTTATCAGTCTTTGCTCCCCAAAAACAATCGATACGTTTTCATTTGTTTACTCAAGCTTCAACTGTTGAGTATCATGGTGTAGCATCCACAGTACGATCTTAAGAAGTTCTCATTTTTAATAAAACTCACAGATATACATCCACCCTGGTGGTTATATTATAAAGTAGACCCGTTGCCCACGTACACAACAAGAATGGACGTGAACGGCCAAGCTTTTGATCATATCAGGACTCTTTCGAACAATCTACAAAGCTCTGGGTGCAGTAAGAAATTATTAAATGGTGTGAGCATCAGATTTGAATAAGAAAATGCCAGTAAAGTTCAGTGATAATAAGCACTATGCAAAATCAAATTACTTCGCAATATTCATAAAAAACACAACGTAAGCAGCAGAAAATACTACTATTTCCGTTACAGCAGATATAGAATTACATACAGTTCATTGAACTACAGTCTAGAATGCATCTATTTATTTTTAGTTGGTGTGGTCGGTGGATCAGCGGTCTAAGGCACAGGCCGTTCGAAACTCCACCATAGCGATAGTCGGTTCGAGTCCGATGTACGTACGAGAATTTTTCTCATCTACTTTATATCGGATCGATAGGCGACCGCATGCCTTGTTGTATTGTGAGTTGTCTAGATGCCAATCTCGTCTAGTGCTAGCTTGGAGTTCACACCGACCACCCGAGGTGGTGCTGTAGGTTTTCCGGGTTTTCCTACAGCTGAAAAGTGAATACATCACCTGAAACATCAGTAAGTCGCCCCGGAGCGCCACGGCAAATAATAATAATAGCCATCCTCTACCCGCACAGGCTATGCCTTTGGGTACACTCAACGAGTGTTTATGAGGGAGTATTATTATTATTATTATTATTATTCAGTATGAAAATTCAAATAATCTATTCCCTTTCGGCTGTTTCAGATTTCCCCCCGATACATTTGATCTTCCATTTAGGTAAATGGTAACTACTGTTGCACTTTGTTATAGTAACGCGAATTCATTATAGATAAATTTAAAGCAACTCGACAAATTTTAAAAACGATCTCCATTTTAAATATTACTTGATTCAGTGACTATTAATTAAAATCAAGAGCGTCGCAATTTTTTTTTCTTGGGAGGGGTAAAGGTTTTTGGTTTGGGTAATGAAAAAATAGATCATACTGTAATATAGAAGCATGAGTAACATATATTAGAATTAGGAACAAAACTAATCTTCTCTGAATAAACAAGTCACATATGAAACAACCATAAAAGTATATTATAAATAAAAAACAACCCTGCTCAATGTTTTTTGGAAAATATGTACTTCCAAGAAATGAAAAAAAAAACTATAGAATATAAAATAAAATCTAAACGCTTTTCTTAAAGTTGGCAAATCTCTCTAGTTCAGCATCTGGACTTATATACAGTATGTTTCACTTCTCATGGAAACACCCCCGTATCTTCCGTAACTTTCGACGATAGATACACTAGAAATGAACTCACCGCACAAAAAGTGTCATCTTAAGTGATATACACAGCACGCCAACTTCTGAGGGTTGCTCCCAAGGGTGCAGCCGGTTGACAGTTATAACAACAATTTTCAACAAACTATCATATTATCATATCAGCAATTTGCGGAATAACACAACAGCTAGAGCAAACACGGGATGTCCTCAGGGAGGGGTGCTATCGCCCCTACTCTGTACCATCCTAATGGACAAACTAATTGAAAGGCTAGCATCCAGAGTCTTTAATTGCTTCGAATATGCCGATGACCTTGCGATTATTGCAAAATGCAATTTTGCAAGGACACTCTCGGAGCTTATACAGACAGCCCTAGATATAATCGACACGTGGTGTAAAGAGGAGCTGACATTGAACCCTCATAGAACCACAACAGTTATATTTACACAAAAAAAAGTACTGGAAAGACTTAGGTCACTTGAACTGAGAAATTCCATTTGCCCAAGAGGCAAAATACTGCCTCCACTACACATATACATTCAAGGCGAAGTCAGGTCAGTCACGAGCAGGTTGCTTAGAGGACCAGCCCCCATAAGCAACAAGCACGGAAGGGACTACAACAAGCTATATGAAGAGTTGGAAGAATGCCATCAGATGGCACACTTCCCACATATAGCTTTGACAAAACTTCCAAGATTTGTATAACGGACAGAGATGCATGGAAGAAGGGACCTGCCATCAACGCGGTAATCGCCATCTACACGGATGGTTCAAAAACTGATGAAGATTCAGGAGCCGGCATTAATGGAACTAAGCCAAGAATACAAATCATATTGAGCTCAGGTATATACACGACGATATATCAAAAGGAAATCGTTGATTACACCATTGTGCTCAAGAGCTAATAAGGCAAAAGTTTTCAGAAAAAAACATTGTCGTTTGCAATTTACCTTCAAACAACTTTTTTGGGACTGCATTGAAGCCCTAAAAGAGCAGGGCAGTCAGAACAGACTGATCCTAGCCTTGGGTACCAGCACACACAGGTTATAGAGGCAACGAAGCCCGTGAAGGGGCAAGTAAAGCTCTGAATAGCCCAGAACGGCCAAAGCTGTACTAAAAACAAATACTGAATCAGGGATCCAACAGATATCTCAAGAGGCCAAAGAGTTTATCAAACAACCGCAGCCAACATTCACAGAATATCTACTAAGCCAGAAGAGACACTAGCAGATAGACAAATTAGGGACGGTGTGCTGGTGCACCGCGAACAATATGCCTACAGGACTGGCTGTTCAACGGAAACAGCACTCCACCAACTAGTAACGAGGGTGGAAAACACGCTGAAAAATAAAGAGGTACTGTTAGCGGTCTTTCTAGACATAGAAGGAGCTTTCGACAATACCTCTGTAAACTCTATCACTAGAGAGAAATCGAGGAACCATGTGTGGCCTGGATAGACTCAATGCTGAGAAACAGACTAATACACATCACTGTATTAGAGAAGACCGTAGTAGCTAGGGCGACCAGAGGATACCCACAAGGTGGAGTTCTATCCCCGTTTCTGTGGAATCTGATCGCGGACTCGCTGCTGGTATCCCTGAATGAAGCAGTACACCGAGCCCTTGGCTACGCTGACGATATCGTGGTCTTAGCACAGGGTAAATTCGACACAACGGTTAGATATCGTATGCAAGAGGCTCTTAACCTTGTCACGAGATGGACGGACTTGGAGGGGCTCAACGTCAATCCTAACAAGACAACCATAGTAGCATTCACCTGAAGACGAAAAACAGAGTGCAGGGTCCTTACGACTTCGAGGGGAGGACATACAGATAAAGGGGAAAGTCAAGTAATACTGGACTCCAAGCTGGCCTGGAACCAGCATATCGAAAAATAACCAAAAAAGCGGTGACTTCACTAGTGATAGCCAGATGCACTTTTGGAGAAAAAATGGGGACTCAAACAACATATGTTGCACTGGCTGTATAGCACGATGGTCATGCCCTCCATTACATATGCTTCTTGTAAAGGAGCCGCAACAAGGTACAAAGACTTGCTTGTCTTGGAATCACAGGGGCCATCAAATCAACACCAACTGCAGCGATGGAGACACTCCTGAGACAGCCACCTCTCCACTTTGTGGTTCAGGGCGACGCAAGGCTTGGTGCCTCTAGACTGCAGATCGCACCCAACCTGAACGTTGGAACGGACACATGAGAATCGTCAGAATCGTGATGGGGGATGCGCTAGGAACGAGAACGGACCACATTCCGAAACGGTACTCCTTCAAAAACCAGTTAAGAGTGCTGGTGCCTAACAGAACTGAATGGAACGGCTCACAGCTCAGACATTCTACAGGGGAAAATTTGGTATACAGATGGATCCAAGACTGAGAATTGAGCGGACTCAGAAGTGTCCTCCAGGAATCCGAGTATTGGCATCAGCTACTCACTGGGCACCCATACCTTTGTTTTTCAAGCAGAAGTGTACGCCATCCTTCAATGCGCGAAGGAAAATAATAGGAGAAATGTTCAGACAGTCAAGCGGCACTGAAGGCCATGTCTAGCAAGGAAGTAACGTCCAAACTGGTATGGAACTGCAAAGAAAAACTGAAAACTCTGTCAGATCGGAATCAAGTTAAACTGATATGGGTCCCTGGTCACCAGGGAATCGCAGGCAATGAGAAAGCAGACGAACTTGCACGAAGAGGATCGGAAATGCTCCCAAACCAAGGGCAGATGCTAGGGGTACCGAAGTGTACAGTAAGAGCGTCTGTAAAAGACTGGATCAGGGACAAGCACAAGAAACTACTGGGACAGTGTCCTAGGGAACAAACACGGGAAAGAATATATCAAAGGACCCTGTAACAAAAGAACGGCAGACCTGTTAACGATGAACAGGAGCCATTTGAGAACCGTTACGGGACTCCTGACTGGACATGCACCAGTGAAGGAGCACCTCAAAAAAATGGGTCAATGCGATGGAGACCTGACCTGCAGACTATGCGGTAAGGATCCAGAAACCGTAAAACACTGTGCTATTGCGAAGCTCTAGACTGCAAAAGGCAGGCAATATTCGGGCATCCATCTGGCGACCCAGAACTATATAGTTCCCACCTAATACGGAACTTGTACAAACTCGTACAAGGCACAAAAATATTGGATTGGGAACTGTGACATTGAACGGTGCCTTGGTTCGCGGACCTGCTGGCTCCATTGATAAATCGCGGAGTTGACGGGTTTGCGAATTAGGGCATCGATAGGCTAATAAGCCTTAGTATCACCGGATGCAATAGCCGACCGGACCTACACAGAGGTGGAGGTTTTAGTGAGTACGCCTAATAAGGAGAGTCTCACAGTATTTACTGAGTCTGGAGACTCAATATTCGTCTATAAAAGATTTCCTCCACCTCTCCAAAAAAAAAGTCAGAAGAGGAGCACTATTAGAATATTAGTAGGACTTTTCACAGGGCTCAACAAATATATGAGTACAATCGGGTTCTGTCAGGAAGAAAAGGAAACATCTGTAAACATAGGACTTATTTCTAACCAAGCGCTCCCAGATACATGGGAGTTCTAAAAACAAGCCTATGAAGTCTCGTAACGAATACAGGGCTAGACAGAGAACTCTAAACGATTTCGATAACAGATACAATAGATCTGAAAAGGTCGCGGTGTAGAGGCTTGTAGCACGAAAGCCCCAACTAATCTAATCTAATCTATTACTCACTATCTAACAATAAAGGTCACTTCCATCAATAGACTTCAACTAGAAATGATTAAAAAACAATGTTCAAGTTTTATAACTTACATCCCCTGTATACCCACGTAATTGATTGACAACAATCGACAAACGAATAGGATCTTCCGTTTCACCGAATGCAGTAATACAGTTTATTGAACTGTACATCAAAACAGCAAGTTGAGCGTGACATTGTTACGTGTTCCATAGTTCTATTATTGTAGATAATCATTATGTAAGCCGCGAGCGATGTTATAAATCCAACAAGAAAAGTGAAAGGGGCATTATTGTTACGGATTATTGGCTTTGTTTTGCTTTTTTCTCCGTAACGATGTTTAATCAAGTATTTACGAAGCAGAGAAATCAACACAAATCACAGATGAATTATTCAAACAAGTTCAGTGTTTATAAACATCCAGTCATTATAAAAAATTCGATTCCCTTTCAGCGTAGTAATATCTCTCTGTTTCGAGAAAGACCGGCTAGGTTGCTATCCTTATCTGTGAAACGTGACATCTGCAGGAATCAGCTTCATTTACCATGGGCGGAGGATTCTAAAATTTTACCGTGTGGTTTAAGTTTTTTGTTGGCAATTCCAAACGAATAGAAATGATGAAATACAAGAAAATGAATAACTGTTTATTAGTAGTTATAACTGGCCTTATTTTGTAACGGAATACAGGTAGAAAGTTAAGCATTATATTCACGAAACATTTGCACAAATACATTGTATTTACAAATCATCGCCTACCTTTTGACATCCTTTCTCATCATCTTCAAAGTTATGATAAAATCTGCCTTCAAACATTACTCGCACTAGCAAATACATTAACGTTGTTTAAATATTAAGACACATCAATATCCAATAATTATTAACGAACAAAATCGACGAAATTCTTCTTTTCATGCAGAAATACAGAAATATGACTGTGTATCTGAGCACTAGTTGTAGAAGGAAGATCTCAAATGAATTAACTAGCTCACTTGGCGAGCCATTATTGCAGGCAAAATCATGCACCGAGTTAAATCTATTTTCGTCAAAAATTCATTTACTTCTGTAAGCATTGATGTGCATTTTCATACTAACGCTAGACCCTGGATTTGAGCATCAAATTGCGGTCACCTGATAGAATGTCAACATGAACGCCACCCCAAAATAATTGATGTAGCGTCAAAGATAAACATTGTTTACCATTGTTTAACTTTGTTTACAGGTTTCTGGAATGATGTTCGCTCTTAATGTTATACCAACAAGTTACTGGTGTGATATCGATGTTCCTATTTCATCGAAAGCTGTCGTGCAGTGTGATCAAACTGATTTGAAATTACGTAATGTTTATTGATTTTTCTCATAAAACTTGAAACGAACTACTAGGTTGACGTCCTTGGTCGACGACTGTAAAAGTTGTCGGACCTACCTTGCGCTGAAGAGAGGCAATACCTCGAAACTAGTATGGCTAAGTGGTCACGTCCTTGATCATGTCAGGCAGGATTCTGCTATTTGATACAGAAAGCATTTGCGGCTGTCTCCCGGATTCTAGGGAGAACGCTGCAGAGATATCTGTCAGATTTAATTCAACGTCCGTCGTGGTATTAGCCAGGGAAGTAGTTGTTTTCTGTCAGATATCTGCCTAAATTGAGAAGAGAATAAGGGGTTTTTACTGAAATTCTGCCTCTCTCCTGAAAATCTATTATCATAACAAAGGGCATGTGTTAAGATTATTGTAGATTTTTATCTAAGTAACGATACATTTTACTAGAACTGGCCAATTGAATGTGGCTTGAATAACGATACTGATTTAACTGGAATAGCAATAGTTTATTGTCATGAATACCATATAAAAAATAAGAGAGTTATTAAGATAACATTAATATCTCTTCAGGGGAACAATGAATACAAGTTGAGGTTGAAATATTGTATTGAGATCCTCATTATATTCTATAGTAACTGTGACTAAATATCTTTGTTACCAAGACAATAAAAAAACATGAGAACAACGGTCTGGAATTACTGAGGTAACCATAGTTTATTTTTCAGTTAACTATACAATCAAGTTTAGGTAACAATATTGTATTGTAAATCTCAGTATATTTATGTAGTAATCAAGATAAAATATGTTTGTCACGATCACAATATAAGAATGTGTGGAAAACAGTATTTATTTTTACTAGTAACTATACATTCAAGTAAAGGTGACAATATCGTATTTTAATCCACATTATACTCTTATAGTAACCAATACGAAATATCATATAGTAACTGTAACAAAATATAATATAGTTACCATGACAAAACGTGTGTAGCAATTTTTGTTTTGTCATTATAACTAGAATTTTAGCTGTGCCCATACTAATCAGAATTCTTGTCACCATTCTGGTTATAATGACAAGATTTTTTTTCCGTGATTGCTAGGTTATCAAATAGTATTCTTACATGCATTTCCGTTGATTTTCTTGAAATTTCATCGAATGATGATGTACTAAACCGTTTTCGAATCATTTTTCACTTTTCATGCAAACTGATGACAGACGTCAGATCAAAAGTACCAGTTGTCACATAATAAAAACAAAATACCACAAAAAATTCCCGCGGCAATTTTCAAGGTAGAAAATTCCCACTATAATAATGCTGTGATTGGCCTGAACGTACATGAATGCTTTGAATTGATAGTTTGGTTGCAAGAATTGTCAAAAAATAATCACTCAAAAATCATCATTGTGCTGTCATTTAATGTCGATTTGCAAAACAAGCGTAATGTGCTTTCTAACAAAAAAGGGATTTAGATTGCAAATAGGGATCCAGATAGATTGAGTGCTTTCCAAGATTACAAGAAATTTAAGGGTGCCGAAAGACTTCGTATGTTTTTTTTAGAGATTGATCGGACACACGTTTTCCGAAAATTTTATTTTCCTTCTACGATAGAAGCTAATCACGAACCGACGATTTCATGAGGAATGTGAAAACGAAAGTACCTTCGTTTTTATTTTTAGTACTTAAGTCATTGAAAAATTTTGGTTACCCCGACCATTACCAGCTGACCAGTAGTATTTATTATTACAGCTGTGGCCAGTATTATTGTTGCTCCCATCCCTACTGATTAACGATTGATTTTCCCGAGGCATTTTCCCAAGTGTTGTGAAGATTTCTCTAGTTCTGCCATTATTGTGGGAGGGAGCTCCAACACACTTGCTAACTTTGAAGTCATTCTCCACGCCTAGAGAGATTTGGTTTTAGAAAAAAAGGGTTAACCACAGAACACTTTTGAGGATCATCTCGAACATAGTAAATGGGGGTCTCGCAAAAGGTGAACGAATTATCTTATGCGAAATATGCAAAGGATTTGCTTATGAATCTTATGATATTCCTACAGAGTACTGTAAACGTATACACTCCTAATACTTCCCACCTGCATGATCGGTCTTATTGTGTTTCTATAAAACGCGCCAAATCAAAGTTGAATTTAATTATGCATGGTGTACCTCAGGGAACTGTACTGGGACCCATTTTAATCATTATTTAGGAACACCAAGATACGGGCTTGCAGTTTCCAATAAGTTATTTGTTATGAATGTCTATAACAAATTAACAACAGAAAATCAAATCGTTTTTGCTAGGTTCTCCTGTAAGTTGGGCTTGTTCCTCCGTTTTATTTCATATTCAGAATTTAAATACCAGTTTTAACGAGTAGATAAATATTTACCAAATCGTCTCCACCACTTTTATTCGGCAACCAAGTATCATTGTGGGGGGGGGGTACATGTTTCGAATTCTAGAGAATCCACCTTCAGCCTGATAAAAGTTCTACAAAAATCACCCGTTGCGAAACAACTGCAACGGCCTCGATATTTCTAATATCGTCACAATCGAAGCCGATAGATAACTGAGAATCGAACTTCAAGCAAATACATATCTTGTTCTGAACTTTTACAAATTAGAAGACGCATCAATCAAGTACCTATCAATAACAAAGTAATATCACTTACTAGTAGAAGTCTCTTGGAAAGTAATCTGGCACCGTAGCTTACCTGAAAATGAAAAAAAAATCAGTCAACGGTCAAAATGTTCGTGCTCACGATATTACTTATGTACAAAGAGCAATTCTTGTCGACTATCTGCATGGATTCATTCATACTGTAACGATTTCGAGACCGGCCTCGAGACCGGCCCTGATCATCCAATTACACTCCACACTCGAAATGTAAACAAGTTCTCTTCTGACAAACACATGACTCATCCGTGGAAGAGACGGGAACGCTCTAACCGAAGTTTCTAGGGGCCTCTAAGGAGTCGTCGAACAGACTGGAAAGATCGAAAACTGTAAATGCTACTATACAGGGTGTCCCATATAAAACTCCGCGGGCAAATATCTGGGAAATGAAAGATGATATCTACATGTTGTGAAAGCAGATGATATTGATGTCAAAGGATCCTCTTATTTAGGTAGATATCCATCACATGGCGTCATCCGTAAGGGCGTCCCGACACCGACGCCAATTTTTTCAATTGGCATCCCAGACTTTTTAATGCTTTTTTGAATTCTGCATAAAATTCTGAATTAAGTCATATAGCACACTCATGGTTTCCCTTGAATATTGATGAAATACAGCAACTTTATTGCATATTATAAAGAGGGCCATGAATGAGTCAAAAAACACTTACACGAGTTTGATAAAATTGATCTATCAGAGATAATTGCGTTGCCTGTTCAGTTTCATCTAGTTGTGTGTTTCTGTAAAATTGCAGACAATACAAATTAAAATAAATGTTTCAAATTACCAAAATATATTTCAATTGGACCAAAAATCGACAAACATGATGATAATAGCTAAAAAATAAAAGTAATAACATGAATTATTTCAGTAAGTGTTCGAACTGCCTCCTCCCTTCACGTAGTATACACATATTATATCTTTTTATTATTTCTCGATTCGTCACAGCTAAAAGCGTCTCTCGCGATATGGAAGCACAAACATTTGTGATAATATTTTTTAATTCATCTACATTTTGTGGACGTCGCATATAAACAAAGTCTTTGATATATCCCCACAAAAAAAATCCAGTGGAGTCATATCTGGACTTCGAGCTGGCCATGCTGTTGGACCCTTATTTCCAATCCATTTCTCATTGAAAGTATCATCCAAATATTGGGTAATTATTCTGTTATTATGCGGAGGTGCCCCATCTTGTTGCCACCACATATTCAGTCGAGTTTGTATTGTTAAATTCTCCAAGAGATTCGGCAATTCATGTTGGAGGAAAAGCAAATACCTCTCTCCATTCAGAATTCCTTCGAAAAAATGAGGTCCTATCAAATAACCATCAATGATTCCACACCAAACATTAATCCCCCACACAGTATGATATCTCGTTTCTTGAATCCAATGAGGGTTCACGTCAGACCAATAGTGACAATTATGTTTGTTTACTATACCGTTGTTATGGAAACGGCTTTCATCACTCCATAATATTTTGTTCAGAAACTGATCATCATCATGAATACGGTTGGACAACCATGCAATGAAGTTCAATCTCCTATCAGTATCTCCTAAATATGGGAATAGATTATAGCAATGAACAATAAAACATAAAGATTTTTACCTGGCTGCAGTCCTTGAACCAGATGTATTTTGTAGGGATGGAATTTGTTTTCTGACAAAATACGTTGTATTGACGATTTCGAAATATCACATTCCATTGCTACTTGTCTGGTAGAACTATGTGGTTCCAATACCATTTGACCTAGCACTGCAACTGTGTGATCCTCATCTTTAGCCGTTTTTTGTTTTTTTCGCTTCCGTTCATTAAAACATCCATTTTGTGCCAAAGATTTGGCTAAGCTAGTGAATGTTTTGTCTGACGGTAATCTTCTGTCAGGATACCGATTGGCGTATATTCGCACTGCTTCTTTTGCATTCCTTCTGGCTTCGCCATAAATACATATCATATCCAACTTTTCTGCATTCGAAAATTGAACCATTTTTCAATTTTAGGAAAAAACAAGACAAAACCGAATACACTTTCGTAAAATCTGACAGGTTTTCTGACAGATCGATGAAGATTCGTATTATTGCATTTATTTTGACGCTTTCATGGCCCTCTTTATACTGTGCCATAAAGTTGCTGTATTTCATCATTATTCAAGGGAAACCATGAGTGTGCTATATGCCTGAATTCAGAATTTTATGCAGAATACAAAAAAGCATTAAAAAGTCTGGGATGCCATTTGAAAAAAATGGCGTCGGTGTCGCGACGCCCTTATGAATGACGCCCAGTGATGGATATCTACCTGAATGAGAGGATCCTTTGACATCAATATCATCCGCTTTCACAAAATATGGATATCATCTTTCATTTCCCAGATATTTGCCCGCGGAGTTTTATATGGGACACCCTGTATATAGCCGCTGTATAGCAGATGGCGGGACAGTCAGAATTCAGAGTTAGTTACAGTTCCAGATTTCGCAGATAGAGACTGACACAGTAGAAATAAATTGAAATAGCTAGTGAAGTAAATGTTTTAGTGAATAATTGTTGTAAATAGGTTTTAAATAAATTAGGAAAATTAGTAAGTGCAGTTTTACTACATTTGTTGTCAGAAGTCGGATGTTTGAAATAAATAAGTGTTAAAGTGTTCGTCGCGTTGAAAAACTGATAGACATTTATCGCGCCTAGTAGACAGTTAGTGACCCGTTGAACATTTGAGTGCAAAGTGGACAGTTTTGCGTGTCGCGGGACAATAAACTGAAAACTTTTTGTGTGAAATAAATAATAGACTGATATTCCGGTTAAAAACGATAAAAGACAAAATGTTTCCGATGAGAGTTCACCTGGTTGAGCTAAAAGTAAGTGAATTGAAGCAAGAGAAACCGAAGACCGACATGGCAGGAAGTAGCGGGATATTCGCTAGCCATCAAGTCCTACTGGGCTCAATGGAACTCCCTTACTCTGCACAACGGAGTTCTGAAGCGTGTGTTGGAGTCCGAGGATGGTAAAGAAGAAAGACGTCAGATAGTTGTACCCAGAAGCAGAAGACCGGAAGTGCTTCGAGAAATTCATGATGGGGTCGCCGGAGGACATCTGGGAGTGACGAAGACTCTCCAGAAAGTGAAGCAACGGTTTTACTGGGCCAATTGTCAGGCAGACGTTCAAGACTGGTGCAGAAAGTGCGCTGTATGCGCCGCAAGTAATGGACCTCGAACGCGACCTAAGGCACCAATGCGTCAGTACAACGTTGGCAGCCCATTTGAAAGAATCGCCATCGATATTGCTGGACCGTTTCCACAATCTGACCACAGGAACGAATACATCCTCGTGGCAATGGACTACTTCAGCAAGTGGGCTGAAGCCTATGCCCTGCCCAACCAGGAAGCCATAACCGTCGCCGACGTCCTGCTAAAGGAGTGGATTTGTCGATTTGGTGGCCCACTTGAACTGCATTCAGACCAAGGCAGAAATTTCGAGTCCAACTTGTTCCAGGAATTGTGTCGAATGCTGAACATCCGGAAGACGCGAACTACGGCTTTACATCCGCAGTCTGATGGAATGGTGAAGCGGATGAACAGGACGATGAACCGCCACTTATCCAAGGTACTCTCTGACCACCAAAGAGACTGGGACCAGTATCTCCATTTGTTCCTGATGGCCTATCGTTCTGCAGTGCACGAGTCGACCGGCCAAACCCCTGCTAGTATTATTATGGGCCGAGAGCTGCGACTACCATGTGACCTGAAGTTTGGGACTGCGGGAGAGGACTATGTCAGCAAACTTCGGCAGAGACTGGAAGACATCCACGAAAGAGTCCGTTTGAACATCCAGAGTGCCAGTGACCGAATGAAGGAGACCTATGACATCAAGGCCGATGCCGGAGGATTTAAGGTTGGTGACCTGGTTTGGCTGTACAACCCCAAACGTCGTCGTGGCCTATCACCAAAGTTGCGGAACTCATGTTAAGGCCCTTATGAGATCTTGAAGAGGATAAATGACGTGGTCTACTGAATTAAAAAACCACCTACAGGAAAACCCAGAGTCGTCCATTTCAATAAGTTGGCCTCTTACGCTGGAAACCACGACCAAGTCCGCACCCTCAGACCACCGGAGGATGCGATAACGTTCCAGAAATTCATGTCCTTGTACTCAAACGGACAGAAAGTTCGACATGAAATGACTCGAGAAGAACCACGAGACCTTTTTAAGGTGCCTGCGGATTACGCGCTAGCCCACTGTGTAGTAGAAGACCTTCAAATGTCTAGAGGCATCGCTGTGGTGTTCTCCAAGAAGTACGGTCGTCTCCATGAACTACGGCAACAAAAGCCGGAAGTTGGAGGGGTGCTACAGTTGCGGAAAGGCCAGAGAAGCATCTTCTATCTAGTCACCAAGAAGCAGTCTCGAGACAAATCGTCCTATGAAGACGTATGGAACATCCTTGAGAAATTAAGGGACATGATGGTGGAGCAGAATCTCATGGACCTGGCAATCCCAAAATTGTCCTGCGGGCTCGACGGACTGGACTGGAGAGTCACAAGGAGCATGTTGGAGACGATATTCCAATCCAGCCAAACCTGAAGACCGTAGAGTGCTACTTCCATCAAACAGCAAGGTGCAGATATGGAGAATCATGCAAATATCTCCATACTCCAAAAATTACATTTCGGGACGATAAGTCTTTAAGAAGGGGGCAATGTAAAGATTTCGAGACCGGCCCTGATCATCCAATTACACTCCACACTCGAAATGTAAACAAGTTCTCTTCTGACAAACACATGACTCATCCGTGGAAGAGACGCGAACGCTCTAACCGAAGTTTTTAGAGGCCTCTAAGGAGTCGCCGAACAGACTGGAAAGATCGAAAACTGTAAATGCTACTATATATAGCCGCTGTATAGCAGATGGCGGGACAGTCAGAATTCAGAGTTAGTTACAGTTCCAGAGTTCGCAGATAGAGACTGACAAAGTAGAAATAAATTGAAATAGCTAGTTAAGTAAATGTTTTAGTGAATAATTGTTGTAAATAGTGTTGTAAATAAATTAGGAAAATTAGTAAGTGCAGTTTTACTACAATACGTTCACAATTTAGCGCGATACCTATGGGCCACCTTGTGGGGGCCCTTACACAGGGTGTTTCATAATAGAATTCTGATCCTAAAGAGCGATTAACCTTGGATGATTAAAATAAAATTCTCCATATGGGCGTACGTCAACAACCGCTTCATTTCTGAGATACAGGGTATTGAAATTTAACAAGATCATCAGTATTTTCCGAAAATCTCTAAAACAGCTTTGTATTTTTATTTCAATTTTGGTACTTGCACAGTTGCCCAAAAACATTTTTTCCATGATGGAACATTTTTTGATATTCAGCAGTTGCGTTCCCATTAACATGCCCTGCAATATGTTTAATCAAAATAATTACACCTCACTCTTTTTCGTAAATATCATTTTAAAAATTGTTTTTCATCGTTTGATGAAAATGCACTGATTCGTTTTCCTACGCGATTTTCTCTTGGTCTTATTGAATGCATTTTATTTTATGAATAGATAACTCTCAACATGCAGGAAATGAAAATGTCAGAAAAACATTTCAATGCGACGATAGAGGTCAATTTGAAACATAACTCTGTATTGTGACGAACCCACTTCACAGGCACATTATTGTTTTTTCCTTTAAATTGTTTTTTGTTGTTTTTTCCGTTAACCAGCTGTCGTTCCCCTACGAACGAATGCCCTCAGAAGCTGAAACTTGTGCGAGCCAAGGATTAACGAGGTTTCATCTTTTAACATGCGATTTCAAGTTCCTAGTTGATATCAAGTTAATGTGATAGTTACTTACAAAATTAATATATAATATAGCTTTGGGTAATTTATTCAGTTGGTTGAGTTCCAACTACTTATAGTTCAATAATGAATAAACCAAGTTCATGAGATTCAGAACCCATCGTAGTAACTGTAAACCGAATTAATTCCAACGAAGTTCGAATATATTTCCACTTGGTAGAAACGCTTAGAGAGAAGGGTACCACCGTATTCTCTCACATTGTTGATACCTCTCTGGCACAATATATTCGAACTTCGTTCTGATTTATACAGTTTTCTCTCCCCGGAGTCTGTGCTACTTGGGAGTGTTTTGTCTTGTTTCTTGCGTATGGCGCTGCGATTAACTTTGTTGTGGATCGTAGTGTCATCCGTGGGGAAATATTAATTGAACGGTTGATTATTATTCATTTGGCAGGGACAGGACAATTATAATGTTGTGCGACCTACCCTGTCACTGATAAGAGGCAATAAACCTCGAAACATGCATGTCTGCAGGTGGTCATTCCCAGCCAAATGAAGGATAATCTTCTGTTCAATTACAAGACAAGCACTTGCAATTAGGTCTTCTTGGAAGATCAAATATCTATCAGATGTAGTTCAATGTCCGTTGTTTTATTAGCCAGGGAAGTAGTTGTTTTCTGACAGATATTTGCCTTTATTTTTCCACTTGGTGGAAACGCTCTGAGAGAAGGGTATTCTTTCATAAAATTGGCTTGATTTTGTTCTATTTTAAATTCATTGACATTTTTCATAGAAACATGTCGGTATTATCATTTTACTATACATTTTGAAGAAACACTTACTGTCTGATAGTTGAATGGCTATTCTTGAAAGAAAACGTGATTTCCGCTTGCATTTACCCAGATACGAATCCTGGGAATGGACATTTTTTCTGAATTTTTCCACAGCTCAAACGTGAGTACGCCACCAGAAATCGGTAAGTCGCCACAGAGCGCCACGGCAAATAATATTAAAAGCCGTCCTCTACCCGCACAGGCTATGCCTTTGGGTACACTCTATCAGTGTTTATCATTATTATTCTGGTGCACTCTCGCTGTAGTACACTTTGCTGTACTCCTTACACAGTAGTTTGTCGCAGTTGCAGTACGGTGTCTTGGTTTTTCTGCTACGCGGACATTCTTCTCATCTTCCTGACGCTCTTCTTTGCCTTTTTCTCTGGGATTCATCTTCAACTCCACTGAACCTCCTTTCGCGTGAAATAATTGAATTTGCGACAAAACCAATTCCAAAAGTACTTCGAAACACTTTATATAAGATGTCACGGGTATGAATAACAACTAAGCAGAAATCCATAAAATAAATAATAATAAATATAGAAACATTTTTTGCACGCGTGGGGTCTTTTGCACCGCAGACAAAAAACGAATGCGTCCACACAGCGATACAAGAGCGTGAAAAATTTGTGTTTGCCATTCGGAGGGAGGAGTGCTCACTGAAAGGTATACGGAGTTTTGAAATTTGGCGTAATTTTATTTTGCGTTTTATTAACTTTACACATAAAGCCTGGGAGGAACCCACCCCAGCACGTGTGCTTGAGAGTTGAGAAGTTTATAATAGAAAAATTAATTTTATACTCCACAGGAATTTTTTGACAGAGCGCTTTGATGTTCTGCATTTTATAGGTTTTGAGTTTAGGTTAAGTTTCAAATGTTTGAATATTCCTATACACAGCCATTGAGAAGGATATTAATGAAATGAATGAATGTGTTCAATAATAAGGCGGTGGTTTTGAACATTTACTCCATTTACTCATCAATCCCCATTGTTACATGTTTACTATAAATAAAAGTCTTATTTTCAACTTTAACATCAAAAAGTGCTTTATTGTTGTGAATGTGATTACGAATCGAAATAATGCCTGATGAAATAAAGGGTAATGCATTTGAAAAATATATAATTTTATGAAATATTTTGAAAACGCTACTGTCAACTGGTTTTTGTCTTCAGCATCTAGGAGGCCAATAAAAAAGGTACTAGTTTGCCCCATTTAACCAATTTTGTATCATCAATAATAACGGAGTTGGCAATGGTGCCGACTTAATTAGGATATACTATATTTATTCAATTCGTAAACAGGTGTTTCATTTTCCATCACTTCATGCCAATTTTCCTGCGAGTTGAAATAATCTCCAGGTAAGCTACCCGACGGAGACTACGCCGCTGCTGTTTGCCTAGACAAAGACCCGTGGATAACTCAACCTGTTTTGAAGCCGTACACCTCTCCCGTCTTCGTCTAACATCCGTATTCCGCTCGCTGGGAAGCGAAACGGCCGATACAGCTGTAAGAGGACGTTTCACGAATAGAAAAAAGAATACAAACAAGTTTTGGTTCATGCAACTCTGGCGATGCACTGACCGCATAATGCAACTTGGTCCACGCGAACACGGTTGCCAGATTGTCGAATCGCCGTATTTGGCTAATCGATTTTTTTCAATTGTCATCGTTATTATTAGACCCACACACGAACTCTTTCTCTCTGTCGAAATTTTTCTTTGATTAGGAAACCTCATTCATCCCCACATGAAATATATATTAAGGGGAAAGATACCTAATTCAGGAAAATAATGTGTCAGTTCTTAACAAATAAAACACCGGTTATACTTCATACATCACATCATCACTGCTTTACGGACGAACATCAACTGACCTGTACTATAGTCTAGTTTCTAAATTGTAGATAGTGACTCATCGGTTGTACGGTTCATAATTCATATAAAGCTGGTCAAAAAATAGAAAAGAAATAAGCTGGGTACTTTGGCTTTAAGCCAAGTTTTACTTTGCCACTTTCGTTCATCCCCTCCGCACTTTCAAATCCCGTAAAAACCAGAAAATGTACGATGAGTCACTATCTATAATTTCGGAACTAGACTATACTTACTTTCTTATCATATCATCCGATACTCAGTGATTATCCATATCTTCATTCATTGCACAATTATTATTATCATAACAGACTATACATCATGTTTAGATATCGATTACATATAGTTAAATATTTATACATAAATTAGATATAATTCTTGATACTGTAACGATTTTGCAGCCTGACCTGACCACATGTAATTTGATAATCCAGCTCAGTTTGTGGAAATGCATGACTTTATCACTGCTCTAATCACATCGAAGAAGAAACGACAACCAGAGAAGAAACGAAAACCAGAAGAAGAAACAAAAACCTAAAGAAGAAACGAAAACCAGAGAAAGAAACATCTGGAAAAGTTGTCCTTCCAACCATTCAAGTCACCCGGAATTGACGATATATTTCCGACCCTTTCTCAAAAAGGGCAAACGGAACTATTGCCATTTATTAATAACCCAACCAGATTCAGTCTGGCGCTCGGGTACATACCGAGCAACTGGAGGAGAGCACGGGTAACCTTCACTCCGAAAATAGGAAAGAAGGAACCCTACCCTCCCGAAGTCATTCAGACCAATCTGTCTCTCATCCTTCTTACTGAAGACACTGGAGAAGATGGTAGATAACCGAGATACTGGATAATACCTCTCACGAAGCAATAAATAGGGCCCTAACGAACAAGAGAGTGGACAGAACCACATCCAGATAGATTTACCAAATGCTGGCTACAAGAACTGCTGAAACGAAAGTGGGCGATATCTGCTTTCGGATCAGTACAAACAGGGGATGATGTGAAGTCTCGTAGTAGACAAACTACTCGGAACACTAACCGGGAACGGAGTCACTTGCCTTGGATATGCTGACGACATAGTCATTATGGCCAAAGACAAATTCGAAGGAACTTTCTGCGATCTCATAGAAAGGGAGCTAGAGACTACCAGAAGATGGTGCCTTTCTGTGGGGTTGAAAATCAACTAATCAAAAACCACAGTGGCACCATTCACTAGAAGAACAAAGTTTCAGCACCTAAGGGCTGTTCGCCTCGACGGAGCAGACTTAGAATGGAAGCAAGAGGTGAAGTACCTAGGGCTGATCCTAGACTCAAAACTACTATGGAACAGACACGTAGACACGTGAAAAAGATCGTTAACAAAACAAAATCGTCAATGATGGTGTTCAGGATCAGTGCAGGAAAAACGTGGGGCTGTAACCCATCAATACTGCGATGGATGTACACAATGATAGTGAGACCTATGATCACCTACGGAGCAGTAGTGTGGCACGGCAGAACCGAACTCGCCAAAACAAAGAAAATCCTGAAGAAAATGCAAAGACTAGCATGTCTTTGTATAACAGAAGCAATGAGGTCGACTCATTCAATTAAATACAAAGAGTGGATGGAGCATAGAATCCATTCGAGCACTGGGAAAGAATACCATAACATGGTACACGGACGGGTCCGAAACTCCCGACGGAACTGGAGCAGGAGTCTTTGCGCCTCGCACCAAATACTCCCCAGTATTTTCAAGCGGAAATTCACGCCATAGAAAGGTGCATTCAATACAACCTCGACAGGATATGCCGGAACAAGGAAATTGCAATCCTCTCCGATAGTCAAGCCAGCGTTGAGCTCATATAACATCAACTCAAAGATGGTCTGGGAATACCTAGACAAATTTAAGGATCTAGGCAGGTACAATAAGGTGATCCTCCTCTGGGTGTCGTGGCACGTCGGAGTGGAGGGCAATGAACAAGCAGATACCCTGGCTCGAAAAGGGGCATCAACGCCACTGATCGGGCCAGAACCATTCTGCGGACTTGGAAAATCTTACTTCCAAGAAGAACTCAATAAAACTGAAGAAGCAATGAGATCAACATACTGGCAAAGACTTCCAGGGCTAATGCAGGCCAAAGATCTCCTCGGCAACTTCAACCGAGCAAGATCGAAGACACTGATTAACTTCAGCAGAACTAGTCTAAAGACAATCACGGGATTGCTGACGGGGTACTGCAGACTCAAAGAACACCTAAGGAAGCCAGGCTTGGAGAGGGACAGCACCTGCAGATTCTGTGGGGAACATCCAGAAACATCTCACCATATATTGATGGAGTGTTATGCTGTACATCACAAAAGATTGAATATTCTGGGATCACTCCAGCTGACTGTGGGAGAAATACCACGAATAGACCCCCTCAAAATCCTTAAATTCCTCAAGGAATTGGGGCTTGAGGGGCTGCTGTAAACGAGAACACCTTGAAATTGCAGAGGAAGATGGGGCACAATAGATCTAATTAGGTCGCAGCGCATCAATCACCATCTATACTCACCATTACCATTACAAGTCCTAAATAAATCAGTGTATTATAGTTAAGTGCATTTTTATTACAATACGTAGGTAACATTTTGATAAATGAATAATTATACAACTATTAGGCATGTTTTTTATTCTCCGGTGGATCCACCAGTCTACGAAATTTGCCCTTATACTCTTACACTATAAGACAACATGTTATTCTACAACATAATTTGACTATGGTAAAATAAAATGATATGTAAAGAATCGATAGATACTTCTTCAGGAGTTATTTCCGATTCATTTGGAATATTATCACCAACAACAACAATTTTACCAATTTAACAACTACTCTCCATGCCTCTTCAATCTTTTTCCCGTAGACCACATTTCGTCGATATTGTTGGCTTGTTTCGTAATTTTTTGTACCTAGACACCACAGCCCTTTATCCCCATGACAGTATGTGGTATCTATTTTCATAATTTTATTGTATTATCTTATTACTACTAGGGTTCCATAGGCATCCAACTGTCCGTTAACTTAATTACTTGATGAGCAATTGCTGATTTTTCGTTAATTCAAACACTTTTCTACTTACTCACTTACTTCCTTCAACACGTGGGTTGAAAACCTAGCCCCTATGTGCACCAATGCGGGTCAGGTGATGGTGCCTTGTTAAAAGCACTGTCATCGACTTGAGATCGTGTCTAAGTCATTTTGGATACGGACGGGGAATTCGAGCTGTCCTGTCCAGATCCAGGAAGGACAGGAAAAAGTAAGCAGTTACTTCAGTAAGACCCTAAGTAAACCGGAGCGGAAACTGTTGGCCGTTGTCAAAGGAGTAGAGCATTTCTATAGATACTTTTATGGGAGAACAATCCTGTTGATAACTAAAATGGATTCTACAGTTCAAAGACCCCAAGGGTCAGGTAGCACGTTAGATTGAGAGACTTCAGGAATTTGACTTCGAGATTGAACATCTAGCGGGGACTGTTAAGATTGGCGACGGGCAGATGAGAAGCAGTAGAACCACGGCAGTGGATGATAATTGGAACAGCAACAAGATCCAGAAAGACCGAGAGAGAGAGAGATCCAGATCTTGGTTTAGTTATCGACTAGAAGAAGAGCACCAGAAGACCGTCGTAGCAGGAACCAGCAAGTTATTCGCCCGCTGTTAACTGGTCCCAATGAAACTTCCTTACCCTGGACAATGGGGCCTGACGCGTGTGTTGGAGTCTGAGAATGGTGGGGAAGGCAGGCGTCAGATAGTAGAACCCAGGAGCAGAAGACAGGAAGTGCTCCAAGAAATCCATGATGGGGTCATCGGAAGACATGTGGAAGAGACGAAGAATATCCAGAAACGGAGGCAACGGTTTTACTGGGCCAGTTACCAAGAAGACGTCAAGGACAGGTGCAGAAAATGTGCTGTATGCACGGCTCTACAACCACAGTCCGCGATGGAATTGTGGGGCGGATGATTAAGATGATAAACCGTCATCCTGTCAAAAGTAGTCTCCGAGTATAAAAACTGGACGCTCAACATCAGATGGTTATTAGTTGCAGATTTGGTTAGTTACAGACACTCAAAGTTTGAAAATAGATCGAGTTGACTCAGTCATAATGATATAAAAAATCACTGTTGACTGAAATGAATTAGAATAGTTAAGTATACTCTATAATTTTGAAATAAATTTGTTAATTCTAGTCAAGTACTCTATAATTACAAAAATAATTTGAAATAGAATCACTACTTGGAGTCAATGGGATTACGTTAATTTATTTAATCACAGTTCAAAATCGTATCATTTGAACTCTAATATCGTGTGAACGACTTGGAAAAAGTGAAAAAACTTGGCATTGAATGGGTTCATTTCATCAATTTTATATATATCATCCGAGAGAGAATGTAGAAAACAAAGAAACATAGGTATCAATACCATTTATGATAGTGTACCTATAGTCATCAATGAGAATTCTTGTAATAATGTTGACAATGAGAAATGAATTGATTCCAATTACAGAAAGCTTTCAAGGTGAGGAAAGCCTGTTGGTTCAGTTCGTTAGGTAACATGTTGTACAAGTGGTACCAAGCATGTATCATGTATAGATGGTACCGAAGGAGAAACATCTACTTTTGAATCTTGCACGAGTAATAAATCTTCGCCTCAGTATTTCAGTCATTGCCTACTGTCTTTCAGTCATCACCTTAAGTCTTTCAGTATTTGGCTTGAGTCTTTTCAAATCTAGAGTCTTTCATTTCGGTCTTCAGTAATAGATTTCAGTATATGAGTCTTACGTCGAACGCTATGGATAGATAAAAGTCTATTTCTCATTTACAATTATTTTGACACATGTTCCGCCAATATTTATATTCAATCTCGGATTAACAAATCGGATAATTTATTACTTCGTCTGCCAATTCCCTGCGTATGAAAACAACAAAGAAGTTGAACAGAGATAGATGAACAGAAACAGAAAGAGATTTATAGGTAGAGATAAAGATAAATATAAAGTGAGGGTAAATTAGTGAAGTATTTTCATAGCAACTGAAAATTCACAATCACAAATATTCAGGACAATTTGTATGGGGTTAGGAATTTGTATGTGTTTATTGATTCGTAAATGAGCGAAGGTTCGTGAATTTTGTTTGTCAATCGCCAAACATTTAACAGAACCCAATATCTGAAATGCCATAACCTATCGATATACCTATGCATTGATTCCCCAGTGAAAGCAAAACCAACCTCCACGTACTAATGCGAAACATAATCAAAAATAAAACAAATAATATTACAACAAATGAAAACAGAACCCACGGAAAAAATACTCATTTATTTTTCATTTCAATTTAAAGTGAGACTTTCTCTGACCAACTCATTTCGGTAGTCTAGGTTGAAAGCGGTTAAATGTAAAATGCAGGTTTTGTAATTATATCTGGGTTAATTGCAATTGTTACGTTTCTAATGCGAGTAATGCAGTTCTCTTTGATTCTACTTTCAGTTTAGTTCAAGGTGCATTGCATTGCATTCTGTGCTCAATGCGTCCGGCTGAAAGAAATCGAGCGCTTTGTTGCAATTCTTGGATTGTTTTATTGCATACGTAATTTTCTTTACCGAACATTTGGAAATTCATCAGTAGACATGGACAAAATACCACTTTATTCCACTAGTGGAATAATGATAAATACAAGCTTTACTCAATCTCATTTTATTCATTCATTATTAATATTAACATTTATATTGATAGACATTTCGGTTTTTGTTTTATCATATTTCACTTCGTTTTCATTAATAACAAGGCTTTAGTGGTCAAAATTCTGTCGGAGAAATAAGTTCATTTTTACTACAACTGGTGTAGGAAGTGATATTTAAAAGAAAAATGTATCGTAGTTGATAGTCTCCGTAACAGGGAATGAAACTGATAGACCTTTTTTGAGCGAAACTAACTAGTGATCCGATAAACAAATAAGTGTTCGCCAAGTGGATAATTATATCTTGGTCAAAGACACTAAAAGACAAAATTAATGTTTGCTTGGTGGATTTGAAAGTCGCGGAATGAAAGCAGGAATTGGAGGAAAGGGACCTCGAAAAAACTGGTGAGACGGCCGCACTTCAGAAATTACTTTAAGAACTGATTCAAGAAGAAGAATTGGTATTGGTATTGGTAAGTATGAATGGTGCTTGATGCGCTGCGACCTAATTAGATCTATTGTGCCCCATCTTCTTCTGCCATTTCAAGGTGTTATCGTTTACAGCAGCCCCTCAAGCCCCAATTCCTTGAGGAATTTAAGGATTTTGAGGGGGTCTATTCGTGGTATTACTCCCACAGTCAGCTGGTGTGATCCCAGTATATTCAATATCTTGTGATGTACAGCATAACACTCCATCAATATATAGTGTGGTGTTTCTGGATATTCCCCCCAGAATCTGCAGGTGCTATCCTCCTCTAAGCCTAGCTTCCTAGGTGTTCTTTGAGTCTGCAGTGTCCCGTCAGAAATCCCGTGATTGTCTTTAGACTAGTATTGCTGAGGTTAATCAGTGTCTTCGATCTTGCTCCGTTGAAGTTGCCGAGGAGATCTTTGGCCTGCCTTAGCCCTGGAAGTCTTTGCCAGTATGTTGATCTCATTGCTTCTTCAGTTTTATTGAGTTCTTCTTGGAAGTAAGATCTTCCAAGTCCGCAGAATGGTTCTGTCCGATCAGTGGCGTTGATGACCCTCTTCGTGTCAGGATGTCTGCTTGTTCATTGCCCTCCACTCCGACGTACCCCGGCACCCAGGGCAGGATCACCTTGTTGTTCCTGCCTAGATCATTGAGTTTGTTTAGGTATTCCCAGACCATCTTTGAGTTGATGTTATAAAGAAGGTTAATACCCCAAAACCTTTCGAAGTTTCGGAAATTGATTCAGCAGAGATAATCAAAATGAAGTAAGTTCGAAAATCATCAAGGATTCCAATGTCAGTGCTGAACCAGCAATGCTTGCCATGGAGCTGCCTACATTCCACGGTTATACTCTGGGCTAACAATTTGAAGCTGCAGCCAAATCAAATGGATATATTTCAAAAGAACGAACTGTTACCACTAACACTGGCAGTACGGGGAGTAGCAAATAATATTTTACAAATCCTCAGCACCCAAGAACAAGACGACTACGAACAGTGAAGTTAGAAATCTGATTTGCCCTATAACTTATGTTCAAAGGATCAATAAAGTGATTTGATTTTGATGCTTGAGAAAGATCCACAGTTGCCATAAAAAAGTAATAAAGAAAGAACACATAAGATGCTGAAGCAAATGTTCAAAAATAAACGAATCGATCCAGACGTAGGAAAATTGCAGCAGGCCGATGAGGAGAACCAATCGTCGGCCTGTATTCAGCAAGCACCGGTTAACAACGCATATGTCGCTATCTTCAATAACAAAACAAAGGAGTCTTCGTAGACGTCTCATTAACAACGAGCCTTGCTAGATACAAGGGCAACTAGGACAATCATTGCGTCTGCTTTTACTGAAACGTACAGCAAGATTTGGACCATCAACTGGGGAGTTACGCACAGCAATGGGCTAGCCATGTATAAGGCAAAAATCGAAGACGACGCAATCATTGGACTGGACATTGTGAATACTAAAGGGTTTGAGCTGAATTTTCAAAGACGGCGTCCTACATGTCAAAAGAGAAGAGCTGATGCTTCATGGAAAAAGTGAAGAGATGATTCGTGTCCTGTTGGCTGAAGACGTGAGCATATCTGAGAGGGCTGAAACCATTGTGGAGGCTCCTGGATAGAGATAGAAGTTTTTGAATAGAATATCATCAGAAACACTATCAATGCACACTGGAGAGGTTACGTCATGTTACGTTTATGCATCTAGCCAAGGTCCAAGAACAATAAAAAACGCGGGTCTGCCAAAAGTATAGTAAACCATACGTAACGTGTAGCTGGGCTTTTTTCTATAATCAACAAAGACAACAAATACATTTCCAGTTTTCATCGACTACCTCAGCAAATTGTCCAAGGCGTTCGCTAGCAATGGAATGAAATAGCATAATAGCAAAAATACCATTTTACCAAAATCCCGAAATCTCTCATTTCCACACCCATCTTTCTGCAGAAACAAAGCAAACACAGCTGTTTTACATGGTGAAGTCAACCAATTACATTTTTTAATTAGAATCTTCGGCCATTCACATAGACCATGAACGTAAGCCACCCCTGACACATAGAGGTGGGGGACATGTGTTACTTGATCCGTTTATCGAGAGATGATTCATTTGTTATTGTCCACAACAATTCACCGTACAGCACACACGCTGCTTACTTGATACATGCGGTGCATGTGTAAGCGCGTACGCGTTGGGGTAGTTACACGCCAGTGCGCTGTATATGCTCCAGCCAAATTTAGAAGAAAATTTCAAGAATTCGGAAAGAGCAATATTTTTTAAATAACCGGATTCTGCGGCTGAACGACTCATGAATTATTGGAAGTACTAACCCTCTCCCAAAAAATGTCGTTCTCGGGCTTGAAATAGTCCTCGACTGCTGATAAGTGCACTACTGTCATATTTTTTTCAAACGGGTGTTTTTATCAAGAAAATGCCAATTGATGTTAGCTCTCTTCAAGATATACTTGTGTATTCAACTGGACAAGCGTCTACATCAGTACATCAGTCCAGCTTTACTGAAAAACTGTATTATAGATTCATCTTTTTTATACATCAGCGATACCAAGAAGTGTCTCAAAAAAACTTGCGTGCATTAGGAAACTGATCACAAAAAAATCTTATATAGTAGTTATTCTATAGACACTAATGTACCTAATGCAGGTAGCTACAGTCGCCTCGGTGTGTAACCAAAGAGTATATCGACTGAAATGTTCAGTTTCTGTTTGCTTGTTCGTTGTTTTGCTTGTATCTTAGTGCTGCGTTTGGCTACACCGTACTGATGTAGACCATCCAGCCTGAAACACATTCCACTTCTAAAAGAGAACATTTTTCACTCAGCTTCAATTATTCTCAAGTAATTCCAAGCTTCACAACATATTTCAATATAAAAGTACTTCCTTCTTGAAAACATTACCAAAAAAAAAACCTAATTTCCCTGGAGCAATGTGCGATTGAACTTACTTATTCAGGGCTTCCTCGTCGCCAGGCTAACTTGATTTAAATGCAAATTACGACCATCAGACGCGTGCGTCGACGTTAAAGGGTTTTCTCTCGCATCTTTTGTGATTTTTTATGGCGTTTTTGTATTGGATGCTGGAATAATTAGATTGTATTGAGACCGTCCGCTGGGGCTCTAAAACATTTTAATTATTGTGAAAGGGTTAATGTTACGATTTGTTGTTTAAGGTTGTGAAATACAATTTTGAATCATCATACAGGGTACAGTAGAATGTGTGGGCGGTAAGATAAATCATTATTTCTGTGTTAAAAATGTCTTTATTTTCGTCAAACGGCTGTACCCTTACTGGCAACCCTCAGAAGTTTTCGAGGTTTGCAAATTTGCGGCCGCAGTCAGCATTTCTTGACTTCAGCTATCGACAGTAACCACCTAATCGAGTCTATAAAGTTAACAAAAAGGAAACGACGTCTGCAAACGAATTATATCTCGACCAACATCAATATTTTGTGCGAGTTAACACACCATTTTTATTTTCGAATTATCCTGGGGTTCCAGATATTTTCAAAGAACTCTGAGCATATTTTTATGAACTTCAATAACTGTATTTGATTTATTTTTCTGACCATCAATTATATTTTAGATCGAATTTCATCAAAATTATAAATGTACTAGTGATAATTTTTAAAGAATTTTTCTTTGAAACGAGTTTTGGTTGGAGTTGAAAAAAAAAATCCGATACCAGGAATCGAACCCGAGCCTCCTGGGCGAGATATCCTAGCCACTAAACCATACCGGACTGTAAAGAACATTGTAGACAATACCTACCTATGTTGTCTCATTCAAATCTACCAAACATACATTTTCAAACAAAAAAACAAACATTGAAAGTTAGTCTATTGAAAGTTAGTCTATTTAAACGTTAAAAAATATCATTATACAGTATAAATTTAACATTAACGGAAGTCAGGAGTCATTTGGGAGAAGAGTGACCTGTTGTGGAGTATTGTTACCCAGTGACATCTGTTGACAGAAAGTACTTCTAGACTTTATACGTAAGATACTCTATGTATGTCGGGGTGGAGCCGAACCCCACAAGCTATCGCAACGCATCCAGTCGAACGTACTTGTTAGATCCGGTAACAAATTCGGAGAAGTATATTCTGAATCCTACCAAGTGTTGTTCGAGCTACAAAACAATAACCAAGCGTAAATCATGGTCGTTCTTATGGTGCTCATAAATCAGTACGTTTCTGATGGAACCGCCATATAAGTTACGTCCATTCATTCTCTAGCGTGGCAGATGCAGCGTAGATACAAATTCATTTGAATGTTATACGCATGTCCTGTGTTCTGCAGTCTGAACAAGACACATCTCGCGAAGCTTGACAAAGAGGAAGTCTCCTAGCTCATTGCCGGATTGGTCGGACATTCCCAGTGTCAATTTTTTGCTGAACTATCTTTGTTCTACCCCCTCTTTCTTATCCCGTATCGAAGATGTATTAGGTAGTACTTTTCTAAATCTCTCGGTTTGATGAAATCCGGATATGATGAATTCCGAATCTGCGCGAGTACACGCTTCTGCTGCATTCTGTTCCTGTTAATGAACAATTAGGATGGAATAACGTTCTGATAATTTCGATATACAATGCAATCCTTCTTTATATTTTTAATGATGTACATTTTTTACTGTTATCACAGAATACATTCTGCATTTTATTGATATAGAAGTGTAATTTCTGATAGGATCCAATCGCTATATTAACACTTGACAATTGTATTGACGCCAAAGTACTGTTTCATCACAATTCAATTCTATTCATTTGTTTATTATTATGAATTATCTGTCGAGTATTATGCTTTTCTGCTGATATATATGGACCCGGTATAACGTCCCGTAGGTGATCGATAAAACTTATTTGAGCTAAAACAATTCGGGCAGAAATAACGAAATTTGTTTTGCAGGGCTTCCTCGTTGCCAGGCTCGCCTGATTTGAATGCAAATCACGTTCACTCGACGCGTGCGCTGTCAATAAAGGGGTTACTTTTTACTTCCGTTTATTTCTTTTGCCTGTGACGTAAAATGCTGTGAGGAACAGATTGAATCAAATTGGTTTATTAGGGTTGGAAAAAGAGAATTTGTCGTCTCGATATAGATAGCGTATCCGTTGAGTAACAACTAGATTACGGCGATGAAACAAATTTAATGGAATGAATTGATGTTTGGAATTCGCGGCTCTCAAGGAACTTCAAGAAAGAGGAGTGATAATAATATTAAAAATATCAGAACATCAAACAGTTTCTCTGCCAAATAGTATGGTAGTCATCTGTGAAAGATTGTAAGTATTGTCCGTGAAAATAGCGGCAAAATCACTCGTTTTGAAGAATTGATCCATATTTTCGGTTCTTACATCGAAATGGGACCAGTGCAGGTCGATTTCTTATATTACTTCACAAATCAAATGGAAATTTGCGACAACAGCGATGTCGTGACAAAAGTTCCATGGAAAAAAATTTGTAAATTTCCAAAAGTCAAAATGAAAACAGTTGGTAATTCAAAAATGTTTTTACTGTCCGAAAGGACCATTCACCTACTTTGAAGCGGATCATTATAAATGCCAAACAGAAAAATCGTTTTCCGAATTTGAGCATCATTCTGTGCTAACATTTTCAATAAAATGTTGATTGTGAATGAGGCAAGGCTGATTCTATCAAAAGAGGTCTGCCAAAGAGGTACCACCTGCAGAGGATGCCTTTGTTTGTATTCTGAGTAACACTTCAGAGTTATCTATAAGATAGGGTTGTTTCTATATGTGCTATTATTAAGTATAGGTTTGGATAGTCATATTCCATACTGAATCCAGAGGACGATGGATGGCTAAAAGAGGGGGATAATTTTTTGAAGACTCGTGCAAACCCTTATTCAAGACATCCAAAATATTAAATATTGTTCCTATATATATTATTTACTTTAAATTATTAGCATAATAAAAAACAGTAAGAAAAATTTGGCTTACATCAAAACCATCATGCTACTCGGCAAAATAATTATATTCTCCTTCCAATATCACATTCAACCTCAGTAAAAGACTCTTCATATATAATGAATGCAAAGAAATTCGACCAACCAATAATAATCGAGTACGTTGCCAGGCGACGAAGCGCTTCAAGATTTATTTAAATTGAATCTAGTTACATTCAAAGCTTCATCGTATCATTGGCAGCAATGATGTGAAATAGTTATTTATGCAACAAGTGCAAAAGGTGAATGTTTATTGCACTCGACGTGAAATTGTCCGACGAGGCCGTCAGGCCGAGTTGGACAACACGTCGAGTGCAATAAACAATTTTTGCACGAGTTGCATACAACATTTATTCTAGGTTCATGCAAAAAGCAAAAAATAATTCATTGAGGTGCGACACTAGGTGTAGGAAAATGAAGAGCGCAACTTGAATACTTTATTATTAATATCGATTTGCATTGAAACAGGAACTAATACGATACGAACAATTTAAATCAAACATTATTTTTACCCTCAATGTTGAAAGTGAATGAACAATTGGTGCAATTTTCAATGTGAATATTTCGTAGTGGAGTACTTTTTAAATCCACTTCTTGATTTGTTACTTCTGTAAACGTACTAGTACTTGGTATCTGTACATTGTTATTTCCTTCAGGCTGAAATATTTGTTTTGCAACACTGAGTTTGTTTGCATGTGATTCCTCCACGTATCCCTCCACTAGCGTCGACGATTTCCATCCGCCGTGTCGTTTGAGCTCTAGTATATCCGCTCCAGTATCGGCAAGAAGTGTTGCGGAGGATCTCCTGAAGCAGTGCCCTGTGTATAGATGAGGATTCTCCAAATTCAGAAATTTTGCAAAATCAGATGGGATTTTAGCAAACGTGTTTATACCAATAGCTTGGACAGTGCACTTTTCTTTTCGGTAATTGATAAAGAAACGTTTATGAGGAATATGATTGGGACGTAATTTCGTGTATTTATGATATATATTGATCAAATTCAATCCTTCTTCCACCTCACCTCTAATGACGAAACTTCTTCTTTCTTTGTCAGTTTTTGACCGAGGTACTTTTGCAATTAATACCGAGCCTACTTCTTCTATGTCTTCGGTACTCAATTTTTGGAGCTCATCTCTACGACATGCCCCTGCGATGCCAAATATCGCAACGACCTACAAGAAGCAGTTTTAAAATATTTCACGAAAGAAAAAATATTACAGACATACTTTTTTCATCAAATACTGGGAATCCGGAGCTTCTTTTAGAAATTTATAAATGTGTTCCCTGTTGAATACTCTTGACTTTTTTGGCTCTGCTTCATGAATGCCATAAGTTTCTTGCAATTTTTAATATAAATATTTTCTTTTGAAGAGAGACAAGCTCTTACCATTGAGTACTCAGACCAAAGAGACGAGGGTTTAATATCATTCAATCTTTTTGAAAAATATGCAAGAAGCACATTTTCAGTAAAATTCACAACTTTTTTATCGAAGCACCACTCTTTCAAACGATTATAACTTATTTCATATTGTTTTCTTGATTTACTTGGTAATAAGTTCAATGCCACTGTTTTTGCTATTTCACTGACTTCTGGTGGTGTCCCAACAAATTCTTCTTCGTCACTATCATCTATTTTCCCATCGATATTACTCATTTTGAATTATGTAATTGTCAGAATTAATTTTTGACTGACGTTTATATAACCACAGTTGCACTAAAACAATCAAAATCATAGTAGCCGTGAGCGCGTATGTTATCACGAGGTGTGGTCATAGTAAAGACAGTTTGCTCTATGCAGGTAGACGGTTTGGAACAAAGCGGATCAGTTTTGATTATGGAGTTATTCTCGGGAAGGCATTGTTTGTTTAACTCTTGCTGCTAACAATAATACAAAATAATATAAAATATGTAACTATTTAAAACGCATTGCCAATCTCATGGAATATCTGCTAAATATGTAATAGGTTTGACCGTTTATGTTTGTCATGATGGCAGCACGTTGAAGTAGAATGACAGATTCTGATGAGTGCAATAAAAACTTTATTGCACTGGTACAATAAAGAACTTCTTTTTCCACTAAATATAGTTCAATAAAGTTTTGCTTTTTGCATGAATGTAGAAAAATAAAATAACAACTTCGGTTATTGTCACGTTATTTTCATTTTAGCAAGCAATAAAAATTAACATTTGAAAGTTATTCAAAACTGTGGCGAAAATCATGGCAAATATTGATATTCCTGAAAATATACTTGCGGCTGCTAACACTGTAAGATTAGATTTGCTTCTGTATAAATCAAAAATAAATTACGAAAACGAATACCTTCAGTTTTGTGAGTGGCGAAATACAAAACAGGTTCAAGGTTTTGGAGAAACGGTATTAAGTACTTGCTTATTTTGTGAAACTCTCAAATGAATACCCTTCATCTTCTTTGTGGCCTAAATATTCTATGTTACGAGCTTGTTTGAAGTTGAAGGAAAGAGTAGAAATTGACAAGCATAGTGCTTTGATACGATTCATTGAGAAAAAAAAAGTGTTAGATAGAGCTAAGAAATCGAAAGTATTCACGAAAGAGCAGGTTAGTGAATTGGTTCGTACTGCCCCAGACGAGACATTTTTGCTGATGAAAGTAGCTTTTTTAATTGGAATTCGCGGAGCTTGCAGAACCAATTAATTAACGAAAATGTCAATGTTAAATGTTGACATTCTAGAAAGCAAGCTAGTATCGCAATTCCTAATTCAAAAACCCACAAGGAAAGGTTTTTTGCGGTGATATCTTACGGATACGTTAATCCTGTGACATTATTTAAAAAATATATAGCGATACATCTAGTTCATACTCCACATGGAAAATTGTTCGTACCATATAGAAACGAAAAATGCACCGTTCAGCATTGCGGTATTCATTTCTTTTCTAAAATACCTGAGAAAATTGCTATATATCTCAAACTCGAAAATCCAACTATGTATAATGGTCATTGAATTAGATCTTCAACAACTTTTCTTGTTATTACGGGTAGACATATTAGATTTACAAGAATTTGGTGTCTGGGAATCGAGCATTGTTGCAAGAGGGTATTTAGAAGATCAACTTGGGTAAGAAGATTTCCATTGTGCTTTGGAAATGTTTCAGTTAACACTGTCTCATGTACGAAAGATACCATTGAACTAAATAAAAATGTTGCTGTCCAAGATTCAGCGGACATGCCTATCATTTTGGACAAGAATGATGCAGGTGTATCTATCAATTTTGAAAACTGCCAAAAATTCATGTCAATTTTCATAAATGGATTTTAAAATAAAATAGGTATCTATGGTATTGAAAAGAAGCTAACGTATCATTTTGTAACTAATGTATATGCATAGAGAAACAAAAAATAAAGAGAGTTGTCAAACCTGCAATAAAAGTTGGCACCACGTTCAGCAGTGGCGACCTACCTTGCAGCTGGGTAAACTAACTTAGTACGGTGGGTAAAACAGATTTCTCTTTTCAGTTAACGATTGAAAAAGGGTGTTTTTTTTAACCGTATTGCTTTCATATGGTTGATAAGGTATATATTTTATCATCGATCAATTTGCCACTCATGTATTTCATACGAATGGTTGTTTCATTTGAAATAGAGGAAAGAAAAAGCAATCACTACTAAAATATAAACAGTAAACGATTCGTGGACCTTGTGAAATCATTCGTGAATAATATGAAAGGGTTTGAACAAAAATATTTATTTCATGAAAACAAGAACTCAATTCAAGTATTTATAGAACAAGAATAAGTTGAACGCTGTAATAACTGTAGTAAAACTGCACTAACAAATTTTCCTAATTTATTTAAAACACTATTTACAACAATTATTCACTAAAACATTTACTATTTCAATTTATTTCTACTGTGGCTATCTATCAGCGAACTCTGGAACTGTAACTAACTCTCCCTCTGACTGTTCCCCAGCGGTTATATAGTCGCAAGCAGGTTCCATGCACGACTCTCGATTATTCAGGAGTATAGAACATTTCATCTAGATGGCTCTTCGAATAGTATCGAACAATCGATTTATTCCAGCTTGTTCTCGGCGATCCGTACGCCAGTAGATATGCAGTTGTAGTTGAATGAGGGTGCATAATTAATTAGATCAGGGCCGGTCTCGAAATCGTTACATTGCCCCCTTCTTAAAGACGTTTCGCCCCGAAACGTCATTCTTGGAGTGTGAAGATATCTGCAAGATTCTCCATGTCTGCACCTGGACGTTCGATGGAAGTAGCACTCCACAGTCTTCAAGTTGGGTCGAGGAAGATGGTTGCAGCACACCAGAATGTTGATGCCGCTGGATCTGAATATTGTCTCCAACATGCTTCTTATAACTCTCCAGTCCAGCCCATCAAGCCCACAGGCCAATTTTGGGATTACCAGGTCTACAATATTCTGGTCCAGCATCGTGTCTCTCAATCTCGTAAGGCTCTTCCAAACATCTTCATAAGACGGCTTATCTCGAGAACGCTTCTTGGTAACCAGATAGTAGATGTTTCTCTGGCCTTTCCTCAGCTGTAACACCCCTCCAACTTCCGGGTTCTGTTCTCTCAGTTCCTGGATTCGACCGAACTTCTTGGAGAAAACTATTGCAATGCCTCTGGACATTTGGAGATCTTCTGCCACTCTGTGAGCTAACGCGTAATTGGCAGGCACCTTGAAAAGATCTCGTGACTCCTCTCGGGTTACCCCATATTGAACTTTCTGTCCGCTCCAGTACAGGGACATGAACCTCTGAAATGTCATTTCGTCCTCCGGTGATCTGACGGTGCGGACTTGATCGTGGTTTCCGGCGTAAGGGGACAACCTATTGAAGTGGACTACCCTAGGTTTTCCTCGTGGTGTAAGTTTCGGTGATAGTCCACGGCGACGTTTAGGATTGTATAGCCAGACAACGTCACCTGTCTGATATCCACCAGCATCCGACTTGATGTCGTAGGTCTCCTTCATTCTGTCGCTGGCACTCTGGATGTTCAAACGGACCCGTTCATGGATGTCGTCCATTCTCTGTCGCAGTTTGCTGACGTAGTCATCTCCCGCAGTGTCTTGTCCTGGTGGCGTCCCAAACTTCAGGTCACATGGAAGTCGCAGCTCTCGGCAGGGATTTGGCCGGTTGACTCATGAACTGCGGAACGATACGCCATCAGGAACAGATGGAGGTACTGGTCCCAATCCTTCTGGTGGTCAGAGACTACCTTGGACAGGTGGCGGTTTATCGTCTTATTCATCCGCTCCACCATTCCATCGGACTGTGGATGTAGAGCTGTGGTCCTCGTTTTCCGGATGTTCAGCATCTGACACATCTCCTGGAACAGGTTTGACTCGAAATACCTGCCTTGATCCGAATGCAGCTCTAACGGGACACCGAATCGACAAATCCACTCCTTCACCAAGACGTCGGCAACGGTGATGGCTTCTTGGTTGGGCAGGGCATAGGCTTCGGTCCACTTGCTGAAGTAATCCATCGCCACAAGGATGTACTTGTTCCCGTGTTCAGATTGTGGGAACGGGCCAGCGATGTCAATGGCGATCCTTTCGAATGGGCTGCCCACATTGTACTGGCGCATCGGGGCCTTAGGTCTTGTTCGAGGCCCATTACTGGCAGCGCATACAGCACATTTTCTGCACCAGTCCTTGACGTTAGCTTGACAATTGGCCCAGTAGAACCGTTGCCTAACTTTCTGGAGGGTCTTCGTCACTCCCAGATGTCCTCCGGTGACCCCATCATGGATTTCTCGGAGCACTTCCTGTCTTCTGCTCCTGGGAACTACTACCTGACGTCTTTCTTTCCCGCCATCCTCCGACTTCAACACACGCTTCAAGACTCCATTGTCTAAGGTGAAAGAGTTCCATTGGGCCCAGTAAGTTTTAACGACTGGAGAACAACTGGCTATTTCCTGCCACGACGGTCTTCGCTCACTCTTCTTCCAGCCTATGACTAAACCAAGATCTGGATCTTTCTCTTGGTCTTTCTGGATCTTGTGGTCATTCCAGTTATCATCGACCGCCGTGGTTCTGCAGAGTGTCGACTCCTTTTCCTCTGTTCGTCGGCAGTGCGAACAGTCGTCTGGGTATGGTCTTCGCGATAGGGCATCCGCATTCTTATGGCTGGTCCCCGCCCGATGTTCGATCTCAAAGTCGAATTCCTGGAGCCTCTCAATCCAGTGTGCCACTTGACCCTCGGGATTCTTAAACTGTAGGAGCCATTTGAGAGCTGCATGGTCAGTTCTCAGTAGGAATCTTCGTCCATACACGTACTTATAGAAGTGCTCAACTCCCTTGACAACAGCCAACAGTTCGCGCCTGGTGACACAGTAATTCCGCTCCGGTTTACTGAGGGTCTTGCTGAAGTAACCGATGACCTTCTCTTGTCCTTCTTGGATCTGAGACAGGACAGCTCCAAGTCCCACGTTACTGGCGTCCGTGTCCAAAATGAATTTCCCGTCTGGAAGGGGGTAGCTCAGGATTGGTGCATTGATCAAAGCTCCTTTCAACTTCCTGAATGAATCTTGGCATTCATCTGACCACTGGAACTTTGTTTGTCCTTCCGTGAGCCTGGTCAGTGATTTTGCGATGTTAGCAAATCCCAGCACGTATCGGCGATAGTAAGTGCACATGCCAAGAAAACTTCGAAGCTGGTGAATGTCTTTCGGAACGGGCCATTCCTTAACAGCTTTGATCTTCTGCTCATCTACTGCCACTCCTTTCCCAGAGACAACGTGGCCGAGATAACGTACTTCTTTTTGAAACAGATCACATTTCTTAGGGCTCAGATTCAGTCCGGAGCTTCTCAGTCGCTGACATACCTCTTCCAAGTTTTTTACATGGTCCTCCAACGATCTGCCAACCACAATAATGTCGTCGAGATACACCAGACACGTCTTCCATGATAGTCCTTTCAAAACCGTCTCCATCAATCTTTCGAACGTGGCTGGAGCATTGCAGAGGCCGAATGGCATAACTGTAAACTGCCATAATCCGGAACCGATGGTAAAAGCTGTATTTTCTCGATCTTCCTGGGCCAGTTCTACCTGCCAGTATCCGCTCTTCAAATCTAAGGTCGAGAAAATCGTAGATCCAGCCAGCGTGTTTAGCGTGTCGTCTATCCTTGGGAGAGGGTAGCTGTCCTTTTTCGTCACGTTGTTTAGTTGACGGTAGTCTACGCAAAACCGTGTTGATCCATCTTTCTTCTTCACCAACACGACTGGAGAGGACCAGGGACTGTCGGATGGCTCGATGACTCCGTCTTTCTCCATGTCGCAGACTATTTTGTCAGCCTCCTCCTTTTTGGCGAGAGGAAGTCTTCTGGCTGATTGCCTGATTGGTCGGGCATTTCCAGTATCTATCTTGTGCTGAACCACCTTTGTTCTACCGCCTTTGCCTACTCCGGTATCGAAGATTTCCTGATACTTCCTGACTAGTTCCCTCAGTTTGGTCTTTTGTGCTGGCCCCAGTACCTTGGACGAAATAGCAACCAACTTCTCCAATTCTGCTGGAATGTTACTGGCTTGGCTAACAGTGCCGCGTACACTCCTAATCACAGAGGAAATTGACTAGCAGTGCCCCAAAATTGTTCCCTTCTTCAAGGTCACCGGGTAATAATTGACATTCATTACCCTTACTGGCACAAATTTATCAGCACGCAACAAGGTTTTTCCTAGTGCAATTCCTCGTCCAATTTTCTCATCATGTAGCTTGGGCTCGAACATCACCAGGTTTTCACTGCTCGCACCTTCATCCAGTCGAGCCTCCAAAATGGTTTCAGCCCTCTCCGGTACGCTTACGTCTTCAGCCAGCAGAACTCGAACCATTTCTTCATTTCTCCCATGAAGTACCAGCTCTTCTCCGTTCACACGAAGGACGCCATCTTTAAAATTCAGCTCGAATCCTCTGGAATTCATGATGTCCATTCCTATAATTGCATCATCCTCGATATCCGCTACAAGAGCCTGATGTTTCAATTTAGTGCTGCCCAAAGTCAGTTCAATTGGAAGTTCACCATACACAGTTGCCGGCTCTCCAGTTGCTGTGCGTAGCTTCCAATTCGACGATTCAATTCTTGCCGGTGTTTTGGCAAATGTAGGTCCAAGGATTGTCCTAGTCGCACCTGTATCAAGCAGCATGGTACGAGGTTCGTTGTTGATGAGACCGTCTACACCTTTGTTCTGTCGTTGAAGGACAGCGACATATGTATTGTTATTTGGGGCTTGCTGGATACAGGCCGACGACTGCCCCTCCTCATCGACCTTCTTTAGTTTTTCTGTGTCGGTGTCGCTTCTTTAAAAGTTGGGCATTTGCTACGCACGTAATAATGTACGATTTGAAATATTTTTTAAACATTTCCAGGCTATTTATTTTCAGAAGATAACTTTTATAGGTTTCGTGGAGTTTGTTGAAGATTACCGACGATAGGTATGTATAACATTTTTTTGCAATTGTTTTGTTAATAGTTCTAACGGTAGCATAACTACCTACATTTTGTCTTGTGTTATAACAGTGTTCTGGATTTTTCAGTAAGTGCCTGTTTTTGTAAGTATAAATTAATATGTAATAATAGTATAGTTGTCTGAGATCTAGTACATGACTTTCAAAAAAAACTGCATCAGATGGATATAATAGAGGCTTTTTATAAATAATGTTTTGGATTCTTTTCTGAAGGACATCTAGCTTCCGCAAGTATGTGTATGAACATGCACCCCAGGTAAGTATACAATATTGCAGTCGTGATTCGACTAGAGCATGATATAGAATTTTTAATTGCTTGAGAGTTAGTATCTTGACTAAACACTTAAATTTATGCAAGAGAATTCTGATCGTTTTACTTACGTGCTCAGTGTGATGATTCCAGATGGGAATCAATAGTTATTCCAAGGTATTCAATTCTATTAGTTGCATTTATTTTGACATTAACTTGATTTACTTTCAGCTCAAGAGTTTTAAAATCTGGCAAGTGATTTTCATAGCTAGCAAAAGGGACAAAGTAAGTTTTCTCGAAATTGACCGTTAATAGTTTGTGGCTAAACCAGTTAAAATGATTTCCAAATCTTGTTCAATTACTCTTTTCAGGTTCTTCCAAGAATCAGAAGAGTAGAGAATGGCTGTATCGTCGTGATAGAAAACGAGAACTATCCGTTTGTAATTTCTGCAACTGAGGAATGAAAATAAGTATCAGTTTGAGAAGAGCAGCAAGCAGCTTGTATTTTACCTTGCACAAGAATGATTCCAGGAATTTCAGCGTCAACTCGAATAACAAAACAATCCATTTCCGACGTTGGGTTCATGAATTCAAGTCCATAATATAAGTTGTACTGTTCGATACAATAACAGTAAAAGAATAATTCTGAAATTATACCGTTATTTGTAATAATAAAAAATTCACATTTAAACAAAATGCTTTTGTATTTTGACAAATGTCGAAATGAAAAAGTATCATTGTCATCACACTCATCAGTCGTCGTCTGTCGATTACTGGCAGCGCCTCCACGCGCAGCTGGTCTAAGTAAAATTTTATGGTCAAGATCGCTAGTGTTTCAAACAGTCTCTTTATTTTTAATTTGTCTATGGTATTATGTGTTGTTGTGATGTTATGTTAATAATTTGTAATAAAGATTCAACATGAAGGATAAATGAATTTATATTTTTTACATAGTAATAAAAGAAATGATTCGTACTACAGTTGATATCGAAAAAAAAACATCAAGTTTCAATAAATTAGCGAATTATAGTTATTTGCCTTTTTATTAATGATGAAATGAAATAATACTGTTCAAGATTTAAAAATTAGTCGTGGAAATTGTGACATGAATTATGCAGTTATTAAACTCGTTTAAAGAGCACACTGAACAAATAAGAAACAAAACCTCTAATTGATGATAAAAAATACACCGGGAATCATCTGGGCTTACTCGATTCTGAATGAAGCAACGATGAAGAACATTTCCACTTTTTTTATAAACAAACGGTTGTAACTTGAAAGTGCTCTTTTTATTAGCGTAAACATTACGCAAATATTCAACGTAAACACAGTATACAACCAACTCGCTTTAGTTTACATAAATTGTTTGAAAGTAGGTTAACAGTCCGTTCGAACCGACAGACAAGATACGTTTACTATAATAAATAGATGGTTCCAACGGAGTAAAAATTTATTTTGGCGAAATTTAAACGTTATATGAATCATTTCCAAAACATAGGAAGAGCTGTTAGAGCGGAGGATATGAAAATAATAAAATGTCAATCACTACAGCAAATATTTTTCATGCGGAATTGTGTGTACTCGCTGAAAGGCAATAAATTTACCAAATGAAAATCAATAAAAAATAATCGAGCCTTTCGCATATTTCCTATACAATAATTCCACTTGAAAACTATTTGAATATTTTTCATTATGAAATAAGTTTAATAAAAACATCATTCAGCATGAAAAAAACCCTTTCGAACTGGTGCCGCATGATTCCATCCATAATTTAAAGTTTCTGAGGCACTATTTAGGGTTGCTTTTTTTCCTATAAAAGTTCTGAATTAACATTATATTGTTGATAACAATACGTTACAGAACTTGTATGAATGGTGATAGTTATATTAGTTCATAAGATATTTAGACATAATTTTGTATAAATTAAATAAATAATTGGTGTCAAAGCTTCAAATTTTGGCTTAATTTGTTGTTTAATTAGTAAAGAATAAATGAGCCTTAGATTTTTTCTTCGTATCCCCATTAGTTAAAAAGTTATAATAAAATTAAACATAAACAACCAGGTCAGAGTGGTGAAATTAAAGATAACAGAAAATAGAAAATTCAATAACAACTACAAATAAATTTTTGATGTTGTAAAATAATAAATTGGTGTTCTTGTTATTATAAGAAGAGAAAGAAAAAAATACAAAGAGATAATTCATTTGTTTACAACAAATTGTTTATTAAATAAACAATGACAATTTAAATAATAATCGAATTTTTTTTTAATATTAAAGACCAAGATAAAAGATTATTAAAAAAAATAGTTCCTTAATTTTCCTAATAAATAAATTTTTCAGCAATCAATTTTTTTTTAAGATACGTTTTTTTTTTCAAAAATTCATAATTATCATCAAAGATTATGTTATCCAAAAATTAATAAATTATCTCATAAACAACGCATTTGTTTATACATTTTTTTTAAACAATAGTAGATAAAGATAAAAATTATTAAAAATCATTTTAAAGTAACTTCTAATCATATGAAAACGGATCAATGATAATATTAAAACAAAAATTTTTTTTTCAATGTTTAATAAAGCTTTAAAATTTTTCACCTTAGTAAATTGTTAACAACAAAACGAAAATTAACAATAAAAAAATTCTCAGGTTAATAATTTAACAATTATAGCACTTGCAATGTTAATGTTCGTGCTACAAAAAATTGTTAATTTATTAATGGATAATTTATTGAAAAATCACGATAAAAATTTTTCGACAACGGATTATTGTTCATTGATCTATCCTGCAGGCGCCTCAATTTTTCAAATTTTAATTTTCATATTTATTAAGTTTAAATAATATTTATTCATTAAAGGTCCGAAGAGGAGGTGGCTTGCGCAAGCCGGAGCACCCGTATCTTGAATAGTTTTTAAGATATTGACGAAAAATCACATCCCCTTTTATTTTTCCACTTAATTGATAACTATTGCAATTTTTGCGAGCGGCCTTAGCATTTTCTCAAAAATCATCTACATGCCATTCCAAATCTTATGACACCTCAATCTTATTTTTGACCTAAAAAGCACTTGTTGCTAAGATTATTTTGGTTTATATCCCTGTGATTTGCTCCTCAAAAAGCTCGTTAGTTTGCCATATTTTCAAAATGTCGATTTTTTTATAAAGGTGAATAGTCGAGAGCGAATGATCGAGTACTTGCTTCATAGCGACAATGAGGCTAATTTTTTTTTGCAAATGTGAAAAATAAGCCAAAAGAACGTTTTATCTTCCGTGAATTCATCCAAGACTCAAACATTTTGAACTCCTTGTCGAAAGCATCTCGGGACTTTCCTGGCAAAATCTGCATCGCTGCTTCTTCCGCTTCCTCAGGAACGTAATTTTCATCGGTTTCCTCCATTTTCTATACGTTTTGTTCTTCAAAAAAGCTTCCCTTTTCTGGGAGGAAAACCGGCAAGTAGTGTCCAAATTCATTTAAAAATGTATCATGCCCGTGGCATCAAACAAACAACCTGCTTTGAGCAAAATGTAAAAAAGTCACTGTCAAGTCATTCTGACATTTATAGGGTACTGAGACGCAAATTGATTTGATCACAAAACTTATCAATTATTATCTCATAAAAAAAGATTTCTTGCACTTGTTGGATAAAACATTGTATGCCACTTGTGTGTTTTGTTTCCTAATCACTTGACTTATTTTCAACATAACACACTAGTACCATATTATATAACTATAATTTGTTTATTTCCATGGCAACGCATGATTTAGATCACCAGTTAGCCGTGTTAATCCCACTTTAAGTTAACAGAAAGTTTTATGCAACCAGCCCTAAGATTTTCAATTAGTCAAATAAAATTTTCAGTTATCCGTTGGCAAAAAATTAATACTATTCGTTTTATATTTTTACAATGTGAGTGCGTGAGTGTGATGTTATCATTGAAATATATAAAATGGCCACACCTCGCGTTTGTCCTCTTTTGGCCTTCTGCATATTTATTGTATGTTTTCTGTTTAGTGCTATGATGATTATGATAAATTGATTGACTAGTTTGTGAATTAATTTCACGGAAGTATTCGAACAATTTTTCTACAAATTCACTTGTGCTTCACCTTCGACTTACCAAGAAAAACTTACAGCGATTAGGATTGCAGAAAATTAGATGGTATCGTTTGAATTGTTAGTGACCGCGGTAGAAAGTTTGATTGAAAAATATCTGCGGTGACAGAAGAAAATAATGGTTGATTCACAAAAATCTTTTTTCAACAAAATAGAAACTTTCAGGACACTTTGAGCTCTTGAAGATGCCATTTTTTTTTCAAAACGTGCATCGTGTGAAATTGACGTAATTCTTATGTTTTGGAGTTTCGATTTTTGAATAATTTTTCCTCCATAGGTTACAAATATTCATTTATTCAAAGAATGCTGGTATAGGAACGAAAAAAGAACATGTTGAGGTCAAATGTTGTTTTCCACATCTAACTAGTTGAAACTTATAAAATAATTGTAAACAAGTTGTTAATCGAAAAACAAAACTGATATGTATTTTTTAATGTATCTTCTAGAGAGACAGGTAGGAGCACATAGGTGTTCCACGAGGTAAAATAAAATAAACAATTATTTTTAAATTGTTGTCATAAAACGGTTTGACAACGTTTGAACTTGTTTTGAACCAAAAACTTGAACACGTAAAAATACACAGGGTGTTCCATTTGAAAAATAAAATGATAGCATTTTCGGAAAAACTAGAAGTCCGCCATATTGAATTGTAAAATGATCACATCCGAAACGGTAGCAACAACTGTACCCAATTTCTCACGAATGCAGAAGTTGCGATGGTGGCCCAATACCCTGTCACCCGGTATATTGATATCAGCTATAGTGATAAAATGAAAAACGGATTTTCATTTCATTTTTAATTAAAATATTGTACCCACCCACAAAACACCATGAAGTGCTGAAGATTGTAAGAAATGATTTCCAGATCATTTTTATAATCAAATATAATGTCGAATATGGTCGCAATATACCCCATATCAAAGAAGAAATCGACAACTGTTTTGCAAGTAATATATCTCGGACATCGCGGCCTCCATTACAACATGATAATATGTTTCATTCAGAACAGACATTTTTCATTTAAATCTAACAATATTCTTCAATTCTGGAAGACCTGAGTTCACAAACTCAAATGTGATATTTGTAATCGTATATAGGCCAGTCAGGCCACAGTTTTAATCGGAGATTCGGGGAACATTTCAAAGTTTTAGGTTAAATAAACAGGATTCAAAATATGCTAACCACCCAATTGAACATAATCATAACTTCACCCAAAATTCTTAAATGTTGCATATTCAATCTAAAGGTGTGAAATTAATCATATTAGAGTCAACAGAAATGAGAAACATCTACGTAATAATGAAAATTTAGTGCTGAATGACCATGTAGAGTTGTACAACTCTCCTGTAATTAACTAACTCATTAGTAACATAGCAAATGCCATTTTATAATTATAACCCATTCAATTAGTGAAACCTGCTATCATGTCAGTAACATTGCAACATTCTCGTAATCATCCAGTTTTCAAATAGGTGTTTCACATGTCACCTAATCTATAACCTTCTCTGAGGACGACACCGTGTGCCGAAACAACTGTAAGCTTAATTGCATGCAGTCTATATTTTCTGTGTGATTTGAAAGTTTTTATTTCCACTGTATTTATCAGTAGGTTCTCATTTGTACTGTATCATTTTCAGTTATTCCCATTCAAGGCTAGCTATCGCAATCATTTGACAATAACCACGTATTTGGGTTAGGGGATATACAATGGGAAAGGGGAATGATTTGCCAACCCCAATTTGCTTTGATATTTCGTCAGATATGCCGACCACAGATTGTGATTGCAAACGCAGGGCAGTACCGAAAAGTTTAAATATTCGTTAACATTTTTTTTTCAAGTGTTGAAAAGAAATTCTAATTTGGAATGGAAAATGGAAGCATAAAAATATGTTATCGGAAAAAAGTAAACGTTATTCGTTTGTACGATCCTGAATAGATTGTTTGAGCTGAAGAACCGTACTTTGAAGAGGGATAAAAAATTGATAATTACTGTAACGATTCCGAGACCGGCCCTGGTCATCCGATTAGTGGTGCACACTTAAATACTTATTTATTTTAAACATCCCACTTCTGACACCAAATGTAATAAAACTGCACAAAACTAATTTTTCTAATTTATTTAAACACTACTTGAACAATTATTCACTGAAACATTAACTTTACCGTTTCAAATTTAAATCTACTGTGGCTGTCTATCTATCTGCGAACTCTCGAACTGTATTTGTAACTCTCTGTGACTGTTCATCTGACTATCCCGCCATCTGATACACATCGGCTTATATACTCGTATTTACAGTTCTCGATAAATCGAGCCCACAGAACGATTCGTCTAGATGGCTCTCTCTCGAAACTTCCATTTCTTAGAACGTTCGCGCTTCTTCCACGTGATTCATGTGTTTGTCAGCGGAGAACTTGTTTACATTTCGAGTGTGCACCACTAATTGGATGATCAGGGCCGGTCTCGAGGCCGGTCTCGAAATCGTTCATTCATTTCAATAGACGAGTAAAAGAAGATTATACAGTGTGCCCTACTCTTTCACTTCACATGAGGCGAAATACTAAGGAGTAATCTTCGACCATAAGTTGAGATAGAATCAACACCTACAAAAAGTTATTGAAAAAGTACAGTAGCCTTCAATCTGTGCAGGAAAATGTGCGGAAAAAATTGGGGGCTACAACCAAACATTACTACTCCGTGCTAGAGTTACAAGATTCAAAATAACGTATGGGTCGGTGGTAAGATAACCAAAGACCAAGCAGGAAGGAGTGATTCGATGACTTGGAGCACTGCAACGAGTCTAGGGCTTCGCGAGACCAGGAGACTAGTCTTGGTCTTCTCTTGGTCTTGATACGAGACCAAGACCAAGAACAAGACCTAATAAATCTTCTCAAGACCAAGACTGAGACTTGAATTTTGAGACCAAGACCAAAACTCTCTTCCAAGAGTCTTGGTCTTGATTCAAGACTATCAAGACCAAGACTATCAACACCAAGTCCAAGATTGAGCCAGTCTCGTCTTTGTCACGAAAGACCAAGACCAAGACTACATTTATTTTTCGAGACCAAGACTGATCAGTCTTGGTCTCGCGAAGCCCTAGCAAAGACAAGCATGTCTGAGTGCCACCGGGGCCATGAGAACCACCACAAATATACATTAAAGGCGAAGCCAGGTCAGTCACGATCAGGTTGCTTAGAGAACAAGCACCCATAAGCAATCTGCACGAGAGAGACTACAAGCTATACAAAGCGTTGGAAAACAACCTTGTTATGAGAATGTCATCAGATAAGTAATTCCCAGATATGGCCGATATCAAAAGCTGATAGACCGATATATTTTTTTATTGGGAAAATTATTCAAGTTTGAAAAATAAATGAAAAGAACACGCTTTTATCAAAAATAACATCTTTATTGGCCATAAAAAGTATGCAACGTAAAATCCACCGAATTCTTTGATTAGAAATTGAAAATTAATAAAATAAAACGGATTGCAACTGTAAGGAAAAATTATTTCACCTTACTTAAAATACAAAAATATCTGATTAATATTGATTATTTAGTTTCGGTAGGTTGTGGTGCAAAAAAGTAAACTTCCTGCCCTATCAGGAGTTAGCCTGCTACGTCTTGCATCATAAATATTACCAGCTTCAGAGAAAACTTGTTCGTTGGGAACAAACACTTCCAGCTGGTGCAAACAGGTATAGCAGCCTGCGGAAAAAGATTGAGAAATTATTGTCGTTCTACCACTGAACGGGATTTCTATTTCTGCGGAAATTACTGGATGACTTTGGAAATAAATTGATTTCATCATCCAGTACCTTACCAAAAGCAGACTTTTATTTTTGTTTTCGTTTCGAACTTCCTGATGTGCCTTCACCAGTAAAATGTTCATAAGATTCCCAAAATAAATCGCGCAATTGAATCCCTTAACATTGCTAGCGATTTTACTAGTGGCATATTATCCTCCCCATCATCACTTTCACCATCCGTAATAGTTTCGATTATGCCGCTGCATCCCTCTTGAACAGTAATATTTCATAGATTTCCTCCGTCTTCATTGTCAAAAAAACTGTTCTTGAATCGTAGATCAAACAATGTGGCCAGCGTAAAACTTTTTTCAATAAAAATATGCCGAATCGTTTTTCCAAGTTTTTCTCTAGATCACTCCTCAATGTGTCTACATCAGAAAATATCACTGGATATATTACGGACTATTATAGTCCGTAACGACAAATGCGCATTTTGGACGTGCAAGTTTTTACGGCTTTAGCTAGGTTACCACGATGGAAAGAAACGAACGGCCGATAGACCAATATATCGGAATTTGAAATATCGGTATCGGCTGATTATCGGTATCGGCTAAAATTTCTATATCAGTCGATCCCTAGTTTCTAACGCTGGCTGATGATAAAAACCAAGAGCCCAGATACATGGGAGTTCTTATAACAAGATTATGGAGTCTCGTAACGACAGGGCTAGATAGAGAACTCCAAACGATTTTGAGGGCACACCCAATAGATCTGAAAAGTTCGCGGTGTCTTAGAGGCTTGTAGCACGAAAGCCTCAAAATAATCTAATCTAAAGTAATTCTCAGCTATACTTCGATAGCTATGACCAGTTAATTTTGTGATAATACATGTTTTAAAATCTCTCATTCTTCAATTGGTCATATGCACTGCCGTAGAAAATGGACCTAAAACTGTTTCATAACAGAAATGAGTGTAGTACAAATAACTAAATCGATTAATTTTCAAGAAAATACAAGAGTTTGCTGCTCAAAATATGGTAGGTAAGATAAAAGAGTGCGAACCGGTAAAGATTGAGATCCGTTCGTTATTAAAGAAGACATACTCGGATTATTTCAGAAGCGTTGGATTTCTCGAAAATTAATAATTATTCTGAATTCATTCTTACCATAGATCAGTCTCTCCTACAGTTCTTTTCTTGTGAGAACTGAATAATTGGTTCAGTCGAGATTTCAATATTCATAGAACCTCCACACCTATTCAATCAAATACTCATCAAGTTGAAAGAAGCAACAGTTCTATTCAATGAAAACGGGAATATTTCAATAAAAACACCTCGATGCGAGTCAAGTAAAGCAAGCTAACTGAAATGTAATCATACTCAACGTTGCAGAAGAAGCACTATTTATGACTTTTTTATCCATAGCGCCAGGAATCTAGCCCACATAGAATGACGTGTAGAGCACTTACTTATAAAATATTTTTTATCACCAGACAAGAAAAATCACACGTTTCCTGCTCACTTAGTCTCTATGAATTAATGATTGTGACAACCATTTGCATAATTAATAACAAGAATTAATTAAACATTTGAATTGGCAGATCTTTGAATAAATCAGAGGTAGGTTTATTGCACCAACTTGTTCGTGAGTGGGGTATACAGGGTAATTCCAATTCGAGGACTACCATTGGGATCTCGGAAACTATAGGTGAAACGAAGATGGTTAAATTAGGGCAAAGTTACACATTTATGTAATTGAAAATATGACGTCTAGAAAATTTCGGAGTTACTAGTATTTCCGAAGATACAAGAAAAAACAGAAATGTTGGAAAATAATTTTTTTCTTGCTTTATTTGATTAAGAATATCAAAATTAGTAGCACATTTACCTTGCCACTTTTTTCCTGCTATACAATGGCATTTTCAGATTCATCATTCGTGGTTTCATTTTTTGGCCACCATCATCAACTTTAAGTATTCTTATGGGTGCGCCATATTTGATAATAGCATTTTTATTCTGTTTTCAATGATATATGTTATACTTCGCTGCTTTACAACTTCGAATAATTCCAAAAATTAATATTTTTTAGTTGATCCTGACTCCGTCAAATAACACTTGAAAAATTATTCGTTTCGTTATATCACCATTATCTGTCATGTCTGCTGTCACCCTTTCAAAGTGATAATAAACGTAAAGTGGTTTTTTTCAATCCACTAGAACCAAGCCTACCTATCCATGTATTGAAAAAGACTTGAAGTGCATTGATTTTGAATCATTACTTATAGCATTTATTCCATTGAACATTTCTTTATATGATATATTGACCATGAAGCCGGACCTGGCAGCGTTTGTTTGGATATTCACGCTCAGCCTGCTCAGACGATCTCATTTCTGCTTGTTAACGGTACATCCATGACTCACCGTTCTATCCGCATCGAGAATGTACGGGAGCTATCTGAACGAGTCACCGCATAATTTCGATAGTTCGGGAATGGTAAAAGGAATCTACTTGCTGGTATATAGGACGCTGAACATCAGATATCAGGAAGAGTCGCAGTTGCGGAGATATAGTTAATTCGAGAGTTCGTAAATAGACAAAGTAACGACATTTACAGATTGGCAACATAGAGTGGCGACAGTAGGCAGAATGACGACAGTAGACAGAGTAGAGTAGCGACATAGACAGAGTGGCGACAGTAAACAAAGTAGCGGCAGTAGACAGAGTAGCGACAGTAGATAAAGTGGCGACAGTAGACAGAGTGGCGACAAAGACAGGGTGGCGACAGTAGACAGAGTAGCGATAGTAGACAGTGTGGCGGCAATAGACAGAGTGGCAACATAGACAAAATGGCAACAGTAGACAGAGTGGCGACAGTAGGCAGAGTCACGACAGTAGACAGAGTAGCGACAGTAGACAGAGTAGCGACAGTAGACAGAGTGGCGACATACACAATAGCGACAGTAGACGAGTAGCGACAGTAGACGAGTAGCGACAGTAGACAAAGTAGCGACAGTAGACAGAGTAGCAACAGTAGACAGAGTGGCGACAGTAGACAGAGTAGCGACAGTAGACAGAGTGGCGACATAGACAGAGTAGCGACAGTAGACAAAGTAGCGACAGTAGACAAAGTGGCGACATAGACAGAGTAGCATCAGTAGATAGAGTGGTGACAGTAGACAGAGTAGCGACAGTAGATAAAGTGGCGACAGTAGGCAGAGTGGCAACAGTAGGCAGAGTGGCGACAGTAGGCAGAGTGGCGACAGTAGACACAGTGGCGACATAGACAAAGTAGCAGTAGACAGAGTGGCGACAGTAGTCAGAGTGGCGACAGTAGGCAGAGTGGCGACAGTAGGCAAAGTGGCGACAGTAGGCAAAGTGGCGACAGTAGACATAGTAGAGTAGCGACAGTAAACATAGTAGAGTAGCGACAGTAGACAGAGTGACTACAGTCGACAGTGATTACTATAGATGTTTCAAATAAATTAAGTTATTGTTGGGAGTGTGAATGAATCAGCAACTTATAGTTGAGAGCATTTTTACTACAGTGACATGGCAAAACTTTTGATGTACTGTGTGACCAAAAATGCGTTCTTTTAAATAGAAGTTACCGTTTGAAAAAAATGTCGATTACGTCATATCTGGAACAGTAATGATGTCACCAGTACGATTAGAAAGTTCAAAGAGGAGCTTCTTAAAGCAAAGGTTGATGTGTCCGAACAATTTTCCGAACATCCTATTGTCAACTAGAAATTGAATTTATTCCTTGATTTGTGTATATTATTCCATATACCGTCGTAGAGAAAAATGTAAAAAAAAACAATCAAAAAGAATCTGTTGTTAAAAATCAAATATTGTAATTTTTAATAAGTTGAAAGAAAGCACTCCGATTATCACCATGTCTTTCGATATACGGAAGGGCGTATCTCAAAATTTATCTGGTGTTTCCACTTTTTTGTGAAATTTGAGTAAGTTGTGAGTAATAAGTCACTGATAACTGCATTGTAATGAAAATTTACTTAACTATAATCTAGTCATTCATCTAAGACCTGTGAAATATAATCCAATTTATTTTAACCAAATATAGTAACCAATGTCACTACCGCTAAGCAAACTGTCAATTTGCTGGTGAACTCAGATTGTAACTATTCAACTGTAAACTGCCATCTCTGGTCGAGAATCCTGTATTTATACTTGCAGTAATATTCTTATGGTCCTGTCCAGATGATTCAAGATACGACAAGAGAGGTCGTCTTCATTCAGAACAGTTCGGAACACTTGATTCTTAGATGGCTCTGGCTCATTATTCGGGATATTCGGAGTGATTAGAGCATGCTAGAATGGTGATGTCATTCATTGTTAACGAGCCGAGCTCGATTATCCCAACAAACGATCAGGTCTGACTCCAGGATCGTTACTCGCCCCCTTCTTGAAGACATTTCGCCTCGAAATTTCATCCTTGAAGTATGTCGATATCTGCAAGATTCTTTTTATCTGCATCGCGGAGTTCAATGGAAGTAACACTCCGCAGTCTTCATGCTAGGTAATGTCATATCAGCACATCAAAATCTTGACGCCGCTGGATCTGAATCTCGTCTCCAACAAACTTCATATAACTTTCCATCCAGCCCATCAATGCCTCAGATTGGTGAAGTTCTTCCTGACATCTTCATGTTAATAGGTAGTACGCTCATATCTTAATCCAACAGGACACGATTAATTTTTTCATTTTTCCTATTAAGCACCAGTTTATGGAAACGATAGAAAGGGATCAACAAATAATCAAAACATAATTATTATCAAACCATAATTAAATGCCGAATTTCGTATTGACCCCGTTCAGGTTAGCCTTGAGAACGCTTACCGTCAAAAATTCAGCAATTACCGAATTAAGCTATCAGAAAAACTTGTTATTGTTTCATGACCTACTCAACAAGAAATATTTACGCTGCCAGTCACTCATTTTCAATAACATTACGTACCGTTCTTTGTTCGAAACAATACCACTTTTGCGACTCTCCCGCCCACGTGAATCGTTTCGAAATATTCACGTCTGAATGCAAATACCTACCTTTATAAACGTGACACAAACAAGCTATACCGCGAATGTTTGCAATAGAATTCTTTTTTTTTCAGTTGTGACATACCGTGTGATCAATGGAATTTCTAATCGAGAACGGTTGTGCAAAGAGTATACGGCATATACCTACTATATTAGAATAATATATAAATATTATCAAAATCCCAGTTACCATTGTTTATGGTGTAGGGTTTCCATTAGTTACATTGCACTGTCCTAAAAACTCAATAAAATTTTTATTCATGTACGAACTCTGCCCATTGTTTTTGCCTCTACCATCCTTGTCTTTCCTTTCCTATGAAGAATGCTTCCTATAACTCCGTCACATGTTTGTCTTGGTTACCTCTTTTGTATCTTTGACTGCCATACTCTGTCAACTGGTCTTTTATCAGTCATCCTTTATAGAAGAACTTGAGTGTTGAATCTATGCCAAGCCAAGGTCTACTCTTATTTTTGTATTTCTGAGTTTATCTTTCTTTGTGACTACTTTAGTTTTTCTCAGATACATCATTTCTGCTGCTTGTATTTTGCTCTTTTGTCTGCCTGTCAACGCCCATGATTCACATCCAAATGTTAATATTAGTCGACATAAAATGGGTGGTATGAATAAAGTTTGAGCAAATGCTTTAACTCAGGATTCTTGAAACAGACTTATTCATTTTGTTTAGTTATAAGAGAGACAAACCTAGAGTATGAGCATTTGCTAGCTTTTATTCATACCACCCATTGTTTGGAACACATTCATCTTTGTTTTTTGAGATTTCTTTCTTACTTATAAATGCCTGATTCATTGTGTAGTACAAGTTTATTGTTTTTTCTGCTCTTTTGTTGATTTCTATTTCCTGTCCTCTATCGTTTTCTATTATCACCCCCAAATATTAAATTTTTTCAACTTGTTCAGTTTCTACTCCTTTATCTTTTTTTGTTCTTACCCTACGCGACCGTAATTTTAGTTTTTTCCAATTACTTTCAAGACAAATTCTTCACAAACTCATTCCAAGTTTTTCTGTAAATGCTTTTCTTTTTCTGCCATAATTATTATCATCTATTCTGCAAAAGCTCCTTCTCAAATTCCAGTATCCCACGTGCAGTTTTGCCATTCTGCTAAAGGACTTTTTCATAATTTCATCAATAAAAACGGTAAATAGTAAAGGACTCCTTCTCCTTGTGTTGAAAAAGCTTCTGATGTTTTGTTTCTGTACATTACACAATTTATGTTGTTATTGTAAATATTTTTAATTATTCGTATCATTTTGTTGTCGACTTCTCTCTCTCCTAGTATTTTCCTTAGCTTCTTCCATCGTACTGTGTCGAAAATCTTTTCAAGGTCTATGAATCCCATATAAACTTCTTGTCCCTGCTGTGAGAACTCTTCAATTATTTGTTTTATCGTGAATATATGGTTCTGTAAACTTCTACCTATTCTACATCCACTTTGTGACTGTTCAAGAGTATTCCCTATTGTTTGTTTTATCATACTGCCTACAATTTTTTTATGTATTTTGATTGCTGTACTAAAGAGAGTTATTTCTCTATAGTTATTAGTCATGCCTGTTCCTCTTTTATATATTAAAGCTGTTTTCCAATCTTCCGGTATCTATTCCTCGTTTCACTCTTTATTATATTGTCTTAAGAGTATTTTTCATTTCTGTATACCCTAGATTTTTGAACATCTCTGTTGTTATGTATTCCCGGTGACTTCCCATTCTTTAATAAACTATATATTAAATCTGTAATAAGATTATTGTGTAATAGTAAAATTAAAGATTGTATAACTAATCACAGATCTGAGATAAATACTAGATCTAAAAGTAAACATGCAAGTATGTTACCAAGAATTTTTTATACTAGCGTAAAGAGATCCTTATTTTATCTGGCTCCAAAGATCCATAACTCCTTGCCGCAGGAAATTAAATCGGTTAAATTTGCAAAGATAAAAGGAAAAATAAAACTATGGATATTGAACACTAACTTTAACCATTTATTCAATTAATATTCGTTACAGACTAATGTGTTTTCACACAAAATTGCTTTTATGTTATGAATATGATATGTTTAGATACATTTGATAAAATAGACTTATAATTAAAAAAATAGTAAATAGACTTATAATGAAAAAAAAAATGTAATATTTTATTGAGAAGAAGCACGTACAAATTCACAAATTTATTGTACTTCTTACGTACATATCGTAAAAAAAAATTTCTTGAAATAAACGATTTATTATTATTATTTTTTTATTTTTTTTTTTCGTAAGGAATGTACCAGTCAGGCCCCGTCCCCGGAGCTCCGATACTATCGGATGGCGCGCTGGTGTATCATTAACCCCAGCAAACACTCCCCACGTCCGTGGGGTGAGTGATTACTGGGTCCGAGAATCATGTGCCCTGAGTAAACGGAGTGAACCAAGGATAACGGCCTTCTGCATTCTTCCGGCTAGGTTTTCTGCCGAATCACGGCATGCCGGTATGATTTTTAGATTCGAGAGCAGCGTGTCCGTCATTCCACCAAGGACCCCTATTATCAGCACCACCATCTTGACAGAATGGTTTGGATAAAGCCTGCGGAGTTCAAAGAGTAGATCTCGATATTTAGTCCGTTATTCCTCCTCCTTTCGGACGATGTTCGTTTCGCCAGGAGCTGAAAACTCAATGACGAAAATCTCCCTACTTTGATGGTCGAGGAGGACTACATCAGGCTTATTGGCTTGTATTTGCATGAGGGTGGGGAATGAGTAGTTCCAATAGATTCGGCACTTCTCCACAACGGAGTCAACATCCCCCGGAGCATAAGGCAACACCGATGTCTCGTCTACACCGTTTATGGTTATATTTCCTTTAATTTCTTTTGTTACATCCTTTTGTCTGTTTCTATTTTGTACTTCTTTATCTTCTCCTAGTAACAATTGGAAATATTTTTTCCATTCATTGATTATTTCGTTTTTATTTGTTATCTTTTTCCCGTCTTTATTTTTTATCCAATTTATTTCTTGAGATTTTTCTTTTCTTAGCGACTCTTTACCAAAAGTACATAATTGACGAAAATCCCTCACTTAGATTCAGAAATTGAAGAATCATCCTCTCAAGCGATTCTATCAAGTGAATATCCATATCAAAAACATTGTTCAATTTAATTCTTCAGATAAAAATGGTGTGCGGGCTTTCAATAAGCTACCACAGGAACTCAAGGACTGTTCTCATTGCCTATTTTTAATAGATAGATAATATTTCACTATAAATTAGCGAATAAATGTTAAATGTTTCTGTTGTATAATTATAATCAAAATATGACAGGAAAATCTACTTGATACAACTATTTATTAACACAGCCCACTTTTCAAAATTTAAATTTTTTTGGTTGATAAAGTTCATACGCACCAAAGGACACTTAATAGTAGTTTGTGGGATACTGTAAATAATTCTAATATTCTATGAAATGCAGTTCAAGTAGAATATCCCATCATATCGTGACATAACTATTTATTAACACAGCCCACTCGTCGAAATTTGAATGGATATGAATGCACATTTAAATGTGAGTTTCAATTCTTAACAATTTTTCTTCGATATTGCCACAAATAAAAGTATTTCATTCTATTACCGAATTCATATTTTTTGACTCTACTCGTATACAGCTGACAAGTTTCACGTTTTGATCATTCAAAATTAAGTACTAGAATTTTCAGAACATTTGAAGGGAATTAAATTTTTTCCGAAAGTGAATAATAAAAATGTTTTCCGTATGTCGCCAACTTGAATGGACACACTGTATACACCTTTGGGGTCCTTCATTTTGTAATTCTCAACTCTTCGATAGTTTGCAGGACAATTTTAAACAATCTTGTGAAAAATGCTGGCACTGGCCACGTTGGGTCCATATTTATTGGGGATTTATTTAATAATTAAGGGGTATTTAACCCTTTGGAACTTTCAACACGTCAATGATTTGTAATTAATGTGTAAGAAATTTCAGCAGCCTTTCGATCAACAATAATTGAGTATTTTAAAAAAATACTAAGTTTGTGGTGCAGTTTTAGTTTAAAGTTAGCCCACGCCCATTTCCCAGAAAACGGGGAGTGTAAAAATTTTTTGGATGGGACGCAAATTTGTAATAAATGTGTACAAAATTGTATACTTAATAAATAGTTTTTTTTTGGAGTGTGCCATAAATGCTGGTGTAGCTTTTAGTACATGTCAAGCAGAGCTTGTGCGAGCAAAGGAGATCCGGGACCTAGACTTTGAATAAAAGTGGATTCCGAACCAATTAAGCTCAGTGGCAGGATCGAACCCTGGCCGTCTGGGTGGGAGCACTTGCTCTAGCACCACGAATTTTATCTGTTACATTCTTGGCAAACAACTACTTTGCAATGATTTCTAAATCTTGTAGCGCAAATTATGTTCCGATTCAAAAGGGGCGATCGGTTTCAGAGTTATTGCCAGTCATCAGAGAAGACTAGCTACAGTGCCGGATTGAGCCAGCGAGGGGTCCGCTGCATATTATATCAAGAGGCCCTTGGTGTGCAAATAAACTTTTTTGTATTTAATGTGGACAAATTTAGATTTATCTGAACAAATCATATCATAGTGTCCAGGAAATTTTAAAACTGTGAAGTTGAATCTGTTGATAATAGTGAGGACTTTAGTTGTATCACTACTGCTTCCATCCCATCAGTATCAGGAGCAACATTATTTACTTATCTTACATTCATGAGTTTCCAAAATTGTGTGATGGTATTCAATGTATTCATGATTGATTAATAATAATTCATTAAGAAAGTATTAACTTCATGCATATGCACATAAATCAAATCAATTGACATTTGACCTTTTTAACATATTTGGATAGTTTTTGAACGATAAATCGGGATCAACGTATATTTTCAAACATGTGATCGTACTATTACTCTACTCGCAAAGTAAGTTCATGAACGCAACTAAGAGACACACTGAATCGCTTCCTAGACAACCTACTAACCAACACCCCAGCATCAAGTTGACCATGGAGACGGAGCAAGACCAACGAATAGCCTTCTTGAATGTGCTTATTGAAAGATGATGTGAAACCAGACTGATCTAAACAGTGTACTTAAAACCCGTCAACCACGGATAGGAAGTCACCATCAGAGTCAGAAGCGAGGGATAATCCCCCCCCCAACATAACGTGCTCGAAGAATATGTAACCCAGAACAATTGCATGGAAAACTGGATGGTCTTCTAGTTGCCTCAAGATCAAATGGATACGGTAAATCCGAGTAGGGATTTCCAATTCACATAGGAATTGCTGACTTGTCGAAAGATGGGACTACAAGAACCAACAATGGCATTGAAGGCTGGAACAATAGTTATACCTAGTTCTATCATGTTGCACATCCCAATATTTATAAGATGATAGTCACTTAATCTATTGATCTTATTGCTGGTAATGAGAGGCCTCAGAAAAAGATCGATCAAATGTTGCGTGATGAATTGACGTTGAATCATCTGTCGTTACTTTGCTAACTTTCGGTGTTTTAACGAACGGCAAAGCTTTGGATCTCGTTACTTAGGGAGATTTTCAAGAGGCGTACAGCGTTCAGATATTGAAGAAAAAGCAATTCCTACCTCCTTTTCCTTGGTTCTCACAATGTTCTTAAAACCAGAAGATAAATGAAATACTTATTATTTCAATGGAACATGGTTCGAACTGCGCCCTGTTTCCGAAGATTACATTTCAAGGGTAATCACAATATAATAAAAAATCAACCGAGCACGACCCAACGTAAACAAATAGGAATCCTTGACATTAAACTTAAAAAGTGAGTGAATAAAATATCACTTCTGATTTCAATGTTATGTTGACAATAAAAATTAATATTCATTATATTTTTCTACCTCTGCATTTTTAAATAGCTGAATAGTGTGTACTGACCCCGATGGCCTTGAGAAATGATAAATCTAGGCAGGTGAGCATCGACAGAGCGATTCTAGGCAAAATAGCTGAGAATACTTTTTGTTGTCCTTGCACTACACTATTTGGAATCTTTGGTGTAGTTATGACTACACTGAGGTTCATCCAACACCAACACGTGTTTCAGTAAGGATGACGATTAGGCAATCTTCACTTGGTGACGGATTATGAGATTTACTTGCTGATTGACTGTACGCTTTTGGTTTATTCGCGGAAAATTGTTAGCTATTCGACTTCCGGCAATGGTGGAGGACTGACGGTGTTCTCGTGTCTCAAGTCAAGTTCATGTGTGTGAATGTTATGGTGTAGTTCGTGTTGTGATGTCTGCCGTCTTTAGTACGTGCAATTACTCAATTTATAAGTGTTTGTGACGTCTGCCGTACACCACAGTTTTTTAACCGTGGTTAAACGTGAAATCATATAAAAAAAAAATTTTTGTTAATTTTTTTTTGGGTGGAGGTATTTCCTTGAGCAAGATTCCCCCTCCACCCTCTGACGAAGTCCTCACTACTCACGCCAGTAACCAGGCTGGGGTAGGGCGGATCCCTACGTAGTGGGGAGAGTGCTGGCTGAATGCGCCGAAAGGGAGCAATGCCAAGAAAAACGGAAGAAGAAGAAGAAAATTGTTAGCTTGGGTACCATCCATATATGGAATGAAGATATTTACAGTGAGTCTTATATTAATGAAAACGCCACCGTAACATCCGTATAGTTTTTGAAGTAGGATTCTATATTTTGTAGAATCGATCGATGCACCAAAAATTTACAAAATTAATTCGAAGAGATAATAAGAGGTAAATTAGAAATAAATGTTGCTTCGAATGGACTGTAGGAATAATTGGATGATGATAATTGAAAAGGAACCAAGCGCCAAATTGCAAAAACTTAGATGAAGGTTCCAAACGCAGTGTTACTTTGATTTCGTTATGTGTAAAAGTATTAAGTGCCTACTGGAATTTTGGCGACATCTATTTACTAATGATCCAAGCTACTCTGAAGGCAAATGCAGCTTCCCATTATAGAAAAGATCCAACATTACAATACCGTTCATAAAATATGATCAAAGTCGCTTGGTTCTTTTTCAATTATCATCATCCAATTATTTATTTTTTACTTTGTACTGCATTTATCTGGCTTGAGGGTTACTTGATTGTCGTGAAATAATGCACTGGTCTCTTCTCGAACAATTTTAATACCAGACTGACTCTTTCTAGAAGTCTTCTACTACCCCGTGTCTATGGTAACCGCAAGAATTCCTATCCACAACACTTCCCAATAGGCAATCCGCATAAACCAATCAGAACAATCCTGGCCAAGGCGGTATATTCGAATCGATGCTAAGGCGATATAGTAGTCCCAAGGATTCAACTTGGATAGCAAGGTTAGTTTGGTTAGGTTAGATCATGTTCCCTTCTTTTCTAATTTTTAAGCCATAAGAGAAGGGAACATGATCTAATTTAACCAAACTGGACCTTGATATTCAAGTTGATCCTCAACGTAACTTAAAATTACATTGCCCACCACGCAGGCGCAACTAAAATACAGTTTTGATTAGTCCATGCGGATTGCCTATGGGGTTGGGGAAGTGTTGTGGATAGGAATTCTTGCATGGTAATCGCGCAGGGTTGCCGGTTTTAATAATATGCAGAGAAACTTAGTAAATAAAGTACAAGCTTATTGGCTTTGGCCTCAACAATAAATAGGTTTCAAATATTTTCAGATTCGTAATCAAAACAACTAGTCTACTGATAACTTTGACTCTTTGATCAGTTCTGAAAAATTCAAATTTACTTATTTCATTCCTATGGAAACACCCCCGTTACTTCCGTAATTTTAGATGTGGAATTGTGAAATCTGTAGAATCGATAGATATAGTAAAAACGTAGTAAAAAAATACGCGGGTGTTTCCATCAGAACTAAGAAAAATGTGATTTTTATATAAAATAAATTGGATAAGCAATAAAATGATTACCCTAATTATAAATCTGAATTGATTTTCGATCAATTTTGTCTTTTATTTATTACCATTTATCGGTTATGTCAGTGATTTCATGGCAGTTGTCGTGCAATGTATATTACTTGAAGGCAATAAACCTTCGTTGTCATTTTGTACATTTTCAGTGATCTACAAACTTAAGAATTCTATATCAAGAAGTGAGACACAGTGCATACTTCAAATTTGCTGAAACGAAAGTGGGCAGTATCTGCTTTCGGATCAGCACAAACCAGGAATGCCCACAAGGAGGGGTACTATCACCTCTGATGTGGAGTCTCGTAGTAGACGAACTACTCGGAACACTAACCGGGAACGGAGTCACTTGCCTTGGATATGCTGACGACATAGTCATTATGGCCAAAGGCAAATTCGAAAGAACCCTCTGCGATCTCATAGAAAGGGAGCTAGAGACTACCAGAAGATGGTGCCTTTCTGTGGGGTTGAGAATTAACTCATCATAAAACCACAGTGGTACCATTCACTAGAAGAACAAAGTTTCAGCACCTAAGGGCTGTTCCCCTCGACGGAGCAGACTTAGAATGGAAGCAAGATGTGAAGTACCTAGGGCTTACCCTAGCCTCAAAACTACTCTGGAATAGACACGTAGAAAAGCTAGTTGAGAAGGCAAAATCATCACTGATGGTGTGCAGGAACATTACAGGAAAAATGTGGAACTGAATACTGCGATGGATGTCCACCATGATAGTGAGACCTATGATCCCTACGTTGCAGAACCGAACTCACCACAACAAAGAAAATTCTGGAGAAAGTGCAAAGACTAGCATGTATTTGTATATCAGGGGCAATGAGGTCGACTCCAACAGCAGCAGTAGAGGTAATTCTGGACCTCACTCCTCTCCATATCATGGTGAGGAAGTTCGAATATATTGTGCCAGAGAGGTATCAACAATGTGAAAGAATACGGGGTACCCTTCTCTCTAAACGTTTCCACCAAGTGGAAAAATGAAGGCAAACATCTGTCAGAAAACAACTACTTAGCTGGCTGATACCACGACGGACATTGAAATACATCTGACATATATTTGTGTAACGTTCTTCCAAGAAGACCCAATTGCAAGTGGTTATCTTGTAGTTAAACAGAAGATTATCTTTCATTTGATTGGGAATGACCGACGGTTGATTATTATTCATTTGGCAGGGACAGGACAATTATAATGTTGTCCGACCTATCCTGGCACTGATGACAGGCAATAAACCTCGAAACATGCAAGTCTGCAGGTGGTCATTCCCAGCCAAATGAAGGATAATCTTCTGTTTAATTACAGACAAGCACTTGCAATTGGGTCTTCTTGAAAGAACGTTGCACAAATATCTGTCAGATGTAGTTCAATGTCCGTCGTAGTATTAGCCAAGGAAGTAGTTGTTTTCTGACAGATGTTCGCCTTTATTTTTCCACTTGGTGGAAACGCTTAGAGAGAAGGGTACTTACCTCGTATTCTTTCATATTGTTGATACCTCTCTGGCATCTTTCTTCGAAGCCACTATTAAATTTTTTTGATATTTTCGTTGACTCTGAAATAGTAAGAATTCTCACAGTATCTTAAAAGTATCGAAAATAAAACAGATATACTTGCCCTTCTACATAATGTATTGAAATATGTAAAACTTGAAAGTAACATCTGAAAGATGATATACAGGATGATCAAATTAACAACAATAATTGGTATTTCCAAATTTCAAATTGGATGTTTTTTAAACACCCAATATTGAATATGATTGAATCATTTGTATTTTTTGTGAACCATTTCATACAATTTGAATGTTTACGAAAAAAATAATCAAAAATAATTAATATTCCAGGAATGTCAGGGGGTGAGTATATAGGACATGCTTGGTGTTTGGTTATGAAAACAAATTCGAATTGACAGGCCAAGGCCTACTCTCAGTAAGGGGATTTTCAACCACTGAAATCAAACAATAACAATGGTAATATTTTTGAAAATTTGCTCTAAACGCAGATTGTGAATACCTATGTTATTATTCGAATATTCATTGCGGTACATAGGTATCTGAACGCCAACTGAAATTTGAGTGAGTAGAAAAATAATATTTACATATAGATGGAACTTGAAAACTGTCTTGAGCAAAACTTCAATTAAGAGATTTTTTTTCAGTAAAATTATTTGAGTTTTTGTATTGGGAAAACCCACGGGAAGTTTGTAACAATAGCAATTCTGAATCGAATTATTCTTTTCAACTAACATCGCCCGGTCATGTTTCCACAATTTGGCAGCCTGCAAGCCATTCAAAATCATTTATTCATTTTCTGCGTTGTGAAACGAACGAACCTTTATAATGTGTACACCTACATGTGAGCGACACGCCTTAAGTGTACAGCTGTTCCATAGACCTTTTAGGGAGTAGGCGGTTTGATTGAAAAGTGTATTTATTACGAGTAATCGATGAACTATGACACCCTGAATAATAATTAGTGAATTGTTACGAGTTAAATAGCAGCTACCTTGTATAGAGTCTAATGGTTGGTCTCACACCAAATTCAGAAAATCAATATACTTATAGGAATGGTTGGTTCTACATAAAAATCACTGGCGTCACTTTAACTAGCACTTTAATTAGCAAGAGTTTATCGGATCATTCAGCCAAGTGTGTGCGGTCCCGTAACTTTCTCATTTGAAGAAAAATTCATAATTTACCTTATACATTTTTTCGATGGGGAAATATCTAGCTGAAATGCGTACAAGAGAAAATAATTAAAGACTCGAGACTCAAGATTGGGACTGAACGAACTAGAAATCCAATCCAAGTGATTCAAATTGAGAATCAAATGACTGAAAGCCATATCTGATTGACTGACAGACTTAGGATTTTGACTGAATCTCAATGACGTAAATACTCAAGATTGGGAATGAAATCACTGAAAGCCAAATTATATTGACTTAATACTAAAGATTGTGATCGAAAGAACTCAATTGCATATCCAATGACCAAAAGACTCAACGTACTCACAAATCAATCAATCGAGGTAATTTAAACAAAGTAAAAGCATTTATATGACAACTTGAAAATAAAGAAGCAACGAAAATCACGTTTGCTTCGATAGTAAACATGGCATCATTGTTTGGATGACTGGTGTTACTGTAAAGTACGACTGGGAGAGGAGATATTTTTACTTTGCGAATGGTTTAAAGGCACTCTTTTCAGTGCATTTGACAAAGATAAGGATGCACCAATTTTAACAACAATATTTTGTTACTTTGCTAGTTTTCTGATAGTTCATTCAGGCTAAATTTCTACATTTTGAATTTATATTGCCAAAGACTGAAAGACTTATAGTCTAGGGTAGAAGCCTTTAAAAATGTTAAAAAGTAAAAGAAAATTATAGTAGAATGAAACCCATTGGAAACGGTAGATAATATGACAAAAATTAAGGAAAAAATAAATTACGGGCGATCTGAGGTCGGAAAGTAAGAGGGGGTGAGTTTTTAAAACTAAAATACAGTTTATCTTGATTTCCGGCAAAATTACACGTTCTATGGAAAAAAGTTGAATAGCAAAGTTGAAGGTAATAAAAAGATCTACAACTTCTGTATAAACACTTTTTCCACATAACCTCAAAATTTATATGAAAAATTGAAATAACCAAGTTTTTGGTTTTTTATTTTTATCTTTTACAAAAAGGTGAAAACTTACTTACCTTTTCATGTTCCAAATACACTGTAATTTTTTTGAATTGAAATATTCATTTTTTCACTTCATTTGGACTAAATATCGAAAAAGCACCCTAATTTTCAATCGAAAAATCTCACGTCAAAATATCGACTTTTTAAAAAAAGTTGGTGGTCTTTTTGTTCGTTGATATCTTTACTTTCCGATGGTGTAAAAAAACATACATACTACTGTGGTAAATTTTCTTAAAAAATGCAAAAAACGAAAAGAACTCGAATCCGATTTTTGACAAATGATATTTTTTAAATCTTAATTGATTCAGTGTTATACTATCATTTTTGCACTTATAAATAGATTTGATTAATTGTTATCCATTTTGTTCAATATCTTCTTTGTTATTTGCATCTGTTCCATAGGTCACTCAGATATATAAATTATTTTAAAATAGCAATAAATGGGCATCTAGGCAATAGTAGATGATTTGAAGAAGGTTTTACAACTGTCTCAAAATATTGTAGATATCTTATTAAATATTGACTAATTTATTTGATTGTTTATTATAGTAGTATATTTCGATTTGTAATTTTTTTGTTTATCGATATAACTTGGAATCTTACGTGAAGTTTAAAATTTATCAAGAGCTGAAAATTGTACATAATGTAAAAAAAATCGGATTCGAGTTTTTTTCGTTTTTTGCATTTTCTAAGAAAATTTACCAAAGTGTTTTTTCATACCATCGAAAAGTAGAGATGTCAACGAACAAGAAGCCCACCTACTTTTTTGAAAAAGTCGTTATTTTGACGTTGATTGAAAATTAGAGTGATTTTCGATATTTAGTCAAAATTAGGTGAAAAAAGACAGACGATCTAAGGACTGAAAATTATTTAACATTTCTATTAAGACAAGTATTAAAGTAGGTACTTGTTTTCCCCTCGAAATAAACCCAATCTGAATAACCCATGGACTCGCGAGGGCTTTTTTGGGTGACACTTCTTTTATTTGCCCACTTACCAATATTAAAACTGTAATATATCCACTCTGTACCTTTTGGTGAATAAATATCATTATTATTATTATTATTATTAACCTTAATTTATCGTCAAATATGAATTAAAAGTTTTGGTGATTTCTTTATTCGTAAAATAATCTTAACAAATACAACTCATGTTATCGATGATTATGATGAGACAAATTATGATGCTTTGGGCAACAACGAAGTGATAGGAATCGCACGTTAAAAGGTAAGACCTCGTTAATCCCTGGCTCGCACAAGTTTCGGCTTCTAAGGGCTGTCGTTCGTAAGGGGACGACAGCTGGTTAAAGGATAAAAACAAACAATATGGGACTCGGCAAGCAGATCACCAGTTTTTTGTAATACGAAGCGATTTCTTCATCAATCTCGACATGAAATAGAAGCCAACGAAATCGAATAGAAACCCTAACAATTGTGTCTTATGAATGAGCCAAATGTCCATTACAACTGTGTGAATATTAAAATCCTCCTACCGCAGTCCAATTTACCGACGTACCATATTGACGAGACGTGCTTCCTCTTGTTTCTTGCTTCTTCACAAAGTACATACCTAACCCGCTCTCCGGCCCAAAAGTATTCGACCAGTTAGTCGCGTATTTTCTATCTCCTTTTCTATACCGTCATTTTAGTGTAAATTAGTGTTAACTACAAATTCAAACAATATTATAAACTCTGTGTGAGCGTCTATGTCAACTGTTTGAGCATTTTGATGACAACTTTGGTAACAAAAAATACAGAGTGCACGCATATACGATATATATGGTGTGCCAAAAAATTTCTGCGTAGAACATATTCTGTTTTCAAGGAGTGCAAATGAAAAAGCGGTTCTAAAAATAAGCCATCCAGTGGTGCGGATGAAATACCTTTCTTACATTATCATTCCTTTAACTTTCTTAAAAGAATGGAATGGATTACTTATTCCTTTGGTTCCTCTTTCAGTTCCACAATTTGTACTTTGGTTTTCTGTAATATATGTTCCTTCTTTTGATGTTTTATAGAACCTTCAGGAAGTCTTTTTTCCCTTGTTTTTCTATTTGTTCTAATTTATTCTTTTGTTGTTCGAAAGTTTCCTGGAGTGCTTCTCGTTCTTGATTTTCTTTTTCTGCTCGTTCTTGTTTTTTAACTTCTGGCTCTTTTCTCTGTTCTTCGAGAACTTTCTAGAGTTCTTTCTTTTCATCCAACCGTCGCGTTTCCTTTTCTTGTTATTCCATCTGGCACCGCCTTTCCTCTTCTTGTAGTTCCTCCTGGCGTCTTCTTTCCATATCCGCAAATTGCTTTTCGATAAATTTTACAATGTACTCCTCGTATTCACCATAAAGTTTATAAATAGTTTGTGCTTTTCACTAATAACCTACTTCCGACACCACTGTTGATATTTCTAAATGATACTCCCACACTAAACTGTTTTTATTAAAATTGCTATAGAAATACAACTACTATACTGGCTAAAAAAACACTTGGCTCTCTTTAATCTGCTCAACTGACTACAACTAGCTGAATCTTCCAAAAAAAACTTCCTCTTCCGAGTGAAATGTGTCGCCTTGAATACTCAATTCGAACAGAGATTTTTCGGGGTTCTTCCGTTCTCCAGAATGATGATACAGAAAAATATTTAAAAAAATGCGGGGTTGAGGGATTTTTTTCAATCTCGAAACAATATGCATATTTGAAGCGCTTTAAACTCCATTAAATATCCAATAAATATAAGTTGACATCGGATAATTAACATTAATTTTGTAAGAGTAGAAGCACTATTTCTGCAATACATGCTTTTTATATACAAATTGATTGATTTATCGAAGCTGGGGAGTTAGCATTTACTGCGATCTAAGTCTGACAAGTTAAAAAGTTATGGTAATAATAATGCGGCCCTCAATCGATTCGAAACATTTCTCTATAATAGAAAACAGTATGTGTCCATTAGGAATATAAATGAGAATAATATCCAAAAAGACTTAAAATAGTTGTTAATCAGCACTTCGACTGATGTACCACAAGGATCCATTCTGGGTCTGATACTCTCGGCATGGATTTCAAGGCTGATGAGTCAGATACCGGTTTACCCTTGGGATGTCCCCAACATTGAGACCTGCTAGAGTCTATCATATTGTTCTGTCGTCGGTGGTTCCTAGTTGAATGGACCTGTGTCTTTCACCAGTTTATTTACATTGTCGCATTCAAAGATGATATGCGTTTGGCTGAGGTGCCTGTGAGGGGGTAAACCGGAATTGATGGTAAATAGGGGGTTGGCTGGTTCTGCACATAAGAAAATATCGACACTGGCGCCCTTGCCCACAATCAACAATACTCAAACACACACACACATCTGAACCCAATCCAAAACAATACGATTATCGCCAATGGTCAAGCCTAATTCTGTCAAAGTCGTAATCATGCAATAGCCGACAATCTACTCGCATTAAGAGCAGAAATCTATCCATTCAAATTGATGGCCCAAGCTCACAATAATATTTTTGGGGGTAAGTGGTGCAAGACTAAGCATCAGATGAAGTTGTCAACGAAAAAATTGACACGTAACACGTTTCTTATGAAACATAAGCCATTGTCATTTGAATCTGCAGACGTTATCAACTATATAAATCGATGCAGCCTCTTTTGATGTGTTTCATTTTTCAAATATGTAAGTTATGTTCTACCATACACACAGGTGGGCAGTTTTGCTGGGTATAAATTTCTACAACATTTCAAATTTTAATAGGCTATTCTCTTAAGTTAGTTCCGTTTTGTCAAATACTAGGAATCCGTTGTTATGAAATCTAACTTGTGAACCATTCCAAACATTCAATAGCTTATGTCGTAATATGCCTACCCAGATTCTCAAATCCTATCCATCATTAACAGCAGGTAGACTCCAAGAACCTCGCAATTCATTAAATTGGGGATCAGTTAGTTCTGAGTTCTTGTCTCAGTGATCAGTTCTCAGTTCTGGCATATTATCAATGGTTAGTGTTCACTATTGTAAAAGTGGCGCGAGGAACATGTGAATGAAGTACAATTGTGTTTGTTAACTCCTGTGTCCGTTTTTTTAACGATAACCAACTCACTCGTGACCCTGTCACATTCCGACAATGTATTAATCAGGATAGATTAATACCCAAAAAATGTTAAATGAGTCAGTAACCATGAAGTTTCGAATCTCGATAATAAATTTCCTACTCTCAACGCATTAAACAAAATCCACTAATTACGTATTTTGCATATTTGCCAGCAACTCAGTGGGTCAAAAACATTTGTGAAACGACAAAAGATTGACTTGTGACGTGGGATGTAGCACGCTGAAGTACATGTGTGTGTGTATAACCTTCCAACTAGTATGCGCTTTGTAATTTTATAGTACTCATTAAATTCGCAAATAGCGAAACTCAATCCGAACTTAAAAACCACTTGTTCCCACGCAAGCATATAACAACAGAAAACTGCAAGTGACTAGCAAAGGAGAATACGGCCTGATTTTCACAACAGTGTGTTCTGTCACTATCCCTATCACTCGACTTGAAACTGTAATTTAAAACATCGCAAGAGTCAACATGAACAATCGATTTGAAATGTCGTCAATCGTTAAACCGGAACTGGATACAAACATCCTCATTTCAAATGAAACACCCTGTATTTGACAACATTTTTGCAGTAAACGTATTTCTGTGAAAATTTCATTGTTTATCCCTCAATTTTCATCCATTGTTACCATTATCTTTAAAATGCATATCCTCAAAAACTTCAACACTAAATCTTTCTAATTTCCACCAGAGCTAGTATACATGATGACCTTAGATATGAGATTATTTATTTTGTTAGAAGTTACACGGTGTGGTCAAATATCCCTTGTCATTCGGAGGTTTTTGAAAACCCTAAAAGTAATTGTTTTTCAAATGGAACCCCTTATATTATCGGATAAATGAACGCATTTTTGAATGTCATCCAACTGATGTGATTGTATGAATTTTAAGTTTGAGACCAAGGACTCATCATCAGAACCACCATTTTTTTTAACAGAATAGCTTGGGTAAAGCCTGCGGAGTTCAGAGAGTAGACTTCAGTCCGGTTTTCCTCATCTTTTGAAAAAATTGGAGGCATTAATTAGGGCAACTTCACATTCGTTTTTTAAAGATTCGGTGTTCTTTGCCGACACAAGTAGCGATATGTCATCTGCATACGCGATAAAATTGGAATGCATTATTTCAGATTCGAGATTGTTACTTAATATAGATCAAAAATAATATAGGCCCTAATACGGACCCCTGAGGCACCCCTAACGAAACCTGTCTTATTTCAGAGAAAAATGTTCATCAACTTCAAATTTAAGAGAAACACATTGACGACGATTATTAAGGAATAGCTTCACATGGTTGACGCAGTCAAATGCCTTACTCAGGTCACATAATATAGCAGTAGGGCACTCGCCAGTGTCAATCATCTCTACTAATTCGTTTAAAAAACTCATCTAAGCAGTTTGAGTTGATTTACCCTCACGAAATCCATGTTGCATGGGACTCAAAATATTGTGGGCCTTCGTAAAATTCAATAAACGATTCAAGAAGGCATATTCGAAAATTTTTGACACGCTTTGTGGAATGGTTATAGGTCTGAAGTTATCTAGATTGTTTGATTTCTTATTTTTTTGAATCGGTAACACTTTCCCTAGTTTTAAACTATTTTGAAAGCTACCTGTTGTAAACGAAAGGTTTACTAAAAATGTAATAGGTTTTATGATGGAATTCAAAACTTTTTTTAGAACAAAGGCTTATTGGCTTGTATTTACCTGAGGGTGCGAAATAGATTCGGTACTTCTCATTCTCCACAACGGACTCAATATTGTTACGTTTTGCTAAATAATAGGCCGAGCACACTACTAAACTGTTTATTTTCTAACTTCACTATAAACAAACATACAACACTTCACTGACTAATAAAACACTTAGATCTATCTATACAACAATACAACTAGCTAAATATTCCAAACACTTCTGCTTATTATCACTTTCTAATCTTCTTAAATAATTCTCTTCATAAAAACTTCCTTCCCAGTCAAACGTCTCCGTTTATATAGGCGCTCATCGCGTAGACTGGATTAAACGCGAAGATTCGAGAATACTCAAAACGGAGAACTTCTACACATTTCCAGGAATTGAGCGATGACGCGGCAGCTCCGTTATCTAGTCTATTCATGCATTACAGAAATCGATCTATCCAAATAAACACTTCTTGGAACTAATTATGGATGACGCGTCCGCGGAATGGACTCAGCGGCGCAGATAGGGGGCTTTTATCAATCTCGTAACATTATCCCCCTCTCAATTTTGATCGTCCCGATCAAACAATGTGTCGTTGTCTCTATTATAACGTTGAGTCTCTCTAGGTAAACGACCTTCATTTTCGCTCTCGGGCTGCGTTGAATTCTATAGACCACGTCGTTTATTCTTTTCACTATCGTATATGGTCCTTCCCAAGATGGTGTTAATTTAGGAGAAAATCCTTTCTTGCGACGAGGATTGTACAGCCACACTCGATCTCCTTTGAATCCACCAGTATTGGCCTTAAGATCGTATCGAGCCTTCATTCTGTCACTAGTTATCTTCAATCTTTTTCTTGCAAATTCGTGGATCCCATTCAAGCTATCTCGCAGTTCGTCTGCATAATCCTGTACCTCTTTTTCTTCAGAACTTGGTGATCCGAACACCAAGTCACAGGGCAACCGAAGTTCTCTCCCGAAGATGATGCTGGCTGGAATGAGCTTTGTGGAATCGTGCACAGAGACCCTGTAAGCCATCAAGAATAGTGGAAGATGTCGATCCCATGTCTTTTGGTGCTCCTCTACTACTTTGGAAAGATGTTCTTCCATAGTCCTGTTGAACGTTTCAACCATGCCATCAGACTGTGGGTGGAGGGCCGTTGTTCTGGTCTTGCTAATTCCCATCAATTCACAAACTTCCTTGAATGAATTTGATTCAAAATTTCTTCCTTGATCGGAATGTAGCTCCATTGGGACTCCAAACCTTGAAAACATGTTATCCACCAGAGCTCTTGCAACTGTGGATGCTTCTTGATTAGGCAAGGCATAAGCTTCAACCCATTTGCTAAAGTAATCCATATGGCAACGAGGATGTATTTGTTGCCATCATTCGTCATCGGAATCGGTCCTGCTACATCGATGGCGATTCGTTCGAAGGGAGCACCTACATTGTATTATTTCATTTCTCCTCTCGATCTTGTCTTGGGACCTTTGCTTGCTTCACACTTCAGACATCTTCGGCACCATCTCTCTATATCTTCACGACATTGGACCCAGTAAAATCTCTGCCGTATTTTATCCATGGTCTTATTCACTTCAAATTGTCCACCTGATTTGTATCCATGGATCTCCTCCAAGACATCACTTATCCTCGACCTAGGCACAACCAATTGAGAAATCACTTTTCTGCCGTCGGCCGATTCCCAAGCTCTCTTCAATAGATCATTCTCAACAATAAGGGAATCCCATTGTGCCCACAATGCCTTGAAACCTGGTGATCGTAAGGAGATTTCCTTCCAGGTGGGTCTTTCTGCTCCGCTTTCCTTCCATCGTAGAATATCTGCAATATTTGGATCACTTTCTTGGTCCTGCCTCATTTTCGCTTTGGTCCAATTGTCGTCAACCATTAATCTCACCTGGTTGATCCCTTTGCGACGTACAATTCGCTCACAATTATCCGAATCAGGTCTTCTGGACAAGGTATCTGTGTTGTTGGGCAATTCAGTTATTCTTAGCCTCTTTTCTGGGATGGCCTCGGGGGCTTCATCATTGTTAGTCGGCATGTGCCCCGATATCAATTCGGTTCTCATTCTCTTCACTGGTATGACCCTGGGGGCTATATCATTGCTTGCCGGTGTGCGCCCCGATATCAATTCGGTTGTTTGTAGCCTCTTGTTGTTGTTTTGTTGTTTCAAAATTGTTTTTCTCGTTAACCAGCTGTCACCCCCCTACGAACGACAGCCCTCATAAGTAGAAACTTGTGCGAGCTAAGGATTAACGAGGTCTTACCTTTTAACGTGCGATTCCTAGCACGAGACCAGTGACCATGCTGGGATTCGAACCCACGTCCCTCTGACTGATAGACTAGTGCTCTACCATCATGACCACTGCGGGCTGGGGGCTTCATCTTTGCAAGCTGGTATGCGCCCCGAAATGTTGTCTGATTCTAATTTTTCCTGCCGCCAATTTGAGGACTCGCTGGAAGACCTTGTCCACACAGGTGATTGCGAACGTGGTGGCATTCTTACCCTGCAGTCTCTAATAAGATGTCCCAATTTCCCACATCGATAGCTTGCCCTGTTCTTCTGAATACTTATTCTGCTTAACAAAGATTTAATCTCATCCAGAACCATCTCGAATGAACTAGTAGCTGCGCTTGATCGTTTTTCGGGTTCTTCTATCGATACCGCTCGTACTTTCGGCCTCGAGGTGTTGAAGGCCGCCTCCACTTCTAAAGAACATACCAAGGCATCGCTACTCCTCTTAAAGTGTGTCAATCGCAAAGTCCTTTGGATTTCGGTGTCTCTGAGTCCATCTATGAATAACTGCACGGCCAGCTGTTCCTTGAATTCTCCCGGTGCTTCTGGGTAAGCCAGCTGAATTAGGCGTCTCACATCCGCTTCAAATTCTTGCAAACTCTCACCTGATTTTTGAGTGCGCGTTTTCATTTGAGCCCGATACAGTTGTTCTCGATGTTGATCGCCATACCGCAACTCTAATGCAGTAATCAGGTCTTTATATTTATTTTGCTGTTCGATAGGTATCGTCTGTAACATACTCAAAGCTACTATAAGGGCCGTAGCTTTTTCTTCTTCACCCCATCCATTTGCCACTGCTGCAGCTTCAAATTGCCGGCGATACATGGACCAAGAAGACTGTCCATCAAAAGTCGGTGGTTTTACGGAAATTCCTGATGTGGCAACCCTGTCTTGCCGATCTTGGTTTTTAAGGAGAGCTACCTGGTTTTCGAGTCCTTTCACTTTCTTATCAAGCTCATCGTCAATTTTCTTGATGTCTTCCTTTAGTTCTTTTTTCAGTTCTTCTTTCAGTTCCTCCATTTGTACTTTGTTTTTCTGTAATACATGTTGGAAGAACTTGTCTTGATGTTCTAGAACCTTCTGGAAGTCTGTTTTCCTTTGTTTTTCTATTCGTTCCAATTCATTCTTTTGTTGCTCGAGAATTTTCTGGAGTACCTCTTCTCGTTCATTCTTTTCATCCAACCGTCTCATTTCCTCTTCTTGTTTTTAATTTTCTCGCTCTTTTCTCTGTTCTTCGAGAATTTTCTGGAGTGCCTCTTCTCGTTCCTGTTTTTCCTCCAACCGACGTGTTAATTCTTTTTGTTTTTCCTCCTGGCGCCGCTTTTCCTCTTCTTGTTTTTCCTCCTGGCGCCTTCTTTCCAAATCCGCAAATTGATTTTGGATAAATTTCACAATGTCCTCCATCGTATCGTACGATGTACTCCTCGTATTCACCACAAATAGTTTATAAATAGTTTATGTTTTTCACTAATATCCCGCTTCGGACACCACTGTTACGTTTTTGCTAAATAATAGGCCGAGCACACTACTAAACTGTTTATTTTCTAACTTCACTATGAACAAACATACAATACTTCACTGACTAATAAAACACTTAGATCTATCTATACAACAATACAACTAGCTAAATATTCCAAACACTTCTGCTTATTATCACTTTCTAATCTTCTTAAATAATTCTCTTCATAAAAACTTCCTTCCCAGTCAAACGTCTCCGTTTATATAGGCGCTCATCGCGTAGACTGGATTAAACGCGAAGATTCGAGAATACTCAAAACGGAGAACTTCTACACATTTCCAGGAATTGAGCGATGACGCGGCAGCTCCGTTATCTAGTCTATTCATGCATTACAGAAAACGATCCATCCAAATAAACACTTCTTGGAACTAATTATGGATGAGGCGTCCGCGGAATGGACTCAGCGGCGCAGCTAGGGGGCTTTTATCAATCTCGTAACAATATTTACACATTATGCCTGTGGATATAGGCTGAGACCGCATAAGCAGGAGGCTTATAGCAATTCATTATACTCTCAGCTGCTCCACGACACGCTCTGCATCTAGTGTCAGGTACCTTTTGTCACGCGACTACGTTAGATGAGGGTGTTAAAGACACCATCTTAGCAGGCCATTATGAATTCATCGATTTCGTACGTCAGCCCACTTGACCTGTCTGGTTTCTAGATAAGCCACGTTCTTCAATGTTCTTGAAGAAGATCACATGCATTGACTTTTTCTTACGTAGCTGTAGGAGCCTCACACTCTCCGCAGCTTTGACGTGGGTTTTTTACTGAATGGGTTCCAATTCGGTGACAGAGTTTGGGTTCGTCCGTTCAGAGTCGAATACGAGACTGAGTTCATAGGCTGCACCAAGCAGAGAAGTGGGTCTGAACTCCTGATGACTTTACAGGCTCCATCCAGTACCATTCTGTTATGTAGATACTCCAAACTCAAAAGTCCACGGCCTCTCCGTTGTCTGGGGAAGTTTAGGTTGCTTTAGTGAGTGAAAATTCACCGACCATTTCAACCGATTTGCAAAAAGATATCTGTGTATCATTTGCTCGTAAAAAGAAAATATTCCTAATACTTTCTAGGTAAGTAGACGATTGTATATCATCTGACCGCTATTCGCCTGCGAATATTTCGAATTGGAAACAACATGCAGCGTACACGCATATCTCAGAATACTATTTGCTATTTAGTTTCTCGTGTGAACTACGATTCTCCGTTCATCTACAATGATGAGACAAAAACCCACCTCACTAATCCACCAGGTGGATGTATATGGCTAGAAAGGTCGAAATTCTGGTTAGTGCTCGACGCTTATATGGCGACCGTGGACTACCTATGCCATTATCAACTGATCAGTCGATGTTATTTCGTTTCATAACATGCAATTACAAAAACAATATTTTCATCAATAATTCATCGTCCGTTCATTAAAGTTGAAAAGTTGTCAGCTACAAAGGAAGGAAGATGACCAGTTATTGACAGTGATTAAAATTCGGTCGAAACTGTCGGCTCAAATGAGCGTTCGCGGTTGATGACACGAGATGACCTCTCGCTCGACGTCTCATAAATAAAACAAACATTTTTTTTGATAACATCTAACATTGCGAATCATATCGCAGGCCCAGTGAAAATGAGAACACAAAAGTTGGCACGGGGGTCCACTCACGCCCAAGAAAAATTACTTAAGCCAAGGGCATTGTCACCCGAGCAATCCAACTTAGTATTTTCTACGACTCCACTTCCGCGCAAGAAAATATTACACCCGCACATTCTACACCTGTGTAAGCAAATCTTGCGTATAGATCAACCATGAAATAAAATTAAACAATTCAGATACTATAGCTAATCATTATTTGGATAATTCCTTTAATTATTCTAATCGAGACAAAAATTTGGAGAATACTGTAGTAAAAATACACTTAACAAATTTCGCTAATATATTCAAAACTTTTCTTAACAATAATTTATTTAAAATATTTGCAAACTCTCGATTTATATCTGCAACTGCAACGCTGTGACTCTGCCTGCCATCTGATGGTGAGTGTCTTAACCGCAAGTAGAATTATGAGCATGGATATCGCAGCCAGGTCCAGCCTCAGGGTTGTTACTTTGCCTCCTTATTAAAGGCGTTTTGTCCCGAAATATCGTCCTTGAAGTGTGTCGATACCTGCAAGATTCTCCATGTCTGCACCTTGAAGTTCGATGGAAGTAACACTCCACAGTCTTCACGTTAGGTCCAGGAAGAAGGTTACAGCACATCAACATCTTGACGCCACTGGATCGGATTACCGTCTCCAACATGCTTCTAATAACTATCCAGTCCAGCTCATCAATCCCACAAGAAAATTTTGGGATTTCCAGGTCCACAAGATTCTGTCCAGAATCGTTTCTCTAAATCTGGAAAGGCTTTTCCATACATCTTCATAGATCGGTTTATCTCGAGAATGCTTCTTGGTAACCCTGGCCATTCTTCAACTGCAGTACCCCTCCAACTTCTGGGTTCTGTTCGCATAGTTCCTGGAGTCGATCGAACTTCTTGGAGAATACCACGGCCATTCCTCTGGATATTTGAAGGTTTTCGGCCACACCATAAGCTAGTGCGTATTCGGCAGGCACCTTGAAAAGGTCTCGTGGCTCTTTTCGAGTTAACCCATGTAAAACTTTCTGTTCATTTGAGTACAAGGACATGAACTTCTGGAACGTTATCTCATCCTTCGGTAGTCTGGGAGTGCGAACTTGGTCGTGGTTTCCAGCACCCTATCAAAATGAACGACCCTAGGTGGCTTGTAGATTCGGTAGACAAGGTCATTTATCCTCTTCAAGATCTTGTACGGAACTTCCCACGAGTTCCGCAACTAGGATTGTACAGCCAGACCCTAATGTAATAGGTCTCCTTCATGCTGTCGCTGGCACTCTGGATGTTCAAAAGAACTCGTCCATTCTCTGTCAAAATTTGCTGACGTATAGTCTTCTCCTGTAGTGTCTTGTCCTGGTGGCGTCCCAAACTTTAGGTCACAGGGAACTCTCAGCTCTCGGCCCATTATAACACTAGCAGAAGTTTGGCCGGTTGACTCGTGTACTGCGGAACGATAGGCCATCAGGAACAAATGAAGATACTGGTCCCAATCTTTCTAGTGGTCAGAGACTACCTTAAGAGAGTCATAGTTACGACCGCACCGGGGGGGTCTGGGGGGGCCGGTCAGGCCCCACCAGCCTGGGCACGTCTCCCACTAGGTGGGCGGCCAAGTGCGCTGGTGTGCTCTAGTGAGCCAAAACTTTTCCCCCCATTGTGACTTCCCCCGGGTGTTAGCTATGCGTACCTAGCTATGATCGCGAACGATTTCGAAGTGGGAACCGTGAATTCATCATTACAGGAAAAGGATACTGACACAAATGTACCCATCCCCGGACCATCCCACTTCTCTCTAGCTCATTGCTAACATAGTTTTCACTATAACTCTGACTTTCAGCTCTGAGATCTTGCCGGAACTGTGACGGCTTCGTACCCTAAGGATCATGCATACACACATGAATGGGTCCCCCAAAATCCCCGCAGTCCCCCTAACGAACCACTTGCCCCTGAGAAGCCAACACCAACCGGAGGGGCGAGCTAGCCGATACTCGGGGCTCCCCTCCACCCTCAGTACCATTATTCATGAACCTCCGATCATGCCGAGAATGGTCGCCGTTCGGCCCAGGTTTCCCTGTGACAGCCTACTACATATCAGCTGAAGCCGCGGTGGCACGTTGCCCAGACAGCTGGGATGGTGTACACCAACGACAACTTTTAAGGGTAAACGCCATGTAGTCTACACCGTTTACCCGTTTACCTTGAACAAGTAGCGGTTTATCGTCTTGTTCATCCTTTTCACGCAAAACTGGGTGGATCCAATCTTTCTTCTTCACCAGTACTACTGGAAGACCAGATATTATCGGAAGGCTCGATGACTCCTTCTTTTTTCCATATCACTGACTATGTTGTCAGCCTCAGATTGCCGGATTGGTCAGGCATTCCCAGTGTCATTTTTGTGCTGAACCACCTTCGTTCTACCACCTGTTCCTTGTCCAATATCGAAGATGTCCTGGTATTTCTTGACTAGATCAGCTGAAGGAAAGCCCAAAAGAAACCCTACCACCGGATCAGCGGTCTAACGCACAGGCCGTTCGAAAATCCAGCATAGCGATAGTCGGTTCGAGCCCGATGTAGGTAAAAGCAAGTGTATTGTGGGTTGTCTAGATGCCAATCTCGTCTGGTGCTTGCTTGAAGTGCACACCGACCACCCGAGGTGGTGCTGTAGGTTTTCCAGGTTTTCCTACAGCTGAAAAGTGAATGTAGTTTATGCTTAGATAGATTAGTCTATACTCTAGTTTTGAGTAGAGAAAAATATGAAATCGGCAAAAATGTATTGAATTGACACTTATATTTTTTATGTGCCAGTAATTGACACAAAATAAATACAATATTTATTGTTAAACTAATAATACAGATATAATCTAAACATTTGGTTTTGTGCTAGGCCTCGAATATATTTATTTTATATTCAATTATATCCCCGGAATTTTGTAATTTTGGATGGAATAGTTTTTCAAAGTCTGCAAACTGAATGGTAAGATCATCAGTCATCTTCTCTTTCATCTTCTGAAGCAATGATACTAACATCATCCAGGCTATCACCACTTTCTTTCAACTATTATTTTCAAATGAACTAACAGATATTTTCCTCTTTTTCTTGGTTCTTTATTCTGCTCGCTATTGATTATGAGTTGAACACTGTCTAATAGCTGTTCTTTGTTAACTGGATGGTGAACTTCAGCTAGCGCTAGTATCCACTTTTCCAAGAGGTTTTTTTCGTTGGTTGTGAGAAAAGTGCTTGTTTCCATTCGATAATCTAGAGGTAGCTTCCCGGATAATGTGTATAAAAATGTGGTTCTACGAAAGGAGTTATATTTTAGAAGCTGTAGTTACTGGCATCCCTTTTGATATATCAGCAAGGGCGGCATAAGTACAACTGTTCTTTGGTATAATTTTTCTTTGGCGCCTTATCTGTAAATAATAATGCTCTAGTAATTTACAGTTGATATACCAATGATCGACACGTCTGTCAATGACTAGTACCGAAAATCTGCCTCAACTCATCTTTAGAGGGAAGTCCATTCGTGTTTAATAAAACAGTTCAGCTTTATCGAATTTTATCATGTATGTCAGTTACTAAATTGAACAGGTTTTTTTTTGATCCAGTCATTGACACCCAAACAAATATTATATTAGGATATCTAACCCTCTGGAGAGTTATCAGAAACAAATCAAAGGTTTTAAATAAAAACCCTCAAAATAAACAGTTTGCTTCAGAATCACAGAAAATCTTGATGTGATGCACTTCACCTTTTTATAACCGGAAATTGCATCGGCTGATTACTACGAAATCTGCTAGAGGATATTTTCGCATTACGTAGACATTCAAAATAAATCACAGAAAAATTTTCATTTTTTTCTAAGATGGGTCGAAATGTAATCGCTGTATCGCTATATCCGATTATATTGATTATTAGAATGAAGGCAAAAATGGAATGTTCAACCGCCATACCTCACATTACTGAAGTGATACTAATACACACGTATTAAGAGAAAGGCAGTTTCAAGATTCGTTCGCTTGATATCAGTCAATTAGACTTTCTTTTTTTGGGGTCGTATAAAAAATATTGTCTCTGCTGCGCCGCTAACAACGAAATGGTCAGTTAGGAATGTATTTCGACCTCTTTCCCCACAAGAAATTCAGAGTAGCACACATGCCGGATTTTTTAAAAGAATTCTTACATGTTTGGAAGTTGGAGGCAACCAGTTTGAACATTTATTATAGGTAGTTTGTTCAATTTCTTCTCTGTTCCTGAGTGTGTTTTACATTTGTGAAAGATATGCGTCATGGTGTCATGAGTGTGCTTTGGTCTAAACGGATATCGCGGAGAAAAAACAGGGATGCGGTTTGAAAAAAATTAGCACACCGTAAATTTTTTTGAAAAATTTCCAGTGACTTGGGAAACTTCAGGCCTTATTCAGGAAAATTCTGGCAATTTTTGACTTGGCTTTCTTTGTTTAAAAAAAAATCAGTAAAAATTTTCAAAAAATACAAATAACTGAAAACTGAAACCCTTGATGATATTTTGAACAAAGTTATATTGAAATAAATCGTTGATTCTAAAAATGCTGTGAAATCAGGGTGTTCTATTTGGAAAAACAAAGTTGCGGTCCACTTCTGTTTTGTTGCTTTAATTATTTTGAGGAGATTGTACTATTTTAAGAATGAAGTATTACCTGTCTGAATGTATGATTCCATCCATATAGAGAAAAATCGAATAAACCCATAAAAACGAAACTTCATGGGAGAGATCAAGTTTATTTCCAATCTAGTTTACAGAATGGATATTTTGTCTTTGTCCTTAGCGAAACTTATTATTATTAAATGTATTTTCTATAATTATTGTTGTTTTTTTCCATCCTGCAACTTGCCTTGGCTGTTGGATAGTGTATGAATAAAATGAGTAGATAAAATAAAAATTACTTTAAACAGATTTTAATGTGATATTTATATACTTCTCGTGCTTCTTCAAACTTTTATGTTTTTATATAAATGCATTATAATTCATTATATTATAATCATACTTATGTCTAAATAACTGTTATCATTTCATGATCTTTCATCAGATGCATATCAAGCACAAGCTTGCAAGCTTGCAAGCTCCAGTGATTTCCCATGATTATTTCCATCGCCTTTTTATTTGATTGCTATAGATTTGTAAAATTTGAAATGTTTTGAATAATAATACGTATTATTACTATTGTCGAAGGCGTTCATAATTAAAGAAATACATCAAGATTATCTTCTTTTCCTCCAGAGTTTTTTCACCATGTTGATGTGCCTGCAGCACACGCATATTGAGATGAGCTGGGTTTAAGGCCCATTACCCAGTTCCTGGTAAGTATACCAGGAAAATTAATATTGTTCTGGAATAAAAACTATTATTATTATTGTCAATTATTGTCCCAAGGGACTCGGCATAGATGTAATTGGAACACCCAGCCTTTGGAATAATTACTATCCTAATTCGCTTCCATATCCTTGGTTTCACAATGTTGAGCTATTTCAGAATGTCATTCCAAATTTCTGATAAACAGGTCTGTGCTCTGATATAGCATTTCCGGTATCAGATCTGGCCCGGAGATTTGTAGGCCTCAAGTGAATCCACTGCCTGCCAGTTGAGTCTTGCCAGATGGTCAGTTTCCAGAAATTTCCAGTTCCTCATTCAGTCAATCCTCAAGTGGATACTCACTTACGTTGTATCCAGGAAATTGGACTAATAGAGAGTTCCTCCAGTCAACTGATGGGGCTTTCTAATTCTTGGAAATAATTCTGCAGTCTGAAACATTCAGGTAAACTCATTCCTATCTGGCTTAATTTCGAGTTGCCACACAAAATAAGAGATAATTCAGTTCAATATAGACGAAAAATAAAAAAAAAGAATTCTTCAATTGTAATCTGGTCCGTAAGAATTTTCCAATCTTTTTCTTTCTTACTACTTTGCAGTGACGTTAATTACTGGGTTTGTTTCGAATTGTATGAAACAAACCAATAGAACTGAGGACACGTCAAAGCAGTTTGATCAAACTATTTAACAGTGAGCCACAGGCTTAATAAGACCTCTTGTTAACAAGAAGAACATATCAAGAGATGACCTTCCTTCACAAAATCAAATTTTCAATCAATACATAGGTTCAGCTGAATAAAATTAAATGTCATTCCACAAATAGGTAAGTAGGTAGGTAGTATGCATTTTGCCAAAATATCATTTTCATATAATAAATGATCCATTTCGAATAAATCTCACCGAATCCCACTTCATTGTTAATAATTATGTCACCCAAGCATTGTGAAAACTCTTGGTCTGGGATTGAAAAGGTAAACACGTCAAACGTGTCTAGGATTACGTCTGTCAGTTCCAGAAACCAATTCTACCATGATGATCATCGTGTGACAGGAATTCCACTATCACATACATTAATTTGGTCAGGCTCGCATAACTTTATTTAAAAACAAACTGTTCGTAAGACCAACCCTTCGTCATACGAGATAACAGAGCACCGTATAATAGGCAACAAGGTGCAGCAAACTAGTTTCATGTATCGTATATATTCCTACAAAGGAAGCGACTGTAAACGAAGATCCCGCGCAAGAAATGCCTGATAATAATCGAATAAAAGTGTCATTGACTCTTAACAAGTACGTAATCGTATTCGCGAAAGTAAAAACCAGTTAAAAAAAACGAGTGCACTCTCAATTTCAATCCATGCTATTCGGTTAAGGTAAAGGCCACGGCTGGCAACGGTAATGACCGTGCAGAGATTGCAAAACCGCCGAATTTACTCACAATTGCTGAATGGAACCGCGTAAACAAGCAGCACGACAGCAGCAATAAACAATCCACCTACCTGTCTGAAGATTCGGAACTGTCATATCTGTCGACGCATCTCTTCTTCCTACAATCTTCCTCACAAGACAAGAATCCCTCATGTTTAGCTCTACCTCCATCGTTTACACACAACTCTGCAAACAACTTCGCACTCTCACTGTCCATATAGAAGTTTTTCACTTGTTCACTCGCTTGAACGTCCATACTGTCGTTTATCTCACAAACTACGGCATTGTCAATAACATTCACTGCAGTTTTTTCGACATCTCCGATCGGGCCACCCGTGCACAGCCCGTCTGCCATTTTGAGAACACACTGTCGCGCTGCGTTCGACGCGCCTGCTCGTCGAGGGGTTCGAGGGGGGTGTGCGCTGTGACGTCACAGCCCCTCTTAGTGTTCACATAGTCGGTGCACTAGGCGACGTTGTCAAACTGTAGACAATATCCGGAATAATCAAGTATTTCCAAGTCTGGAAATCAAGGGTTACAATTTTATTTCAGGGTCATTATACAAGTTTTAGATTTGATCTAATTAGCTATATAATTGTTGATGAAATTATGCAATCACTAGTACGTGAATCAGACCATAAACTGAAGGCAAACGATTATTTGATGTGATATGGGCGATATACTAAACAAAGACATTTTTTTATGACCAGTTTCAGCTTTGAATTACCTATTCAGATATTATTTAGGTAAGTATAGATTCGTTCCTATAGCTTCTATATTAACATACATATTATTATGTTCTAGGTATTAGAAACAATTACTCATTTGATATGAGGCATTACGAATTAAATACAATTTATGGTAATTTATGCAACAGTAGGTCAGCAATGTTGCTGATATATACAGAGTGTTATTTGAGTACGTGGCCAAACTCAAAAGAGTGATTCTTTGAATGATTCCAAGACTGAAAGTTCATATAAATATAGGTCCAGTAATGCTTTGTTTTCAAGATACAGGGTGTCAAAATGTTTGAAAGAAATCGTTTTTTTCGTAAATATGTTAATTATCCTTTAAACAATTATATTGAAATTTGGCAGTGTTATTAACCTTTTCGTGAGGTGAACTGGCCTCTCAGACGAGGCTTTTCTGATGCTATTTAGATCGTTTGAAAATATGCGTCTCCCGCAAATATGGCAGTCTGAAATATGCGAGTTTGTGCGGCTCCCGTTACGAAAAGGTTAAGGGTTGTTGAGGGCTAATTTAGCCCTAACTATATCAAAAGTATCGTGTCCAATAGCGTCCCGAAAGGCACCGTAACCAAAAATGTTTAATGACAAAATGTGCGCTATTGATTTTTTTGCAATTTTTGTATTTGTTTCACATGGAGCAACTAAAATTACAACTTTTTTATGACTAGAATTTTTATCGTATCTTGTTTTTTTTTAAATATAAAATTCACTTTTATGAAAGACCCTGGGACAACACAATAAAACGTTTCAACTACTAAACCATCAAAAACTGGGGTGGTAATTCTGTCATTCTGAATGAATTTTGACCCTGATTATACTATCGAAGTCCTGTACTTTTATGATGGGATGTTAAAAAAGAAAATGGGAAGTATTAACGATGATGTTTAAGCTAAGCTACGAATAATAAAGAAAAAAGATAAGTACAACAAAAGTTAATAAGTTTATTTGTTAGGAAATTGAGTAATATTGAAAATCTAGCAAGGTTGTCTGTCACCTCGTTTCCGCGCACCCCTCTGTGACCATGGGCCATTACCAGCTACCAGCTGAACTTCATCCATTTCAAGTAGTTTCTCAAGAGTATCTCCGCATTTCTATACAAATTGGCTATCTGAACATATATGAATTCTCTCTGCTCGGGCCCTTCTTCAACTGTTTGCGTCGGAGCTCCAATAGAATCTCGAATACGCATCCTCAAATGAGCTGCCATTGTCTCCTTTTCGATCCAGACTGGAAGGGGTGGTAGCCTCAACAGTACCTCCAATACCGCGGTTGTGGTCGTTCACATTGCACCCGTTATTAATAAACAGGCCAACCTCTGGACCTTACTGAGCTTTCGTCCTATTGTGCTACTTTGTGCGCCTGGTCAGGGTAACTAGCTCATAAAAGAGCGTCATATCCTGCTCCTCCAATGCTTGGGCGGTCTCTCGGCTAACCATGAAGGTTAGGAAACACCCTCCTGCCTCTGCTGTCATTTCCAGGTGCTTCCACCTCCTCACGTTCAAGGAACGGTTCTGGAGGCTCAGCACCCGCGTTAACCTTGGAAGGTCCACTTCTTTGCCTCTGAACCAGAAGCCGATCTTTACCGGCCACGGAGCGTCCGCTGAGGGCACAGCCCTGAATGTGACGCCCGCTATGGTCGGCGCGGTCCAGCCATTGAGGAGCCACTCTAGCCTTCAGGGCCCTCCATGGTCCGCATCATCTGCTCGATCAGGTTGCTTCTAATGGCCTCGCTCTCCTCTGGTAGGACAGTACCATCCTCCCTGTCACTTCGGATGACCACGTGCAAATCCCTCTTTACGGCTGCGCTGTAAGAAGCAATTTGCGGGTTTTGGATTCCCGCCCCCCTACCCGCTGTCGCTCCCCTGACCACGAAGTCCCCTCTAGGTGGGGTCGTCGTTGGGTCCCACGTCCCCCGCCGACCTATGCGCAGTCGATATGCTACACGTAAACACGTAATGTTTAAGGGCACTTCGCTTCGTGTCGTGCTCCTAAATTCGTTGCGCTGGTTGCTTAAATAGTTCACTTGTTCTTCTTGTAATGAATTGGACTATTTTAACGTAATGAAAATTTGTCTACCTCATGAAAATGAACATTTCGATACAGCTAGCCCGTTGGAAATAAAATCTGTATACCAGCACCTGACAGTACCCTAAGGTGCTTTTCTTCTTAGGCCTTGAAACATCGAATTTTTTTTTTGGTGGGATAGCTATTTTCAGTAGCGGCAACACCGCCTCTGACAATCATTGGCTGCTTACCAATTACATAATTCACCTGGCCACTTGCGGGTAATGACATTTGTTTGCATTGTGATGCATCGGTTCACGGAAAGTGTTCGCTTTTTTTAAAGGAATTCTGAAATGGCAACAATAAAGCAGTCATGACTCTGATTCGTCAAAATTTGGACGGAGCTTTTTACGTATTTGGCTCGATAAAAGACTCGAGAGCAGTGTGGTGTGTGGTAAAAAGTTAAAACAGGTGCAAATGAATTTTCGTTTGAAATATCTTTATGGATAGCGATATGTGCAATTTTTTTTATTCTCTTGAATTCTATATCCCAGACAACACCACAGATCCTTTGGACATGCGATTCATGTCCAAATCATGCCAGAATATCCGTTTATGTAAAGGTATTGTAGTAAAACTGCACTAACTAATTTTTCCTAATTTATTTATAACACTATTACAACGATTATTCACTAAAATATTTACTATTTCAATTTATTTCTACTATGGCTATCTATCAGCGAACTCTGGAACTGTAACTGTCTTCTTCTGACTGTCCTGCTTATATACTCCCAAGCAGTTTCCATTCACGATTCTCGAATATTCAGGAGTATAGAACTTTTCGTCTAGATGGCTTTTCGAATAGTATCGAACAATCGATTATTCCAGCTTGTTCTCGGCGATGCGTACGCCAGAAGATATGCAGCTGTAGTTGAACGAGGGTGCATAATTAATAAGATCAGGGCCGGTCTCGGGGCCGGTCTCGAAATCGTTACATTGCCCCCTTCTTAAAGACGTTTCGCCCCGAAACGTCATTCTTGGAGTGTGAAGATATCTGCAAGATTCTCCATGTCTGCACCTGGACGTTCGATGGAAGTAGCACTCCACAGTCTTCATTTTGGGTCGAGGAAGATGGTTGGAGCACACCAGAATGTTGATGCCGCTGGATCTGAATATTGTCTCCAACATGCTTCTTATAACTCTCCAGTCCAGCCGATCAAGCCCACAGGCCAATTTTGGGATTGCCAGGTCTACAATATTCTGGTCCAGCATCGTGTCTCTCAATCTCGTGAGGCTCTTCCAAACATCTTCATAAGACGGCTTATCACGAGAACGCTTCTTGGTAACCAGATAGTAGATGTTTCTCTGGCCTTTCCTCAGCTGTAACACCCCTCCAACTTCCGGGTTCTGTTCTCTCAGTTCCTGGATTCGACCGAACTTCTTGGAGAAAACCACTGCAATGCCTCTGGACATTTGGAGATTTTCTGCCACACAGTGAGCTAACGCGTAATTGGCAGGCACCTTGAAAAGATCTCGTGACTCCTCTCGGGTTACCCCATATTGAACTTTCTGTCCGTTCGAGTACAGGGACATGAACCTCTGAAACGTCATTTCGTCCTCCGGTGATCTGACGGTGCGGACTTGATCGTGGTTTCCGGCGTAAGGGGACAACCTATTGAAGTGGACTACCCTAGGTTTTCCTCGTGGTGGCTTATATATGCGGTAGACGAGGTCGTTTATCCTTTTCATGATCTTATATGGACCTTCCCACGAGTTCCGAAGTTTCGGTGATAGTCCACGGCGACGTTTAGGGTTGTATAGCCAGACAAGGTCACCTGTTTGATATCCACCAGCATCCGCCTTGATGTCGTAGGTCTCCTTCATTCTGTCGCTGGCACTCTGGATGTTCAAACGGACCCGTTCATGGATGTCGTCCATTCTCTGTCGCAGTTTGCTGACGTAGTCATCTCCCGCAGTGTCTTGCCTTGGTGGCGTCCCAAACTTCAGGTCACATGGAAGTCGCAGCTCTCGGCCCATAATAACACTTGCAGGGGTTTGGCCGGTTGACTCATGAACTGCGGAACGATACGCCATCAGGAACAGATGGAGGTACTGGTCCCAATCCTTCTGGTGGTCAGAGACTACCTTGGACAGGTGGCGGTTTATCGTCTTATTCATCCGCTCCACCATTCCATCGGACTGCGGATGTAGAGCTGTGGTCCTCGTTTTCCGGATGTTCAGCATCTGACACATCTCCTGGAACAGGTTTGACTCGAAATTCCTGCCTTGATCCGAATGCAGTTCTAACGGGACACCGAATCGACAAATCCACTCCTTCACCAAGACGTCGGCAACGGTGATGGCTTCTTGGTTGGGCAGGGCATAGGCTTCGGCCCACTTGCTGAAGTAATCCATCGCCACAAGGATGTACTTGTTCCCGTGTTCAGATTGTGGGAACGGGCCAGCGATGTCAATGGCGATCCTTTCGAATGGGCTGCCCACATTGTACTGGCGCATCGGGGCCTTAGGTCTTGTTCGAGGCCCATTACTGGCAGCGCATACAGCACATTTTCTGCACCAGTCCTTGACGTCAGCTTGACAATTGGCCCAGTAGAACCGTTGCCTAACTTTCTGGAGGGTCTTCGTCACTCCCAGATGTCCTCCGGTGACCCCATCATGGATTTCTCGGAGCACTTCCTGTCTTCTGCTCCTGGGAACTACTACCTGACGTCTTTCTTCCCCGCCATCCTCCGACTCCAACACACGCTTCAAGACTCCATTGTCTAAGGTGAAAGAGTTCCATTGGGCCCAGTAAGTTTTAACGACTGGAGAACAATTGGCTATTTCCTGCCACGACGGTCTTCGATCGCTCTTCTTCCAGCCGATGACTAAACCAAGATCTGGATCTTTCTCTTGGTCTTTCTGGATCTTGTGGTCATTCCAGTTATCATCGATCGCCGTGGTTCTGCAGAGTGTCGACTCCTTTTCCTCTGTTCGTCGGCAGTGCGAACAGTCGTCTGGACATGGTCTTCGCGATAGGGCATCCGCATTCTTATGGCTGGTCCCCGCCCGATGTTCGATTAAAACTGTAGGAGCCATTTGAGAGCTGCATGGTCAGTTCTCAGTAGGAATCTTCGTCCATACACGTACTTGTAGAAGTGCTCAACTCCCTTGACAACAGCCAACAGTTCCCGCCTGGTGACACAGTAATTCCGCTCCGGTTTACTGAGGGTCTTGCTGAAGTAACCGATGACCTTCTCTTGTCCTTCTTGGATCTGAGACAGGACAGCTCCAAGTCCCACGTTACTGGCGTCCGTGTCCAGGATGAATTTCCCGTCTGGAAGGGGGTAGCTCAGGATTGGTGCGTTGATCAAAGCTCCTTTCAACTTCCTGAATGAATCTTGGCAGTCATCTGACCACTGGAACTTTGTTTGTCCTTCCGTGAGCCTGGTCAGTGGTTTTGCGATGTTAGCAAATCCCAGCACGTATCGGCGATAGTAAGTGCACAAGCCAAGAAAACTTCGAAGCTGGTGAATGTCTTTCGGAACGGGCCATTCCTTAACAGCTTTGATCTTCTGCTCATCTACTGCCACTCCTTTCCTAGAGACAACGTGGCCGAGATAACGTACTTCTTTTTGAAACAGATGACATTTCTTGGGGCTCAGTTTCAGTCCGGAGCTTCTTAGTCGCTGAAATACCTCTTCCAAGTTTTTTATATGGTCCTCGAATGATCTGCCAACCACAATAATGTCGTCGAGATACACCAGACACGTTTTCCATGATAGTCCTTTCAAAACCGTCTCCATCAATCTTTCGAACGTGGCTGGAGCATTGCAGAGGCCGAATGGCATAACTGTAAACTGCCATAATCCGGAGCCGATGGTAAAAGCTGTCTTTTCTCGATATTCCTGGGCCAGTTCTACCTGCCAGTATCCGCTCTTCAAATCTAAGGTCGAGAAAATCGTAGATCCAGCCAGCGTGTCTAGCGTGTCGTCTATCCTTGGGAGAGGGTAGCTGTCCTTTTTCGTCACGTTGTTTAGTTGACGGTAGTCTACGCAAAACCGTGTTGATCCATCTTTCTTCTTCACCAACACGACTGGAGAGGACCAGGGACTGTCGGATGGCTCGATGACTCCGTCTTTCTCCATGTCGCAGACTATTTTGTCAGCCTCCTCCTTTTTGGCGAGAGGAAGTCTTCTGGCTGATTGCCTGATTGGTCGGGCATTTCCAGTATCTATCTTGTGCTGAACCACCTTTGTTCTACCGCCTCTGCCTACTCCGGTATCGAAGATGTCCTGATACTTCCTGACTAGTTCTCTCAGTTTAGGCTTCTGTGCTGGCCCCATGTCCTTGGACGAGATAGCAACCAACTTCTCCAATTCTGCTGGCATGTTACTGGCTTGGCTAACAGTGCCACGTACACTCCTGATTACAGAGGAAATTGACGAGCAGTGCCCCAAAATCGTTCCCTTCTTCAAGGTCACCGGGTAATAATTGACATTCATTACCCTTACTGGCACAAATTTATCAGCACGCAACAAGGTTTTTCCTAGTGCAATTCCTCGTCCAATTTTCTCATCATGTAGCTTGGGCTCGAACATCACCACGTTTCCACTGCTCGCACCTCCATCCAGGCGAGCCTCCAAAATGGTTTCAGCCCTCTCCGGTACGCTTACGTCTTCAGCCAGCAGAACTCGAACTATTTCTTCATTTCTCCCATGAAGTACCATCTCTTCTCCGTTCACACGAAGGACGCCGTCTTTAAAATTCAGCTCGAATCCTCTAGAATTCATGATGTCCATTCCAATTATTACCTCGTCCTCGATATCCGCTACTAGAGCCCGGTGTTTCACTGTAGTGCTGCCCAAAGTCAGTTCAATTGGAAGTTCACCATACACAGTTGCCGGCTCTCCTGTTGCTGTGCGTAGCTTCCAATTCGACGATTCAATTCTTGCCGGTGTTTTGGCAAAAGTAGGTCCAAGGATTGTCCTAGTCGCACCCGTATCAAGGAGCATGGTGCGAGGCTCGTTGTTAATGAGACCGTCTACAAAGACACCTTTGTCTTGTCTTTGAAGTACAGCGACATATGCATTGTTAACTGGGGCTTGTTGGATACGGGCTGACGATTGCTCCTTCTTGACCTTCATCGTTGATGTCGATTTTTTCACTGTTGGATATTTGCTACGCACGTGCCCAAGTTCTCTACAATTTCGGCATCGTATCAGTCTTCTCTCAGGCACAACTTCCTTCAGCAATTTTCGCATCACATCTTCGATATTAGCGGGCTCCTGTGGCTGTGGATCTTCCTCAATCATCCGTACTCTACTCTGGCTTTTGCAGGATTGTTTTGCTGCTTCGAATTCCAGAGCGCGTGCCAATGCATCCACGAGATGTGCGGGGCGAGCCAGTGTTAGGGCTTGCCGGGTTTCCTGGTCACGAAGTCCATCCAAAAATGCCTGGACCGCTAGTCGCTCCATTACATTTTCCGGCGTAGCTGGGTACGCAAGACGAACCAGGCGTGCAATATCTGCTTCAAATTCTTGCAACGACTCGCTTGATTTCTGGCATCGATTCTTCAGCTGTGAGTGATATACGTGTTCAAGGTGGGCTTGGCCATAGCGAAGTTCCAAGTGTTTTACCAGCTGTTCATAGTCTTCCTGTTGTTGGGCGGTGAGCGTTTGTAAAATATTTGTTGCTTCGCCACGCAATGCCAGTGTCAATGCTAAAGCTTTTTCCCCAGCATTCCATCCATTTGCTTTGGCAGCAGCTTCGAATTGTCGGTGGTAGTTTGACCATGGAGTATTTCCGTCGAATTGAGGCGGTTTCAATGAGAGCTTTCCTGTTTCCGAACTGACCTTGAAGTCTTTGATGTCTTTTTGAACTTCCTCCAAGTTGGTACTCAGATCCGGCATTGAATTTCTGTTGGAAATTTCTGGAATGTGCACAGAATCCATTCGCTTTTCTAGCTCACTAAATTTTTCCTTTATCTCATCGTGGAGCGTTTCCTTAATTTTTTTCATTTCTTCTTCCATTTCATCTTTGATTTTCTCCATCTCTGTTTCAACAGTTCCCATTCTTTCTTCCAACCGATTCGCCACACTGCAAACTTCTTCTTTCAAGCTTCTCGAAATTTCTAGAAGCTCTTCTCTCAAATTCTCCGAGTTTTCTAGAAGCTTCACTTCTAGATTTTTCGAATTTTCTTCAAGCTTTTCTTCTAGATTTTTCGAATTTTCGTGAAGTTTTTCTTCCAGGCTCTTCACATTTTCTTGAAGTTCCTCTTTTAGACAATTCGAATTTTCTAGAAGTTCTTCTTTCAGGCTGACAGAATTTTCTAGAAGTTTCTCCTTCAAGCTATTCGTGGTTTCCTCGAGTTTGTTCATTATAGCACTCAAATCGACTCCAGAAACTTCGAACAAAAATGTTTCGGGGTCTTCTCCTTCTTCAATCAGTCCATCTGAAAGTCTCTTCTGTAGTACGGCCTTCTTTCCTGTTGTTTCTAATTCACGCTCCTCTAACTCTTGCTTTAATTCACTAACTTTAAGGTCAACTAGGTGAACTCTTCTCGGAAACATTTTGTCTCTTGGTGTCTTTATCGAGATATCAGTCTATTATTTATTTCACACACAGTTTTCAGTTTATTGTCCCGCGACGCGCAAAACTGTCCACTTTGCACTCAAATGGTCAACGGGTCCACTAACTGTCTTATCAGTTTTTCAACGCGACGAACACTTTAACACTTTTATTTATTTTAAACATCCGACTTTTGACAACAAATGTAGTAAAACTGCACTAACTAATTTTTCCTAATTTATTTATAACACTATTACAACGATTATTCACTAAAATATTTACTATTTCAATTTATTTCTACTATGGCTATCTATCAGCGAACTCTGGAACTGTAACTGTCTTCTTCTGACTGTCCCGCTTATATACTCCCAAGCAGTTTCCATTCACGATTCTCGAATATTCAGGAGTATAGAACTTTTCGTCTAGATGGCTTTTCGAATAGTATCGAACAATCGATTATTCCAGCTTGTTCTCGGCGATGCGTACGCCAGAAGATATGCAGCTGTAGTTGAACGAGGGTGCATAATTAATAAGATCAGGGCCGGTCTCGGGGCCGGTCTCGAAATCGTTACAGTATGTTAGATTTCCATAAAATACCTAGCCGCGACGAATATCTCACGGATATCCATGAAGAACATCTTATGGATGTCCAATTCATGTTCATATATCAAGACAGTGTATATCCGTGGATGTATGTTGAATATCCATAAAGGATATTTTATGAACGTGATGATTCATGATTGATATTAAGATGCCTAAAAACTCTGGTGTGCCGACTCATACCTGTAAAACTGTAGACAAAAACGCTGGACATTCGCTAACTTGATTATAAGAAAACAAATTAAATCGTGGTCTGCTTTCCAAATATCCCGCGATACTTGCGTGAACCGCCACCGTTGGGTTTGTTGTTAAGGTACATTTTCATGAACTGATGTTCCAAGATTGCGCAGGAGCATGAAATGAATAAAACAACATAATAAATCAAATTTACGGAATCACTTTCTGCAAGCAGTTTTATTCGTTACATTTTCAACTTATTAGGTATATTATTTTTGTTTTGCTGAAATGCATTTTACTGGAATAATTAATAATAACACATTTCATAAAAGAATTGAAATTCGCTCTTGTGCCTATCTGATATCTGCATAAGCATGCGCATTTCGCAAGTATCTACGCAACTGTATCCGATTTTTTTTTTCAAAAGGTTCTTTTAGTAATAATTTTGTCACTTTTTCTGAGTTTATAATTGCTTTTCAGAAGATATATGTGTGATGAGTTGTGTGTTACAATGTTCTTGCACTATTTTGAAAACTGTTAATGTTATTTAATAGTGAAGATATTTCTTTTTTGTGCAATTTTTTTCGACAGAAAATTAATATTTTTTAGATGATCTAACAACACTGAAAAGATTTGACGAAAACGAAAGGTAAAATAATGAAAACCTTAACAAGCTTGATGATATATGCAAAATTGATAGATTTCAGTAGAAGTGATGATTTTTATTTACTTTATCACGGACTTTCACAACTTGAACTTATAGAAGATTTAAAGAACGAGTAGGGTAAACAACACGCACTCAGTTGATTTAAGTACTTGAAAAAATGTTTACCATAAAGTATTGTTAATTAGATCATGGAGGATTTAGAAATAAAATGTAAGTTTCAAATTGGTTTCAGAGTATGTTACAGATCCTAAGTGGTACTCACTTTAATGAATTATTATTCGTTTTTCAGGATTTTATCCACACAAAAACGAATATAATGGGTCAAATTATTCATGTGAATGGTCTATTTTAGTTCACTACGAAATATTTCATTCTGCCACAACTATTCTGACTTACAAACGGTATTTAGATCATTTTAGAAAAATAACACAATTTTTGTGGTGTTATTTTTCCAAAAAATTTGGTCTTACATTCCGAGTATGCACACTATATTACTTTAGAATGATATTTAAAAAGTTTATTGACATTCCGTAAAATTCAATGGCATGTATTCTGGCAAGCTTAACGTAGATGGCGCAATTGTTGTTTAATACTTGTTTTGTAATAAAACTAGAGATTACTTAAACAGTATTATATTCAAAATATCTAAAGAAATCTCAAGGGCTTGACATGCCAGCCATCTTGGTAGTTCGTAACAACAACTGCCCCTTGTCACATAGGCCAACTGTCGATCCTAAGCAATTACATGTCATTGGTGGTTGTCTAACCTACAGGGCCTACCAGCTAGAATATATTAAACATCTCTCCCCTTAGAGATCTAACCTAATTGGTTTTTTAACAACCCTGCCAGACCTAGTTTTTACGTGATTATTATTATTGTTATCATCAGGTTGATTAGGGAGCAATGATGTTTTTCTAAACTCACTTTCAATTTTTTTCTTATTCAAATTCTGAGCACTGGCAAAATTATCAGTTTGATTCGTCTGAGAATTATGATTATCTTGAGTAATAATATTATCATCATGATCATATGATTTTACATAGTCATTATTAGATGGTTTTAGATCAATTCTATTTCTTCTGATAATGTTCCCAGTGTTATCTAACACATTATATGATCTTGGAGCCCTATTTTCATTAACAATTTTTGCAGGTTCCCACGTTTTATTCACATGATTATAAAGTGTAACATTTTCATTATTTTCTAATGCCTTATGACTTTTAGAATTCTTATCATAATTATTTTTACTAGTTTTTTGTTTAAACTCCAATTTTTTGTCAACATTTTCACACAACTTTGGCTGTAACAATTTATGTGCAATTGGAACCTTAGCCTTACATATTCTACTATTCAGTAACTGAGAAGGGGAATAGTCCATGTTTTTTAATGGACTATTTCTATAATTAAACAAAGCAGAATATATATCTTTACCTTCTTCCATTGATTTTTTTAGCAAATTTTTCCCAATTGACACAGCTTTTTCGGCTAGACCATTCGACCTAGGGTAAAACGGACTACGAAACGAAAGGTTAAAGTTCCATTGCTTTGCAAATGCCTTACATTTTTCACTGTTAAAAGGAATATTATCTGTTACAAGTACATCTGGTGAGCCAAATCGAGAAAAAACAGATTTCATCTGTATAATCACTGAATCAGCACTTTTGTCCCTGATCGGTAACATTTCTAACCAATTTGAATATGCATCAAATAGCACAAGATAAGACTGCATACCATAAGTGAAAATATCTGCTCCAATTCGTTCCCAAGCTCGACATGGTAGGGGATATGACTTTAAAGGTTGTTTAAACTGTTTTCTTGCATATTTTTCACAGATCCGGCAAGATTTTATGAAAGATTCAATGTCTGAAGATTGCCCTGGCCAATAAAAAATTGTTCTTGCTCGACCTTTTGTTTTTTCGATTCCTAAATGCCCTTCATGCAGAAGTTGAAGCATTCTGTTTCGTAATACAGTAGGGACTATAACTTTGTTGTCTAAAAATAATAAGCCTTCAGCAAGAAAAATTTTTTCTCTCAATTTATAATAAATTTTTACAATATCAGGAATTTTATGTTTTCTTCTGGGCCACCCTTCATTTAAATATTGAATTACAAGTTGTAACTGAGGATCTTTAAGAGTTTCTTCTTTAAATTATTTTTTTCTCTCATCTGACATCGGAATATAAGTAACTAATGCATGGACTGCATATTGTATTTCACAATCTGATTCTTTCAATTGATCTATATTTAAATATGCTCTAGAAAGAGTATCAGAGATATACATTAATTTACCAGGCTTATATTGAACATTTAAACGGTAATTTAACAATTTTAAGCGCATTCGTTGAATCCTTGGTGATATTGATTGAAGATCCTTTTTAAAAATTGTTTCAAGTGGCTTATGGTCACTAAAAACTTTAATATCTAAGCCATAAATGAAGAGATGAAATTTTTGCACTCCGAACAAAATTGCCAATGTTTCCTTTTCAATCTGGGCATATTTTTGCTCAGTTTGAGTTAGGCTTCTAGAGGCAAAAGCCACAGGATGTCCTTCCTGGAGCAAACATGCACCCAAACCATCCTTTGACGAATCTACTTCCAAAACAACCTCTTTTTCAGGGTCAAAAAATGTAAGCACTGGAGAATTAGTTAATAAAAACTTCAGTTGACTAGTTGCTGACTTATGACTATCATTCCAATGCCATTGAACATCCTCTCTAGTCAAATTTCTTAATGGAGCAGTAATTTGTGAAAGATTAGGTATGAATTTGCCCACAAATTTCACCATACCCAAAAATCGTAACAGCTCAGTCTTATCTTGTGGATATTTCATGTCTAATATTGCATTTATGTAGTTTCGGTTCACTGAAATCCCTTTTTTAGAAAAGATCTGACCTAAAAATTTAACACTGTGTTGTTTGAACTGTATTTTTGACTTATTAAATTTTACATTGTATTTAGTAGCTCTCTGTAAAACTAAACGTAAATTTTGATCATGCTCCTTTTCCGATGATCCCGTTACAATCAGGTCATCAAAATACAGCTCAACCCCATCAATGTCTCCAAATAACTCATAATTTTTCTTTTGGAAGACTTCTGGAGCCGAAGAAATTCCAAATGGCATTCTTAAAAATTTATATCTACCAAATGGGGTCCCAAAACTACATAAATCAGCACTTTTAGAATCAAGTTCGACTTGCCAATACCCATCACGCATATCTAGTACAGTGAAAAATTGTTTTCCAGACAATTTTGATGCTATTTCTTCCACAGAAGGTATTAAAAAATGCTCGCGTTTTATTGCATCGTTTAAATTTTTAGGATCTAGGCACAAGCGAAGATCTCCATTAGATTTTTCAACTATTACCAAGGCGTTAAGCCATTCTGTTGGTTTATCTAATTTTTGAATAATACCTTTGCTTTCTAGGTCATTTAACTTACTTTTAAGCCTCTCATGCAAAATTCTAGGTATTCTACGAATAGGTATGATTTTTGGTATAGCATCATTTTTTTAATGAGATATGGTGAGTGGTTGGAAATCTCCCTAAGCCCTCAAACACACTAGGAAACTCATTTACTAGGTCATCAAGTGATTTTAGAGGATACTTTTTTGAATTCAATTCACTACATTCAATCTGATCTATCCTTTTGACTAAATTTAACCTAATGCAATCCTGAAGACCTAGCAAAGGCATTTGATGTTTAGCATCTACTACAGCAAACAACAATTTCACATCATTATCATTCACTCTGCATGGTAAGATTACTTTTCCTACAGTATTTAACTTAAACTTAGAACTACCATATGCAATCAAAGAAATTTCACTCTTGAATATTTCTATGTTTAACTCCAGAGATTTTATCACATGAATAGGTAATATACTAATTTCTGCGCCGGTATCTAGCTTAAAATCTATTTTCTTATTACCAATAAAAACTTGTTTAATCCACTGATTTTCTTTCTCTTGCCTAACCTCTTTTGCCACTGCACTAACATAAAACTCATTTTCACCTGTTTCTTCGTCACTGAAATCACTGCTTTCAGTATCTTCCTTCTTCACTTCGTTCACTTTTTTCTTGATCACTTTCTGGCTACTCTTCATTTTCTCTTCTTTTTGCCCATATTTGCACACATTGGCAAAATGATTTTTTCGACTGCATTTTGCACACGTTTTGTTGTACGCAGGACATGTTTCACTACGATGGATATAGCCACAATTATTGCATTTCTTGTTTGATGCTTTTACTGCACTTACGCTTGCTGTTTCGTTGTGCAATATTTTTGATTGGCTTTTGCTTACTTCCACTGCTCTGCATAACTCAATAGCCTTATCCAAAGTTAGTTCACTAATTCTCAATAATTTCTCCTGTGTATTTTTGTCAAGTATGCCCATCACTATGCGATCTCTAACCATTTCTTCTTTATTACTGTATTCTGTCGTCTTTACTGCTCTGCGTAACTCTGTTACAAAATTGTCAAAGGGCTGTCCCTCTTTTTGACTAACGCTATTGAATCTAAATCTCTCATAGATCACATTTTTCTTAGGGTTACAATGATTACCGAATTCTTCAAGCACTTTTTTCAGGGTCATCTCATTTTCTGGAATATCAAAGGTACTATACAATTCATGGCCTTCATCTCCAACAAAGTTTAATAAAACTGCAATCTTTTTCTTGTCACTCTCGCTTTCCAAACCAGTCGCCGTCAAGAACACCGTAAATTTCTGTTCAAATCTACGCCAATTTTCGGCTATGTTACCGTCCAAGGTCAAGGGTTCTGGTGGTCGTAAATATTTCTCCATCTTTCCTCTCGTTATTTTCGCTTTCCAGACGCGATTAAAAGGTTTTCACACCTGACACCATGTTTAATACTTGTTTTGTAATAAAACTAGAGATTACTTAAACAGTATTATATTCAAAATATCTAAAGAAATCTCAAGGGCTTGACATGCCAGCCATCTTGGTAGTTCGTAACAACAACTGCCCCTTGTCACATAGGCCAACTGTCGATCCTAAGCAATTACATGTCATTGGTGGTTGTCTAACCTACAGGGCCTACCAGCTAGAATATATTAAACAATTGTTAGTGGAGGTCAGATTGGAGTAGTTGATAAATGCATAACGGACATGAAACGTTTATTCCTATCATAATTGAGTAATCTGAAAGAATAAGATTTAAAGCCAGTAAATCAATTTCACCAAATATAGACAAGTTAACCTACAAACTGACGTTTATGCACCGATTCCATCCACTCATTTTTGTATCAACTGTTCTTTACGGCTGGAAGTTTTTGCTTTTCCTTTATTCAATTCATAAATGAGGCTTTTCACACTTATAGGGCCATATTTCTCCATAACAGCAACTAATTAAAGTGTTATTGTATATTATTACCTACTTGTTATTACTGTCACTCATGACCTCCACTCACACTAGCGCTCTCTGGCGGGAGCGATATCGTCCATGCCTGCCATTAACAACAATCACAATCACTATATTCCTGGAATATTGACACGAAGACCACGTGCCATCTCTGGATCCGATTACAGAAACAGACCACGATTTCATTTATTTTTTCTTCAAAAAATTCTAAACAAAATCTAATCAGTCGACACACCAGGGTTTTTAGGCATCTTAAGGCTGAAACACAACGGAAGTTTTACGTTTTTAGTTTTAATTTTCAGAATTTTGGATATTTTTTAACGCGAAACTATCATTTGCCATTATTATTCTGATCACGCCACATAAACAATCTTGTTGATAAAATTCAAGCTTCATTTTTCAATTCTGTATTGCATCTTGTTTTATTTGTAAAATTAATATCCAAAATCCCAAAACTTAAAACTTATTACATTAAACTTCGATTGTGTCTACGGCTTTAATTGATATTAAGAGCACTCTCAGTAACGTCAGCTGTCACTTGTCAAACAGTCAATGGGAGCGAAAGGGGAGATTTTCTCAAAAACACCATTTCTTTTTTCTACTTTGCCCAGGTTGCCGCAAGAAAGTTCAAATATTTCAACATTTTGTGAATCCGCGCAAACCACGGAACTACAAGTTTTTATATGTGATATACTTAACCTATAACCTCTGAAGCAGTAAAATTCCTATTAAAGCATGCGGAATATAAATAATTTTGAATACATTTTAATTTTATGTGTGGAAAACTGTCTGCTTGTTCGTTTTCTTTTGATGAACATTATCAATTGATATATTGGCAAAGTCGATATTCAGAGCTTTGTGAAAAGTTCTTTGCAGATTTTTTACAACGCTGAATTAAAATAAACAAAGCTACCCATAAAAATCATAGATTTCGCGTGGGTCATAAATTTCTGAAAATGAATCCCAAGAATTTATTTTAGGATTTGAGTACTACGTAAAAATCTAGTAATTATTAGCCACAAAATAACGAACCATATGTACTTGACCAATCCAAAGTTGAGGCTTCTGATGATGTTTCTCATTACAAAACGAATACTACATACTACATCGAACTGATGCACTTGAAATTATAAGAAATGTATATGAAGATATGAAGTGCCTAACAGGCCAAGTAGCAACAAAAACTTTACTTTTCATGAATGAAACTAAAAACGAATAAACATTACTATATATGTCCGTTAAGTATGGAATACTTGAATTCATCATTTCTGGCTTTAATCTTCTGAACTGTGATAATTATATGAGGAAGATTTTCTGGTTATATTTCCGTAGTTATTTTATCCAAATTCAATCAAAACCAGCTTTATTTGAATAAAACCCGGTATTTTTTCTCGAATGAGTATAACCTATCTATTTATTTTTCTTACAATAAAATTATGACCTAATGTTTATGAAATATGAATATGAAGTGAAAATAATTCCTTTACACTTTTCTTTTATACAGATGCAATAAACACCTGATGAGTATTTAATTCAAAATTTCTTAACCCTACTTATTTTTCCACGATTACCTACTTACTTGCAGGTATAGCACCGATGATGGCCGAAAGCGCTTTGCGATTTTATTAAATTCACTTACACGAAATACCACTCTTTCATTGCATTGAATAGTTACGTGTACACAGCTTTAAGAACTTCACAATAATTAATGAGCCGGCTACCTGAGGCAGAAAAAATATAATTTGCGGAGTAAAAAACCTTGAGTCATCGGAGAATTATCAAGATGAAACCTCTGAAGAAGTTAGCCACTCGTGCGAACGAAACGTTAAGCAACAATTTGGAAGAACGACGGCCTGTTGACTCAAATAAAAATAGCGATAGTGAAAACTTCTAACGCGAAAGTATGGGCCATTTTATCAAACACTGTCATTCACGTGAATGATATGGGCTACCTCATGTCCATGTCACGATTTGTGGGTGATTAGATCGTAAGGGGGTGTCTTAAACGCTATGCGTCTCTCTCAAATACTTCGACCTATTATATAGGGTACTATAATAGTACCCTTCATACTGCTTTCTCGTTTTCGATTTATATGAACTTATGGAATATGGACAAAAATTCTAAAATGGGGTCTGGGAACTTGATAGAATTAAATGCGAAGAAAACCTCTATAGAAAGGCTGATCTGACAGCCCACACAGCACGTAGCATATGTCCAAACGTCCATGGATGTTGAATACTATCTACAACCACACCTTTCTGAATTATAATGATTTGGACAATAAATTGGAAGTATATCTCACAGAATTTAATATTTTCATAGTCTCTGCTTCTCTTAGATGCTACATATTAGTTACTTTTTCACAGGCTGGAATTGTACTCGTCGCAAAATTTACTAGGTTCGCGAAGTTAATTAACCCCTGCTTGTTTTTCAACTCTGATAATACAGATCAACAATTTTCTACTTGAAAAGACTTTAAGAGCCGTATATACGAACTTTCATGAATGAAAAACCAGGGTTCAACAACACTTAAATATTTATATTAAATTAACTAACCAATTAATCAAAAATTATCAAAGATTTAATTAGGGACATTCTGCAATTATCATTGAAACTGATATGAAATTATAACAGGAACTGATCATGAATTATTATAAATGAGGCAAGATAATGTAATTTAATATATTAACGAGATATAAAACAATATCTAGTTAAATCAAATTTCAATGAATGCTCTGAAGGTTAAATAGAAGAATCATAACGACTTATATGAGAGTTGATTGACCCACATACCTTTTTAATAATAATAGAGAGTGAAACCGTTGAATAAAGGGAATTGTCTACTCTGCTGTCAAAGACAAGAAAAAATGGGAATGGTCAATGCCTATTATTTTGGAAACATAATAAAACCCGCTTTTGCGCATCACAAAATCCAAAATAAATCCATTTGTTTCATAAATATCTGGAAAAAATTGGGATTTAGATTTTGGTATTTTTGATATAGCCATTTAATTTTCGGAGATGTCAAAAATTTCAGTTATTTATGATTTCAAGCAAGTAATGAAATGTCATTGGAATATAAATATCTGAAAGACTTTTATCAACGGTGATTCAAACACTATTTATTATTGATATAGTTGGCAAGTGAAGAAGAACACCCACAATTATTTTTGATAGTACGTCTGCAATATAAACCTTACAAAAATTCCAAAATAAATATTTTTATTATTTCAATTATTCCACTCATGCCTGTGCTAATATTTTTTGATTTGTTGTTGAAATATTTGTATTGATAATCGAAAATATCAAGTTTTAAAATTTGTATTGCGGCTCTTGATTGGGTTTTGGATACCTATATGATGTGTTTTTTGTTTTCCGCCAGCGTGACAAGAAAACAAATAAAATCGTAGTGTGTTGCGAATATCTCGCGATATACTTGCGTGTAAAGGCCGATTCAGATACATGCGATATCATCGGAATACATCGGAATTATTTAAAAAACTCAAATATATAGCATTTCTCCACCATTGACAAAATTATTACCGAACCAAATTAAATATGTCCTTGTCATAGAAACGTAAGTAGCATGCGTTTAAACCGCACGCGTGCTTCAAAAACCCTGCAAGAGCACGCATGTATCTGAATCTCATGAGAAGTTTTTAAAGTATAGTTTAGGAATATGAAACGAATGAAACAACATATTAAGTAGAATGAATATACAGAAACTGTCCCAGGTTGTTTTACTGATGTCCATTTTCGAAAACCTTTATTTTATTTTGGCTGAATTTCAACTACCTAACATGAATTACTAATAATACATTAGGAAATGGAAGTTCAAACAATTTCAAGCAAACAAATAGAAATTAAGTCTCTTCAAAGCATTTTGATCGTTCGTAATTTTATAAAACAATGACTTACCATCAGCAATAAGTTGTCATCATATTTTTCTATTCCGGAAATGACGCAACACGAAATTTTGACAAAATGCGTGATTACCACTCACTATAAACCTTTCAATTTTATAAAAATTATGGATAGGTAATGTTCATTGATACACTACCACTAAAACAAATATGAGGACATAACCTATAACCTAAAATTGTATAATTTTTTATGGCGACTACAGGTTTCTGCCGATCGTATAATTTCGTTGTTTTATCTAAGACACAATTTTTTTCAAATTCGAAGGAGTTTGTAGTTCGATAGCTATTGTAACACATTTTTTTCAGAATTGGTTCGTTCCGTCACCGGCGTCAACTTCACGGAGCAACCCGAGGAAGAAAAATAGTATATTAGTGACTTATCTTTCACAGAAATAGTGACATAATATTGACTTCTTTGTCTAAATAGTGACATTTTCCCAACCAATTGAGGAACTTCTATGAAAGCTGGTCATATTTTCCTTCATCACTCCAGAGCTCATTTGCAGTATTTTAACGAGAAATGTTTAGGACATGGGAAGTAAATGAAGGACAAGACAAATACTAAAATAAAAGGATAAGAATATTTATCAAGATTAAAGTAATTAAAGTAATCTGTACTTTGAACATTGTACTTAAAAACTCACTGAAACTTTTACCTAGCATTCAAAGTTGAGCTTTGGAAAGAAAAACTTTTTTTTGGACCAACGTTTCGAACTATATTTAATTCATCATCAGGGTTCTGTGACGGATTTTTGTTTGAAAATTTGTTTTACTCGCCACGATGTACTGAACTTTTGAACAATCAAAACATTAACACAAACACGAATACTGAGAGCCAAGTACTTTTTTCTTTGAAAATTTTTCAAAACGGACCAAAAAGAAGGGGAAATAAAAACATCAAAGACACTAATACAGTTCGATTATTGTATCTTTACCCGTGCGTCATCAATTTATGATCGAATAAATCACACATCCTCTATCGAACATCTCTTTCTAACAACAGTAACAACTGCTATGAGCGATTCAAAATTCGTTTACATTTGTCTGCTAATAAGCTAAGAATTATGGTATTGTGATGATGACGCACGGGTAAAGATATAATAATCGAACTGTATATGATTAGCTTCAAAGTAAAAAATATTGTGATTGAACCTTCAACATTCCTTCTGGTATTGACAATGTTATGTTTGAATATGTGATTAATTTCACTGAGTAACCTTTTAGATAAAAAGGGATGCGTATCAAAAACGATGGGCGTCATAAAGTTAAAACTGTGGCCTTTTTCTGTGATGTGTTCAACCAGAGCGGTAGAGTTGTTAACATTAAGTTTTTTGCATCTCTTTCGTGATCCGCTATCCTTATTCACAGGTAACATTTAGTATGTCCTATACATATAGCCCTGAGGGCAATTCTCACTCTCAATTTGGTTAACCACATTTGATGTAATATCTAGAGGGGGTTTTTGTTTTTTGATGTGAAGAGAAGTGTCTTCCAATGGTGTTTTTATTTTCAGACGCTATTTTTGAATGTTCATCTTTAATAACCACTGCAAGTCTTTCTGAAAGATTTTTTAAATAGGGTTGGTATTTTGTTATGTCGATTATGTTGTTTTATTCGTTTTTTCAGGGTAGAGGACGGCTATTATTATCATTTGCCGTGGCGCTACGGGGCGACTTACTGATGTTTTTGGTGGTGTATTCACTTTTCAGCTGTAGGAAAACCCGGAAAACCTACAGCACCACCCGGATGTCTATATTGGACATCCAATGGAGGTCCATCCTGGACACAAAAGTAAAACGGTAGTAAAATAGCCATTTTATTGTTCACTTATAGAGCTAACAAAGAAATTATGTATCTGAAATTAATTTTATGTAGAAATATTCCCAACCCAGAAGATACAGACGCACAAGAATCGAGTGAAATTGGGATGAACATTTTATACCAGTGAAATTTAGCCAATCAGATGCCTGTATTTTGACATGTTGAGTGGAGGGAAATTAATAAGTGGAAATTTCCCTCTGGTTTAACAGCTGTCATAGACACAGTTAAATATTTTTGATAGATATTTATTTATAACTTAATTATAGGTACATGTTATTATCGGTTATTTAATTATTTAAACCACATTTTAATAGAGCATAGGGAAATTACAATATTTGACAACAAATCCGAGATTAATAAATGAAGGAGCCGCCGATTCATTAGCGTCCGATAGAAGTATAGACCTTAACTTTTTTTCCCTTTCCCCTAGTACTATAAAATTATGTGATTTTGGTAGAATAATTGCTTCTCTATTCAATCATTTAAACCACATTTCACTAGAGCATAAGAAAATTAAAATATTTGATATCAAATCCGCAAAAAAAATATTTCGCAATTCGCTGTTGTGAGACAAAGCCTTAACAACCAACGGCCTACTATGTCCGTTACATGGATAATAATATGTCACCTCACCTAAGTATGTCACCAATTTAATGTCTATTTTAAAAAACTTTCGGTATAAAATTTTCTTATCGAATCTTCCGCGAGCATGAATTAATATTCCGCTTTCTCAGTTGAGAATTATTTAAGAAAATTCGCACTACGAGAAAATTTCCGGAAATAATTCATGCTCTAAGGATTATAAGTGATAATTTACTAGTTAAGATGATTAGTTATAAAGTTTTTTATCGGTTCATGTGAAACTTTTGTGATGGACACATTGGATAGGTTCGAGTAGTTATGCATTGGACAGCCATTCACAGTTATCCAGTTGATGTACGATTTCTGTCCAGGACATCCGGATCTTTTTTGGGCGCATTATGGACATCTGTTAGACAGGTTTCAGTAGTTACCCATTGGACAATCATTCACCTGTTACCAACGGATTTACAATTTCACGAAATGGACATCCATTGGATGTCCTGGGTTACCCTACGCCAAAAGCCCGGCTGAAATGTTAGAAAGCTTTCACGAGGAGGCGGATTGAAGGGACTCAGGAGGCTGTGGGAAGTAGCCGATCAAAGACTCTTGCAGCCTCACCACCCGACTGTGAACCAGTCCTACAAGGGGTTTCACGAGGGGCGCATTGAAGGAACTCGTTGCAAGAACTGAAAAACCTTTCTACAATGGAAGCAGATTAGGGAGCCTCGGATCTAGACGAATCAAGCAGAATAATTACCACTGGCTGACTCACAGCCCGGCTGACAGGTGGCGGAAATTTGATCGAAAACAAAATTATAGGAAAATATTTGATAGAAGTCTTTTGATCGAAAAACAAGAGATAGAATGAACTTTTTACAGAAATTACATTTGATTGAATTTTTTATGATAGAAAATACATTTGGTAGAAGATACATTTGATAGAATACACATTTGATAGAATATACATCTGATAGAAACACTACTTGCTAGAGAACACATTTAATAGAATTAATTTTTTATTATTGATTTTGTGGTGAACTTTTTACAACAATACATTTGATATATTTTTTTAATGATAGAAAATACATTTAATAGAAACATAAATTATACAAAGAGGCCCATTTCATTTGACATCGGAGTACTTCTCTGAACTCGTTATATTTCGTCATATGAAATTTGCATTTTGAATATTTGTTGGTTGCCAAGGTTTGAATCGTCAACTTTTATTATTGATTAATTTGTTAATGAAATTTCCCTGTCAGATGTAGATCAAAGATTATGAATGAATCTATTGATACCACCAAAGGGATCCTGTTAAGTTTTATTTGAGGTGTGAGGAATGGCGAAAATTAAGATGCTCTTGTCGCATGGTCTACCAGAAAAAAAGGAAATATTGGTCCAACTGTTCCATTAAAAATTGGATGTAGTTATGCACAAAAATCGTGAAACGTTCTTAATGTGAATAAGCATTTATTAAAACTCATTCTGTTATTTGCAGGAGCCTAACAACCCCACGATGTCAGGGCTGCGATATGTTGTAGGGTTGGTAGGCTTCTGCAAATCACAGAATGAGTTTGAATCTTTCTCGAATTTTGTGAGTTGGTAGGTTCTTGCATAACTACGTCCAACTGATAATTTTTTGTTGCCACAACGGTGCCAAAAAACTGAGAGGAAGGTGAAAACTTTGTTATCTTTCAATCAAAATCTACTGTAGATGAGTTTAATATGGTAAAATTCCGTTAACTAATATCCACGAGCTATCAACATATTTTTGGAACTTACGTAGTTTGTCTTTCTGAACAAAAAATCCAAATGAAATTTTTTGCGGTCTCAACTAATTTCGGAGGTATGGGCCTGTTTTTGAGTGATGAATGGCATTTTTTAGGACACATTTCTACCGCGGAAAAACACTCAAAATTCTTCCTTCTTCAAACTAACAGAATGTACACACCCTAATTGACCTGTTTCACACTCTTTCTTTATTGAAAACGCTACTTTTTAGGAAAAAAACTCATCCTTCTTTTATGATCACATAACCTACAAACCTAGGCAAAATGGTTGGTGAATTTTATTCTGTCAAGTTGGTTTCTGGAAAAAAAGTGAGTGAGTATTTTCCTCTTCATGTTGAAATTAAATGCATAGGAAAGTGAGGAAAGTCGGCTGTGCAAATATGCAAAGTTCAAAGTTAACAACTTGACATAAATAAATTCACTAAACATTTCACATAAATGTGTTGTTTTGATGTTTTCAAAAAAAGGTTGCGTTTTTGGATAACCATTGCCGTTTTTAAAAACCTTATAATACCAAGCTTTTTTACATACGTGCGATACCAAGCGGGGTTCATTTGCACCCCATTTTTTTTTTGTCTATCTTTGTAATTTTTACACTTTTTCTATTTTTATTTCAATTTAGTTACTAAATAATAAACAAACCTTAATTAGGTATTCATTCAAAATTAAGTTTAATTTTTTGCTTTACATGGAATACAAAATATTTCTTTTTCAGTAGGCGGCCGGTGGCGTAGCAATGCAAGCGCCGCGCCGAATAAGAGAAGTGGGGATACGAACAGTACAACATGTAAGGATTTTACCCTGCCGTTAGCTCATAATAACATAGAAATATTGGTATACGTAAAATGCCAAGCGGGGTGCAAATGCACCCCACACTCTAAAAACCTAAATAATTACTGAGATGGAAAAAATCCATGTAAGATTTTAGGAAAATTACATTTGGAACCTAAAAAAATGCAGCTACTAAAAAGAGGAAATAAAACAAAATATAATTGGCTTAGATGTATACAAAAAAGTACATGTTGGGTGCATTTGCACCCCGCTTGGTATTATAAGGGTTAATAAAAAAATTGTTTAAAACGGGTGAATTAGAGTGTGTACATTGTGTTAGTTTAAAGAAGGAAGAATTTTGAGGGTTTTTTCCGCGGTAGAAATTTGTCCTAAACAATGCCATTCATCACTCAAAAATAGGACCATATCTCCGAAATTAGTCGAGACCGCCAAAAAATTGCATTTGGATTTTTTGTTCAGGAGGCCAAACTACATAAAATTATGTTGATAGCTCGTGGCTATTAGTTTACGGAATTTAACCTTTAATATATTTGGAACAAAACGAAACCTTGAACTTCTTGGAAAATGCACTGCCTGGCATAAGGATGGTACATTTTCGATTGAACCTGACCTGTTTTATCAGTTATACACAGTACATGGATGTGTAAGTGAAACAACCTATCCATTAGCATATGCATTACTCAACTTCAAGACGGAAAACATCTACACTAAGGTTTTCGAGCAATTGAAAATTGAGTGAAAATGGAAACAGTTACAATAACAACAATCACAACAAATTTTGAGTTTGCCGCAATAAAAGCTCATTGATAACTTTTTCCAATGGATGAAAATCAAGGATGTTTTTCCATTTCAAACAGTGTCTATATCGACAAATTCAAAGATATGGGCTTAAACGGCAGTATAACTATGATGCAGAATTTTAGCTGGAAATCAAACTTTTCTCAGCAATAACATACATACATACATACATACATTTTTATTTGTCTCAAGAAAATTTACATTTTATAGACACGTCCAAACCTTAACCTAAATACTATTGATGAATAAAACAATTTGTAGTGCTGGTATATGATCGAAGTTGACAATAATTGTGATATGGAATCTACAAGATAAAATACATTTCAAGGGATGACTAATTATGAATTTATAAAATTTAAAATGTATGAAATGTATAAAACGTAAAATGTATAAAACGTAAAATGTATAAAAAATATAGAGTATGCATATAGAGTGTAAAATGTATAGAATATCAAATGTATAAAATATAGATATAATGTAACAATAAAATTGGGGAATTTTATTCAATCACTGATTATCCATGAACAAATGCCGATTTTCAGCGATCAATTGAGTAAATTCTTGGAAGTTGTAAATACAGTTACTAGATAAGATACATTTCAATTTGGAATTGAATTTTTTTGGAGGTAGATCTCGAAATTGAGATGGTAAGTTGTTATAGAGTCCCGTGTCAATTTTGGTTGTTTTATGAAGCCTTGTTTTTGGTTCAACTATTCTGTTTTTGTACCTTGTATCATATTCATGTATCTCTTCATGAGTTTCATAGCATTCAATATTATTTTTAATATATATTAATTTGTGGTATATAATTAAGGCATAAACAGTCATTATTCCTAGAGCCGGAAATAAAGGTCTACAACTAGACTCCCAATTTGACTTTGTAATACATCTTATGGCAGACTTTTGTAAAATTAGTAGTTTAACTATGTGTGTTTGAGCTGCGTTACTCCAAGATAAAGTAGCATACTGGAGGTGTGAATGAAATAGGGAATAATAAGAAGTTAGTGCTGCTGTTTGATTTACAAGGTCTCGAACTTTTTTAATAGCAAAAACAGCCCTGGAGAGTTTAGTACATAAAAAATTCACATGTTGTGACCACTGGAGGTGACTGTCAATTTGTACACCTAGAAATTTCACATTTCCGTAAGTTGCTTCGTGATGAGCAGTATTATTTACCCTACAATCAAAATTTAGGCATACAGTTTTGCTCTCATTCAATATGAATTCATTGCTGGCGAACCATGTATGTGCTTGTTGTCTGACCTCATCCTGGGCTATTTTGAAATCTTCATCCCTTTCCATACTGATTGTAAATGTAGCGTCATCTGCGAATAGTACAGATAATCTGTTATGTGAAGCCATATTATGGGGTAGGTCATTAATATAAATGAGGAACAGCAGAGGTCCCAAAATTGAACCTTGAGGTACTCCCCTTTCAATTTGTAGAAATTGACTTTTATTATTTTGGCACTCCACTCGCTGTGTTCGGTTGGTCAAATACGAAGTAAACATTTGTTGACAGGTTCCACGAATGCCATAATAGCTCATTTTGTTTAACAAAGTTGAATGATTGATTGAATCGAAGGCACATGTAAGATCAGTAAAGATACCCAGACAGTGTTTGTTTTTCTCAAAACTTTCTTCAATAAATTTAGTAAGAGACATTATAGCATTGGCAGTCGAGATTCCTTTCCTAAATCCATATTGTTCTGCTACGAGTATACTGTGAGTATCTAGATAGGATGTTAAGTCATTGTACATTTTTTTCTCCAAGATTTTAGAAAATACTGGAAGTATGGATATCTGCCTAAAACTATTTGTTATAGATGGATCTCCTTTTTTATAAGCGGGTAGTACCTTTGCAATTTTTAATTCTGAAGGAAAATTGCCTTGTTCTAGACAACGGTTTATTATGTTACATAATGGATCCATTACAAAATTCACACATTTTTTCAAAATAAAAGTTGATATTCCATATATGTCTTCAGTATTTTTATTCTTGAGTCCCATAATGAGTACTCTGATATCATCGGGTGTAGTTGGTGTGAAAAACATAGAATTGATAAAATTCCTTTTCAGATTATCCAATAAAGATTCGGCTCTAATATCAGTTTTGTCTAATTCTAGAACAGCTCTCGTCGCATTACTTACAAAATGATCATTTAGGTCATCTACTGACAAGTCAGTAGGCTGAACTATCTTTTTTTTTCTTCCTGTTTCACGATTTATAATTTGCCATACCTTTTTATTATAATCTTCTGATTCTTTCAATGATTTGTCATTGTAAGCTTTTTTGGCAGATATTAAGATACGATTGTATGCTTTTTTGAAATCTATGTAAATTTTTTTATTTTCAATAGTTGGATGTCGTTTAGAGAATGTATGAAGAAAGAGAAGATTATTTTTAGCTGTTATTACTTCATCTGTGATCCAATTCTTTGTTTTATATTTCTTATTACTAGGGGGTACTGAAAAAGATATATCATGATAATATAAGAATGTATTATGAAAATTAATGTATTTGCCATCTCAAATCCATCGATATTATAACAAGAATTTTCACTTGTACTTAACCAATGTTCCGTAATACATATGATTTTCAAAGATTTTTCTTGCATGGAAAATCTCTCTATGTCCAGTATTTTGTTTCTGATGCACTGTATGTTTAAATGAAGCACAGCGATAGATTCTTCCTTGTGTCCGAGTTCGGAACGATCATGAGGTACAGATGAGTTGTGATTGTGATCCGAGTAATGTTTTGACTGTGTGGTTTCAGTGGTATGGGTCAGTGATTCATTGGTGAATCTAAAAAATTTGAGCTTCGTGTGTTGAAGGAGTTGTCATCCGTACCCTCATTATGATTTTGACGAGAATTATCCAGGAAATGTTGTCCTTTTTGAAAATTGAACCTAGAGAAGGCAACACCTCTTGGCCAAAAATTCTCCTTGTATACTGTCTCTTTCAGAGATGGATTCACCCCAACTAGAAAGCAGTTGTTGTCTTTAGTTTTATGATATGTTTCAAGTTTTTTTACAGAAGTTTCCTCAACATGTGTTTCTGTTTTTTTAGATATGTATTTTTTGACAATATCTTCTGTTACACTTACAGAGTCCTTTATACGTGATATGAAGAGCCATATTTTTTTGTTTTTATTTGAGGATACCATATTATCTCTTCCTTCAAAACCGTGTTCCTCTGCTTCACTTACGGAATTTGTACCAAGACGTTTCTTCCTTCTATGCCTTTTCTTTGCTTCTATAAAGTTATCATTGTCATTTTTGTCATCAGTGGAAACAGGTTGAAATATTTCTCTTTCGTTTGGAACTTGTGATTCACTTTTAGGTTTTGTTTTTGGTGTATTGGGTTTCATTGTTGACTGTGTTTCCTTTATACTTAGAAAATTTAATTTCTTATGACTTGTTTGTGTATTAGTTTCATGGTATTTGTTTGGTGGGACTGACTTACTGAAACTGTTGCCAGATGTTAATAATCTTATTAAATCTTTGTTCGAGTCTTTGAGATCTACAATTTGAAGTTTTGTTTGTTCAATTTCTTTTTTCATTTCATTTTTCAAATCTTGTATTTCATCTCTCAGATATTGTGAACTTTCCTTAATTAAATCCTGATTACATACTGGGTTAGTCACCAATGAAGCAATTTTATTTAGTTCTACTGAAATCCCACTGACTTTTTTATTGAGTGATTTGATTTCGTTCTGTAGTTCTTTTACTTTATCTGCATCAGGTAGAGGGCTTGATGAACGGCAGTTCAGACATAAAAATATTAAGACTCTTGCAGATTTTAGTATTGCAGCTCTATGTTCTGTACTTGAGAGCTTTGCACAAGTTTGACATAGTTTACAGCCACATTTATCACAAGTTGCTAGAATATCTTCTTTTGTTTCTGCAACTTTGCATTTAGAGCACATCATTTTGAAATAGTTTGGTGCCGGTCCTGTTCTTCAATCCATAAAATATCAAGGCATCAGAACATTGTTTATCTTTGGCAAGGTTAGCTTCCCTTTTTTGCATGGGAATAAAAACTTCGCCTTATAAAAACCTTTAGGAATGTTGCACTTGTTTCGTAATTTTAAGGTATAAGGTTCATTTTATTGTTAACAACTTCAACTGTTATAGATGGATTGCACTTTATACTATAACTGGTCCGAAAATCGGGTTTTAAGAGACACTTTTTCCACTATAAAACATCGAGATCAGAACAGACTGACACTAGCTTGGGTACCAACACAAAATGATTCACTAGAAGAGATGAGTCATGCTACTACTCGACTCGTAGCTTATGCTGCTGTACCATTAGAATTCGTTGTCCGAGCATTTGGAGTAATTTCCAAGAAAAACATTATTCGCGAAAAAGCAAAGGGTTTTGTTTACAACTTTGAGGCTACATGGATAGGAAGAAAGAACTAACATGTTCTATAAGGAAAAAATAAAAGACTGGCTGTAGTTGTCAGACGATTCCATGAATTATTTTAAGACAACGATTATTTTCTACAATATTTAAAAGCCGTTGCTGATAATATTTAGTTTCTAATATTAATTTTGTCATTTTGTTGTTCAATTACAGATTACTTGTTATTTCATATTCTTCTGTGACGTATCTATCGAATGTGTTGTTCATAAAATAGTACTTCTTTCAACTGTATTTTCTATCATTCATGTCTCTATCAAATGCATTTTCTGTCCAAAGAGAATTGAGCAAATGAATTTCTATTAAATAGTGTTTCTATCAATTGTGTTTTCTATCATTTGTTTCTCACAAAAATATCGATCAAATGTATTTCTATTAGATATACTTTCGATCAAATATTTTTCTATCATTTTGTTTTCGATCAAATTTCCGCCACCCCCGGCTGACAAGCAACTTTACCAGGGCTTTCACGAGGATGTCATTTGAACAAATAAAGTTTCGTACGAGTCTTGCACTACTCCTTATAGGAATACACTAGCAGGGCATAACAAGTTAGGCAGACACCTATCACTAATTGGTATAGAAGACAACCCCACTTGCCGCAAATGCGAAGAGGAAGAAGAAATTTCATCTCACTTCCTCGGCGAGTGCGAGGCGTACGGGAGGCTAACATTTGAAATCTTTGGGGGCTGAAAAAGTCCAACAAGAGTTACTTACCGACCTGGAATGAACGGACACACTGACCTTCATCAGATCACGATGGTTTAAGAAGGAAGCCTAGAAGGAAGAAGTAGATTTGTGGAAGACTGGGGAAGGCAAAAGGGTCCATGTGGCCTCACTTGCCTGGCTGCGATAGCGGCCTCCCCCCAAAATAATACTTTTACAACTAGGTGGTCCCCTTCTGCATGTCGTTTGGTTTTGTGTTAGTGAATGTCATACCGTGGATGAGGAGAGCAGGGGATGACAAAAAGAGCCCATGGCGCAGCTGCAACTCCCCACAACTATTACTACTAAAATACAACCGAAATAAATAAAAACAATTGAAAAAACAACAAAGAGAATGTGGTGCAATAAAACACCAAAGAGGTCATAAAACATCTATTTCAAAATAAAAATAGTTTTACATGAATAATACTGTTGAAGTTTCATAATGAAATATGGACCGACTGACGCTTAAAGATAACTATTGAAAACTAATCATGTGTAATGGAATGATTTATCGAATAAAAAAATAAAATCTACAGTTATGATATTCTGAAGTATAAAATTATATGAACTATTTTCTCTTATACTGGGAATTGTATGTATAAAAAAAATCAACGATTGTCACAGTTCATGTATGGGTTTACAAAACCACCAGAACTGTTTCGCCATAAAATGGCTTTCTCAAATGGAATTATCCTACAATTCATTTTGCATCTGTTTAACTACCCGAAAACAAATTCAACAATGGTAAGTTATTTAATTGTGGCTTGTCAATAATTAAATTTTGAGAATTTTTCCATTTATGAATCTCTAAACTTTTAAATAGATTCATCTTTGTGCTTTTGTTTTTGCAATAATTTCAAAATTACGTGGGAAAATATGGTTTTGTGTTATATTTTACACGATTTTATATTTAGTCAAGAGATTAATAAATGGAAGAATTCCCAGAATTCAATTGATGACCAGATTGAATTAAACTTACCAAGGTGGAATTTGTTAAGAAACAAATATAATATGTAGGTTATAAAAGATATAAAATCAGGAACAGAAACTGAAGAGTAACTCAGCAAAATATATCTCGGTATACTTCCACTTGAAGAAGCCATTTGTATGGCAAAGCAATTGTAGTTTTTATAAACCTATGATCTGTTGAAATCATTCAAATTTTACTATAAAAGTTGATATGGATTTTCATCAAGTATCGGTTACACCAATTTAACAGCAGTTTCTGTCATCAATGTCTTTTTGAGCATGATTTTTGTTAAAAAAATGTGAACTGGAATAAATAATTTCCAATTGCTTCATGAATAAACGTCTATCAAAAACAAAATTATTTCGAAACTAAACAAATATGTTTCTTTTATTTCAGATTATTCATTATGATTGGACAATCTGATGTATTTTTCATAATGGCGTTTCCATTTTAAATTGGCCACATTATATAGGCATATAAGGAATTGACACAGATGTTAATTAGGATTGCTTGCGACTTCAAAATATAAAACAATTTTTTTCTACATCAGTGCTTTGTGAAACTTTTATTCATACAAGTCTTCATCGATTCTTATAGAATGATTTTTTAATTGAACCTGATAATTGTTTTTGAAAAAGACATACTTCTGAAATACTGAGCCAATAAACTCAATAAAATTGCAAAATTTATGTTACTTTCTTAATACAGGATTGTAATACAATCCCAATAACAGAGAATTTTCAAAAATTAAAGTAAGGTCAATAGTTAGCTTTAAACAAATTTGTTTGTTGACAGATACAGAATATTTTCGTAGATGAGATCAAAAATAAAAATTGAATACTTGAAAGGTATAATTCTTGAAATGTTCACTTAGATCATTATTGAATGGGAAATAATAATGAAAAAAATATTTTATAATTTTTCACATCCTAGGTAAATTACCCCATATCTATGAATATAGTTCAACCTGAAATGAGTATCCATTAAAAGTGTATGAAATGTATGGCATGATAATATAAGTAGAGATTTTAATGATATTTCAGTATTGATTTCAAAGCTGTAGTATTTTTGTAAAGTTTCTTAATTTTCAATAAATAAATATTAAATATACCATATCTGAATAATATTATGGCATGATAATATAAGTAGAGATTTTAATGATATTTCAGTATTGATTTCAAAGCTGTAGTATTTTTGTAAAGTTTCTTAATTTTCAATAAATAAATATTAAATATACCATATCTGAATAATATTAATTAGAGTAAAAATTAAATTATGATGGATGTACATCATACATATTAAAAAATGAAGTAATTCTAAAATCCAGAAATAACATATAAAGTTATTTTGAAGGGCTTGTAAAAAAAACAGCTGAAATATTTAAAGGTTGAACATATCATCATAATACAAACACTATCATGTATGGGTATTAACAGTTTAAATAATTCTTTTTCCTATATTGAACAATAACATAATATATTTTTTGATTAAACAGACAAAAAACTCTTGTGTAACTGATGATCAACTCAAAAATTATAAAAATGTATATAATACGTTCGGTTTCTCAAGGTCATACCCATACTATATCTAAGGAACTAACAACATCTAAAAGCATTAAAATGATATTGACTATAAATACAGTTATTAACAATATAAATAACATTATAACAGAAACTGGTACTATGAAATTGTATAAATAAAACTTACAAAAATAAGTAAAATATGTATGAATAAAGTTTTTCCTGGTACTATGAAATTGTATAAATAAAACTTACAAAATAAGTAAAATATGTATGAATAAAGTTGTTCCTTAAGTTAGGGGCAGTTTTAAGATTACATACTAAAATAAATAAAAATTTGGTTGAATTTGAAGGTTCATCCTGTTCACAGACAACGTTGTGAAATTTACAAGAATTATTAGAAAAAATGCATACAGAATCAAGCAAGGCTTAAATAAATACACTTGAATTGCATGATAGGAATGTAAGGAGTAGACCAAATAGAAAGAAAATCAAAGTGAACCCAGAATCAGACACAAAAGAAAATGGGACTCAAATGAAGTCAGGTTTCTTATGAATTATAAAAATGAGAATAGGATGCAGAGCCTAAATTATCAAGGGTGGAAGAATTAGAATAATCAAAAACAAATTTCAAATTGTCCTACAATAAATCCAATCATTGCATATGAAAGAAAACTAGTGATCATGCAATCAGCTATCAAACCCTGCTTTTTTTCTTATTCCTAGCAGTAGGCACTAGCGCAAAAGACAAAAAAGACCCTATTGGAATTTTGGTTTTGGTTACAATTGTAGTTTTAATTTTTTATTTCAAAACCGAGTGTTAAAAAGAAAAATTATATGTGGATATAAATGCATCGCCTTATATAAAGTTATGTTGTTGTTAGTGGTCTTGTAGAGTATGAAAAAAATTATAAATTTCTTTTTAATTTCATGAATAAATGCGGTAGCACCAAAAATGAATTTGTATCTTCGTAGAGTTTCTCCACCATTTTCTATCATAAACTCGACAGTTTTTGATACTCTGAACGTTAAAAAAATACTGTTAAAAACATTATGTAATACTGAATCTATTTCATGCTGACGTGATAAAAAGGGAATAACATGTATAACTTGTAATATTCACTCCATTTCAACGTTTTTGAGGAAGATCGTTGTAAGTGTAATATCGAATGAACGAACAAATTCTAAACTGCCCTAAATAAAGGTCGACACAATCAAAGTTTTATGTTTTCAGCATCAAGTTTTATCATTTTAGATTTTCTTCTAACACGATACTGGCATTGGCATTATTATTCTGGTCACCTCACAAACTTACTAGTAAAATTCACGCTTTATTTTCCAATTTTGTTTTGCATCCGGTTTCATTTATAAAATTGACACCCTGAATTGTAAAACTTAAAACTTATTACATAAAAGTTTCATTGTGTCTACGGTTTTATGAGGCACAAGTTCTGGAAGGCAACGGATAATAGGTTTTGGAGAATTTCCAATATTAAAAATTTTATTGTAAAGGAAATAAAAAATATCTCCACTTTGGTAACAACACAGTTAATAAATATATATCTTTAAATTAACAGTTTTCAGAATGAGAATTGACCTAATCAATATCTTAAGTACAAACTATCATCATAGTCTCAAATGAATGTCTTTTTCCGGATTATGTAAGTTTCTGAAAACTGTGCAATATCAAAAATAGTTAAAATAGAAGAAAGTATCTACTTCATCACATAATTGACAACCAATCTTAAAAGAGCCATTTTATAAAATACAGCGTTGGCCAGTTTGAGAAGCAACACCAACACTATTTTAAATGCAGTGATTATTTCATTCTTGAATTGATATAACCTAAAAAAAATCGCAAAATTGGCGAAATACTTAGAATTTTTCATAATTCTGATTTACAGAAATAATAATAGTCTCAAATTGTTAATTGTAATTTGTACATTGACACTTGACATTCCGAATTTCAGATGATTACTAACAACTTTTTCCATTATTCAAAAAAATTGCTGTTTATTGAGTTTTCAATAGATTTTTTTCGACTAGTTTGAAGTTATAAAAAAGTATGATGGTAATTCTGCTCAAACTAAGCCACATTGCTTTATAACATGTATCACTTTGTTATATAATTATCTTCGTTTCACTCATCAATGGAAACTTTATCCACTGGTGAAAGTATCCCAACATTATGTCAAAAGTCAAAGTCAAAGTCAAAATATACTTTATTGTCAGAAGTTATAAAAACTTATAGACAAAGCTTTTTGGTTTTGGATTAATATTAAAATTGAATTCAATTAATTAATGATAAAGTATAATGGTGATACTCCCCACTATCTGCATATCATCCCAGATGAAGGAACACCACCACTATATACGCTCCGGGGCGACTTGAAAATTTGATGGTGCATTTGCTATTTCAACTGCAGGAAAAACCCGGAAAAACCTACAGTACCACCATTACCACCTATTTTTTTTCTTTCTAACCATGAATATTAGGACCATTCTAATTCTGGACATAGGCAGGTTTTGTTTTGAGCATGTAACTGGCTTGGTAGAAATGTGTACTACTGGTGATGGCTTCCAGACTAGTTGGACACTTCTACATAGGTGTTCAATTGAAGAAAAAAAAAAGATGGCTGTTTGAAATAGTTTGTGTTTTCCATTGAAACTAGTTTAGGTCCATAGTGAAGTAGGCATCATTCCTTCAACTGTGCTTGCTCCTGGAGTTAAAATTTCGTTGCACAAAAACTGTAATGGAAGGAGTACTAGATGGCCCTGAAAATATTTGAGTGATGCTAAGTAATGTTTTCAATGGTAAATTTGGTTTTAGATTAAATAATTATTCACTGAATAAATCCATCAAAGAAAAAAAAAAGGTATAAATCCTGAATTATGTAAGTTCCAACATTAGAAAAATTATATCAGTAATGCTCCCTCATAAAAACTCTAAAGTACACCTGAAGGCGTAGCCTGGCGGGCGAATAAAGGATAGAAATTAATATTATTCGCGTACTATAAGGCTTTCGATAAACTCGATCACACTATTCTCATCTAGAAATTTTCTCACATTGGTATTCGCGGATCTCTTCTGGACTGGTTGATCGCTTCCTATGTGTCAAGTCATCGGGTGTGCCACAGGGCTCTCACCTAGGGCCTTTACTGTTTGATTCTAAATTTCTTTTGTAGGTATGACAATGATTTCAAAATATTTCGCGCTATGAAGAATAGAATCCAGGTGACTGTATCAAACCCCAGGACAGCCTTAATATTTTTTCAGGTGGTTGTTTGATGAATAAAATAAGCATAAATCCTCAGAGGTGTGAAGCAGTCAACTTCTAGCGCACAATGTAAGAGGCGAGCTTTAATTATATTCTTAATAATACTGTAATTGAGAAAGTTACGACAATCAAAAATCTTGGAGTCGTCTTTCAGTATAATCTCTCATTTTCTTTTAACATTGAGTACATATATAACAGAGCTCTTAAGCATTTGGGTTTTATCTAGAGAAATTCTAGAAATTTTGTTCATCCGAGTAAAGTGAAAATCTTATACAACTCATTGGCAAGATCTCAACTTGAATATTCTTCCATTATTTTGTGCTCTCATACCCAAGTTATCATCGAAAAATTGGAAAGAGTTCAACTCAGATTTCTCATGTGCTACTATTTCAGAGTAAATATTCTCTACTCTCATACTAACATGCTGTCACTAGTACAGGATTTTTTCGTAACAAAAATACTAGTAGGAAACCGACTATGCCATCACATGAAAGACAGTTTAAGTTATATTCTGTTGTTTTGGACACGCAACTGTCATTTATAAATTTTTCATAAACATTTACAAAAAAACATTTTTTTAGTTTTTGCTTAAAAAATGAAAACGCATACAGCAATCTGGTTGCTCCAATGAGATGAATATGCGAGGACACGACAGTTTCAAAATATTTTTAATGTATTCTACGGCGTATGAACACTCTATTGACGATGTTCTTGTTTTTTTTGCGAGTTGTCTGAAACTTGAAAAAAAATATTCAAATGGCTTCTTTTTAGCGTCATTGTGACGTACTACCCCGAGCAACCAATCCCAAAGTTCACAGCGTCAATTAATTTAGCAACTTATGTCCACAAAACACAAATGTTGAGACGAAGAAATTTTGAGATCTGTGGTCATGGACAAGTAATGCAGCAATGCGCCTGCTCAAATGGGTATCGTACAAAAGGGGTGGTCCTGTTAAATCCGCCTTTAGTGGTGAAGTATTCACGGTTACAAAAGTTGGTTAACCGAAAGTGTAAGCAAACTGCCGATGATTGTCGTTCTGTGATTCTAATGACATAATGGTGACTTTTTTTCAGGAACCGCTTTCATAAATAACCAGGTTAATGGTTTATAGTCATTCACTCAACCAGTACCTATAAACGGAAAAAAAGTATTCAAACTCTGAAATACCTTTGAGGCAAAACAAAAATAAATGACTAGCTTTCTCTCTCAAACAAAATTTTTTTGGACCACAATAATTCACAATATCAAAACTATCCAGTTCCTTGTTTATATTCAAATATATTGTTTTCACACCTTTCAAATTCGCCATCGTCGTTTGACATTGGGATAGTGTCTTCTGTCACTTCTCTACGGTTTATGTTCTCTGGTTTATAGTTTTAGAAGCTTGGCAACATTGCCGTTAAACGTCAGATGGAATCAAACCGATTACGCCTATTGGCTGCTCGGGCACGTACGTCACTAAGAGCGCCAATATTAGAACCTTCAAAATTTGCTAATTTTCAGAAAGGAATTAGACCAGCTGAAATTTGAATCAAAAAATATTTTCTCGGTATATGTATTATGTATTTTAAAACTCATTTGGAGCAAAAACATTTTTTCGTGTCCTCGCCTATTGTAGATAATTGAAATAAATACAAAATGAGATTTTTTACGACACGATAGGATCATGAGTAATGGAGAAGACCTGAAAAAATCGCAAAATTTTTCGTTTTTTCAGTTTTTCATTCGTCTGCCATTCTCAAGTTGTAGGGTTAGCCCTTTCCATGAAAGTATTAAATCATGTTTACTTCATATTATGTTCACAAAACACGCGCTGTCGGAATATTACTTTTGGCACAATTGCAATTTGATTTATTTTTTTCAGCGTGCCTGGGTGTTCTAGTAATAGTCCGATTTCAATTTCTCAAACAGATTTTGAAAGTAGGTAGCGGTATAGTAATAGGAAAGACCGGAATTATCACGTAACGCGTTCACTAGAAGAATTCGTCTCGTCTCCCAGTCTCTCCTTAATCAAAAAGGGTCACTATATAGTCAATTTTCTAGTATATAAGTCTCATGTTGGTGTTTTATTTTTGTTTTTGTCCAGTTATATATAAACATGGTTTCAAATATAGGTAATAATACCCTTCTTTTATATATTTTTTACATTGACTGTAAATGGGTATGTTCTCCTGTGTACTAAATACATGAAAACGCAAATAATATAAAATACAATTTTGTCATAACTAATTCAAAACTCGATTTTGATTTCATTCTCTGCCTTATAATTGCGCAGAATTCAAGTTTGATAACGAGCCAGCTTGGTGAGTTTACCACGACAATCTTAAAAAAAAGGAAATAATACTTTACCTGTATACTGTCCAACATCTTTTCTGCTTTTGAGAACTCATCTATCCACAGAGGCTTCTCTTCATGATTTTTCTTCAAATCTGCAAAGGTCTGGACGCTATCGGTTGGCAAGCAATGGAACACTTTTTCGTAAAATTCCGTATTCAAGCTGGCCGTCTTGTACCAGACGTCTTTGTAGAAATAATTGGATATTGGATCTGTAACATCAAAATGGAAGACATCATTGTTTTTTTCCAGGATACCCAAGTGTTCTTTGAAAAGATATTTTCTGAGGCTACCAGCGAATTTGCCAGAAGGAAAGGCTTTGCCATTCATTATACCATCCTCAAATGTTTCATCCTGGAAAATAGTAGAAATAGTAAAAAAAATTTTTTGGTTGGATTTTTTTTTAATTAAAATTTTTCACAAATAAAACACTCTTTTTATTCTGCTATTGAAATTCCTGTCAATTCCAATCAAACTTTATTCCACAAGAAAAGGAGTTTTGAATGATTAAATCGGTGTCATTTAGCCAAGTCAAGCCAATATATAAAAAATGACCCGCACTAAATAGAGAACTACAGGGCAGTCAGTCTCCTATCCAGCATGGGTAAAAGTTTTGAAATGAACATGAAAACATGAAAATCCAACTTCTGATATTTTTAAATGAAAATGAAATGCTCTTCCCCATCAACATGATTTTACGTTGGGTAGAAACTGCATTGAATGCTTTTCAGGATCAGATATCCTGATAGCAGAGTTGAAATTTGTGGTGTTTTCATTGATTTTTCACGAGCTTTTGACTGTGTTAATTACGAGCTGTTATCAAAAATGGAAAGGTATGGAATGAGAGAAGTGGCTTTGAAGTTTATGCGCTCTTACTTATCAAATAGACATCAGAGTGTTTTTATTCAAAACACACAATTAAACAAAATGTGCCTCTAGGTTCCATATTGGACCCCCTTCAATTTCTCGTATATGCTAATGATCTCATTCACTTTTAACAAAATATGTCAACGATCCAGGAGACAACGTACGCTGACACAAATATTATAGTATCTCAAAAGGATTTCGAAAGTCTTGTGGAAACAACTGAAAATGTCTATAAAGAAGTTATTTTGTGGTCGGGAAAAAACCCCTTGACTATAAATGTGCAAAAAACAATAGCAATGAATTTTTCCCTGAGTAATCAACCAGAAAACCTCTTAGTTTAAGATCCGAACCTAAATCGACCTTCACCGAGCTGATAATAGAATAACACTTATTTTATAATAAATTTAGTATATTAGAAAATATATCCAATATGGGTGGCCAAAAAAAAACTAGACAGAATATTTTCAATTATTTTTAAAAAAATTATTTTTCATTAAATGTTGCAAAAGATAATGAAAAAAAATGTTTACTGGATCTAAAGTATAAAACATGTAAAATGTGCAGACGTAGGGTTGTCTATTATTTACCTGGACGAATTACTGGGTTGCCAGATATAAACAGGTATGTTGATGACAGTTACTTTCACTTGATTGAATTATAGAAAAAAAATTATATCAGCATAAGCGCTGTTTTATTGTGAACAGGTTGATATAGGGTTGTCTGCAAAAAATTCGGTCCTAATAAAGGTTTGCGAATTTTAAAGATTTAAATTTCAACGCATTTGGAAATGAGTGACAAAGAGATCCGAGGTAAGTATACTGTGTAATAATAAAGGACCGAACACTGCAGTCGAGTCTGATGGGACCCTCAACATAAGAAAGTGCGCATGCTCGGTACGTAAACTAGGGAGGGTTGCGTTTTTTAGGAGTAGCTAATGACTTCTAATATTATATTGCATCGAAAACACGTCTTATTCTGTATAGTTGTAATAAAAAATGGCTAAAAAGTGTTTTTTGTGTGGCTCGGACGATTCTTTAAGTGATTTTACTGATGAAACTTTGAAAAATTGTTAATAATTTATTAACATTTTTTTTTCATTAATATTATTTTTGTACTTTTGCTGTTCTGTAATAAAATTTTTAAATATAATACAAGATCTTTAGTCTACCTTTTTTTTATTTTTTTTTATTTAAATTTTTGGCAGTCCACTTTGCTTCTCATTAATTTTTTTTCAGAGAGAGCAAAAAAATTTCAAAGTAAGTAATTGATATACATTAATTACGTTATCATATTTTGATTTATAAAAACGTTTCTATTATAGATATAATTACTATAGTTACAAGTTGATATTTGTAGATTACTAAGTTCCTGGGTTGAACCGCGTTGAGAGTTTATAACTCGAAGTTAATATTTGTATATATAAATATATATTTATTCATTTATTTGTTCAATTTATTGTTTAATATTTTTGTACTATATTAAATATATTAGATTGTTATATATTTAATTATTTATTTTGTTTGCAATTCAAATGTCAGTTGCTCCAAAATAACTCGTAATGTTTACAATATGTTTACGTTCGGAGCATGCGCACTTCCTTATATTCAGGGCCCCATCAGACACGACTGCAATGTTCGGTCCTTTATTATTACACAGTAAACTTACCTCGGATCTCTCTGTCACTCATTTCCACACGCGCTGAAATTTAAATCTTTAAAATTCGCAAACCTCTATTAGGACCGAATTTTTTGCAGAGAACCCTATATCAACGTGTTTACAATAAAACAACGCTTATGCTGATATAAAACTTTTTTTATTATCCAATCAAATGAAAGTAATTGGCTTCGACATACCTGTTTATACCTGGCAACCCAGTAGTTCGTCCATGTAAATAATAGACAACCCTACTAATACACAACCCAACGTCTGCACATTCTATATGTTTTATACTTTAAGTTCAGTATAAAATTTTCTTACTATCTTGATGTTGCAACATTCAATTGATAAAAAATCATTTTTTTTGACTAATTAAAAATATTCTGTACAGGATTTTATTTGGCAACCCATTTTTAATATATTTTCTAATATACTAACTTTATAATAAAATAAGCTTTATTCTATTATCAGCTTGGAGAAGGTCGATTTAGGTTTGGATCTTCTTCTATCTCTATCTTTGACATCAGAAACAACTAAATTAAAAAATTACTTGCTGTCAATATTGACAATAAATGTAAAAGTACGTAAGAATTGTTATTCACTGAGATTTATGTAGCAAATCTCTGTTGTTGAGTCTATATTATGCCAATATCGATAGCCATTTGAGGTATGGGGTTCATCTAGGTCGTGGAAGAGTTTTTGTATTACAAAAAAATGGCAGTTAGGACAGTGGAAGATCTAGGATGGAGAGTCTCATGTAGAGAAACATTCAAATGCTTAAACATTTTGACTGTAGCAGGCAAGCAGGTCTGTACGTTCATGAGATGTGTATTTTTGTCTTTCAGAACAGATATATGTTTGCTTGTAATGAAGAAAATCATCTGCACAATACAAGATGTAAAAATATGCTTGTTCCAGGCCAACACCATACACGAGAAGCCACCTGTTTTTTGGCTGCAAAGTTTACAATAAATTGGATCAGAGTATCAAAAATGCCACTATATATTTAAGAAATCGTTAAAAATCCATTTGATAAATAAGAATATCTCCACTCTTTAGACGAATTTGTCTCACAACTCGTGTAAAATCGAAATTGTGTCTGTCCACTTCATTAATATCTTTAACAATGTGACATTTCTATAATATTGGGAGTAACAAAATATTGATAATAATTTACCTCAATCAGAACAGCAACTTCAGAATCCCTCTTGCCAATCAAGGACCTGTCGTTAATGTTAGCAGAACCACAAATTACTATTTTATCATCAACGATCATGAGCTTAGAATGGACGTATATTAGCTCAGTGATAGGTTCTGAATTCAGTGTAGAATGATTTCTCAAACCATAAAAGGTGATGTATTCAGAAGGGTCTTCAATGCCTGCTGCTTTCAACCGATTCAAAATTGCTCCATCTCCTCTACAAGACAAAAATTAGTTCAATTACGATCTGCATGAAGACAAAATTGTACACCTACAAGATAATTGGTCATTAATTTAATTAACGAACATGAACAAAAAGCAACGGTCTCAATATCCAACCTCGGGGAACACTAAAATTTATTCTGACTGATAGTTGTTGATTTTAACAAAGTTAGTTTGATTAGTCACATATGAATTTATTTGACTCAAGCCCGATTTCATGACGAGCTTAAATTAGTATTTAATTTAAATAGCTGTTAGACTATGACTATCAAATTTGAGTTGCAATTTGCAGCTTGTCACAGTCAAATATTTAAACTAAATGACACTTTAAGTTCATCATGAAATCGGCCCTTATTCAGCTTAACATTGTGATTTACTTTATTGGACGCTTTTTCTACGTCCTTGTAAGAGTAAGTGGTATCAATTTGTTTTTCATTATCTAGTATAAATTAATAGAATGAAAGTATAACCAAGATTATTTCCCTCATCTGATAAACCCGCTTCGTTCCTTTTGCGAATAAACTGCGTGATCCTTCTTGACAGTTGCCTGAATGTATGCAACATATTTCACAAGTCGTGTGACATATTATGTTCATTAATTTAATGAAAATAATAAAATTAATAATTATGTAAGTTGTGGAATAAATGTTATTGGTTGATTGACATATTTGGGAAATAATCTGATCAGATATAACTCGACCGTCGTTTATCAAATCGAATAAAATTTGAAATTCCAACTCAAATATTTTTGTTTTAGAAAATTCATCTCGTTGAATTCGAAGATTTATGTTCAAAGAATATAACCCTCGAGCTTAAAAGCTCTCGGGTTTTATTCAGAACATGAATCTCCGAATTAAATTCGATAAATTATCAAACAAAATCATTTTTGTTGAAATTGAAAAATGCATTCGCTGATAAACGAGGTCTTGTTATATTACCCCCAAAAAACATTCCGATTTCGGGCTTTGGGGACGTGGTCGGTTCACCTCCATGGAGGCGGTTTCTATGGACCTTTCGCTCACAACTGCGGTGAGCGTCTTCAGCGTGGATTTTGTCTTCTCGAAGAGCGACGTTTTACTGATACGGCGGTTGAAGAGTTCTCGCAATTAATCGTCATAGCCTGGCTAATTACTTTGTTTTGAATAATTTTCATCTGTTTTACTTGGGGTGTTTGGGTTACCTAACCGGATGGGATGTTGCCATTGTCTACCTGCATGATACGGTGTCATGATTACCCTGCTCGATTGTGGTGTGTTGAAATGGTTGTAAAACGGTACCAGGTTTTGTTGATCTTCAGGGATTCCTCTTTTCTGTTGATATTATTTTTGTGTTTGTGTATCGTTATTGTTTCTCTATTTAGGCAAGCATAGTAGTATCTTGTGATCGAGAGCACTTTCGTATTCTGAAACTGGATACCATGGATTTTTTACATATTTTTTGGTGTTCAGAGAGCGTATTTACGCTGCGGATGGTGGTACCGATGTGTACAAACCCACACGGTATTAGGTAAACACCGGAAGTAGCGAAGTGGTCTTGTGGGTCTTCAGCTGACTGGGGCAAAGTACCGATCTGTCTATAGTGCATTCATATTTCAAATACGGACGATGTCAACAAAAGCACGTGAACACCAAACTAGAACAGAGACGCATTAAGCTTGTTTACCCAATGAAATTAATTTGAAAATGTAACATCATCCAAAACCAACTCAGAACTTAACACAAAAACAAATTTTCGAAATGAATAATCAATAATGTAATTAAAAACACAAAAATAAATCACCGCTGCAACTTCGAACAAATAGCAGCTTCAATAATTATAACGCAGCCAAGCTGAATACATCTCTGCAAAAACATTTCGTTTGTAGTTGTGTCAGGTTGATGTTCTATCGACCAATAGCGTTGCGAGAATTGGCGATCACGAGGTGGACACGCTGCAAGCATGCATTGATCACTGTTTATATCGAGCGTATTTGAAATATGAATTCACTATAGTCAGTTTGTAAATGGCTTTGACGTCGTGTTTGGCTGTATTTTTCCAATCCGGTCGGTGACTCTCTTGATATAAGGTACGAAAGCTCTACTTTGTGGTGTTTTCGTGCTGTAGCTCTGATCTTAGATGAACCGGCTCACAGATGCTTTCCGCTTTTGTGTTTAAAGTTTTTAAACCTGCACGTTTCTGCCCGGGTGATGGTTTGAGTCTTTGTGTAGATATATGTCTGTATGTGTGGGTTTTCTGTAGACTTTGTAGCCCAAAGTTCCATCTGGTGTCTTGATGATCAAGACATCCAGAAAAGGCAGCATTCCATCTATTTCCTCTTCCACCGTGAGCTGAATTTTAGGGTGTTGGCTGTTGAGGTGCTATCTACGTAGCGAAACCATATAGACGATCGACTTAGCGCCGAATCTAGTTGCTGCATGAACATAAAACCATCAAATAACATCACCGTTATACAACCACTTCAACACCCCACAATCGAGCAGGTACGACAGGGATATCATGACACCGTAATCATGCAGGCAGACAATGGCAACATCCCATCCGCTCAGGTAAACCAAACACCCTAAGCAAAACAAATAAAAATTATTCAAAACAAAAGTAATTAGCCAGGCTGACTACTAATTGCGGGGACCCTTCAACCGCCGTATCAGTATTACGCCGCTCTTCGAGAAGATGCTCACCGCAGTTGTGACCGAAACGTCCATAAAAACCGACTCCACGGAGGTGAACCGACCACGGCCCCAAAGACCGGAAACGATACAGTCTCATACCAGTATAATACTGTTCGACTGTTTTTGCTATTCCATTATAGAAATCAAAATAAGCAATAAATCGACACTCCCAACGAACAAAGACGTATCACATTTTTCACCATATTTCAGGAGAGCCAAAAAGTGATTTTTTTTTTCAATATTTAAGTCGAAATACAACTTTTGTCAAGTAGACTTCTTCGTAACTACTTGGTCTAGAAATACGTCTTTTTTATCGTCAGCATCAGTTTTTAAGCTGAATACGCCTACACCTATAACTGAAAATTGCTGTAACTCTAGTTACGGCTTTGTTCGTTGGGGATATCGACCCTCTCATAATTTTATAATTGTTACTTGAAAAAACATTGTTCATTTGTACCTACTGGGATATTGAAGCATAATTCCAGTGAGTAATGGCATGTAGAGATGTTCCTGTAACACCTCCGACCTCTCCTTCGAATCCTGGCAACAGAGGCATGATCACAAAAACTCTAAAGACTTCTTTGGCTCTAATATATCCAGAAAAATATATAATTAGTGTAAAATTTTCACATAAAATGGAGTATTTATTCATTCACACGTTCCTACAAATTGCATTTCAGGACATAGTATTTAATAAAATACTTAATAATTGATAGTGTAACGATTTCGAGACCGGCCTCGAGACAGGCCCTTATCATCCAATTAATGATGCACACTCGAAATGTAAACAAGCTCTCCGCTGACAAATACGTAGAAGAGGCGCGAACATTCCAGGAAGGAGAATCTTCGAGAGAGAGAGCCATCTAGATGAATCGTTCTATTCTCCTGAACAATCGAGAACTGTAAATGTGACTATATAACCGCTGAATGACAGAGGGCGGAGTAGTCAGAGTCAGGGACAGTCACAGAGAGTAACCAATATAGTTCCAGAGTTCGCGGATAGAGACAGCCACAGATATAAATTTAAAATAGTGAAGTAAATGTTTTAGTGAATAATTGTTTTAGGTAGTGTTTTAAATAAATTAGAAAAATTACTTAAGTGCAGTGTTATTACAATAGGAAAAAAGAAAACTTCATTTTGAATTCACACTCTCGTATTATTGTAACCGTTTTTCGAATAATTGATAACAATAATTATTTTGCTTCTTTAAATTATTAATTATTGATGGGAAATGAGCAAAATTGAAATTTGAATACACTCTAAAATTAATTAAATCGGTTTTTTAAATAATTGAAAAGAAAAATATTTTTTCTTCTTTAAAATAATTAATCACTAATGGGAAAGAAGAACGACTAATTTTAAATACAAACTCTCATAGTATTGTAATTGTTTTTTAAAATAATTGATTCAATAATAATTCAGTTTTGTAAAGGCATGAATTCACGGTAAATATGATTGTGATCCGACCAAGACTTGAACCTAAGACCTATCGATTTCTAGTCTGGAAGAAAATCAGTATGGTTAATTTGTCATTTTGTACTGTTACATACAATTAACATATTACATCTCCATTTTGAAATTAGCCGAAGACGATCAAACCCAAAGGTAATACTGTCCCCTGCTATGCTTATGAAGACATAAAATACAGGAAAAAACCTAGTCCATTCAACTGTGCTAACAACCTAAACCATCACAAAAAAATGTTTACTCACTTATAGGCTCTTAAAATTCTTTTGTACAAAGCTTCTCCCACTTGATTTTTGGTGAAAGGATTGTTGCAGGATATCGAAATGAAAAATTGATTCTCAATGTAAATGTAGTGTTGAGCTCTGGTTATCGTATCGATGTAAGCCTCGTGAATACTTTGTTCAACAGTGTCTGGTTCCAAGAAGCCGCATGACCAACAGCTCACACTTCGAAGTACCTGGCAAAATAAATAATTCACAGATAAATATGTTTATTATATCTTCAATGAAAGTTTCATAGGTAAAATTATTTTCCTGAAAAATGCGGAAACTGATACTTTCCCGCACGCGACTGTCGTTGACACGAACGACGCAAAGCGGAGTTCGGGCAAGCAGTCAAAGGCGGGAAATACACTTTACGTATGAATTAGAAATATTATTTTCCTACGACCACATGGGAAAGTAACGTATATCGCAATGTATAGTTACACGGAAAGAGGCTTATATCACAAACGTGCGAAATATTTTCCACACAGTCGCGGAATGTAGCTTTCCTCACGCTTCGTTAGCTCAGTTCGTAAAGCAGCGGGACGTATTGAACACTGATGAAGAGTACGCGGGTTCGATCCTCGCCCGCGGACACGTTTTTTTTAATACGATATTGAAAAAAATTACACCTAAATAGATTGCTTAAAATATTTTGTATTAAAAAGTAATTATTACGAATATATGAAGTCAGAATGATTCGCAGTCGGACTATTCATTAAATATTCTTGGATATTAGATTGTTAGATAGTAACTTCTTGCACTAAGCCGACGAAATATTCACTTCAAAAATTCTGAAGCATCTAAACAAAGCAAGGAATTTTCAAAATGTATGTTCCTTTTCGTTAAATAGTTTCATATATCAACTCCCTGTACCTAGTCAGGCAATCATGTAATCATCTTGCTAAGTATTTATTATATATAAAAAGCAGGCTTTGAACAATTTATGTCAAACGTCAAAAGTTATTTTGAGTATGTAGTGAATGTTAGGTGCATTAATTGTGCGTGGAGGCAGCAAAAATATCCTCCCTAAAAATCCTACCAACAAAATCATGAAGCAATCTATTTTCATCTTAAAAAAAGATTTCCGCGGTCGAGGATCGAACCCGCGTACTCTTCGTCAGAAGTCACGTCGAGTCACGCTGCCTACCAACTGAGCTATTGGATACATATTATGAATAGCAAATATATTGTATTAGAGTGTATCTTGATTAGATATTATTATCAAAAATAAAAAATGTCTAATTATGATTTTGATCTCGTCAGTATTATATCATAAAGAAAACATTTTGTATTTCAATAAATTATTAGAAATAAATGAAGTCAGAATGGTTCTCTTCGGACTATTCATTCGATTTTCTTGGACACATGTCAATATCATCTATATTTGAGTTTGAGTTTGATTTAAGCAAATATCCATTTAAAAGCATCCTAAATCATCTAAATAAAGCAAGGAATTATCAAAATTCATGTTTATTTTCGTTAAATAGTTTCATATATCATATCTCTACTTTAGTCAGGCAATCTTGTAATCGTCTTGTTAGTTATTTATTGTATATAAGAAACAGGCTTTGAAAGATTTGTGTGAAACGTCAAAATATTTTTATACATTCTTTGGTAAAATTATTGTGGTCGTACGAAAAATAGTGTACATTACTAGTGCGAAAGTGATTTTTCACACTCGTGTGATTGCTGCACTCGGCTTACGCCTCGTGTCACAATATTTCCCACTCGTGTGAAAAATGTCACTTTCGGAACTAGTAATGTAATTTACTGTGACGATTTCTCCTCAAGCCGGTCCTGACGGAGCTCGTAAACAGCACAGAAAACAGCGCTATTTATAGCCGATGATATCACCATTAATTTCGCCGCTGGCGATTGACACAACATCATTCGAGAAGCGACATGTAGTCGCCAGTAGAAATTCGAGAGATTTCCGGAACTCGTTCAGCAAGCCATATGAAGAAATATCCACGGCGAGACGACAGTTTTTGGAATCAGCCGGAGTACGATATTTGAATATTAATTTAAGTTTTAATTGTTACAATACTATTTTTCTACGACCGCATAAAGATTCCAAAAGCACATTGAACATACATATTTTACTTCAACATACAAAACTTTCAATTTGTTGCATTCTGCAAATGAGTCAGAATAGCCGGTCCAAAGTAATTAGTTAGTTGTAACTCATAGATTGCAAAGTGCATGAAGATGACGGAGACGGCATCGGTTCTTGAAGTACATGAAATAATTTTAATCGAGATGGTTTTCTTCTGTTCTATGGAGTCCTCCAAATAACCTTCAGCAACAGTGGTTGACTTCCAGCCATCAAAGCGTTTTATGTTGGTTATCCCTTCGCTTGAATGCTAGAAACATTGCCGAGAATAGTCTATAACTTTGACCTGTGTAACTGGGTTAGGTAGGCCTAAGTAGGTAGCGATCTTTGCCCGTATTTTACCAAATGTGTTCACGCCTACGCACTGAACAGAGCATTTGCCTTTTTTATAATTGATGAAAAAAACGACAGTGTGTGGTAGGAAGCCATAAATTTGCATACTTTCTATAGAACTTCAAAAAGATTCCATTATTTCCATGTCTTCAGATATAACAAAGGATCTTGAAGTATGGTTTTTCAAATCGAGAATTTACATAATAATTATGTTTCGTTTATCTTGAATATTGCCAAGCGTGATTTTCATAAGCTCCGCTCAGCGAAGAGCACCGGCTAAAGCAAAAATGGGATCTACTTTAATCATAAGACAAATCTCATCAGAGGCTAGCTAGATAAACTTTGATAATATGTCTTCTTTGGTAAAAATCTGAACTTTATGTGGTCGAAAACCAACATTTTACTTTTTTATGAACGATGTCAACTTATGAAACTTGCTTATGTCCAAGTTTTGTTTTAGTTTAACTAAAAATTTCCCCATCGAGTAGCGCGACCATAGCGTATAGGATTTTATAAAATAAATAAGGTTATAAAAGTATCCCGATTTTTATTTAATTTCAACGAATAAAAAATTGCGAAAACAAGAAAAATAGTCTGGGATTAAATATTAAAACCAACATTAGTTTGAATAGTAATATAAGGTAAAATAAGTGAAATGTGTGGTCGGTGGATCAGCGGTCTAAGGCACAGGCCGTTCGAAACTAGCGATAGTCGGTTCCGAGTCCGATGTAGGTACGAGAATTTTTCTCAACTACTGTATATCGGATCGATAGGCGACCGCATGCCTTGTTGAAAAGCAAGTGTATGGTGAGTTGTCTAGATGCCAATCTCGTCTAGTGCTAGCTTGGAGTGCACACCGACCACCCGAGGTGGTGCTGTAGGTTTTCCGGGTTTTCCTACAGCTGAAAAGTGAATACATCACCTGAAACATCAGTAAGTCGCCCCGGAGCGCCACGGCAAATAATAATAATAGCCGTCCTCTACCCGCACAGGCTATGCCTTTGGGTACACTCAACGAGTGTTTATGAGGGAGTATTATAATAACGTTAAATTGACATATTTTACTTTTCGGCACTAGTGCTGTACGACTGTTTTATGCACACGGCTGTACATACATAATACATTCATAAAAAAAAAACTTTCGCAAGATTTTTAAAAAACTGGGACCAAATTATAATTTTTGGTTTTTCTTGAAGTGCAAACAACACTTGTAGCATCTTACTATGAAATACTTGTTTCTACATAATGGAAACATGAAATCAAGTTAACATTACACAGAATTGGATAAAAACACTTGAATTTAAATATCCACAATATATTATTATCGTAACATGTGACGCGTTTCGCTATTCCTATAGCTTTTTCAAACACAACTGGTATTAAAAAAGCTATAGGAATAGCGAAACGCGTCACATGTTACAATAGTAATATATTGTGGATATTTAAAAACAAGTGTTTTTATTTAATTCTGTGTAATTATGAATATCCATCAAGTATCGGCCAAATCAATCAAGATAAGTTAACGTTAGTTAACATTAGGTTTAATTAACACCATGATCTACTAGTTCTTTGGACATAACTTGGTTTATAAGCAACTTTCTGCAATAAAAGGATGGCAAGTTGTTTCAGATACATTTTGTTCATCATGATAGACAGGGTATTTTGAAGAAAAAAAAATCTTATTTTGGGATTTCCATAACTCGGACCTCCACAAGTCGAAATTTACTGTTGTCCCCTGTACATTTTGTTAAATTGGCAAATATTCTATCCCTCTAACTCAAATTTCTGTGAATCAAAAATCTCAGCAACAGGCTTCATCGGCACAACATTCTCTATAAGTTGAAATTTTGTGGTAAACTTGGCTGTGAATCAGTCTTCATCGCTTGCGATTTCTGTTTATAGCGCGTGTAGCGTTGGTAAAATGTTGCCGCCAATAAAAAAAGTATTACGATTGAAAAGATGGAGATTTTAAAAAAAAATTAAAAAGATGGAATACTGCAAAGCACGGTGCACATCATTATTAAGAATTTAGCAACTATTTTACAGTTTAGAACCGAAATTAGAGATTAGGTTTAGAGAGAAATACGACCAGTAAAACTGCTAACGCTGCCTTGATAAAATGGCTTGGATCAGCTAGGTAGGAAAATTTGCCCATATCAGATCCAGTATTACTCACGAGTTTTGCGCAAAATTTGGGTGAAAATGGGTTTAAAGCTAGTATTAACACGGTGGCTTGCTTCAATTGTTTGTTGCATCAAAATACTGTTTCACATACAGCATACATGGTTTTAAAAATTAAAATAAAGTTTTACTTTGTTTCACTAGTACTAGATTGTTATTAATAATGAAATGAAAACATTTTTATAAAATATGTATGTGGAGTTATGGAGGTTTGAGTGTATTCGTTTACCTTAATTCAGTCACAAATTCTACTATTGAAGTTCTCAAATTTAGTTAGAAGAAATGTGGATACTTCCATGTTCACTTGAGTATTTATAAATGGTTCAGTATTGTCAACAAAAATTGAAGATCATTATGTCAATCATTATTATAATTATGTTCCTGGTATATTCTACATTTTCCGAGAAAATTTTCATTTCATTTCTCAATAAACAAAAACTATGAACAATAAGCATTTGATGAGCATCTTCAAAATACCCTTATAAGTAAGCCAATATCATATCATTTAAAAATTAAGTTTGTTGTTAAAAAGGTCTTATAGAAATAAAAAAATTCAGTAAAATCAGTAAAAGTTCTTTTATGTAAAATGGTCGATGCATCAGATTTAACTGATCTAATTTTAAAAATAGAACGTATGTGATAGGCATTTTCCGATATATTTTTGATATTAAGAGATTTCTGGTGTTTTATATTTTTTTAATTAAACTTTGGTTTTTGATCTTTCCAGTTTTTTAATACCTAGACATTTCTATGAAGAAATTATCATAAAAAACATTTTTATAAATGAAGACCATACATAAATAAAAATTTGACAACTTTTTACAGTACTCAAGTGGACAACTCCACCACTCTTCGTTGGCAAAGAGAAAGTAGTGATACCAGATGCACAATTCTATAACCTCAACTCACATAAGCGACACTTTTGTGACAGCCAACGCGTTTACTCGTGTAGATAGTCACTGTAGTACATACATTTAACCATTTGCGCGCTGCTTACCACCTACATAATGATACGGATTTTCTTAATTTTCTAAATAACTTTCAAAAATCATAACTCGCTATCAACTCACCTGACAAGTAACTTTATGACTCTTATTCGGAAAATAAACAGGCAGAGACTTATATCCTCCATAACTCTTTGGTACTAAATATGGAAATAGATCGTTGTTCTTGGCCTTGTCTAGCTTGGTAGCATTCCACCTTTGGATGAAGTGTCGAGAAACATCACGGGCCGCATCACCCTGAACGCACATGCCAATATCATGCCAAGGCATTCGGGGAGTAGTAACCCTACCGGTAAATATTATATCACCAACTATTTATTTTGATCTGTACTTGCGATTCTTGAGTTCTTAATGAAATGTCAAAAAAGTCCCTGAATTATAATACCTGTCGATGAAGTCGTCAAACGGGGAATCCAGATTGGTGAAATCTTTAACGATAAAGTTGACATAATCTTTACCAATCCACAATTTAGCTGAACCATCAAGGCTTTCTAGGATCTGATCTGGAGTTTGCAAATCTTGTTGGTTAATTTCATCTTCGGGTGTAGTAAATTCACAAGCATCTACCTATCAACAACATCTTTAAGGAAATGTTACGTTAAAGCGATTTGATCACAAATATTAACATATTCATATATCATAATATAAACGAAAAAAAATTAAAAATTAACCACTAGCTATAGGCTCTTCAGCCAGTAAATAACAATTTTCAACCTAATCACATTTTGGCTTTGATGAATAAATAGTAAGGATGTTACTAGTAGTCCGCTAAACGGATGAATAAAATGAATTAATCGTCCGATTATCGAACGACTAATACTTATTTTATCATTTAGTGTATTAATGAAGGCGATTGATGATCGAGATATTTGTTTGATAGTTTCTTCTGCAGCTATAATAATTGCTTCCAAATAGTCGGTCTTATCATAATTTAAATGTCAATTAACTGTTTGAATACTTTATTATTGGTAATTTTAGATTAATAAATAATAATATTTTATATCTACCCGCAGTTAAATTAAAATTATAGGCGGATTTATCGGATGCATAAACATAATTTATTCACTAATGTACAATTCATCAATATTTGAACTTTATTCAGAGATTAGAAAAATATGGTTTACTACTTATTCAATGCATAAGTACTTGACAAGTTACAGTTTACAAGTTCTCAACACAAGAAAAACTTTCGAATTCTTTGATGAAAAAAAGATTCTACATACTCAATCTCAAAATAAAACACCGACAAAACAACACTTTGCCTCTAAACCACGGGATTTTAAGTGGAATATGTTGCCATCTTCAAATTTTGAGTCTACTCAGGCGCATAACTTATTTTTCCACTTCATTAGTGCATAAAATCAAAAGTTGTAAACTTCATAGTTATGCATTATGGAATGTGGATATCAGTTATAAATTATGAAACGGATAAATCCTTTCCGTCCGTCCGTGAGTCCGTGTGTTGAACTTTTATGAAATACAATAAAATTACGCATGCAATAAATTATGCATTATGAATCCCATAAATCCGCCTTATATATTTCAATTGAAACAGTTATCATTTGTAAAATATACTTTTTCAGTTGCGACAGCTGTCAACTAATAAATTTTTAATTAAAGTGTTCAGTTGATGATCTATTTATTTTGTGGAAATTTATGATGAATGTAAGATAGAGAAGACAGTAATAACTTTTTTCTACAACCACACTCCAAAACATGCTTTTCTGCATAGTTTTACGTTCGCAAACATGATTATTTCTCACAATAATTGAAATTTGACATTAGTGTGCCGCAAAGTGACATTTCTGTGCCACAAAGTGACATTTCTGTGCCAAAATTTTTCAGAACCTAATTTCTAAGCAATACAGTTTTCGTGACAGCAAGGTGAAAGTATATTTTGAAAATTCTGCATTTCGAAGGGATATTCGATCAGGCAACTTCAAGAATGAATAGACAAAGTCTATTGGTTTATATAATATGAGGGAAATTGTCGTACAAATTCGTAATATTTTGAACAAAAATTATAGACATCACTACTGCTGTCTCAAATACCCACATACACACTATCCATTGCTAGGCAACGGAGCAACATCTATCGAATCATTTGAATGTCAACAAACGTCAAGCATAAAATATTCGTAAAATATTCTTGTCCCGTCATTTTTTAATGAGATTGAACTAACATGGATAGCGACAGTTCTGAAATTGAAAATACTCCGCCAGAACTAAGAGAACAAGTTAATTCATTGTCATTGAATTAACTACCTTCAACTTCAAGAGGAAAATATGAAAATGCATACAAACAGTTTATGGATTCGAAGGAAAAATACAAAACTAAAAGTGTTTCTGAAAATATAATGTTGGCATATTTTGAAGAACTATCCAAATCAAGAAAAGCCTCTACTCTCTGGTCAATATATTCAATGCTAAAATCGACTATTAATATTAATCACGGAATTGACATATCAACGTATGCAAAATTACGAGCTTTTTTAAAGAGAAAGTCTGACGGATATTTCGCGAAGAAAGCACAGACTCTGACATCCGAGGAAATAAATATATTTATAAAAGAAGACCCGGACAATATATACCTGTTAACAAAGGTAATGTTAAGAGAAAAATTTACATATTTGACAATAAAACGTTAATATTTATTATCGTAGGTTGCAATGGTTATCGCAATTAGTGGTGCATGTCGAAGAGGAGAATTATGGAAGCTAAAAATGAGTGACATAGAAGACCTACATTCAACTCTAATCATAAAATTACAGGACACAAAAACAAAAGTTCCGAGAAGTTTCATAATTACCGGACCCTTTTATATCCTTTGCAAAAAATATATTTCTTTGCGTCCTTCTAATCTTTCTGAAAATCGTTTCTTTTTAAATTATCAAAAAGGAAGATGTACACGTCAAGTGGTAGGAATAAACAAATTTGGTAAAATGCCCCAAGAAATAGCAACATTTTTAAAGTTACCGAACCCAAACTTGTATACAGGGCACACATTCCGGCGGACATCGGCAACCATGTTAGCAGACGCAGGAGCTGATCTGTTAACACTGAAACGCCATGGTGGCTGGCGGTCAAATAGCGTAGCCGAAGGTTATGTTGATGACTCTTTGCACTCCAAAATGAACATTTCAAATAAAATAATGCATTCAGTTAACCCACAAATGTCAAATATAGTGTCATCAAATATGAACCAGATATCACACCCTTCATTATCATCATCATTTTAGCCTTCAACTTCTGTTAAAATTGTAGAAAATTTCGCGAGTAATGCACATTCAATGTCTACATCTAATTTGAATATTACAGAAAATGTTTCCAAAACTAACTCTCCCAGAATTTTAATTCAAAATTGTTCCAATTTTACAGTGAATTATAACTACAAATAAATACTTTTTTAATCATACCAAGAATTAATTAATAGTCAGCGACGTTCAGTTCAGAAAAAACAAGAATGAGAGCGGCTTAAAATCCTCTCCCTCTTCCCTTGCTTCTCTTGGGCATCATAAAGCTAAGAATGAGTCACTGACATTTCATTCCATCTTATAGTATAGTATTATTTTTAGCAAAAAGGGTATTGTAGAAAAAGTATAGTGTTTAACACGAGCAGAAATGCAATTTCTCACTCGTTTGAATTGCAGCACTCGCTTGCGCTCGTGCCGCAACTTTTTCAAACTCGTAGGAAATTATCACTTTTCTGCACTTGTTGCACAATATACTATTGTTTAATTCACTGTCATTCATTTAGAAAGCAATAATAGCTATATATTTACCAAGTGCGTTAGGTTTATAGATCCTAACGCACGGAGGGTAACATTCACCCGAAGGCCTAATATTTGTAAAAATATCAGACGCTAGCTTCTGTTTATCGAACGATTAATTTATTGTATTCAATTATTATATAATTATTTCAACAATTTTATCCATCCGTTTAGCGGACGATTAGACACTTCTACATAGTATTTTCTTATTGAAAAACTTTATTTGTAGATTATCATAAAATATTATAATTCTCACTGCCATGTTATGAATGCCTTTTTAGGGTATTTATAATGTATAGTTTTATTGTATATTTTTTTGGGTTTTTTGCAAAAGTACTTTTTTACCCAATGGGAAAAAATAAAAATCTCATCGAATGAAATAATTTAGCCTGTCTGTCACAGTTTTCCGCTACTAGATGGAGTTTCATCAGTTCACTTAATGAAAAGTAAAAACTTTTTTTGGTAGTACTGCCTTAGAAAAATCTATAGTGAACAGAAAAGTAGACGAAGAAAATAAATTAAATTGGATGAAAATATCAGGGAGATTGAAATGTTGCAGGAAAAGCCTTATAAAGAAATATTAATAAAATAATAAATAAAAACGAAGTAGGCCTTCAAATTATTTTAACGAGAATTCAAAATACTCTATAGAAAAATGTTTCCATTACTTCAACTGCTGGCTGCACTGATCACGTTATGTTTTCTCTTTTTACAATTTGTGTTGCATATTTTCATTACCATACGAAATAATAGTATCAACTACCTCGTCCTCGTGTGGATTGTAAACCAGATTGATGAGCTCTTTTCCCTTGTTCTTGATGGTATCCAAAATAAGGTGTTTCTTTTCTGTCTCTGGAGTGTTCGGTTTAGCTCTGTCTCGCTTGCAAGGCATGAGCAAGTGATCGCCTGGCTCCAGTTGTGGTAACGGACAAGATTCCGCATCTTCAGCAGGTTCAGGTTTTTGTACACATGGCATTGGAGTTCTTTTATAGTAGGGTACTGGAATAGGATATATCGCATCACCAGCTGGTACGCTGGATGTCTTTTTCTTCAAGGTTGACGTATCTACGTTTGGAGTTATGCTTCCAAGATCTGTCAACCTACAAAAAAGTGATATATTCATACTGAATAACTTCACATGCATCTAAAAATAATTATACCCTGTAAAAAGGGTAGACTTCCTTTTTTATGAGCTCATTTTGATAATAAAAAATGTACTTAATAATTCAGTCTTCCTCATAAACATATACAATAGCTATTTTCGCCGGCAAGTCTCCAGCAGAAAAATCTACTACCCCTTACGATCATTGAATTATATCTGTTTGATTATTGGTGAAGTTTTCTACAATGCTCTTTGCTTCTTATAGCACCACCACCGATTATAACAATATGTAAAAAAAAAACATTCTATCATGCCGATTCCTGAATTCCGACTCGAACATACTTTTTCAAATCCTACAATAATTGGTTATAACGATGTTCAACAACCCTTGTAACTAACTTACCTATGTTTATCATCATCCCACCGGCCATAGCATAAATCAATCCCTCCGACGAATGCATACGTTTGGTCAATAACCACCATCTTTTCGTGATGTGCCCAAAGAAATACACCCGCTTTGGCATGATCGGGATGTCTGAGTACCTTGATATTTTTTGATGCTTCGACTAATTTTTGTTTGCTGTAGTAGCTGTTCAAGCCAAGAGCCATTTCTACCTCTTTGTAAAGCAAAACATAGATTTTTACACCACTATTCTGAAATTGAATATAAAGTCAGTGGTTTCAATTTCTCACAATTAAATTTTATAATAAACAATTGAAAATATTCCAGTAATAAAGTTGTGAACAGTGAAGAAGGTATAGAAGTTTGTCTTTTCATGAATTTAGAATGACCAAAATCAGATAAGGAGGGGAACTATCGCAAATCAAGTGCAAGTGAAATTCAACTCCTGACACCAACTGAAAAAAAGTATGTCTAGAAACTCAGAAGAAATTGAACAGATCAATATATTTTCTAGCATAATGTAATAATCCTGGAGCCGGACCTTATGTTTTTTCTCAGGCAACACTTCAATTATTCCTTTTTCGATATTTGCAGGCTCCTGTTGTGAATCTTCCACCAGCATTCTGACTCTACTCTGGCTTCTGCAAGATTGTTTCGCGGCCTCAAATTCCAAAGTACGTCCCAAGGCATCTACCAGATGTGTGGAAAGAGCTAGTGTCAATACTTGCCTTGTTTCTTGGCCGCGAAGTCCATCCAAGAATGCTTGGAACGGTAATCGCTCCATTACATTTTCCGTCATGGCTGGAAATGCAAAACGAACCAAGCATGCAATGTCTGCTTCAAATTCATTTGATTGCTGGCAGTGGTTCAGCTGTAAGTGGTATATGTGTTCAAGGTGGGTCTGGCCATATCGTAGTTATTCCATCAAACTGAGGCGGCTTTAATGAAAGCTTTCCTGGTTCAGCACTGACCTTGAAATCTTCAAGGTCCTTTAGAACTTCATCCAACTTCGAACTCAAGTCTGCTAGCATTGAACTCTTTTGTTAATGGTTTCTATGTTGTGCATAATATACATTTGATTTTTTAGATTACTAATTGTTTCATTTTTTCGATTTATGCCTCGATTCTGCCTTGGATTTCATCAATGTATAATCTCTGTCTCAACAGTTCCCATCCATCCTCTCTTCTAATCGATTCGCCACACCACTTAGCTTTTTTCAATCCTACTGAGTTTTGTAAAAGCTTTTCTTCTATGTTTTTCGCATTTTCTTTCGTAAGTTCTTTCAAGTCGGCCGAAATTTTTAGAAGTTCCTCTTTTGAAGTCTCTAGGCTCCTTGAGTTTCCGTGAAGTTCTTCTAGGAATTTTGTTGAAGTTCTTTCAGTGTATTCGAATTTTCTAGGTGTTTGTTTTCCAATTCATATGAATTTTCTAGTAGTTCATCTTCCAAGTAGTTTCATTGAGTTTATTCATTATCGAACTGATATCAATTCCAGAAACTTCGATTAATAACGTCAAGGCCTTTTTATTCTTGAATCAGTCCTTCAGAATATTTTTTGGAGCACGGCATTTTTTCCGGTTGTTTCTAAATCTCTCTCTTCCAGCTCTTGCTTCTATTTCGCGACCTTCAAATCGATCAGGCGAACTTTCCTTGAAAACATTTTGTTTTCACGTAATGTAAAAAACTGTCTATTTCGTGAACACTTATTTGTTTAACGGATCACTTGTCTATTTGCGAGAAAACGTTTTTTTTTCCGTAGCATGGTGACTGTCCACTACGCGAACCCTTACTTATTTTAAAAATCCTATTTCTGACATCACTGTAATAAAAATGCACTCAACTTTAATCTGCCAATTTATTTAAGGCTCGTAAACTATAACATCTAATTTATTTTGAACGACTATAACAATTTATATCAATATCGCTAAGCCAACTCTGTCTATTTGCAAACTCTAATTGTCGGTAAACTGCAATCTGATCCAAACAGATCAGGTCCGGCTCCAGGATTGTTACAATACAATTATTTATCAACGATATATTAAAGTTTCAGAAAGATAACACCCACAAATTCAGCTGTTAGCAGTTCGACTCCCTACATATAATAGTAACAATAATTGTCCCTCATAAACACTCCTAGAGAATACCCATTGGCATAGCCTGTGCCAGTAGAGGACAGCTAATATCATTATTTGCCCGTGGCATTCTAGGACAACTCACTGATTTTTGGTGGCGTATCCACTTTTCATCTGTAGAAAAACCCAGACAACATAAAGCACCACCCTCCGGTCGTTAAGCTTTCTGAGAAAGCATTACACATCGGGATTGACATCTAGGCAACTCACATAACACTTTTTTTTCAACAAGGAATGGGTCTTTCGATAGGTACCGATAAATTCAAGAACCAGCGTCTAATGTTAGCTGAAATTTTAGTGGCCGCGAAGTCACCAACCAACAATGACGTTCTGTACACAAAATAAACATCCACAACAAGAATTTCTCAATGTGAGTTTTGCTTTTGATACTGCAGACTATGCCACGTCATGTTACCAATGTCAGCAATACAAGTGCATATGTTTCTTACCGAAGAATAATATCGTTTGCTCAAGAACACAAAAACACCCAAAAAGCTTTATGCTGAGGGTTGTCCGAGTAAATCTCCAGGAAGATGGTCATGGATCCAGAAGGGGAAAATAAAACAAATAAAAATAGTTGAAGCACTGATTTACAGCAAGATCAGCTTCTATAAAAAAAAAGGAAAAATATTTTACTACTTAGTAATGAATAGAATCATTTTGACGAAGTCGAAATATCTTTATATCCACACATTCTCACAAGTGGAAAAGATGAGGCAAGTATCTGACGAAAAACAACTACTATGAAGCTACAAATTATTTTCATACCATAGTTTTGACTAATCTGTTAAACCTAATGTAAGGTATAAATAGTGCAGTGATGAATAAGGTACTGTATTGCACAGTCAGTCATAAAGACTAATTCGTTTATTGCCTAACTTATTATATATCACACAGCTGAACTCACCGCTTTCCTTTGCAACAATTTATTGAGTTGCCAATAGTCCGCTACAATAGCTGGTCTCTTCAAATAAATTTCAGGGCTCAACCACCAATCGGTAATAAAAACTTCTTCTTTGGCATTTTCTATGGCATCAGCCACAGCGGACATGTATGAGGCTCCATCAACGAACCAAGAAGCAGTGACGTTAATTCTTATCGGAGCAAAAGAATGATTTTTATTCGGTTGTATAAATTCTCTAGCTGAAATAAAGAAAACCAAATTCTGACTGAAATCATCTGATGCAAACCCAAGTTACAAACAATAGCAATGAATTTTTTTTTGTTTCGAGAATATTTCAGTCAGGCCATTTCTTCGAAAGTTCTATACAATCGGAGGGCGCACTGGTATCATTTATTCAAACAGCGACTTTCCACATTCGTGTGATGAGTGGTTATTGGGACCGAGAATCATGTGCTCTGAGTTAACAAAGTGAACCGAGAATATGGTCTTCTGCATTCGCCCGGCTAAAATGTATGCAGTCTTATATGGCAAGCTGGGATGATATTTAGGTTCGAGATTAGCGTGTACATCATTCCACCAAGGAGCACCACGATCAGAACCTCCATTTTAACAGAATAGTTTAGGTAAGGCCCGCCAAGTTCAAAGAGTAAATTAATTTTTTTTTTTCATTTTTCCGGGCGATATTCGTTTTTCCTGAAGCCAAAAACTCGTTGTAAATCGCCCTACTTTGGTGGCGTATATTTGCCTAAGGGTAGGTAATGAGTGTTTCCAATAGATTCGAACTTCTTATTCTTCACGACGGACTCGATATTTCTTGAAGGGTAAGACAACGCAGATGGAAGAGTGTCATAGTAAACACTCGTAACGCGTTATGCCTGTGAATATATGCCTGTGAATATATGCCAAGACCGCACATTCAGAACATGCAGACAGCAAATGCTTTATGATCACAGGTACCTCAGAATTCGCCCTGTATCTAGCGTCTTGTTGATGACGCCCCATTCAAAAACTTGCTTACTTCTCTGGTCAGTCATATGAAATGCAAATATTCTATTTCACGTGGGCGTGACTCATTTCATAGCGGTTTGTTAAAAAGCAAATAAGTATCGTTTTTGACGAATAACGTTTTGGCGTGCCAGTGACGTTTTTGGTAAGTGAAGTTTTTGGCGAGCAAGTGACGTTTTTGGCGAGCGAGTGTAATTGTTTGGCGAGCGAATGCGTGCCGTTTTTTGACGAATGGCGAATGTTTTTTGGCGAATGCAAGCGAGTGCCATTTTGGGCGAATGCGTGCCGTTTTTTTTGGCGAATGCTGATTTATTAGAGACAGTGTTGCCATAGTTTTCAATACGTTTAATGCTCATATGCACTTTTTAGTAACTTTTGCACTGACTGAAATGACGCCCTATACCATTTTCTTACTACTTTACCCGACGGTCTGTATATATTTTTCTTATCCATGTGAATTCTTGTAATCTTTCCCAATGCCCCTTGTACCCTTCAACCTAGCTGATGTTTCTTTTGTTTAATACAGTTTCGATCCGTGTCAGCATACATATTATCAATAATCTGTATTGGTATTGAAAGTCAATTTGGATTGCAAGTAAGTGATTATTTTTATTTATAATCCATCTACAGCTAATTTAATCACGAAATATTTACAAATTTGGGGTGTTGGTGGAAGTATCGTATGAAGATGCAAGATAAAACTTCAAATATATTGCAATCCCGTGAATAAGGAATGTATAACGCCATTTTATAACGACTTACTGTGGTTAGAAAATATTCGAAGAAAAAAAAAAGGAGAGATTTTATTTGATTTTTAAAATGAAAATTAATTCTTCATATAATGACATTAATTACTAATCACTCACGGAATTGCAAGGGGTTGGATTAGACTCTGTATATATTCGGGAGGTAGTCCTTTTTGGCACGCCTATTCGGGACAGGCTCAAAAAGTGGATTCATTCAGGAATATGCAGCTTGGATGATCTTGAATTAGACCAAAATAAGCAGAGTTAATCTTAGAATATCTAATGGATATTTACATGGGAAATAGTAGAATTACTCAACTTCAAATGTTGAGATGAATTTTATTTATTCCAACGAATCATTATTCTTTAATATAATTACCAGTAGTGGCAGCAACTTCTTTCAACATTCCCGTCCACTCCTTGCTCTTTCTTCTTGTCCAACATTTGAAACTCATTTGTCTGCTCAAGGTCTGTATCTGAAAGCCTTTTTTCAAACCTATTGAGTACATTCCGGCAGCTACTTCAAATCCTTGATCAAACAATATAACGGATCTTATTCGGCCACTATCAGGGTTTATGTAGCCGAAGAAAGTATCTTTTATGAAAAACCATCTTTTCACCCACCTTGAGCATATCATGTCATTGCAAATATGCTGGCATCTAAAAACGTAAGTATAATAAAAAATGACTCACGAAATGTGAAGTATTATTACTCTTATTATATGGTTGCTTTGAAACATCCAAGGAATATATAAACTGTAATGAAATTTCCTGCAGTTGAAATAGCAAATGCGCCATCAAATTTTCAAGTTGCCCCGGAGCGCATATAGTGGTGGTGTTCCTTCATCTGGGATGATATGTAGATAGTGGGGAGTATCACCATTATACTTTATCATTAATTAATTGAATTCAATTTTAATATTAATCCAAAACCAAAAAGCTTTGTTTATACGTTTTTATAACTTACGACAAAAAAGTATATTTTGACTTTGACTAAACCGCAGTATTAGCCTAGTTGATAGTAGTCAGAGAGTTGGTTCATCATTATTAATTAGTATATCTGCTAATGCATGATTCCATATAAGAAAATTATTTATCACCCATAATTCTAATTTGATAGTGATAGGATTATGAATGAATCTTGCTAATCACGTATACCTACATTGAATTGTAATAAAAACACTATCAAAAACGTGAGAATATAATTAGTCCCAGGATCCTCTAGGAATTAGTGACAAGAACAGGTAGGTTCTCACTACTTTAATTGACCAAAAATGTATTTAAAACAGACATCCAATGAAACATTTCTCAATAATGTCGCGAGTTTAATAAAATCTGTGGAAATGTGTTCATCTGAGCGTTATAAGTTTTTCTTTCAATCACCTCATCCTTTATATTTCCTATTTAACTTAATTCTAAAAAAAAATAATCAATATTGTCTTTGTTCAAAATCAACTTATTCTTAATTAACAAAACAGATGTAAGTAATTGATAAAAGAAGGATAGGACGCCAAAAGTGGCCAGGACAGGCAGGAAAAATGCACCCGAAGTCACAAAAGCGGTAAAACGCCCTCGCTCAAGTAGCACAACACCGCCACAAATAACACAGCTGAGGAAGGAAAAAGTAACCTCCAAATATGCTTTTTCCTCAGTTAAGGTTGCTGCAGTAGCCACGGAGTTCTCAGACAACAAAGTGAGTCCAGAGAGACTAGAAATCGTCCAGGACGCAATCTTTGAGGCTCTGGAAAAAATCCCCACAGAGGGGCCACAAATGCGATTCGGAAAACGCACACACAAATCAGGCTACCTGATTATAGTGGGCGCGTATCGCATTAGTGCAGATTGGCTGACGAGATTCATCTGAATAATGAAACCCTGGGAGGGGGCAACCTTGCCAGTGTTGAAAGGTGATGACTTACCAGAAACCTACGTCTGCACAACTTACGTTTCGATGAGAGAGGACAAAGGCTGGAAGCAGAAAGAATTCTGCTCAGGCTAAAGGTCTTAAACCACGGACTGAACACACACCTCTGGACAGTGTGAGGTAAAATCCTATCGCCCAAAGGTCATACATGGACAAAAGGGTCCTTAGAGGAAATCAAGAAACTGAATATGACTCCCTACTTCAAACTAAGAAGACCCAAATTTAGAGTTAAAGGGAAAGCTCTCTCAAAAGGCCAATGGCACCTATGTAGAAAGAGAAGAGAAGGCAGAAGAAGGGTTCAGTTCTCAGAACTAAACCCAAAGCACAGTCTCAAGGTACTGCAATTGAACTTCCATCATAATAGAGCGTCTAGCGCCATGGTATGCAGGAGGTTCGATAATGAAGGGCTGGATCTTGCCCTATGGCAGGAACCCTGGTTAGGTTAAGGAAGAGTAGCAGGTTTAAAACCCAACAAAAAAGTTGGAAGGAAACAGAACCTGGATAGTGAGCTTGGCATATGTACCGGGCCAGGAGAAATACCCACCATCGGTAACTAGGCGAGGGTTGCCCTCCAACTCATCATAGGATGCGATACAATAAGTCATAAACTATGGGGAAGTACATATGTCAACCTAAAAGGTGAGTTACTATTACAGTTTATTCTTCCAGAAAGATTGCTAATAGCTAATGTAGGTAAGGAACCAACTTTCGCCACAGCAGTGAGGAAAGAAGTTTTGGACGTAACTCTAACATAGGAAAAAGCTGTAGATAATATTGCCAACTGGCAATATGACAGACAGATCAGACTCGACCGCGTACATTAGTAAAATTTAGAAACCCAAGAAAGACTAACTGGGAAAGATACTCAGCGTCGCTCAGTGAGTCTCTTGAAAGGTCCGCGACTAGAATAAGGACAAGGAGAGCCTTGAGAAGGCAGCATACCACGTGGGCAAGGCAATGGTCAATGCCTACGAGGATAGCTGTCCTGAGGAAACAAGGCAACAAAATAACAAAACAGTCTGGTGTAATAAGCACCCGAGTGGTGTGGTGCGAAAGCATATACAAAATCAAACTCACGCAGTACAACAAAATATAAGAAAGGTCAGAAGACAATCGTGGAAGAAATTCTGCGAAGAGGTAACACGTGCTCGATAATCCATAAGGTAATAGTCAAAGAAAGTACTGTAAACCAAGAAGGTTACTTGAAAAAGAATGACAACACCTAAACGACAACATTTAAGGAAAGCCTAAAGATGCTCACAGAAGCAAACTTTTCCAGCCTCGGTAATTCTTAACGGCACGATAACGGTAGAAAGCAAGCCAAACAGGCCAATAGCTTTGGAATGAAGGCTAACTACGGAAATATCGGGACCAAACAGAATCAGGGCGGCTATCAGTAAATTCAAACCATACAATTCCCCTCCAATTCTCCAAAAAAAGGCAGGAAATACATATACCTACGATGTGGCAAGAGGTGAGTCGTTCATGTCCCAAAAGTAGGGAGAATAGACGACAAGACATCCAAGGCATATAGTCCCATAAATCAAGTCTTTCCCATTCAAAACGATGGAAAGGCTGATAAGACATGAGGTACTACAAACAAGCCGCTCAACGAACGCCAGTATGCGTATCAGCCAGGCAAGTAAACAGACTTAGCACTCACTGGACGATCTCAATAGGTTAGTAACAAAGTCTTTGGAAGACAAAGAGATAACCATGACAACATTTATAGATATCGAGGGTGCCTTCAATAATGCATCCACCGAGTCTATAGCAAACGCTCTAGTAAGAAAAGGGGTACCTTCCTATTGTGCCAGTGTATAAACATCAACTTGAAAACAGGGTTATTGAACGGGATAGAAATTTCATTGATCCAAGAGGCAAAATACTTGGGAGTAATCTTCGACTATAAGTTTATATGGAATTTTTTTTTTTTGCTTTGACATTTCGTCATTCAGCCAGCCACAAGTGGAGTATGAAGTAGTGTATTATTTCATAAGAAAAAGAAGAATTCCGACGCACAGTGGAAGTATTTGTCGTTAAAATACTGGCCAAAAATATGTTTCATGTGTTTTGAAGTTAAAAGGATTGCTGTTGACTTTGGACTTATAAATACTTAATTGGTTGGAGAGCCTGAAATTTGGTCCTGTAACGCCCACTCCAACCCTTTCGTCCATCTTAAATCCATCTGCGTACCACACTGATGCATCCCTTACCAGTTGAGGGCCGTTCTCTGTGCAAGTTTGGTGGCTGTTTATGACCACTTCAAACGGCATTTCGAAGTCATACCTAACTGGCGTGAAATCTGTCGGTTTAGACATGACTTCTAGGGAAACGTGTTCCAAAATCTTTGTGTCCGATCAGATCTCCTGCTTTTAGGTTTTTTGTCTGGCTCAGTCTGAAGGCACTGTTTGCTGCTTCTTTCATTACACATAGGTGCAAAGGCGGAAGGTTTAGCATTGCCTCTAAGGCTGCAGTAGGGTACGTAAATATTGCCCCTGTGATTTCCAGACAGGCTAGCCGCTGCACTTTCTGCAACTTGACTTGTGCCGAAATTTGTTGAATTTTTGGACACCATACCAGTGAGGCGTAGGTGACCATGGGTTTGATGATTGTTTGGTATGACCAATAAATCATTTTTGGTTTCGGATCCCATGTCTTACCAAAGACTTTGCGGCATGTCCAGTTTGCCGCTATAGCTTTGGAAAGAATGTGGTTGATTTGGCTGTTCCAAGTCAGTTTCTGGTCCATTATAACTCCCAAATATTTCACCCCTTTGGAAAATATTAGCTGGGTTCCATTCAGAGTTGGGGCTTTGTTCGTACTTTCGCCTCTTGGTGAATGGAACCAGCACTGTTTTGCTAGGATTGAAGTTGAGTCCTTCCTTAGCGCACCAGCTTCTGATTGTGTTTAAAAAACTGTACTAAAAACGAACACCAAATCATGGATATAACAGAAATCTCAAGGATAGTGGAACAATTCACCGGGAATGGTACATGCCAAAGAGTTTATATATCTAACAATCGCAGCCAACCTTCTCAGAATATTTACTAATCCAGAAGAGAAGCACTACTAGAATATTTGTGGGAGTTCTCAATAAATATATGAGTACAATCGGTCCGGCAGGATAAATGCTATGCAGCTTCTGTCGGGAAGAAGACGAAACATCAGTAGACATACTATGGCATTGCAAGGGCTCGTCAAGGCTGGTTTCTAACGCTGGCAGAAGAAAAACCAAGAGCTCCCAGATACATGGGATTTCCAAAAACTTGTCTATGGAGTCTCGTACCGGAGACAGGGCTAGATAGAAAACTCTAAACGATTTCGACGGCACACACAATAGATCTGTCTAGACGCTTGTAGCACGAAAGACCCAAACTAATCTATTCTAATCGATAAAACAACATTATGGTTTCATCAATTACTAACCTCTAAATCTTGAGCAGCCACAAGCAAATGAGTGTCGTCTGCAGATGTTATATCACATCACGGTTTTAGTTCCACGCTCAAGTGATTTGTGAATATTGTAAATAAAATGGGATCCCGTCTTGGGATATGCCGATTGTATTATCAAATATATTTGACTTGTGAATTGTAACATTATTGCTCACAGTTACTCTTTTTGACCTTCCTCTCGGATATATCCTAAATCATTGCAACCATTTCTCATACAATTTGGTTATTTGCGAAAGTACCTAGACCTCTAGGCAATCATAGGCTTTAGAAAGATCCAACAATATTCCAATTCACCTCCATGCAAACATCTCAACACCTCATTTGTAAACTGAAGTGCTTGTGCTGATTTTCCTCCCATATAGCCATGCTATCAGAAAAAAGGCAACACTGTCATGTACAGCCAATAATTTTTATGTAAATAGAACTAATTTGAAAAATAACATGAATTCCTCATCTCACAAAAGATTCTAATATTCTGGAGAATATCAACGGAAATCGATGATCACAACTGTTCATTATTTTCACTAGTTGCAAGTTCATCTTCTGCCTCTAATTTTAAAGACATGCAACAGTCGTTATCAGTGTATGAATTCTAGGGAATATTTTTTACATTTTCAGTTCTAATATGATTTCATTAGATAAATAGATTAATAATTTATCCAAAATCTGGTTATTATAACCAATTATGAATAGTCACCTCTCCATATCACAAGCAAAACAATTAGCACACTAGGTTATCGAACATACAGCTTGAAGTGAATAATAGAAAATTAAATAATTTTCACAACGTCAAAATAGGCAATTTTTTTACCTGACACAACAGAAACAGTGATATAAACCAAAACAAGTACATCCCGACTGACCAGGATGCGTACTTCCAGTTTTCTTCTTAATCATCCCTTCTTTTCCTTTGAAACCAAGTCCTTCTATAAAGGATAAATGCGATACCTCCAAGAATTCTATCTAAAAAAAAAATCAGATTTTTTTCGTTGTTGAAAAATGCGCATTTTCATATTTCAGAGATAAAAAAACTACAGGTAACACTAGACAAGAGACAAAACAACTCATCACCTACTCAATGACTATCTTCAATACTGTAATTTTCCTGAACTTCTACGCAATAATTCTTATATTTTTCGCGTGTTCAATCACATCAATAGTTGCTGAAATTTTAAAACAAACAATGAGTTGTAAGTTTATGATAAATTTGTGTAGTTTCTTCTCGAGTCGTCACGTTAAACAGAAAATGTTGAAATTATAATAAAATTGGAGGACAAAACTTGAAAACTGCCTTATATTCTGATCTCTTATCATAGGTAAATTTTGAGAATATTACTATAAAAGAAAAAATACCCGTCAGTGACCACTAACCAATTAGAAGAATAAAAAAGAACGAATAGGGTTGAATAGTTACTCGAGATGGATTAAACACAATAATAGTGTTTATTTGTCATGGTCGAGTGATATTCAAGAGTATTTCATTCATGATGGAATAGACCAAGCAGAAACCACCATTTTTCGAATATATTTTGTTTAAATAAGCGATTATTTCACAAGAGCTGTTAAATCGCGATTAAATTTTCGTCCCCCATATTGGTTTTCGATAGGATTTCTAGACAAATATTTTGACATAAGGCAACGAAAATACGTCAGAATTTGAAATGTTTACATGCAAAATTCGCAGCAAAGGCTTCTTCAATGCATTGTTGGGATGCGTAACCAAAGTAATATATATCATCAACGAAGCGTTTGATTCTGATTTGAAGTTCAAGCAAAAATGAATTCAGTAATATTTCGTGTGAAAATATCGATTTGGCAATTCATAATGGGTACACCAGTCAACACTATGAAAACCCATGCTTCTGTATGGCTACAGTTTTCCGACATTTGTAAGACAAAAAGTTAACAATTTCAATGAAGATACCAGAATTGATGAATTGGCTGTAATATTGAAAGACTGGGGGTTTAATATGCGGAAGAAAGACGGAACGGAATATAAAGGTGTGGTGAAGAAAATGTGGAATATCGTAGAAAAAAAACTGCAAGAAATGTACCACGTTCAATATAATGTAAATTTCGATCCATTTAAAGATATAGTTTTCAAAACTGCCGGAGATGCAAGAAATGCGAAACGCAGAATTCTTCAACAAAACCCAAAGTATTTCGTCTCGAAGTATAATTTTTTTCTTGTAGGAAGAGTGGAATATATCCCCATATTCACTAAAACTGTACAAGGAGGCGATAAAAAGCTTACGGGCAGCAAATGGTTGGTTGGAATACTACAGAAACAAAAATGTGACCTGTAAGATTATTTAAAAATATTCTCAGCAAAGGAGGCAATAATATCAAATCGGATAGGTTATTCTTAACCCGAATTCTTTTTGGAAAAGACCCGATTCTACTACCTGGTACAAAAATTGCCCGACAGGGATAAAACAAATATCGAAATGAACCCGAGAAGCAGCACAGACAATCGGAATCAAGAATAATAATCTTTATTGACACGAGAAATATAAATGTTTATAATAGGGTTCTAGTTCTCTAATTAAAACGATAAATAACAAAATTAAAAGAAATTATTGCAACAGAAAAAAAAAGGAAGGGTTGTCAAAAGCATCATTGTAATGTTTCTTCAAATGTTTTTTGAAAAGATTTTTTTCTATGATATTTTTCAAATTTTTCGGTATTTCAAAAATAACTAACCATTCTAACCGATCAACAGCAGTTAGTAAGCTAGCTAAAAGTGCAGTTCAAGAACAGCAACTAATCAAAATCACAGGACATAACAGCGCATCTTCTATTAAACCATATCTTCAAATGGATCCAACTCATCATCTGGATATAATTAACAAAATGAGAAACATGTATGATATTAAATCAACCGGCCTTTCAACAACTGCCAACAATCCGTCAGCCTCTGTTCCAGCTTCATCTCTCCAATCGTCTTCATTAAATACCAATGTCTCATCTAATATAAATAGCAATGAAAAACAAACATTTGTGACCTACACATATTGCAATTTTTATTACAACTGTACGTATACGAAATAAAAATACTAACTTTCGCAATGTACTTATAATAAAGAAATTATTAGAAAATGTCGGTGTTCATTATCAATAAAATTATTTGTTGTTGGTTTCAATCTACCTCATTCAAGAAATAATCTTGTCATATATCACACTACCTATAAATTTCAATGGATTAAACTATCAAAATATTTTCTGCATGATTGTGCTTTTTGATAAATAATTTCAAGCTTCACGGTCTCGGGATTTTATTAAATTATTGTGCATTAGACTATTTTCCAAGCAAAATCATGCTCAAAATATGATAGTTTAATCGATTAAATTTATAGGTCTTGTGATATAACATACGATTATTTCATGGACAGCATAAAATGAAGTCGTTAATTTACTCGAATGTACTGGAGTTTTATCCCAACACCAAACCGCTATTTATTCATTCATTCATTCATTCATTCAGTCATTCATTCAATCATTCATTCATTCATTCATTCATTCATTCATTCATTCATTCATTTATTTATTTGTTTATTTATTTATTCATTTATTCATTCATTATAATAGTTACAAACAGACATAATCTAATTATATGCAGCAACTAAGCCGAGAGCGGTTTTCACCTGAAGAAACTCTTAGTATATTCCTCAAATATCCACTTCTGAGTGGAATAAGTGCGTTGATAATTTGTTCGAGCATATGCAAATTTGTGGAGAACTTCAATGGAAATATTAGAAAAATAATACAGCCATTTTGATAATCTTTCGTTATTCTTACAGTTTCTAAAACTGTTCAGTGTTACCCTCGTTTCAATATTCTTTCACTAGTTTACATTTATGTGTAGTTCAATATTTTCAAAACAGTTATATTAATGGCTCATTTGAGTATCACCTCAGCTATGCATATACTTACTGTAGCAGGATGATTTCGATAAATTGTTATAGAGAGCAAATTATTGAGGAAGTTTTCTAGCTGTTTCATTCTGTTTCCTAGTTTATCATACGATACCAAGACTTCTGGCTTATTTGGAAATCTAGAACAAAATAATATAAAATACGAAATATTGCCAGCCATTACCCTATAAAATCAATTTTTTAAGCCTTTCCGTGCAACAAATCATTAATAAATGTTTTTCATCAGAAGATAAGTCGGTAAAATAATAAAGTTTATAAAAAATTATTTTGGAACTTAGATAATTTGGTCTCCAGAACAAAAATCCAAATAAAATTATTGGCGATCTCAAGTAACTTCGGAGATATGGGCCTATTTTTCAGTAATAAATGGCATTTTCTAGGACACATTCCTACCGCGAAAAAAACACCCGTTTTACACTCATTTTTTATTGTTTATACAAAAATTCAACATTCTTTAAAGTACATCAAAAACAACATATTTATTCAAAATGTTTAGTGAATTTATTCATGTCAGGTTGGTATTTGCACTACCAACTTTTCGAGCTATTTATCTTCAATATGAACAGGAAATTATTCATTCATGGTTTTTCCAGTTACCAACTTGACATGAATAAAATTCACTAACCATTTTGACGAGGTTTGTTGTTTATGTGGTCTTAAAAGAATGACGAGATTTTTTCATAAAAAGTGGTTTTCAATAAAGAAAAAGTGTGAAACAGGTCCATTAGGGTGTTAACATTCTGCTAGTGATGAGAAGGAAGAATTTTGAGAACTTCTACTGTTTTTTCATTTGTATTTTTTGTTCAGGAGACAAAATTACGTGAGTTCCACAAACAAATTTTCATAGCTTATTGCTGTTAGTCAACGGAATTTTACCAAATATTCTTGGGATGTGATTCACAATTCTATGGAATTGATCTATTCAGTTTTGGTAACCTCACCTAGGTAAAGCACTTTTTCGCTTTCCCTTTGGCACTTTATTGTGATTCGCCTTAAAACTTTTCCGTTTGTTCTTGTGGGTCTTACTGGGGAAAGGGATGTTCAAACTTGTTCTGAACAAAACCAGTTGCTGATGTAAATATTGTAGCTGTTTATATCTTTTCTTTATTTCCCATGAGTAACTACCATGTACCAAAGAAATTGTATAACTGGAAAAAAAAAAACTGAAAATATGTTTGCTGAAACACTCTCTAGTAATTTCAATTCATCACTTGAAATGGAATATAATATCAATTATATGGGAAGACAATTAGAATTTACACATTTTACACATCTTAAAATAGAAGAGCGTACCATCCTAAATCCTACTATATTTTATTATTTTGTTGACTATATTGTAGATAAATTAATTTTATTTTCAATGTTGATCTAGATAACTAAACCTGGCTTGATACTTCTACCTACTTCTTTCGTTAATTTGAAATTGCTGTTGTTGTTATTGTTGTTTTTTCCATCCCCCTACGAACTAAGAATTAATGAGGTCTTACATTTTAACGTGCGATTCCGTGCCCGATACCCTTAAAAAAACATGGAAACTTCGGTTGTCAATTTGATTGCGAAAAAGTGGGACAATTCTTCAATAGCAAATTATAAATTGTAATTTTATGTCCACGAAACGATATCGAAGAAACAACGACTTCACCTCATTTTACTATTTTGTTTATTTCCTTCGTTCTATCCGTTAATTTTTAAATGTATAACTAATAAGAAACATTTTTCTACTCTTAAAATAGACAGTTCTGTGACGACATCTACCGTATCGTTTCTTCCACCACCTTCCGCAAATCATATTTTATGTGATTCAGTTTTCAACAAATTGTGAAATATCTGTTATTCTCCGAAAACTGATGACTTATGAATAATATGTTTTATTGAATAAACCGGCTTTGTAATGCCGTTTTTTAGGCAGTGAAACACTAGTGATGCAAAAAGGTAGTCTTTGTTCATGGCTTGATGGACGAATAGTTGAAAATCCTGTATTTTGAAGTATATTGTATTCAAGAACATGATAACATTGAACAAATACCTAGGGTCTTCTTGAATTGTACCAGTTTGCCTGCCAATGCTTCGGTTCCAGGCTTTTATGTATTTTTGAAAAGTGGTATATTTTATAATGGATACAAGATGTTTAATAACCTTCCAATGAATATCAAAAGTATTAGATCACTTTATCGTTTTAGAAAAGACGTGAAAAGTTTATCATCAGAACAAACATATATTTTAGTATACGAGAGTTTTATGATGATAGGTAGTTTCTAAAAATCAAAATTTTTATTTCATGAATCGAGCATAGTAAGAGACACACGTTTTTTCCCATTGCTATTGATCGTTTCTATATCATCCACAATTTGATTACCATTTTTTTTTTATTTCATGTACATACTCATTATCTGTTCATAAACTGGAGATCAAGGGCTGGAGTTGCAGAGAGAGGCAAAGAAGAAGTCCTTGGTTTAATGATGGATGAGCATGTTAGGTATTTGTATTTTAGTTGTGTATTGTTTCATGTTTCATATGTGGTATGTGGTTTTCCGGATTTTTCCTGCAGTTGAAATAGTAAATGGGCCATCATATTATCAAGTCGCCCGGAACGGATATAGTGGTGGTGTTCCCTAATCTGGGATGATATGCAGATAGTAGGGAGTATCACCATTATACTTTATTATTATTAATTTAATTCAATTCAATTTTAATATAATCTTAAAACCAATAAGCTTTGTCTATAACTTTTTCATAACTTCCGACAATAAAGTACATATACCGGGTGACCACGAGGTGAGGTACGCCCCCCAATTTTTCTATAGTTTTGAAGATACAGGTTTCAAATTTGGCACGTCGATATATTACTCAAATACGCATATTTTGACTCCATAACCGAAAATTCACCACTTCCGGTTTAACCGGAAGTGACCCCAAACTTTTTTTTTCAAATGACACCCTGTACAATTTTTTTCATTATCAGGAAGAACACGCAATTTGTGAAAACACTGTTCTCCAAAATTGAAAATCGGTTGAAAAATGGCGGAGATACAGTTGATTGTTCAATCGAACAAAGTTGGCCGTGAACATCAAACTCAAATCATCACAACTGACGAACGGCGTCAGCATTTACGAGAGGAAGGTTCGAGGTAAGATACAGCTGAAAATCGAGCTTCCCATGTAATTGCAGCAACCATATTTCCCATCAATTATCAAACATTTCCTCAAAACGGATTAGTACCCATAAAGAAAGGCTCACAACTGCCATTTCTCAAATAGCAACATACTCTTTTCACATTGTTATGTTGAAAGATGATGAATTATCAGATTACTCGAATGAAAAGATTTGAAGAATTCCGAAAGGAATCGAAGATACGGGATGTTTCATTATGAGTGTTCTCAAAATTGACTATTCTTAAACATAGGCGGCTTGAACCTACGAAAGCTAAACAAAAATTCATATTTAAAAAAAAATAGTGAAAATTTGCGGTACATTCTGAATAATGGAACATTGTGAGTTGTCGAAAAACATTCTACGGCGATGGAGCGAACTTTTTTCTCATTACTCGTATGCTAATCGTAATTGATGGTGGATTCATACAGCAGTTTTAAGATCGTTGTTGGAATAAATATTCCATTAACGAACATTCTTATGACTTCTTACTAGTGACTAAAAACTCATGAATTGGAACTGCTGTATAAATCCACCATAAGAATATACCTGCAGAGTAAAAAAAATGTATTAGATATTTATTCCAATTTCTAACATTTGATACAACTAATTTCTGAACGAAAAAAAAGGTATGAAGTAAATTGTTTATTGGTTCTGGTCACTTACTACACTAACAGAAATCAAAGTAATGAAAAAATGATTTACAAGTACTGTTCAAAATGTTCTCCATTATGTTCTCTGCACAAAATTGCACGTCTCACTATTGCTTCCATAATTCCATTTAACTGAGCTTGAGTAATACTTGCAATTGCTTCTCTAAGGCGATGTTCCAAATCCTCCCTTGATGTAGGACTAGAAGAGTAAACCTTGTTCTTCAGGTAACCCCATATGAAAAAATCCAGTGGCGTGAGGTCCGGTGACCTCGGAGGCCATCTTGTAGGACCATTCGTGCCAATCCATCGATTTGGGAATGTTTCATCTAGGTAACTGGTTACTATTCGGGAATTATGGGGAGGTGCACCATCCTACTGGAAATACATATTTTGGTAGACGTCGAGAGGTAAATTCTCCATGAATCCTTCTATTTCGTTTCGTAGAAATCCCAAATAGCGTTGCCCATTCAACATACCATCAAATATTATGGGCCCAATGATTCGAGTTCCTATCAGACCTATCCACACGTTGAATCCAAAGCGTTCCTGAAAATTCCCTTGTCTTATGAGCCTGGGGTTTTCAGTTGCCCAGTATCTGGTGTTGTTTCTATTGAACATACCAAGATTCGTAAATCTTGATTCGTCGGAAAATATAATGTTTCTCGTCATATTCGGGTTCCTTATGTGGTTCTCAAGTAGCCAATTGCAATATTGGACCCTTCTTTGATGATCATTTTCGTAAAGGCGCTGATGTATCTGATATTTATACGGCTTAAACCCATGTTTTTTTAGAATTTTTCGAGCTGATTCTCGTCCAACTGGTAATTCATGTTCGATTTGTCGAAGTGATATGGTGGGATCTACATAAACAACAGCCAAAACATTAGTTTCCGTCTCTGCATCAATAATAAAACTATCCTGATCATGTACATTGTCATCTGGTTCTATCCTGAATTGCCTTTCCAAACGTGCGAAATAGTTTCTACTTGGTTGGCGTTGTCTGAGAGGGAATCGTTCACTGTAAAGAATGCAAGCCGCAGTTGCATTTTTTCTACACTCGCCATAAATTAGCAGTAAATCTACTTTTTCATTTCTAGTAAATTTCCGCTCCATCGGAATGTTTTTCAACAAGTTACAATTCTCTTGTATTGAATGAGTAGAACAAATTGTCACTTTGTTGACAAAATATGCTTTTTTGTTTAGCTTTCTTATGTTCAAAGCCGCCTTCGTTGAAGAACATTCAATTTTGGGAACACTTATATTGTATTTCTGGTTCCTTTCGGAATTCTTCAAATCTTTTCATTCGAGTAATCTGATAAATTCATCATCTTTCAACATAACAATGTGAAAAGAGTATGTTGCTATTTGAGAAATGGCAGTTGTGAGCCTTTCTTTATGGGTACTAATCCGTTTTGAGGAAATGTTTGATAATTGATGGGAAATATGGTTGCTGTAATTACATGGGAAGCTCGATTTTCAGCTGTATCTTACCTCGAACCTTCCTCTCGTAAATGCTGACGCCGTTCGTCAGTTGTGATGATTTGAGTTTGATGTTCACGGCCAACTTTGTTCGATTGAACAATCAACTGTATCTCCGCCATTTTTCAACCGATTTTCAATTTTGGAGAACAGTGTTATCACAAATTGCGTGTTCTTCCTGATAATGAAAAAAATTGTACAGGGTGTCATTTGAAAAAAAAAGTTTGGGGTCACTTCCGGTTAAACCGGAAGTGGTGAATTTTCGGTTATGGAGTCAAAATATGCGTATTTGAGTAATATATCGACGTGCCAAATTTGAAACCTGTATCTTCAAAACTATAGAAAAATTGGGGGGCGTACCTCACCTCGTGGTCACCCGGTATATTTTAACTTTCACTTATTCTGATAACGCTTCATCAACAATCTTGTTGGTGAAATTCAAGCTTCATTTTTCAATTCTGTTTTGCATCATGTTTGATTTGTAAAATTGATATCCGAAATCCAAACCTTAAAACTTATTACATGGAACTTCCATTGTCTCCAGGGCTTTATTCTAACGTTTGGAAATGATTTTACTGAATAATATATGCCTATTCTGACAGCCAATGAAATTCCTTCATTTTCTTAGAATTGACAAATCATCTGTCAATTACAGCAATAATTTGTTTCACTTGTCATGAATCTGACATTTTGATGATTTCAACCAATAGCAATGCATCATTCTAGCCAATCATTCCTTATATACTGATATAACCCCTCCTAAAATATTAGATACACATGCGTATGACATCTTGAATAAATGTACTTCTATAAAAGAACTTGTTCGTCAAAAATATATATTTACATGCCACCATCCAAATTGTGGAAAAAAATTATGTTCCAAATACAACTCGATCTTCAGATTCAATAGGAATTATTTTCCATTTTCATCACTCAAACTTCAATATATGAAGCAAAAACATTCAAACAATACCGAATCAAAAGAAGTAGAAAAAAAATGGCTCGAAAAAGCTCTACCTCACGATTTTTATAACCCCTTTATTCTCGATTATTTGTCATGACAATAAAATGTTCATGCAAATAAAGGTGTATTTATCGATAAAAATATGATCACTTTAGTATTTACCCCCGAATAATTATCATAACAATAAATTATAATAAAGTGGAAAAGATTTTTATTCAGTTACCTAATACAAAAAACTTCTATAGAAATATTCAAATTTGTAAAATATTAAAATATCACAAATAATTATTGTAAAACGACTTTATTGTGGACTAAATAATTCAATCAAATCAAAATACTTACAGATTTGGATTGAGCATGTGGGATGTCAAATTTCTCTCGTAATCAACAATGGCAGCTGTAATATCTACTCCTGGTATGAAAACATTGCGATTATAGGATGTGAATTTTTTGTAATTATGAACTGTATCGTAGGGTAATCCATCAAACTGGTCGTCTGAATACAAAAAAATTACATTCAACAACAAAACTCAGATTTTGAATCTTAAAATCTAAGCCATTATGCATAAAATCCCAAGAATACCTGTACTTTCTTCAAATAGTTATTAATTATTCATTGAGTGACAACCAATCCAACAAATTGCAAATTGTACATGATATAAATATTAACTTGAGAAACTATAGACTCTCTGGGGAATGGTAGATATAGGCTGAAAAAATTTAATTTGTGAAATAATTATTAGCTGAATTCATAATTCTATTGAGGGGCCTAATTCATTGTATGGAACTTTGCAAATGCGGAAAGTGAACTGAGCTTAATCTCAGGAGAATCAATCAATTTTACCAACAACAATAACAATTAATCATTTTATGGAGCAAACTCAGCTGAAGGTAGGTTTATCAGGTTCCGCCTTGAAATAAATTATTTAACTTACGTAGTTTTATCTTCTGAACACGAATCCGAAGAGGAATCGAGGGGTTTTCAAAGACTTTTCGAGTTTTTCCCTTCTGAATCGACTTTCACTAGCACCAATAGCAACCGATTTACACACAAATTTTACCATACAACCATAAAAAAAATGTTTTTTAGTAACTTTAATTCTTGTGATCAGTTCGTCACTTGGAATAAGCCGAGTAGATTATTCAAATTCAAATATTATAGACAGATAGATAGTTTATTTGACTATTTCATATACAATCGCATATTTATAGCAGGTCATTTTGTGCGATGTCGAAATACATACATAAATAAACAACTTACATAGGTAAATAAATAAAATTTAAAATCAATTTTCGGTGGGTACGTTCTCGAACTAGGATACGGTTGTGAAATTTGTTCAAAATATTCACTCACAGAGTAAAAACTATCAGCTGAGAACAACGATTTCATAAGTTGTTTGAAATTTTTCATATTCAGCAATTTAATATGATGCGGTAGTATATTATAGAGGCTAAAGTAAAGTCTAAAGAATCCCCTGGGGATTCGGGGAAAAGAATAGGTCCCAGGTACGGTCTGCCTGTCGTAAAAGGCGACTAAAAGACCCCCAATCCAAAGTGTCCAGCGACCCGTGCTGATGGATGCATGGCGGTGGGGATGCACCGTCGATAACGGAGCCTTCAGGAAACCGGGCGAAATCCTGAAGTTAACAGCCTTAATCCTGTGCAGGGGGCACCACAGGGCCGGAATACTCCTTCCTCCCTACTCGTGGGAACATATGACCGAGGAAATGAACACAAAATGTCAGCCCCGAGGATAAGGATAACTCAGATCAACCTTCAGCATTGTAAGGCGGCTTCGGCAGTCCTTACAGCGGCTGGGGTAGGGTTTGACGTTGCCCTTATACAGGAGTAAGACATGGGAAGATTAGAGGACTGGGGGATAATGCGGTGAGCTTATATACATCAGATCAGCAGAGGTCCCTCGGACCTGCAAAACCATAAAAAAACATATAAAAATACTGCCGCTAACGAATTTCTGTTCCAGAGATCTTACAGCAGTAATGATCAGGACGAAGGTGGGGAACGGGACCAAGGAGCTAGTACTCGGATCGGCCTATTTTCCATCAGACCTCCCTGGACCACCACCCACGAAGGATGTAGAATACCTGGTGAGACATTGTAGAAACAAAGGACTGCAACTTATCATCGGTTGTGACGCTAATGCGCACCACATTACTTGGGGCAGCAGCGACACTAATGAAAGAGGTGAAAATCTACTACAATTCATAATGGCCAACAAAATGGATACGCTGAATATAGGAAACAAACCCAACTTCATTACAAAAACCAGGAAGGAGGTACTCGACGTAACAACAGCCTCAACTTAGTAACAAGGTTTTACAGAATGGAATGTATCTGATGATGTAAGTTGCTCGGATGACAGATATATTAAATTCATAATAAAGAGTGACATCTACAAAGAGACTTATCGGAACCTACGGAAAACGAATTGGGAAGCGTACAGAGCAGAACTAAGTCGCAAACTCCAAGGAACGCATCGAACGATAAGAACAAACGGAGACCTAGAGCTGGCTGTGGAAGAAACCAGTGACGCAGCCATCTCTACGTTTGACAAGCATTGCCCACTCATCACAAGAAACACCACCAGGAAGGTGCCCTGGTGGCACAAAGAACTTGCAGAACTGAGGAAGCAAGCCAGAAAAGAATTCAACAGAGCCAAAAAAATGGGAGGTGGGACGAATACAAAAACTCCTTGTCCATTCTCAAAAAAGCCCTGAACAAATCCAAGAGAGACTCCTGGAGGAGACACTGTAAGGAGATAGAAGGCTCTCGAGAGTGTGCTAGACTCCAGAAAGTACTCTCGAAGGATACACAACACGTAATATACTCCCTGAAAAATGAACAAGGGGAGCACACCGGTACAGGAGAAGAAACAATAAAAGAACTACTGAGAGTTCACTTCCCTGGAGCACAGATAGATCAGATACGAGCTGTGGGAAACCCGGAAGTACTGGAGACTTTGGAAAGAGGCTCCAGGCTGGGCTGGGACATAGCAAAGAAGATCGTGACCTATGACAAAGTTCAATGGGCCATAGGCACATTTAAACCCTTCAAATCACCGGGACCAGATGGGATCTACCCTGCAATGCTGCAGAAAGGACCCGAAGAACTGCAAATCAGACTCTGTAACATACTCAGAGGCAGTCTGGCTCTCGGGTATATACCAAAACCATGGAGACAAGTTAGGGTTACCTTCATACCGAAGCCTGGAAAAGCTGGACAGGATTCGGCAAAGTCCCTAAGACCAATAAGTCTTATGTCATTTGTACTTATTAAGACTTTGGAGAAGCTAATGGATAGACATATTAGGGACGGTGTGCTGGAGGAAAGACCACTGCACCGCGAACAATATGCCTACAGGACTGGCTGTTCAACGAAGACAGCTCTCCATCAACTAGTAACGAGGGTGGAAAACACGCTGGAATATGAAGAGTTACTGTTAGCGGCCTTTCTAGACATAGAAGGAGCATTCGACAATACCTCTATAGACTCGATCACTAGAGCTCTCAGACACAGAGAAATCGAGGAACCGTGTGTGGCCTGGATAGACTCAATGCTGAGAAATAGACTGATACACATCACTGTATTAGAGGAGACCGTAGTAGCAAGGGCGAACAGAGGATGCCCACAAGGTGGAGTTCTATCCCCACTTCTGTGGAATCTGATCGCGGACTCGCTGCTAGAAACACTGAATGAAGAAGGACATCGAGCCCTTGGCTATGCTGACGATATCGTGGTCTTAGCACAGGGAAAATTTAACACAACGGTTAGAGATCGCATGCAGGAGGCTCTTAACCTTGCACGAGATGGACGGACTTGGAGGGGCTCGACGTCAATCCTAACAAGGCAACCATAGTAGCATTCACCCGAGGACGAAAAACAGAGGGCCTAGGACCCATACGACTTCGAGGGGAGGACATACAGAAAAAGTCAAGTATCTTGGAGTAATACTAGACTCCAAGCTGACCTGGAACCAGCATATCGAAAAAATAACCAAAAAAGCGGTGACTTTGGAAAAAAATATGCTGCACTGGTTGTATAGCACGGTGGTCATGTCCTCCATTATATATGCCCAAGACACAACAAAGAGGAGCCGCAACGAGACTGAGCAAGGTGCAAAGACTTGCTTGTCTTGGAATCAACACCAACTGCAGCGATGGAGACACTCCTGGGACTGCCACCTCTCCACCTTGTGGTTCAGGGTGAGGCAAGGCTTGGAAAGAGAATCGTTGGAATTGTGATCGAGGACGCGCTAGAAATGAGAACGGACCACATTCCGAAACGGTACTCCATCAACAACCAATTAAGAGTGCTGGTGCCAACCAGAACTTAATGGAACGGATCACAGTTCAAGGACATTCTACAAGGGAAAATCTGATACACAGATGGATCCAAGACTGAGAATGAAGCAGGCTCAGGAGTGTTCTCCAGGAATCCGAGTATTGGCATCAGCAGAAGTGTACGCCATCCTTCAATGCGCGAAGGAAAATAATAGGAGAAACGTTGAAAACGCGCATATCAACATCCTATCAGACAGTCAAGCGACACTGAAGGCCTTGTGTAGCAAGGAAGTGTCCAAACTGGTATGGGACTGCAAAGAAGAACTGAAAACTCTGTCAGACCGGAATCAAGTCAAATTGATATGGGTCCCAGGTCATCAGGGAATCGCAGGAAATGAGAAAGCAGACGAACTCGCACGAAGAGGATATGAAATGCTCCCAAACCAAGGGCAGATGCTAGGGGTACCAAAATGTACAATAGGAGCGTCTGTAAAAGACTGGATTAGGGACAAGCACAAAAACTACTACTACGATGAACAGGAGCCAGTTGAGAACCGTTACAGGACTCCTGACTGGACATGCACCAGTGAAGGAGCACCTCAAAAAAATGGGGCAAAACGATGGAGACCTGACCTGCTGACTATGCGGTAAGGATCCAAAAAACGTGAAATACATACTGTGCTATTGCGAAGCTCTAGGCCGCAAAACACAGGCAATTTTCGGGCAGCCATCTGGCGACCCATAACTGCAAGTGCAAATATATTGTAACGGAAGATAATTTTGAATTTAGCGAACAGAGTTCAGCAAGAATCTCTATAACCTGCACTAGCTAATATCCAGATTGCCTTTCTTCTGTTGAATATGCAAATAACTCCCCCTTCATTTATATTTGCAATTGTTTAATTTTGTATTACATTTATTACAAAAGAAAAATGTTGAAGTTTCATGAATTTTTCAATTTTGTTAACAACAGATTGACAATTTTTTTTTATGATAAAACATAAATAGCGCTATTATACTAGGCGTAAATAGCGAGCGATGCGAGCATGTATTCATTAGTTTCCTAAGGCATACAGTAGCAAGCCAAGATGCACATTTTAATTTATATCATCAATCAGGTTAGACCAATTGTAGTGTGAAAGGAATGCATTCAAGTTGTATAGCAAAGTTAGCTTAACATGGATTAGGTAATGTTTTCTTATTTTTTCTTCCTTAATCTATAAGATGGCGAGCAATTGTAAGTTCTTTCCAGTCTATTTCTAAAATATAGTTATTAACGTTACAAGACCAATATGTAGCAAATAACGGATGAGGTTGAATATTGTAACAATTGCATTAATATTATTTGCGTATCGGTTGTGAGTCGTTCAAGACTTTTCGTAATCCCGCTGAAAGATTTACATTTTGATTCCGAGGAAAGAACAAACCACGTACCTCGTAATTCTACAGAAAAATCTCAACATCGTGTTGTCATGGAATATCACAACAATATTATAAACAACGTCAGTGTTTTGTGTTCGCGAGTTCACTTTAACAACGACCATGGACGCAATTGAAGAAATTGAGGAACAAAATCTAATTCCTTTAGAAATATTGGGAGAATCATGTGCAGCGAGTGTTGATGTACTGCCGAAAATAACTCAAGAGCGATATCAAAAAGAATATGAAAATTATGAAGAGTGGCGTAAAAGCAAGAATGTAAAATTGGTTAATGAAAATGTATTACAAAAGGAAACTAACTAACTACTACTAACTAGCTGTGGACCAAGATTTCAATGTGGAAACTTGCTTTGAAAATTTATGACAACATTGACATTTCAAAGTTAGTTATTTTAAATCGTACACCATATATAGAGTATCTACAAAAATAGTATTTTCAGATTTGGAAAATTATTTTTGTTCTTCAGACGAAATTCTGATAGATACACACCAAAGAAAGCAAAAATTTTGTCTGAAGAAGAAGTAACTAAGTTTTTGTTGGAGGCAGATGATCATTCATAGTTGCTTGAAAGGGTTATGTATTAATGAGTGGTATTAACTTTTCAATTGTCATCTGAATACTGTTAAATCAAAATAACAGTATAGGATTACGAAAAAATTTTGAAATCATTATTAATTGTTGCCATGGCGGCAATTAAACAATTGAACAAATAAAAGAAGGGGAAGTTATTCGCTCATATTTAAATTCGACGCATAATCGAACTGACCTCCGAAAATAACATAATCTAGATGAGTAACTCGCCGCACACGCATTAAGATTTGTGTGTAAGAGACATCTTCCCCCAACGGCAGTGTCGTGCGTTGTTAACAGAAATATTGAGGTCAATAAAATAGAAATAATGGGAAACCAATATGGAATGTGTAATGTATTTGGATCACAAATATGATGAAATGCTTATATTGGAACTGATTTTACCTGCGCAGCAGGGTATGACCTTAGGTACTACTATATATACAGGATGTCACAGAATGGAAACCTGAAATTATGATGAAATAATCTCTACAGGATTTTGAGAACAGCCGATGCTCTAATTGGCATGTTTTTTTCATAATTCATTCATTTTTATCTTTTCCAATTTGGTTGTTCTTTCTCGATAGTTACGACACTGGTAGATTCAAATGATTGTTCTGTCAAATATCAAATGCAGCGTTGTCGTACTGACAAGACTATATCGACAACGAAGAATCTCCGTTCGGCGATGGAATACTGTCGTTTTTACATGCTCCCAACAAGCTGCAACGAACGTTTCAATTGCCTTCTTATTGTCATATATTTCATCCAAGACAGTATTTTTGGGTTTTCGTTGCCATGAGTATACCCGACAGATATCAAAATCTAGCTGACGTGCTATAATGTCATGATTTGAGGGATAACATTATGAAAAGATGTTACCATCAGTTCTATTTGAGTATTACTCATCTAGGTTGTGTTACTTGATCGGAGCAAGTGACCATCTTACCGCGAGAAAGATACTGAAAAAAACAATGTTGATTGTGTTTAAAAGAAGGTAGAATGTTTGTGTGAAACGGTTGCTTTTGGTGCTAGTAATTGTGAAATTAGGTATAACCATCTTAAAAAAGAGTTAAAAAAAAACGAGACATTTTGTGTGATTTTTAATTGAAAAATTCGTTTTTGAAAATAGTCTTTTTTCAATATCCAGAAGAGAATTATTAAGAAGCAATTGACACCCCCTTGAATTTTCTTCGGATTCGTGGATTCAAGGCGGAGCCCCATAAATATGCCTTTACCCAAAATCAAATCAAATAAAAATAAAGAGTTTCCTTGTTGAAATCCACAGTGAAGGACTGCAAACTTCAGTTGTTCTTACTTATCAATTTTGAGTATTTCAAAGTTCACTTACTTTCAAGTTCTTCATCCGAATTTTCAATTGCCACTGGCCCATCACCCATATCAACTACTTTAATAGACTCTGGGACTCCCAATTCATCATCATAGTCCCCATCTGAGCCCAGACTTGGCCTAGTCAGAGATATATCATTGTTTTCACCACTTTCTTCAGTCTCAGTATTTTCGGTGTTATTTTTATCCTCATTTTCCATATTGATCAAGGTTTTCAAATACCAAAATATTACTTTAGAAAGGTGCGAAATAAATTAGATTAAGTAAGTACCTAAAACAAATATTTCATTTGATTGTTTTTATTTAATAGCAAACTTTTTTAGGAATATCTTCAAGGAGTACTAATATAAAGAATTAGTATTAGTATATATGTCTTTCATCAAATGATCAATAATTTTCCACTAGAAAACAGACGTTTTCAAATTTCTGGCAAATCAACATGAGAATATAAAATATTTTTTACAACACTAAACAAAAAAAAAGTGGTAACATCGATGGAATAAAACGTGGCTACCTATCATCAAACATGTATTTAGTATTCTTGGTATCGGGCCGTTTTCTAGGACCCCCGCAAACTTTTGGGACAGTCCAGCAACTAGAATGCCCCAAAAATTTTGTCAGAATTTTCTACATTTTTACAAGGTGATTTTGGTAAAATCAGATGTGTGGGACTAAATTTTATGAAGTCATAGCCGTTTGTAGTTTTTGACATTGGCTTTTTTTGTTAGGATTAAAAAGATAAAGCATTGAGGTACAATAATCGAAATGCGTTTGATTTTAGGATATACAGTACCTATCATCCACAAAGTTCGCACCATTCGGCAAACTTCTTTATTATGGATATTTTGACAAAAAATTATTGTTCATAAAAGTTTACGCCTCTTCTAAATATAAACATGGACCAATAAAATATTGAGAAACACACGTGCCTAGTATACGGGGCGATATATTTTGGAAAATAAAAAAAAATGTTATTTGGAAAAGTTATTCTGTATTAAAAAATACATCAAGATTTGAAGTCATCAGAAGAATACTACATTAATTCAAACGGTGATATCTCATTTATATAGTGTACTTAATAAAAGATAAATTCATTAAATAGTAAAAAAAATATGTATCATCCATTTCTCCCCCTTCAATCTCTCTCGAAATAATTAAATTGTTTCTGGCTTTCAAATCAAATTAGGTACTGAAGTTTTTTCTGTTCTTATAAAGACTTGAAAAACAACTTAGTCAATCGTAAGGGTTGATTTCGAATAATTCATTTAAAAAAATATTGCAATAGGGCCCTCCTTGAGGAAAATTGCACACAAACATCTGTCAGATGTACTTACTTCTATGTCCAGCTTGGTGTTATCCAGGGAAGTACCTAATTGTTTTCGGTCAGATATTTGTCTCGTTCTTACCACTTTGTATGAATATGTGAAGAGAAGAATATTTCAATACTGTCGAAATTACTCGTTTCATCTAGCACATAGTAATTAAGCTAATTATAATTAAACCAAAATCTTAAGGCTTAATCATATGACGAAGTTCTGATATTTGTATATGAATAAATCTGGCCACTATATGAAACAATAAAATATAAAGTTTCTTATGAATAAAAGTTACCTTAAAAACTAAATAGCTGAAAGAAACATTCGTGACATTCACTACAAAACTAAGAACTCTACACCAGATGCCATTATCTAATTATTTACACTTTAATCTCTTAACACATCATAAACCAAAGTGAAAAATGCTTATATATACTTATGAAGTATGAATCATAGCGTTTTAAAATTTCCAGGAAATCCAATGGTTAATTTTCAAAATGTGTTGAATATCACGAAGTATGTATTTAATTTTTTATTGAAAAAAACATACCTCACTTACTCTCAAACCAAGATTTGACGTCTAAGAACATACTAAAAACAATAAAAATAAAAAATCAAAAACATAATGATATATAAAATGGATTAAAGGTTAAATACAATCTGTCACTGTCATCTGTTTAACATGTCAACAACTGCCAGTGAGCTGTCGGTTGTCAGTTTTCAGGCGTCGGGCTGCTACAGTTTGGGTATGGTCCGTATATCTATCTATTGTCCAAGTCTTATTATTCTGTAGATGAATTTTTGTGATACTACATTTTGGTGGCACTTGTTTCTTGTTCCTGTTTTTGTTCTCATGCTATTCATGTCCTGATTGTGATATTAGATTAAGTTAGATTATAGGTTTATAATGTGACGATTCCTATACAATGTATTTTGTCAGAAGGGAATAATAAAGATTGATTGATTGATATCGCCACAGAACTATATCCCAGAGGGACTAGCGGTTAATAAGTGTTCAGGCAACCGGCTCCACATATACGGACCCCTTGTCACTTGTCTTGGGTCAATATTATGAGTTTTTTGAAATACATTTTTTAAACATTTTTATATTTCGTCAGAAAATAACTACCTCCAATGCTTTCACATCTATAAACTTTTTTAATATAAATTTTTACTTTTTTATTGAAAATTTCAACATCCAATCAAATAAAATGAGTCAAATTGACAAATGACAAGTGGTTACCGTATCTACCAAGGAAAAAGTATGGTTGCTTTGGTGACAGATAAGTCACCGAAGTTTCAGGAAATAGTCACCGGTTTTTTTTGATATATACGGACCGCCAAATTACTAATCAAAGTAACCAAGTATATATACGGACCATACCCTTTGTACTTAACCCTTAACCGCACAGCCAAATATCTACAATGTTCGGTGTACTTATAGCTTCACTACCTTCTGTAATACACCACATTTTAAATCGATTGTAACCGAGTGATGTTACAAAAAGGAATGTGTCAATCCAATCAGCAAACGACGAAAACTGAAATCGAGTGTAATTTACACCAAGTGTGTACGAAAATGCGCTACATATTAATTCAAACACGAATGGACCTGAAGTAACCACTACGAAAAAAATTAACAACTTTTATCGAACATATATCCTACCCAACCCTTTATCCATTCTCAGAAGTTGGAAAGTATTCAAATTATAATTTTTATTTGTTAGATTGTTTACCACGTATGTATTCTCTCTCTCTCTCTTACGGTAACCCATTCGTCAGATTTGAGGGTGACTGAACTTCAAACATTCCCTGAAGATATTTTTCACGAACTATAATAACAAACAGCACATACAAATTTCACTAAACTTGGTATAATATTGATGTTTACTATACTGTGTCGCATCAAAATTTAAATTTTTAGAAAGTTTGAACCACTCAAATATACATACATGAGGACCAAAAGTCCGTCGCCCCCCCTGTAACTTCTTTATTCTACATATTACAAAAAAATGTTAAATACATAAGTTGTAGGGTTTCATTCGATCTCTTTAATGGTTTAAGTTTCATTCATACAGAGTGTCTCAAAAAAGCACGGTGATTTAGAAGTTAATTTTTTTAAATGGGATACCCTGTATTATATATATATAAATACTTACAGTCTTGCACTGTTCACAAGATAATCAAGTACCTCTACGCTGTGCTCTAGGTACCTTCGGTTGATAAAATATGAGAGAAGCAATCAAACAAACCTAGATTTGTAAATTTTTATTGTCTCATCGGATTTTTGTTTTTGCGGTAGGTAGATTGTAAATGGAAAGATAAAGGAGTACAATATAAATGAAAAATGTATTCTTAGACAAACTTCTATGTTTACAACAATCAAAATGTGTTCTCTCTCTTAATCATTCAAGTATATCTATATGAACAGATTAGTATGTTCTCTAATCTGTGATATGACTGTATCGTTAGCATTGGGCGCGTTTTAAATTCATCGATGGAAAATACGCATTTGTGCTATATATAAGGATGGATCGATCCATCGATGAATTTAAAAACTTGCCAATTCATTCATACCTATACGTACTAAAAATAATCACGAACTGACTTCATATATATTTTTTACAACCGCTGCTCGCATCAAATTATCCTATGGGTTCGTTTTTCATTCAACCGTGCTCAGCAGTCAACCACATTATCAGATGAGTGATGAGATGAGGATGAAACTGATGAGTCAACTTGTTCGGCTCAACGTTCCGCTGCACCAGTGATCACTGATCATTCTAACCATAAATCGAATTTAGGCGGATGACCAAAATGTTTCGATATTTACCAATTTAAATTGGTATTTACCAAAACATTTAGGCGTTTTTGGTTATTAGATTGGTTTTCATCTAATGACGTCACGAATCAGCTGTTTAGTGTCATAGTTGTCACCAAAATTTTGTGGTAATTACCCAACTCCAAAGTTGTTTTTCATTTTCGGTTATGGTTATTATCGAAAAGAAAACTAACCTCTCATTCTGACCGTATTTTTAATTGGTCTCTTTAGTAAATATTTTATATTTCACGATATGGCGACAACATAAATTTACTGAGTTATTTCTTTTTCTGATTCTGGAAAGCGAATATAGTTAGTTTTTAATTTCAATATGATGTATAATACTTTATTAACAACCGTCATTACTGTGGCTGGGCATAATCTAGATCTTGCTAAAATGCTTAACAAAGAATCTGGTGTGGCCATATACCACGAAAACACTAATAAATGGGTCTTTATGTCCAGTGGGTAGTATCCTCCGGTGTATGGCCTGGATAAAACTTTCCTGGTGTCAACTTTTCCTAAAACTTCTACAAGTTTGTGGAACGTATTTTTCTCCATACGGAAGAGGCGGAATTATATTATACTCCATTAGCCACGGTTCTGTTGCTGTTGACGGGATTTTATTAGGAGAGATACACTTTTACCTCTGGTTGAAACCAAAAATCCTCCCTGACGATGAGAATTGATGCCTTATAAAATAATGTAAAAGTAATACTACATTTTCATCGAATAATAATAAGCAAACAAATCTCAGTTTTGTTTACACACTATTGAAGTTTTCCATTTATAATATAATACTTTTAACAGTTATTGTATACAAAAATACGAAAAACGAGAATAATTAAGATCAAAACAAAGGAATAACATGAAGAAGGCAGATATAAAACAAATGTTTTAGATTACATTTTTTGAATTTTAATAACCAGGAACCGGAGTTTAAACCAAAAGGTTTAGGCGAAAGCAAACGTTGACGTCACGTCTGTCATTTATCATGAAAGACCAAGGTATATCTGTGGTAAATACCAAAGAATTGTGGTTATCCGCCCAAATTTGATTATAGTGATTCTCATCAGCGGTTACGCCCGGCTGAACAAACCTTTTGACGCTTTCAGGTCTCATAGCAAAGTTGACGTTTTCCAAAAATGTCATTCATTTGTAACTGCATTCTCGCTTCCCATTGTTTTTGTAGAACCTTTTCTTGTATTATGGAAAAAATAAGTACGGTGAATAATTCACAGCATTCTAAGTAGTCACAAAGGTGGTGTTCAGGCGACCCGGGTTCAAACTTCACTGATGGCGGTTCTTTTTTTTTCTTCGGCAAGAGTTTTTATGTTGGTCCAGAGATGTAAATTATTAGATATTTTTGGATGCTTACACGTTCCAGATATAGTTACTCTGAGTGAGTTAATTCATGTTTATATATTGAATAAAGTTTCAAGCGATTTTTTAAAGTTAGGTACGTTTATTGTAGAAAAAATCTTATGTGTAATTTGAGCCTAGTGTTGTTGTTGCTCTCCAAAGATTATTTGTCGTGCGGCTAAATCTATTACTTTAAAATCTAAATACACAAATTAGAAATTAATAGCTATTGTAAAAAGCGAACGTACCTTAATAAATTACGTTTCTTGGTATATGAAAACTGAAAACTAGGCAACAATGTCAGTCTAAATCATAAACCAAACCAAAATGGTGTAGTTAGAAAGCCGAAATCCCGCGTTCTCTGTAATTTTGTTGAATAAGCTCAAAAATAATTGTTATAAACAAAATTGAGGCACACATGGTACAATGGAATTGGAGAAAGGAGTGTGTTTTTCATGTGACAATAAAACACTGATTTCAAATCATTGTACTGAAAGAGTTCAACAAATATTTGTATATTTGTACACAGAAACAGTGTTGAATGTGAATAAAGTGAGTTTAAACATATAACTATTATTCATATTGCCAAAACTGTACCTGTGTTTAATTTTTCAGCTCCAGAGTATCATACCAGCTCTGAAATTGTGCCCAGTGTGTCATCACAAGCTGATTATATTAGAGCAAATTTATAAACACATAGAAGCAAATCGAAATAAAAAAGACGAGGATGAAAATTGTGCATTGTGTAAAAAAGGGGAATTTATATTCAAGATATCCAAGAACTATTTCAAAGATATATGTGACGATTTTCCTTTTTTTTCTGACAAACATAAATATGAAATCTGCTCACAGTGTTGCTTCTACTTAGATTGTCGATACTATCTGAAGAAGAGGTTGTTTTCCCAATATGTGAGTACTTTGAAGGTTGTGGACGATATGGTTACTCAATTATTCTTTTTTTTTGACTTCAAACATTTTGATGGATGAAGGTGAATTGAATAAAGTATTCACCTTAAGACAATTGCAGATACATTCAGTCGGAACATTGTGGAAACACCAATGCAATATTTGGAAGTTATGAGAATTACCTATAGAACTGAATTAGCAAGTTGAGCCTAGTATTTTGGTTGAAAAATTTTGTGAATTAATTGAGAAACATGATTGAATCTGTTGCTGTAAATATTAGAGTGAAACAATGTATTTGCAACCCCTAGTGAAAAACTTTTATTATTCACCTTTTATCATATTATTTATACCACAACTCTGTAGTAGCTAATTAACAAGCACAATTATGCATTGTATTTTAAACGATGGAATTGACTCTCACACTGATTATAAAAAAGTTTTGAAAACATATCCAAGTAAGGAAAGTCTGAGCTAATTTATTGTTCTATTTTCAGCCTCAACTCAGAATAGTACCCAAATTAAAGCTAAAGTTTGGATCAGAAATCACCTCCCATTCAACTCCACTTGTAACACAAAAGAGAGAACAATTGCGTCAACACAAAAGATCATCCTCCGAAGTCATACTTATAGAATCAGACACAGAAATGCCACCCCTAGAAACTTCAAAAGGTTTAGATTTGACATCAATCAAATCATTTAAGGTTTTAAGGAATAACAAATTGATAAGTAAATCGAAAAAGATTTGTAGAGATTCAAAATTACTGAACCAAATTATGTATGTTAAACTGAGCAGAGCAAACTCTGCATCAGACAATAAAAATCTTTCAAGTAAAAGTATTGAAGCACAAAATGATTTGATAACACTTACAAAAACTGCTTCTAAAAAACCCAGAATGAGAAGGGAAAAAAATAAAAAGTTGGATAAAATACTAGACTGTGAAAAGGACACCTCTCTGGAGAAAAATGAATCCAACTTGAAGAATTCCGCTTCTGAAGTTGATACTGAAACATCTGAATCTGTGCCCATTTCTGAAGTAGACAGTCATGAAACATCAGAAGATAGTTTAAATATGAAGAAAACGACTTATTTTAAAATCAAATTGAAAAAGCAAACCACAAGAACAAACAAACCAATAATAAAGGAACATGTTGAGAAAAATAATATAAGTACAGATAACTTTAAAAAATCTTTAGTTGTCAATTTGGAAAGAAGGGCAATGTTGTATGGAACTAGTAATGAAGCACAATCAGAAAATGATGAAGATATGAGTATAGAAGTAACTGAATCTGAAGAAAGAAGTCAAACAGTTATGGAGAGTTCAAAAATGGACATTGATGCAACAGACAATTCAAAACTTGATGAAAGTACAGAAGACAGGAATTCAGAAACAATAAACAGTGAAAAAGAACAACCAAAACATAATCATGAGACATCCTCTGAAGAAAATGAAAAAAAATTAATTTCTGAGGAAAGTGAGGAATTGGATAGTGAAGCTAAAACTGAAAAGAGTCATTCAAATAATGATGAGGATGAAAGTAATGGAAATACTGGTTCTAACAGTCAGAGCAACCAAAGTGAACCTGAAATTGATAAACATGAGGAAAATGAGGATTCAGATGAAGAACAACCTAGTAAAGATGATGAAGAAAAAGAGAATGTCCAAACATCTGATGATATCAGTGAAGAAGGGAAAAAAGACAAAATTCCTGATGAAGAAAGCTCATCTCAAGCAGGGGAAAACGAAGAAGAAGGCTGTAATGAGAAGTCGGGTGATTCCTCAGTGAATGATGCCTCAAAAATAAAAGACACAGGTCGAGAAGAAAGTGATGAGGCAACAGAAACAGATGACAAGGAATCACCAGGTACTCAAGAAGAAACAGATGAAAAAACCGATGAAGATGCCACTGGCAAAAAAGAAAATGACCATGTAGATGAATCCGGAGATAAAAAAGAAACTGGCGATAAAGAAAGAACAGAAGAAGAAACTGATGACCATGAAGAAATTATCAATAAAAATAAATGTGATGACAAAGAAGTAAGCAGTGATGAGAAAGAAGAAATTGGAATTGATGAAGAGGACAGAAGTAACATTGATATGATGCTGTCAGGGTTGGCGGCCGAACCTTCTGAGTTGACTCAGAAAGATGCTGAGGAGGCAGAAAACGGAGCTACTGATAAATCGCAAGATGTCAGTAATTCTGATCAAGACAATGAAATAGTGACTGGTTGTAAAAGGAAACGATCAGATAGTCCTGATGTGAGTAGTCCAGAAAAAAAGAAGAAAAAAGTGACTTTCAGTGAGGAGGTATTGGAATCTAGTGAATAAATAATATGTCTGTTGTGTGGGAAGAAGATATCAAATTTAAGACCCTTGAACTCTCTCGTGAATAGAATGATGTGAAATTGGCTTGATTTTAGGATGAGACAGTCAAATATAAGAGTTGAGAGTAATTTTTATGTTGAAATTTTGGTGTAGTCATATACTTATTCAGTAAGTTTTCGTTACATATTGAAACAAAAGTGTTTAGTACTGATGAAAGTATGAAAGTTTTCTTACAAGAAACAAAAAAATCTCTTTATAGTGCATCTTACTTTTGTTGTCACTTTCCAATAAAACGTAAGGATTCGTACTTCTCTAATTACTAAGATTTATTATTATGCTTGTGAACATAATTTAATTGCTTATCTCCAAACGATCTTGGAGTTAGGCTTCAAGATCAATCCGTTAAAATAGGTCTGTTATGCTTTTGAATTCCTTTGAATTAAAATTGAAGAATATGTAATAATAATATTTATTTCTTCCGTTGAAAAGTACACTTGATGAATCAAAATGCCTCATATTTTGAATGAATTGAATGTTTTTCATTGGACATTTCAATTATATTTTGTTTCCAAAATACGAATTGATTTGATATTTATAAAAATGCAAAGTTCCAGATAACACACTGTGCTTAATTTCTTGAAAATTTCAAGGTATATTCTTTCAAGTTATCAAATTGGCAAAGGTTTTGCAGAAGTTTGAGATACCCTAAACTGTATTTTAAAATAGTATTATTAATTGAATTACAGTGACTTGATTCAATAGTCAGAATTAAATTATGAGGCCCATGTTTCCATAAACAGGAACAACAAAATCTCAAAAAAAGACTTGATTAATAACATACATGAATCATCAGACTCAATAGATTTTTCGAAAAAATCAAATAAGAGGGTGAACAAAATTTTAAAAAAGAATGCGATGAAGATAACGTTAATAAAGGAAAATGATGAAAATTGGCTAGTATTTCTTCATGTCTATGTTGCATATTGATTATTTCATACCTATGTTTAATTTTTAGCCTACTTTGAAATGTCTATAATCCGGATTGGCCTAGTTATAATTGATCTAGATTATCGCGATATCACTGCATTAATCATATCTAAATTAGTTTAAGTACAAAATTGCATTAAATTAATTAAAAAAGAATATTAATGTAATGCATAAAGAAAGGTTCAGTTCCTCGTAAAAAAAAATGCCAAAATGATATTACTCTATTTGCATAACGACATAGAATATTTTAGCATCAAGTTAGAGGACAAATTTAAAACATATACCAGGTGATTCAGCTAGCTATAAGCCCCTGTAAATTTTTTATTTGAAGAGAAATCAGAAATTCACCTCATAAAAATCGGATTTTGAATGGTTTATTGAAAGCAATTATATGACTGAATTCAATTATCCACATTTGGTCACCTGTCAAGGACTTGCAAACAGTTTTTTTTTTTTTTATTAATTGTAATACTTTTTTGGGTGAATGATGATAACAGGGTGTCTTTCTGAATTCAGTCATAGAAAACATACATTTTCATCACGAGCAAAGTGGTTGGAGCGTTTGCCTCTCACACAGGCGGTCCAGGATCGATCCCACCATCCGTCACGGAACTAGAGTGGTTCGTAATCCACTTTTACGCAAGCTGTAGGTCTCCAATATATCTTGCTCTATCACAAGCTCTGCTTCTGAAAAGTTGACTCTGAAAACCTGGGAGATTTGTAAAAACTTGAGTCAAGTAGTAAGGGGATAAAAAGGCCTGCGAGGTCACCAGATCTTACCCCATTGGACTTTTTTCACAAAAGTAAATTTTCCCAAAACTCGTGTACAGTAACAGCTGGTTGAATATGCATAAAAAATATTCCATTTCTCGTACATTTTTGTGTTGAAATTGTATAATGCTTCATATATAGTTGAATTCTGACAATCTAACCTCTTATCATTCACAAAAAAATATGACAACTTATCAAAAAAAATTACGTCAGTCATTGACAAGTGACAAAATGTGGATAATTTGAATCAATATTATATAATAAATTAATCAAAAACTGTATGAGGAGAGTTATGTAAGTTATTCCTTGCCAAAATTGTTATTTTTATGATGAAGATTTCTGGATTTCCAAAACTGACCTAGGTAAATTTTTTAGCATCGTTATTGTTATTCTGGATATTGTTTCAATCTTATCAAACTCTAGTTTCTGATAAATCACTCCCTAATAATACACAAGAGATTGTGATCAACCCCTCTTTTTTCTAGTTTTATTTGTACTGGTAGAGCCAACATTTTTGCATGTGTTACTTTTGTCAGTGATAATTATAATATATTTAAACGTTATTTTACAATATTGTCATGTGTTAATTTTGCACCTTTCATTCATTTTTGCTATATTCTATCTTATAAAACTTCAGATATATCAGTACAAAACTATGAGATGGAATTATTACACCAGAGTATTATGTTGGTGGACGCTATCTGTCTAAAATATTTTCAAGAATGTAAAACTTCCGGTTATATACGAATTGGATACCAACTTCCTTAATGTAAATAGGATTCCCTGTACATTATCACATTTTTAGTTTTAACGCAAACGTCTGAACAAATTTCATGTGTTTGCAATGTTTGAAACCTTGGGTGTAGTATATACTGGAATTTTCTCTCGACGCCAAACTGGTATTTTTACACCTAAACACGAGTTTCACTCGCTAAGTAACCATTTTTCGGAGAAAAGGATACAAACCGATATGGAGAATTTATATGGGAGAAATTTATGTTTACGCAGTATTGTATTCTGTGTACTTGCTGAATTTCTCGAAAATTCCGATTCTCCCTTGCAACTCTTCTCAAAGATATTGTTGGATATACGGCAAAATATCCCAAAATATCAATTTCCATACCTTCATCATCAACAATTGGTATTATTCTCTGCACTCTTGCTTTGACGAATCCAAAGTTTTTGAAGTTTTCGATAATTCGTTTACCAGAATTTTGAGGGCTTCCGTTTTTGCGGATATGGAATAGCAAATATATCACATATTAATAAGATAACCCTATTACATTTGCCATAAATATTATAATAATATTAAAGTGATCTTCATTTGAATAATTCAAATGAGCCGTCATGATTACTAAAATGACAATTCCATGGCAGTTGTTTCCAACGCAACCGCGGGCTCCATGGCCAACTCAGAATAACTAATCTCAAGAATACCTGGTTTTCTGTAACAGATGAGGTTAATTGATAGACGGGGAATGTCATGACGTCACAAATTCCGTTAAGGGTTTTGTAGAAGATTCATATTCATAGCTCAACCTCCACCATAAAAGGTTGATCTGCCACAATCCACAATAGTTTATCAGATTGTAGCCATCAATTCAGAGTCTGAATTAACATTAAGATTCACAAAATGAATCTTATTTCGTTCACCGCATAAAGTCTAGTTCATACCCTCGCGAACTTCGCAATTTTTCTGCGAATAAAATGACTGACTACATGGTTCTGCATCAATGATTGGTTCGGCATGGGGAGCCATTTCATTCGCAGAAAAATTGCGAAATTCGCGAGGTCATGCCCCAACTATCTCTAATCTATTTCTAGTATTTTTCCTAAAAAATTAAAAATGTCAAAACTACAGCGTAGCATTTGACTTTGAACAAACAAAATTTTCTGTTACTCCCGCGTTACAAATTAACCCCCCCATGGAACAAAGCTGTATATGCGCCTGCATTAAACATCTCAGTCTTGGCCAACGTTTCTACTAGTGAAATGATGTATACATTAGTTTCATTCATTTCATGTTCTGAGAGATACTTTTATTGTTTACATGAGAATGTTAAGTTGACTGAGTTAACTCTTTGGCCTGAGTTAGTTTTATTAAAATTTGAGTTGAACTCTTTTTTTAGGAATGTATACTATCTGAAAACCAGACAGGATTAGATAGAGAAACATAACCAAAAGAATAATGCAATAGATTGGGCGTGATCTACTCAAAAAAACTAGATCTAGATAGCTTTTGCAGCTTAACTATCTGTTGCTCAAAATATCTTCATAAACAATTTAGTAAATGGACTGAGCCTGATTTTCTTGTCGTCCCTTTTAGCATTTTATTCTTGTTTCAAATAATAAAAAGTAGGTAAAAATTACTAAATAACTTATTATACTTAAATTTATTTACATGTTACAATTGTGTGGCCACCTGGGATACGGAATTACATCTTTTATATTTTTCAGCCCAGTAATGAATAACAGAAATCTTTCAAATCCTAGTCCATAGCCACCTGTAGGAACTCCTCCATATTTTCTCAAATCAAGATACCAATTCAACTGGGAGTTGTCTTGGGGCAAATGGTCTTTGATTTTTTCACAGTCACTTTCACGCAAACTACCACCCACTATTTCACCAATTTCGGGAACCAATAGGTCTAAAGCTTGTACCTGAAAGAACAAATATGAAATATGCAATATTTAAAATAATTAGTTATCTATCTGTCAATTAGTTTTGAAAAATATTAACTATACATTTTTTTTATTGAAATGAAATAATGGATGCCATACTATCAAAGAAATTTTGTCCACTCTAAAAATTTGGTAAAAATGCAGCATACATTATTTTAATAAAATACTTGAAACAAACGTATTGGTCTTGTTTTGTTCAATTCCTATGGATGTTTTTATTTTCAAGGCAATTCAACTATATACAGAGAATTTCATACAAGCTTTGTTAAGTTTTAGGACCAAAGAGTCAATTCATAACTATATTTATAAAAAGAGATGTCTTACCTTGGTACTATCATCACAACATTCCTTCATGTAAAAAGGTTTAATATTTTTTGGCCAATTGATTACAAATACAGGAACATTACCACAATGCCTAACTAAATATAGTTCGTGTTCTTTTGAAATGCCTTCTTCAGGCTTGTAACACTCTTGAAATGATGTATTATTACTCTTGAGAATATTGACAGATTCATCGTATGTTAGTATGGAAAAACATTTATCTAACCACGCGAAATCTGGCCTTTCTTCTCCTTGGCAAGAATATATATCATTTTCGCATCTATCTAACATCATTTTTGTTACATTTTTCAACAACTCTTCGATAACAGATATAAGTTCTTCCATGTTATCTAGAAAAGCAATTTCAGCTTCCAGCATGTAAAACTCTGACAAGTGTAGTCTACTTCTGGAGTTTTCAGCTCTGAACGTTGGTCCCAAGTTGTAAACCTTGCTCAAACCATGAGCAGCAGCTTCCAGATGTAACTGCCCAGACACAGTTAAATATGTCTTTGTTTCGAAGAAAGCTTCATCAATTGGTACTCCTTCCTTACTCATCGATTTCAGGAGATCTTTACTTTCTGGAATGACCCTGAAAGTCTCCCCAGCACCTTCACAATCATTTGAGGTTAGAATAGGAGTGTGGACATTTACATATCCTTCAGATTCTAAATACTGACGAATAACTGAACTTGCAGTACTTCGTGTTCTCATCAAAGATGCAAATCTGTTGGTCCTTGGTCTCAAATGGAGATACTGTCTTATGTATTCCGGGGCATACTGTTTTCTTGGAGCAAATGGATAACCATCTGATATGACACACTTTCCATATACTTTTACTTCATCTGCTAATAATTCAATTTGCCCCTTTGGAGACGCTTTGACTGAACCAATAGCACTTATTGAAGCACCAGTGCTCAAATTTTCGGGGACTGCACTTTGTGATAAAACAACTTGTAATTTTTGTCCAGTTGAGCCATCGCTTAAATCTATGAAAACATTCTCCTTATGTTTTCTCAACGATTTTATCCAACCCTAATAAGGAAAAGTTTAATTATAAGAATTCATAAAGTGTACCCAAAGTACATTTTAACCTTTATATTGACTTTATCTCCTATCTTGGAACTCTCAAAGATATGCGAAATACTTTCTGCAGGTCTACAATATTGTCGTTTTCGAGAGAAGCTAAAAAACGACCCAAAATATTTAAGTCGGCTCGAATACATATCTTTTGAAAAAAAGTTACAATTAATATTTTTGAAAGGTTATCTTATTCTTCTTCTTGGCTTTTGGGATTTGTTGTGATAAATGCACCCATGGACGATTTCTAATTACTGGTTCAAGAAGAGAATGTACAATCAGGGTTAGCCCGTGACTAACGGTCAAGTAGTTTAAACTAATTGATCAAAATCAAACTGTTTTGAAATGACGTAATAGAGATTTCTAATGGCTTTGGACACCCAAATAAAAAGAGACGAAAGTTCTTAATTTTTCCATCCTTGTTGTCAGGGGCGCGCTCTGTGATTGGTTAACATAATGGCGGGGAGTTTGAATGCCATGACAGCTACAGTTGAAAATGACATTTATTTATACTCCCTGACCTTATAGTAACCAATCACAGAGTACATTCCCTGGCAACAAGGACGGAAAAATTAAGAACTTTCGTCTCTTTTTATTAGGGTGTCCAAAGCCTTTAGAAATCTCTATTCCTTTTCATTGTTTCTCAAAATTTGAAACAAACAACACATGACGTCACTTCGAGGCATTATGACCAAGGTTATTAATATAGGAAGGGGTTATGAAATAGGAGGGCATATGGACAAGGGGGTGACTAAGGGAGAGGATTCGTCATTGGAGAGAAACTAAGTTGGCAACCTTGAAATTGATAATTTCGGTTATATTTAATGAAATTTAGACAAATATGTAGTAATATCTTTCAATCACACGCAGATTTTTCAATATACACGCAACATTTGGTTTCGGATTCAATGTAAGTATTATGGAAAATTCATTATTTCAATTCAAATTTGGCGTCTCCCCTTTAATGACAAAACAAGATGCCGGATAAAATCGATGACATTTCGTTACCCACCCCCCCCAATCCTAAGAACCATGATTATGACCAAACTATTTTTGACCGTGAGCCACGGGCTTTAGGATTGGGGGGGGTTGGGTTGTGAACATATATCTATTAACTACGAATATGGATAATAAAGACAGCGTAAGTGATGCCGAAACAAATGAGCATCGACGTCGAATTGGACGCTGCTGAATTAATGCGCTTGCGCCAGAAGATTCCTATTCAAAGACACGATTTTGTATTTTCATCTCTTTCTAGCGTGCATGTGTGCATGGTTCGGCACAAACAATTATCGAAGATATGAGCACAGTAAAGAAGATTAATCTACTGAAGAGACAATTATATTGATCAAGAATTGAAGATATCACAGAAATATGAATTTTATGTGTTATTTCTATTAAAAGAGTTTTCAAGTTAGGACTTCAAAACACTCCCAATATCGTTCAGATGAATCTGGTGTCAACGACTACAACCAAGAAAAATCTTGCCGTGCATTTTTTCTCTACCGAACAAAGCATCTGAACGCACTCCAGTCGTTTCATCTTTTCACTGTTCACCATGAGGTCAAAATTGAACCAAGGGTGGAATCATGAACACTCGGCACTAAATCCGTAGCGAGTGACATTTATTGAATTTAATATTAATCAAAACAATAATGATTTGGGTGAATAATATGGAATTATATCTACCCTATATATTGCATTGTATTGCTTTTCATAATGACTGAAATCCGATAAATGTCAAACTCGATGCTTATCGAGGGTTCATAATATCGCATAGGATATTTTACCGAAAAATTCTTTCCCACCCTGTAATGCCTTGCGGTACGTTTTCGATGGGCCATCCTGTATATTGGTGTAAAATATTTTTGTCACTAACGGTGCCCCATACATTGAAAACACTCCATATATTCTATTATTGTTTTCTTTGGTGTCATATTTGGCTTCAGACTAAAAGTGAGTTCCTAATACAGCGATTTTGATTTTTGCGTCGCGCCACGCGTTCCGATTGGCAAATTGGCGAGGCGATTCGCCATTTCACATAGACACATCTGCTAGCTGTCGACATATGTCGAATACAACAACTCCCCCTCGACATTCGGGAATAGATCAGCTGATTGCGATTCTACAAAATATACTCAACGCCATCACAAATCCCGCCCACAGTCGCACATTATCATAAAATACGAAAACATACGCGGCCCCAGCACGCTGTTACTAAATATCCTTGACACCAGCACATTACTCATCCTCACATAAGACGGCACCAGGGAGCTGAAAACTGTGAGCCATAGCCGCTTTCTATTTGAGAGTTTCAAGCTCCAGGACTTCTCATTCTAGCTCAATCATTGGCTAGAAAATGACATCTGTCAAAATCCACCAATAGAAGGTATGGAATAAGAAGCAACGGTGCTTGAAACTCTCAAAAAGAAAGCGGCCCGCATATTTACAGATGCTACTGTATTTCGACACCAGTGTTGGAATCAATTAGCATAAAGTCAGCGGCATGCAAACTAAGTTCAACTGGGCATATAGGCGATAGGAAATATGGCACAAAACCCAGGAAATTTGCGCAGACAAACGGATCGAGATGCGGAATTTTGCATTCGAATCGTTATATAGCTTATGTAGAAACTTTGTATTTCGTTTTCCGGATTTCATGAAAAATGTATTGGTGCATCAAAAAGTGTATTATTTCATCTGCATGATTTCAAGTGTTGGACAAAAATTCATATATGCCACAAAAAACACCAGAACTGTACGAAATTTTGCATTCGGGGGTTTCTCAGGTCGCGGAATCTGAATATCATGTCCAAATTAGCCCCCTGTACACCTGGAGGTCAGGACGGCATTAGGAACGTCATATCCTGGAGTTCTTGCTCAACTTGTGATAAATCAAGAGAAACTCGTCCCTCGTCACGAATTTGATATCGGTGACCTGCCCCGGAGGACCTAGTGCACCGGACGACCTGACTAGTAACGTCATCTCCTGGAGTTTTGATGGTACAACTCACCGAATCGTTGGATACTCGCCGTTTGAGGGTATTTTGGGTCGCTCATCACGAATTTGTAAGAACACCCTTTGAAATTCTTCATGAATTCAATAGATTCTAGTGCAAGACACCCACCTCAAGTCCTGCGGACACGACGATTTTCCGTACGTCGTGCGTCCGTGTCGAGAACCATCCAGCGAGAATAAGACTCTGTTATTCTTCTCTCACCCATATTGAGAGATACTATTTTTATAGGGATGTTATAACTGTTATCAATGACATGAAGGACAGCGTCAACTTGAAAAATTATGAAAATTGTCCAGTAACAGATCGTCGTACTAAAGTATCTTCCGACGGAATACTTAGCTTTTCCAAAGATTCAGTGAGTTGTTCTATCAAAACTCTAGGGGATGGCGTTACTAGTCAGGTCGTCCGGTGCACCAGGTCCTCCGGGGTAGGTCACCGATGTCAAATTCGTGACGAGTGCCGTACAAAACCCCCGGGCACGAGTTTCTCAAGATTTATCACAAGTTAAGCAGGAACTCCAGGGGATGACGTTCCTAATGCCGTCCTGAGCTCCAGGTGTACAGGGGGCTATTTGGACATGATATTCAGATTCCGCGACCTGATAATAATAATATAATAATAATAATTCTCCCTCATGAACACTCGTTAAGTGTACCCAAAGGCATAGCCTGTACGGATAGAGGATGGCTATTATTATTATTTGCCGTGGCACTCCGGGGCGACTTACTGATGTTTCAGGTGATGTATTCACTTTTCAGCTGTAGGAAAACCCGGAAAACCTACAGCACCACCTCGGGTGGTCGGTGTGCACTCCAAGCTAGCACTAGACGAGATTGGCATCCAGACAACTCACAACAGCTTTTCAACAAGGCATGCGGTCGCCTATCGATCCGATATAAAGTATTTGAGAAAAAATCTCTTGTACCTACATCGAGCTCGAACCGACTATCGCTATTCTGGAGTTTCGAACGCTACAGTTCGGGTGTTTTTTGTGGCAGATATGAATTTTTTCCCATCTTTTGAAATTATGCAGTTGAAAGAATGCACTTTTTGTTGCACAACACAATACAAACAAAGTTTGTACATGAGCTAACGATTCGAATGCAAAAAACCGCATCTCGATCCGTTTGTCTACGCAAATTTCCTGGGTTTTGGTTATTTCAGTGCCAAATTTCCCCGACTAATAAATTATTACTATTAGCCAGTCTAACCTGACCTGACTAACCTAACGTAGACAGAATAACCATACCTATACCTGGGGTAATATTCCGTGTACCATAGAATTCTATAGTCGACAGTTATGTCTCTCTCCCATGAATGCAACCATAATGTCATCTCACTTGTGTCGACTATAGAATTCTATGGTACACGGAATCCCACCCCTGATCTGTTTTCGGGGTAGACGTTTTGCGAAATTGAAAGCTAAACGACGTAGGTGCCGAAATTTATGATGACGTGCGACTGTGAGCGGGGTTTGTACTGGCGTAAAGTGTATTTTGTAAAATCGCCACATCCAGATGTAATACAAGTTAGTGCCACTTTTTCAGAATTCTTGTTCTTTCAATATTTCCAAAAGGATAGTAAAAGGATAGTTGGAGAAACAACCATAACAAACAAATATCATGAGACCATTATCTTCCTTTAATCTTGGAATCCTACAAATATATATATATATATGTATATAAATAACCCATAAATAAAATATATAAACAATTGAATATATACTATCAGTAAAAATGTGAAAAAATGGTTGGTCTACAAAACTGTTCATAAGTTTAGTTTATTCTTCTCACTTAGTCTATAATTAAGAATTCTTATAATCTCGTAGCTACTCACTTTTCACAAAGTAGTCTTTTAATAACAGCTATACTGCTCCCACTTGTAGAACTGGTACCAGAAGCTGGAAAGCATCTTGTATGTAGGAGATACTGTTGGCGGCCTGAAAAAGTATTGAATTTATGAAAAAAAAAGGATATTCGAATATCGTGTTTTTAGTATATTTTTAACGTTTGAATCCACTGAGTAGTCTGTTTCAATAGCATATGTTTGCATGCATTTAGTTACCACAGTTATTGAAATACAATATTCCACAGGCTATTGTGATCGTTTTTTTGCCGTCATGTTGGTAATAAATTCTGTTTTTAATTGTTTGAAACACTGCATATGAACTGTCAAGTGTCAAATTTATGTGTTTCAAATTTGAATTCAGTGAAGAAATATTTTATAAAAATGTCATCTGGGCTAAAAACTGAGCTTGTTGGAAATTTTGTGTTCCATCTTGTGGAAATGTATACGATTTTACAAAAAAAAAAACATTTCACAGATTTTTATCAAATAAAGAACTTGCGCAAAAATGGTTGTTCCATTTAAATCTTCCTACTGATGAACTAGAATTCTTTTATCGAAAAAGAATTTGCAGAGATCATTTCCATGGATAAAACTCAAGCAAATGGTCACCAAAGCGATTTTTCTGAAATGTTCACAGATGTTGTCGAATAGGTACCATATAAAACGAAAATAACTTAGAAAAAACTTGCGGAAATGACAGGAAAACCCATAATTTTCATATTACATTCAAATTTCAACTAATTAACATAATAAAATTCGTTTCATTAGGTATATCAAACCTTAGATGTCAATAAATTCACTAAACATTTTACATAGTAAGTAAAAAACTTGTTTGAAAATACACCCTTGTAGGACATTTGTAGGGCTGTAAATTTTCTATAATTTATCGTTTTTTAGGGTATTCCACATCTGTGAAAATTTCAGAAAAATCGCTTTGGTGACCATTTGCTTAAGTTTTACCATATTTTACTTTCAAATCTAAAATGCGTGCGGGAAAGTGGGTGAAAATGCACGGTCGTAGAAATTTTTTTATGTAGAACTCTTGAACGAACTTTCGCGTGCGGGAAATTTTGTCCCGTACCTACTAGAGCAGAACTTTTTATGAAGTTGACTTCATTTCCCAAGTTTTTCAGACGGAAAATAAATATTTTCGAAGCAACACTAACATTAGGAAAATTGATATCATCTAATTTTCGGGCTGTGAACGGAAGATTTATCTATCGAGATTTGTTGCAGTTTTCAGAAATTAGATGACAAACTCCAAACCCCTCCTGTTCACAAATTAAATAGGTTGAATTAACCATTGATCGAAACAATTGATGAAAACTGTTTCTGTACTTAATTTTTAATAATAGTAATGACTATTTATTATGGTAATGAAAAAAGTCTCTGATGACATTGTGACAAGAAGATCGGGCCCTCCCGAGCTTTTGTAAGCCCTGGGGGAAGTACTCTGGCATCACGCCTCCCAACAAGGCTGGGTCTATAGTTTCGGAAGACATTTTCAAAGGACAAGTGATATAATCTTAACTGGTTCTGATTAATTCTTTCAGGGAAGGACACTGCTAATGTAGGGTCTGCAACCAACTCTTATTCCGAAGAAGGCTAGGCCAGCAAAAAGTGGTATGGTCACGGCACCATTATCCACGTCCTAAGCAGCAAAACCCGCATGACTTCTTTGCAGATGACGGCAATAATCATCGAGTCGTCACACTAGAGAGGAATCGCATCAAAATCTAGCAGCAGACGAACAAGCTCGAAGTGTGGAAAGCGGAATAAACGCAAGAAAGTCAGGTTATTTTATTTGCCAGACAACGCTGAACACCTCAAGGTCACATATCATAGAGCAAGTAGTGAGTTTCTCTTAATCGAATAATAGATCTACAATACACGAGAGAAAAAAAACTAAAACACCGATTATTAAACACTTTCATGTTTCAATTTCTACAAGATCCAGTACATTTCTTATGGATCTCCCAAGCCGCTCATGAGCTCATTTGACAGCTTGTGTGAGCAAAAGTATGTCAACCCTGCCTTTGGCAACTGAATCGATAGCAATTGTTTTTAATGTAATTTGTATACTTTCTTCTATTGTTATACGCTTAATTTATTATAAGCCCTATATATCAAGGTTAGGGAAAGCATTGTTCCTTTTGTGCCTCAACTCAAGGGGGTATAAGTATATGTAAAGCCCAATCAGTTGAGTTCATGCGAACTGAAAAATACTTTGACTGCTGAGCCTGAAAACAATTGATGATTTAGGAATTACCAATCATGAAAGTTCACTTTCTCAGTGGATACAGCTACCAATAATGAAATATGGTGGATTACGTAATCCAATCTTCCGCAATAAAACCTATACAATAGGTAAAGTCGTCGGCAAGTATTCAACAAAAAACAACTGCTGCCCCCTACGACCATTGAATTATATTTGTTTAATACTTGGCAAAGTTTTCTACAAGAATCACTTTGCAATGCATTTCAAATATCAAAGCTGAAATTATTTTTCGATTTAATTGGGGGAACACCTCCGTACCGGTTTCATGGTCATTGCCAATCATCAGCGAAGGCTAGTTCGACCCAATTGAATCGAAAAATCCTTTCATCCTGATTGGAAATCCCTGAGACAAACACTGAAGTATGAATTCAGCGCCATCTCTGGGTTCCAGATTAAAATGCACTCCGACTACGTGTCGACTTCAACATGAAGCCAGAAACATCATGAAAGAGGGGCGACACCACTTGACGGAAGACCATAAAACTAATAATGAAATATGGTGGATTACGTAATCCAATCTTCCGCAATAAAACCTATACAATAGGTAAAGTCGTCGGCAAGTATTCAACAAAAAACAACTGCTGCCCCCTACGACCATTGAATTATATTTGTTTAATACTTGGCAAAGTTTTCTACAAGAATCACTTTGCAATGCATTTCAAATATCAAAGCTGAAATTATTTTTCGATTTAATTGGGGGAACACCTCCGTACCGGTTTCATGGTCATTGCCAATCATCAGCGAAGGCTAGTTCGACCCAATTGAATCGAAAAATCCTTTCATCCTGATTGGAAATCCCTGAGACAAACACTGAAGTATGAATTCAGCGCCATCTCTGGGTTCCAGATTAAAATGCACTCCGACTACGTGTCGACTTCAACATGAAGCCAGAAACATCATGAAAGAGGGGCGACACCACTTGACGGAAGACCATAAAACTAATAATGAAATATGGTGGATTACGTAATCCAATCTTCCGCAATAAAACCTATACAATAGGTAAAGTCGTCGGCAAGTATTCAACAAAAAACAACTACTGCCCCCTACGACCATTGAATTATATTTGTTTAATACTTGGCAAAGTTTTCTACAAGAATCACTTTGCAATGCATTTCAAATATCAAAGCTGAAATTATTTTACGATTTAATTGGGGGAACACCTCCGTACCGGTTTCATGGTCATTGCCAATTCATTGCCAATCATCAGCGAAGGCTAGTTCGACCCAATTGAATCGAAAAATCCTTTCATCCTAATTGGAAATCCCTGAGACAAACACTGAAGTATGAATTCAGCGCCATCTCTGGGTTCCAGATTAAAATGCACTCCGACTACGTGTCGACTTCAACATGAAGCCAGAAACATCATGAAAGAGGGGCGACACCACTTGACGGAAGACCATAAAACTAATAATGAAATATGGTGGATTACGTAATCCAATCTTCTGCAATAAAACCTATACAGCTACCAGTGAAAATAACCTAGATCAACCAAAAAATTGACCTGATAAGATGATTAATTCAATAACAGAGTGATAAATTTTAAAATAACCTACCTCAAAAAATACATTAGTAATGAATTCATTGATGTTCTCCAAATGTTCATGTTCAGATGTTTTGGCATTCAGTTTATCAGTAAACTTTCCTGCTACAAGTCCAATCAGAGAAGTTGATGCCATAGTTAATCTATAAATGAATAATATAAATATTTTGAAAAACTACATAAAAAAATGAGGAAATTCAAAACATGATTTGATCTGATTAACCTAAATTCTGGCTACTGCCAACAAATGGTTTCTTTTCAAAATCAATTAACAAAGAAAGAAGCCTTACTGTACTAGACTGTCAGCCTCGTCTGCAGTACTGCGGTGTTCCTTGATCAGCAGCAATTCCCCTGCCTTATGAAACTGTTCCACAGCCAATGCCGTCAATCGTACCAATGACTGTAAAGCCTGCTGGTGTATTTCCGTTTCATCACAAAAACTCTGATTCAGATTATTCAACCAGCTTTCCGTTTCCTTCCAAGTCGATATTAATTTGTCATACGAAATATTTATATTGATTTCTTCAAGGGCAGTACTTATTTTTTCTTCTATTTCTACTAAACTAGGTGTGTCCTCATCATCTTCATCCGGCAATTCACATAATTCTTTTATTTGATCCAGAGTCTCCTGTATCTCTGTCAACTCAGTACTGGAGCAATTGTCTTTTAAAGTTTGTAACTTGATGTCACATTGTTTGGATAGCATTTCAAGAGCTTCCAAGTGCACTAAGCCGTGGTAATCATCAAACAAACTTTCGTAGTTCAATTTTTTAGCGATATTTTTCTGTTGAAGAACTTTATTTTCCTGTTCAGCCTTCTCTTTGGCTTCCCTTAGAACCTGTGAGAGAACAGGCTTTTCCTTGTGCAACTTCAGGAATGCCCGTTTGTTTTTCAAGCCTGGATCACCTTCCTGAAGGACTTCCATGGTCTTTTTACCTAAAAAGCAAAGGTTACTTGTCCATTTGACAAAACAATTTTGAATAGCTCATTCAAAAACAAATCATATCATCGGTAATGCCTCTCTCTCAAACTTGCTGGAATTGATGGATTTTAAGGAACTACTCAAGTACTTGGTGATATAAATGTTCCCAACATTCATTCTAAATAAGTAAATGAATTATTTTTTAAGGGGAAATATCCGGAAGCTCTCAAGGTATCAAAATCAATACCAATATTTGAGGGTAAAGGATCAAGAAATGATGTAAATGATTATAAAAATATTTGTCTATAAACTCAATTTGAAAAAAAAATATTCCAAAGTAGTTATTTTGCTTATCTTAGCAAGTTTGATAGAAAATATCCTGTAGTATTGAATAATGATACTACAGTTTTTGATACAATTGATCACAACTTATTTTTAGAATTCTTACCAATAGTTTCTAATGTGTCTAAACCTCCTGTGATAACTTTGCTTCCAGTGTGTTCTACAAATTTAGTCAAGTTAGATACCCCAGATACTAAATTGGACAGGTCTCCAAATCCAAAACTTGAAAAATTTTGACCAGCTGCTTCTTGTTCTCTAGGCTCCAGCTTATCTTCTACACTTTCCTCCTCTCGATGTAACCTTGCTAATTCTTCAGCATCTGGGATACCCATACTGGTTTCCAAAACTGTGGAAAACCCCTGTGATACTTGATTTGTTAAAGTCGAAACACTTTGGGTTGCTGTGTTAAGTATTGAAGAAACTCCCCAATTACTCCAACCAACCCAGCTTTGATTTTCTGTAGTACTAATTTCATTAGTTTTCAGCTGGGGTTTTTCCTTTTTGTCTTCTAAGGTTTCCCAGTTATCATTTTCCCACATATTCTCCTCATCTACTAGAGGTTCACTGCTTTCATTCAAATGTGTACTTTCTGTTTCTTCGTTTTCCATTAATGGTTCCCAGTCATCATTATCCCACATATTTTCATCTGAAGAATCTACTAGTACTTCTTTCGATTCCGATCTAATATTCGTTCCATCGATTCCTTTAACTAAGATATCAGCAAACGTTACTTCACCAGCCCTGTCTACTTTCCAACCAGCTATATTGTCTGAAATATCAGTTACAATTGTATTATTTTCAGATTCAGTTGCTGTACCAGTATATGTCTCTGACATACGCTTTTCTTCCTTATTTCCAAAATCGTCTCGAATTTTGTCAACAAATTTCTTAATTTCATATTTTCTGTTAGCCTCACTGTCACAGACTATGCCAGAATCATCCTTTGGTATTGTTCGACTTGGGTTTGTATTCGTGTCTCCACGATGCATATCATCGCTACAACTTTCTTTCAAATTCAAGTCGTTCAAATGGTCCTCCACTGCTGTTAGAAGTTTATTTTCTGGAACAGACTTCCTTTTAGATTGTGTTTCGTTCTCATCGTCAGAGTGGAAATCTTCGTCCGCACTTTCGAAATGCTCACTATCTGAAGTATCCATTGTGTAAGTTTAGTATTGACCCTTTTTTCCTTTTAAAAATTAAAGACAAATCATATCCTTGTTTTTCCAAAACTCTTTTTTAAAATAGAGAGTACGAGTACGATGACAGTGATGACACTGATGACAGTACACACAGTGACAGTGACACAGAACACAGAAAATCAGACAGAAATGATGACAAATGACACTGACGGCATTATGGCTTATGGCTCTGAGGGCCGATTGCACCAACTACTCTTAGTGCTTTAAGTGACGCCTAAATTTATGAATCCGACAGAATGTGAAATCACTGATATTATATACATTTGTTAGAGCGGCTTTACATTTATGCAATTCATTTGCAATGCAAGATAGGTATTGCAAGGCAATGAAGAAAATGTGTTTTACATTTATGCAATTATTGTTGTGTTGCCAGCAGTTATACCAATATAATAACGGAAAGTAAATCATCAAATATAGAATTATTGCTTTATTCATTTAACATTTACTTACGTCGCTGCTATTTTCCACCTATCATTAACACTTCTGACAAATTTTCTGTTTCATTTTTAAGTTAGAGTTATAGGTTTGGAGACATTCGAAAAACAATATCTACAGGTACTTTGGTGTGCCATTGGCATTGAATTTCTCACCAGAAAAATCACTAGAATTGCTCACGAATTGCGTGAAAATTTCAACCAGTCGAAATTTTTTGGGCTTGCACAAAACTTGCATGGGCGCAAGCGCAATGTAAAATTTAGTCTTGCATTGCACCAAAATTGCATGAAAATTGCATAATGTAAAGCCGCTCTTACAAACATATACAGTGTCACACATAAAGTTTGCGACATATGAAAGTTTTTTTTATTAATAGATATAAAGAAAATTTGACTTCGCAGTTAGTTTGTGCTTGAAAAATGAGTAAAATACAGCATCTTTCCTTTTTTCATGTGCGACTGTAAAGCCTGTTAAATTTGAAATTTTTTTAGAAAATCCTCAAAAAATCAGTTTTTTTTTTGTAAATTTCGAAAAAGATTGCTCAGTTTCTAATTTTATACATTTGCTTCAAATTTGGACTCTCTACTGTCACTTCGACTTTTTTTTACATTTTTTTTTTATTTTTCGAATCTTCGCTCTATCGATTCGAACGAAACATGATTCAAATTTCATAATTTTAATGAATATGAAACTTCAATGCCCAGAAAATACCCACATTGGCCTGTTACCAGAAATTAAAAAATATTTGACTCCAGAAGTTCGTCTTTTGTTGTTGCAAAGTTCAATAGTTTTTTCATTTCATTGTTGAACTGATTTTCAATGTCTTGACGTTAATATGACAGTAATCGAATTTCTCTGCATTCTTATTACACTCGTATTTCTTTTTTTAATAGATTTTTATCCAGTTTAATTATTTTTCTGATATTTAAATAATTCAGTTACAAACCAAACCGACTCATATTTCTATAAAATTTAAATAATAACGAAATCTGTACCAGCACATGCATAAACAATAAATATTGATTTGCAAAGCGATGAGCTGTCAAGTCAAATGTCAAAATGCCAAACAACAAATATCAAGCATTTCCTTTCCATTCTCTCATAAGTAGCCATATAATAACATATTATTATATCTTATCTCGTTTCTGCAGTAGGACTCTGATCAATCGTATTTACGTTTTAGCATCGCTTCATTTCGATTCTCAAGAATTGCGTTAAAAATTTACTTCATAACTCTGATGAATCGTTTCTATTTTCTAATCGTATGTGGGGAGAGTTCGTGAAATTTTAGGGAAATGTTAATTTTGTCTCTGACTGACGCTCTTGAATCATGATTTGATTTTTATATGTTCTGTTGACAAGTCAACGATGTATATTTCTGTGGTCAAGACCACTGGGCACTGACGTGACGAAGACACTGAAGACAGACAAAGAGCAACAGTAGACATTTTTCGACATAACCAAAAACGCTTTTATTTTTTCATTTCTGCATTTTAAATATTATAATCAATTGTCATATTCGTAAAAAAAACACATTTTATTTGAATATGCTACGTCATCTACGTGTTGACGAATAGCGAAGAAGGGCTTTGAGGAACTACACAGTTTAGAGAGGAGACCTAAACAAAGATATAGTTAATTTTTTAATCCAGGAGATATCGCCACATATGCTACATGTATATCTGTATTTTTATGCTATTTTTGCTTCCTAGGACGTAATTTTTTTCCGAGGGGGTACAGGTTACAGACTAGTCTGATTTTTCAATCATGCTATGATGAAGGACGTATGACAGAAACAACACTACGAGAGTCGCTCTTAAGTGTCATCGTAATTTGGCGCATGTGCAGTAATTCATCGTTGCCAGACGCTCATTTGTTTCAGCATCAGACAGGCTATCCTTATTATCAATATTCGTTACATATAAATATGGGAATTTAGTATGGAAGAATCGCATTTAGTAGCCAATGATGTCATTTTTAGTACACCTGGCAACGGAGCCCAGCACAACCTGCGTCAACTTGTGTATTTACAAATTACAATTTTACAAATGTAAATTGTAAACAAATAAAGATGTGGAAAAACAAATATGTTGGTCTACGTGTTCATCTGACAATCTGACTAATCATTAATACGTATTCTACGTGTCATTTTCTGATTGGGAAAATGCAGATATCTAGATGGTAGGTATTATACAATCGATTGCTGCAGAAAGCATTAAATGAAAATGCCTTCAACAAAAAGAATACTTTGTCTATTCGATGTGGACGGTACCTTAACAAAACCAAGAAGTGGTATAGATCCAGTCATATACAGTTTTCTCCAAGACAAAATCAAACCCTTGTGTACACTCGGCATCGTAGGCGGCTCAGATTTCAAGAAAATTTCTGAACAGATGAATGGAGATGATGTGGTGGATAAATTTGAATATGTTTTCCCAGAAAACGGATTGATCCAATACAAGCAAGGTAAAGAAGTTGGAAGACAGAGCATACAAAAGTTCTATGGAGAAAATACCCTACAAACATTTATAAACTATGTACTTAAATACTTATCAACAATAAAGTTACCTGTTAAAAGAGGTAACTTTGTGGAGTTCAGAACAGGTATGTTGAATATTTCCCCTGTAGGCAGATCATGCTCTCAAGAAGAGAGGGAGGCCTTTGAAAAATATGATAAGGAACATAACATCCGAAAAACTATGATAGAAAGTCTAAGAAAAGAATTTCCTGATATCGGCTTAACATATAGTATTGGTGGTCAAATTAGTTTTGATGTGTTTCCAAAAGGGTGGGATAAGACGTACTGTTTACGACATTTGGAAAATGAAGGCTTTGATGAAATACATTTCTTTGGTGACAAAACTGATCAAGGAGGGAACGATTATGAAATATTTAATGATAAACGAGTGATTGGGCACAAGGTTGTGCACCCTTTAGATACAAAGAGGCAGTTAGAAAACCTATTCAATTTGTGAAGTATTGAACTTTTACATTTCCCCTTTTATATTTTTATAACATTATAAATTGTTGATATGTTTATTCTTAGTAAGTGAATATAATTTTTTTTTGTCTGTATAGTTATGGAATATTTTTATTCTCTCTGTCCTATGAGCAACTTCAAATAGCAATAATACATTATTTAAATGAACTTTGTCAGCCCATCTTTCATAATAATAATAATTACTGAGTTATGCTCCAGGGGATATTGAGTCAATAAGCCTGATGCAGTCCTCCTCGACCATCAAAGTAGGACAATTTTCGTCATAGAGTTCTCGGCTCCTGGCGAAACAAGTGGGAAAAAAGGACAAAATATCGAGACTTACTCTTTGAACTCCGCAGGCTTTACCAAAACCATTCCGTCAAAATGGTACTTCTGACCATAGGGGTCCTTGGTGGAATGATAGACACGCTGCTCTCGAATCTAAAAATCATACCAGCTTGCCGTGATGTGGCAGAACATTTAGCCGGAAAGATGCAGAAGGCATGGTTAACTGCGTTTACTTAGGGCACGTGAGTCTCGGACTCGGTATTTACTCACCCCACGGATGTGGGGGGGTTTACTGGGGTTAATGACATACAAGCGCGCCCTCCGGAAGTATCGGGGCTCCGTAGACAGGGCCTGATTGGGAAATTCCTAATGCAAAAAATAGAAAAATATTAATATTAACATAACAGAATAGTACTGGATGGATGGAGATTAAATCGAAAAATGATTTCAGCTTTGATATTCAAAGTGCATTGTAAAGTTTGTTCTTGTAGAAAACTTTGCCAGGTATAATTCAACGGTCGTAGAGGGCAGTAGTTGTTTTCTGTTGAATACTTGCCGACGACAATGCCTATTGTATAGGATCTTCAGCGGAAGATTTGGATTACGTAATCCACCATTTTTCTTGATTAGTTCAATGGTCTTCCGTCAAGTAGTGTCGCCCCTCTTCATGATGTTTTGGCTTCATTTTGAAGTCGACACACAGTAGGAGTGCCTTTTAATTCTGGAACCCAGAGATGGCGCTGAATTCATATTTCAGTATTTGTCTCAAGTTCCTATAGTACTCCATTTGGCGGGGGGTACGATCAGGAGAAATGAATACTCCCTAATTTTTAAAATCCTTATGGGTTGTAAGTGCTTTAGCTCTTCGCAAGAGATGTTGAACATTATCCTGGTTACTTAAGACGATTTTTATTGGACCAACCTTTCCATCTAGATATCTACCAAGTCGAAGAGGATTTACTTCTGTGATTACAAAATCGGGATCTATTGCTTTAATAACTTCACTGACAACGTTTTTGTGAAAATCGGCATTATTCTGGACTGACATCTGTTGATTTTGCTCCCCGAGACCAAACAAAATTAAATTCTTCTTAAGTTTTTTCCTTTGACTGACTTCTTTCACAATTTCTTCGAACTGGGAAGGAGCCATTGAGGATGGGTTGACCTTGGTACTTTTAGTTCCTGGAGATCATTTTGAAGCTGCAAAATGAGAGCTTTCAAGCCCTGCAGTTCATTTCCGAATTCTCTGCATCTCGCACATGTCCATGTAAATAATTGACATTGAACTGTTTTAAGTTTTTTATTCACCAGTAGACCCACCAATCTACCAACTTCGCCCTTGTATTTTGATAAGAACGAGTTGGATATATTTATTTATGAGAAATTATGAAAATCGTAAGGTAAATAATGGAAGTGGTCCCAAAACAGACCCTCGAAGGACACCATTATCAATTTAACCATTTTTCTTGATTAGTAACAATTTGAAAAACATTCAATATACGGAGGTTAGATTCAGTCTGTGCATGTTCCTTGCCTATATTGTAAGAGACAATCAAAATGTCAACCTAATCCCACAGTATTATACGGGACCTATGCCTAAGGGATTATTGGTATGTGAGCCTATATCATGAAATTAACTGAATGGATAGAGCCTCTAAGAAACCAGGCTCCATCCCTGCGTGAATAACCTTGCAGGATGAACTAGTAGTAGTAGTAGATGCGAGGTGGCCGCTACTGCAGCCAGGCAAGTAGGCCTTCATGGGCCCTTTTTAATATCCCCTTGTCTCCTTTTCAGTGACATGCTCTTAAACCTTATACTATATGTGTGTATGTGCGGGTGCTTGTGAAGGGAGCGAGTTCTATCAATCTGCCTATTCCATGGTAGGGCTGGTTCTCAATCGGTGGTGTGGCGGCCGCGGGCGATTCATTCACCGGCTACCAGTCCCACAGCACCCAATTCAAGAACTCTCCTTGGCTCCCACCGAGGACCAGATTTTCCAGTTCCCACAGCGAGTTCTGTCGATGTGGACCCACTAAGGAAAAACTTTGAGTTAGTAACGTCTCACATGACAATACAAAACGTAATGTATCGATCAGGAGCCGGACCTGACCGCTTCTAGTTTTGTTTGTGCTCGACTCTTAACTCAGTAAAATTAGTTGTATGAAAGGGTTAACCTCTGGATTAACTTCTACCTGGTCATCAAGGAGCAATCTCGAGATAAAACGTCAGTTAGTTAGGTAGGTACAGTCAACAGTTAGCAAATAGACAGAGACAGACAGCAAATAAATTAGCAGTTAGGTATATTCTACAAGTTTGAATAAATCAGTGGATTTGAGTGTATTTTTATTACACTAGTTTCTTTGTTCATTCATGTACTTGAAGCGTTTATCAATATTATGGTTGTCGTTTGGAATTACCATGTGCGGTGACTTCTTCCTATATTCTACCAAGGGGTTTACCTATCAGACCTCTCATCTGAGTGAAAGTTGCTTTCTGTGTTGCTGGTCCGTTGTTTACTGGATTATTAGTAGAGTGAATGTAAATTGTCGATAATTTACTTAAGAGCAAACAGTAACGCGTCACACGGAACAGTCGAATTTACTCCTCACTCCGCGCAGCAAAGGTTTGTAGGCATGTATTTATGGAGCCTGTTGAACACACAGCGCCTGCCGCTCTTGAATACCCATCATTTCTTTTGATTTCGTTTTCGGTATTCTAGGGAGGAAGAAGGATAGCAGTGGCGCCGACAGGAGTTCGCAAAAACTGTAAAATCAAGTTTTTAATGGCAATATAAATTATTTTTCAATTACTCAATGCTAGTGCTGTCGAAATGTATTGCGAAAAACTAAGTAATTTTAAATTATTGTTTTACACAGGGAAAGGGTGTGTTTCGTTCTCCCTTTGAAAAGGAGCTCAAACAAAAGCTAACGCTAGGAATTTCTTATTTTTAACAACTGTTATATTCTTAATTTTGTTCCCCTACCAATAAAAGCGATTATTGTTATGAAATATTAGATAATTGATAACTGGTATCTAGGGATTTTGGGGATCAGAAAAATTATGAATTCAGGATGGCGGATAAAGTGATTCATGTTTCAAGTCTGTTCAATACCGATTTAAAAACATAATCGATATAACTTTCACACCAATGCACAAAAGATCTGATAGGTCGAAGTGCTTGTAAGGCTGCTTCAAACAAACTTTATAATAATTACGTATTGCTTTTCACGTTGGAAATAAGTATCTAGAGATAGGTACCTAGTTGTTAAGAGCAAGTACCTACTACTAATACTAATAAATTATCAACCATACGTCAGTTCCGGGAAGTGACAATAATAACAATAACATCAAGATTTTTAATTTTTTATTTCATTATTTTTAATTAGGTTGTAATTATTGTGCCTTGCTATACTCTAGGTTATTCTGGTGTAGTACCCTCTTCATGAAGTCAAATACAAAGACTTAATATCTGGGTATTGTTTATTAATCTAACGAAAATATTTGCCACATTGATTTGATTTTAAGCTTTATGTGGCCTGTTTTTTGGTTATTTCCGTTTCATTCGCATAATTTCATTAAGTTTTTCCAATGCAAAATGCAGAATTGTAAAGTTTCTTGTTTTTATTTAACTTTCCTCTTTTCATGTAATCTTCAAGTAATAAGAACATCTATCAAAGAAGATCGAGTTATTTCATTGAAATGTATTGCTTCCAGATCAATTCTAAATTAAGTTAACCAGGGCGAAGATATACCGGGTGTCCACGGAAGGTGGCTCGCCCCTATAACTTTTTTGTTTGCAAAGATAATGAAATGAAATTTGGTGGCTCTGTTGAAGACAGAAAACTGTTTTTTTTGATAAGTGACCCAACTTCATATCAATTCTGGCTTTACCGGAAATGACATAAACTTTCGATTTGTAAATGGGACTCCTGGTATATTTTCAGTTTTTTTATTTCCAAATGACATTTTGTGACTTTTTGTAACCAATTTTTAATTTTTTTTTTTAATTAATTTTTCCATCTAGAGAGCCATGGATACGTTCAAATCACTAATTCCAGTCCTAAAATGTTTATAAAAATACAACTTTACTGTTTTCTGTCAAAATGATTCAGATATTTTAAGTTTAATTTTAAAATTTGTATCACTATTTTTTTTCAAATGGCAATATGGTGGCTCGTCGGGTTAGAGAAAAAGAGCATTTCATTACGATTCATTTTATACCGCACACTATTAGGTTTTAAAGAAACTTTCGATAAAAAACGGAAAATATAACGTTAGAACGTTCGTTAAATGAAGAATCTCATTGAGATTAAAATAAGATTTAAAATCATCGAGTAGCCTGTGACCAACACAACTGAAACAAAAACATTAATTTTACATAACGGTATAGTGAAGTTGTCGTCTACCAAAGATTTTAGGGCTGGAAATAAAAATTTGTATTTATCCATAGCCCTCTAGACTGAAAAATAAATAAAAAAAATGGTCGCAGAAAGTGACAAATGATACATAGTTGTATTCAAAATGTCCTATGGAGACAAAAAAACTTAAAATATACCAGATGCCCCATTTAAAATTCAAAAGTTTATATCACTTCCTGTATAATCGGAATTTACATGAAGTTCAGTCGCTTGTCAAAAAAAGCAGTTTTATGTCTCAAACAGGTTTTCCAAATTTCATTCCTCCATTATCTCCAAAAACAAAAAAAGTTATAGTTATAGGGGCGAGCCACCTTCCGTGGACAACCGGTATAAAAAGTGGATTCTGATGTATTTTTGTACTAACGTCCATATATTGCTGCGAAAAAAAACATGCTCTTTCCACAAGTCTTACTTATAATAATGTCAAAACAAGAAAAAATGTGAATATTCAACACGTCAATTACCAAGGGATGCCAAGAAATAATTATGTGCTCGTGCGCCTATGTCTATTCATTTAAACGGTGCCTTTGAGGTGCCGCCAACGTTAATGTGGAACAATGTCACACAATATCTTTTACTTGAACTAAAGCACATACGACGGACCGAGGGAATTACCTTAATAGGCTACAAGAAAAGGATGGCGATAACTAATTTTGTCTTGTATTAACAATGTTCAAGGTACGGGGAATCTTCAACGTTGCCGGTTGCGTCAAACCTCAATTCAATGCTAATATTATATGTAGAGGGCAGCGCTAATCAGGCACAAATTTCGGGATCGTAGAATCGGTTTTTTGCAAAAACCATTGATTTCATGAAAGATATATTTTTTGTATGGGTTAGGTGGTCCCATAAAAATTCGGCAATCTCTTAATTTTTTTAATTCATCATGTTACTTCAATCTTAACAAAAAATCACTGAAGTTCCCGAATTTACACATAAACATTGAGTCATTTGCTAAAGAAAAAAATTTTTTTAAAGAAAAACTGTAGGCTTAAAACCGATTCCCGTTTTAACAAGGTAGTGTTTGCTCTTAACCTCGCATTGGTGAATATACAAACAGTATTTCAGGCACAATAATTATTGTTATAGAAATATTTACAATCGAACAATAACAAGATGAAAACAGTTTATGTACAACAGAGTTTCAAGGTCAAGATTCTGCATCATAACATCATAACTCATTGACCCAAATACACTGGTTTCCTCTTTTCCTTAAACGCCTCCAAACCCTCGGTCCTGTCTTTAGTATGAATCAGTTGCGAATAACAACCGTCCTCGATAGCTAGACCTGTGGAGAAGTCAACTTCAACACCTCTGTTTATCGACTGCTTGGCCATTCTGATCCCTAGTGGTCCATTCGGCAAAATTTCCTCAGCAATTTCCAAGCATTTCAAATAAGCCGCGTCGCCGTTTTCGTTTTGCTCTACCAAGTGATTGACTAAACCGAGCTCTTTCGCCTGTTTTCCATCTAAAATTTTGGCGGTGAATATCAGTTCTTTCGCCACAGACGGATTGATGACTCTTGGGAGAAGTTGGGTGCCGCCAGCTCCGGGCATTATGCCTAGTTTTGTTTCCACTAGTCCCATCTTCACATTGGCCGCAGCGACTCGGATGTCAGATGCTAAAGCGATTTCTAAGCCACCTCCTGAAAATGAGAGAGTAAGTTTATTTTGGGTTTCATAACAAAGGCCCAAGGACAAATCTGATCATAATTTTGTTAAAAATAGGCTTTTTTGACTGAAAACAATTACTTCTATTTAAATAACGTGAGTCCTCCTATCGGACTCGTGATTTTACCCAGTCGGTTTGTTTTTGCCAAATAAACGAGTTTTCGTGAATAATTAAAAATTGATGCAATTTGAAGCACTCGAGCTCTTCCTTCAAAAATTAACTATATAGAAGTTTTGTTTGACTGACTGGCAAAATTATTTCGTTTAGGAACGAAACTTTTTCCGATAAAAAAAAGTTCGTTAAAGGTAAATTCATTGTGCTACGCCTTAAAATAAAAAAAAAGTATCTTAAACCACGTAGTTTTGTCTCCTAAACACGAATTCGAATATAATTCGAAGGGGGGCTCAACTACTTTTTGAGTTATGCCCTTCTGAATGTTGAAAAAGGTTTATTTTCAAAATCAAATTTTTACATAAAAAAATCACCGGAGGCGTGTCTCTTTCTTCTGGTAATTTACAAAATGCGAGCGCAGCAAGCATCTGTTTTGATTTCACTTTTTGGTACTAATTAGAGATCGGATTTAGTACCAGCAACTTGGATAGCTAGGTGAGTTAGGTTAGGTTGTGTCCACTTCTTTTACGTTAAGAAATTAGGTCCATGGCCGAAAACGTAGGAAGCCGAAGGCGTGTCTATTTCTTCTGGAAATTTATAAAATGCGAGTGCAGCGAGCATCTGCTTCGGTTGAATTTATATATTTTTATTTATAAAGTTGTTATATTAATCGTTTTGTCATTGTGAAATTAGGTACAGCTTGGCAAATCTAGCTGTGGATGTCGAGAAACGTACGACGTACGAGATGCGCGAAGTTAGAATGAGAAAGTAGTCGAACGACAAAGAGGGTAGTATAAGCTCCGGTAAAATATTTCTAAATTGTACATTCAGTAATAAAAGTAAAAGTTTAAATGGTTGTGGTATTTCTATTGTAGTTTGCAATGAGAATTTAATGTACCTGTATTAGAAATCTACTACCTAGTTAGAACTTTCAAAAAGTATTGTAGGTAGTGTATTTTAATATAAATTGAAATTTGACCAACTGATGTCATCATTTTTTGGTCCATATAAAGTTTTTCATACTTTTCTGCATGGTTACACTGCGATTTCCACTCATCATCATTGAACGTATTAAAAAATTCGGCACAATAGTTTTTTACGTCTGTTAGGTTAAAATTCACGTTTCTGTCTGCTACATATTGTTTCAATGATGCCCATACCAGTTCAATTGGATTGAGATCAGGGTGATAAGGAGGAAGCCTTAGAGCTTCGTTACCATGGGTTTTTAGAAGTTGGTCGATTTCAAAGGTTTTGAATAGTGGCTTATGCAGTTTAATTAAATAGTATAAATCAACTTTGAGCATATCAGTTGTGAACGGAATATTTCGTTGTCTTAGCCATTCTTGCATTTCTGCTTTTCTAGTATTGTAGTTTGGACATTTTTCAATTTCTACATTATGGTGCGTTATTTATCACAACTACACTTTTTGGTGGTAAGTTAGGTATAAGTTTTTCCACCAGCCATTTTTTATAGTTAATGTAATTCATTTCCCCGTGATAATCACCCGATTTGGTTTGTGACTGGAATTAGGCAAGCATTAGGAACAAAACCGCTTGCACTACCTGCATGCACTATGATTAATCGTTTACCTTTCGACACCGGCTGACGCAGACCTTCATTGGAATCGTCACTCCAAGACTTTTTGTGTGTATGTGATGAATGAATATATGTTTCATCCATGTAAATTATTGGCCGATTTTCTTCCCGAAATTTTTTTATGCGTCTCAAAAAGTTTACTCTTTTTTGCCTGATATCGGGTTTCTCCATCCATCAACAGTTTTCTATTTGTTTTAGTTTTCCCCCATCGAAATCCCATGCTGTGAATGATTTTTCTTAAACTTTCTCTTGAACCCGTGTAGCCATATAGTCATCGTGAAATATTTTATGTATATTTCGCAGTGTTGGTACTTTCCTATTGGTCACTTGGTAATTAAAAATATATCGTCTCAGAACTCCTTTATCGAAATTATCCAAGTCTGTCTTTTTATGTGCTACTTTTCTTCTTTTGTTTGGAGTAGAAAATAATGAAGATTCCCCATTTTCTATTTTCCGCATCTCCTGTTCAATGTTTGAAATAGTATGTACACTGACACCTGCGGCAGTAGCAACACATTCCTGAACTTTTTTAATATTTATCACAGGTTCATTTTGTGATGCTTCGCGGCGCATAAAATGAATTACATTTGCCAAAAATTCTCGACTCTGTCCACTCAAAACTTTTCTATTCACTTTAGACTGGAATTCCATTTTATAGTCAATAAATCACTTGACAGTGCACTTCGCGTTGCGACAGATAATAGAATTGACATTAACTAATACTCCTGTAATGTACTGAACCCTTCTGATACTGCTCTGCGCATCGACAGGCGTGGCGAGATAGATTTGCCAAGCTGTAGATTAGCTTTTAAGAAAAGAGTTGTCTAAATTTGTTGTTTGAAAATGGGCCATTTTCAAGATTCAGAAGAGCATAACTCGAAAAGTTGTTGACACCCCCTCGATTTTCCTTTGGATTTGTGTTCAGGACACAAAACTACCTACCAAAAGTTCTTGTGTTTTTACTGTTGAATATACGAAAATACATTTTTGAACGTTGATTTGTTCCGAAGAATAATAATTTATTATTGGTAAACCACGCTCTGCCCACAATTTCTTTCCGTTCAAAGAATAAAACACGAGGGCTTTAGCTCGAAATATTTTCGTGAAACAAATTAATTTTTGTTAATAACGAAAAAAGAAGTGTTATACAACCCTCGAAAAGTTCTGAATGTATAGTGAATATGTTACCTAGTGTAACTCCATCCAAAGCTGTTATCACTGGAAAAGGTATGTTGAACATTTTGTTTACAAAATTTCGTATATTCGTCACAGCATTGTGAACTTCCTTTGTACTCATTACCGCTCTCTCTTTCAAATCAGCTCCTGAAAATATATAATATAATATTAATGCAGATAATATTCTATATAAGTAGAGCATATACAGACTACAGAGCTCTCCAACAGCGAACGAAATAACATAAACACTCATAGAGTGTACCCAAAGACAGCCTGTGCGGGTAGAGGACGGCTGTTATTTTTATTTGTCGTGGCGCTCCGGGGCGATTCACTGATTTTTGGTGGCGTATTCCCTTCTCAGCTGTAGGAAAACCTACAGCACCAGATGATTTTTGGTTAGGATAATTTTTAAGAAAAAAATTTAAATGGCAAGATGGATTGAAAAAATTAAATTGAGAAGTTCCCGAATTCTTATGAGACCACCGAGCCGATACAAAAACTCTTTCATGAAATCAATGGTTTTTGCAGTCAAAGCTGGAAAAAGATTTCAAATAGGTACTTCTTTGCAGAAACTTTTCATAAGCTTTCTTGGGATATCGACGATTGGTTATCCAACAACCATATTTTTTTTAATCTGACACAACAAATTAAAGAAGAAATCGAAAAATTCAGTTTTTTTTAAATAATTTGAAAATCCATACTAAGAGACTTGTTTAGAACATGGAAAATAGTTGGTTGATCCAGTAAGGATCATTTTACAATAAGTATTTGTTGTATATAAATTAATACCCGTCGTTGCATTAGACGGGGGAGTAGTTGTTGTCTGACAGGTATTTTCCACAAAAATCCTAGAATTTGGGTGTTTATGGAAGAGTAAGGGTTCGCATTGTACTATTAGGTACTGAAGTTAGACAACCAGCCTTACACACGCATGCATTGTCACTCTCGGTTTATAGATAAGCAGACAGTATGTCATGGATGGTCAGAGTCCGAGGGCACAGTATAATGCTAAAAGAACGAGGGCGACATTTTGTATACACATATGTTGATATTACAATAAAACCCTACTACCTACTACTCTTGAGTATTATTGCTAGCAGACAACGCGACATGCATCACTAGTCCAATTTCTGGATTCTGTTCTGATATTTGGCGACCGTTTTAATGCCAGCCTGGGCCTGGAGACCAGTTGATTATTAAGTATTTATTAACGAAATTCCTCTGAAAATGTGAAAGTGACCCCTTTTTTCACCGTTTACTTGCCTTTTCCTCTTTCCCTCTTCTGAAAAACTTCTAGGTGGAGTTTCAGTTGAGCGTTCTGCATCGCGAACTGTAAATACAAAATTTAAATATTTGGCGGGATAACGTTTACTACATTTCCTCTTTGCGTCAGATTTATGAGGTTATTTCAGAAGAATCAGAAGTTCTCAAATGAAAGTGATACGTATGTTGCAAAATTTGAATAATCTACAGAAGTAGGTATTATTAGCATGTTTTCACAGGGTGACATACAAAAAAAAGGTGAAAGGTGTAATAACGAAATAATTTACCTGCACAAAACGAGCCAGGAATTACACTACGTATAATCAAAACACGAGCAAGACTTTCAGAAGTAAACTTTTCAACTGCATTGTTGAGGTCTTCTAATAAGCGACTGCTTATTGCATTTTTCTGTTGCGGCCTGTTCATTCCCATAACTGCAATCCCAGCATGATCACCTTTTAAATATTCCACAACCAATTCTTGTTTTTTTGCATGTTGTGAATATCTTCTGGTCAGTGTAAACAACAAATTCACCGTGGCCTTGTTCAACATTTTTAAATGCAGAAACAAGAGACGAACAGATGTCAGTTTATGTTAAAATGATGAACGAACAGCAAGCATGAAGATCAAAGGTTACGTTTAGTGTGTGATATGACTAAAATGATAAAATATGTAATAATAATGGATTTATGTCAACTTTGTACGCAGTGTTGCCGTGGTCGTATTTGAATGAATGTTTAAGCTAAGTAAGTGTTCTTTTAGCTTTATGACAGATTACACATACTACAGTACCTGTGTAATCTGTGGTTTTATACTGTGGCTAAGTTGAAGTTCTGATCTTGGAAAGACATTCTCTGACGACAGAGTTGGACTAGAGGGAAGAACCACATATTGCCCTAATAAATAACCAGAGGCGGATCACCGTAAAGGCGCAGTTGGCGCGCGCTTAGGCCCCCGAAGAAAAATGGTCTCAGTTCACTCAGGAAATGCAAACACTAATGAGCACAAGGTTACTAAGGCAACAAAATATATAATAATTTACACTTTGTTCCGATAACTTAATTTCAGAATAATATTGAATAGGTACCTAGTGTGTATAAACATTGTTGACGATTTCCGTATTTTGTTTGACCAGATTTCATCTGATAATGCAATTAAGTCACGGAGTGAGAAATCAATTACGAAAGCAAACAGAGATATAGAATCAGTCAGTTCAAAGCCAGCCAACACAGATACATCTCTAGGATATTTCTGCGATGTCACTTCGTGACCTGCGACTGGCATCGTTACGTCGCAGAGACGTCCCAGCGACTCACTTTTGTCACACTCATGATGCATGTTGTCGACGTCTATGCGATGTACTTCTGAGACGCCGCAAAGATGCCTCCTAATAACGTATCAGGGATGTAACAGCAACATAGCAGCGATTTCTTCTCTGTTATATTCAAGAGACGTCAACGTCTATGCGATATTCCAGACAGAAACAACGAATAGAAACAGAAAATATATTTTCAATATGAAAAAAATAAATATAACAAATGTATAGATAAAAAAATTCCTCAAAAAATTAAAATATTCTGGCACAACATTAACAAAGTACAAAATTAAAAATTAACAAAGTGAAAAATGAAAATAAATTAATTAAAAAACTAAAAGTCAATTGCTTCGGTTCCTTTTCCTTCGAGCCTTTGTTTGGCATGCCTGAACCAATTGGAACAGGCTGCTTCCACATTTTTTTCGTTCTCTGCGTGAATAATAAGGCTCATCACCACATCTGAAAATCAATGAAACAATATGAGACCACTGAAAGCTACAATGCCAGATAGTAAGGAAAGAAATAATGGAATCTCACTTTGTTGATACTCAACAACGATACTCACTTTTCACTTTCAGTTTATGGAAACTAAAATTCGCAAATGTGATCAATCCAGTTGGAAATATCACAACAGTATAGAAAGCATTCAAAGCGACAAAGCTTCGATCTTCGATCAATGCATCGATATTGTAGTAAAACTGCACTAACTAATTGTTCTAATTTATTTAAAACACTATTTACAACAATTATTCACTAAAACATTACTTCACTATTTTATTTCTACGGTGTCAGTCTCTATCTGCGAACTCTGGAACTGTAACTAACTCTCAATTCTGACTGTCCCGCCATCTGCTATACAGCGGCTATATATAGTAGCATTTACAGTTTTCGATCTTTCCAGTCTGTTTGGCGACTCCTAGAAACTTCGGTTATAGCGTTCGCGTCTCTTCCACGGATGAGTCATGTGTTTGTCAGAAGAGAACTTGTCTACATTTCGAGTGTGGAGTGTAATTGGATGATCAGGGCCGGTCTCGAAATTGTTACAATATATACAAAGAACAAAGAACTAGAACTAAATATGGTTATACGATACAAGCCGGTCAAGCAGTCGCCTCCCGCTTTCAAGTCGGCCAACATTGAATACGATCTATGATGCCAACTTCTTTAACATTGAACACAAATTGAGGATTTTCCTTTCGACGACCTTGTAGTCGGCAGTCAAGTGAATGTGTGTGAAAGTCCTATTATCACCTGACCTGGAGATAACTCAGTGAAAATATAGTAGCAGAGATATCTGAGTATAGATTTTGATCTCTAAATGATGTCGCAGTATGACGTCTATGGCAAGTAAAAATTTGACATCGCAGGGACATCTAAATCCAGCTACCACTAATTTAGACATCACAGGGATGTCGCAGTGTGATATCGCAGTAATGACAACAATATGACATCGCAGAGACATCTATGTTTGGCTATTATTGATTTAGATATCTAAGGGATGTCGCGGTGTAATATCGCAGGAATGTTAACGATATGATATCACATGCAAGGACATCTAAATCCCATTTTTGACGATATTGACATCCATGAGATGTAGATGTTTGCCCAGTGTTGACTGGGAAGACGAGGTTCTTCACTACGGTTATCCAAAGAAAATATTTTTTATTTCGATATTTTAGTTGATGTACCTATTTGGGCCTTTTGGTGGCGAGCGAGTTAAGCGCTCGCTTCCTAATCCAGTCAACCCGGTTGGTGCATGGGTTCGAATCAGCATATAACCGATCTCTTTTGTGCCATCACATATTTGAAAAGGTAGTGGGTACGTCTTTCCTAGCTCACAGATCTCTGATACTTCTGCTTGTAAGGGTGCAGCCGGTTAGCCGACCTAACAATTTTAACAATTTATTTTAGCAATTTTTATTCATGTTTAGTTTTTCATATATTTTTCATATCACATGTCACATTTAAAATATCATTTCAGTAGATAACTATATCGCTAGTTGTACCAGTCGTTCCTAAAATGTATTGACTTTTAATCCTTGTTTTTCCCTGGTGAAGTCAAAATTTGAACCAATTTTGAAATATCAGGAAAATGCGTGTCCTCGATCTAATTTAATAACAAATCGCCTGTGGCACATATACTAGAGCCCCCCCCACTGCAGAGTGCAGACAACACAGAAATCGTAAAAATGTAAAATCCTATTGAACTATATTGAAACTGTTAAAGGGTCGAATGATTGAAACTAGAAGAAATGAAAATACCATTTTTGGAATTTTGGTAATTCTTTGCAAGTACTTTATCACACACGTGATAGCTTTTGTGTGTTCGGTCAACATTCAAGATACATATTTATCCATAAAATTAAAAGGGTTCCTACAAAATAGTCAAAAACTGTACCTTGAAGTTCGCACTTCAAACTGTACCCCGTGCGAGAAACCATTGTTTAAAAAGAAATAAGATAGTTGGCCATTCTTACGTACTTTTCAGTTGGATTCAAATGAAGACCATCACTAGAGGTCGCTAGTCCACGAGTCTTGATTTTAATGTATGCATGTGATCAGTTCGTAAAATGTGATTTATTGAATAATCCGATAGATGGCTCTGAAAAATAATTTTGACACGTGCATCCTATCCAGCGTTGTACTAGTAAACTTGAGATTCCATTAATTTCAGTTTCAGCATTGTTTATAGAGAAAAAAGATAGTTAGTCAGTGCTTGTGGAAATCGCGTTTGATAATAGTTTGATACAATCGCGCGAGACATCTAGCTCGATCCACAGGCACTGACTATAACCATCTTCTTTCTCTATAAACAATGGAGAAACGTACGAGTGATGACACATATCATCGAGTAGCAGAACTACGGTAATAAATACGTACGAACTATAATCAACTAATTTATTTTAAACATCAAATAATAATTTATATCACTTCCGCTGAGACAACTATGAACTGATCAGTTAACTGTAATGCCGTCTCTGATCAAGCGCTATGCATTTTGGTATACTCGCGAGAAAGAGATGTCGCTATCAAATGCAAGCAGTCAGGTCTGGCTCCAAGTTCGTTACATGCCCCCCCAATAATTCTCCAGATTTTTTCTCAAACTTGTTGCCATTTGGCAATAGCCGAAACTGCACGAAACAAAATGTTACAAGTTAAAGTGGTATAAAAACATAGAAATTTTCTCTTAATTTTCTTATGATGATTTCCTACCACGTAGTAACGGCTACATCCATCAATTTATTAAATTCTCAAAATTTGTCTTAACTTTTCTCAAGCAACTCGCTTTCATCAATAGCCTTGGGATATTATAGGTGATAATTTGTTTGGTAAGTACACCTCAGGATAAGGGATATATGTAGGTAACCAGTGAATTATGAGTCCTTGGAAGATTTATCCCTAAATTATACCTATTGGTCGGGATCCAAATATCGGATGGTCCGGACCTGTTCCTCCCAGACCTTCCATTTGTATGGACACCCTGTATACATACCAACGCACTTTACCTTACGCATAATTTATATTGCTCCCATCTATACGATATACGACTCCTACCTACCTATATCTCAGCTCTTAAATAATGCATTTGTTCCTACAGTTTGTTTGCTCGTTGTTTCTATTATTTGGCCTATTTGGTCCTAGGAGTGCACTCTTTTGTTGATGTGCAACAAACTTGGAGATGAACGATAACTGTGAATCTCTTTAAGTTTGTACGCTATAGCCGCATTCTTTACCCGAGGCTAAACGCACTTCATTGGTAGAATCTCGTGACGTCAGCCTCGCGATCGCAATTGCGGCGTTGCCGGCTGTAACAAAATTTCCGGGTTGATTTTTTTTCACTGATTAGGCTATTTATAAACGAACTTGAAAATACTTTTATCTAATCAGATCGAAAGAACAGGCTGATCGAAATACATTTTGTTTTGGAGTGTTCTTTGTCATTTTTGGCAGTAATCAGTCTATATTTGACAGCTGAAATTAATTCACCAATGCGCATGAAACCAGGGCCGACCAGAGGGGGCAAAAAAATCCCAGGGGCCCAGTGCCACTCGGTTGAGGATAATAGTATACCTATGACTTCTGTAAATAAAGTGTTTACTTGTTATAACGCTGCTTAAATCCAATAAGTATGGTTGGCTGTAACATTCAGTATTCCTATTATTTATGGATTATTAGGTTTTTCTGATTTTCTGTTTTTATTGTGGTAGGTAGGGGGCCCGCCTGAGATTTTATTCCCAGGCTTTTCCCGCCCGAGGGCGGCCCTTCATGAAACATCGTCAATTTCATAAAAATCTTTCTTTTTTCAATGCTTTTGATTAATTTTTCGGGAATATTTTTATCTACAGTGGCAGACTCTGTGACAGAAATGTTATTTCCCTTTTATTCTCGTAAGGTTTTGTCTATTAAAGTATGTGGATAACACAAAAATAACACAAAATAAACAAATATGATATAAACAATTTCAATACAAATATCACCGTTCAAGCGAAAGTTTTCCACTGCAACTAGACTAGAATAACCACAATTTAATTATTGCCCAGGTATGTAAACTGTAACTTCAAAAAAAAACTCCATTGGTGTTGAAGTCTTCTTCAGTAAATTGTCGTCAGAATACGATATCGTTGCGCTAACGACATTTTCGTCAACGACATTCCTGACGATAAATTCTTAAAATACATTCAGTATCGATGTCGTTAGAACAAAATCTGGTGACATAGTATTAAATGGATTTGGTAAATGTTGGTACTTGATCTTTAATGTTTTGTATCCAAAAACGTTTGTTGATACTTGTGCGCGCGTTTGAACAAAGTTTTGTCTGCTGTTATAGTGCGGGGCTTCCTGTCTTTATTAGCAGAATGAAATTTGGTTAGAGTTTGAATACAATATACATACATATATCTGTAAGTTTTTCGTATAATAATAAACAATACAGTTATTAAACATCTGTTACATACCCATGTTTTATGTGAAATATTTCATCAGCAGTCTGTGGAAATTTCACATATCTCTGTGCAAGAATATAATATCAACAACCTAATAAACAGATCTGCTGACATTCGATTGAGATGAACTGTTGTGTCTGCCTGATCCTACAGGCTTTTGGTAGCTTACATGCGCCAGAAATAATAATGTGCTAAAAAACTGTGAACATACAAATGACACACTCATAAATATGCATCTATTTTCATCTCACCCTGATAACAGGGACTGTTCTTGTGTTTCTCTGTGCTGAATATTTGGTAGCTCGAACAGGTTGCTTGTGTCCCTCAGTATTCTGAGTCGCTGCCTGTTATCTTTGGTTATTAATTTTTTATTGAACAATTGCTCCACTTTGAAATATCCCAAAATTTGTGCGAACCAGTCTTTCTTTCCTCTTTCTAAATATTTAGATTCTAATTCAAGTTTCAAATAATCACCTTTACCAATATGTTTTGTGGATTAAATCATGTTTCATGTTTGATATCAACCAACGACAATATGAAGACACCTCTATCGATGTCGTATACAAACGATACATTCTATCGCAACTATCGTTAATTACCGATTATCGTTCACTAACGATATAGTTACGTGTTACAGAATAGGCCTCTTAACCATAAAACAGGAGTTTTGTCAATTGGCAGTTTCAAGACCTGAAAAATCCGTTGGATTTGCTACTTTGGCAGACATGACAACATTTTTTCTTACAAAACTGGCGAAAAGTAATCCAAATATGTTTTTCCACAAACCCAACAGTGAAAGTACTGCAGAACACGTGGTAACAAAAAGATATTGTTTTTGGGCGCTTTCATGAGCTGTGACTTGACGGCTGCGATATTCAATCGAACAAAGACGAAGTTTCTGAAGAGTTCAAACAAAACGGCGCATATTCCAATACCGTTGCTGGTGCAGTAGAACAATTCTTAATTACACTCCACGGAGCTTCTTAAAAAAATAAATTTACGTCCCGTACCTACCAACAATTTACCAGATCGGCGACAAAAAGAATTTGAATCTTGTCTTACCCACATCCACATGCAGCACCAGACCAGTATTCTCATAAAACCCACTATCAAGTTCAGACTCCATGTAAAAATCGGGCAGAATAGGGACGGCTGAAAAGTACGACTGGATCGAAGGACTTCGCAATTCCTGTAATGTGAATATGCAAAAAATGTATCTTAGCATGTGGCTGCAAAAAAAATGTTCAATGTGCTCCATCATTTTTTGTTAAAGGTGCTGCCATTTTGAACAGATCCTAGGACGAAGATGAAATCGAAAAGCTTTTCAGTGAACTATCAACATATGGAGACTGACGCCATAATCACACAAAATAAAAGGGACTATGTATCTAATCTTCGGGGTCGAGGCTATGTCAGACTCCTCTTTGACCGGTTAATGAAGTCGCAGAAATGGCAGATATGCTACGTGTCGTTCTAGCTGTAGAGGAGGCTAGCATCATACCACCAAGAGAGGGCATCAGAATCCATAAGGCGCTTCATAACACCAAGCCCCTGAAGCCACAACAACTGGCCCAGGTGGATGCAGGTATTCACGAAAGTCTTCCAGAAGAGGCTCATATCTGGAAAATCAACTCTGCCGTGTATGATGCCGCTCAGACTCTGTCTCAAGCCCCCCCTCTGACAGGGAGGCATGAGCGGTGCGTGCACAAGATGGAAGCTAAGATTGGATCGACGAGACAACACGGGTCTCGAATCCAGCGGGTAACGTAAGAGCTCATACCACAAACTATCAAGGCGTCCTGTTTGCCATTAAACAGCAATTTCTTGTTTGGGCTCAATGAGCTGCGCTATCCGATAACCCCGGAAGAAGTTCGACGGACCCTCAAAGGCGCGAAGAACTTCGCAGCTCCAGACCGTAATGGGCTAAATCATTATTGGTGGAAAAATATTCCAAGAACCCACCACCATCTGCAAAAGTTTCTAACTCATGGATAGATGGTAAGCAACATATTCCAAATCGGTTCGTCGAGGATTCGTCTGATCCAAAGAACTACAGATCAATAACATGCTTGAATGTATGCTTTAAGATTAATACCCACATCTTATACGTGCGAATAATCGCCGCAGTTGATCCGGTGTATGGACGGACAAATAGCATTGGACTGCTAATGCCGGTTTCTTTCAGAAGAGGCGTGTTCCAGGAATACTTTCTCAGCATTTTTCTCTTCTGCACCCTTCTCTTCTGCATCTTTCTATTGCCATTGACGGTTGCAGAAAACCCGCGGATACAACTGGGGCACCCCCAGCAATCGGAGGCATAAGGCCACGCATCTGTTTTACTTGGATGACCTCAAACTATATGCTTCGGAAGAAAAGGATCTACATCAATCCTTAAGGGCGGTGGAAGAGTACAGGAATGCTGTCGGAATTGAATTTGGGATCGACAAATGTACCACGGTTCATCTTAAAAGAGCTCGAGGACTTTCAACTTGTAAAATTAGAATACCCTAAATCTAGTTACTTTTGATAAGCCCAAGCTATTTCTAGCATCAAAAGTAACTCGATCAACTACATCGTACAATTTTTTTGTTTTTTATACGAAGTTTTGGTGGATGCATATGTTTTCGAAGTTTTGGTGGATGTGTTGGTACCAATCTAGTGACTTTTGATGTAAGGGTTCTGAAATGTTACTGGATCTAGAGTGTTTTGTTTCTGCTATTTGTTTGTATAGCTTTACCACTCTAGTCTCCAGAAAGCAAATGAGATATGAGATTGAGTGGGGGAACCGAACCCTCCTTACACTCGAGATACTTTATCGGTAATACGATTGATTCGGTTAACTTAATGTCAACTCTATTTGTTTTGCCATTTGTTCCCAAAACTTTTGCCGAACTGGAAAATTCTAGAGATTTATTTCAAAATTTAAATTAAAGTCTTATAACACCAGACATTACTAGCTGTTAATGAACTAAGAGGCCTATTCTGTAACGCATAACTATGTCGTTAGTGAACGATAATCGTTAATTAACGATATTTGCGATTCTGTAGCTAAGTATCGTTATTCTACGATAAAATGTATCGTTTGTATACGACGTCAATGGAGGTGTCTTTATATTGTCGTTGGTGGATATCAAACATGAAACATGATTTAATTCACAGAACATATTGGTATAGGTGATTATTTGAAATTTTAATTAGAATCTAAATATTTGGATAGAGAAATGAAAGAGTGGTTAGCACAAATTCTGGGATATTTCATAGTTGTGCGATTGTTCAATAAAAAATGAATAACTAGAGACAACTAGTACAGCTTCTTATTAGAGAAGATATATTGCGCAGGTAGAATCCATGAATACTACAAAATTATCAGCACTTTATTATATGAACATTCAAAAATGATCTTAAAATACATTCAGTATCGATGTCGTTAGAACAAAATCTGGTGACATAGTATTAAATGGATTTGGTAAATGTTGGTACTTGATCTTTAATGTTTTGTGTCCAAAAACGTTTGTCGATACTTGTGCGCGCGTTTGAACAAAGTTTTGCCTGCTGTTATAGTGCGGGGCTTCCTGTCTTTATTAGCAGAATGAAATTTGGTTAGAGTTTGAATACAATGTACATACATATATCTGTAAGTTTTTTGTATAATAATAAACAATTTAATATAATCTGTAATAAATAATGATTGTTTTCATCCAGATTTCACTTTGACTACATCCAAACCGATAACAAAGAAGCAGCGGGGTCTGAAGACGACTAGGAGCCAATATGAAGCATTTCTCAACAGTTATTAAACATCTGTTACATACCCATGTTTTATGTGAAATATTTCATCAGCAGTCTGTGGAAATTTCACATATCTCTGTGCAAGATTATAATATCAACAACCTAATAAACAAATCTGCTGACATTCGATTGAGATGAACTGTTGTGTCTGCCTGATCCTACAGGCTTTTGGTAGCTTACATACGCCAGAAATAATAATGTGCTAAAAAACTGTGAACATACAAATGACACACTCATAAATATGCATCTATTTTCATCTCACCCTGATAACAGGGACTGTTCTTGTGTTTCTCTGTGCTGAATATTTGGTAGCTCGAACAGGTTGCTTGTGTCCCTCAGTATTCTGAGTCGCTGCCTGTTATCTTTGGTTATTAATTTTTATTAACATATTGGTATAGGTGACTATTTGAAATTTTAATTAGAATCTAAATATTTGGATAGAGAAAAGAAAGAGTGGTTAGCACAAATTCTGGGATATTTCATAGTTGTGCGATTGTTCAATAAAAAATGAATAACCAGAGACAACTAGTACAGCTACTTATTAGAGAAGATATATTGCGCAGGTAGAATACATGAATACTACGATATTATCAGCACTTTATTATATGAACATTAAAAAATGATCTATAAAACTATTTGAGACAACAGCGACTCAGAATACTGAGGGACACAAGCAACCCGTTTGAGTTACCAGATTTTCTTTTTCGGCAAATGTACAGATGGAATAAAGAGGCAGCACAATAATTATTCGAAGAAGTTGTGATGTTCAAATTGTAACGATTTCGAGACCGGCCCCGAGACCGGCCCTGATCTAATTAATTATGCGCCCGCGTTCAACTACGACAGCATATCTGCTGGCCCACGAATCGCCGAGAACAAGCTGGAATAAAATCGATCGCTTCGATACTGTTCGAAGAGCCATCTAGATGAAATGTTCTATACTCCCGAATAATCGAGAGTCGTGGATGGAATCTGCTTGATGGGAGTATATAAGCTGGATAATCAGAATTCAGAGAGTTACGAATATAACAGTTCCAGAGTTCGCTGATAGATAGCCACAGTAGAAATAAATTGAAATGGTTATTGAAGTCTATGTTTTAGTGTACTAATTATTTTAAATAGTGTTTTAAATAAATTAGAACAATTAGTTAGTGCAGTTTTACTACAATATGTTGCCAGCACAAAGAAACACAGGAACAGCTCCTGTTCTCAGGGTGAGATGAAAATAGATGCCATATTTCGAGTGTGTCATTTGTATGTTCACAGTTTTGTTAGCACATTATTATTTCTGGCGCATGGCAGCTACCATCCAGAAGCCTGTAGGATCAGACAGACACAACAGTTCATCTCAACCGAATGTCAGCAGATCTGTTCCTGAGATTGTTGATATGGCTTTATAACAAGTAGCACTTGCAATGATGTGTCCGTGAGGAACGTGTTGCACAAATAGAAGACAGATATAATTCAATATCCGTAGGGGAAGTAGTTGTTTTCTGTCAGATGTTTGCCTTAATTTCCACTTAGTGGAATTATGTGGAGAGACAGGCATTTTTCGGTTTTACGAATAATTTGTTTCATAGAATATATACACACTCGAACTTTGTTCGTTTTATTATAGTGAATAATCTTGCACAGATATATGTGAAATTCCCACAGACCGCTGATGAAATATTTCACACAAAACATGAGTATGTAGCAGATGTTTCATAATAACAAATAATTGATAAATTTACAGATTCTTAATGAAACATTAGATACCAGGAATCATAGGATGTATACATTGCACCCATATAAAAATTGTTCCACCTAGTTTTCAGAATCATTAGTTCTCATTTCGTTGAGAAATGCCTCAAATTGGCTCTCATAGTCGTATTTTATTCATACCCCGCTGCTTCTTTGTTATCGGTTTGGCTGTAGTCATAGTCAAGTCTGGATAAAAACAATTATTATTTATTATCAAACTGTAACCAAATTTAATTCTTACAGCAGATGAATTCGTTCAAACACGCGCACAAGTATCGACAAACGTTTTAGGTCACAAAACAATAAAGATCAAGTACCAACATTCATCAAATCCATTTAATACTATGTTACCAGATTTTGTTCTAACGACATCGATACTGAATGTATTTTAAGAATTTATCGTTAGGAATGTCGTTGGCGAAAATGTCGTTAGCGCAACGATATCGTATTCTAACGACAATTTACTGAATAAGCCTCTAAGTGCCGTTATATAGATCCTAACGCCCGGAGGGTAACATTCACCCGAGGGCCATAACGCCCCGGGCGATATGGGTCTGTTAATAGCAACCGTTGCCAAGGTATTATAAAGCAGTAATGGACAAGTGAAAAATAAATTCAGTTATGGTCTATTTGTTTCATATCTTCAGATGTTTTACTTGGTAGAATGATAGACGTATCATCTGCATAACTCAAGCTATTACATAGGAATATTTGAAATATAAGTAGTCCAAAAAAGCTGCCTTAATGGGTAACTGAATCGGTAATGGCCCATTACCGATTAATGGGTACAATTATGGGTAACAAGGTAACATTTATGTAGTTTCAAAATTTAGGTACACTGCCCTTCAAATGGGATTATTTGAAAGACTTTTTATCTCAATTCTCACATGATTCTTTTAGCCGAAAAAAAAAATTGAATATCTCTGCTATTATTGTATTTGTCTAGGGCGTTACTGGAAGGAGCATATTGTCAGAAACCTGTGTTTTGAGCGCAATGTTTTAAAGCAAACGGCAAGCGATTGAAATTTCATGAGGTAGTTTTTGGATGAGGTCATTTCAACGAAACTATTGCTGACTTCCGGCAGACCAAAATATTTCACTTCATTTTTGAATTCTTCATCGTAACTTTATTGTTCCCTATACCTAATATTAACCAATTTCGAAAGAATTTCTTTTTCAATTCGACAGTTACAGTACAGTACCTATCACATCAAAAAAGCATATTTTATTTAAAGACGGTGAACGACGAAAGAGTGATATTTTGCAGTAGAAATTTCATTCAAGCGATACGCAGTTAATTGCATAATATCTATTATATATAATGTATTCGATGAAAAAAATCTGACACTGAGTATTTTTGTTGACCCATGTAAAGATTTTGAGGCTTTTGATACTGTATAAAATATCGTATGTGTTGAGAGAAAATATATTCTGTTAAATATTTCTATTCGTCTGACCGTGGGCAGAAAGTGAATATCGAAGGAATAGGTAATTAGTGATCTGAAGATCGTTACTCTTGGAATACAGCAAGGTAGTGTTTTGGACCAACTATTATTCAATTTGTACATGAAAAGTTAACGTTATTTGAATATCACTGGACGAATCCTTAGTTCCCATTTCAAAAATGAAGTGGAAAATGATTTTTAACGATATTATTTACTGGTTGCAAAGTAATTAGTTTACGTGAACGTTGAATAAATGAAATACCTAATCTTTACATGATAGATCATGTATTATGAACTAGGTGTTGTTTATTTCTTCAAATATCTCAAATAATATCTAGAGGTCGTTCATCTGAGAATCATTTTACAAATTCAATTATTATGCTATAGTATAAACTGCGTAAACTCACTCCGACGCCAGCAGCGATGGAACTGACGACATTTTCGAAATATCATGGTAATAGGCATAATAGGCCCAAAATGTAATCAAAACTACCTACTACTGATTTACTTTCTTCCTGAATAAAAATAATTTCTGAAAATAACAAATTAGTTCCCTTCAACTATATTTTTTCATCTTTGATGTAATTATCTATCGATTACCCAAATTTCACAATTCTTCTTAAAAATTTACGCAAATTTCGTGTCGGGGGTGTTTCCATGAGAGGTAAGACACGCTACGCTGTAGGTATATGCAAGGAATAGTGACAGTGATAGTTTTCAGGAAAGCAAATGTTTCTGATATCAAAAAACTTTTTTACTTTGTTTTCTTTTGAATTTTGTATCTTTTTGTATATTCTTTGTATATATTTTTGTATATTTTAACCATCAACATTATGAACAAATATATAGTATGTTACGATCAGTACTAACCGTTGAGGAAAATTTAGACATCAAGTGTTCAAAATTAATAGCATTCCCCAAAACAGAATCCAGCGTCTCTGACTTATGAAAGACATGAAATTTAAAGATTTTTGACGGAGACTTCGGATGGAGATTATTTGTATTTTTAGGTAAGGTTGGTTCTTTAATTTCTTATTCATTAGGTTTTTTATACGGACAATTTATAAAATTGGTTAGTCAGAAAATGGTTGTATGCATGGTCGTTTGAATTATATTTTCCTCAAAAATCAAACTGACTTTCAAGGGTCTTGAATTGTATTATAAAATGTCCTTTTTTTTCAGATCGCTTTACTATTTGGTATTTGTGGGGCTTGCAGATGCGAAGAACTTATTAAAATGGACGTTAAAGACCTTGACAATTGTGGCGATATCGTAATAGTTATCCTCCCAGTTACAAAAACCAAGAAAAGACACTACACTGTAGACTTCAAATGACCCCATAGAAAGAAATCTAAAGGAGTGAGATCCGGAAACCTTGGTGGCCATTCTGTAGGACCTCTTCTGCCAATCCAGCGACCAAAAAAATGATCATCCAAAAATTGTCGTACTGGATGGAGCTGCATAATGAGGAGGTGCACCATCCTGCTAAAAAACTATTTCGTTTTCGAATAAATTCATATCCTCCTCAATTGCCCTATTGATGCATGGTTTTATTCGATTCTCCAACATATCAAAATATTTCTCACCAGTCAAATTATCATCGATAAAAAAGGTCCTATGATGTGGTCACCTAAAATTCCTGCTCAAACATTCAGTTTTTGAGGTCGTTGGGTATGAACTTGACGGTATAAATGAGAATTTGTATCACTCCAATATCGACAATTTTGCCGATTCACCTCTCCATTCAAACTAAACAAATTTTATACAAGAAATTGTGATGCAAGTTGATCCGTTCAGTGAGACTTTCACAAAAATCGATTCATGAAGTAGTCTAATCTTATATGGATAAAATTTGTACTTATGAAGGATCCTGAAAACATTTGTACGACTGCTAATTAATTCTCGAGATAACTTAGTAAGATATTGCGTATTTTTCATTAGTCCAACGTGCCCTAAAACTGCAATAGAACTAGCTTCATCGTTGACAACTCCTGAACGGTTTATTGTTAACAGATCCATAAATTTGTTCAATAATTCCGAAACGTATTTGTGTCGTACATTTCTTCCTGGATGATTATCATTGAACATACGGGCAGTAGCTCTAGCACTATTTCCATTCTGGTAGTACAAACTCACTATTTCAATCCGTTCTCGAAGCGTATAAACCATTGCTTCTCAAGAATTCACAAGAACAGAAACACCAATTGTAACTTCACCTGGTAAGTAATCGTTATTGTAGAATGAGACAAATACAAAATGAAGAGAATATCGAATTCAAACTCAACTAGAAAAAATAAGACTTTCTTGAAGTAAACCTACTTCAAAAAAATACGTATGAAACCTAGGTAACAGATTGTACAGAAGTTCATTCAGGGTGGCTCGTTTCCAACTCAAATAATTTTTAGCTTCCAAACTATGAGCTTCAGACCATAACGTATTCTACTTCGTTGAAATCTGTTCATCACGGAACATCTGATAATGCAAAACAATGTAGGGTGATCCATTAAAAAAAAAATAGTGACATGCTCTGGGGGTGCGATAGAGAAAGTAACATCAAATCTGATTATGTCCCCCTGTATACTATTGTTGAAGTGTTTTTTATTTTTCCTGAAAATCGTTGTACCAAAAGTTATTCAGGGTGGCTCGTTTTAAATGGAATACTGCACTGTATAACAAATATATACTTAGACACAGCATTATTAGAGAATGAGAAGAAGATAATGTTGCTTCCTCCGTTCAAATCAGGTCTTTGGGGAATTTTGAATACTCCTGTTTTTATCAGAAACCTTACGCCAGAAGTTTATTCTGGTGTGTACATTTTGAGTCTTCTACTGGTAAAAAGCACTGTGAGAGTACCAATTTGTGATATGCTTTCTTTATTAGGGCCTGTTTAAAACCGTTTCTGAATTTTTTATGAGTACTAATTCTCATTTCTTAGTGTTGCAAGTAGGCGATTATATAATTTTTACTTACATAAATTAAAGAATCTTTTGTCAAGATCGACTTTAGGATGGGAAGAGGTATTTTTCTATCTGTAATTTGTCGGTTTACATGGCTTGCTAGTTTCAGGAATTCAGTTGTGTGATATTTTTTGTGAGTCAGGCAAACAGATTCTAAAATAAAAATACGAGGAATAGTTAGAATCTTCCCCGTAGATGAACTCTGTTCATTTGATGCCAATTTTTTTGTTAATGCTATAACGTGATAATCTAATTTCAGTTTACTATATTTATGAGTATTTCGAGAAATTTGGTGTATTTTTTATTTTCTAATATATGTCCATTAAGGTTAAGATTATCAACATCAGAGCTAAAAGACATTAAGATTGTTTTGTTCGTATTGAAGCACAAATAATTAGAATCGCACCAGTTTTTTACCATTTCCAAGTTTTCAATTTCATTATTTTGCTAAACTTTTCATGACAGAGGAGAGTGGTATCATCAGCTGATATTGTGAATTTTCTTTGAGACCAGGTTATTTAAATATATAAGGAAAAGTATCGGGCCAAGGACAGATCCTTGTGGGACGCCCCATAGAATATCTTTACTGTCAGATAACTTTCCAATAGATTTAACCAATTGTTTCCTATCGCATATATAAGACCTAAAACATTTATTATATACTACTCTGAATCTATAATAGCCCAAGCTCATTCAGAAGCAGTTCATGATTTACACAATCGAAAGCTTTCGAAAAGTCGCAAAATACTGCATCTTCAGCTTCTCCATTACTAAGATTGGTGTAAACATGTTCAAGGAAAGAAAAAATGGGATAATTTGTACCTTTTGAGCTCTAAAATCCAAATTGCGTTTCAACTAATATTTAATTAGTAAAATGTAATATTCTTTTTTTAAGAGTTTTTCAATTAACTTTGATAATGATGACAACGAAGAAATTGGTCTAAAATTACTTGGATCTTCTGGATTACCGCCTTTGAATAGTGGGATAACAAGGACTGTTTTTAGACAGGAAGGAAATTCTTCGAGAGCAAAAGATTCATTTATAATTTGGACATGTAGGTACAAGTTTTAAATATTCCATTGGATTTGATGTAGGTTTGATAGTGGAAGTTAGTGTTTCAGCTATATTGTAAGTAAAAGTCATTAAGTGCATCTGATCATCTGAACTTACATTGATATGCTTTGGTGACGAATTTGATTTGCCTCTCAAACTGGTGACTATAGCCCAGTTTCTTTTTTCACTTTATTTTTTGCCTTCTCAACTTTATCTTTGTAACATTTGCATATTTGATAACACGTCTATAAATTATTTAAAGGGGTAATAATAAACTCATTAAAATATTGTTTTCTCATGGTATGCAATGATTTTAAGTTATTTGCAGATATTCGTATTCCTTGGGTTATCTCATTGTTTTCTAATATTTATTTTCAAATTTCGTTTAGTTAAACAATCTTCAGATATCATTGTTAATTTTTTTTGAAAACAACACTTTGAATCTGTTGAAAGAAAGACATTTTTCCATGGAACATGATTGCGTTTTTGTGTGAATTTGTCGAAGTTTCTTTGACTTACTATATTCTACCGACCTTAAACTTTTTCTTAGACTCATGTCTTCTACGTAGTTGATTCACAATTTATCCTTCCGCAACATCCTTTAAACTAGAAATCTTATAGAAGTCAAGTCGAAGTCAAAAATAGCTTTATTGTTTAAAAATATAAATTTTTGTAACAAAGCATGTCAAAAGAACACAAATAAAAACATAAAACATAATACCTCATAGTATTTGTTTAAAAATACATATTTTTGTAGAAAAGCAGTGAATAGAACATAAAAATAAAAACATAATCAAGACATAATACAGAAAACAACTACTAGCCCATACGACTAATATTGAAATACATTATGTAGACCCTTGTGCAAATGTACTGCAAGAACAACTCCACAAGTACCTATTTCTAACAAATACTATCGAATAGCTCACTGTAACTGAAATCATATTCCGATCCTAGCCAACTTCGATGTGATAGGTAATAATATTTTGGTGGAATACTTGACAATACTTGGTATGATACGAATTATTGTATTCTTCATTTCCAACGTCCCATTATCATTAATGAATATAAACATGCTTCCAATTGACTTCAGTTTGTTCCAATTCAAATTTTGATTTTTTTATGGTACCTTAGGTGAATCTGGACACTTCTTGACTAGGTACCCGTCACACTTTAGATACGCCTCGTATACCTACTTACCTATTTGTTGTTTCTGTACAGCTATTTTTATTTCAATCAGTCAGGTAGGTACCTACTTTATTTTGGTTTATTTAACCTTCACTCTAGCTTATAAATCATCCATTTTTCTTCAGAGTAATCGTTTCGATATGAACCCACATAAAATTCGAATTATCTTAATTTTCTTGTAAATAAACAGAAACTTATCATCAATTAGTATGTGTACTTCCAATCTACTACTAACCACTACTATACTGGCACCTACAGCGAGGTGCGTAACCCCGTCAGTTTCTGTTTACTAAATTCGAAAAGTGAAAACGACTACAAGAATTTCTTCTCTAGGAATTCCTCGTGGCACAGTGTGGCAACGCCGCGTTAGTTGATAATGTGGTATTCAACATGGCCGTGTAGTTAGTGTTGTGTGTGCTAGTTCTTACAGACTGAATGGATTAATTCGTGAAATATGCCCAGAAAACGAAACGGTGAAATCCCACTGCCTGATGGATGGGATTTCGGTCGGGATTACGATGGAAAAGTGTATTTTATAGACCATATTACGAAAAAAACGACGTGGATTGACCCGAGAGACAGGTAGGACTAAGCACATTCCTCACTATCTCTTTGCTATTAAAAAGTTGAATGACATCTTTTGAACTGAATTTCCACAGGAATCCGATGCCACGCTCCTCATTCACATTAAGGGCTCGAATTCGCGTTTCCCTCGCGTATGGTTGTGTTATAAAACTGATGACACCAATGTTTACTGGGAGTATTTAATTGACAATTAACATTCCATTCTTATCTAGGTATTGCTCCTTGCATGTTAAAGGCCTATTTATGGCCGTATTGCGGAAACTGGCATTCATAAACTATTTCTCAACAGCATACGATTTGCCCTTAACCTAGGATGACCTGAATGATTCTTTATCAGCGTCAAACGTTTCTCTTCACCACTGGAAAACATAAGAATTGTGTTACACAAGGAATTTTAGATTCAAAAACACGAGCAGTAGTGCTGCCACCGTTATGAAAATATGCGCAAATTGAAAGATAAATATTAGATTGTTGAATTGTTGTGTCTAAAAATATTTACAATCTTTCCGTGAATACGTTTTACGTCACCCAATGAAATGCAAATTGAGAATCTTGTGAAATGTTCAGACTCCGTACGTTTCATGTCTTGAATGGAATGAATAAATTGATTCCACATTCCGTTTCTGTCGAGTTTGGGCGATACCTAGGGTCATAGTATTTATTGGTTATTTATTTATCACACCCTTATCAGGAATTTTATACATTATACTAAGCCTTCTCAAGTGTACAATGGAATTTGTGGAATGTGACATTCCAATGTTGCTGACTAATCGGAGGCAATATGTTTAAATATCAGTAATAATATGTTTACCAATTTCTACGGTAATTTTGTCTTCAACGTTTTGTTGTTTCGTTATAGGTATTATAGGAAAATAGTATGTAGTAACTAGGTGTAGCTATTTACAGGAATTTTGAAAAATGAAAATTAAATGTTATAGTCTCGGTTATAGCTCTATTGAAAGATATTGACAGATATGAATTATTCTTATTTTCAAGGCCTGCTATGCTCTGCTTAAATTATTAATATACCTATAACTAAGGGCCACAAGCTATCAAATTTTTTTTTCTCTTGGTTGATTCTGATAAAACTCAGCATGTTTATTTGCGGTGATGGGAGGCTTATTTTAATGTAACTGGAATTTAAAAAAAATATATTTTTTTTAACTTTGACACCCTGTATCTTGAGAACGAATCAAGTTTTACGTCATGCTTTTATGAAGAAAAGATCTTATTTTCACATAAAAAACCGATACTGAACGTTTAGCGGTTTAACCCTGGGTCACCCTGTATAATAGGCTTTGACTTTGATATTTCTAAATTTTTTCAATTTGTTACATTCAATTTGCGAATTATTTTTATTTTTATCTGCGAATTATTAATTTTTATTGAAAAGGACACAATGTCTGATTTACCTCATACATACTTCATTTATCGAATTTTCTTTAGTTTCCTGGTCTATTCTGTCTCCGTATTTTTTCCTCGGCTTCTCAAATGAACCAAGTTTAAATTAATGATGTCTTAACACTGTTTCTACTGTATTTGTATTAAATTTGTATCATATCCCCTTTTTCTTCATTGGTGAAAACCATTTTTCGACAAAAATTCATAAATTGTAGGTACAATAACAAAATGTCATCAAGTGTGACAAATTGAAAGTCAAATTATGAAACGTCAAAGTCAAAGCCTTTGACTTGAACTTTCTCAACGGTATATTGTTAGCCAGGTAAATGCACAACTTTGCCCCAATTTAACCATCTTCGTATCTCTCATAGTTTCCGAGATTCTAATTTTGAGAAAAATGTCTAATGGTCCATTTCGAAATTTAGACCCATTTAGCAGCGCATAGTAAGTAGGTTTTGAAAATAAGAATAATTCATATCTGTCAACATCTTCGAATTTGTCGATTAATCAAACTTGAAATTTTCATTTTTTAAAATCGAGCCATGTGTTCCAAAATGACAGGGTGTTGGAGTTTCAATTCGCACACACAGTATATGCTAACGATTCTCATCGGAAGTGGTGAGATAATACGTTTTTCGCTTTCATTACATTTCTACCTACTACCTACTAGGGATGGATACTGATATAAAGGGTAGGTATAGATTGTTTCCCATATGTTATTCCATATGCTTTCGTGAGATTTTCTGGTGGTAGACAGGTGGGATACGAGCATTCCAGTTGCGCGCAGGCATTACACAATTTTTTCTACAACCCCTTATCGAAACCCTTAACCGATGACGCGGGTTGGATATCGTCCAGCAATAATTATTTTTTCTCAAGCAACAGTTCTGTTATTTTCACTTTTTTTCGTACATATATATTTGCTGAGAATAAACTCTTGAAAACTGGACCTGCATTTTGAACTCTACAGGAATAGGCAGTGGGTGCAAAAACAATTTCTATGTCAGGGGAAGCACAGTAAACCTTTTTGGCTGCAGTGCCTCCCGAGTTGCGATGCTGGACAGACCTGCAGGAAAAAAAAGGACGGAGTAGTAAACTACATTACGAGTGCGGGAAGTGTAATTTTCCACACGATTGGGAAAATTGGTCTACATAATAGAATGGTACTGGATGGAGCCTGTAAAGTCATCAGAAGTTCAGATCCACTTCTCTGCTTGGTATGCGATCACGAAAAAGCAGGGATTGGAGCATTTCTTTTCAAGGCAGCAACCCGTGCAGCCGATAAACTCGGTCTACTATTCGACACTGAACGGGCGAACCCAAACTCTGTCACCGAGTTGGAACCTGTTCAGTAAAAAAGCCCACGTGAAAGCTGCGAAGTGTGACAGGCTCCTACAGCTACACAAGGATGAGCCAATGCATGGGGTCTTCTTCAAGAACATTGAAAACCTTGGCTTATGCAGAAACCTGACCTTCGCTTTTCTCAGGTCAAGTGGGCTGACGTCGGAAAACGAGGGATTCATAATGGCCTGCCAGGATGGTATCTTCAACACCCTCGTCTACCGCAGTCGCGTGATGGGTATAGAGGTCCCTGACACTAGATGCAGAGCGTGTCGAGACCATAATGCATTTGCTGTCAGCTTGTCCAGCTTATGCGGTCTCAGCCTATAACCACAGGCATAACGCGGCCCTACGAGTGTTGTACTACCATCTACGACACCGGTGTAGACGAGACACCGGTGTTGCCATATGCTCCGGGGGATATTGATTCCGTTGTGGAGAATGAGAAGTGCCGAATCTATTGGAACTACTCATTACCCACCCTCAGGCAAATACAAGCCAATAAGCCTGATGTAGTCTTTCTCGACCACCAAAGTAGGACGATTTTCGTCATTGAGTTTTCAGCTCCTGGCCAAACGAACATCGTCCGAAATGAGGAGGAAAAACGGACTAAATATCGAGATCTACTCTTTGAACTCCGCAGGCTTTATCCAAACCATTCCGTCAAAATGGTGGTTCTGATAATAGGGGTCCTTGGAGGAATGATGGACACACTGCTCTCAAACTTAAAAATCATACCTACCAACTTGCCGTGATAGGGCAGAAATCTTAGCCGGACGAATGCAGAAGGACGTAATTCTTGGTTCACTCCGCCTGCTCAGGGCACATGATTCTCGGACCCAATAGTCACTCACCCCACGGCGTGGGGAGTGGTTATTGGGATAAATGATCCAGCGCGCGCTCCGGAAGTATCGGGGCTCCGGAGACAAGGCCTGTCTGGGAAATTCCTAAAGGAAAAAAAATAAAAAATAATACTCCAAAGGCATAACCTGGGCGGGTAGAGGACGGCTATTATTATTCACCGTGGCGCACAAGTTATGTCCACAATTTTTCCTACGCGATAGTTTCACCAACTAATATCGATGTTATTGACATGCGTTCAAGAAAATCGAAGAAAAATGGTGACTGAGAACCATTTCAACTTACTTCATCTACCTAAGTATACACGTATTTTGAATAATTATTCATAAATGTGAAATATTTTCTTTGGCATAATACCTACGAGGTCAAAATCATAATTAGACACAATTTATTGATGATTGATTACACATCTGAAATATTCTGACGTAAGATGTACTTATGTCTGAAAGAAATACAAAATATATGACCAACTAGCTCAGTTGGTGAAGCAATGTGATTTTTTACAACTTCCAATCGGTAGTGTACGCGGAATCGATTCCCACCGGTGGTGGTGTCGACTTTTTTATAGATGTACTATTTAATCCAGTAACTTTTAACATCACAGCATGCGTCAAAGGTAGTTCTGATTTTTTGCAGACTTGTTTATGATGTTGGCCCAATGGATAATCCAAGTTTGTGACCTCGAGCGCCGAACGCAACTTTGTCAAAAATCGAAAATACTGCGAAAATATATTTTTTTTTTAATTTTGGCTATTATAACCCTAAAAGACTAGTTTTTGAAAATCTTTCTAGTAACGCTTTTAAAGAAGATTGAATTTTCTACAATATCATACCTGAACAGTCTCCGTAAACCCAATAGTTTCCGCGATCAAGTCTTTCAGAGTTTTAATTTTTTTCGAATTTCGTAATTTTTTGCAATTCTGTCATTCTGAATGAATTTTGACCCTGATTATACTATCGAAGTCCTGTACTTTTATGATGGGATGTTGAAAAAGAAAATGAGAAGATAAGTAGAAAAAAGTAATATTGAAAATTCAAGAATAAAATTAATTTAGCACTCTTGGAAGGTCCCGTTTGAGGTTCGTCCGTATCTTGATCGACGTATTGGGATGGTGATGAATCGTCGACGTCTTGTGACGACAAGTCATCCTTCATTTAGACATCGGACATATCGTGGCCAAAATTGAAAAAAAAATGTTTTTATTTTGAACCAATTAGCAACAGAAATTCAGACTTAGATAACTAACGTAAACAAGAATGCTTTTGAATTCTTCCTCAAAAATTGTAATGAATTTACTGGGTAAAATGCAAAAATTCAAACTGTCAAACCACACTATTCTTCCCTTGCTTCGCATAGTATCGTGGTCTCACCGTCCTCCAGTATCTTCTGGTTGGTCTTCTCCTTCCAGTACAAATTTGTAAAATGTTAATCTAGGGTCACTCTTGCATAATGTGAAAGGAGAAGATTGTTGACATAAACTTTCTTGTTTTCGGTTACTGCATTCTACTTGGTGATTATGATTGGATCCATATTAGGGGTGCTTTTACCTTTTTTTTGTAATGGGTTTTCCATTCCCTAGATCTGATCTATAATTACTTTCTCCCCGGACTATTTCTACCCAATTGAAATTTTGAATGAGTACCATCCTTTTCACTTTCGAAAAAGCAAAATGTCACTGTCCTGGCAACTTAATTAATTAATTACTTTCATAAAAATATTTGGATATTATGTACACCACACTCTGCAATCCATGAAACTAACCTATTGAATCGGATTCAGACAAAAAAATGTTTCATTTCTAGTTATAACCTGTTGAGACAATACTCTAAACAGTTGATTTTAGCGCGAAAGAAATAATGCTTATTTTGAAAAAATCACTCTTGAAAATGTCTTAATATTCATTGGATATTGTACGTTTTGTTTTAATTGACGAGTTTGGAGTTTGTACAGTTGTACAGTTATTATTGGAGATTGTACGTTATGGATCTAAGCTTGATTTTTTACTTCAATAATAAATTGGCGATTCATCGTTTTGGTACGAAATTACAGTTTATTTGAGTTTAGCGCGAAAAATTACATTTGTTACGCCATCTTCCTCATTTTTAATAAAAATTGAGATTGCACACTTTGGAACTAGGCCCCTCATATTGATTCTGAATGTTCATTCAAAATGCCATATGCAAGTGAATCTAATTAATTTTGACTGTTCAATATAAACAGGGGAGTATGGATGAGGAGGGGTTTTATCGGAGATTATACCATAAGTGCTTTAAAAATTACCGATTATTCTGAAAAAACGTGTTTTTTAAAAAATGCAACGAGAAAACAACGGAGTTCAGTTTTTTTTTCAGAATATTTTGGTTGATTTTTAAAGCACGAATGGCATTCGGTAGAAAATTCCAAGAATACAAAAGGATCCATATTATTTATTGTTATAGTTGAAACTACAATTATTATTGTTAGCATGTTAGTCACTTTAGTTGAATTGTCACCTCATAGTAGGTGGATTACCGCTTAAATTCAGCGATAAGTCCACACCTCTTATTTTAACACACGAGTGAAATTTTCAGTACTTAGTAATATCCCGACAAAATGCAGAATTTTCGAAAAATACTTTCGCCTTAATTGCTGGCACGAAAACTGTGGTGCTTAGAAATACCACGAGAGCTTGCTCGAGTGGTGTTTTGTACAGCAACACAGTTTGAGTGCCTGGCAAGGTAAAATTATTTTGGGCATTCTGCATTTTGAAGGGATATTCGATCAGAAAATTTCACGAATACATTATATTACGGACTAAATGCTTATTGCAAGAACGGTTCATCTTGTGTAATCAATGTCAGTTGAAGAGTTGAACCGTCAAACTGACGTTTCTATATTTACCGCGATTGTTGTGACTATAGAAATATACACAAGCTAGAAGCGAAACACCGTTTTGAAAATACCACGGGCGGGAGGAAGTGTTTTCAAAAAGTCCTGTTCTCATTTGTTCGAAATGAGAAAATTATGGCATTTGATTGGTTTATATAATGAGGGAAATTGTCTCTATAATACTGTATTAATTGGTTCCTATTTGTTGAAATCAACAAAATGTCAGATTTTGACTTGTGAAAAAAATTATCGGTAATAATCATACCACTTATTACATTACCTCTGAGAATATCGAAAAGCAAAATTTTTAAGAATACTATTTCAGTAGTGATAATTGCCAAAAAATTTGTTTTTAGATAAAATCAGAATTATAGTGTTATTCTAAATGTCTAGCTAGACAAAGAAAGGATTTAGGAATGCGGAAGACGTGAAAAAAATTACACATTTTTCGTCTGGGAATGAAATAGAGTCATAAATAAGTATGTTGCACATCTTTGAATTCATCAATCACTATCATGAACCTTCGAACGCCCTGAATAATAATCGTGTAAACGAAGTAGGAAATCAAAAATATAATTCTGGACGTTGTTCATCAAATCTCAGATCATCAAAGTACCTACTTATCACGACGGATGACACTCATTTAGTGAACGCTTCAATTTTGTCGGGTCAATTTGTTATACAAGTTTGATGCCGTGAAAATTCGTATTTTCAAACAGTGATAGATCTAGTAAAAACTGGATACTTTTTGAATCTGACGTCAATTGGGTTTTATTTTGAATATTGAATAAATTGGATGAAGTGAATAAATAACCCCATTTGTTTACCACGTCCGAATCTCAGAACTTAAAATGGATATTGATTCGACAAAATACTCAACTCCTGGTAGCTTTACTGGAGAGAATTGGATATTGTGCATATTTGTTCTGGCCTAATATTTTTTTGTTCTAAAGTTTAGAAGACCATTCGAACGGGAATAACGAGGGTATTTCCCAATTAACGTGCGATACGAAGCACGGAAAACAAATAATAATTGTAAATTATAAACCCGTATTGTTGCAAATTTGTGAAAATTCCTGTAATATCAACCCACCACTAATAATTACCCGTTGACATATGGAAAAAAATGTATTATTCATTCTTCAGGAAATGTTCTTTTTCATAAAAATTGGTGCATTGCGAAAAACTCGCATATGAGTTATCGAAATTTTCAAACGGTGTACGAGAAAGAACAAAAAATAGAAACTTTAGTCGAGAGTAGAGCACCCTAATTTTCGATATTATCAAAAAAGTTCATTTAGAAAAGTCGTTGAGAGTTGAAGATTAAGATTTGAGATTACAGCCACCTACGCACTAATTTTTTGTTTGCTTTTAAGCAAGAGTAATGAGTATCTACCTATTATTGTTACATATTGCTTACTGATATTTTAAACCAAAAAGTTTTTTAATTCATTATTTGTATTAGAATATCGACGTTTGTTGCAAATGGATTATATTTTTACTAGTTTTTTGGCGCAAATTTCATATTTCACACTGTATGTATGTGAATTAATCAGTATGAATCGTTACTGGAAGAAAATGATTGAATAAATCAATGAATGACTTAAAAGTTGTCAATACAGCATACTTATTTTGCTTTACAAAATAAATAGTGCTAGTGGTGGATAGCTTTAAGATAGAAATGACTATTTTGAAAATAATATCAAACAGCTCCATGGTATCAAGTGAGTGATACTGACATCATTAACAAGGATTTCACGGGTTCAAATCCCTGCGCAATATTTGTTTGTTACTGTCTTATTTTGCAGTTAATAAGAAAATATTGACATTCGTATAAGTACCAAAATTGGTGTTTAGATACTCATGAGGTTTTATTATTTTATTCGCCAAAACAAATAAATTTTTTGTAGTAGTGGAAGAAATGTTTCCAAGAAAAGTCACTCGAGCTTTGTTGTTGAGAATGTAATTACGAATCGAAATGCATGATAAAATATAGGGAATTCCATTTCATAAAACATAATTTTATGAAATATTTTGAAAACACGACCATAATTTTTTTATTCAGCATCGAGGCCATCAAAACGTCACTGGTTTGCTTATTTAACGGAATTCATAGCATGATTGATAATAACGGAGTTGGCAATGGTGCTGACTTAATTTGGAAGACTCTGTAATAATATACTCCTATAGTATTCCTTCATACCGAATAGACTATAGTGTGTTCCATAAATTGTTTTTTTGTTTTTTTATTTCAAGTATTGGACATGATTTTGACTTGTAGAAGTGACAATACAAACGGTTTGTATATAAACTTTGGTATTGAAAAGATGGTCATTTGCAAATATATAGGAGGCTCACTTAGACTGCTATGATATTGTATGCACACTGGAGAAACAGTCGAGTAAATTATCTTGAAATATCAGTTTGCGAAAATCGTATTTTCAATCGGTTTTTCCATGATTGAATATCGTGTAAGTTCAGACTGCTTGGCGTCAAATTAAGCGTTCGCGTTCTTTTGTGAGACGGTGACCATATCGTTTTATTTATATACGCCCCGCTGCTATTTCTGGCACATAATATGCATAAATGTGTTGCTCTGTATCGTGACTTATAAATAACAAATCAATGTCTTACACCCCGAATCGTATATAAAATATTTCAGATCCATTTATATGTACATCTGCGTGGAAAATATGTTATTCGAGAATAACTGGGTGAATTGAAATGGCAAAATATCTCTGTTTATTCGAAAATATGCACAGCTAAGGATGAAACTATCAATGCCATTATTATTCTGATCTTATAAACAATCTTGTTGGTAAAATTCAGGCTTCATTTTTCAATTCTGTCTTGCATCTTGTTTTATTTATAAAATTGATATTCAAAATCCCAAAACTTAAAACTTCCAATATGTCTAGGGCTTTAACCTTGTGGGCTGCAGTGCCTCCCGAATTCCAATGTTAGATGAACCAAGGTCGGCAGATTATATTACATTATGAGTGCGGAAAATTACATTTTTCACACGTGTTGAAAATATTTCTCCTACGACTACGCGATAATAATTTCCTATGGTGGAACCATTTAAAGGACAATTTATGCAGTAATGTTCGGAAAGTTTTACATAACAATTAATATAATATATGAATATGAATGAATTTTTTATGCAAACCTTGGCTACCCTAAAAAGTTCATTAATTTTGCATATGTTTATGTCAAATTATTTATGAATCTTATTATAGTTATTACATATAACATACTTATACATACCTATGAGGAATTTAAATAAAATATTGGTTCTAACTCTCCAAGTCCTGATCAAATTTTGTGATCTAGTTTGGAAAACTGGTACATTAAATTCAATTCAACTAGGGATATATTATGTGGTAGCAAATAGATTACTTATAGTTCTAGATTTTGGACTGCACACCACTCTCAAACACAAGACAAACTATGCCAACATGAAAATTATAGAGGTTTTTTAAAAACCCTTGTACATTCTTTTACAAGTAAAGAAGGTACAGAGTCGGCAAAATTAGACACTTTTAAAGGGAAGTTCCTGTTTTCAAACTGTATAGATAAAAACTGATGTGTCTGAGGAAGTAATTTATTGACAAACTTATTGGTGAAAACCGTATATCGATATCTATCATCGTTTCTGAGTTACAGCATGTTTTTCGAAAATACTTTTTATTTTCGAAAAGTTGCTGTAACTTTTTCTCCTGTCAAAAATTTCCAGGGCACTTTTTTACTTAGAATTCAATGGTGTAACTTATTTTTTCAAATATTGACGAACTGAAGTAACGTTGTCGTTTGGAACCTTTACCTTAGTGTATGCAATTTGGCGCTTGGTCCCTTTTCAATTATCATCATCCAACTATGGATATCTTATTTGAAAAAATAATTTATTTACACTACGTAAAAGAATGCCTTGAAATGTATTATTCATAGAAAAAAGAAATTTTTGTCAGGAAAAAAGTAACAGACATTTTTAGAAAAGGCACATTTTTGAAAAACATGCTGTAACTCAAGAAACGATTATAGATATCGATATGCAGTTTTCACCATTAAGGGCCAGTTTATCAATGTCGTGTTAGCGTACTTTGACTCCCGGTTAAATTTGACTCGTGGTTAGAATGAATATGACATTTGCTAAATGAAGGAATCGACTCACATTCTAACCAAGAGTTAAATTTAGCTCGAAGTTAAGGTACATTGAAAATCCGGCCCTTAGTTTGTCATAAAATTTGACCCTCAGACACAGCCATCAGTTTTCATCTGTCTAGTTTGAAAACAGGACTTTCTCTTCAAAAGTGTCCAATTTGGTCTACTCTGTACAATATCTTTTATTGTTGTCATTCTTCAACTCTATACTTTTGGACACAATCTCAATCCAATCATCCGTAGGTGCATGGGTTCGAACCTCAGCGGGGTCACCGGTCTCATGCATGGCATCACACAAGAAGGTTTTTCCTAGGACACATAAGTCTCTCGAACACTTCTGAGGTTTGCTCTTCTGAATTCAAATCAAGAATATTTTCACAGCAGGTTTCTAAAGTTTTCACAATCTTTCTGTCAACACCAGTAAGTGTATCCGTGCTCTATCTGTTCCGGGACAGAAAGTGAACCAGCTACATCCAATCAATGAAAAGCAATCTGGAACTGATAAAACATCTCCATTAGATCTTCTGCGCCATCAACTGCATCATTTGGCTGGGAATGACCACCACCTGCAGGATAATTTTCTGTTTAATTACGAGACAAACACTTGCAATTGGGTCTTCTTTGAAGAACGTTGCACAAATATCTGTCAGTTGTAGTTCAATGTCCGTCGTGGTATTAGCCAGGGAAGTAGTTGTTTTCTGACGGACGTTTGCCTGTTATTTTCCAATTTGTGGAAACGCTTAGAGAGAAGGGTACCCCGTATTCTTTCAACATTGTTGATACCTCTCTGGCACAATATATTCGAACTTGTTCGAATTATACCTGTTTATTAGAGCATGGCGAGTTAAGAATAAAATGTAAGTTCCAAATTGTTTCCAAAGTATATTTTACAGATTTTAAGTAGTACGTACTCATTTTCGGTACTAGACATAAATGAATTATTGTGTTCATCTCTCTCAATTTTATCCACACAAAAACGGATTATGGTCAACTTATTTAGGAAAATAATATAAAATACAGAAAATAAAGAAACGAACATCATTGATAGTCAATAATATTGCAATACGAAATTTTTGATTCTGCCACAACTACTTTGACTTTCAAACGGTATTAACATTATTTAAAAAAATTATTAATGTTCAAATAAATTTGGTCTTCCACTTCGAGTATGGAAACTATATTGCTTTAGAATGATATTTAAAAAGTTCATTGACATTCCGTCAAATTCAGTCAGCAACAATCACAATCACTATGTCCCTGGAATATTGACATGAGGCATGAGGACGAGGCGCCATCTCTGGATCCGATTACAGAAATAGACCACGATTTCATTTGTTTTGTCTTCAAAAAAATCTAAACAAAATCTAATCAGTCGACACACCAGGGTTTTTAGGCATCTTAGTTCAGACAGAAAACTCTGTAAACTTGTTTATTTCGAAGCTTGTAACTTGTAACAACTATACTAACACTGTGGCGCTGGTAAACTCAAGTGAATACTAAACTATGTGTAGCGTTGACGATATACTATTTCAAGATGGCGTTGATGTTGACATTCCATCACGTGCCCGCATTTGACGCTGAAATCCGGCGTCTAGCGTCACATGAAAATGTACCTTAGTAGTTATAATTTCGGCATTTTTGAGCCTAATCTTGAAAAAAATGCTCATATTACTAACTCAGAGAAATGTACGGAAATAAATGGGATATTCCGACGTTTCGGTTCATGGTAAAGGTAGTAATAGGAAAATATCTAGGTAGTGGGTACCTGCGTGCGATGATATAAAGTTGGTTTAAAAATATCCCAAGACATTGAAGGCTCAACATCATTATCTTTTAAAAATAATACACGATAATTACGAGCAGCATGCAAGTTCATTCCTCTTCTATTGCGAGTCTCGCAACCAGTTCTCGGACGAGGCTCGCGTGTAATTGTATCGTTTTTATTCATGAACGGCCCGAGGGGTAGCGCTGATGGTCGATTTGCCTCCCGACTTTTCTTACTTTTTTCCAATGAGGCGCCTCTGATATCACAGTTCAGGATGTGTATCGGGTGTCTCTGTTCTTTGACTGCTGCCAATATCCACACTCGGTCCAAACGAAATACATACTTTTTTTTTAAACCATCCAACATTATTATTATCATTGAGTCTTAATCAAAATAATACGCATTTAAATAATTACGAAATATACAGGTACTTATGCCTATAATATTGCACACGATGTAAAATACTTATATTACCAGTCAAATTACTTACAAATACAAAATCGAAAAAAAAAAAACAACACTTTAAAATAAAAATAAAAAAAATAAGAACATTCAACTATTTGTTCATGAAATTGGTCTAATCGTCTCTTTCAGATATAATATAATATATAATAATACTAATGTTTAATGTCTCCGCGAGTATCAGCATATACTCGGGTCACCAGAACTGTCGTTGCTGCAACTAAATTGCTTGCCGTTCCGATTCTACTCCACTCCTTTGGAGTAATGAAATGGGTTCAGGAAGACCTGTTACAACTCGACGTAAAAACTCGCAAGATGATGCATCTTCATTGGAGGTTGCATCCTAAATCGTCTGTTCCACGATTATATTTCCCCTAGACATCGGGGAGGCCGTGGACTTCGTGTTTAGAATGTCTACATAACAGAATGGTACTAGATGGAGCCTGTTGAGTCATCAGAAGTTCAGATCCCCTTCTCTGCGATCATTAAAAAGTAGGGATTGGAGCATTTCTTTTCAAGGCCCGTTCAGCCGATGAACGAGTTGGAACCCGTTCAGCAAAAAGCCTACGTCAAAGCTGCAGAGAGTGAGAGAGAGTCTTCTACAGCTACATAAGGATAAGCCACTGCTTAGAGTTTTCTTCACAACATTGAAGACCTTTGCTTATCGAGAAACCTGACCTTCGCATTTCTCAGGTCAAGTGGTCTCAAGTCGGAAATGGAGGAATTCATGATGGCCTGCCAACATGGTGTCTTCAACACCCTCGTCTATCGTAGTCGCGCGATGGGCTCAGAGGTCCCTGACGCTAGTTGCAGAGCGTGTCGTGGGGTAGCTGAGACCATAATGCATATGCGGTCTCAGCCTATATCCACAGGCATAAAGCGGCGCTACAAGTGTTGTACTACCATCTACGACACTCGTACGATATAGACGAGACACCGGTGTTGCCTTATGCTCCGGAGGATATTGAGTCCGTTTTGGAGAATGAGAAGTGCCGAATCTATTGGAGCTACTCATTTCCCACCCTCAGGCAAATACAAGCCAATGAGCCTGATGCAATCCTCTTCGACCATTAGATTGAGACTATTTTTGTCACTGAGTTTTCGGCTCTTGGCGAAAGTATCATCGTCCGTAAAGAGGAGGAAAAATGGACTCAATATCGAGATCTACTCTTTTAACTCTGCAGGCCTTACTCAAATCATTGTGTTGAAATGGTGGTTCTGATAATAGAGGACCTTGGTGGAATGATGGACACAGTGCTGTCGGCGAAATTGATTATTTTACCTTTTGTTGCCATTTTCATTACACTGTTGGCGTATAATCTGAAAAGTTCCTCGTGGAACACCGTAAGTTACTGTTCTTTAATCGCTCAAAGTTCCGTTGATGTTAACGAACTGCCTCTGATCGTGTAGGTAGAAAGTGATTATACCGAAATACCCTTATGTAACAATTAATTTTCTGCTTCTTTTTTTTTTGAACGTGTATTGTAGTTATGGATGGTTATTGTTAAATACCATTTCAGTTGACAAATACGAAGGAGCCACAGAAAGTTTCATCTTACGTATACAAAACTAAGCTTGTTACTCTAAGTAGTGTTCTACTGCTATTACAATTTAAAGCACGCACAACATATTTTTGATTAATGTATCTTGAGGAACACCCAAATTTATAAACATTGCAGGATTTTGTACTCTTAAGTCTTAAGTATGTTTTTTTTTATTTCTATTTGCTATGTATATTGTATATATTGAAGAAGCCAATGATGAGTGTAGAAGAATAATAGAAGATATATTGTAGATATATTTATTGACTCAGAAATGGTTCTACCCTGGATAGGAAGTTAGTTAAATGTGGGGTTTCGGTCAAATACAATCAATCCCCAATATTTAATTTTTTCCGCAGTTCCAATTTCGTTAAGATGGCTTTGAAAGTGTGGTTTTCGATGCATTGCATTTGAGCACCGTATACAATATTTTGTGGGTAGTTGTTTTAAGTAATCAACTGAAGTTGGTATTTCTGGTCGAGGATAGTGTGTGAATCAATGTTCCATCTGCAAATAAATGGATTTGACAACTTTTGAGATTATTGTCAATGTCTTTAATATATAATAATTAAAACTGGCCCCAGTGTGCTTTCCTGTGGAAGACCGTTTTCAATTAAAATTCATATAATTTAATTCTATATCACATTTGAGTGCAAAATACATTTTTGTATGAATTTTTTATGTACGCTTTTTTTAAATTATAGCACAGTATCTCATTTAGCAGTTTCCTACCTTGAATTTCGAAACTTGACAAACCTGCATCTACTCATTTCTTAATGTTTTACTATTTCACCTTGCATTTGAAATAAATATAAATTTCATTATGTCCTCAAAGAAAAATGGTACCTTAAATTCAATTGTAGAATGTGTTGAATATTGATTGAACAATTTTTCCATAACTCCAAACTTCCAGACCAAAACGGTTATCGGCAATCACGCGTGGACACCCGGTATACCGTGGCTTGAATATAATGTAATAATCCTTTCGTGCACCGGAATCTAGCTTCGAAGCGGTTTTGTCATCTCCTACATCATTCGACGACTAGAAGCAGTAATTATCAAGACAGACAAACGTCAGACTCTGATATATGCAAGCAAGACGCTATACACGGATGTGAACGACCTATCAGTTTTTTATTGAACGGTGCACAGGCTATTCGAATTTGATCCTATCAAAATGTAGCCACTTATTCACTGATATCAGAAATATTGATAATAACAATAACCAAAAGAAACGTAAAAACTTCGTGAATGGCATATTATTATGCAGGTAAATAAGCGAGCCTTTGAAGCATGCAAATGATATTTTTTTTGTACCTGCATCATCAAATCGAATCAAAATGTGTTTATTCAGTGACGTATCTTCCTGGTGTGCTTTCCCCCATCTCGCGGCGAATTCAGGTTACTGATTGCTGATTGTGGATTCGTTTGGTGATATGTAATATCTCCGGAGAGCTAAGTTGTTTCCATCTGCCGCGAAAAATTGCTATGATCTGGTCATCCCTCTGTATAGGGGTTGTGCCATTCGTTGATATTGTTTTCTCCGATTGGGATATCTGTCTTTCTTGGACTGTTATGGTGGGAATTTAGCTATATTTCTCGATGGTTGCCTTTGGTTTTGCTGTGACTTTCTCTTCTCTTGGCATTCGTTAAGCTTCGTTTTGTATGCTGTGCATACATTGCCAGTATGTCTCACATCATGCAGGTATGTTCGGTGGTTTAGGACATGTCGCCATAAGATGGCTCTTGTACGCATACACTTTGGTTCACGAAAGCAGTTATCTGCCGCGTGAACCCAAAGTTACCATCGTTTGCATTGAGTAATAATCGTCGAGTTTATCCTGAAGTCCTATCCAATGTTAGTTTTCTGAAGCCTTCTAATGTTTGCCTTGAGATACTTCTATTTCTATCTGATGTTAGAAGTGGAAAGTACATACATCGGTCTTGAGTTTTGTCTCATTCGGAAGACTTTCGTGGCTTCTATCTTGTGCTCGTTTTGCATTGCTTTTTTATTTCCACTGAACGGTGGTGATGTGAGAATACGTGACTGTCGTATCTCTTACCAGTCTTTTTATTATAAGAAACAATATAAATGCTAAATAATTTTTTTGCCTTTGCTCTTTCTATCCTTTTCAGACTTTCTCTATCTAGTGTATGCCTTCAAAGGCGGAGTTTTACTTCTTTACGTTTTTTGATAGAAAAAGGTTTGGGTTCGATAGTCTCTCTCTTTGTATTTTGTCTCTTAGATACTTGGATTCCACCTAATTTTGGATAATTTAAGAGTCTTAAAGTTTCTGAGTTCTAGAATCATAACAATACTTTACTTTTGTTTGGCTATATTTTGTTGGTGTTTGTTTAGATTTAGGGGCTGCACAAACTTTTGTCGGAAATAACTTTTTGTTGAAAAAGTCATGATGAAGAAGTTTCCCATATGGTTCATATGTACTTAGGGATGGCACTGTATATATATATAAATGATGACATGATGAAAGCCTCAGTTTGGCAACGCTGCCACCCAGTTCCCCCTTCAAAATATATTGTCAGAAGACGCTTTATTATCGGCTTGAATTCAACTATTGTAAAATTCTGGTATTGAAGAAAGATCACCCCGATCACCCGTATCGAACTATTACTTAACCTAACTTTTCATTCCAGATATACAAAACCCCAAACGTTCGCCGACTGCATAGGAAACGAATTACCTTTAGGCTGGGAGGAGGCGTTTGATGGACAAATAGGTCCTTATTACATAGACCACGTTAACCGTAAGTAATAAATATTTCACAGAAATACAAATCAATTCTACCGTTAAATACAAAATCATTAAATATAATTCGACTAATACGTTAGGATTGGCGCCAACGATATGTGGAATCATAATATGTCGCGACTCGGTAAATTATGTGATGTTCAGTTAGTCGTGGCAGATACGGAGAAATACCTTTCCATATAGCATTCCGACGCCATCCGTAGAGGTATGAAATCTCATATTAGAGGAACCCAATCGTGAAAATTATTTTGTCATATCTGGCATTCTTCAGATAGTGATGATTATTATTCTGGTGATTATGTTAGCCAAAATAAGACTATGGGGGAATGATGCTGGTGATATTTGGAGGATTTGAATGTGCACCTCGACGAGTACGGTAGACTGGTGGGTCGAAATATGAAATTTTTGTGGATTTTCAACCATTTTAAATAGTAACAAATGTCGTTAACGACCGAGATTGTACTTTATTTTTATCCGCCTACAGTGTTTACTTATTTAGCGATTCTAACAATGTAGGTCATATTTGATTAGTATATCTCAGAAAACAACTACTCCCCTGGCTAATAAGGCGACGGCTATTTGATTATAACAAACAGATACTTCTGCAATATTCCTCATTGAGAAACCAAACAGCTAGAGAGTTGAGATGATTCGAACGGGAAACGGGCATACTTTTGCATTGAGAATAGGCAAAAGCTTCGAAACAAGTCTGCAGTTGATCCTCTTGCTCGAATCAATACAAAATTCTGCTAGTTGATTACAATAAGTAAGTACTTGCAATATTGTCTTAGAGAATGATGAAATATTTTACAAGTTGTGTGTCCAATATATGCCGCTTTACTAACTGTACTAGCCAGAGGAGTCGTTATTTTCAGATAAATATTTGCCAAAAATATTCTACCCTTTAAGTACATGGTATACAGCCTGTTCCAAATTAGGTCGTCACTATTGCCAATTTCGTTAATATTTTTGCTACGAATTCGGTTAAATGGGCAAACTATTTCGATTCATCATCACGTTCTTAATAAAATAGCCTTCATGGCTTTTCTTGCTCAAGTTAAGAAAAAAACAGATGAAACGCTAAGAGATATAGAGTAAATGTTGGAAAACACCGCCTCCTTGATGAACACATATTTGAGCCCTTCTCTTGACACTCATGATTTTTCAATTAATTTATATCATTGTGTTTCAATTTGTATACCTCGTTTTTTAGAAATCCCCAGAAATAAAAATCAAGAGGTGTTATATCCGGTGAACGAGGGGCCACCTAACATTACCATTAATTTGTAGCAATCCATCTAGTTTCAAAGCAGAGTCGTAAAATTCGTTTCACGCCACTAAAATTATGTGCTGGTGCTCAATCCTGCTGAAAATAAATCATCTGACGGGTTTCCAGATCCAAATAATCGAAAAACTCTTCTAACACTCTTGTTAATAAATTAGTATAACGTGGTCCTGTCAAAGAGCTATGGTAGAAAAATAGATCGGCACTTCATTCTCCACGACACCGGTGTTTCGTTAATATCGTACGAGTGTCGTAGGTGGTACTACAACACTCGTAGCGCCGTGTTATTCCTGTGGATATAGGCTGAGACTGCATAACCTGGACAAGCTGACAGCAAATATATTATAGTCTCAACTGCCGCAACTGCATCTAGTGTCAGGGACCCCTATACCCATTACGCGACTACGGTAGACGAGGGTGTTGAAGACATCAGGGCAGGCCATTGTGAATCCCTCGGTTTCCGACTTCAACCCACTTGACCTGAGAAAAGCAAATGTCAGGTTTCTGCATAAGCTACGGTCTTCAATGTTTTTGAAGAATACCCCATGCATTCATTGGCTTATCCTTATGTAGCTGTAGGAGCCTCTCACACTCCGCAGCTTTGACGTGGGCCTTTTGCTGAACGGGTTCTGACAGAGTTTGGGTTCGTCCGTTCTGAGTTGAATACAAGACCAAGTTCATCAGCAGCACGGGATGCTGTCTTGAAGAGAAATGATCCAATCCCCGCTTTTTCATGATCGCATACTAGCAGAGAAGGGGGTCTGATCTCCTGATGACTTTACTCCATCCAATACCATTCTGTTATGTAAACACTCCAAGCTCGCGGAGACAGTTTTTACCAGTAGTAACCTCTTGGTTGTGGCGTTGTTCCACCCCTAGGTTGGTATACGTTTCTCCGGCATTCAGATGATGTCTAGGAGTTAAACTTCCTCTCTGTATTCCTCGCATCGTCCTCCTTTGAGATGAACCGTAGTACATTTGTCGATCCCAAACTCCATTCCGATAGCATGCGTGTACTCTTGCACAAGCATTAAGGGCTGATAAAGGATATTTTCTCCGGAGGCATATAGTTTGAGGTCATCCATGAAAATCAGATGGGTGCCTCCGGTTGCTGGGTGTGCCGCACTTGTATCCGCGGGTTTTTCGTAGTGCAACGGACAATGGCAATAGTTAGATGCAGAAGAGAAGAGGGCTGAAAGAGTCTTCCTGAAACACGCTCTTTCTAATAATATCCTGCTATGTTTCGACTCTGACTTGAATCTCTGTTGAGAATTAGCACGGTTCGCTATTATTATTATTTTATGTTATTATTATTAATAGCTACACACGCAGTGCACTGTCCTTCAGAGAATGGTTCCATTGTTATTCTCAATTACTCTAACCAAGAAAAACCTACTTTAAGTTGTTTTTTATCAGTCGACTTGTAAAAATTGTTCCGGCGTCTTCTTTTAACAGAATCAAGGTCTTCGAGAGTATTTTCTGGAATACGCCCTTGTTACCAGTTGTATTGGAGTCTCTTTCCTCCAGCTCTTGAAATTGGCGACCTTCAAGTCCAAAAAGCGCACTTTCCTCGAAAGTTTATGGATGGAGTATGAATATTAAGGAAAAGACAAGAGCAACAAAAATAGTGGAAGACTTGAAATAACACCAAGAAGTATAAATTCCTTAACGATAACGCCACATTCAGGACGGTGGTACATTTCCCTGTGGGCATCCTCGAAAATTTGTGGATGAATTAAAAAATATTGAGAAAATGACTAGAGCAACTAAAGTAGTTGCAGTAACACCAAAAACAATCAAATATTAAACGATAACGTCACACCCAAGATGGTGATCCACCTCCCTGCAGGAATCTTCTGGTTGTGCTGATTTGGATGCTCCTGTATGAGTCTTCATCCTCATTTATTAGGACTCTTTCAGTAACTGCGTGGAATGTGTTTTTGCATGGTAAGAATGTACAGATGGCAGAAGCACAGTTGGCAATTTCTTTCTTTTCGGGTGATATTTGGATATTTTCCATGTTTTTCTGGATGGAAATTTGGAGTAGCTAGATCTCATTCTATGCTAGCTTTTCCGTTCACACACAATCGATTACACTCGCGTTCAGGGGCGGCGCGTGGGTCATAAAAGTGGGGGGGCACTCAAAGTGTATATTCAAATGTCTTCAAAGTTTGTAGTGCCGCCCTACTGTTTACTCTCAACGATTTACGGATTATTTTAGATGAAAAGTGGGTGGGGCTGCCGCCCCTGCTCGCGTTGGGGCGAATGGAATTTATCAAAACTTCGTTTTATTCCAGAGTCCACTCAGTTGGAAGACCCCCGACAAGAATGGCGCGCCATACAAGAAGCTATGCTACGGGAATACCTCATAACCGCTCAAGACGTTCTAGAAGTAAGTGATTTGTCATGATTTTTTATTGCGGCATCCAATTTTTGTTTGATTATTGTGTTTACCGTTGATGAACTTCAAGCGCTAACGAAAAACTTTTCCAGAAATACTTGATCTATTTGAAAATGTAGACAGTATTTCGATGTCATCTGAAAATGGGTTGATGGGCGACTTACTTTTTGATACAAATTTTTAGATGCGCATTCAACAAGTGATCTTCATTTGTAGAATTTCTATACTGAATTTTTTCCACAAATTTCCTCTGTTGTTGGTTCATACTTTATTTTTTCAAAGAAAACGTATTAGAAACAAATGAAATGCAACACAAATATAAAATGACACAACACACGTGAATGTCCTTAAAACATGACCACAAATATTATTGGTTGCCTCAAGGCGAATTTACCAGATTCATAATGCACAATTTGTTGCAGGTGCACAATTTATTGTACGAGCAAAATTTATTACACTAGCACTATTTATTGCACGAACATAATTTATTACAGGATCACAATTTATTGCACGAGCAAACTTTATTACATACACTAGCACAATTCATTGCATGAGCACACTTCATTACACTAGCACAATTTATTGCACGAGCACAATTCAATACACGATCACAATTTATAGCACGAGCAAACTTTATTACAAGATCACAATTTATTGCACGAGCACACTTTATTACACTAGCACAATTTCTTTCACGAGCACACTTTATAATATTAATACAATTTATTGCACGAGCACAATTCATCACAGGATCACAATCTATTGCACGAGCAAACTTCGTTATATACACTAGCACAATTCATTGCATGAGCACAATTTATCACACTAGCACAATGCATTTCACGAGCACAATGAGTACAAAATGAAAAAACATTTTTCATGAAAACTAGGATATGGGGCATATTGGGAGATAGGTTCATATGAACTTTTTTCTTGAAATATTACAAGGAATCATTACCTCAAATGAATAGCATTTGTTAAGATACATCTTGTATAAGTTCATAATTTGCTCTTTTCGTCAACCGATTTCACCCTCACAAGTCTACGAAAGACTTGTGCGAGCTAGGGAAGACGAGGCCCTTACCTTTCGATGTGTTGCCGCACGGGACACGTGGCCGTGCTGGAATTAGAACCCACACCCTCAAGGTTGAGGAGCGAACGCTCTACTATCACGACCACCACGGTTATATTGTATCGTATAACGTACTGTTATACCACTCTGTTTTGAAGAAGAATGTAATTGCAGTTCATATATTTGAATTCGAAGTACTTGTTTTAGTTGTTTATGAATCAAAGGAGTAGGTAGTAAACTACTATTTTCTTATCTCTTAGGCATTAATGAAGTTCAAACATTCATTCATTATACATTAGTGAAAAAGTATGCTTGTGCAGTTGCTAAATCAGCTTTCATTCGTTTTTTTGGCGAAAAGATAAATATAGCTTTCAATTTCCAATCTATAACACTAAAACATTGAAAACAAATCGGCAATTAGCGTAATTCCGATTGAAATGGTATCAATGAATACCTCATTACGATATAAATGAAACAAAGGCCGACTGAGATAATTAATTACTTATCAAAAGACGATCTTTTGTGATGTCCTTTATTTTAATTGTTTACCTCGCTCATCTGCAGTTTATTGTGCAAATAAAGGTAAGACTAGTAGTAGTTTGAATAAATAACTTCAGTTGTAAGTTCTCAACACTATCGTTAAATTAGCTTCAACGCGTAAAGACTTGGAATAAAAACTTCAACGTTAGAGGATTGATTCAAAGTTGAATTCCTTCAATTAGACCGTCTGGTGATAACCATCTGCCAAAAATATTACGTTATTATCAAATTCAAATTAAGAAATAACAGAACGGTGATCGATCAATACAGCAATGTATGAAAATGCAAATGTCTCACTGAAGAATTTTATAAAAGAGTTTGAGTTTCAACAAGTTTCATAATGGCGACAGATATAGTATATAATTTTTATTTTAATGAAAAGTTTTATGTAGTTATTCTAAATTTATTTTTTTCAATTAGCTAATTAGATTACGACAAAATTGAATAATTTTGTAAAACAGTAACATTTTGGGACAAATTGGTTCGTTCGTTATTCAACACTTGTATAGACTTCCTTGATTTCACATTTTTGAGTTTTCAGACTGTGGAAAGTTAAAATCACAAAAAAACATGCCAATAAATCTCAAAGGTAATTTATCTGCTATTGGTTGGGTATTGCTCATCCTTGTCATCTCCTTTTACATATAGAAATACAATCTAGTCAACACTGTAAACTCAAAAAATCTGTTAGTCATCCTAACATATTAATTGATGAGTAAATATTGACCATATGACTTATTCCATTGCAGATTACGAGAGAATATATGAAGTTGGATTTTATACGAAATATTTCTATCGAATGTCGAAATTCATCATTCTGTTCTATTTTCTAAGCCAAAAAATGTGCCCTCTAGTATACAGAGGGTTCCTTAATGACGTGCTGATATTTTAGGACTTGATTCGATTTTATTCCATTATGAAAAATATATAAATCCATCATCCTTTAATCGATTTTCATCTGCCCTTGTCCAATGGCCCTGCGATAACTTCAGTACCTAAAATTCCACAGGGAAAACATTTAAATATTTTCGGAAGTAATTTATGTGGTTCCTACATACGTCTCATATGCGTTCTTCTGGTCTTATTCCTGAAGCAGTTCTGTAGCTTTGAGATTTGAGCTATCCCACACAAGAAAAAATCCAAAGGGGTCAAATTTGGCGAGCGAGCGGGCTATTCAATAGGACCGGCTCCTATCAATCCATCTTCCTGAAAAATGTCGATTCAAATAGTCATTTACTAAGCTGTAAAAATAAGAAGGTAATTTTTCGTGTTGAAATAGAATATGCGATCAGGATAGTATTCAGAAAGTCGAGGTCGAGGGTCAAGGATAACGAGTTCAATAGGAATTTGATATTCCAAAATGGTGCTTTGAAACACCAATCCAGTTTGAGGGATGGAGAACTTTTGTGGATACAAGAAAGATTTCATAATTTTCCTAGGGCTAATCGAAAGGGTCTTGATGTGAAAGTTCTAACATTTTAGACCGCCATTTCGTATTGGATCGAAATTGTACCTACATTTACTTCTCGTGGCAAACCCTTATTGGAATGAAGTTTTTGAGAATAGTTTGACGCATGAAAAATCACGATTCTCTCACTTAAATCATCTCGACTGTTACATCGTTCAATTATTTGATAATAATTCAAGGAAAGAATCAGCAGGAAGCAATCGATGAAAATTCAATTAAAACTTCAGGTTTATCATCAAAAGTTATCGTAAACATCAGTTTTTTCACACGTTTCGAGTGCCAGAAACTTTTTTTCCGAGTCCAAATATTTTTCCGGCACTTGAAAGTATTTATTAGTAACACAATTTATACAGACAAGGGCCAATAATTTTTGAAACAAAAAAATTATTAGTAATACCTGGATGGTCGGAAAATTTAGGGTAAATCATGAGTGAATTGAGAGAAGTTAAGAAGTCTCAGTAAAGTTCCAGAAAGAAGCAGGGGTAGCTAAATATACGTTTTGAGGGGTTGGATAGTGGTTTTTTACGATTTGTAGCTGAAGTATGATGCATCCTATCGGAAAAAAATACAAAAGTTGTAAATATTCAAAATATCTAGAACTTCTGTATCAATAAGTTTTCAAAAAACCTCGAAATTAACCAAAACAATATTTTCCGCAATTTTTTCTTTAATTTTTTGTAAGACTTGGTGAAAACGTTTATTTTATGTTTTAAGTGGGGTGTAATTTCATCAATGCAAAATATTTATTTTTTTATTGTTAACGAATTTAAATTAATAGAACACAAATAAGAACGTTTTCACTGAGTTTCTTTAACCAAAAGAAATTATTCCGACTACGGTCAAAATACCCTTCTCAACACACTGGAAAAATGAAGCAAATATCTGACAACTACTTCCCCATTCGGACATTGAATTACATCTGTCATCCATCTGTGCAATGTTCCTCAAGAAGGAAGACATATTGCAAGTGCTGATTATAATAAAGCCATTGAATATTATCCTTCATTTTGTTGGGAATGACCACTTGCATGTTTCGAGGTAATTTCTTCTCATCAGTGCTAGGATAGGTCAGACCACCATAGAGTTGTCTTGTTCTTAAAAAAAATAGAAATTTGCGGAAGATAAAAATTAAAAACCAAAAAAACGGTGTTTAGCGGTTTTCTAGTTAAATTCGAGTTATTTATTATTAATACAAAAGTTTTAGATATTTTAATTATTTTCAACTTTAGTATTGAAGTGTTTTCGATAGGAAATTATAAAGTTGTGCCAAGTTCTATTAAAATTGAAGTTTGATCATATAAGTATTGTACATTGATGGTGATATTTGACGACTGCGATCGAGAGATATGCTTGTAACACATTCGTCGTTATGAAATACTTTCTTATTTCTTTATTTGACGCAAAGTTTTTGTCCAATCCCTTCTTAAAAATATCGCTCTATGCCTATAATTACCCGTTTAGAAGATAAACAAGTTGTGAATTCGACCACCACTCTGTTATTATTTTCATTAACATTAAAATGTATGTTTTGGAATAATTGCAATAGTATCAGTTATTTCGAAATTTGTGACATCTTCCGGTCTACTACAACGTATAAAGGAAAAGTGAAACAATTGATTCTTTGAAAATAAATTAGTATGGCAGGTATAAATATTCCCCTGTCAGTATGTATAAGTATTGAAATCTTTGGTGAATGCCCAGTATAAGAATTGAAATCTTTGGTGAATGTTGCTATATCGATAAGTTTCGATTCAATTTATTCAAAATGTAGATTAAAAAAACTGATTTGATTGAAATGATTTTCGTATTTGGTGGATCAAACAGAAAATGTTTTTTTGGCAAGTATAGAATTTATTCTCAAAAGTATCCAGATAGAAGACATCTAGATGAAAGATCTCGGAAAAAAAAGCAATTTATTGAGATTACGGCGAAGAAATAGGAAGGAAAAACTCAAAAAATACTATTGATTTTGACCATACGGAATATTTAATGAAATTTGTAGAGCCTTTGTTGGCGCTTCATATGGATCGATAATATACCGGGTGTTTCATTTGAAATAAGGCAGATTGCACATTTTTATTTACAATTTTTGGTAAGCTGTTGTTTGCACCCTGTATATCACAGGTCGATTTTAGATATATCCCTGTGTACGTGCTATCATTTTCATTTTGTAAAGCTCAGAAAATAGTATATTGCTGATAAAATCGTTCATCTATCTGTTACCAGCCCTTGTTGCAAGACCCTGTATGCTTGGTTCATATTATCTATGTTGTGAAGTAATGTAGCTCGATACATATTGATAATAATAATAAAAACAATGCCCGACGGGAATGGCAATGAGCTGTCGATGCGGTGTAAATAGACAGGCACGCCAAAAAAGGTTAACAAATTATGTAAAAGGCCAGACAAATACTCGTCATGTAGCAGCGAACGAAAAAAGAAAAAACAAAAAAGAGCAGTTTTATTTAACGTCGCAACCTCGACATTCCTCAGTCGTGGCTCGTGCCCACTGCCCGCATCGACAATCGACGACAGTCAACACTGACCTCAGCCTTGTTGCCGGCGTTGCGTTACGCGAATTCGGTTTCAGGTAGTTCGAGGAAACAAACGAGATAGCTGGTCGTAAGGGCTGGTGCTAGGTATCTCAGGAAGTTCGTTTCAGCTTTCTCCGGCTTCTAGATTAGCCAGTTGGTTTGATTCTATACTTCCCTTTAAATGAATTTCTAGAACTCACAAACAAAATTTCAAATGCCAATATTTCTCTTATTTGCATCTTAGTCTCGACATTTCGGATATTTTCCCCAGCAGAGACCCTGAAGACTTTCTGATGTTGGTGAGACAATTACTCTTTTTCCAATTCTAATCTACCTACCTTTCACAAATCGAATTTATGCTCTCTTAAGTAGAATTGGTTCTTGAACAGAACTTTTTTAAAGTTAATAATTCCTATTTTTTTCAAAAATCAAGTTTAGTCGTATTCATGTAAAACTTTGAATCTACCGTTTCTGAATATACCAATTTTTCGATAGTTCTATTTTGGCACCGACGTGTTGAGGACATACTGGCACTTTTCAAGGACACTAAATGACTCAACAGTTATTTAATTTTTCTAAATTATTTCAACCCAATAATCCAGTTTACCATGGAAATTGAATACTACCCTTCTTGGACCTCATGATCCACAAATCAGACACCCTAGAATCCTCCATTTATAAAAGAACTACCAGCATCGACAATATCATACCTGCTCACTCTAACCATCCATATTATCAGAAATTTTCAATTTTTTATTTTCTTTTTCACCGACTTTTTACGATACCTCTTAGTGATTCCAATTTTCAACAGAATTTGGGTGATTGGAGCAGAAGTTAAATTCCAAATTCCACAGAGTGGGGAAATGTAAGAACATTGGTGGAAAAAGTGATGCGAATTTTTAATAATCAGGAGCTACTTGATGCGGAGATAAACCACATAAGAAAGGACCTACGCCAAAATAGATACTCTGTCAAAATCCTAGGAGAAGTACAGAAGCAACTCTAAAGGGCCAAGACAATTGTATAACGACCACACAATCAAGTTATCATCCTTCCATTCCTCAGAGGTCTCTCCGAGAAAATCAGGAGGATCGGAAACAAGAATAACATCAAGAGCTGTTTTCAATATGGCAGTACCTTACGGAGCTTCCTCACCAAGACGAATCCTGAAAATACAGCAGAATCCAGCAAAAACTGCATTTACGAAGTACCTTGTGAATGTGGAGATTCGTATATCAAAAGAGACCTCTAAATCGGAAATTGTTGATGTGCGTTCCCAAAAGGGATTTGCGGTAACTAAGTGGTTCAAATTTTAAATGAACTCTATCATAATAAAAAAAATTGATATTTGTAACATTGGCTTATAAATTCGAATTGGTGGCAACTTGCATACGAGGAAACAAAAAACTTACCAACGTTAATAACCGTGCCGGTTGTTCTTTCTTCTCGAGCTAGCCCTGAAACTAACTCCTTGATTGTCTTGATTACGACACATTCACACACAAAAGTCTGAGATAATAATAAAGCGAAAAAAGCACAAATTACTTTCATTAGTAGCGGAAAAGCGAAAATTTTCAACGAACTTTAACAGTCCGTGGACATTTTAGTACCATTCTTTTTCTTGGACTCGTCCAAGATACGCGCTGTACGAATGGCCAGTTTTTTGTTCTCTATCCACCGAAAGTGCCATATACACGGTGAATGCCAGAATCGAACAGCTGACCATGCCTGGACTGAGCACTATTGAATTCTTTGGAACGAGGCTAGTATCCTTCATAGGAAAGAACATGGTTAGAACAAAAATTCATCGAAACCGCGTATATCGAAGCCAATGGCGCTCTCAGACAGCCAAGAGTGGAAATCACAAACGTATGGAAACCGCTCATAGACCGTTTTGGAGGGAACAAAAAAAAGCGCGGAATTACACGCGCCACAACACCGCCATAATTACACCTTAATTACCCATATCAACAAATCTATAGAGATCTCGTATCATCTGAACTTGTCAGTATTCACCTGAATACGATTGCGGATACAAGCAATCGAAAAGTGAAAAAGTGAAAGAAGTCAAATATCTTTCAAACCCGTTGAGACGATGGACGTCCGAAATCTGAGTAACTATGCTACATTGGTCAAACAGGCCGTGAGTTACGAACTCGTCTTGCTGAATACGTTAGACTAACAGATTCCAATTTCGAAAAGGAACAGATAACTCAATTCTAACTCAGTTTTTCCACTCATATCATAAATAAGAAAAATAGTTTTGTTCCTAACTCTGACTTGAAAATTTTACATGTTTGTATTAAAGGTGAAAAACTCAATCTACTAGTATTAACTCTTGAAATGAGACTATTAAAAATTCAGATCCAGAATGAATCAATGAACAAACTAAAACTAAAACTTTTCAGTCCTTTACTATTTTGATATTTTTCTGGACCAAATTTCCTCAAACATCTCTATGAATCACTCGTTTGGTTTCCTGTTTCTGCATACCAATATTTTCGTATAATATGTCATTATTAAACCTCCATTCTAAAAATGATAACAGTAGTCATTCAAACACGTACCGTATATGTTGATTAATATTTCGGTGTCAAATCATTTTTGATATCGTTCATAAAAATAATTTTACTCATTTAGTTTTTCTATAGAGTTGGTAGTTGTTCATTGATAAACTTCTTGTTTCATGGAAGCATGGAACAGCCACATTTCTGCCAACAGAATCGGGAAGTTTCATATGACAGATGTCAAATTTCACCTCATAACCTATTGTTACTCTCTACATAGTAGACAGGTGCATGTTTACAACTTTACTTTAAACATACTCGGATAAATATGGTATATTGGTGGCCCATTCATGGTCCCTAACACAGGTGGACCCGCACTTAGTCTAGTTCCTAAATTGTAGATAGTGACTCATCGTACATTTTCTGTTTTTTACGGGATTTGAAAGTGCGGAGGGGATGTACGAAAGTGGAAAAGTAAAACTTAATTTGAAGCCAAAGTACCTAGCTTATTTCTGTTCTATTTTTGGACCTGCTTCATATAGGTTAATTATGAACAGTACAACCGATGAGTCACTATCTACAATTTAGGAACTAGACTTATAGTTGCAGACCACCTAAAGCCTAAGGTAGGACTAGTTTTATACTCTCACCCCCTTTATTCACATTTGTTAATAATTTAAAGATGTATCCACTATAAACTGGTATGTTATATACTGTTGTTATTCTACATTATTTTGTGACATTTCACTTTTCTGTAGATCTTGCAATCAACCCCTATTGCTGATGAAGGATTAATCCTTCGAAACATGTGCTGATGTAAGTCTTCTGACTACATTTACTTCTCAGCAAAGACAAATTTTTAATGATAATAATGGTGTCTTCTTCAAGAACATTGAATACCTTGGCTTATCCAAAAACAAGGCCTTCGCATTTCTCAGGTCAAGTGGTCAATTTTCTGTAGATCTTGCAATCAACTCCTATTGCTGATGATGAAGGATTAATCCTTCGAAACATGTGCTGATCTAAGTCTTCTGTCTACATCCACAATGAGCTAATGTAAGTCTTCCGACTACATTTACTTCTCAGCAAAGATAAATTTTTAATAATAATAATGGTGTCTTCTTCAAGAACATTGAATACCTTGGCTTATCCAAAAACATGGCCTTCGCATTTCTCAGGTCAAGTGGGCTGAAGTCGGAAACCGGAGGGATTCATAATAGCCCACCAGGATGGTGTCTTCAACACCCTCGTCTACCGTAGTCGCGTGATGGGTATAGATGTCTCTGACACTAGATGCAGAGCTTGTCGTGGGGCAGCTGAGACCATAATTCATTTGCCTATCTAGCTTATGCGGTCTCAGCCTATATCCACAGGCATAACGCGGCGCTACGAGTGCTGTACATCTTCGACACTCGTACGGTATAGACGAGACACCGGTGTTGCCTTATGCTCCGAGGGATATTGAGTCCGTTGTGGAGAATGAGAAGTGCCGAATCTATTGGAACTATTCATTCCTCACCCTCAGGCAAATACAAGCCAATAAGCCTGATGATGCAGTCCACCTCGACCATCAAAGTAAGACGATTTTTGTCATAGAGTAGAACATCGTCTGAAAAGAGTAGGAAAAACAAACAAAATATCGAGATCTACTCTTTGAACTCCACAGGCTTTACTCAAATCATTCTGTTAAAATGGTGGTTCTGATCATTGCCGTACATGGTGGAATGATGGACACGCTGGTCTCGAATTTGAAAATTATACCGGCTTGCTGATACAGCAGAAATCTCAGCCGGACGAATGCAGAAGACCGATGATATTCTTGGTTCACTCCACCTACTCAAGGCACATGATTCTGGGACCCAGTAATCACTCATCCCACGCACGTGGGAAGTTTTAACTGGGGTTAATGCCACACCAGCGCGCCCTACGGATGTTTCGGGGCTCCTGACTGGTAACCTCCTTCCGGAGGGAAAATAATAATGATAATAATATTTTAATTACGGTTAAATGAACAACAATATTAATTGAGTATAATACATAGGAAGTTATATTGATGCCAATTTAAGATGGAACCATCACATATGTTACGAAGAAACTTCAGACAAGTTCAAGTACCTCAAAAAAATTCCACCAATTTCTCAACTTGAAATCCTTTATTTTGCCCGAGTTGAGAGCCACTAATGTTATGGGTTATTGGGATGGGATGGTGCTGCAGATACCCACCTGAACTCTCTAGAAGTAGTACAGCGAAGGGTCCTTAGAATAATTTACTTGCGGGAGCCAACATATTCAACCGATGAACTTTATACAAAAGCCAAAATATTCGATATTCAACAGCTATATTATTTTGCGTCTGACTTGAAATATCATCAAAACAAACACAGCACATGTTCCATCACATGACCACAACACACGACAACGATATCACTTCCTGGTGCCGTGTCAAAAACACTTTGTCAACGAGCACATTCATATATTGACCCAAAAATGTTCAATTATTTACCTGAAAATATAAATATTATCAATTCCGTTGCAAATTTTAAAAAACAACTGAGAACTTACATTATTAGCAATCCTCGAAAGTTTGTTCAAATCCAGTGAAAGAAAGATATTTTGTATTCGATATTGTTTCCCAACCATATCTAATTCATACACGCGCATTGAGAATTATCTAATGATTTCATAGAGTAATATTTATCAAGTTTACCCGTACATGTTATTCAGAATTATGTTTTAAAAATCCACGTGCTTGAACGTTTTATTAACACTATCTGTATATTTCGAATAACATGCCCATTTTTCCATACTTTACCGATAGTGATTTTAACAAATAGATCATAGAATAAGTAGTGGTAATTAAAAGTTTATTGATATTTTATTCCAAATTTTATGTATTTCAAAATCCACATATTTGTACTTTTGTTATTTTAACAACAAAACCTATATATCATATCCTAAATATTTTTTATATGTCTCAAAACAAATGTTAAATCACTCACTGAGAACCCATATTCATTCAATGAGAATTGCTATTTTATCCTATTGTTACGATTTGCTAAATAATAATGCCGAGCACACTACTAAACTGTTTTTTTTCTAACTTTACTAAAAACATACAACTACTCCACTGACTTATGAAACACTTAGATCTATACAACAATACAACTAGCAAAATTTTCCAAACACTTATATATTTCTTCAAAAAACTGCTTATCACTTATTCATAAACTTCTTGATTAAAATTTCTCTTCATAAAACTTCTTAATCCTCCCAGTGATATGTCTCGCCTTTAAATACTCAAGTATTGTACTAGATGTTTCGCGAATCCGCTCTAGATTACTCACGACAGACTTCCACCCAAATAATAACCTCTTCTTGGAAATAATTATCGACGATACGCTTGCGAGTCGACCCAGCGGCGTAGCTAGGGGATTTTTATCAATCTACACCATGTTGTAATTTATCTATTCTTCAATAAATACTTATTATTTGATTTGATTCGATGATATGAATAAACATGAATACACTCACAGAATCAGTGACTGCTTGGGCGTGAGAGTTTTTAGTGGAGTTAGTTACAGTTTGTCACCTACCCAGTTGAAAATATCCTGTATTTATCTATTTTGCGTCTCAAATGTGGCCGTTATCAATAATACCCAAATGATTATTAAATATCATACGTGTTTTTTATTTATTTTTTGAAGTCTATAACGTCAAACTGACAGACGAAAGTTAATATTCAAAATTCGAATAATCTATGTGATCTAATGATAATAATAATAATATTCCCTCATAATCACTCATAGAGTGTATCCAAAGGCATAGCCTACCCAATGTTTTCGCAGTGCATTAGTCAATGTTTCCCATATTTATTTATTTCTGAACTCTTAATTAAAAACTACAAATTAATGCAAATTTTAAAGAACATTGCACAAGTTTTATGAAATTTTTCAAAGACTCGATTTATTCCAAACAAAGCGTGCCACACAGTGTGTTATGAAGGAATATATAGTTATTCTCAAATGTTATGCTGTATCCAGCTTAGCAGATGAATCTTCAATTAACCAACTCTTAGGATGGCAAACTGGCCGAAAGCGCTCAGCTTAAACTAAAACTTGATTATACAGTATAAATATATTTCTTCATCTAACCCTTCAAAGACAAGTGCATACCAGAAAGAAGTCTCACAATCCTTATAGAACTTGAATAATAATAATAATAAGTGTACCGCATTTAACGGGTAATTACTTCCAGTACAGCCAATTAATAAATAAATTAAATAAACAAGGACTATCAGTGATCCACCCCCTTCAATCAACTGTTCTTTTAATTTCCTTGGTTCAACTGATGGGTATCGGGTAAAAACATCTATGTTCAACATTTTGGCTAAATGTCATGTTGTGGTAAACAAGGACATATCGATCGAGTGGTAGGGTCAAAACCAAGGCACAGAACATTGGAACTACTGTAGTTCCAATATTCTGTGACCAAGGATAGTCGTTGTCGTTGAACTAAGCAGACCAGATCAAAAACTGTCTTGGTCAATATCCCTTTCTGTTTGCGAATTAAAATGAATAGGAATAAAAGATAATCCTTATTTTCATCTAGAAAGTGTTAGTTGTTCTATTTAAATCTTGGACAATTATCAATAATCATTTTAAAATTATGTGTGAAAGTGAATATGCGTTTGCCACCGGTATATCTGACATTTTGTGTGTTTGAGCACTAATAGGTAGGTATACAGGGTGACCCAGGGTTAAACCGCCAAACGTTCAGTATCGATTTTTTATGTGAAAATAAGATATTTTCTTCATATAAGCGTATGTCCCAACTTGCTTCGTTTTCGAGATACAGAGTGTCAAAGTTTTCATAAAAAATCAGTTTTTAATTCATTACTCAAAAACCTTTTGGTTGATTCTGATAAAACTCAGCATGTTTATTTGCGGTGATGGGAGGCTTATTTTAATGTACGTGGAATTTAAAAAAAAATAAAAAAAATAACTTTGACAGCCTGTATCTTGAATCAAGTTTTGCCACATGCTTGTATGAAGAAAAAATTTTATTTTCACCTAAAATCCGATACTGAACGTTCGGCGGTTTAACCCTGGGTCGCCCTGTAGATTAAAGGAATGGGCGATTAGATATTCCCTGTATTCACCCTTCACTCTCCGCAAAGTGGTGAAACATTCGAAGATGTATCTCGGCTACACCAGAATTTTCTTTTTTGTTTGTTTCCACAACAATCGTCAGTTTTGGACAAAGGAGATATAGCACCTCATTTAGCGAGAACTTCCTCCCATTTGTGAGTAATATATCATGGTTCAAAGTTTACTGCGCTTATTAACGAGAAACGTATTCTTAGTCAGCGGCTTTGTTTCTAGTATAACCGCGTGTTTATCAGTTTATTTATATTTTTTCACTTTTGACATTGAATATCTCGGCTCGCATGATATAACTGGATAACAGTATATCATAAATCATAAATTAATCTCAGGAATGTACGGGGTGAGTAACGTTCAAAAGCGAATGCAATGATGCTGGTGATAATTCAGTAATTGAATTTGTTGCATTTGTGTATACTTAACATCCTGGTAGGGCGAATATTTTAGATATTTTTTTGACAATTCTTGCAACCAATCGAAACCATCAATTCAAAGCAACCTTCAAAATTGCCGCGGGAATTTTTTATGGTATTTTGTTTTTATTATGTGACAACTGATACTTTTGATCTGACGTCTGCCATCAGTTTGCACGAAAAGTGAAAAATGATTCGAAAACGGTTTAGTACATCATCATTCGATGAAATTTTAAGAAAATCAACGAAAATGCATGTAAGAATACTATTTTAAGTAACGTGTCAATTTGGAAACAGTTTCAATTTTTAACCTAGGGACAGAGAGAAAGCAATAGCTTTCAATCCAACATAACGAAACGCTGTTACGGAATCCTCCAGCCAAGTACAAAACATCCATAATAATTGTATATTTCATGATGAGAACTTCAAATTCCAAACTTCATTCTGTTTATAGTGATTCAAGTAAATTGTTGAAATAAAAATGTTATATGTATAGAGAATAGGTCTATGATTGGGGCATCAAAAAATAATCTATCAAATACCACACTAGGGTTCGATAAAGTAGAAAATATTTTCTCCAGATTTTTTCGAAAACTTGTTGCCATTTGGCAATAGCCACTCGAGCCCTTCGGGCTCTCGTGTCTATTGCCTGGCAACAAATTTTCGAAAAATCTGTCAAATTATTTTCATTTCATTCTCACTCTCTTGTGATATTACAACTGACTATTCCATAGTCACATTTGCTGATGTTGGCAATTCATTTAATCCGCTTGAATCGAATGGTTGAATGATGCCACTATAGCCTATGTAATTCACTGAACAACAATTAAACAAGCTGTTTTTTCTAAAATAAAAATGCTAGAATGACAATGTATTTGATTCAAATAGTAATAGGTAAGTTTTTAGCTGTAATGCGTAAGTTAAAAGACGAGATAGGTACCTTCAACTTAAAGTGACATCAAATGGATGATAATAATTGAAAAAGAACCAATTGACTTTGATCATATTCTATGAACGATATTGTAATGTTGGATTTTTTCTAAAATGGGCAACTGATGTCGCCAGAATTCTAGTAGGCGCTTAATACTTTTACACATAATGAATTAAAGTAACGTTGTCGTTTTGGTCCCAGCGACTGATTGCTGCTTTGTCTGATTGACAACATAATTTTAAAAAATCACATTCACATAACTTTTAACGGCTGTAAGCATGTCTGGTATACGCCGCCCCATCTAATAATGCCGTAGTTCAGGTGAGATTCAACTAGACTGATAAAAGAATATTTTTTTGATTGAGTTCTATAGTATAGGCGTGATTTGTTTTTATTTAAACACTACTCGTCAAATCGTTTTGATTACAAAAGTCACATGGACGTCCCATCTAAGGTAGCTGTCTAGTATTATTCCCAAATACTTAATATTATTGGATTGAAAAATTTCAAAAAGTCCATCTCCCATTGATATTTTATTAAATGCCGGGAGATATAAAACAAGCTGCAGAAAGGTAGATGGAAAGTTTTCTTAGAATTGATAGATGACTTCCTGTTTATCGAATCATTTTTTTTATTGGGTAAAATCTTCGTAAAATATAACAGTATCATTTACGAAGCTGGAGATACAATCTTTTGTATCTATCGAAAACAGGTCGTTTGAATGTATCTTAAGAAGTAAAGGCCCTAAAACCGTTCCTTGAGGTACTCCACATACTATAATCTGCTCTTCAATAAGAACGGCATTTATCATTTATAAATGTGTTTTCTGATACCTAATCATGTTCAACAATCTGTCATAGAAGATGAAAAAGTGTGTTCAAAAATTTTTCGTTTGTGAATTATTTATTAAGTAGTTTGAAATTATAAATAACCAAGTGACAGCAATATATTTTTATGTATTAAAATATATTATTGTGATGTCCAAGAAACACATTCTTATTGACAAAGCTTATAAAAAAAATTAATATTAAAAATAAACAGTTTTCAATTCTAGTTCACGAATGTCAATAAATTTTCAAAAATATTGAACACATATATATACGGACCCTGCTATTCTTTTCATGCCAGACGAGGGTGGTATCATCAGCGAATATTGTAAATTTTCCTTGAATTGAAATGAGGGCCAGGTCATTTAAATATATAAGGAAAAGTATCGGACCCAGGACTGATCCTTGTGAGACGCCCCAAAAAAGTATTTGCTTTCAGATAACTTTCCATTAGATTTAACCAATTGTTTCCTTTCACTTGTATAAGACCTGAACAATTCATTACATACTCCTCTGAATCCATAATAGCTAAGCTCATTCAGAAGGAGTTCATGATTTACACAATTCGAGAAGTCGGAGAATACATCCACCGGCTCCTCCATCATTAGGATTGGTGTAAGCATGATCAAGAAAAGAAAAAATGGCATGCTGATGAAGTTTCAACAATTTTGGATGGAAATTCTGTTTATGAAAGGTCGGCAAATTAAATATGCATTGTCAACTCAGTGTGCAGTATGCGTGTGTTTATATAGACGCAAATTTTCTTGTTTGGAGAAATTGAGTGATACGATTAAAGATATAAAAGAAACAATATTTAGAGGCAAATGGCATAACTGTACTAAGGAAAAATGTTTTCTAGAGTTAACTTGGGTTTTACTATAAAGTGCAGTAATAACATAGTTTAATGGCTTATTTCATGATTGATATGCCACCCGGTACACAGCCTAAAGACTGTATCGAAACGAACCATCATCATCTAAATTCCTTCGCCCAGGAATGTTAAAATACATATAATATAATCTTCTTAGAGACACTCGGCTTCATTTAAATTCTTCGGTGATATCGAATACTAATGTTCTAGGCCGATTATTTTTCCAACGGTACAGTTTTATTACTCTATACTAGATTTCTTCCTGAATTATTTGATTGTTATGTGTACACGTCCGAATAGAGGAAAAGGCTAATGCGGGCGACGTTGGAATGCCAAGAATGTGGATTTATTCACTTGGCCTTTCTTTTACTCGTGCTCCAGAACGGAAAATATTTGGGCTCTTTGGCGGTTTGAGCTTTTTGAATACCGAGACATTAAGTATTCTGTGATTTTTCAAAGCATTCGATCGAGTCAGTTACGGAATAAATAAGTTTTACATTTTTGTTTTGTAGACATAGTTTTAGTATGATTGAAATTGTTTGGGCATCCATGGTTTCCAGTCACGACGTTTCGGTTGTTGGGTATCTACAATCGTTTTCAAGCGATTTCCATCTGGCGGAAATTGATGCGAATATCTCTCAGACAACAATGGACCTTTCCACGGACTATGAGAAAACACTGTATTTAGAATTTGGGATTTTTTATTCATTTTTTCTGGCCGCCAGTTTTTCTGTAAATTGAAAAAAGGGGTTTCGTGACGTCACGTTCATCAAAATTAAACTTGCAACGTGGTATAAGTTGTACACCATGGAATCTCAAATTATCATTACATCTGGATTGTGTTTTATGACGCTTGTCATTTGATACCAGATGGGTTTGTTCGTCTGTTTCACGGAGCAGATCAATAACAATTGTTTTTCTCTGTTTAACTCATTTGCTTACCTTATATGATACAAGATAGATGCTTAGATGCTAGTAGATCAAATCTGTATGCAAGAAACTAACAGTCTAACATACTCTTGAATATTTTATTTTCTGCGGTTAAAGCGGTTATTATTATTATTAGATGGCGGGGCTGGCCAGCGGCTGAAATGCAGGTAGTTCTGTATAGAACCTTTCTGCACCCCGCTGTCAGGTCTATCTCGTGAGTACTCCGGATCTTTTAATGAACTCCTGGAGATTCCTCACAAGGTTTTCCTGCGGAATGATATCTTCTACACCGTGGTGTCCGAAGATGTCCATCCTCATGCGAGCCAGAGCTTCGCATTCAAACATTATGTGGGAGGCTGTTAAGTCCTCCTCTTCACAGAATCTGGATTGTGTGGACTCTTGATGTATCCCCAACAGTTGCAGGTGTTTTCTCAGATGGCAGTGGCCTGTCATCAGTCCTACCACCTTCCTGAGGGAGTCTCGGCTTAGTTCAAGAAGGTGACTTGATAACCAGTCGGCTGGCCCCATCATCATCATTTTTCCGTGAGTATTGCATGAGGCACTCTCCCAAACGGGATTCCGCAGGCTGGTTCTGGTCCAATGAGAGTTGTTGCTGCTCCCGCTCTCGCCAGGGCATCTGCGCTCTCATTTTCCTGGATCCCCTTATGACCTAGTACCCAGACAAGTTTTACCCTGTTCTGTGCTCCCAGGTCGTTAAGGTTTTGGTGTGCCTCCCAAACCAGTTTGGAAGTGAACCTGCATGAACGCAGGGCTTTAATCGCCGCCTGACTGTCGGAGAGATTCGTTATGGGTTGGTTTCTAGGACCCCTCCTTAGAATCTCTCTCGTGCAGACGGAGATTGCCGTTACCTCGGCTTGGAATATAGAGGCTTGAGTACCGAGGCTTAGGCTGATGTCTTTCCTCGGTCTCTCCCCGTATATTCCAGCCCCAACTCCTTTGCTAGTATTAGAGCCATCCGTGTACCAGATTTGCCCTCTTGACAGCATTGGTATGGCCCTTGATGTTGCTACCCCATCTTCTATGATGGTGGTGTATGTTCCATCAAAGGAGTATGTTGGAGTCATTTTGTCCGGCGGCATCTCAGACGTGTCGATTCTTATGACCTCCAGTGTGGTAGTATGGTGGAGTGGCCTTGGTTATTGCCCCTCCATTGGCCCAGACATTTTAGTCTGGATGCTTCTATCCTCGCCTCCGCTGCAATGTGCAGATGCAGGGGAGGGAGGTTCAGGGTTACCTCTAAGCTAATTGTCGATGTACTGGACATAGAACTAGTGACTCCGAGCATGGCCAGTCTTTGTAAACTAGCCAGCTTCCCCCTGGTTGTCACTTGTTCCACCTTTCGTCACCACAGTAGGGCTCCGTTCGATATCGAGGGCCTAACAATTGATGTGTATAGCCAGAGGGACTGTTTGGGTCCAAGTCCCCATGTTTTGCCAAAGGAGCGTCTGGCCATCATGAATGACGTCCTTGCTCTTTTCAGCACTTTTTCCAGATGTTTGTTCCAGGTGAGCTTTGAGTCCAAGTATTTCGTCTCTCCTGACATCTGTACACTTTCACCAAAGATTCGAAGAGCTCTGTTGGTCTTCAGGTTTCTTTTTCTGGTGAAAGGAACTATTGTGGTTTTTTGAGGGTTGACCCTTAGGTTCTCCCTCGTGCACCACGTCTGTAGGTCTGTAAGGGCTGATTGCATCAACTCCACACAGACCCCCATGTACTTCCCGTTGACCATTATGACGACATCGTCCGCATAGCCCTGAGCAAATACTCCTCTCCGATTCAGATCTACAAGAAGACCGTCCACCACGAGATTCCACAGTAGAAGGGATAGTACTCCCCCCTGAAGGCAGCCCCTCGTAGCCCTTACCTCCATTGTGTCCCCGAACAGGGAGGCTTGTACTACCCTAGAGCCAAGCATGGCAGATATCCACTGTTTCAGGGCTGGAGCAACGTTTCTTTTCGTGAGGGCTGATGTGATGGACGCATATGATGTGTTATCAAACGCCCTTTCTGTCAAGAAACGCTGTGAGTGCAATCTCTTTATTCATGAGAGAATTCTCAATCCTGCCTACTAGGCTATGCAGTGCCGTTTGGCAGGATTTTCCAGGTTGATAGGCATGTTGGTGCTCCGAGAAAATTGGATTCTCTGTATTGTTATCTCGGATATTCCTATCAACTAGTTTTTCCATCGTTTTGAGCATAAACGATGAGAGACAAATTGGTCTGAATGCCTTAGCCTGGGCATATGGGCATATGTTGTTTGTGTTAAGTAATTTATGTATTCCTTACAACCGTGAAAATGTCTCAAAAGTTTTTTGTACCCGGTTGTCTGAACACCAGTGAAAATTCAAATAAACTGTACGTGTTCTGTGGTAATAACAACTTTTGTTCCATAAGAACTGTTAGTTACTATAATTTTCGTTGTTGCCAACAATAGTTTTTCATCAAAAGGCAGATTCGTTCAAAAAATTTGAGAGTTACAAATAATATAAAAAATTGCTTTTACGTAAAATTTTTTGACGTGTTGATCCCGTGACAAAGTTTCAATAATTATTTCTCGATGGCTTATAATCAGCCAGTTTTTATGGGAAAACGATATTCCCTATTTCGGAACGTGGATTATGGTGGGGGGTGTTTCCGATGAACGTGACGTTAGAGGCACACTTTGAAATGTGATATTTTTCTTGAATAAAAAAGTAGAGTGTCACTCGTTGATAAATAGACATTTTAGACTATTAACCATCGGTTGAAACGAGTTTTGCAATACATTTTTTGTAAATGTAAAGGCCCATTACTTCCCTGATGTGCTAATGACCCAAATCTTGAAAGTTTGAGAATTTATAGTTGTTAATTCTCCGAAAGTGACTCTTTATTAGCACACAATTGCTCTTTACAGAAGAAAGTACAGATAAATTAAAATGAAACAAAAATAAAAATTAAAAAACACCAATTAAAGGCAACACATTAAAAGAATCTTGAATAATAAAGTTCTAAAAAGTCAAAAGGTCGAAGCTTCTTCAACAGATTAAAAACTCGTACAATAAAATAAAATCTAGTCTGTAGGTATAAGAATTGGTTGAGTACATGGTCTCTGTATTTTTTTTTATAAAGGCTCAAAAACATGACGTTTTTTGTGTGACAAGTAAACTATTGAAAAGTATTGAACCCTTATTGAACACTGTTTTACATAATATATTATCATTTCTTACATAAAAGTCATAAACAGTTCTCGTTCTAGTGTTATGAGTGTCAAATAAATGAAGATTGGAACCTTTGGAGTGAATAAAATTCAAGAAATTGAAATAACCCAAAAATGATAAAAAAAACGACAATATCACTCGACGCGCGTTTCGCCAACATAGTTGGCATCCTCAGGATTCAGGAGTTCAAAAAACGTACTAACTACGGAAATCTATCGTAATCTTAAAAAAATAATTTACAAAATATTTTTTCTATCGTTTGCCTGATATAATCTATTTCTGCTTTTTGTTTTGGATTCAATGACAACATTCTTGTAATTAATTACTGATGAATGGAAACAGTCTTGAAAAAATGTTTAAATGAATAATTATTTCTTTACTGTAAGTACTATGAACTTGAACAAGAGGCTGTATGGTATTGGGCCCTTATCTGCATTCATACTATTTTTACATTATGAAATTTCTAGACTCTCGAATGCATCGAGCAGTCTATTGTCATGTACCTGTCTAATTGAGTTCGAACTTGTGTCATTAAATCGGTGGTCGTGATCCAAAGCATGTTGGGCCACACTCGATTTTTTGGTCTCGAGAAATGGATATCAGCAATGTGTTCCTTGAACCGTACTTTTAAGGCCCCTCTAGTTTGACCCACATACTTCTTTTCGTAGTCATTGCAGCTAATTTCATAAATCCCCGACTTTTCTTTTTCATCTGTCTCATCCTTGGGAGTACCCAGGATCTTTTGTAGTTTATACGAGGTTTTATATTTGAAGGTGGTATACGAAAGTATTTTTCCATTTTTGAAAAAAATCAATTTTCAGTTTAGAATATTTTCGATAATACATTTATTACTACTACTCAATCAAATAATTGTTAGTTTTCAACATTTATCGTTTAGAATGCGAGGAAGAAAAAACTAAGTAATGTGTGAATTTGTATATGTCAATAAGAGAGATAAATATTGTTATACATTTCATTTCGCAGAATTATATTTATTTATGTACCTATTTATTTCTATCTTTAGGTTCACACAAAAAAATTATATTATTGTTAAGAGAACATTGCAGCAGCAAAGGAAAAATAGGGAGGAATTTGTGTTATTTTTTAATTGTGGGAGGTTGTGACCTTCGAGGAACACCCCTCCAGGCAATGGATTCCAAAGCTTTACCGTTCGTTGAAAAAACGAGTCGTGAGAAAGATATTCGGAAAGTCTTCAAGCTGACGACAAAAGGGGTGGGAAGTTATTTCGGTGGGAAAGATGGAAGATTATGAAATTGAAGAACTCTGAAAGCTTCAATGACCAATGAAACTATTAATATATTCGACTTGTTATACGTTCGGTGAGGCAATATAATGGGTCAAAAGTTTTTTCCTCGATGCTAGCCAACGAATATACTAGGCATGGAGAATTTTCTAACATGCAGATTCATTCATAGTGAAAGATCTCGAGTATCTAACAAAATTTCGTGAATGGTGGCATCTATTGGAACGGCCTTTTTCATGATATCAGTTATTTTATGGTTTGTAGTCTTTTGTAGTCTCTCCCCACCAGTAGTGGCCATTTCGAGCCTTTTTCGCAGATGAAAACTTTTTGATAGTTCATTTGGTCAAACTGTAAAGTTCATCAAAATTGTAAAAAACGATGATTTTTTTTATCACCGCTGTGTTGAAAAGTAACTAAGGACATGGTGCTTTTCAGTGGGGTTATTTATGGTTATGTTATACATGAGTAGGTAATATATATCGTCATAAATAAACCATTTAGTGACAAAGTAGCTAGTCAAATTTTGACGATATAATATATATCCTGTCAGTTCATGAATCTCCAATGATAGAATATAAAGTGAATTGAAATTAAAAATGTCTTGGCCAAAGTGAACGTGTTTAAAATTAAAAATGGTCTAAAATATCAAATTGTCCCACACTTACAGTTAATCAAATAATTCTATCATGATTCCATGACCCACTTATGAATATCTCAAAATAGATAATTTTTTCAAGGCCGACTTTTTGGAAACACTTCAGTCTATCAGCAATTAAACGATCTGATGAACGGTCGGAAAAAACTAGAATTTCTTCAAAATTTTTCAATTTATTTTCACAAAAAAACAACTGGTTCATCTCCCGTTGCATAAATAATGAGTATACTCAGAGCCGAAATTGAGGAGAATCCAATCAGCAACAAAATTTTTGAAATCTCAAATTTCTAGTTAGCGGAATAATTGAATAATTACCTATAGCGAAAATTTATTAATACTCGTTTGTCTAATGTAACATTAAATTAGGCTTCTTTAGTTTTTGTGTGCTCAATCTGACACGAAAGAAATAAAATACGGGGTTCACCAAGGGTCGGAGGTGCCAATTTTATATTCAAATTACTTGATTAATTTTATGACTGGCGATGACGCCCAGATTACACAATTCGCTGATGATGAATCAAAATTAAAACTACAAGGACATTAGTCAACAAAATGAAAAGGAATCGATTGCTAATGAATGGTTTGTAAAGAACAAAATAAATTAAATATAAACAGAACATTACTTTTTTACGCTAAAACAACTGTCTATCCAATAAAATTTTTTGGGTATCAAATGGATGAAAAACTCTTTTGGGAAAAACATGTAGATTTTATTCGTAATTAACTGTCAAAAAATATCTGTTACAAATTTTAATGGATATTTCATCTGTGGAAACAATTCTCACGCTTATCATTCACTTTTCATAACCCATATAAGGTGTTTGGATTACAAAGGAAAGTTTTTGAGGGTTATTTTCAAACTGGGTTATCGAGAAGACGTAAATATACTTTTAGTCAAAACTCCAATGTCAGCTGTGATAATTTTAGTTGGTGTTTCAACTTGCACTGATCATAACAATTTTGATAAAACCATGAAATATTGTATTTTCACGGTGAATAAAGGCTATTCCATTCAATAACAACTCAATCGAATTGACTAAAGTTGTGCTTTACAATTATTATACGTTACGGTATTATGGTAACCATTGATATATTGAAAAATTTTATTTAGGAAACGTAGTAGGTACCTATTACCTACTCATAAATTTGCCTCACAAATTGTATTACATTGCACTTACACATCAAAAATAGTATACAGTGAGGACCAAAAGTCCGCCCCCCCTGTAACTTCTTTATTCTACATATTACAAAAAAATGTTGAATACATAAGTTGTAGGGTTTCATTCGATCTCTTTAATGGTTTAAGTTTCATTCATACAGAGTGTCTCAAAAAAGCACGGTGATTTAAAAGTTAATTTTTTTAAATGGGATACCCTGTATTTCATTGCATTATTACATTCTACGTTGAATTCTGAACAAGTTTGATAAATGGTTTTCTATCAAAAAAGTTAATAGTTTTGGACTTATGAACACTTGTAAATAATTATTTCGACTACTTTTGCACCAGTTCACGAATAAATTAATGAGGTAGGCTATGCACGCTAGGCGCGTTTATTTTATCCATGACAACGAAAAAAAACTCTTATCTGTTTTTGCCAAATGTCATTAACATTTTGTAGGTTTTCAAAACTTTGTTTCAAACGGTTTTCATTTTCTCTTGTTGATTAATATGGCTCGTTCAGTAGCAGACAAAGTTGAAGACGTTATCATATTTGGTGAAGCTAACCGAAATTACCACGCTGCTATTCGCATTTTCAATGAACGGTTTCCAGAACGTCCGATGTGTCGAAAATATCTGCAGAAATTGGTGGCAAAATTTAACCAAACTGGCACCGTGAAAGATGCTCCGAGATCTGGGAAATAATTACGGAAGATGTTGAAATTCAAGTACTAGCCGAAATGGTAAATAACCTACAACAATCAACTAAGCAAGTAGCTGAGACATGTGATGTTTCTAAATCATCAGTAAAGAGGGTTTTGAAACAAAATAAATTCCATCCTTACAAAATAAAAATTTTGCACCGATTGGTTGAAGATGATCCAGACCGGCGACTTGAATTTTACGAAACCATGGCAGAAAGAATTGTTGCAAATCGACTTTATTTGCAACACATCTGCTTTAGTGATGAAAGCAATTTTTACCTAAATGAAAATGTGAATACCCAGAATTGTAGATATTGGAGTGATGAGAATCCCCATGAATTCCGCGAGGGGCATACTCAATTTCCCCAGAAAATTAATGTTTGGGCTGGTATTTTAGGTAACCACATTGTAGGTCCCATATTCTTGGAAGAAAATTTAAATGGTCCCAGTATCGATGAGATCGTTGCGCAAAACCCACATGAATTTTACTTGGATGTAACATTTCAGCAAGATGAAGCGCCACCACACTATTTTCGGGAGGTGAGAAATTACTTAGATGAAAAGGTATCCAGGTAGGTGGATTGGACGTCGAGGTACAACAGAGTGGCCAGCTCGCTCACCGGACCTCTCACCGCTTGATTTCTTTCTCTGGGGCTAAGTGAAATCCGTAGTTTTTAAGACAGTTTGTGGGTCGTTAGATGAACTGCGCCGTCGAATTATTGAAGTGTGTTCAGAAATAACAGCTCAAACCTTGATTAATGTTAGGGAAGAGTTTACAACCCGACTATTTATGTGTCAAGAAATGCATGGTGGACATGTCGAACATCTTTTGAAATAGATAAAAACTCACCGTTTTTAGTTATAAATTAAAATATCTCTTCACTTTTTAATGATTCTTGATCTGTATTTATGGACTACCTTATTTGTTAATAAAATGTTTCAACTTCATTTGTACTAGTTTTTCGTGAGATTCAACAACTCTAACAATTGTAAAATGGTACGACGAGGTAAGTTACACATGGTGCCATCAGCAGTTTGCAACATTGGATAGCTTTCAAAAAGTTAGGATAGGAAAGTGGAATACATTGTGATCCATTTGTTACGATTTTCTCATTGAACTGGCGGAAAAGTAGTCGAAATAATTATTTACAAGTGTTCATAAGTCCAAAACTATTAACTTTTTTGATTGAAAACCATTTATCAAACTTGTTCAGAATTCAACGTAGAATGTAATAATGCAATGAAATACAGGGTGTCCCATTAAAAAAAATTACCTTCTAAGTCACCGTGTTTTTTGAGACACTCTGTATGAATGGAACTTAAACCATTAAAGAGATCGAATGAAACCCTACAACTTATGTATTTAACATTTTTTTGTAATATGGAAAACGAAGAAGTTACGGGGGGGGGGGGCGACGGACTTTTGGTCCTCACTGTATATTAGTTACCATAGTATACTTATGTGTAGAGTTTTCATTTATTACATTGTACTAAAAATACCTAATCGGTTATATTAAAACTTCAAAACTTAACTTGTTTAATCTAATAACAAAATAAAAATTTCATTCATGTACAAACTTTGCCCATTTTGTTTATTTCTTGCCTTTGTTTTTGCCTCTGCCCATGTTTTTCCTTTGTTTTGAGGTATGCTTCCTATAACTCATCCTTTGTTTGTCTTGTTCTTCCTCTTTTTCTCCACTTTTATATCTTTGACTGCCATCCTTTTTAGATGACCCCACCAGCTTAGTTGTCTCTTTTCAATGAACTTGAGTGTTGATTCTATGTCAAGGTCTTCTCTTATTTTGTATTTCTCAGTTTTTCTTTCTTTGTGACTCCTTCAGTTCGTCTCAGATACTTCATTTCTGCTGCTTGTATTTTGCTCGTTTATCTGCTTGTCAACACCCATGATTCACATTCAAATATTAGTATTGGTCGACATATTGTTTTGAAAACATTCATCTTTGTTTTCTTTGACATTTCTTTTTTATTTATAAATGTCTGATTCATTGTGTAGTACAAGTTTATTGTTTTTTTTTCTCTATTGTTGATTTCTATTTCTTGTCTTCCATTGTCTTCTATTTCGTCCCACAAATATTAAATCTTTTAACTTGTTCAATTTCTATTCCGTTCATTTGTACATTTGTCTCTTTTTATTCTTCCCCTACAACCATAATTTTAGTTTTTTCATCATTTACTTGAATTAAATTCTTCACAAACTGCATTACAAAGGACCCCGCACGGAATACAAGAGATTTTGGTTGATTGCGGAATTCAATGAAACTCGGGTATGTTGTAGATCATGATCTAACGGTAGCACTTTAAATGGATCATAATCAAATCGTATGATTAGTTTCGGAGAAACAAGGTGATTTTGAAAGATGTTACGAAAACACAAAATAAAAGTAATTTACACAAATACACAATAATATATTATGCCTTTGAAAACGCAATACTATTATGATCCAAAATAGGATTTAGCTTACCGGGGGAAACTCAAAACATCCAATTTCGACGTTGTTTACTCCACTTAGTATTATTAAGATATTTTCTAATTTAATTTCGAGATATGGCTGGGTAATGTTTACAATTTGAAAAAGCAATACTATTATGAAACAAACACAGTATTTTACTATATCGGGGTAATCAGAAAAGTACTCGAAAATATCCTATTAGGAAGTTATGTACGCTATTCATTCAATACAATCCTTACAGAACCATACGTTTTCAACATTAATATGTGAAAACCCCTAAACCATGATAATTGAAAAACCACAAGCCACACTTATATTTGAAAAATACAAGTGCTTTACGAATAATATGTTTGCCAGTGCCACTATATCTTTGCAGTTTCTCTAATAAAATAAGTGAAAATACTTACTAAGTAAACCAATTTTATTTATTATAGGTAACAGGTACCCAGTCATCACACCTCTCTCTTCATCAATCTAAGGCATTATTGATCATACTAAAACATTCGGTTGACGTAGATTATATAAATTCGACATGCTCCACGATTTTATTTTCGTTTAATCAGTGATGGGAAGAGAATATAAGAACACAAAGTATTTTTAGTGTGTAAGGATATTTTCGAGTACTTTTCTGATTACCCCGATATAGTGAAATAGGTACTGTGTTTGTATCATGATAGTATTGCTTTTTCAAATTGTAAACATTACCCAGCCATATTTCGAAAGTAAGTTTGAAAATATCTTAATAATACTAAGTGGAGTAAACAACGTCGAAATTGGATGTTTTGAGTTCCCCCGGTAAGCTAAATCCTATTTTGGATCATAATAGTATTGCGTTTTCAAAGACATGACATATTTTATCCAAATTACGTGAATAAATCAAAAATAATCTTGATTTGTGTCAATTTGTAAAAAATAATAGATATTGATCAAAAGTTTATTTTGAGGAAATTTATTTTAGTCTGAAAATGAAATATTATTAAAATTAAGGAAAATTTATGCAGATGTAGACGAAATTAATTATGTGATAGACACCCCTAGCTTGTGAGCAAGAAGGATTTGTGCGTCGTTAATTTTCTGCTACAAGATTATCAAAGATGTTATTGAAGGTGGCAGGCATTCTTGGCAAGTTCAATTTCAACATACCCAGTATCATTATATAACTTTCATACCTCAGAGCCTAACAGATTTTTTTGTGTAATTTATCGATTTTTCAAAGTTCATTTGTGTTGATCAAAAGTCTCAGCAAATGGGTAACTAATTCACAGATGAGGGTAACTCGATTCATTGTTTATACATCATTTGTTCATCAAATATGTTATTTATTTATGAATCAACCACTCAAATCTGACATACCTACCTACCCAGTATCACTAGATTATTTTGAGACCTAGAGCATAACGGATATTTTACTTAATTCCTTGATTTTTCACTCTTCATTGTTGACTGAAAGGCTTTATCAACTACTCAAATCTGACAAACCTAGTTCATTGAACACATTATTCAACAATATTACTGTAAACGACAATAAAACTTCAATTATTACTTTGTCGTCGGCGAAGTTTGGGGGTGGTCGCCCCGTTCGTTTGCCCTAGAACCGCCAATGGTCAATTCTGCACCGAAGCCATCTACGTAGATATCATGATGAATTGAATGAATACCGAAAGAACGCTTGGAATGCAGTGCGTTCGCGCTCCTCCGCCCCTCCTCGTTCCCCATCGGTGGAATGCGGTGCCCTGCTGGGATCGTGCGGTGTAACACAGGTAGCCGCTGCAACACGCGGCTGTTACCCTCCCTCCCTTCGGCTCCCTCGAACGTCTACCCCGAGCCGCTTCGGTTCGAATATTCACTCGAGATGGTTTGTTAGGTTGCTTGGAGATAAAATGGGGAAGAACCAACCTAGAGCTATTATCAATTTTTCGAGATGTTTTCAACACTTCCGAAGAATTAATTATCGGATATTTTATAGTTCTTTACTCTTACAGATTTTATCTACGTTCATAGGTATATTAAATTGCGAAAAAATAAAATGAAAATCTGAATCTTTTGAAACCTTTGATATTTTTTATAATCTGATCCTCACAAGTTTACGAAAGTCCTCTCATGTCGGTAGTGAATTTTGAGTACGTATTTATTTTTTGAGTTATTTTGAATTAGAGTGGAAGTGTTTCAAAGTTTGTTGGAGGGTTTTATAAACTTATTTTACTTGTTTGTTAAGGTTGCTGAAACTGTTTCAAAGCGCGAAATATATATTCGCGTGCTGAAATGTATCTGTCGTGTTCTGAATGAATGTGTATAGGTGGCAAAATATCCTCATCTTCATACAAATAAAAATAGTAATAATAATAGATTTTATTGACAGGAATAGCTATATACCAATTAAAATCAAAGTACAGCGATGAAAATGGAAAATCCTATCAAATGGCAAGATTCAATGTATTACCATGGTAGATTACCATGATCCTATCAGATTCACTATATAATTGAAGAGTATAACTTCTATAAGGTCTAAGTGCCAAAAATAAAAAATGAAAATATTTAATGAAACTCCTCTCTTGGTATTAAAACGAAGTCGATTGTGCCATCTGCAAGGCTAGAGAGATCGCAGAAATCTTGCCTTGGCTCTTAGCGTGTTTATACAAATATTGGGGATGGTATATGGACCGTTTTAATGTAAAGATCATAACATTGCAGAAAGTTGCACTTAGACCTAATATTAAGTTATTCAGTTAAGTTGCCAATCATTATTGATGGAAGACCAAGTAATATAGGTATATGTGAGCGTCGACCGCGACGCCAGTGGATTTTCGCATTACGGGTCCTGCCAATGACTAAGGATGAATAATTGGGTTAATTATCCGATCACGCCGAGGTTTGACTATTTGGGTGATAAGGGAATTCATTAGATAGATATCAGTCGAGTTATAACGTTGTTCTGTTGGGAAATATAAAAGTGATAGATAGTGAAGTTTTACAGATGCAAGGAATACTCTTGCCCTTTATTTTATTTTCCGTGCCAAGCAAATGCGCAGCCAGGATTTCATTTAAATATCGCTAGTAATTGGTTGCTTGGCGTCTACAGCTGAGCCACTGGTACCAAGAACTACTTCTCCTTCCATCAACTCCTCAGGTTGTACAAGACATATACATGGATATAGATCCGATATGTTCCAGAATAAATTAAGAAACACATTTTCTCTTTTCAGAAATTCAACATGAATTTCCACTAAATTATTTCAGACTTCTTTGTTTTCCGCAACAAACAAAAATGTGTAGATATATTCTAAAACAACTGATTATCGCGTCGGTGAAAACTTACTCAAAATCTCGTAACTTCTTCGCTAGAAATAGCATCAGTCAAAACACCGTTAGCAGTTTCATCTAGATTGTCCGATGAGTAGAGTCTTCCCATTTCTTCGTCATCATTCTCGTTCTAGAGACTTTATTTCTTGTCGAGAAACTATATAGTGTTTCATTAAACTGTAGTTATATAATTTGGGTAGCTGTTTTTGAAACCTAGTTGATGATTCTCAGAAAAGTGGAGGAGGCATTTTTGATCGCCAATAGCATTCGCTGAAATTGAAAGAGTTTTGTGGAGGTGGAGAGGGCAGTTTTTCAAAGAGTGCAATATTAAAATGTAGAACTAAGAATAAAATATAATTAAACACTTTCATCTATTTTGTCTTTGTCTATTAGTAAACATGCATTTACTTAAAATAAATAAGTAGTCCATACATTGAGTAAATCGAAGTCTTTGCGTTTTCAATGGGGAAACAACCTTATTCAAAATATTTTTCTTTTCTTTGGCCTTTACTTTGTACTTGATGCTATGCACGAGACCGGCGACCGTGCTGAGATTTGAACCCACGCCCTTATAGTTGAGAAACGAATGCTCTACCATCACGAGCACAACGGCTCATCTTAGTAGGTGCATGGCTTAATAGCTGTTCATTAACGGTTGATGTAGTAGCTCTGAGCGTTTTTCATGACCTTATTTCTTCACCAGTTGTCGGTCGCTCACCTCTCTTTCTGATGCCTATACTATTTTCCACTGCCCTCTCCTGGATTTATATCCATCGTGGTGACTTTTCCGTCTCTTAGTCATATAGGTACAATTTTCAGAAATTAACCCCTATCCATCTTCTTTATCTTGTATCTCACAACGGTTTTTTAACATTACAGGATTCGACTCGGTGTGAAAATCCTATAATAGGAAAAGTTCCTTAAATTCGCTAATCGTTCTTCTCTCCTAGCTATTTTTTGTTATTCTACTTATTCTAGTATTTCAAGAGACTATTTTGAACTTATTTATTTGTTTATCAATTATGCGGTTGTCAAAATAAATAGTTTGAAATGTTTGTCAACAACTTATTGAATTTCTAATCACTAACAATGAGTCAAATTGTTAATACCTGTGTGCCAACTAATACAGTTGCGACGCAGTCATCAATCTGGCGACAATTTTCTACGTTTTGCTATGCAAAACGATATAAATTTTAGCCAGATACTTCCATCGAGAAATTGATTGTAATATTGCAAGATTGAGGATTTAGTATGCGGGAGAAGACTACAAAGAAGCGGCAGTTGAAACAATTTAGAACACCACTGCTAAAATGCTACAAAGTAAATAATATAGCGAATTGAATATTGTATTCAACCCTTTCACCGACGTTTAGTGTAATTCATCACGAGCTGCACGTAATGCTAAACATAAAAACCTACAAGCACAACCCGAATCAGCTCTTACTAAATCTATTAAGTATTTGAAATGGCCAGATTATATTACGAAAATGAACTGGACGTATCGAGTACAATCCTCTATTTCTGAAAACGAGACTAGGTGGTAACAATAAATTATGTGACAGCAAATGGATTACGCCTAATATTTTATAGAAAGATATTTGCCCAATACGTTTATTTAAAAAGTTAATGGAAAAACGAGACACGTTTATAACATTGGACAGAGTATTTCTTACACCAAATCCTTTTTGGAAGAAGAAAATTTTTAAAGGTTAGTATGAAATTGTGCGAATTGGAATTAATTAAATTTCCAAATGGACTAAATGCTCAGCACAACGCATGGGTATAGATGTCAAACGTGTCAAAATTACAAATCACTCAAATTGAGCGGCAGCAGTTAGCGAATTAAGTAACAGCGGAATTGAAGAACAAGCTCTAATAAAAATAACAGAACACAGCAATTCATCATCAATAAAACCACACTTACAAGTTGACAAAGAGTATCATTCGAGCATTATCCAATCAATTCGTTGGGAAAAAGAAAAAACGACATACACTACAGAAACGATTAGCTGAGGGACCCCCAGCGACACTGTTCCTAGTATGAATTTCAATAACTGCGTTTTCAATAATTGTACATCCAAATAAAAATGTGTTTATTTTTAATGTTTCATAAATAAAGTTTGCATTGATGTTTTTGAATTTTCTTTTTCATTGAATTGTCCTGCCGAATTACACTCGATGTTTATATTAATATCAGGAGAATTTGTGTTCAAATTCTAAACTGTTTTCGTTAACAATTTGACAAAGAAAACTTTCAACCCTAAAACGCTCCAGCTTCGGTGTCACGTTTTTAACAGTTCACAGTTTTTCTCGTCTGATTGCTAGGAAATACTTTCTCATTAAACAACCCAAATTTACCCGATATAATACAAATCCGTCGTGCAATAAATTATAAGCGATAAACTTCTCGTTGGATGGACATCATTCGATTCTGGCTACTCCGCGAGCGAATATTCGAACGTATCAGTGCTCAGCCGAAAGTATAACATTTTATACAGTCCTCAACTGCGGTCTCTGGTCGCCAGCCAGTACGGCAGATGCGGATGTCAAGAGTTTGGTATGCTAGCGGGTTCTCTCGTCTTCCAATCCGACCGACCGACCCATCGACGAACACTTTCTGCATCTACACTCGCCTGTTTGTGTTTTGTGTACGTATCGCATTGCAAACTCAAATATAACGTCGATGGTAGTTATAGTTATGAGTAATGTAGCAGCTGGAGGGGATGCCGTGTGCGATATAAGATGGATGTTATTGCTGCGGTGTTCAGAGGGTCAGCGGATTAAATGACGTAATTGAAGAATGCGATCGAGTTCAGCCGAGTGTTGACTGAAAAATGTTATACTTTGCCGTAAGTTGTGGTACATAGTCGCCACTACTTTCTGGCAAATATTCCGACGGACATTGAATCGCTCGAACTATGTCAGAAGTAGTACCAGATCCGAATCCCTCCGTAATGAAAGTATCGAATTCCAAAATTAATTCTTGTATAAGTTGGGTGTCTCAGGTCCATACTGAAATATAATTATTGATTCAATATGGAGCTGTTTGAAAGACATGGTGACTAAAATCACAGGTATACCCATTCAAACAAAAAATTGTATACAAATTTGTTGATGAGACTGCTGCATATATTTCCGGACAAAAGCGAATGTCCCTTTGTGGGCTATACAGAAAATATAAATCATGTTTTATGTTTTATGAAAGTCAAAATCTACTCAATAATGTCCTTACATCCCTTCAAGCGCTTGGTGTTGACTGTAATAATCTTATTGGTACAGGTTATGGTCCTCTGCAATGAAAATTCAGAGTGCCGCAAGCAACAGAAAAACCTATCGCCGAGCCCGTTTTGTTCACTGTTGTTCACATTATTCTAATTTAGTTTGGTGTGACTCTTGCAAAATCTCCAGATTCAGATATTTAGTTGGAATTGTAAAATACCGTCTTTGTTTCTGTAGCTATATTTCTGAAATTTGGAACATTGAATATGCTCACTATATGGCAGTTTTTGACATGTTTGGAAAAAATCCAAGTTCTGTTTTCCCGGAAATTACATCAACTTTCGATTTTCAAATGGAACACCCTGTATATTATTACATTTTTGACATCTGCATACTTTTCTGATTTCATAGTTGATATTTCATTCGTCAGAACACCCATTTTATTTTTCGATCTAGAGAGCCATGAACTCCCTACAAGTAATCAAAATAATGCTACACTATCGTAATTTCGATTTAAAAAGTATCGTGGTTCGAAATACGTGCCAAAAAAGTAAACCAAAACCCATTTTTACTCGAAACTTCGTTTTTTTCGAATGGTACCATAATGGACGTCATTTGAAAGTACCATCGATGGGGTATCCATACATATGAACTTTTTTTCTGTACAACCAATACGAACACGATAATGGAGCTTAGACAAGTTTAGGTATCTTCTCGGTTCAATAACAATAATTTATCAAGGTGGCTATGGAACACAAACAACAATTTGACATTTCGACTTTCACATAGATCTAGTCAATATGATGAATGATTGACATAATTTTCTTTTATTTTTTATTTTCTTTCTTCTGTATCACAAAACTGAATAAGACTAAATAAGACTGGTATAACTGTGTTATTTTGTGAAAAATCAATTATTAGAATTATTAGATCTTAAGATACATTTGTGCAATTTATCCTGAAGTTAAGTGAATTTTAATAGTATTACTCTGCTGTTGTTGTAATGTATATTTTATTATTGTTGTTTAACTACTTTTCTGAGACCAGCACATGCTGTGCTGCTTTGGAATAAGCTTTTTTTTTTGGATAGTGCTGCTATCACGAATTCTAGTCAATATTGTGATATACATGTAACTGTTGTAGCATTATTTGAATAAAGTTCTTGAAAAAAAAAATAAAAAATTTCATCCCACCGATAGAGCTCCTAAATCTCGAAGACTCAAAGCCTTGGTTCAAAAGTAAGTAAGTAATAACAGTTAGGTTTTCTCTCACAATTTAATTAATTACGAAACAAAATAAAAAAGAGAAATCTTATAATAGCTGTTCGAAATGTCCACCACCAACATACAAACATTTTCGAGCTCGTTTGATTGTTGAGGCGTTATACTTTGAATGGCTTGTCCAAGTCGTAATTCTAGGTCATCGCGGGTCGTTGGGTAGGTTTTGTAATCGATGGCTTTCAAGTGACCCCAAATAAAAAATCTAAAGGGGTTAAGTCAGGTGATCTTGCAGGCCACCTAACAGGACCATGTGTTCCGATCCACTTTTCCCCAAATCGGTCACGAAGATGTGTGGAGATGCACCATCCTGCTGAAAGAACAGTCGATTTTCCAGATTTAGCAGTAAATCTTCTAAATAATCTTCAATTTCATTTCTGAGGAAACTTTGGTATCCACCACCATTCAAAAGTCCATCAAATATTATGGGACCAATTATTCGATCTCCAACTACTCCCAGCCATACATTAAATCCAAAACGTTTTTGGAAAATCCAGATTCTCTTGCGTCCAATATTTTTGTATTTTGTTTGTTAAATAAACCAAGATTGGTGAATCTTGACTCAACGGAGAAAAAAAGTGTTTCAGGAACTCATTATTTTACTGTAAATTATTGCGTAGAACCCACCTGCAATATTCCATCCTTCTTATACTATTGTCTTCGACAAATGTTGATGTATTTGAGATTTATACGATCGATGCCTATGTTTTTTCAAAGTTTTTCTGACACTTTCACGACTGGTATCCAACTCGGAAGCAATCTCCCTAAGAGATACTGTTTTGTCGATTTTCACTCTCATGAGAACATTTGTCTCCATGTCTTCAGCAACAATATTATGCTCAGTACCAAACCAACATCAGGCTCTCTTCTGAACTGCTCTTCAAGACACTTGAAATAATTTCGAGCCGGATATAGTCGTTTGGGGTATCTTTTCGAGTACAGCTGGTGAGCCACAACTGGATTTTGCCGACATTCCCCATACACCAATAGCAAGCATATCCACTTTTTCGTTTCTGTTATAGACTGGTGGCATTCTTAACTTATTTCTACCATTAATCCGATCAATTCAATAATGTATTCAGTGACTAACTGACAATTTCAGCTTATCGAAACTTCAAATTGTTATTTGTGTTCCATAGCCACCTTGATAAATTATTGTTATTGAACGTGGAAGATACTTAAACTTGTCTAAACTCTATTATCGATGGTACTTTCGAATGACGTCAGAGTACCATTATGGTACCGTTTGAAAAAACGGAGTTTTGAGTTAAAAAGGGTTTTGGTTTACTTTTTTGGCACGTATTTCAAACCACGATACTTTTTAAATCGAAATTAGTATAGTTAAAAAAAATTGTTTTAATTGTTATTTCCGTCAACCAGCTGCACACCCTTAAGAGTATAACCCTCAAAAGTCTTCGAAAGACTTGTCTGAGCTAGGGAAGACGCAGCACTTACCTTTTAACGTGGGAATCGAACCCATGACCCTTTGGTTAAGAGACAAGCGCTCTACCATCATGACCATCACGGCCCATAAGCATTATTTTGCATTATTTTGATTATTTGGAATAATTTTAGGGACTTCATGGCTCTCTAGATCAATAAAACGGGTGTTCTGACGAACGAAATATCAACTATGAGGTATCATTGGATTCAGAAAATTATGCAGATTTCAAAAATGTAATAATATACAGGGTGTCCCATTTGAAAATCGAAAGTTGATGTCATTTCCGAAAAAAAAATACAATCAAAGTGATTGTGCAAACTTGGAAACTTCCAGTAATGATCTTGATACGATACGAACTTCATTAAAAGCTTCCGTACTTTTGAAAGCGATTCTTTTAAGTGAATCACTGTAAGCTTCTGTTAAGAATCTGAATTTTCAGCAAAAGTGGTTAGTCATTTGTCATGTATGCTGCGATTAAAACTGGTTCAAAAACATCGCAGATGTAAAAACTGACAATCCGGAAACATACTTTCACATATCTATAATCTATGGCAATCCACTTTTGCTTGATTTGATGATTCACGAGGGTACATTCTTTGTAATGACACTGAATTTTTTCATTCCCGAATAATTTTTCTGTCCTTCAGAAAACTTGTGTAAAATAACCCACTTTTGGGTTTGACCTTGATCAGACCAGTACGTTTTGTATCCCCTAAACTTTTTATGATTATATTATGATACAATCCATCAGAAAAGTAAAATCTCAAACTGAAATTGACTATGAATTAAAAGTATCGAACCAATAAAATCCAGTAAAGATATTCTAGAGAAGCGAAATGGTTCAGAATTAATTTTAAAGAAATCGAAAATAATCGAACGAGAAATTTGGAAAATCAATATATTGCATTAACGGATATTCATCAAAGTCTAAAAATTCGAGAATCATAAATGATCGTATCGATCTTTCGAAAAACTGAAATTCGAAGAACTGAACATTACAAGAATATAAAACTGTAATACCGTCAAAGGAGAATGACAGAAAATGGGAAGACAGATATTAGACCAAACCAGCAAATAAGAAAATCAATAGTTTGTAGAAGTGGAAAAATATCGGAAAAGAATATTATAAGAATTAAAATCGTCGAATCCCTACAGTACAAGACCTAAAATTTCCATATTGAAAATAATCAGAAGAATAAATAGTAGAATCGAATTGGACAAGACCGAAAAATATCAGAATTTGGAGAGGGGATAGCAAGTCGATCGTTCTCTACAAGCATGGTTCTTAATTCGCTCATCCCCTCCACAATTTCTGCTAGATTTCGATTCTGACCGTTTTCAGTCTGACACACTCTGTTTCCAAGGATTTTATGTTACTACAGATTCATTTTCAGATAATTTGTTGGATTTACGTTTTTACATACGATTATATGTTGTCTTGATGAAATTACATTTCGATATTTTTTGAGCGTGATCGTTTTATGTTTTGAAGAGCTTAGGTTATTGAGATTTGCAATTACTTTATTTTCTCATTTCGGACTCTTTCCAATCTTGCCGAATTCAGACCTATGAAATCTGGTTCTACTGTTTTATTATGAATTTCAATTTGGATCATAAATCATTTCTATCCATTCAATTCTGCCGTTTTTAAGACCTATAAAATGTTATTCTGAATCATAATTGATTCTCCATTTTGTTGGTTTTACATATTACGGGTTTTTTCATTTATCGATATTACAAAAATAATTCTGCTATTCTATGGCCCACCCTTTTTATCACGTCCTAGAATCTATATTATCGTAATTGCTATGTGTATATGCAGTATAATATTTATGCTATTATCAATATTGATCAGAATTATGCTATTATTATTGATCAAAAATTCAGAACCCAATTTTTTCTCCGCGAAAAAACTCGCCATTTTCTCCCAAATTGAATTAGTCGGATTTCAAGAATAGTAATTCCAAAGTCAGTTGAACAAATGAAAAAACTGAAAGGAATGTAATTTGTCAATTTGTTCTTATACACCGACCATAGAATTCACTAGAAATTTCTGTTACTTCCGTTTCTTTTCAAAGAAAACGTAATGAATGAAGGTAAATAAAAGGAAGTAAACATAATCAACTAACTTGGAAAGACTATGCAAAAATCTGAAGAAACTAGCTTCTTCAATAGGATCAAAAACAAGCCATAGTTTTTGATCCTATGTCAGTCACAAAACTTCTGATTCAGAATTTAGTAGGAAGGAAGGTATTCCGTAGATGTATTTTTATGATTATTATATTTGATAGGTATTGTAGTGAAACTGCACTAACTAATTTTCCTAATGTATTTAAAACACTATTTAAAACAATTATTCAACTAAAACATTTACTTCACTAATTTATTTATTACTGTGTCGGTCTCTGTGAACTCTGGAACTATTATATTCGTAACTATCCGTGGCTATCTCTGATTATCCAGCTTATATACTCCCAAGCAGATTCCATCCACGACTCTCGATTATTCGGGAGTATAGAACATTTCATCTAGATGGCTCTTCGAACAGTATCGAAGCGATCGATTTTATTCCAGCTTGTTTTCGGCGATTCGTGGGCCAGCAGATATGCTGTCGTAGTTGAACGAGGGTGCATAATTAATTAGATCTGGGCCGGTCTCGAAATCGTTACAGTATCGTGCGAATTTGAGAACTGCCCCTTGTTTTAAGGTGGAAAAAAAATTGAAAAACATTTATTGCTAGAGCTTGTTCTTGTGGCCAGTCGCAGCTTTGGTGCTAGACTTCAGAAGTTTGGTTTGTTAAAGAGTGCTTTACGCTTTAAAAAAATTGTTCTCTGTTAAATTTTACATACGCATAATCAATGTTGATACATTTCAACGATAAATAGAAAAGCAAAAAACGAGGGAAATAATCCAGTAGAAAAAGATGTAGTGTCGTAAATCACACATTTATTCTTTTGTCTATTTCCTGATATAAACGGAGGGGAATAACAGGGATCTTCAGTCAGGATTGTTTCAACGGATTGAAAAGTTTGTATTACCAAGAAACCCATGTTTTGTATACAAAACTTGTTTCATTTCTTACAATAGTTGCATAAATAAAAATCACTCAACCACAGCTGGCATAATGCTTTTCTTGATACTGAAGTGGTCGTGGTGTTAAAGCATTTGCTTCCACCTAGACGGCCTGGGTTCGATCCCCGGGCCACTGAGTTAAAGTGGTTCGGAATCCACTTTTATTTAAACTGTAGGTCCCGGATCTCCCTTGCTCGCACAAGCTCTGCTTTTAAGGGGTTTTCTCCGAAAAACCTGGCTGATTCGTAAAAACAAAGGACCACGCACACACCTTATGGGAAAAAGTCTTTCGGTGAAAATGTCTGAATTTTTGTTATGTTGTAGCTGGAGTCATCCTAAGTAAAAGTCTCCATTGGCCCAACTTGATCGTATGACTAGATTCGGCGCTAGAGGGCGCCAAATCATGAATTTTGTGATTTTTGGAGAAATACAGCTGAATAAAAAAATATCAATATCTCATTTATATTCAATATTGTGTGAGACTGGGCAATCCTAATGTTCGCGAGAAATATTTTTCCATAATACAGAGAAAAAGTACACCATTATTTTTATGCAGGGTAGTCAACAATATACTCAATTCTTCAGCGATGGAATTCGCCTACGAGGTTATAAGTTGATTGAAGTACCTTATACTTCTATTCTTTTCGACGTAGATGTATTCATCTGCGTTATAATGAAAAAAACTCTCTTTGAATTGTAAGTAAAAAATTTTATTGTTTTATGATAAATAATTAATAAACTCTGTTAATTTTTTTGTAAATTAACGTGAAGAAATAAATAGAGATGCAAAAATGTAGGCGTTTGCGTTATTGATATGCGACAGTGCATACGATTACAACAATCCCCATAATATATTACATACTTAAATGTAACATGTTACGTTACCATCGAACGCACGCTGGATAGATAAGCCCCAAGGTCACCCATTGCGTGAGGCTGTAATGAAAGGTTCCACCAAGATATGTATGAAATATAGGTAAAAAACAGGTTCAATCAATCATCCTATAAAAATCATAAAGTGTGGTTGTGCTGCATCCAGTATTGCTTGAAGCTACAGGAAAGTTTGCTTCCGCAAATCAATATTCTGATTATAAAATTGATTCATTTTCAACTGATCCAACCTCAGTTCAGTTCGCTGCATTTAAAGTGGAGGCATTATGGTATGGGGAGCTGTTAGTATTAGAAATAGTTGTTCTGCTATATTTTATTTTCACTTGAATATATTTGGTGTTGACCATATATTTATTAGTTGATACCCATATATATTGAAACTGAACGAATATTTCAATTTTAGCGTTTATTCATGCAATACACAAAATAATAGAATGAGCTTTTGAGTTCCACTAATAGATAGCGCCATGTAACCTATTTATTTACAACGAGACAGCTATATTGAAAATAATTGGAAAAATGATCGACTTTTCATCATTGCGTATTTTCAAAAAGCATTAATGCAATGCACATTAACATTACAGGTTCAAAACATATTCCAGATGTTAGCGCCATCTAGTAGAGGAACTCAAAAGCTCATTTTGATATATTATGAATTGGCGACAAATAATAAGTAGGTATATTATCATTCACTACCAATATGTATGGACGATAATTTTACTTATTTTTGAAACTATCGGCGCCCCTTATGTCGAGTGATTGTTTGACATTATTTTGAAAGGGCCATTTTTCCGTATGCAAAGTTTCAAAATATCATAAGATTTGTTTTTAAAATAATCGTAGGAAATATCCCAAGATCATGAGACCATTAAAGTACATTGTATTCTGACAATTTGATGAAACCATGTGATTAATAATCTGAATATTCGTTGATTATTAATGTTCAAATAATGGTCGAAATGAATTGTCTCAAAATACAAGTTACTCGACATGAATTGAAGAAAATTTTCAATATTTGTCATGGTCGAGTGATATTCAGAAAGATTATTTTATGGACAGCATAAAATCATTCATATACTCGTTCATATTCGTTTCAACATTCACAATACAACTCATATTTTGACAACAATGAATTACTTATAACCAACAATAACATAAATAAAATAACAATAACGGTTAATAACTGATCATTTAAAATTGAGAATGCAGTTACTGACATTTCAATTTTGAGTGACTGAGATATATCAAATTTTGACACTTGAATAAACAAAGAGAGCCGCTCATTATTTCTTCGTTTACCTGAACAGCTGCTTGTTTACCTAAGTAGCCTAAATATTCAAAATTGTGGCCAAAATCATGGCAGATATTGATATTCCTGCAAACATATTTGCGGCTGCTAACACTATAAAATTAGATTTCATCAAATATTAAACGTTGGTAGTAGATTGTCGCAGAAAAAGTATAGTATGCTACTCGCGCAAAATGGTAATTTTGCCCCAATATGCTCAACATTCGAGCAAAATGAGCCTCATTTTGTGCTTATTGCATAATTTTCTATTTTGCAGTAATTACAAATCCAACTGTTTCTAGTAGTTTCACAAATGTAACGGAGATGAGATGATTCAGGGCAATGCGGTTTCACATCGAACAGAACGAATGACAACCGTGTAATTCACTACGAAATCCAAATTGTAATGGAGTTTGGTAAGCGTGGTTACATTCGCAAGCTCACCACAATCGAACGAGTACTCTCAAGTTCCGTGCACCGAATTCGCTGAAAAAGCCATCATATGAAATTCTTTCTCGCGTTTCAATATATGATGGCAATATCCATAAAAAACGAGCGGAGAGTAGGTACGTCGAATTAGGTTGTGGTTGTATAGATATATTATTCACTTATTTTTGTTGCATGGTATGCTGCTCACGATCCTATCTCGAACCAACCAGATACTTGAATCTTGGACCTCGGTTATGTGAGGAATGTCTTCGGCATCGTCAACTGGACTGGTCGGGACATTTTTCAGCCGCCTCTTGAAACATGACACGGTCGCGAATTCGAACCGAATTTCGGGACTTGACGTGATCAGGCGAAATATACAGCGTGCCAATTTGAAAACGGATCACCCCGAATATTTCAGCGCCCGTAGAAAATCTAAAAATATGCAAAAACGCGTCAACTTTATTTTCATGGGGGACCTCTTTCAGAATGGTTTTCATTCAAATTTCGTCAACCCTGAGGTGGAGCATTTCTTTTCAAGGCAGCAACCCTTGCAGCCGGATGAACTCGGTCTCGTATTCGACGCTGAACGGATGAACCCAAACTCTGTCACCGAGTTGGAACCCGTACCCGTTCAGCAGAAAGCCTACGTCAAAGCTGCGGAGAGTGAGAGGCTCCTACAGCTACATAAGGATAAGCCAACGCATGGGGTCTTCTTCAAGAACATTGAAGACCTTGGCTTATCCGTAAAGCTGACCTTCGCTTTTCTCAGGTCAAGTGGGCTGAAGTCGGAAACCGGCCTTGCAGGATGGTGTCTTCAACACCATCTTCTACCGTAGTCACGTGATGGGTATAGAGGTCCCTGACACTAGATGTAGAGCATGTCGTGGGGCAGCTGAGACCATAATACATTTGCTGTCAGCTTGTCCAGCTTATGCGTTCTCAGCCTATATTCACAGGTATAACGCGGCCCTACGAGTGTTTGTTGTACTACCATCTACGACACTCGTACGATGTAGACGAGACACCGGTGTTGCCTTATGCTCCGGGGGATATTGAGTCCGTTGTGGAGAATGAGAAGTACTGAATTTATTGGAACCACTCATTCACCACCCTCAGGCAAATACGAGCCAATAAGCCTGAGTTTTCAGCTCCTGGCGAAAAGAAAATCGTCCAAAAAGAGGAAGAAAACCGGACTAAATATCGAGATCTACTCTTTGAACTCCGCAGGCTACCCAAATCATTCTGTCAAGATGGAGGTTCTGATAATAGGGGTCCTTGGTGGAATAATGGACACACTTATTATCAGATTATTCGAATGGAAAGATTTGATTTTTTGCTTAGCTTTCGTAGGTTCAAGCCGCCTCTGTTTAAGAATATTTAATTTTGAGAACACTCATAATGAAACATCCCGTATCTTCGATTCCTTTCAGAATTCTTCGAATCTTTTAACACGATTATTTGGATAATTCATAACTTTTCAATGCGACAATATGAAAAGAGCATGTTTCCATTTGAGAAATGGCAGTTTTGAGTATTTCTTTATGGGTACTACTCCGTTTGAGGAAATTTTTGATATTTGTTGGAAAACATGGTTGCTGCATTTAAATGAGAAGCCCAATTTTCAGCTGTATCTTACCTCGAACCTTCCTCTCGAAAATATTGGTGCCGTTCGTTAGTTGTGATGATTTGAGTTTGATGTTCATGGCCAACTTTGTTCGATTGCACAATCAACTGTATCTCCGCCATTTTGCAACCAATTTTCAATCTTGAAAAACAGTGTTATCACAAATTGCGTGTTTTTCCCGATAATGAAAAAAAATGCACAGGGTGTCATTTGAAAAAAAAGTTTGGGGTCACTTCCGGTTAAACCTTAAGTGTTGAATTTTCGGTAATGGAGTCAAAATATGCGTATTTGAGTAATATATTGACGTACCAAATTTGAAACTTGTATCTTCAAAACTATAGAAAAATTGGGGGCGTACCTCACCTCGTGGTCACCCGGTATAGTAACATTGTGTAATTGATAAATAGCAGATGAACGATTATACAGTATCCAATAGAATATAAGTTGGGTATAAGAGCGTAAAGAACAGCTTGCTAAAAATTGAGAGAGCATTACAATTTCTTCGAAAAAACATCCAATTGTCATAGTGGCGTAGTTATTGTGTCTCTCTTGATTATGTGGCATAATAAATCATTGCGTTCCTTGTTAAGCTGAGTTTTCATGCATCCGAATGTCACTTTTTCGTACGAATGATATTTTGAGCGGTTTTCATTTGTGCGAAATGCCTTCAAATGAAATATTCAACGTCAACCCCCTAATTTACCGACCATTTTCTCAAGTAAATTCCTCAGCTCGTTGATTATGCTGTGGTTATTTTCGTAGTTTGAAAAAAGGTCTCATCCAAAAACGTTTGGGAGCCCTTTTTCTTTTTTTCTTCATTTAAAAATTTCAATACGTTAACAAAATCAGTTAAATATAAAATATTACGGCTGCATGTTCTTATCCTTATATTATTAATCATGAGATTGCTGTCCATATATTTGACACGCCTGGAAACAAACAGACAGAACCGCACTGATCATTGTTCTCCTTTAAAATTTCGGACAAGTTGACTTAAGCCGCTTTCCAATGTCCACAGGGAGTAGCTCCGAGGAGCTCCGGGTAGCTCCTGAAGTGATTTGATAGATCACAACAAATTATGTTCCAATTAAAACCCAGTTATAATGTCAGGTGCGGTTCACTTCAGGTTCAGTTCAGGGGTAACAAGCTCCACTGGGGGCTACTACCCCTGGCAGTTGGAAAGCAGCTTCTATTTCAACTTCTTGAATTTATTCGTACCATCAGTTAAAATTTGCCGCCACGAAATATATTTGAACAGCTTTTGACAGATTTTGTACGAAAAATAAATAATTCGTGTACATGAAAACTTAGCTTTACTCTTCTAGATTTCTATCATACCCAAGATATATTTTTTCCGATAGTGTATGCCGATCTGCTAAACTCGCGATCCGCGGAATCCGAAAACCGTCCGCAATCGGAGCGGGGGCAATTGACGAGCGCCTTCATGGTCTTCAGAAGAAGCATCCGAAGCGGGCTGAAACAATGCGAGAGCCTCCGGGCTACGAACTCGCCGCTGTCGGTCGACCGTCCCGCATGACCTGCGGAATGCATACGGAAATTATAGTGGCCCGGGTAGGGTGCGAAGGACGGCGGTCGGCGGTCCAAGGCCGAACTCTCATCGTCTCCTCTGGTCCTGGTCCAGTCGCGATGTGGCCCTTGTGCTATGTGCCCGCTCCGCCCTGCGCTCTTCAGGCGTACACGCTGCCGTCTTCGTATTTGGCGTCGGCCCGCCACCACGCCTATCCCGTCCAGCCTGCCTTCCAGACGCTGCCCGCCTCCTACGTCATCAACAACCGGGCCTACTACGGCGACGTCAGGGTCAAAGTCGGAGTCCCGCGTAGGAGCCCTGTGGTGTATCGGGATCAGCGTTTCGAGATTTTCGTAAGTGTTCTGATGTGTTGGTATGGTGTGGTTTGTGAAGTGCGTTCTGTTATCGGAGCGAAATGGGTTGGCCGGATCTTTTATCGAATGTATTCGCGGCTCTGGAAAGTGTCGAGAATCATCGGAGGAAAACTGATTTTTGGAGGCGATTTAGAATTTTTTATGTTTGATATCAGCTTGACCTAGTTTAAGCAGCACCGCATTATAGCGTGTTTTTTTTTATTTTGATATAGGTATATAGATTACTCTGGTCATAAGCCACTATGTTTTCTGGGTAGGATTTGTTACTAACCTTAGGAGCAACACTGTTAATTTGAACGCAACAGGGAATCTTACAGGACTCACCCCAGTCAAGCCAAGAGATTTCAACTATTCAATTGGTGAAATTTAGAAAAAAATTCCTGATCTGATTGTTGTTTGTTATCTTCTTCTGGAGTTTCTTGTTTGGATAAAGAAATTTCCAGATATCCTCATGCTATGGCAAATTTGACCTTTACAATCCAAGAATGAAAAATGATTACAACATATCAGCCTATTTGTATGTTAACGTTAACGCAAGGGGGAAATCAAGTATTGGCCAACAATAAATGGATGGTTGCAAACACCAAAGAAGAAAATATATGTCCAGTGATACTGTTCGAACAAATTATGAAAAAATAGGGAAACCATATCACATGTTATCACACTGATGAACCTAGATCAGTGTACCGAGTTTCGATTTTTTTCCTTCAATAGTGTTGAGGAAAATAGTCGTTCAAGATTTAAAATAGATGATTTCCCCTCGTCAGTAGCTCTTGAATATGTTACTCTCAGAAGATACAGCTGAAGAAATGCTATTTTCCTTATTAGTGCAATTCAATAAAAGCTTGCTTTTAAAACGTTTTTCATTCATATTTATTGATATTATGTGCGTGAAATATATTGAAATAAATTCTAAAATTAATTCATTGAATAAATGTCCACTAAACGTAGATATTTATTATTACGGACTTTTGGTATAATACCTTCATCACTCATTTGTTGATTGTATACCAAATATCCTAGGTTTTTGTCGGCTTGATCGGAAAATATCCTCTTTTTTGTAGAAACCCCATATTTCACAGAGAATATATAAAATATTTCTCTATCTGAATTGAATTAGCTTTCAAATAATGTGGAGTTAGCACCAACCTTGAAAGGATTTTTGCTTCTGACACATTTAAATCTTCTCGGTTTCTTTGGAAACAGGGCTTTCTAATGAAACACATTACATTTACTATGAACATAAGGTACTTATTACATATTTGGAATAGGTGCTGCACTAATCTACTCCGAATATTTTTCAACAAAAATAATTTCATGAAAATAGTCCGTTTCGGTCTCCGATGTGGTATCAATAAAATCCGTATATTCAAAAGTATGTAACCGAAAAACGAGTCCGGAGGCCTATGCTGATATTGATGGCAATATCTCGGACTACTCAAGCCGTACAATTTATTAAAAAATCATGATAACCGATTGTTTTTAGAAATACAAAGAAGGTATTCGTTGAAAAAAATGCATTGTTCTAAGAAATTTGCACTGTTTCTTTTTACTCACTTTGTATATATAAATTGACGATGCGACGTTCTCAATATTGACGAATTTTTGATGAACAATGCTCTCCTTTATATAATCTAAAAAAGGAGGGGTTGACGTATCCCTATTTTTAGATTGAGGCTAAATTGAACGAAAACTAGTTGGCCGATTTTTTTGTGTCCATGGACACTTGAATTCTTTTCTTGACGGAAAGGGTTAGGTGTTAAAAAATCATTCACATGTGATATGGTTTCCCTATTTTTTCATAATTTATATGAAGAATTTCACTGGACATATATTTTCCTCTTTGGCATTTGCAACCAGCCATTTATTGTTGGCCAATATTTGATTTTTTCCTTGCGTTATTTTCGAAAATACTAGATTATATCAAATCCTTCTGGTCTCTTGTTGGTCCATTGTTGTCTGTCTCTATTAATGGATTATCTTTCAGTCTGATGGTTTTTCGAGTGGAAACATCTGCTTTAAATCTTGTAAGTACAACTAGAAATGTTGTGTCTTTTGAGTAAATTTTCAGTCTTTAAATATTCGCTTCAGTTTTTCAGTCATCGGCTAAGTCTTTCAGTCTTAGGCTTGATTGAGTCTTTGAGTCACTTGGATTTGATTTTGAGTCTTTTCAGTTCCAATCTTGACTCTCGATCTTTCGAATATTTTGAGCCTTGTATACACATTTTAGCTAGATGTTACCCCCTCGTGCAGCTCCAACTCTCCAGGCTAATTCATAGGCGCAGCAATATGGTATAATTTCCTTTGCAGCCCTTTTCTTCTTCTTCATTCCAAGATAATTCCATTTCAAAAATTTCTTGTTTTGGGAGTTCTTTAGAACTCACCTTTAATTTTTCTGGAATTGCTTTTTGCTGTAGTCTTCCAAATCGTCTTTACTGCACTTTCTTTGTACTCTTTACCATTTATTCATCCTCATGTTAAATATCCAGCCACATGAAATTGAAGCTAACTCTTCATTGGACTTTTCGTTTACTATTGTGTATTTTCTTCCCTTACAAAACATCTTGAATTGCCGCCAAATCGATGGAGTGAAGTTAACAATATTCCGCAGCACATTGACGCGGATCTCTTTTTCAATTTCTTCTTTTGAAGATTCTCCAAATCGAGACATAAGGACCGCTCCGACATCACTCTGCTAGCTAGATCTACACCGTTTTAAAAGTTAGGTTCCGTTTTGTCGCTGGAAAAGTTAGGGCAAACAGACCTATTAACAAAAAAAAACAGCCGCTTGTCTATTACTGATTTATAATACCTGGGCAAAGGTTGCTATTAACAAACACATAACGCCCGGGGCGTTATGGAGGGCATTATGAATCATAACGCCCGCTAAATGTTTTTTTCTGTAGTTCAATAAATTAATTACTCAGAAAAGTTTCATTTATAACTGTACATAAAAAAGGGACTAATTATTTTCTCTCAATTTTCAAATGTTCCTGAAAAATTAGTACCAAGTTTGAGGTTCTGCGAGTTGACCGATGATGAAGTCCTCAATGTGCATTCGGTTTCGTTCGGAACGTTAACATTTTCTTTTTCGAAAACGGAATGGGCTACATTGTAGCAATTTTGGAGATATTTTCTTCAATATAGCTCTCCGCTATACAACACAACGTCCGGTGTAACCTTTCGGGTTTTCCAAATTAAGGTATTTCGCTATGATAGAAGGAACACTTCCTATAGTATTTTTACCTACAGGTAACTCAATGCATTTATTATTTCTGTAGGTTAAAAAAACCTACGTTGTTTACATTCTTTTGGTCGTAGTGTAATGTACTTTTTAACTAAGTTCAAGGCTCCTATTTCGCTTTCGTCAACAATGGTGAAACTTTTTGAGGTGCCCGTCTTGGTTTCTGGTACCTTGATCAGTAAAACGGCTCCTCTGTCTTCAATGTCCTTAATGTCATCAATTGTCATCTTGACCATTTTATCACGTCTTAAGGCTCCAAATACGCCCATTACCAGAACAACTTTATGTAGCAGGATAGTATTATATGGAGCTTTTCTTATGAAAAGTAATACTTGTCCACCTTCCAACACCTTTGATTTTTTAGGAATGTATCCTTTTGAATTAACTTTCAGAAAGGCCATCAGTTGACTCAATGCTGATATATTAATGTTTTCTCTAACAATCAATGTTGATTTCAGCTGCTATTATTTGGTCCATAGACTATTTGCATTATATTTTTCAGACTGAAATAATTTAAAATAAATTAAAAATATTAATATTTTTCATGAGATAAACTCACCAATTCCTGGAAGTATGCCATTAAGACAGTTTCATTTAAGGTATTCACTCTGTTTTCATCTTTCCATTTCAAAAAATGGTCATTCTCCTCGTATAAGTATTTGAATTTCACAGGCAGTAAATTTCCTAACGCTTTTTCAGCTTTGAGCGTCACATTCTGTGGGATCTCCATAATTATTTTGAACACAACCGTTTTTAGTTTCCTCCACTAACAAGCTTGACAATTCTTTCAAACATGTAGCGTCATTTTATTAAATAAATAACCCTTAGCAACCTCTTCAATGTTTCCATGGCAGTTGCATAGAAGCTCACTTGTGCTCAGTTGCCGACCAGAACGCAGTAAATACTATGAGAAGACATTTATGAAGTAAACAACGTCGTTTAAGATAATTTTTTCGTGAAAAATAAAATCTTGTATGCACCACGAGCGTTACTAGATCCTAACGTCCATCGGGCAACATTCATCAATGGTACCCCCCGGGTGTTAGGATCTAAATAACGCACTTGGTACATAAATAGCTATTAAACAAAATAGTTAGAACAATGTAATGCATATCAAAGTAATATGTCATGGCAACAACATATCAGAGTGTGCTTTCATGTCAATGAACTCGATTTGCAATGCCCCCTTGAAGAATTTTTCTGACTAGTAAAATGGCGAAAAAGCTCCAAGAACGTATTCACCAAGAGAATGTACGAAGTGCTTTAATAAGATAGGAAGTATTAAAATGCCGTACTTATTATACTTTCTGGTTCCAATTACAGTTCTCGCGAGTTATCTGATATTCTCGAATAGTGGACAGCATCATTTTATCCGAGAAAGTTAAGAATTATTTCATCCATAATATATCTTTATTTAAAATAATATGGAAAACCTATTTAACGTACTATGAGCTCCGGCACATTTGAAAAAGGAATTTTGGATCAGCAGCATATAAATTAGACAGAAAATTGCACTTTGCAGTAGTAGGTATTTATTATTAAATATTGAATAATTTGTCAATAATTTCTTCGTGCTTCGAATGTAATCAGCATGGGCGTCATTTCAGCATTTCAACTGGGATGGCAAGATCTACCGGAATACCCCCCAGGTGGACGAGGGGTCCGGTGGGCCTCCCCCGGGAAATTTTCGGGAAATTTTAAGAAACTGGCTTTAAATTTGTTAGTTTTTCAAGCTTTATCAAACTATTTTTACAACAATTTTTACAACAATTTTATTGCCAACAAACAGCCTAAACAATAATTTTTAATGACTTGAGTTATCAACTAAACCACATGGTCCACATGTGAGGTAATTATCTTTCACACACAAGTCAAAAGTCTACCCAATTTTAATATGTGTGCCCAGCCCGTTTGTTTTTTATAAAAGGAAAAATAAAGTAAACGTGATAAAACAAATTTCACTTTTGCAGGTTGCAGTTGCCATTTGCTCATTATCGCTCTTCACTCATTTAATGTTCCTTACTTAATTGCGTAAATTCTACTACAACAATATTTCTTTCTATGTTTATGACTTACAAGTTTTCAAAAGACATGCTATGTTTCTGTGCTAAACTAAGCTAAAGTTAAAAAGTTTCCTGTTGGTAGACAGTTTTAAGTATCTGTAAATTATTGAAACTTTTGCTAAAATTCTGGGGTGGCAAAATACTGGGCACCACAATTCTGGGGTGGCAACTGCCACCCCTTGCCACCCCCGAATGAGGCCTCTGGTAATCAGTTATCCTGGAAAGAAATATGAGACCAAATCGGCTTGTCTGCATAATATAAAATAAAAGAAAAACACCTGTGGATTTCTGTTGAAATATTTTATTAATTTCTTGTTCATCATACTGTCATTTTGATAATTTCCATGGCCAGATAGTTTCGTCAAATTATCTTTCCTATATTTTGTTTAATTTTTGTAGCTCGGTTCCCTAAGCATTTATTGATAAGCAATACCAAATACAACTATTAAATAAATATTGTATAAAATTTGTTGTCGGTTGAAAAATTTCAGCAAAAAAATTGCTGACCTTGATGTCACGTCAAAAAATCTCCGAGGCAATTTAGCCGAGGAAATCGCCATTTTGGGGGAGATATTTAAAAAAAAAATTTAAACAACAATTCGTTTATATAAGGACAAAAAATAATTGAAATTTACAATAATTACCTCAAGTACTTATGAGGGTTAAAAAAAAAATCCGAATCGTGTTAAAACGATATAAAATAATCTAAAATACATTTCGTGATCTGGGGAACCCAGAACTGAGCATGTAATGAATAAATCATCTGATATCGCACCAAAACAATGATTGCGCCTCAATTTTATGTTTGCATGTGGTAATAATTTATGATTTTTATCGATTCAACTACAGCCACTTGTTGAGTATACAACGTGATCTCATTTATGTATCAATCAATCAATCAATCGGTATTTAATGAGTTGTTGTAAAATCGTTCTGATATCAATGGCACGAGTATTTTAAAGCGTTACCAATTATTTTCAAGGTTAACATTTTTATTATTCTTGTTTTCTTCAATTTCAGACGAAAATCGCTTGTTTTGGTTCATCAACTGATAACCTAATGAACCAAATAATATAAACAAAAATAAATTCTGGTTCTTTATACTCTACTCTTCCGAGCATTCTATATTTGTATAAAAATATTACTAAAACAGCATTTAATAGTCAATTTAGCTCAAGTGTGTTATTTATGCTGTTCCTCAGGTTGTATCTTTGTAGTAATCGGCAGAAGATCTGCGAATTCTCATCTTTACTCTAAAATCGATGATGAAATACTGGATACCTCAGTGAGAATGAATGATATGTTTCCCCTTTATCACACAATTGTCTACACTCCTAGTTACGCATTTCGAAATCCTTACCTTCGTCTAAACTATCGATAGTAGTAGTGTTATTTGCAAAATCATTAGACAACCTAAGGAAAATAGGTTTATTTTAATAAGTAGTTTTTTTAGCTCCATCTTCCGAATTATAAATATTTTTTTGTTTCGAAGACCGTAAAGATTCCTAGACTTCTGATGACTTCTATGAAAATCGCGCCACAGTCTTTATAAGTTTGTAAAACTGATTACCGTTTTGCTTATGTCTGCACCAAAACGTGAAAATTATATAAACTGTATTTGTCCTTGGGTGTCACTACTGTCACTTGAGTTGTAATGGATGGGGAGAAAGAAATATGAACCTCTCGAGTACACCCATCGTGTTTCTAGTACGCATTTGTAGTAGTTATTTATCTGTGATGAATGAACCAATCGCGTTTCTGACTGACGGTTTTTGTTTCAGGCAAAGAAAGATATTTATCAAATCAAATCACAAAGGCTCATTTTAGCCCAGGATGAGTACGACCATCTCAATAATGCACTTGCGACGCTCGCCACATCAAGAACAAGTTGTAAGTATATAACTACATTACCGTGTCCACGCTTTCAAAAATGATAATAATTTTTTTTTGCTTCTGTGGAATTGTTGAAGAGTTGAAGAAATGAAATTTTGTTGGCGTGTTCTACCAATAAAAAAAGCTACCTATATACAAATATTTTTTAATTCTGTTGATATTTTTAAAGTTGTGAAAAGTGCAACTCTTATTCCATTTTACCATAACTTTTCAACAAATCCAAATTTATCAATTAAGAATAATATGTATTGAAAAGAAAAATTTATTGCAACACTTTTTCAACTCTTGTGTTGTTTCCGTAAAAGCAATAGTTTCATAATAAAAAAAAGTAATACAATATTTTGCATATGCGTGGATGTATTTTCTCTGAATAGAATATAGTAAGTGGCTGTCACGTTTTGTTTGCCCAAATTATGACTTCAATCTTAGTATTTCAAAATTATTCCCCTTGTTTTAACTTTCAATTTTGGCATGTACTAGTACCATGATTTGTTTTTATAGAATATCAAATTAAAAATTCCTACAAATAAAACAAATTTGTATACTACAACAAAGAAAAAGAAGACAAGATCAAACGGAACAGAGTTATAAAAACTGCTTGAATTGACCATCTCCAAGCTAGACTGAACTCAAGTCGTCGTCTTATTGATTGGCGCAAACGTTGAAAAATATTTTTAATTACTGTTTTATTTTCAATCCAATTTTCATGATTTTTTCAACAGTTTGTTCATTAATACAAATTTAATTACGTTTTATTATAATTAAGCAAGTGTAAATCAAAATAAAGTTTTTTTTCTCCAAATGACATTAAAAGCGGCCTTTTAATGACACTTGGCAGGCTTAGAAGTTGTACTTTTAATGCCTAGGCAGAAAAAGTCCACTTTTACTGCCTAGGCAGAAAAAGTTCGTTGCTAGGCAACCTTCCAAGTAATAATTTAAATCAAACTGGTTATTAAAATTGACAATGACAAAGTAAACAGTAAACAAACAAATTCAACAAACGTCATCAGCAGTAAACATAGTAACGCAGGGCCCAGTTACCTTTGATGAAATAATTTAATTATTTGGATATTGATAATGAAACGCAATTTAAATATGAAAAAGTCGATTTTGCGTGGAATTGGAACAAATTTGAAGAAAAAATTATATGTTTCACACGACAGAAAAGCAGATTTAATGCCGCGGCATTAAATCTTGTGCTTTTATGCCTAGTAAAACAAATAACTATTTGTAGTAATTTCAAAACACCCTATGGAAAAATTGAAGCAAAACTTTTTGTTATATATAATCTTAGATGCGTACGCACCTTTTTTGTACGTATATCGTCTTCATTTCATTTCGTGACGTACAACAACGATATACATAATTATAACACTAAATGTATGACTACATATTTTTTTCTACTAACTCACTAGACCCCTTAAACAAGGGAGGAGAATGGTTCTCTACCTCCTTGAAAGCAAAACTTTTTGTTATATATAATCTTAGATGCGTACGCACCTTTTTTGTACGTATATCGTCTTCATTTCATTTCGTGACGTACAACAACGATATACATAATTATAACACTAAATGTATGACTACATATTTTTTTCTACTAACTCACTAGACCCCTTAAACAAGGGAGGAGAATGGTTCTCTACCTCCTTGAAAGCAAAACATTTTTACCTCCCTGAGAATAACATTTTTTCCTTTCTCTGAGTTTCTCAATATTTTTACGTAAACCACAGTTGTTTTTAACCTCGTATATTTAAATCTGTGAGAAGATGTATGAACATCTTTACATACACTGTCTCTCAGAAAGTTGACAACCTACGGAATAAAGGTTGTTATTTAAATTTCTATGAAGAAATATGTTAGCGACAGTTCAGACATGAAAAATGGATTGTTGCTAAGTGCACCCGACTGGAGACTGGGGGGCCCGGGTTCGAATCCCGGCTGGTCCACATTTTCATTTCAGTTTTTCAATTTCCAATTTTCATATCCGAGTTACCATTACCATTTTTCTTCATATTAATTTCATATACACCAAAATCTACTTTATTTACATTTCTGAATAACTCTAATCGTTGGTTCGGAATCGAACCGTCATTATTCAGAAATTTCAATAACAAACTGTTTTCCCATATGAAGCTAATTTTCTGGCGAACACTGCATAAATCTCCATTCTATTTTATTGTTTTTGATGAAACAATAATGTAATGAATGAAATGAAGAACTCAACGACTTGAATCAATTGTACAGTTCGTCAAAATTTCAAAAATAAGCCCTCATGAAAACCCAGTTTTCGCTCTGATATAGACTAGCAATTGAAATCAACAATTTCTTTTGAAATTTCCAAATACTAACAAATTAGAGAACGTTTATTCCTTGAACTATGTATATGTTTATAACTATTAGTGTTTGTATATCAGGGATTCCTATTTCAATTGAAGAATTAATTGCATTTCCAAAAACTAAGTATAAGGAATACATCTAAGATTATAATTGAAGGTTACGAAAGGAAATATTTCGTTACGATATAACATCATCGGAACAAAAACAAAGATAATAAAAATGTGAGTAATAATCATCATAATCGGATTGAAAATGAAACTTCAAACTTGGCCAAAATTTTGGTGTTTCGAATTTTTGTGGCGGGTAGTGTACCTACATTATATCACCTTTCACCAAACTTCCATGCAAATTTAATTATCCATGTTTGATCTGTTCAGATAATTGAAGTTGATTCTAAGTTTCAGTTATTTTTATTTAATTTATTTTTAGTGTGTTCATCAAATAGTAATGTTAGCACGAAGTACGACCCTGACCTTCTCAAATCGGACGTAGCCTTGGCGAAAAGTAGAGTTTCCAGGCTCAGGTGCGAACTGGAACAAATTAGGAATGAGATGACTTATACCCAACGAGGGGTTGAAACTTTGACTAAGTAAGTTTATAGTGATAACACATCTTATCTAAACATTGACGAACTAAAAGTTTTATCACTTAGATATTTTCCATTTTTTGTTATCACTTAGGTTAGATATGAATCAGACGTTCTGCAGAACTCTTCCTAATTTCACTTTCCTCGCGATTGAAGGAAAAGCAATTATCTCAAGTGCGTCAATTGAATGACATGTTGATTATAATTTGATTTGTTTGTCGCATTCCTAAGATATAAAAAAACATACTTCGGCACGAAAAAAAATGTCATGCTATAAATATTTACTCGTTGTTTTTATATTCTTGACATTCTCGTTTTGACCTTCTAGCGTGGAACAGAAACTCAGCATGCACCAAGGCACATGCTACAACATATCCGAAGCGCAAGCAATCATGGCCGAACTACGAAACATACAAAAGTCATTATCATCCGGCGAAAAGGAAAAAGCAGATCTGATGCAATCTCTGGCGAAACTCAAAGACGATCTGACTAGGTTACAGTTATCGGAGAGCTCCCCGGATATATCGACGTTGAGTCTACCTCAGGAAAAACTGAGTACCGCTTCTCAGACAGACCTTTCCTGCGAGCTGGTCCCCATAGGGACGAGACTAGCGGAAATGGCGAAAATGAGGTTGGAGTACGACGAAGCGAGAAAACGAGTACAACAAATACAGCAAAAACTAGCGGATTTGGAGGAGAAGGTTCATCCAGGCCAAGTGGAATCCGATAAGGACAGACTGCTGCTGTTCCAAGAGAAGGAACAGCTGCTACGCGAATTGAGGAGCATTACGCCTCGTATGCGAACCAAAGAGGAGATGAGCGGGATCCAGCTGGAATGCAAGAGGCTAGAGGAAGATCTGAACAAGGCGTTGGAGATGTCGAACAGAGCAATCGCCGACCGGCTGAGACTCCATGAGGAAAAGCAGCTGTTGCTGCAACAGCTGAAGGACGGCCTGAGACAAATGACGCATCTGGAGTCGCAACTGAAGACGCTGTCCGCCAGTACGCTGTCTGTGAGCAGTAGTTCGAGCCTCGGATCGTTGTCCACTACGAGCAGTAAGGGATCGCTGAGTTCGGGTTTGAGTTTCACCGACATCTACGGAGGTCCCCAATGTATCGGCTCGTCCAACGTGGAGAAGCCCATAGATATGGCGGATTTGCACAAAAGAGTTGAGAGGTTGTTGAAAAACAGCGACAACATAACTCATACTTCATCACCCAGTAGATCGCAACCATCGTTATCGCCGAGGAGCTCGTTGTCTTCGGTTTCACCCCCAGTTTCACCAATGTACGAGAACCTTCCCAGTATTGTACCGCCTCCAACCTACGAGCAAGTAAAGAGAGACAGAAGGTTGCAGTGCGAGCAAAAACAGATAGACGAGAGGTTAGTGGAGCTCAGGCTTTCCAACCCTCCCAGCACTGAATACCTCCATAATTACGTGTCGCAACGAGGCTCTATTCCAAGCATATCCCCGCTGACGGATCTGCTGGAGGCACAGACGAGTAACATGTCCCAAGGCTCGGGACTCGGCAGGCCCAGCAGGTATTCCTACGAAAGCTCCGGTGATCCACCCCTCTCGCCTATATCTGAGACTTCACCGGCTATCGATCACGATGAGATGCTGCAAGGAGCTGCCCTGTCGAGGACGTCTTCTTCTGGTACTAATACGAGATCCGTTTCTGCCGCTGTGAGCGACGAATCGGTTGCCGGAGATTCGGGTGTGTTCGAGGCGTCGAACAGGAGAAGAGCTTCAGCTGCCTTTGCCGCTGATCTGGATACGGACACCGCGCAAGTTCAAATTAAGATTAAATATATCACGACTGAAAGTATGCTCAATATAACGATAGAGAAGGCGAGGAACTTGAGTGCCCTGATGATACCGGAAGATTCGGAAGTGTGAGTATTTCAATTATTTATTCGGTTGTAGAATATTGATTCTGATCAGACTATAGTCAGGAATAAGTCTCTGAAGTCGTATTAGCAAAAATAAGAGTCATTCAATTTTTCAATTATGTGGTCTATGATGCGGTGACTTGTGGTAGCTGTATTGGTGAATCACTTTCTGAAAATATCATTTAGAGATTCAGTATTGATTTTGTTCATAAACCTGTTGCCAAGCAATGGATGTGAGTGTCGTCCGCAAATCAGTGTATCACAAATTTTCCCTTAACCTGTAACAATATCACTTGTTGCTTTATCATTATTTATTCACCATCATTTATTTGGTGAATAAATCACATGTTTAATTTATATTCACAGACTTTTTAAATCAAAAACGGATGGAGTGTTTGAAACATTCCAGATTGGATCAAACCTTATTTAGTTGATACTATCAGGAGTGTTACGGGAATCGGAAACTCCTGATGATGTTAACAGATTTGGGCAAAAAATTTGTCGAGACAGGTGAAAGTATTGCTAATCTTCTCGCAGATCATTTCGCCAACACTCACAGTTATTTACCGCTAGACCTTGAAACCTATTCTTAAACTGTTCTGAATAAAGTTGACATAAGCTAAGTTTTTCATGCATCCGAATTTTCGGTTTTTCGTAGGAAATTTGAAAGAAATTTCACTTTTTCGTACGAATAATATTTTGAGCGGTTTTCATTTGTGCGAAATGCCTTTACGGAATAAATGAAATATTCAACGTCAACCCCCTAATTTACCGTTTATTTTCTCAAGTATATTATCGAACTTTACTGGCGACATTCTGAAGTAGTTTAAATAATCCTCTGTATCACCATTCCTCAGCTCGTTAATTGAGCTGTGGTAAGTAATGGCCATGTAATTTTCGTAGTTTGAAAATATGTCTCACCAAAACGGACAAGTTGACTTTATTTCAACTTCTTGAATTTATTCGTACCATCAGTTGAAATTTGCCGCCACGAAATATATTTGAACAGCTTTTGTCAGATTTCATACGAAAAATGAATAATTCGTGTACATGAAAACTTGGCTATACCTTTGGAGATGTGTTCGGGGAAATCTAAAAATTCGAGGAGAGGTTGAGCCATGGTCCTAATGGTATTTCACCATTCTTTTTGACAATATTCAGTTTCATTGTATATTCTTCAATTCAACTTTCATTAAACTTGTTTCCGGAATCAAAATAATTTTAAGAGCTACTGATAAGGTACCAATTTTCGAACATAATGAGAAAGGAACATTCAAAATTATCGACCAATATTAAGTAATTCCTTATTACTTGATATCGATCAAAACTTGTTTGTGGTAATGTTTGATCATTCAATGCCAAATTATTAAGGCAAGAATATATCAATAATGATTATCTAGATCTTCTATGTTTCCCAGACCACAATCAATCTTCAGTTATCTGGAATAAGTATGATACATAATCATCTGGTATTTTTTAGATATGTGAAAACGGCATTGTTACCTGCCATACCGAGCCCTCCATCAGTATTTTCCACGAAATGCGTTAAAGATTTGAAGAAGGCCACATTTGCAGAAGTATTCAATGTGTCTGTACCTGCTAATAAGATTTTTGCTAAGACACTCCAAGTGAATGTGTGGAGTAAATTGGCAGACCTGCAAGACAAATGTGTGGTAAGTGATATCAATTATAATAATAGTGCCGAAATATTTAATTATCGGCGAAGCAAGTATTTATTTTGAACAATTATTCCAGGGTTGCGCACAAGTGAGCTTGGCCGATTTCAACATCCATAACACTTCCCAAAAGTGGTACAACATCCTTTCACTCCAAGGCGAACTACCCTCGAATACCACCCACCTGAAGCAGGAGTCTATTCTACCCGTTCGGGAGAGATCGGACAACGAATCTTCTTACAAGCAGATGGGGAAAGAAGAAAGTTCGGACGACTCCACCATCATATCATCTCAAACTTCGACTTTAACAAGGAACCAAGAGACAGTTTTCCCCCCAACTATCAACCTCAATTTTGAAGAGTTGTATAATAGTATTAAGGATTCCGAAGAGTATGCTAGTGATGATTCCGACGAGGATTTGGAAGATGGCGAGGAATGCGATGAGGAGGGAATTACAGTGGAGTTCAGGTGAGGCTTCGAATACAGAATAAGTTTTATTTGATTCAATATAGAAGTAATGTTTGGTAATCATCAAGTATGCACTGGAAAGGTCGAGTTCCATAATTAAAAAAATCGTATGAAGGTGAAATATATGTTACATACATTTTCAGTAGACAAAAAACAAAAATTACTGCAACTTTAGAAATACGTTCAACTCAATATATTGAATATATTTGTTGGGCAATAAAGGTTTATTCATCATTTTTATTTATTATATTATATATATTATATTATTTACAAAAGTGCTCGTCATGAGTTTTCCCCCCTTATAACATTTGAACCAGACAAGATACATAATGGACCTTTCCACGGACTATAACAAAACACTGTAATTAGAAAGTATATACGCTAATATCACTTGGGATTTTGTATTTATTTTTCCTGACTGCCAGTTTTTCTATAATTTGAAAAGAAGGGGTTTTGTGACGTCACGTTCATCAAAATTAAACGTGGCAACCTCGCATAAGTTGTTCACCATGGAATCTGAAATTATCATTACATCTGGATTGTGTTCTATGATAGTTGTCATTTGTTACCAGATGGGTTTGTTCGTCTATTTCATGGAGCAGGTCAATAACAATTGTTTTTCTCTGTTTAACTCATTTGTTTACCTTATGTGATACAAGATAGATGCTAGTAGATCAAATCTGTATGCTGGAAACTAACTCTTGAATATTTTATTTTCTGAGGTTAATGCGGTTTTCAAATTAAAAATTTTGTTGTTTGTGTTAAGTAATTTCTGTATTCCTTATAACCGTGAAAATGTCTGAAAAGCGCTTTGTACCCGGTTATCTGAACACCAGTGAAAATTCAAATAAAATGTGTTCTGTGGTAATAACAACTTTTGTTCCATAAGAACTACTGTTATTATAATTTGCGGTGTTGCCAACAATAATTCGATCATTCGTTCAGAAAATTTAAAAGTTACAAATAATATAAAAAATTGCTTTTACTTGATTTTTTTATTTCATGGAATGAGAATGATTTACTTAAATTGATATTTCCATGGTCGAAGTGTTGGAGACTTTTGTCGATGAGTCGATCAATATAATGAGGAATTAAACTTTCTATGTTTTTATACCACTTATATTTGTAACACTAACGTTACTGCAGTTTCGTCCTAAATGGACATCATCAAACAACTATTTCAAACTTAGTGATAACACCCTTAAATACACTTCAATCTATCCAAGCATATCTATAATCAACTACTATTTACTGATTACATTGGCCCATAACAAATTAATTACTTATTATTACACTTTTTTGTACATGGGCGATTACTAGATGATCCGAATTAGAAACGACCTTCGCCATTATGTTTAATGGATGAAAAGTATTTTATATTAGATTTAGTATTTCAAAAAATATATCGGGGGTGGGTTGGCTAAAAAATTCCTTGCCAGACTATGATTTAAAAATTCAACATTTACTTTTTTTGATAATTAAAAAATATAAAAAATCGCATATGCCACAGTGCAATTGTCAATTTGACAGCCGCAAAAGTTAACTGCAACTTTTACAGCGACGAATGCACTAGTGGTTTTGTCATTGATTCATTTGTTTATCAATTATCGAGGTGCTAGTTGCCAAAATACAGTTCGATTATTTTATCTTTACCCGTGCGTCATCATCACAATTTTGATTTGCTCATAGCGGTTGTTAGAAAGAGATGTTCGATAGAGGGTATGTGATTTCTTCGATCATAAATTGATGACGCATGGGTAAAGATAAAATAATAGAACTGTAAATAGTTTGACATGTTTGTCAACAACTTATTGAATTTCTAAACACTAAAATTCAGTGTTGTATTCAACCCATTCAACTAGGTTCTACCTTCAGTTTAATTCATCACAAGTTGCACGTAAAGCTAAACGTAAAATCCCACTAGCACAACCCGAAAAGATCAAATGTAATGCATCAGCTCTTAATAAAATGAAGTATTTGCAATGGCCAGATTATAACACTAAAATGAACTGGAAGGACTTCAAAGAAATCATATCACATTTTGGCGTTTGAATTAGCTTGGCGCGGAAGAGAAGCAGCTTACTGCAGAAGTACTACTACAGAAACGATTAGCTGTGGCATCCGCAGCGACATCACTGTTCCTAGTGTGAATTTCAATAACTGCGTTTTTGATAATTGTACATTCAAAAAAAATATGGTTATTTTCAATGTTTCATAAATAAAGTTTGCAACATTTATACCCATCGAAAGCATGAAGCCTAGTGAATAGAATATATTAACGTTGGGTTGTAAATTTTTTTCCTGACATGACATAACTATTGGGTTGTCAGGTATGAATGGATAAGTCGATACTAGTAATTTACACATTTTCATTCGCACCAAAATGTCGCTTCTCAAAGCTCGCCAACCGTCATACAAACTAGGTTTTTCGCAGACATCCCCATATCATCGTGTTCGCAATGAAATGGCGTTTATTTGGCAAAGGTCGTTTCTTATTCGGATTTTAGACTAAATGTGGGTATGCTGCTTTTTTAAAACCGGCGAATATATCAAATGTGATTGATCATTTAGCAGGTTACATATACTTCTGAATTTCTACCGATTCTAAATAATTCAGTTTCCCACTTTTGCTTGCATAGTGCAAAATTTCTGTATCGTGCAGATTCACATAAATAAGATAACCCCATAAGAGCTTGAACATATATAGACAGTCTAGTAAGAGAATTCTTAAGTGTTATTCTGTGGCAATACGGTCCAACAAGTCGTTCAAATATATTGAAAATTACGTTCCACATCGTAGCGTAAAAAACTCACTCAATGTTGTAGAAAGAAAAAGTAGGTATGTAAACCACGCCAGAAAATTCAATATCAGTTTCATTCGATGTGAAAAGTATGTTTATTAATGTTCTATCATAATAACATACAACGAATGTAAGCTTCTCATTTTAGATATATTAGATGAAGCCCAAGTAGACCATATCACTTTTTTGAATTTTCAATAGCTAGCTATAAACTAAATTAATCAGCTGAATATTTCTTCTAAAATTTGAATTTTTTTACAGGTCTAACGAAAGACTGGATGTAGTTTTGGAGCACTGCGACGACGTAGAACCAGAATACACCGACAAGCAAACAAACACCGAATGCGCCTTCCACCCAGAACAAGCCAAGCAAATGAAGCTTCAAGCGGCCCGATGCGGGGCTGCCGTTGAAGACGCTGGACCCATCAAGAGGTCTCAGACGTTTTCTCCGAGCGCCCACGTTTCCAAAAACCAGTACATTTGCAAGCTGAACAGGAGCGACAGCGATAGCGCTATGCCTTTGTATAGGAGGGGCAGCAAACCTTTCGAGCGACATGCGGTAGAGAGGAGATCCCTGCGCTTCAGAAGACAGTCCGGGTCCATGGCGGCGCTGTCAACTAGTAAGTCTCAGACGCATCTGCCTACCACAGCCAGAACTTCGATAGATTTGGAGTTGGATCTTCAGGCGCAGCATACGAGATTGGACAAACTCAACTCGGAGCTGTTGAGGTTGAGAGATTTGAAGCTCAGGCTGGAGACTGCTAAAGAGCAAGGTAATTGATGATACATTTTCATCTTCTGCTCCGTTTATTTGTACATTAATTTCTTGTTTTTCCTCCCCTATAACCCTAATTTTAGTTTTTTCTTTATTCACCCAATCCATTGGTCACAAACTGCATTCCAAATCTCTACGTTTTTTTGTAAATCCTTTTCTTTTTCTGCCATAATTATTACATCATCTGCAAAAGCTCCTTCTGATATATCTACTCTATTTAAATTCCAGTGTGTCACATGTTGTTTTGCCATTCTGCCAGAAAACTTTTTTATTATTTCGTTAATAAAAATTTAAGTATTAATGGACTTATCCTTCTTGCCTTAATCCTTTTTGTGTTGAAAAAGCTTCTGATGTTTTATTTCTGTTTACAACATGTATTATTCCTATTATTTTTTTCTCGACTTCCCTCTTTTCTAGTATTTTCCTTAGCTTCTCTTGTCTTACTGTATCGAAAGCCTTTTCAAGGTCTATAAAACCCATATAAACGTCTTTTCTTTGCTACCTTTTCTAAATCCACTTTTTGACTTGAAGAGTATTGCTTGTCTTAACCTACTGTTTATAATTTTTTTCATAATATTTTCATTGCTGTAGAATTCCATATTTTACGAACTTTTCTCAGTTTTAAAAGTATATGTCCTACTCTCATATAATTTAGGACTCTGACATTGGCAATATTTCAAACTCTCTGCTGCAGGAATATATAGTTTTGTCAGAACAAATATTTTTTTGCAGTAAAAAAATATGTCCTGCGCTACTGCTCGTTCCCCAAAGTTCATTAGAGTGAAATTTGTAAAATGGATAGTTCTTATTATATTTTTACATAACTCTAAAGAAAAATAAATTGATGTTGATAAATAACAAACTGATATTGATGTGATAGTTATTTACGGGTCATGAATTGATTTAAAAAATCATTTTTATTGCAGGTGACACAGAACTAGCTTCCTATCTGCTGGAAGACCAGCAATTCCAGAACTTGATAGCGCAGGCTGAAAGTTCAAAGACATCCAGGACTCCAGAGGAGAGGAAGGTGGAGAAAATGCTCAGGAAAGTTTCCAAAGAAATCTACAAGCTGAGAAAATCGAAGGTGGGGAACGGGAAACCGGACCTAATTTCCTTCAAGTGAGTTAATTTTACTTAAAATCACTACCCCAGTTTGGGATTTAGTTCCTATTAGTTTTCACATATTATAGACTTATTTTTTGGACAGTACATATTTGTCATCTCTTTTACCGCTTTTATATATGAGAAAACTATGAAACTTGCAATCTTCATTTTTCTGGGACACGCTTAGTTTTCAGTGACTTTGACAGGATTCGAAAAGGAGAGAGCTCAGTATTAACATCATTCACGATCCCACCAGTAACTTTATTAAATCTATACAAATTCTCAATCATTTTCTCTATTTCATCGATATCTACTGGTATCAAAACATTGACGAACACTTGATTTCCCGCCAACAAAATTATTTATATACGCTTTGTAGCATGTAATTAACTCACCCTACCTTAATCTGACGCGCTCGAGAATTTCTGATGATCAATTTTTTTTACTCATCTGATCCTTTATCCTGGACGCGCGGCCATATTTATAAGGTTCATATTTGGTGGAGGTACTTAACCGGGTACAAGGTATCCCCCATATATTAATCTGCCGCGCTTCAGTAAATCCCAAAACCCCGCTTGGGCTCCCCTGCTAACTGAACTTCCGGTGGTTTTCGGGTTTGTTGGTCGTGGTCTCGGGGTAATTCTTCCTGACGTTTCGTCTACATCTGCGGTAGACATTTTCAAAGGCGATGCAGTAACCGACGAAGCGTTCGTTAGCCTAACTGATTCGGGGTCTTTGCTGATTCCTTCTGCCCAATAGGGGGCGTGACTTCATTGGCCTTGATTCCGATACCTGTTTTTGTTTTGGGATTTGATTATCATTGCTTGTACCTGGGAAGGGTTTTGAGAAAGATCGAAACAAAATCTACGTTTTCTACATTATTAATTCAGGATGGTGAGGCAGATACAGTGTGTACATATAGTAAATAATAACTTCATTATCTAGAAAGGAAAAGCTTTTCGAAAAAATCCGCGGACACGTCAACTTTTATTTGAAGATGCGCATCTTTCGACGTTTTAGTCGCATTGCTGACATCATTAATGTGTCGGTTATGACGTCATTGACTTTTTTTTTCTTGCAACCACTATTTTTGATAGTGCCATTTGATTAACCAAAACTTTTGTCTTGTTGCACAAGGTAATTTCAGAGAAAATTAATTATTTATTGATTTTAAGTTAACTTACTCTATTCGATTAATTGAACAAACTAATCAATAAAGGGTTCAACATGAAGTCCTTCCTAGCTTTGTAAAGTTATCTTTCAGCACACGACTGGTGTGTTCGTATTTTCTAAACTCGAAAAAAATAAACATTATTTTCGTTATCGTGAAGAGACATTTTAATGTTTTTGACACGTTGCTGATTTAGCCGTGTTATTGGCGTATGCCACAGTTTTAGAGTTCATATTTCATTGCTTCACTTCTTTTTGAAAAAATTAAGATTACTCAGAGAATCGAACTTCTCATGATGATTGGATACGGTGATAGAGCACGAATGCAACAGGAAGTAGTTGGACTGCAATACCCGTACACAAACATATTATTGTTTCTTGGGAATAATAAACGTTATTATTATTATCAATCAGCAGTGAGCAAAGTTGAGAGAAAGTTTCGAAACACTGAAAGTGTTGAGGATCTCTCTGCTGGGCGTCCTGGAATCAATGAGGAGGTCAAATTGAATGTTTTATTAGCAATGGAGGAAAATCCACACAACAGCCTAAGAATCCCAGTTACAACTACACATAAAATTTTAAAATTGAAAAAGTGGCGTCTCTATAAGATGACTCTGACCCAAGAACTTTTCGAGGAAGATCCCGACCGACGGTGCTGCAATGCTAACCCTTTGCTAGTAAAAAATATTGCTTTCTCTGATGAAGCTACTTTTACACTGACAGGAACAGTGAATCGGCAAAATTGCAGGTACTGGGCTAAGGATAATCCAAAATGGATGGGAGAACATCACACACAGTATTCTCAGAAAATAAATTTTTGGGAGGCGATTGTAGAAAACAGAATCACTGGACTCCACTATTTCGAAGAAACCTTAAATGGCCCAAGGTACCTTCAATTCCTACAGGATTATGTATACCCAGTCTGGGGACCTTATTTCCTGACGCAAATAACCCTGCTATACCAAATGAAAACTATGGTACCAGCATGATGGTGCACCGCAAGCTGATGTTAGAAGGTATCTGGTCTTTGCCAACAGAACAGGTGGATAGGTAGGCGTGGTTCTATTGAATGGTCCACAAGATGTCCGCACCTTACTCCGTTAGATTTTTTTCATTAGGGTCATCTAAAAAATGTCGTGTACAAGCTAGACCAGATAATATCAAAGTAATGAAAACTAGGATCATAAATGAATGTAACAATATTATTCAACAAACTGTCACTAAGGTCCAACGAGAAGCTATTGACCGTCTTGGATACTGCCAGACTCAGGAAGGACTTCTGTTTGAACATTTGATCGAGTAGTTTGATCAATCAACTGGGTACGATAAATTCATTTCAAATCAATTAATTTTCTCCTTATTCCACTCATGCTAATATAGCGTGTTTTGATTGAAAATATCATGTTTTCGATTTTGTACATCGGCTCTTGATTGGCTACTGGATATGTATATAGATCTACAGCTGTCAGTTGCAAGTTACGGAATCGAAGAACAACAAATAACCAAAATTGTTTAAAATTGTTTTTTCCGTTAACCAGCAATTTGTTTCTCAAAATCGAAGTAATTTCTATTTCGATAATCACTGATATACGTGTATTAGGTATCTACGAAAATTTCTTTGTGTACTTAACTTGACAAAACTTTTGATGTCCTGTGTGGAGAAAAATATGCTCTTTTCTTTCAAAAATATAGGTTGCTATTTGAAAAATAATCGACGCCACCAATCCGAATGAGACGCCCAAAGAAACACAAGTTGGTGTGTCCAAGGATTTTTCTAGATAATGAATGTACTCCTTACTTTATGTATATAACACTTGTAAAATTTTTGTCAAGTATTACTCCTTTACGATCCTCTTTTGTTAGATTTTTTAATTGTTTATTTTTTTTTCCAGAGAAAAAATGGCTTTTTTCACTCGGACAGTCACCAACGTCCCCTTCTTGCCTTCTGACGAGTGCCATTCCGACAACAACACTTTGAAACGTTCGAGTGAAGAAAAATCCCAATGTACGAACGACGAGGTTAGAGCGAACGGTTTCGATGGCAACGACGGTGACGCAGGCCGCTATGATTACGTCATAGACAGAGTGCTAGGAGTCGAAGTTTAATATTTATTGAATCGCTAGGTAATTGAGAGCCCCTGTATATAGTTTGTAAAGTTGTACATTTGTCGATAGTTTTCCAAAACTTCATGGTGCCACCGTAGATTGTATTGCTTTTGACTGGCATCTCATCAAAGTGTTCTTGGTGTACTGGGCGAACGTTTCCATTTATTTTCATAGGAATGGCCTGGGTGGGAAAGATGATGGGTTGTGGTCGATTTGAAAGTGGATAATTAACATTCAGATATTTGAGAGTGAATTAATATACACGAAGGACTCCTTACTGAGCTAACGGAGAACAAGTTTCTGTGTGATTTGCTGGAATTTCAGTATGATCTCGTCTCTTATTTTCCATAAAAAACTTGACTTGCTTTAACATTCTCTATGTCACGGTTAAGGATATGATTCAGAGCATGAGATTTTGAGTGTATATGAAAATATCCCCGTGGTATCCAGCAACCCCAAGCAAGGGAGATCACGGCACCTTTGCTTATTATACTCGTACTTGAATTTCGCCGAATTTTGCCAAAACTTTTTCCTCGCAAGACTGATAAGGGTCCTTTTTTTTTTAGAAATTTGGTTCATTTGCGGAAAATTTCGTCAAATTATTACTTCTTCAATTGGAGCAGGATTTAAAAAATGGACGACTTATGGTTGTGTAATGTTAAAAAAAATCGATGCCTTTATTTAAACGACTGTTTTATGAAGATACATGGAAATGGGCGCCTGGTACGGATTTTATTGAAAAAATGGACTGTGAACTGTTTTCTGTGTTGTTGATGAATTTTTTCACATATTTATGTATCATTTAAAAGTGTCGAGGAAACAAAAAATGGATAAAGTGTTAATTTCACCTTTTGCTCTATCTAGTATTGATATATCGCAGAAAACTTCATCGAAACATACTTTTGGAACACTTAGAATATTCATTATGGTTACAAACCACATCGACGGTGAATTTCTGCATTATCTAAGAACTGTTATTGAAAAAAGTTCTTTAGTATAAAAAACATGAACTTTTGTGGTGTTTTCTCAATTTTTTTTTGTCTTGTATGAGTTCTGTAAATTCCCAAGTTATTCTGACTCTCCCAATTCACTACATCAAAATTTTTGGTAAATATTAAGGGGTTTTCAGATCCTATTTTGAAAATATTGAAAATAAACAAGAAAAATAACTTTTTTGTGAAAATGTTAGATGTGGGTGTCAACATGCTATATCTTTTTGGGGTTCCATACAACCCGGATCGAATTTGACATGCTACCCGGCTATATACGGGCTGTCCCTAAGATAAGGCATCAGTTGATTCACTCAGTTGTTTCCAGAGATGTTATGACGCTTAAACGCATGTTTTGACGAGTTTTCGAATATTTTTGGATGAAACGTGAAATTACAATATTAGAAGTGCTAAATGCCTTCAAAAACCTTTCCAATTTTTTGTTTCTTGCTTGACCTCATATATTTACAGATTGCTCTATTTATATACATTTATCATTCAAACTCTGTGATGTAGTGCCTTCAGAAATTTCTGACCTTACGATTATTTATACTCAAAAAATATATCATAGAGGTTTATATTGCGCAAACGATGGAACTGCCTTGTTCATCATTTTTCGTGTATATAATTTTTGATACATATTAATTAGTACGATGGTTTTATACTCTGTTACCTTATCTTTTAAAAATGAGTTTCAATTTTATTAATATTTATACCCTCCTTAGTTTTGACTTTGTTTATACGAAACTTATGTGACAGTTTAATTTTTTTTTTATTTGAATAACTCAAGCTAGGCCAGTCGTTTAGGTGAAATGAGAGGATTAGTGACGGAAAAAATGTTGGAGCCTGAAATTAGGTGATGAGATTCCAATGGAGGGATGTATTCATTAGTAGACAAATTAATAATTTATATTTTTATCTTTGACAATATCAGTGACTGGGCCAATGTTGAAATTTTTATTGTGTATGAAATACAGAGCCACCCGAAAGGTACCTAAGGTTATGGTTACAATAACTATTTCACCTCAACTATATTAGTTGGGAATTTTCACGAATAGATATCGTAATTTTTTTACTTGTATTATATGTAAATAGTTGATTTATAATATATCTAGTAATATTATTGTAATATATTATATTATGTTTTGAGAAAACATGAATATAAATCATATAAATACATTCTAATTAAAGTATATGGTTCTAATATTGAAATATCTAATAAAAATGTTTTTAAGATTACATGGTTTTATTTCCATCAGCATTTTTATTAAGAAGAGACGGACTCATTCGAGACTGAAAAAAATTTACTTATCCTTGAAAAAAATCTAAATTATGTTGATCTAAAGACAATCTCCATAATTATATTGAATAAATTATTTAAAGACATGAATGAATTTTGTATATTTAGAAAGAGATTCTTGTGGATGTTACATCTGAAACTGTTAAATAAAATATCATGGAAAATATCAGTTCCAGATAATGATATAATAATAATAATAATCCCTCAATGTTCAGCTCGTAGACGGAAGCATCGGATTAAACTTTACTCTTTTGGAATAATGAAATGGACTCAAGAAGAGCTGCGACAAATCGACGTAAAAACTCGCAAAATGATGAGCTTGCATCAAAAATCGTCCATTCCACGATTATAGGCAGTGGACTTTTCAGCTTGGAGTGTCTACATAACATAATGGTACTGGATGGACCCTGTAGAGTCACCAGGAGTTCAGATACCCTTCACTGCTTAGTATGCGATCAAGAAAAAGCAGGGATTGGAGCATTTCTCTTCAATGCAGCAACCCGTGCAGCCGATGAACTCTGTCTCGTATTCGACGCTGAACGGACAAACCCAAACTCTGTCACCGAGTTGGAACCCGTTCAGCAAATGGCCAATGTTAAAGCTGCGGAGAATGAGTCTTTTGCAGCTACATAGGAATAACCTCATGAAAGAGGGGCGACACCACTTGACGGAAGACCATAAAACTAATAATGAAATATGGTGGATTACGTAATCCAATCTTCCGCAATAAAACCTATACAATAGGTAAAGTCGTCGGCAAGTATTCAACAAAAAACAACTACTGCCCCCTACGACCATTGAATTATATTTGTTTAATACTTGGCAAAGTTTTCTACAAGAACCACTTTGCAATGCAATAATTTCAGCTTTGATATTTGAAATGCATTGCAAAGTGGTTCTTGTAGAAAACTTTGCCAAGTATTAAACAAATATAATTCAATGGTCGTAGGGGGCAGTAGTTGTTTTTTATTGAATACTTGCCGACGACTTTACCTATTGTATAGGTTTTATTGCGGAACATTGGATTACGTAATCCACCATATTTCATTATTACATAGGAATAAGCCAATGCATGGGGTCCTCTTCAAGAAAATTGAAGACTTTGGCTTATCCAGAAACCTGACCTTCACTTTTCTCAGGTCAGGTGGGCTGAAGTCGGAACCCGAGGGCTTTATAAAGGCCTGCCAGGATGGTGTCCTCAACACCCTCGTCTACGGTAGTCGCGTGATGGGTATAGAGGTTCCTGACACTAGATGCAGAGCGTGTCGTGGGGCAGCTGAGACCATAATGCATTTGCTGTCAGCATATATCCACGGCCCTACGAGTGTTGTACTACCATCTACGACACTCGTACGGTGTAGACGAGACGCCGTTATTGCCTTATGCTCCGGGGGATATTGAGTCTGTTGTGGATTGTAACGAAAATATCGTTACTTCTAGATGTTTCCACCTAATTCCAAAATCGTACTAGAAGCGACATCTAATAACGAACATGTAAACTTGTCTAAAGAGTAGACAACAGAATTCTCTCACTAGCTAAGACATCAAGAGTCAAATAGCTGAACTTGTCTAAGGGTAAATTTCATTTGTAGACAGACCCATCTGGGTTGATAACGTTGGGTTCATATAGATGTCACTGAGATGATGTCGGAAATTCAGTTCGACAATTGGAGAGGGTGGGAAGAGGCTCTTCTTAGTTTGGCTGTCGAGTTGTGAGGAACTCGCTTGATGGTGTGCATCAGGTGACGGTAATAAATTTAAATCCACATGGATTGATGCCATCATAAATATTTTTGAATGAAGCTCAAGTGAATAATACTGGGAATTAGATTATCAATCAACTCCAATCCAGAAGGAAGTGCCAATTGCAACGAAATTCATGATCTAATAACCTGTTGATCAACCATCGATGATGGCCTTCTAGTTGGATCCAGTGTTGCGATGATAAGCAGCTATTAATCACCTAGTCCAAATCCTGAGGTGTGATCACGTGGAAAAGAATTACTAAGAAACCTGTAAGTGTCAGATAAAATATTTATTTGTCGATGCATGTTGCATACCAGAAAGCGACACCATTTTGTCAAGCTGACAATTCTATCTTTTCGTTTACCATCAAGTTAAACATTTTCAAGTTTAACATACATATCGGAGTGCTAACCTCAAAACGTCAATTTTGATTTTCGGGACAACTAACCTCAAAACTTGTGGACTTTGAATATTGTCATTTATTAATCTTTATTTCTATATCTTTTTTCTATTTGTATTCACATATATATCACATTTCCAGTAATGATTTCAAGTAAAGTTTTTCATGGTGCACCATTAATATTCTGCTGTTAAGATTATCCTAGATCTAAGTACTCGTACATCTTAACTCCTGTGTTGAGGAGTACATCATTTCATTAAAGTGTAATATTATATCACATATTCAGTGAGGAGGGTATCGTATACTCTTGACCTTCAAATCTGTGATAAACATCTATCAAATATTTTCATGAATTCGACCCCTATCTACGAGGGAACACAAGGAAATTAGTACAACCTGGAAGCGTAATCCTTACCAGAGGATTGCCTGAATTTGTTGCTTGAAGTGTCATCTCGTTAATTCGTATTCTGTAAACAGAACAACAATTACAACGTTCCAGTTACCTATCACTAGCCTGTGAATCTACACACTGTATAAACTAAGGTAACCTGTGTCCTCGAAAACAAATTCAGTAACTTTTCACAGATTTGTTATAAATATTTGTTCTAACCTCATAATATTGTTTGAATATCAACGTGTTACTTTGACACTACATTTTGTTAAATTTATTAATATATATTTGTATTGAAATATTGTTTTATTGTTGGTCTGGTTACAGAAGGAAGTCGATTTATCTTATTTCAATTATCTGTCAATAGGTATTTTGTACTTTTTATTTATGTTAAATTAAAAATTGCTGGCGTCCAAGCCAGTCAAATTCTTGAAGTTCAAAATTTAAAACACTTGCCTGCCACATAAAAAATCCGAAACTGGCAATATAGTCCAAAGAACCCACGCCGTTCTCTGCTGAGCAGTCGAGCAATCAAAGTAATCCCGGTTACGTTACAGGATAATGAGAAAGGCCGAATCTATTGGAACTACTCATTCCCTACCCTCAGGCAAATACAAGCTAATAAGCCTGATGTAGTCCTTCTCTACCATCAAAGTGGGACGATTTGTCAGAGTTTTCAGCGAAACGAACTTCGTCCGAAGACAGGAGGAAAAACGGACTAAATATCGACACCTACTCTTTGAACTCCGCAGGCTTTACCCAAACCATTCTGTTGAAATGGTGGTTCTGATAATAGGGGTCGTTGGTGGAATGATGGACACACTGCTCTTAAACTTAGAAATCATATCGACTAGCCATAATATGGCATAAATATTAGCCGGGCGAATGCAGAAGGCAGTAATTCTTGGTTCACTCCGCACATGATTGTCGGACCCAGTAATGACTAACTCCACGGACGTGGGGAGTGCTTGCTGGGGTTAATGACACACCAGCGCGCCATCCGGATACGTCGGGGCTTCAGAAACAGGGTCTGACTAGATTGGTAAATTCCATAGTAGATAAAAAATTAAGTTTACTAAAAATTCATTAAAAAAAGTATGTACATCGATTTGTAAAAAAGAGAATAAGCGGTTCAATAATAGCCGCGAAGTTTTAAACTTGTGAGAAAATCAGAGGTTAAGTTTTGTAGATGACACGTTCGTTGTTTGGAGCCATGGAAGAGAAAAACTTCAGATCTTTAGCCATCTGAATTGTTTTAACCCAAAAGTCCGGTTCACAATGGAATTAGAAGAAAACTGCCAAATCTCATTTCTGGATGTGTCAGACACGCGGAGTCAACTACAGAAAGCAGCTACACATTAGAATACTATAAGATTTCAGAGCATAACGTCGTCACGGAAGCAGCTAAAGCAATCGCATAACATACAAAAACCACTCTGAATCATGCCACAATTAAAAAAATTCAAAGTTCTTCCTTTTTGTTTACTATGAAGCTTTTCGTCGATTTGCGGGATTATCAGAAACCCCTGACTATCAGAAACGAAATCAGATGAATTAATTTTTTATTTCATATGGTCAACTCATTCCTGGATTACTTGTAGGCCTCTTAGTTTGGAAACTGTGCGCAGAGTTGAAGGCACCTGTGGAGGTTCCTCCAGGTGTAGTGTAGTGAAAATACACAAAGCTAATTTCGCTAATTTATTTAGAACACTTATTTAAACAATAATTTATCTAAAACATTGACTTTACTATTTCAATTTATTTTCATTGTCGCTGTCTGTCTGCGGACTCTCGAACTATATCTGCAACTGCAATTCTGCGACTCTGCCCGCCCTCTCATGGCGAGCGTCTTATATACCGGCATGGGCGACTTATTCAGATGGCTCTCGAATCGACGATGCCATTCAGGCTAGTTCTCTTTCCTTCTTGGAATAAGTGATGACTCATGGTAGATCCGTTAGCCAGCAGATATGCGATCACTTATAAGCCGAGGATGTGTAATTAATTAGGCGATCAGGGCCGGCCTCGAAATCATTATAGTAGTTTCAAGAGGAACGGAACAGTCATTGCTATTGGTCCTAACGCCCAACGAACGATATTGTTGGTAAAATTCATGATTTATTTTTGAATTATGTTTTGCATCCGGGTTTATCGGCATATAATTTTTTTATACTTTTTTTTAACAAAAATAGTACTTTGCTCGCCATCACTTGAAGAACTTCTGAGCACTTATAGATACTACTGATACCTAACCCTTTAATAGTAATAATAATAATTCCCAGACAACGGGGAGGGCGTGGAATTTTGAGTTTGGAGTGTCTACACAACCGAATGGTGCTGGATGGTGCCTGTAAAGTCCTGAGGAGTAAAAATCCCCTTCTCTGCTTTGGTATGCGATCATGAAAAAGCAGGGATTGGAGCATTTCTATTCAAGGCAACAACCCGTGCAGCCGATGAACTCGGTCCCGTATTCGACGCTGAACGGACGAACCCAAACTCTGTCACCGAATTGGAACCCGTTCAGCAGAAAGCCCACGTGAAAGCTGTGGTGAGTGAAAGGCTCCTACAGCTACATAAGGATAAGCCATTGCATGGGGTCTCCTTCAAGAACATTGAAGACCTTGGCTTATCCAGAAACCTGACCTTCGCTTTTTTCAGGTCAAGTTTTGTACTACCATGTACGACACTCGTACGGTGTAAACGAGACACCGGTGTTGCCTTATGCTCCGGGGGATATTGAGTCCGTTGTGGAGAATGGTGCCGAATCTATTGGAACTACTCATTCCCCACCCACAGCCAAATACAAGCCAATGAGTCTGGGAGTGTTTTGTCTTGTTCCGTGCGGATGGCGCTTCGATCAACTTGGTTGTAGATAGTGGTGTTATCTGTGGGGAAATATGAGTTAAACAGTTGATTATTATTCATTTGGCAGGGACAGGACAATTATAATGTTGTCCGACCTACCCTGTCACTGATGACAATAATGATGGCAATAAACTCGAAACATGCATGTCTGCAGGTGGTCATTCCCAGCTAAATGAAGGATAATTCTCTGTTTAATTACGAGACAAGCACTTGCAATTGGGTTTTCTTTGAGGAACGTTGCACAAATATCTGTCAGTTGTAGTTCAATGTCCGTCGTGGTATTAGCCAGGGAAGTAGTTGTTTTCTGACAGATGTTTGCCTTTATTTTCCACTTTGTGGAAACGCTTAGAGAGAAGGATACCCCTGTATTCTTTCATCATTGTTGATACCTCTCTGGCACTATATATTCGAACTAGTTCGAATGTTTACAGATTTCTCTTCCCGGAGACTGTGCTGCTTGGGAGAATTTTGTCTTGTTCCGTGCTGATGGCGCTTCGATCAACTTGGTTGTAGATAGTGGAGTTATCCGTGGGGAAATATTAGTTAAACAGTTGATTATTATTCATTAGGCAGGGACAGGACAATTATAATGTTGTCCGACTTACCCTGTCACTGATGAGAGGCAATAAACTCGAAACATGCATGTCTGCAGGTGGTCATTCCTAGCCAAATGAAGGATAATTTTCTGTTTAATTACGAGACAAGCACTTGCAATTGGGTCTTCTTTGAAGAACGTTGCACAAATATCTGTCAGTTGTAGTTCAATGTCCGTCGTGGTATTAGCCAGGGAAGTAGTTGTTTTCTGACAGATGTTTGCCTTTATTTTCCACTTTGTGGAAATGCTTAGAAAGAAAGGTACCCCTGTATTCTTTCAACGAGTCTGATGTATTCCTCCTCGGCCATCAAAGTAGGACGATTTTCGTCATTTAGTTTTCAGCTACTGGCGGAACGAACATCGTCCGAAAAGAGGAGGAAAAACGGACTAAATATCGAGATTCACTCTTTGAACTCCGCAGGCTTTACCCAAACCATTCTGTCAAGATGGTGGTTCTGACAATAGGGTTCCTTGGTGGAATGATGGATACACTGCTCTCAAACTTGAAAATCATATGGCTTGCCGTGATATGGCAGAAATCTTAGCCGGACGAATGCAGAAGGCCGTAATTCTTGGTTCACTCCGTCTACTAAAGGCACATGATTCTCGGACCCAATAGTCACTTACCCCACGGTGTGGAGAGTGGTTATTGGGGTAAATAATCCAGCTTGCCTTCCGGAAGAGTCGAGGCTCCGGAGACAGGGCCTGTCTGGAAAATTCCTAACGGATAAAAAAATAATAATAGCAATAGCCTGTGCGGGTAGAGGACGGCTATTATTATTGGCTCGCCTTTTCGTGAGGCTCCCAAGCACTTGGTTGTTGGCAGTATCGAAATGAAATACTTTCTAAGTTCAATAACCACTATAATTTTTATATACAAACTTTGGTTTTATCTTATAGGTATCTGTATTTGAATTCTTATTAGGTGCGTATTATTGATGGTTAGAGTCAAACTGCTGAGTATTTTCTGGTAAGTATACTCATCCCAACAATATTTAGTTTCTGAGAATTTTCGCTTCCATATGATTTTGTATTTCGGATTTTCCATTTGTCATGCATGTTCTGAGGTTTTGCCTGGAAAGAAAAAACATCATTTGTTGTTCAAAACTAGATAGAAATTGATTGGTTATGGATTACGTGATGAGTAGAAAAAGATGAGGTACAAAGGTTGAAGTAGTAGACAGTTACAGAGACTGTGTGACTAATTATTTCTCATCAAAAGTTGTGCATGGCTTAAAATCCAAAATGAAATAATCATAAATATATCAAATTTTTGCATTTGCATAGGATATTTGTTGATTATTGTTTCTTTTGATCAAGAGTAAAATTCCTTTATTTTATACAATATCGACAATCTTTATGAAAAAATTATCTTCAATAGTTTTTGGACACAGAAGCATATTATCGATCAATTTCATAACTTAGAATGTTGAGGAGGTTAATAATTGGAAAAAGGCACTATATCAGATATCTCGTAATTTCGATCAAAACAACATCCTGTACCACTGATCAATGTTCATAGGTATGTGATAGTATAAGTATTTCGTTATTCCAAGTCAGTATGCCACGAAGTTAAAGTGGAAAAAAATAAATCATATTAACCTTGAATAATTTTTCAATAGTCTATTATAACTACATATGTGTTATAAATTTCATAATTTGACTTCTTACAAATAAATGAAGATTGGGTAATACTTCAATTCAATCTCATTTCTTTTCGTAAAGAAATAATAAAATCCAATTTACAAAAACTGAGTGTGTCATGGATTTCAAAAAAATAAACAACATGTTGAAAAACCGATATTTTTTCACTTTGACCTTTGGTATGAAACCATTATATTTTGCAAAAGTTATTCAAAATAATTGAAAATTAAATTTTAACTTCATCACCCTGTATCTACGAAACGACACATTTGCGGACACATATTCATATGAACTTTTCATCTTAGGATTAGTCGAAGTACTCAATAAACACCCTGTTGATAATTACCTACCTTTTGGTCGGCCAAGTCCCATAATGAACTTTTCTATTATCATCAGCGGGGATTCGAAAGCAAGTGTCCAGAAAAACGCCAAAATTACAGACATGAAGAAGTAGGCACACCATAACTGAAACTGCAAAAAAACACTTTAGATCTATGAATGTCAGACTAATCAGCTATGAGACAATCAGCTAGAGTCAGCGATAGTTGTTATCGAACCTTCATACAGTGAAGAAATCGGATCAACACTCTTTTGGGCAGACTATCGTCAATTGAATAACCTGACGAAGAAATACATTTTATCTTCTCCTGAGACTAGACGAAACCGTCACGAATGCTAGTAATTATTTTCATTTCAATCTCTATTATTTTCATTATCAAATTGCTGAGTTTAAACATGAGTGCATGACTTGTAACAAACTCATTAGACTAGTCAGGAAGAGAACATTTTAAAAGAGATGGTGTTATAATTTTTGTTCTCTTCAGAATTTCCGTTTTGAAATAAAAATTATTTTACTGTATATAGTGTGTCATTCTTTAGATATCTGCAAAGAGTATTCTAATTATTGTAAATGGGATTCTTTAAATTTTAAGATGCACCAAAAGAGACCTACGAATCGATCGAAGCATTTGATTCGTTGATAAACATGACATCTTAAGTAAGGTCGATGAAGATATTCTCGGATTCTGGTATTAGTCGTGCATAAAGGGAAACTGTAAGTCAAAGTCAAAGTCAAAATATACTTTATTGTCGGAAGTTATAAAAATTTATAGACAAAACTTTTTGGTTTTGGATTAATATTAAAAGTGAATTCAATTAATTAATGAAAAGTATAATGGTGATACTCCCCACTATCTGCATATCATCCCAGATGAAGGAACACCACCACTATATGTGCTCCGGGGCGACTTGAAAATTTGATGGCGCATTTGCTATTTCAACTACAGGAAAAACCCGGAAAAACCTACAGTACCACCATTTAGTCCATAGCGAATGAAGGAATGAAACAAGGATTTGCATTTGGGAAAATATCGAACTACATGAGGTCCTACGATCCACTCCTGATAATTCTCTGTTGCATTTTGAATATTTTGTTGAGGTGAATAGAATTGCCCCAAAACATCAAACCGTATCCTAGTAGAGGCTGCACAAGGCCATAAAATAGGCTTATCTTAGTGTCTTCAAAGACCATTTGCTGTTATATTCTCATTATGGAACAAGTAGTGCTTAGTTTTCAGTATATCAATGTGTTCTTTCCATATCATCTTGTTGTCTATATATGGTCATACCAAACAATCATTAAACCCATGGTCACCTAGGCCTCACTGGTATGGGGTGGCCAAAAATTCAACAAATTTCGGCACAACTCAAGCTGCAGAAAATTGCAGTGGCTAGACTGTCTGGGAATCACAGGGGAAATATTTACGTGCCCTACTACAGCCTTAGAGGCATTGCACCTATATGTGTAATGAACGAAGCAGCAAACGGTGCCTTCAGACTGAGCCAAACAAAAAACTTAAAAGCAGGAGATCTGATCGGACATCTAAAGATTTTGGGACAAATCTCCCTTGAAGCCATGTCTAAACCGACAGATTTCATGCCAGTTAGGTACGACTTCGAAATGCAGTTTACAGTGGTCATAAACAGCCACCAAACTTGCTCAGAGAACGGACCTCAATTCGGAAGGAATATGCATCAGTGTGGTACACAGATGGATCTAAGATGGACGGAAGGATTGGAGTCGGCGTTACAGGACCAAATTTCAGGCTCTCAAAACCCCAACCATCTTCCAAGCAGAAATATATGCTATAGAATTATGTGTCCAGGTATGCCTTGAAAGAGGCACTCGAAGGGCAGAAATCTACATACTGTCAGAAAGCCAAGCAGCACTTAAAGCTCTGAGGTGAGGTGAGTCTAAGAGACTGTAAACAATCCCTAAGACAACTGGCAGTAGACGATCAGGTCACAGAGGAATTAAAGGTAACGAAGAAGCAAAATACCTTGCCAAAGAAGGAGCAAACACACAATTTCTCGGCCCAGAACCCTTCTGTCGACTCTCCAAAGCCCACTCAAAAGAAGAGTTCCGACGCTGGGAAACCGATGATATGAAATCTTACTGGTATGAAGTGCCAGGAAAAAGACAAGCGAAAAGACTAGTATGTCTATCGCCAAAGAAAGCTAAACAGCTTCTCGAGTTGGACAAGAAAGTCTAGAAGATGGTAACGGGACTACTCACTGGACACTGGTAAAAGATAGGTGAATCAGAAAGTGATTGTTGCCGCTACTGCGGGAACTTTGCGAAAACTGCAGAATATTTGCTGTGCGAATGCCCATTGCTTTTCTGCAAGTTCTTCTTAACGAGACCAGGAACTTAGCTTCCAGGAAACTGATAAACTTCGCAAGAAGTCTCGGAATCCCGGGCCTCGAATAGATCAAGGGTCACGCACAAAAGAACTTATACGTCGAAGTACTTGTGTGTACGACCCCCTTACAATCTACATCTACATGAGTTCTTGGAGCTTGAGAAATTCCATGGCGATCCTTTGGTGAACGACATACTTAATCAATATAGATACTGTTTTTCCGATTCATTCCTCAGTTTAGGACATTAACAAACATATTCGATGAAAAGAAACTAACAACAGAACCGCATACTCGCCGAAGCTCCTACAGATTAGCAGGAAATGAAAGAGAATCGATGCGCAGGATGGTCGAAAAATTACTCGAAGCAAATTGTGCAAGCCCGGCCCTCTTAGCAGACATGAAACATAAAACAGAAAACCTTACGCATCGACTTTAGAAGTTTAAGTAAAGTCACTGTAAAGGATATGAACACAAATGGAGAACATTATAATTGTAACAACAGTTTTGGAAATGATAAGTGTTGCAAAATCTCGTGGCTTGACTGGGGTGAGTCCTACACTATTCACTGTTGCGTTCAAATTAATAGTGCTGCTCCTAAGGCGGAGTTAGTAACACAGCCTACCCAGAACACATAGTGCCTAATGATCTTAACAATCGTGCAAATTTTTACAAGAAAAAATCAGTTTCATAACATAAGGTGAAAGTAGTTGGAAATTTGTAAGAAATTTGTACCAAATTTTGCCAACTTGTGCAGTAACGTGACAAAACTTTTTTAAAAAAAATCTGGGAACTGGGGCGAGACACACATATGAAGTGTGAATAACTGTTTTCGATTCTTCCCGAGATACTATCGTATATACAGACGCCAGTCGAGATGGAATTGAAGACCAAAGGACCACTCTTTTCAACTTGATTTGTAAGCGGTTGTTGTGACTTTTTAAAAATATGAGTTTTACTTGTTAGTTAAAGAATTTATCATAAGCACAGATTGTAACGCTGTCATAAACACTCTAGGAAAAAACCTAATTTCATATCAGTTGCTATGTGGATCCTTATTTTCCAAGAATATAATTCAAAAGTTGAACATAGATCTGCGAACCAAATGCTGCAAATTGACACACTGAGTCGAAACATTATTCCAGAAAATACTAATAACACAACTGCTGGAGGAAACTGTGATGGAAATATCATATAGGGATTGGTTACTCTCCGTACAAAATCAAGACCCCGAAATTTGTAGAATAAGAGCAATCATGCCGAAACGAAACGAAGATATCATCTCCGTAGAATATTTATTGTAATTTTCGGCATCCTTGATGTTATAAAGTTCTTCACAAATACATTTGTTCTTAGGAAGGAGGTCTGTACATGAGTTCGAATTTCCTTGAATTCTCGTACTAGCATATATTGTTGGGATAAAATGATACACTATGATAATCACAACTGAACTGTTGAATTTCTAGATAGCTGTGGAGTTCCTCGATGAATTCATCCCCATGTAGTGACATTGATCAATTTTCTGTTTATCAAGTCCTCAATAACTTGGAAGCAACTTATTGATATTACTTTTGCTACCTACATAAACGACTTTATTCTTCATGTATACCACAACACAATCATTTTGATTGTTTACAAATTATTTGCAAGTCAAATCGTAGTTAGGGCCATATTATATGAATCAAGGAATACAATTAATTAGGATACTATTTTCATTAGGTACTTACCGCAGCTAGGTCACTGAAATATAATTTTGAGCGTGTCAGCAACACGCAGTATACTACTACCAGTCCATGTACCAAATACATGCAGTACGATAACTTCCCTAAAATTTGGAAGATGGGCCTAGACAGGAACCAGCTCACGATTCCTGAAAATAATATGCAGAATTCTAAACTTACAATTATGTGCAGGAATTGAATGCTGCCTGGTGATCTGTGTTATGTAAAACGAAAAAAACTTGGTTAAATTAAATATAGGAAATCAAATCATTTCTGTCCAAAACATTGTCACAGCATTGTTCAAGGAAATAAACAACCTACAGTCGACTTATTTTTTTTGACGCCGCATATTGAATTTTCATATTTCATAAAGCAGCTTTTTTTTCTACTTACGATGATGAATCATACATTATGTTTCAGATTAACGTCTTGGTCTGAATTTCAAAAAGAGTCTTTTGAAAGAGTGCTGTAATAAAAACAATACTGATATTTCATCCCAATTAACGAAGAACTTTAAAGACATCAGAACAATTATTAAACAATAACAAAAAAGAAATAATCAGAGAAGCTGCAAAAACTGTCCACCTTTCACCATTATAAATGATTCTGCACGTCTTGAGGGTTCTTCATATTAATTGGTGGCTTAAATTGATATGAAACAAATTGCTCAAACAACGAAAATTTATAATAGAATAGGCTGAAAAATAGACTGCTTGCAATATGTCTACTTCATTTTCAATAACTTTTTGCCTATAACTCAAAATATAATCGATATTTGGTTGCTGTTTTTCTGGAAAACGTTGAAGGTAATATTTCGATAACAAGAGTAATAATTTTCCATCATATCTCTCTGTTCTTCAGTGGAATATGCCATTTACGTTGATAGGCTTTCCAAAAAAAAATAAAGATAAAAATCTCAAAATTAACTTTTTCCTCTATATTTGAAAATAATCACTATAGGTCGATTTTTTTCCCAGACTACTTATCAGTTAACGTGTATAGTGCACGGTCGTGGATATAAAAAAAATTTTAAGAATTGAATGGCGCTGAATAGTGCATTATGATATAAATAGGGCGGTTCCTAACTTTAATATTGCGGCTGGCCGCCTTCTAGAGTTATTTCTGACGTATGCCTAAAGAGTTTTTATTGATTATTGAACACGCAATAGGAGTACTAGTGTGGATTGGAAAAGTATAAGGTTTCATATATAATTGTATGTCTAACATTATACATATAGATTTTCATCAACTCATCTGATTTTCAGCCACCTCCATTATGCTCATAATCATCTCATGAGGACTTTCCTACGGTTGGCGCGGTCGCCTGCATCTCTGCTTGGAGAGGCCATGGCTGGGTCCGTTCAGGCACTGAGCCCTTAGTGGTACCACATTTCGCCGTAACCCCAGGTCACTGTCTAGCACTCTTGGCCGGAGAACCCTTGTGTTTGCCAGGGAAGGAAGGCGATGCTTAGAAAAATTAGTTGTTAACGGGTCTCCTCTAGGAGAACGGCTGTTGGCCCAGGACCTCGAGAGGTCTCTGGTTACCAGGGAAAGCGTCGTGGAAGCCTCCGCCCAGGGTTAGCTTGAGCCCGCCCCGTGCCCGCCGCCGTGACATAGTGTCGTACGACTCGCATGCCATGTGCAGGTGATAATATAAAAATATCAGCCCGATAACCTCAATAGGGAGACTATCGGACTGAAGTCAATATAGAATAAAATTTGAGTAAAAGAATAATTTAATATATACAAATGAAATAGATATCAGGTGATATCTAATGTTAAAATCAGACCTACTCCAATAGGGGAGTAGGCTACGGGGCGCACATGGCAGCTAGGTGGCCAAGAGTTTTTCCCCCACAGGAGACGGATCCTATGGGGGTTGCCAATCGCGTTGGCGGAGAGGGGCATTGTAGTCCATGAAATCGTGGTAGATTTCGATCGAACTACGGAGAGCTATAAGAGACATGGTCTTAAGCGTCTGCTTCTTTTTTATGCCAAGCTTCGCAAGACACTTGGCACTCTCCATGGGCATTGCCCCTCTCGTTCCCACCACTATTGGTAGGACTTCGGCTTCGGTAGCACCATACCGTTGCCGGAGTTGAGGTAGTAAGTAAGTAAGAAATGTATTTATTCAGAAAAACAAAAAAGTTCACAGGTCATCCTCAGTAACGAGGTACAAATTAGGTGTACTCCTGTTGAGTCCAATGCGATTGTCGCTACCTAAGTAAGCTTGTGTTGTAGCGAGCAACCATATAAACTCAACACAACAGATATAATACACAGGGCATAATTAACCTAGATCATTAAAAAATGAAGGGAAGTGTAGAAAGATGAAAATAGAGGAAATGAAAAAAGAGAAAGATGGATAAAAAGAAATGTAGGTAAGGACAATTCATGTAGCATATGGATTATCTATCGAGTATAAGTTCAAATATTCTATAATTATTTTTATGAATGTCTTCAATTCTCTTTTCAGTTTAAATTTACTGTGGATTTGTTTTAATTGTAATGGTAATGCATTGTAGAGTTTTGGTCCCAAATACGATATAAATTTTTGATTTTGGGTGAGCCTACATCTTGGCACATGTATAGTCAGATCTTCACATATCCGAGTATTATAAGCATGCTGAATAGTTGTACTTGGGGTGCTAATGATCCATAATATAGAGTTGAATATGTATAGTTTTCTTACACCTAATATACCACTTTCATTATAGAGCAACTGTGTAGAGTGTCGTCTGTTTTCCCCAACATAATTTTCAACAGAGTATTTTGGATCACTTCTAGGTTCTTTAAAGAGGACTTGAATGTTCCACCCCACTCTATAATACCATAACGCATTATGGACTCAGCCAAAGCATCGTAGACTTCTAACATTAATCTTCTACTCACTATATTTCTAAGCTGGTAGAATTTGTAGATGAGTTTACGTAATCTGACAACAGTACAATCAATATGATTATTCCATCGGAGGCATTGATCCACAAGTACACCCAAGTATTTCATTGTATTTGTTTTGTTCATGAAAAGGCAGCCACAATACATATTAGTTTCACATGATGGTTTGTGTATTTTTATCACATTTTCTATCGGTTGGTCTCTGCTTGTTGGCGCGAAGGCGATATATTTAGCTGGCTATATCGCCTACTTGTGATACCTCATTGAATACTATCTACTATACTATCCTCTGGTATTGATTATATTTCAACATGGTGTCCTAAAAGAGATTCATCATTAATATCATTCCGCTTGGGGTGATTGTGCATTGGGGTTCAAACTGTGTGAAACTATCCAATAGGAATGACGTCACTTCAATGCAGTTTGATCAAACTATAAGACGTGAGCCACGTGGTAGTGTCCTCTTGGCACCAGATAGAGTAGTGCTGGCCATATTTTACTCTCCAGTTGTAGTAGAAATGTCACATTTTTACCTATAGGTTTCACTTGAACTAGATATCTTATCCCATTCAAAATTTACAAAAAGGTAGATCCTAAAAATGATCAAGCCCGCCATTTTGGTTTTGACATTGACAACTTCACCAAATTTTAGGTTAATTTTAGGGTCTAATAGTGCTTCGATAGATATAACTATGGTTTACTTTGAAAAATATTTCAGAAATAGCACCCAGACGCCATATTTTCTGAAACCACCTTAATTATATCGGATTGTATAACTTTTTACCATATTCAATTTATCAAAATTTTGTAACAATATACCAAGCGGTTCAAAAGTTATTGCTGTACCTTCAGCAGCTTTTATTTTTAATAGTATTAACAAATATGGTTCAAAAGTATTATCATTTTTCCCTTGAACGAACAAAAATAACAAAACGAGTTTACAGAAATCCATTCGAGTATCGTCATACAGCTATAATAAAATATAGGTGGAGTATTTTCCTCACGTTTTGACTAGTAATTTCTATATACGTCTGTATTATTAAATAATTACCTCCGTATCCATGATAAGAGGAGTACACTATCCAGCTCAGTCCTATACACCAAGCAGGCCTCATGAGACCGTAGAATACCATTCTACTTTCGTATCCTTCATTACTTTCAACTTCTTGGTAACAACTAGTGGTTGCCAACATACCCAATAAAATTATTATCCAAATGAGCAAGTTCACCACCTGAAACATTCGTGAATTTTTGAAACAATCTTGAAAATCATTCAGAAGAGCATAAAACGAACATATTTCTCAATCCAATGGTATTTTCATTTGTGTTTATGATTTAACGTATAGCTGCTCGTTTCCCTCATGTTGAATTGGTGTAGCCGATACTTGAGAGTTTATATTAAGTTTTATAATAAAACTATAACTTCAGTGATATTCACAGATATTTTATTCAGATTGTGGTCGATACAATTATACATTCCCACTTGAAGAAGCCTTAGTATGGCAAAACAATTGTCATGGTTTTATAAACGCATAATCTGTGAAAGTCATCAAAGTTAAAGCCTTATTCTTAATATTAATGTCTGTGATATCATATAAACCAATCAAATACCATATTTTTTTCCTTTCAAACCAGTCAGTGATAACCAGACTTATTAAAACATCGCTTCCAGCAAGCAGCATTTTCAAATCGGTGTTTTGGTGATTTCATAGTTCTGCGTTTCAATAGTTACGTGATACGAGCTGAAGCTAAGCTAACATTGCCTCTTTCTGAAAGACAATTCGTCCCGAAATGTCATCCTTGGAGTGTATCGATACTCGTAAGTTTCTGCATATCTGCAGTGCGAATTTCATTGGAAGTAACACTCTACAGTCCTCATGTTCTGCCGGGGAAGATGGTTACATCACATCAAAAGTTTTACGCCGCTGGGTCTAAATATCGTCTCCACCTTTACTTATTTTGAATCTCCTATGCAGCCAACAGTCCCACAGTACAATTTTGGGATCATCAGGTCCACAATGTTCTGGCTCAGCATCGTATCTCTTAGTCTGAATCATAGGACGCTTTGCCTTGAGAATTATTTTTGGTTGGAGAAGATGCTTCTCTGGCCCGTCTTCAACTGTTACACCCCTTCGACTTCTGGGATCTGTTTCCATATTTTCTGGAGTCACCGAATTTCTTGGAGAACACCACAGCGATGCCCATGGACATGGCAAACATCCTCTGCTACACAGTATCTAGTGCGTAATCAGTTGGCACCTTGGAAAGGTCTTGGGGCTCTTTTCGAGTTGTCCCGGTTAATACTTTTTGCCAGTTTGAGTACGAGTACATAATTTTTTGGAAAGTCATCTCATTATTTGGTGAAGGGTGCATATGTGGTCGAAACTTCCTGCGTAAGGAGCCAACCTTTTGGACTATCCAAATTCACCGTCGAAGTTCATACGTACGGTAGACGAGGACGTTTATCCTCATTATGATCTTATACGGACCTTTCCACGAATTCCGCGATTTGGTCTTGGTTATAGGCCACGTCGACACTAAAGGCCAGTTGTATAGGTACAGTTGAGCTAGGAATGGAGTCACCAATGGTTGAGGCTGTGAGTGCCTTTCATTAAATGTCGTTTCACTTTCTAACCATTAGTAAGTCAATCCGAATTTTAAACTGAACGTATACAACCGACCCTTAGGGTTATACAGCCAAACTAGGTCGCCAGTTTGAAATTCTCCACCCTCTGTCTTGATGTCATAGGTCTCTTTCATTCTATCGCTGGTACTCTGGATATTTAATGGAGTCATATGATTCTTGTTTTTCGGATTTGTGGCATCCTATAGAATTTCTAAAACAGGTTGGAAATGTCCACACCTTCACCAAAACATCGGTGATGGTGAAGGCTTCCTGGTTGGGAACGGCACAGGGTTCTGTCCACTTGTACTGCAGTAGTCACAAAGATCATCCATCCACTTTATTGGAGGTCATTGTCATTTCAGGAGAAGTAAATACGGTTTTCCATTCAGAAACATGTGCATATGATTAACTAAGGGATTGTAGAAAACCTCGTAACAAAAATTCATTTCTGAAATATGATTACCATCCAACTTAGGGAAAAATATGATTATCTGTATTCAATATTTTCCCTGTACTATGTAAGTAAACCATCGATTCATAATTTTGCGCCACCATTTGAATTTATTTCAATACTTACCGATTTATGTTTCAGTTTGTTGAGGAAAAATGGTTTGTCTTGCTGTTCTCTCATGAATACCCCCATCATTACACCGATGAAGTAATCGACCAGTCTTGAATGGGTGTCATAATTACTGAAACCAAGGAAGTAAATAATCATTTAATGTATAATAATAATTTAATGATAATAAATGTTTTATTGGCAATGTAGGATTTCCTGAATTCCAAGCTCCGCCAAGGCGCCAAGTGAAAGAATGTGGCATTTTTGTTAACACGCACTTTTGTTCTCTTTACACGAATGTGTTGTCCCAAATCCTTGACAGTGTCCCAGTAGAGTGTTTTTTGGGTAATGTTGACTGTATTCGGGTCATCCATCCATCCATCCATCCATCCATCCATCCATCCATCCATCCATCCATCCATCCATCCATCCATCCATCCATCCATCCATCCATCCATCCATCCATCCATCCATCCATCCATCCATCCATCCATCCATCCATCCATCCATCCATCCATCCATCCATCCATCCATCCATCCATCCATCCATCCATCCATCCATCCATCCATCCATCCATCCATCCATCCATCCATCCATCCATCCATCCATCCATCCATCCATCCATCCATCCATCCATCCATCCATCCATCCATCCATCCATCCATCCATCCATCCATCCATCCATCCATCCATCCATTTCATTATTTTATGTTCGGCTCATCAATAGTTACAATTTCAAAACTTTTCATAACTTTTGAGAATCCGCAAGAATACTTTCATACACGCTGTTATATCGTGTATACGATCTAGAAATCCAAATTATGATACTCAAGAAAGCAAACGTCTACTCACTTGTTATAATCTCTATATACAAGTTTGACAACTATCGGTATAGCAGTCAGCACCAGATTCAAGCACAGCAAGCAGAGCATACATCTTCCAAACCTTTTTGAATCTTGTAGCATAACAGCAACAGGAATAATCACGAGAGGAGATAATAGAAACATCTGCATATCTGCCGACAAGTACCAGGTATGAACTATACACTGAAAAAAAAAAAAGAGTTGAGTATTATTGGATAGCGTAACTTGTCCCATAATGAAAATAAAGGAAAAAAAACAGTTATTCATAAAACTGTCTACAGCAACGTTAATTTCAGTGAAGAATACTAACAACCACCAACTGGCTATCGAAAACATGTGACTTTCTACATCTGTTTATTTATTATTTTCAGCCCCACCAGCCCTCATGCTGAATGAGGTTTTATGATGATATTGGTAGAATGCAGTTTATCTCCGAAATATCACAGTACATGCAATGATCCTCAACTAAGGTAATAAACAAAGTCAGAAGTTTCTTGAAAACTGTTTGGATTATGAAAATTGAAAAAAACCAAGCGACTTTAATCATATTCTATGAAAGGTATTGTAAATTGTAATATTGGATTTGGGCAACTGCATTTGCCTTCAAAGTCACTTGGATCATAGATGTCGCCAGAATTCTAGTAGGAGCTTAATACTTCTACACATAACAAAGTAACGTTGTCGTTTGGGACCTTTATCTCAGTTTTTGAATTTGGCGCTTGGTTTCTTTTCAATTATCTTTATCCGTTTGTAGTAACTATTTTTCCCCCACTCATTGTTATTATCTACTCCGAGAAAAATCCATATTTTTTGGTCTGATATGCTTTTTTGATATCGGAATAAATTATTATGGTAACCACGTTTACTTACAGGTTCATCAGGATATGATAGGTAATTCTGTAGGTACAAAAAGAATGACCACGCCGGCTGGTTGTGACAAAGGTCTGTTGCTTGCTTCATTCCTGCTTCCCATAGAGGACCTGATCCTGAGCGCGGAAATACGGAGAGATAAATCAAATAAAGCATCACTACAGCTGGAGTAAGCCTGAAATACAATTAAATTATCTAACAGATTTAGCTATATTCATACAAGAAAGTGTGCAGCTGTACTAACCGCAGATATCGATGAATAATCATTTGTGGTACAGCCAGTAGTTGCGTTCTTAATGACTTCGATTTCATTTTCATATATTGGTACGCCAATAAGAACCCACCGATGTAGAAGAAAGTGTCAACTGCCAGTGGTGATGCTGATCCATAAAATAAATATAATTCTGTCTCTGCCTGAAATGTGTATAATAAAAACATATATATTTTTATGTGGAATATTAGGTTAGATCATATTAGTATTAAAAATGAAACGTAAAAAGTGTATATGTATAATGTATAGGTTGATAATTCAGTGTTTTTGAAAAGCTTCATTGGTACGTACATTTTATATTATTACGTGAATAAACCTCAAGAATCGATGTGTACATGCGACAAAATATTTTGGCTTAAAAATATTTCGACTGTCTATATTCCAAATATTTCAGAAAGCCAAATAACGTTGTGAATAATACATTTTGGTAATATCGAGGACCAGAAAAAAAAACCCAGGTAAGTCCAGTGAACCCTTTGTTTATAACCCGTATCATATTTCTTCTCGAAAAAATTGTCCTCGATGATTTACTACAAGAACTTTTGAGTAATGGAATAATGAGAGAGTCTGAGGCAGCATACGCTAGTCTAGTTCTTTCAATTGAAAATAAGACAGGTGGTTATCGATTATTGCAAGTTGGACTCTATTACACTTGGAGAAAAGTACGCATTCCACCTAAGTAATGATCAACTTGATATTTTATTACTTCGGAATTGACCTCGGGATACTGTCAGATATCAATGGACAAAAACTCCCCAATATACACACTCGAACTTTGTTCGTTTTATTTGCACTCGATAGGAAATACTGCTTTCATAACGCCCATGGCTCATTACGAGTTTTCGCGAATACCCTTTGGGCTAACCAATGCACCTGCAGTTTTTCAAAGATTGATTAATAGTAATAGGAATAGTTTGAAAATGTCGAATCACTTTTTCTTATTTATCCAGAAAAACCTATCATCTGCGATATTTTTCTCCACATTGCCCCCACATAACATCGTTACACTCTGGTCACTTAAATTTGAACTCCAGATTTCCCATTTGGTCTATTGTATATTCAGCTCATTCGCAATATCTCTATTATTTTTCCATAGTACGTAAACATATTATGATACTCACTTTGACCACGTCGTTGTAATTAATCACTGGCAAGGATCTCCATGCAACAAATCCATGTCCGGCTATAACCCAGAACATACTTATGCTTTTCATTCCATGAAAAACTTGAATTTGTTCTTTGGTCCCTTCGGAAGTTTTTAATATTTTCAGGCCATTTGCGTAAATGGAAAAGGCTAACATTAGAGGATGGCTACACTCTGAAACGAAATTTAAGTAATGCACGTTTCAGTATACTATGGCAATATATTTTTCAAGATCCCAATTTGGTTTGAAACAATTTCTTTGATGAATCTTCACTTACTTTTCTCAGCTTTATGTAGATATACATCGTACGTCGTTGAAGCAACAATTAAGGCCAAAGTTATACCTAATATTATACTGAAAGAGAATATATTAAGAAATTATTAAGTAGGCAAATTCATTTGCTCAATGATAATTCAAAGATTGAAGAAATTTGAATAAAATTTGAAGATCTCAGCTATCTCTGTGTGTGGGATGATTAATATCGGTATTCCACACATTTTTGAGAGAATGTATTTATTGTTATCAATTCCCTTCTTTCACCTCTTCAATATTTAATAATGAAATATGGATTACGAATCCAATATTCTGCAAAAACCCTAAAGAATTGGTAGCTTTGTCGGCAAGTATCCAACAGAAAACTACTTGGAAAAGTTTTCTACAAAAATCACTTTGCAATGCTCTTTGAATAGCAGAGCTGAAATTATTTATCGATTTAAATGGTTATGTACCTACTTCAGTATTCATTTTAGGGATTCCTAACAAAATTTATTTGGATTGAATTTGCCCTCACTGATGATCGGCAAGAACCATGAAACTAGTTCGAAGGTGTTCCCCATTTCTAGACCGACAGTCTAAAACTGATTTTTATTTCGATCTTTCTGATTTTTTGATCATTTGTATCGGTAGATTTTGAAAAATTTTATGTTCAAAGAAAACGTGTCCTCAATAACATATATTACTCGGTTTACGTCTATGCATTGTTTCAGGTAAATGAGTTTTTACAGATAGGAAATAGAACCACGTGAGTTCGTAAAACGTTGTCTTTCTAGTATATTCACTGATATTTTGCCTTCGAGTTCAGGCTTCGAGTTTCCGACATCTGAAATTGAATCAGCTAGTATTGAGTTCAACTTACTTTAAATCAAGTTTACTCCATTTTTTTTATTTTGGGACAACTCGTTGAATAGATGGCTTATTTTTTAAACCAAAAAAAAAATTATAAAAATCTATGATACTATATCGGCTTTTGCATTCGAAGAATGCATTGTGCACTAGTGTTATCTATGTGACACTTATTCACTTGCTTCGAACAAAGTGGTGGGATTGGCGATCCACACAAGAGTTAGGGGTAAGAAATAGAAAATATCTTGGTTTAGACCTGCTCGCAGTGTAAAACGATCAGTCACTTTTTTCACACTAAAATATCATTAATTATAATGTTTCACGAATATAATTCTTTTCAACGAAGTCACACTGTTAAATTCCTCAGAACATCAAAATATTTTTAGTCTATTCAAACTTTTCTTTGTGAGAAACACATTGCAACTATTTCAGAAGCAGGTGAACCTAACAAAATTGCAGGAATTAGAAAAGCTTCAGAGAAGGTAATCAAACCTGTCTTCGGACCAAGAAATGGCACCATTCAGTCACTACCAATAATAAGAGACAGGGAAATCAGAAAAGAAACGATGGTGATCGTATTGAACAGGAAAAACCTGTTGAAAATATTAACAGCATGCTTTCTTTCCGTGATTGATTCTGTTTGAATTTACAGAGGTTTAAATTTTTTGTATTTAATACAATATTCTTATTTTTCATGAAAAATATTTTTATTTTATTAAATCATTTAATAAGAATCAATCTCAATCTATCTTTCATTTCACATATCCATATTTGTAAAGATATTTGTTTCTAAAGTAAGCACTGATGGATTGTTACTGAAAAACTTATGTTTCTGGAATTATGAAAAAGTCATTGAACATCTTTGCTGGATATCACGTCCATGACGACATCGATGCCAATGAAAATAACGTCTGGATGTTCGTGAAGGATATTCTCTGGATGCGCATGAATGATATTCTATAGATGTCTATGACGGATATCCTCTAGATTTCTGGATGTCCAAGTCTTGGCCCACAGGATATCCACAATATCAATAGAGGTCTTCAGTATCCTTGAAGAAGACCCCTTGCATTGGCTTATTTTGTGCAGCCGTAGCTTTGTAAGAGCTTTTTGCTGGAAGGGTTCCAAGTCGATGATAGAGTTTAGATCCCCAAGTTCATCGACTTTTATTATTATTACTACCAATATTTGTGGTGATTCAGAAGAAGGCCCTGTTTGGGAACAATATACTGAAGCCAGAGAAAGTTCAATAGATTTAGCTGAGGAAGCTGCTGAACCCAAACATGTGACTGCACAAGGGGTCCAATCTGAGAGGGCTACGTGTAGAAGGTTCAATCCCCTGAAGTACCTAGTTCAGTGGCTGGGGAATATAAATAATACAATAGATAGTTTGATAATTTTTAGTGCTACGGTGAAACGTTGACCTTATGTTCATTTCAATATCTAACTATAGAATAGAATAGTTATCGTTCGGGCGAGATTAGTTATCTAATTTTCGATCGATACCCACTAGAATAACGATTTGATAACGAAAAAAATTAAGAATTCCTGGTATCTTCCCATAGTTCTAATGAACAAAAATTGGAAAAATCCCAAAATCATTTTAGCAATGTTCATTATTCTTCAAGTGCAAACAAATCCAATGATTGCACCATAATCCATTCATTAAAATAAAGTTTATCTATGTCGGATACAAATCGGAAGATAAAAATGCAATAAAAACTGAACAATAAATTAACATCAGGTAATTATTGACTTTCTTTCCGGAGACTTTCTTTGAGAAAATCGAATTACTTCATCGTCTAGTCTGTAGGTACAATGAAAGGAGTCTGTTTGGGCAATAAGAAATGGTATTGGAAGCATTTTTCTGGCTGCACATTTTCGATTTGAAGCAATTTTCGATAATTGTGGGAAAATTTAAAATATACAATATCATGAGGATATAATTTTTGATTTAATTTCACCTTTGGTGATTGCTGACGACGTTTGTCAGCTGAAATAATTTTATTTTGATTGTCATGGCCAACCTCGTTTGATCGAACAATCAACTGTTTCTTCGCTGTTTTTCAATAGATTTTCAATTTTTAAGTACGGTCATGTCACAAATTCGAATCTGTTTCAGGTTATCAAATAAATTATCAAAGTTTCAATTTGAAAAAGACTTTGGGTCACTTCTGGTGAACCCAGAAGTGGTAAATTCTTAGTTGTAGTGTAATTAGGGCATTCAAGTAACAAAACTTGATTCAACACTGTGAAAAAAATTAGGGACGAACAATACTTCGAGGTCACTCAGTATGTTGGGAACAATACTGACAATAGTCACTATTTATAATTGTTTTGTCATTTAATGTTTTTAAAGTCACGTCCGGAATTTTATTGGCATAAATTCAATGTGGATTCCAAAATTGTACTATCATACAACCGCTTTCGAAACGAAAATCATTGAAATCTATACTTACAATGTGACTATATCTATTGCTTCATATTTTTTAGTAGTTTCTCTGGTTACGCAAGTGGTATCCATGAAAATAAGAGAATTTCCAAATATTGATGTGTAATCTGCTGCAGAACACGCGTCTGGCATACAGATTGATAATTTATAGATACTCTAAAAAAAAAACTAAATTTAGAAACGAATATTATTACTACGAGGAAATAACTAATAGAAATGCTTCAGAGTCCTTTCTTTATCCCTATGATAATCATTGAGTTATGGATATAAAGCTATTATCGGGACCTTACAGCAATCCGTTTATTGCCAAACTTCGCCATAAAGTCGATATTCAAGTAAAAAGTTTCAGATGAAATGCAAACCGTAGACATATGTGTTTCTAGCTTTTTGGCTCCCGTCAGTGTGGTGTAGAGAACTAGAAACAACCGGTAAGAAGGCCGTACCCTAGAAAATACTTTCAGAAGGACTGATTCAACAAGGAGAAGACCTTTAATTCGAAGTTTCTGGAATTGATTTGAGTTCTATAATGAGAAAACTCGACGAAACTACCAATTCTTTGGAAGACAAACTTCTAGAAATCTCGGCGAGCTTGAAAAAAGAACTTCAACAAAACTCGAAGAGCCTGGAAGATACACTTCAGAAAATTCGGTGAGTTTGAAAGAAATTCAAGAAAAAATTCGGTGAGCTTGAAACAAGAAGTTCAAGAGAATCTTCAAGAAAATTCGACTAGATTGGAAGAAATGCTTCTAAAAAATTCGAATAGTTTGAACAAAGGACCTCAAAAGAAGGAAAGATTGAAAAGAGAACTTTGTGATGTGGTGAATCATTTAGAAAAAAGAATGGGAACTTTCGAGACAAAGATTGATGAAATCAAAGATGACTTGGGGCCGAAAAGGATAACATGAAGGAAATAGTTAAAAAAACGAATGGATTCTGCGCACACAATATAAACTTTCAACAGAAATGCAATGCTGAACCTAAGTGTGAACTTGGATAAAGTTCAAAAGGACAAGATCAGTGCTGAACCAGGAAAGCTTTAATTGAAACCGCCTCAGCCAAAAAAACTCCATCGGCCAATTACCGCCGACAATTTTGAGCTGCGGCCAATGCAAATTGATGGAATGCAGTAACACTGACAATACGTAGAGATGCATCCAATATTTTTCAAACCTTTTCTGCCCAAGAACAGGGAAATTATTAACAGCTAATAAAACATCTAGAAATACGGTATTGCCAGGCCCACCTAGTACACGTAAACTGAAAACCATGTAAATCTACTATACTTTCTATACTTACATTTATATCCGAGTTGTTCACATTGCTGAAATCAGGCAATAACAGTCCAGGATAACAATATTTTCCCAATATCCTATCTTCGTCGTATTTATGATCAATATTGATGCATTGATCGAAATTTCCCAAGTCTTCTCTGGATGATACCGCTAAACCGGGATATGGAAATTTGGAAGAAGCATCGATCACTGAAATGTAAAAGGAAAATTGAATTTGATTTCTCGTATATGAGTGAAGTGGTAATACAGCAGGATATCAGGAATCACTGAAAAACGTAGATGCACCTCACTTTGGAAATGCTGTGAATCTTTAGATAAAAAGAAGTCAACCGGACATATACTGGAATTTTTTTTCACCAAATTTCTTGGTTCTCAACATTGCTGGTAATAATTTGTACACAATTAACTAACTAAAGTGAGACATGACAAATGTAAGTAAATCGTTTGTTCCACGTATACATTGTCCTCAAATAAATTTTGGTTGGAATAATATTTGTGAATTTTTTGATAAAAAATTCAGGTAAAAGGTTCGAGTAAAAAGTCCATGTAAAAATTCAGGTAAATAGTCCGGGTAAGAAATCTTGGTGAAAAGTCCGAGTAAAAAGTCCACGTTAAAAGTCCGGGTGAAGTCCGGGTAAAACTTCGGGTAAAATTCCGGTTAAGAAGTCCGGTTAAGAAGTCCTGGAAAAAAGTCCGGATAATGAGTCCGGGTGGAAAGTCCGTGTAAAAAGTCTGGGTGAAAGAATACATTTTGACTCAAATTTTTGCAGAAATGTTTTTAATTCTTTTGAATAAAATCTGACTTAAAAACACAGCAAAAAATTTCATGTAAAATTTCCGTGTTAAAAATCCGGGAAAAAAGTCCGGATTGAAAGTCCGGGTAAAATTTCGGTTAAACGTCCGGGTAAGAAGTCCGGGTAAGAAGTCCTGGTAAAAAGTCCAGATTATAAGTCCAGGCGAAAAGTCCGTGGAAAAAGTCCGGGTAAAAGAATACATTTTTCACCTCGAAAACTATAGGTACTCTGCCTGGTCTGGTGGTAAAACTATAACATGGGAAAAAAATGGTACATACTTGAATTTTTATTTAAAGAAATACTTCCTAGGGTGAGCGACTGAGGAGTGGTTGCTTGATTTGGTGTAGATTTGAAATTCAACCAAAAAAAATAGTGATTTATTATATACTGTCACACCCCTCTTGCCCTCAGTCATTGCAAAGGTATCAAGAGCGAGGACGTCATGTGAGACCTGTTCAATATCGTGCTCATGCTCATCACTTTGTATAGGATGCCAAAATTGATAAAGTGACAGAAAAAAACGTCATCATAATTTATGTCATATTATTATAAAGAAGTTACAGTCCACCCAAAAGAAAAGAACAAGACCGTCATTGATCGAACTCACTTGACGTGTATTGCTCATGCTCAATAAGATAATAAGATGAGTATGGTGACGTCAATTCGCTCGTAATGATGAACGGCTCAATTTTGAATCCATTTTGTACCAGATTATGGCGAAATTTTTTTCGTCACGTTTCAAATTAATCAAATACTGACCAGTGTAATGATGAAAAGGGGATTTAGAACTGTTTTATAGATTTCGAAAGGCATTGTTTTATTAGATTAGATAGCTGTTATCATCTTTCAAATCAGAGGTGAAAAACTTCTGTTATCGTCATAAATCAATGACAATATGCAATCGAAACACCTGCTACTAATTGGTAGTGAGAACATTGTTTCGTTGAGTGGTAATATTAGCCATGATTCGTATAGATTCACGTCAGAGTATAGATTGAATAACAGCGACTGTTTGGAATTTATCATCTTGGGAGATTCGTTTGGGAACATTACAACTTCCAGAAATAAATTTCGGTTTGTCCATTTTATATGGACTCAAAAATGTTAATCGAATTGAACTGAATACTGACCACTATTGACAAAAGACCATTCGAATTATTTACAAGTAAACGAACCACTACTGCCCTAGCTGATACCTCGACGACTAGTGAATTATGAAGCAAAAAGGCCGTGGTGCTAGAGCGTTTGCTCCCTGCTGCCAGGTTTATCCCGCAAGTATTCCGGATCTTCTGATGAACCATTGAAGTTTCTCACAAGGTTTTACTGTAGGGTGATATCTTCTACCCTAGAGTGTTCGAAGATATTCATCCTCAAACGAGGAAGAGCTTCGCATTCAAAGTGTATGTGGGAGGCAGTTTCGCCCTTCTCATCACAGAGCCTCATCATTTGTGTATTCCCAGCAGATGCAGATGTTTTCAGGTGGCAGTGCCATGCCTGGAATTCTACCACCTTCCTAAGAGAGTTCCGGCTCAGTCCAAGAAGGTGTTTCGACGTGGGTATTGACTGATGCATTCTCCCAAGAAGATAGATGATGTTTCCTAACCCATTTTTTCTTGTCATGCTCATGTCCCCAACCGGGATTCCACAAATTGGTACTAGTCCAGTGGGAGTTGCTGCTGCCCTCGGTCTGTCTTCTTATTTTCCAGGATGCGCCTGTGGCCTGATACCCAGACAAGTTTCACGCTGTTCTGTGCTACTATTGTTGAGTTTTTGTGTCTCGCAAACTAATTTGGAGAAAAACCTGCGAGATTGCAAGGCCTTCATTGCCACTTGATGGTAGGAAAGAATGACTAAGGGTCATTTGAACACGGTAGTCCAAACACCTCTACGACGCCTAGTTATGTGTATATATATGTGTCTATATAGGTGACTGGGCACGTGTATGTCCATACGGTCATTTATTTCACCGCCTAGCTTGAACGTGAAAACAGAGTAACAAGCATTTCGCATTTCCAAAGCAACCAGACGTGAAAATTGAGCGGCGTTGAACTCCTTCTCATTCTGTATGGGTATTTTAGGGGCAGTTTAACGGCGAGCATCAAGAGAGAAGAATAAGGTTGTGAAAATGTTTGACACAAAGAAGTTCATTAACGAACAAGAGCTGCTTGAAAAGTACAGCAACACAGAACTTAGTTGAAATGATATTTACAAAGAAATGTTGCTGAATTGGAATGAAGTTATAATTGAAGAAAAATATTAGGTAATCAAAAGACCCATACAGATACTTAGTGTTTTCACGGCATTCGAACTGCCTTTTGAAATGGTCCGTATAGAATGGCTCGTGAATGACATGCGTTTTACAAGCAGTTCAATCCCTAGTAAACCAGTGGATTGTTCGTATAAACGTCGCAAAAAGGGCATTTAAATGGCTCTAGGATAGATTTTAGATTTTGTAAGGGGGCTTATTGGACACGGAAGCCTCAAATCCGTGACCTACGAAGATCTATTGTGTATGCCCTCATGTTGTTTAGAGTTCCTTGTCTAATTCCGTCCTTTCCACTAGACTCCAGAGATCAAACTTTGTACTTGCGGAGTTGTGGTTCATTCTCTCCCAATATTGAAAACCGTAGCCTTGTCAGACCATCACACTGACACAACTTGTGCCTGCGGTTTACCCATTTTCTTGGCCTTCATAAGGTTGTTTCTGCTAATCTGATATTGTTCTAACAGTGCCTTGATAGAACTCCGACCATAATCCTAGTTGTCCTTCTGTTCTAACTTTGTAGGTACTCAGGAAAAGAAGGCGATGGTTCTTTAATGAAGATTTTTGCCTGCCTCATTTTTGGCGCTACGGACCGTTTGTTATGACTGCCCAGCTCTTGTAGGGCTCCCAGACAGTCCCAAACAAGTTAACTTGCATGGAGCTCATTGCTTTGATAGCTGCTTGGCTGTCGGAGTGAATAGCAATGGTCGTTTTATTGAACTTTTGGCTCAGTAACTCTTCATTATAACGATAATGTTACGAGATTGATAAAAATACCCTAGCTACGCCGTTGAGTCGACTTCGCAAGCATTTTAATTTCGTCGGTAATTAGTTCCTGGAATTTAGATGTTTTTCCGTACTGAATATTCGGGAAAACGGAACTATCGTGAATGTTCTAGTCTAGACGAATGGAGTATATAAGGCGGCACATTTCACTCGGAAGGAAGTTTTATGAAGAAGTGATAAGAAGTTTTTGAATAAGTGTTTGGAATATTTCACTAGATGGAGGACATGTGACATTTATCCAAAATCAATTCGGGATTTGGAAAACAAAAAGAAGAAACGCGTCGGTTGAAGGAAAAGAAAAAACGAGAAGAGGCACTCCAGAAAATTCTCGACGAACAGAGAAATGAACGAGAAAATGAAAAACAAGAACGAGAAAATAAAAAACAAGAAGAGGAAATGCGACGGTTAGATGAAAAGAAAGAACGAGAAAAGGAAAACAGGAAGAGGAAATGCGACAGTTGGATGAAAAGAAATAACGAGAAAAGGAAAAACAGAAAGTGGAAGTGCGACGGTTGGATGAAAAGAAAGAACGAAGAGGCCCTCCAGAAAATTCTCGAACAACAAAAGAATGAATTGGAACGAATAGAGAAACGAAGGAAAACAGACTTCCAGAAGGTTCTAGAACATCAAGACAAGTTGTTCAAACACGTATTACAGAAAACCGAACTACAAATGGAGGAACTGAAAGAAGAACTGAAGGAAGACGTCAAGAAAATCAACGATGAGCTTAACAAGAGAGTGGATACAGTACGAGAGGAGGTAAAAGGGCTCGAAAATCAGATAGCTCTCCTTAAAAACCAAGATCGTCGAGAGAGGGTTGCCACATCAGGAAATTCCGTAAAACCACGGACTTTTGATGGACAGTCCTCTTGGTCCATGTATCGCCGAAAATTTGAAGCTGCAGCAGTGGCTAATGGATGGGGCGAAAAATAAAAAGCTACGGCACTTATTAGCTTTGAGAGGGCCAGTTTTGGGTATGTTGCAGACGATACCCATCGAACAGCAAAATAAATTTAAAGACCTGATTACTGCATTAGAGTTGCGGTATGGCGATCAACATCGAGAACAGCGGTATCGGGCTCAAATAAAAACGCGCGCTCAAAAATCAGGTGAGAGTCTGCAAGAATTCGTAGCGGATGTGAGATGCCTAATTTAGCTGGCTTACCCAGAAGCACTGGGAGATTTCAAGGAACAGCTAGCGGTGCAGTTATGTATAGATGAACTGAGAGATGCCAAAATCCAAAGGACTCTGCGATTAACACACTTCGAGAGGAGTAGCGATGCCTTGGTACGTTCTCTAGAAGTGGAGGCGGCCCTCAACTCCTTGAGTCCGAAAGTGCGAGTGGCCTCAATAGAAGAGCCCGATCAACAATCAAACGAAGGTACCAGTTTATTCGAGAAGGTTATGGATGAGATGGAATCTTTGTTAAGCAGAATAAGAAGAACAGGGCATGCTATCGATGTGGGAAATTGGGACATCTTACAAAAGACTGTAGGGTAAGAATGCCACCACGTTCGCAATCACCTGTGAGGACAAGATCTTCCAGCGAGTCCTCAAATTGGCGGCAGGAAAAATTAGAATTAGCCTTACTGAACATTGGTTACATCAATGAATTACACCATGATATCTAATTTTAGTAGAAGTGACTTCAACTGTGGTGGAACAATTATTCTGGCTAAAAATTTAGCTTTATTTGACTTGAAACTCACTAATGTCAAAAAATATGATGACCTTATAGTGGAAAAGCAATTCGAATTCAACTTAGCTCACTCTAGCATAGCGAATCTATTCGTATATACAGATCGCCTAACACAAATGGTCCAATATTTCTTGAAAATCTGGAATTTGTTTTACTTAAACTACCCACTAAGACGACTGTTAGTTTGGCGGGTGACTTCAACATCAACTACGACGATGACACCTCTCATTTGACCATTCAACTCCAAAATCTTCTCACTTCTTTTAACTTATGTATGCACACAAAAAGTCCTACCAGGATAACACCAAGTTCTGAAAGCAAAATCGATTATGTGTGCACTAACCTAACTGAAGGAGATGTTATCTGTTCAGTTATACCATCATACATTTCTGATCACGAAGCTATCTGCTGTGAAGTAAAGGTTATGTATAGAAGTGTATCCAATAAGTTCACATACGGTAGATTATTCAGTGAAAGCAATTATAAAACTTTTTATAATAACGGTCTTGATGCCAAATGGAATACGGTACAACATGCCGATGACCCCTTCCTTTCATTTCATAACATATTATCCTATTGCTTTGAAATTTCCTTTCCTATGCAAAAAATTTAAATAAAAAATAGAATTTAAAAAGTATGGCTGACTAAAGGAATTCGCAATTCCGCTAAGAATCTGAGAAGTCTTCATTATATAAAAAAACACAGTAGTATTAATCCTTGGTTGAATCAATATTACGTCAATTATAGAAAAATTTACAGAAATGTCATTAAGGCTGCAAAAAGAATGTATTATCATAACCGAATTTCGACAAGTAAAAACGAAACCAAGGAAACCTGGCGTATTGTAAATGATCTTCGCGGTAAAAATATAGGATCAAACAATATTACATTGGATCCTAACATTCTTAATGAATATTATTGCACCATCGCTGAGAGACTGACAGAAAATATTGATGCGGCACCGGATCCACTCCATTATTTGAGTGAAATACATATCACAGAACCATTTGTATTGTATCCAACGAATCTGACGGAGCTCATGGATACAATTAAACAAGTTAAAAATAAATCCTCCTGCGGAATTGATAATATTTCAATAAATATTCTTGAAAACATGCCCATCTTCTCTCTTGAATTGTTGGTTCAGCTCATTAATGACTCTTTCGCAAAGGGATTCTACCCAAACTTTCTCAAAGCAAGCCATGTGATCCCTCTTCATAAGGGTGGTAATACAACGGATCCCTCTAATTTTCGACCGATTTCTCTTAATCCGACCTTGGCAAAAATTATAGAAAAGCTAGTCAAAACTAGATTAAATGATTTTATCAATGTCCACAACATTCTCAATCCTCAGCAATATGGCTTTCAGCTACACAGGTGATGCTGTCTTCTCCTTCCTGAGAGAACTATACTGCAAACTGAATCAGAAGGAAGTTTGCGCGGCGGTATTTTGCGACCTTTCAAAAGCTTTTGATTGTGTAAACCACCAAATCCTGCTGCGAAAACTCCAACACTATGGGTTCAGAAATCTTAGCCTTAGCTGGATGGAATCCTACCTGGGGGAGCGTACCCAAATTGTGAGAGTAGATACGTTGTCTAATACGGGTTCGATTAGTCATGGCGTACTACAGGGTTCTGTATTGGGGCCTATCTTGTTTCTACTTAATTTCAATGATATAGCTAATCTAAAGATTGACGGTAAATTTACTATTTTTGCGGACGACACAACAATCCTCTGGCATGATAGTGAAGTAAAGAACCTGCACGCAAAAATTGTCAAGGATATTTCCGTTGTGAAGGAGTGGTGTGACGCAAATTTGCTTTCGTTTAACATAAATAAAACCGGCCTCTTATCGATCAAGTGCAATCCTCCAGAGATTCAAGTAGGTACTGACATGTTCATTGAACAAAAAATTAATACCAAGTTTCTTGGTATTCATCTAGATGATAAGCTCAACTTCGAAAGTCATGTGAGAAAGAAAAAAACTAGCCTCTGGTTGATATGCCGTGCGGGTAGTGTCCAGTGAACTGGGTGTGGCCACTGCAAAACTTATCATGCTTTGATTGAATCTCACATCAGATACGGGTTACCTTTCTGGGGTATCTGCAATGACCACAATTTCCATTCTATTTTCATCCTCCAGAAACGGGCCGTTCGCTACCTCCTCAATGTTGGACCTAGGGTATCATGTAAACCTCTTTTCTTGGATCTCAAAATCCTTACCCTTCCAACTTTATTTATTCTAGAGACTGTATGTTTAGTTCACAGCAACGAATCGTCATATGAGACGGTTGTTAGTTCTACCCGCCAAAATAATAATCTAAGACTTCCCATTCCATCATCGAATTTAACAAAAAAGTCTTTTATTTATAATGCTTTGATACTATTTAATCATCTCCCAATTACTACCAGAAGAATTATCTCTCCAGTTTTATTCAGGAGATCTGTGAAAAATCTTTTTATCAATGAACCATACTACAGTGTTCAAGAGTATCTAGACAAAGATTGGAATTGCTCTGGCTATCTCAATCTCAGACACTCATGCTCATTCTCTTCTCTTTTTATGACATTCGCTTCTTCGCGTAATCCAATTTTAACTACATGTAGTATTATTTTACAAATGAACAAAACTGATACCTATGTTATTGTTTATTAACTATTTTATCATTATTGTACATTGTTTGTAGCATTATTTTCCCCTATGATAGGTATACTTTTACATCATACTATTATATTTTATAATGATATTCTGTGATGAACCTGTTCTTCCTTCTTTTGACGACTCGTGTTTTTATCAACACATATTTACGCTTACCATTTTTATATTTCTTTACGTCTTTATTTTTATATGTATGAAAGCTTTGTCAATAAGAATTCATTCTTTGGACAATAAAGTATATTTTGATTTGATTTGATTTGAGCCAACATTTCGGAGCGCATGCCGGCTAGCAAAGATGGAGCCCCCTGGATCATCCCTGTTAAGAGGTTACGAACAACCGAATTGATATCGAGGTGTATGCCGAAAAGCAATGATATAGCCCCGAGGGTCATACCTGTGAAGAGGGTAAGAACAACCGAATTGATATTGGGGCGCATGCCAACTAGCAATGATGAAGCCCCCGAGGCCATCCCAGTTAAGAGGCTAAGAACAACCGGATTGCCCAACAATGCAGACACCTTGTTCAGAAAATCTGGTTCGGATACTTGTGAGTGAATTGTACGTCGCAAAGGAATCAACCAAGTGGGATTAATGGTTGAAGACAATTGGACCACACCGTTGATGAGACAGGAACAAGAAAGTGATCCAAGCGTTGCAGATATTCTACGATGGAAGGAAATCGGAGCAAAAAGATCCACCTGAAAGGAACTCTCCGTACGATCACCAGCTTTCAAGGCATTGTGGGCACAATGGGATTCCCTGATTGTTGAGAATGGTCTATTGAAGAGAGCTTGAGAATCGGCCGATGACAAAAAAGTGATTTATCAATTGGTTGTGACTAGGTCAAGAATAAGTGGTGTCTTGGAGGAGATTCATGGCAGCAAATCAGGTGGACATTTTGGATTGAATAAGACCTTGGATAAAATACGACAGAGGTTTCACTGGGTGCAATGTCGTGAAGATGTAGAAAGATGGTGCCGAAGATGTCCAAAGTGTGAAGCAAGCAAAGGCCCCAAGACAAGATCGATAGGAGAGATGAAACAATACAACGTAGGTGCTCCTTTCGAACGAATCGCCATCGATCTAGCTGAACCGTTTCCGATGACGAATGATGGCAACAAATACATCCTTGTTGCCATGGATTACTTTAGCAAATGGGTTGAAGCTTATGCATTGCCTAATCAAGAAGCATCCACAGGAGTGCCAAAGGAGCTTCAATCCGATCAAGGAAGGAATTTTGAATCGAACTTATTGAGAGAAGTTTGTGAATTGATGGGAATCAGCAAAACCAGAACAATTGCCTTCCACCCACACTCTGATGGCATGGTTGAAAGGTTCAACAGAACTATTGAAGAATATCTGTCCAAAGTAATAGGGATCGACATCTTCCGCTATCTCGAAACCAATACTGGTGGATTTAAAGGAGGAGATCGAGTATGGCTGTACAAACCTCGTCGTAAGAAAAGAGTATCTCCCAAATCAACACCATCTTGGGAAGGACCGTATACGAACGTAGCCTGAGAGCGAAAATGAAGGTCGATTGATAAAAATGTCCTAGCTGCGCCGTTGACTCGACTTCGCAAGCGTTTTTATTTCGTCGATAATTAGTTCCTGGATTTTAGATGTTTTTCCGTACTGAATATTCGGGACAACGGAACTAGCGTGAATGGTCTAGTCTAGACGAACGGAGTATATAAGGCGGAACATTTCACTCGGAAGGAAGTTTTATGAAGAAGTGATAAGAAGTTAGTTTTGAAGAAGTTAATAAGTGTTTGGAATATTTCGCTAGTTGAAGAGATCTTAGTGATTTATTATTGTGAAGTAGTTGTATGTTTATAGCAAATTCAGAAATAAACAGTTTAGTAGTGTGCTCGGCGTATTATTTAGCACATATCGTAGCAATACATAGCTGCAATTTCTTCCTGGAATACCGTAGCTAGTATTTTACCTAAGCTCTGCGAAACTTTCGTCTTCTACTCATAACAAGCGAAGTGGTCGTGGTGTAAGAGCATTAGCTTTCCTCCCCTTTCATCAAAGATGGAAAGAACCAGTTCTATAGGGAACCCAGAAGAATGATCTGAAACGCTCAGTACCTCGACAGTTTTGACAACTAGTAATTATTATGCTGTTACTTCTTTATGAGAAATACTGGACTTATGTGATGTTTTGTTATAAGCACTGGTACGCAACTCATCATGATTTTAAAATGGGATTAAACAACGTTTTGTCACAATATTCACCAGTATACATATACTCTATATGGGGTGGAAATAGATATGAAGTGATTGTCTAATCTAGGTATAACTAAAATGAGTAGAGAATATTATATAGATAGATAGAATAAAACTATTGGTTCGTGAAAACTAGGGTAAAAAGATTCGACCACCTTGTGTAGACTTCATCATTGGTAATGTCTCCAATATTGCAGGATAAAAACAATAATTTTCTGTTTATTTCGAACACATTGTCAACCCAAAAGCATACAAAAAAGTAATACTCACTATCGAACAGTACACTGCGATTCCTACAACTTTCATTAAGTTGTGCGACGCATTTTTCTGATATGTGAGCCTCCGAATATTGAATTGAACATATTTTCTGTATGTCTTTCATACCAAATTCAAATGTCACTTCACTTTCCACCAACGTAAGAAAAAGACAAAATATAACAAAAATTCCCTTCATTTTACCAATGGGTACTTTTTCTCACAACATCGTTTGCGTACTGAGTGAACGTGATACATACTTTTGTTGAACAATATTATCGTGTTCGAGTGCCTTGATAAGAAGTTTTTAATTAAATTAGTAACTATTATTGTTTTTTGGGAATATACATTTGGTGCCCGCTTGTATAGGATACGTTTAGATATTATTAACACGATATCACAAAAGCAAATAACCTTACAGGGTGACGACAAAATCCTGAAAGTTGATATCTCGAAAATGGATTCAAAGTCATCGAGATGATGAACAAATGAACTTTAATTCCATAGCGTCTGCAATAGTTATTTATGATATAAATATGCAAATACATTTTAGCCGGGTCTGGAATTTCGAGTATTGAAAAAAGATTACCATTCATGTTTTTCAAACTTCTGAAGACGATACCTTGCAAAACCACCCACTAATGAAGCTGAAAGAGCATTAGATAAAAAAATAATGAGTAATAAAGAATTAAATTCCAGGTAATTTAGTTGTTTCCAAACATTTCATTCGTATCAGTAGATACGTATAAATTCCAAATTCAAGCTTTTTTGACTGATCCTGTATGCAAGTCTATAAACTTTACAGGAAAGATGAAGTTGCCATTCAATGAAAGAATACTACGCTTGCTCAGGTACGGAGTTACATGGTTGTAATCGTTTCATTGAGTTATCTATAGTTTAACCAAAATCAACAAATCAAGAGTTGAAAAGGTGTATTCAATTCAAGAACAATAATCAACAATTGGAATAAATGGAACATTTTCCTCAGATATAAGTGTTTTCAATGTATTCCCCTTCACGCTCTATACATTTATCATAACGCCGACTCAGATTTTGGGGGGTCTTTGTCAATCGGTCTGGTGTTATTTCACCATACCTTTGCCTTATTCTCTCCTTTAATTCGTTCAAATTTTGGGGTCTGTTTTAATAAACACTTTCTCTCAAATATCTCCCCAGAAAAGATCTAATTGATTCAGGTCTGATCATCGAGGGGGCCAACGAATAAAAGCACTGTTCCTCCCAATCCATCTCCCTTGAAATGTTGCATCAAGCTATTTCGGTTCAGCAATCACATTATGAATGGAAGAGGCGACGTCTAACTGGAATATAAATTTCTGTGATCTTCAATGCTTAGTACCATGAAATCCAAGAAATTCGTTAGTCAAAAAATTATAAAATCTTTGAATTTTTGAATATTCCTACCCAGACATTGATTTTTCGTGCTTTTTGCTTTTTGCTTTTTGCTTTCATCACCCAGCCCAGTCGACACACGAACATTCGATGGATTTCCATTGGGCATTCATTTTGGATATTGGGGATATCCAGAGGACATCCAGTTATATCCGGTGGATATTTTATGGACGTCCGGTGGATGTTCCGAGTGGACGAAGATGGACTTCTATAAGATATCCTTCTGGAATATCCATGAGATATTGTTCACAGATACCCATTAGATGTTCAGGGACCTTAACAAGATATCCACAAGGATGATCATGAGACATCCCTGTTAACAATGCTATGATATCGATGTATACGAGATGTAACCTCGAGAACGTACTACAGATGTACTCATTTTACATCTATGCGATGTACCTAGGATGTAGAGTTGGATACGAGATGTAATCTTGAGTACGTTCTACAGATTAACTCATTTTACATCTATACAATGTACCTAGGATGTTAAGTTGGATATAAACTTCTCATGGTCATTTGTGTTAACAATGTCATGCTATAATGTACATTAGACAACCTTGAGTACATGCTGTGTATGTACCAACACAAATCTATACGATATGCTCTACAGATAACAATGTACCTATAGGATATTGTTATTTCGTTGTTGAAATTGTTATTTCCGTCAGCCAGCTGCACACCCTTAAGAGTACAACCCTCAAAAGTCTTCGAAAGACTTGTCCGAGCTAGGAAAGACGCAGTCCTTACCTTTTAACGTGTCATGCCATACACGAGACCGATGACCATGCTGAATCGAATCTATGACCCTTAGGTTAAGAGACAAGCGCTCTACCATCATGACCATCACGGCCCATAAATATACGGATATATTATACTCTACATGATATATAAAATTCCATATTTTTTGCGTTCTTTGCGAGTCATTGAAATAGTAATCAAATTTGAACTGACAGAAAATAACTTTCTTTTTAAATCTGCGTTGAACCTTACCTTCACATTGAAGTCCCAATTATTAGGTTTCCTACGATCCTTCGCAACCAATATCAGGAAACGAGATAAGATATATGTTATTACATCGCCGAGATTTAGCTATTTGTAAATCCAGGGTACGGTACAATACAGGGTACAATATACCGGTTACATGCTCATGGGAGGTACCAAGAATATGCGTTCTATTCTATGCCTACTTTTTCAATAAACGCTTTCTTTCATTGGTGAAACTGATACCCATTTTTTTATCATTTCCAAAAGATACATTGGAAAAACGGATAGAAATGAAATAAATGAGCACTTGTCTCACCAATGAAATATTTTGAAAAGTAAATAAAAAACGAAACTTGTTGGAATAAATATATAATTTAGCCATAAGCAGAATGAACACAATGAAATATGAATATTGAACAATCCACAAAAAACACTACGAAAACTAAGAATTACTTGCCCTTGAAACATATTTCAAAAAGTAATTCAGTCTTAATAAGGGGGTGAACTGCTTGGATCATAAAAAACAAATGTTAACGTTTTTGAAAATGTTTCTATAAAAAACCCATTTTATAACGACTTTGATAAGGAGTTCATGAACACATAATCATTAACTTTTTTTCTTATCACAACACCTGGAAGAAACAAGTTTTGATTTGCACCGGCAGTAAAAATTTATTTCAGAATTCAAGTGTGTACCCACCTTCCACAACTCAGTTGAGATCTGCTATTCTTTGGTTTTGGTGTAGTCTCAACCAGGAACATGAGTGAGCCAATTCGTTGGAATCGTTGGACAGAAACTTTTTATAAATCCTAGTTATTATATGGTCTATCCCACTCTCTACAAATATGGACCTTAGTATTTCATCAAAAACAAAAATGACTTAGTATATAGGTTTAACATGTATGTTTGGAGTACCGACCGGCATATCTAAAAAATAGAAATATATCTATGTACTCATTTTTTAATTATGAACAATTAACAAAAACCGATAATTATTCTCACCTTTCTATAAAAATTGAACATTAACGAAATCAGTATATAACAGAACATATACAAGATTGGCAAAGCGTCAAATGTCAAAATGCCAAAAAACAAATATTCTCTCAATGGGAAATTTTATAACATATCTCGTTTCCTGATATTGCATGGTTGCGAAGGATCGAAGGAAACATAAATGAGACTTTTTCAATGTGAAGGTAAGGTTCAACGCTGATAAAACAATTTATTTTCTGTCAGTTCACATTTGTTTACCATTTCAATGATTCACAAAGCCTCTAGGGACTTTTTTATCTGTAGAGAAATATCGCATAGAACTGTAATTGGTACATACATAGCATGTGCTTAATGGTAAGTCTCATGTACATTTATAGCATGACATTGTTGACCATGAGAAGTTTGTAAAATGAGTACATCCGTAGTACGTACTCAAGGTTACATCTCGTGTACATCGATATCATAGCATTGTTAACTAACCTATTTACATCTCATGCATATACCAAGTACGTCAAAATCTGACTGCGATCTCTTATCTGAATTCCCATAGATGGACGAGAGACCTCGCCGAGCGGTGAATTTGTCATACTCATGCAAAAATCGGATAGAGGTCTCCTGTATATCATAAAGTGAGATCGCCGTGATTTAGCTTTTTGTAAATCCAGGGTACATCCTAGAGGATATATCCTAGATAGAGGTCAACAACCAATATACTGGTTACATGCTGATGGGGAGGTACCAAGAATATGCGTTCTATTCATACTTTTTCATTAAATGCTTTTTTTCATTACTGACATTAGATCGAGCATCGTCACCAACTAAACGCACAATCTCAATTCTCTCGACTAAGTTGAGATTTACCATTTTGAAAACTCGGATTACTCACTTCACTAAAAAATACTCGTGAAAAGCGTTTTGAAGATAACTGTCAAAATCATAATAAAGAAAAAACAAATAAATAATGATTTGGAACCTTTGGTGTAAATAAAATTCAAGAACTGGAAATAACAACAAAGTTGGCATCTTCATCAGGAGCTCAAAAAGCGTACTAACTCATCAAATCGGTGGTCGTTGGGACACACTCGATTTTTCTGGTCTCGAGAAACGGGAATGAGCAATGTGTTCCCTGAACCGTACTTTCAAGGCCCTTCTAGTATGACCTACATCCTTTTTTTCGCAGTCATTGCAGCTAACTTCATAAATCCCCGACTTTTCTTTTTCGTCTGTCTTATTCTTGGTAGTACCCAGGACCTATTTAGTTTATACGAGGTTCATACTAATGGACTTGAAAATACTGTCGAAACCACGAGTAACTCGAGGTTCGTACGGAATAACGATATATTTCGGAGGGTTTTCTTCTTTTCGAAAAGTCGAAGAGTCACGAAGGGTTTTCTTGAATCTATGTTTCCTGATCAATTTGTATACTAAACCTACAGAATAACCGTTCTGTTCAGCTACTTACCTGATAATAATTTTCTCAGTGTTGAATCTCTCCTTGTTGAGTGGAAACGACAAAAGTCGATTCACCAAGAAATTTAATCCTGCCATTTTTGTTGAGTGAAATGGTGGGAGCTCTCAGGGATGTATCTCAGTGTACTCGTGCCTTTCCTGTAGACATCGAAATCAAGCTGATTTTGGTTGTTTCTAATGACTGAAACATCTGAAAATGGAAGCTATTCTTTGTTTTCAATTTCATGTGTGAACGAAATGGTTTGAAACTGGCTATTCAGTTCTAAAACAAAATTGTCTACATCAGCCTGTTTTGTATCAAAGATAGCGAACACGTCGTCCACATATCTTACCTAAACCCTAGGAAAATAGTCGAAGTCTCTTGCTTCAATTTCAAACCGACTCATGAACAAATTGGCTAGGAAGAGAGACAGAGTACCCATGGCTGTACATTCGAGTTGTTCGTAAAAGCAGTTCTTGAACTGAAAGCAATTCTGGTGAGGCTTGTATACTCTCTGTCTGTTCCGTTACTGAGACCGTTGATCGGCAGTAACTCTCTCAAATATTCCATGATTTTTGGTATCGGTACACTGGGAAACTAAGAACTTACACCGAAAGAGATCAAGATTTCTCCCTCCTTCTTCCTGTTTGATATTTCTGATCTGGTCAATCTCTTTTGTGAGTCACTTTGCTAGTTTGTATGTGGGGGACCCACAAAGCCTACCATGAAAATCATAGTGTCTGGCTAATTGATCTAATCTTATGAATTGGCCGTATGAAATGAAATCATGGGAATTTTGCCAAAATTTGTCATGGGGTTGGCGAAAATGTGTGTCGTTTATATACCTGGGCAACAATTAATTGAGCTTTTTAATTATCTTCCGTGTGCCGTTCATCGTGAAATGAAATCACATAAAACCTGGTTTAAAAGTGCCTTCTGCTAAAAGACCTAGATAATGGATATGATCAGACCAGAATCATCAAATAGTTCAAGGGCGTATTCAATTTAAAGACGTATTGATTCCATAATATTTTTATTGTTCGTATTAACAAACTTCACATATTCAGTTCAACTTCTTCAGGGTTTTATCTTCCTCTTGGTATTTATAAACACAAACCACGTAGCCTTTTTTCTTTTTCTTCGTTTCATCCAGTGATTGATCACTTGATGATGGCTTTTTGAGAGCTGAAATAAATAATGAAACATTTAAATACTCATAACTAGAAACCCATTGTTGAGTTATTGATAGAATCTCCATAAACACCAATATCCTCTTTCATTCCATGGTTCTCACAATATAATAGGGGTAAGATTCCGTGTACCACAGAATTCCACTTTTTATTGAATAGGTGAGATGACATTACTGTTGAATGCATGGAAGAAACAGAGACATAACTGTCGTCTATGGAATTCTATGGTACACGGAATTCCACTTCAGGACTGACCTTCACCTGAACCTAAATATTAGAAGAGATATGCAATACGGCGACTGCCATAATGCAGGTGTATTCATCTGGTAATTTCTAGAAATACAGGACTTATCAGACCAATGATATATCTGGAGGGCGAATAGAATAATAAGGAATCAAATGAATTTCCAGATAGGATATGTATACCGAGTGTCAACGTATTATTTAGACAAGCAATGATTGTCAAAGTTCCAAGCGTATTAGATTCCACTAAGACTATGGCCAAACCTGGGTTGAGTATAGAAAGATTACAAAAATGCAGATACGTACCATTTGCGAAAAATATTTTACCAAGGACTACGAACGGCGCTTCGAAAGCTAAATTCCATATTGTAGCTGCAACAAAGATAAAAACTAAATCCCCCATAACATCGTGTGCCTAAAAAAAAAGAAATGAGTGAATATATTCTGCAATATTGATATTGATATACAGAAAAACGCATTGAATCCATAGTTTAGAAATAATGCTAATTAGACACTATTGAAATCAGATTATAATACATAAAACAGTAAACTGTAGTAAACAAAGATCTGCCAAATTATTAATTACTTTTTAATGAATTTTTTCAATAAAATCGTTACACTTTAAAAAATGTAGTGATTTTATTTTTTGGATAAACATTTTTTCACTGAAGCAGGAAAAGTGAATTAAATGATAGGAACCTTGTGGTGATGCAGTAAGAGGTTCAAATTATGAATTATAAATAACTAGGTACTATGACTGATAAATTATGTTATTTGAGCCTGTTGTATTGTACTGTCAAAATTCTAAATTGATTATTTTGAATCCTGTAATCTGTCATTAGTATAGGTATATGTATCATAATACCTGTTGATTCCTTCTTTCACATGAATGTTTATTATTTTTGAAATGTAGAATATACTCATTATCACAACTATGTCTATTACGGAAAAATCGCTAATACAAACCAGTTTCGTGTAGCCAAAATAGTCTGAGTGACGCTTCGATCCCACGAAATATGAGATGACAGCTATTTGGACAAGGTATACACTATACGACAGTTTCACCAAGATTTGGAAAATCGGCAACGAGAACCATTCATTGATTTTTCCTAAAAGTTCAAGGAACGAATAATGTACAGGATGTTTGTTGGATGTATAACTGCATGCCGTGAATAAAACAAATGATTCTCCGAATCAATCGAACGAACATAAAATATTGAATGTAAAACATGTGACCTGAACCTATCCAATGTAGAGATAAACAATTTACAATTACGTCTTTTGCAGTACCTACTGAAATACACAGATTTCAATATTGAGCTCATAAAATGGGTGTGTTTTGTGAGAAAAAATAAGTAAAATCACTCCAGACGAACACACTAGATTTATATCACAATTTGATTTTATTAAAATGCTCTTCCTGTTGGAATTCGTTTTCCAACAGTTTATATCGCTGTGATGAATCGACGCATCACCATATAAAATTGCTACTACCCAGAGTAGGTAGGGCCGGTGTTGAAGGCATTTGGCATCTGAAACATTTTTTTGCCGCCTTTATCTTATAAAAGGGTTACATTTATTTCAAATACATATTCAAATACCTATTAAAAAAAGAATATTTTCAAAATTGAAGGAATATTCGGTTGAAAATACGTAACAAATTGTATATTGAAAAACTAAAATAACATTTCGTAAGAAATACATAATGGATTGAATATATTGGAGAATAAAAAAACATTCGCTGTAAACATGAATAATATCAATGAATAAATAAAAAAAAATTGAGGAATATATTTGGTTTAAAGTAAATAACAAAATAAAAAATATATCTATATTTCAAAACATGCTCAGATTTATTCAGGTCCAAAGTTAAATAAATTATTTATTCAATAACATTTGCTAGGCTTCCAGTATTTATAGTATTTGCAACTCACTTGAAGTAACATGGAAAATGCCATACAATATTGCTATTCAAAAGCAGGCAGCATCTTAATTTTTAGCGAAATTGCTAACACCTCAAGAGTTTATACCTAATGACTGTTTCAGATACTTGCTCGCCCATGTAGGGTTTTTGAAGCACGTGCGATTTACACGTTTATGCATTTTTGAGCCTGGTGCGTTTCATATTTTATTTGATTCCATAATAATTTTGTTAATGTTGGATTATGCCATTTGAGTTTTTCAAATAATACATACGTATTTTCCAGTGAATCTCTTATTATCTTAAAGGTACTGAAAATTGTTATGATTTTCGACTTCTGTCATTTGACTGATTCTGAAAATATTCCATTTTATTGAAGTATACATCAATTCATTACATATAAACAATATTTTTTGTCCTACCTCCATGTCCGGTACTGCAGAGGAACGCCATAGTTCCGATGACAAGCGCCCATGCTTGTCTGGCGCAAGAGTTAAAAAGAGCAGCTTTAATGGCATTATATTCACTGTTTCTGGTGAAAAACAGGTGGACCAATATGAGGCTGAACAGCAGAGACAATGTACAAGCCCATAAAAACAAATTTGTGACCTTGAAAAAAAAATTTATTACTTTCAAAAGACCATAATATTTTTATTTCATACAAATTTTTCAGATAATATAGCTTTAATAATATTTTTTTGCCGTTCTTTCCGAAGTCGGCAATTTTGAAATTTCACACACTCGAATACCCAAAGAAGATATAATAGCCAACATTGAAACTATTACTAAAATTTTTCCCGATGAGCAGAAGAAATTCGCCCGGAATGTACACAAATACTACGTGAGGCAAACCACCTAAGAGTAATTTGTCCAAAATTGAAATTCAGGCTAACAAAGAAATGAACAGAGATGAGCAAATTCTATTTCTACCAGCTGATTTGAACAAGTTCAACAATTTATGCTATCTGGATTGTGGAGAATATTGTAGAAGGCATGGAGCTTGGTGAAACAAATCTTTCGCCAAGTCAACACTGGGCAAACATCCACATCTCAGGGATGTCAATATTGTCAAAAATGGGATTTGGATGTCTTTGTGATATCATATCGTTGACACTGCTGCGATGTTACACCGCGACACCCCTTAGATATCAAAATCAATAATAGCCGGATATAGATGTCTCTGCGATGTCATATTGTTGTCATTACTGCGATATGACACTGCGACATCCCTGTGATATCTAAATTAGTGATAGCTGGATTAAGATGTCCCTGCGATGTCAAATTGTTACTTGCCATAGATGTCATACTGCGACATCATTTAGACATCAAAATCTATACTCAGATATCTCTGCTGCTATATTTTTATTGAGTTTTTTCCAGAAAGGTGATAATAGGACTTTCACACACATTCACTTGACTGCCGACCACATGGACGCCATCTGTCCTCCACCACAGTCGAAAGGCGAATCCTTAATTTGTGGTAAATGTTTATTTTGAATTATTGCGATAAGTTGGCAAGAAGTTGGCAACACAGATAGTAGGCAATGGAAGCGGGAGGCGACGTGTGACCGGCTGTTATCATATTCAGTTCTTTGTTCTTTGTTCTTTGTTCTTTGTTCTTTGTTCTTTGTTCTTTGTTCTTTGTTCTTTGTTCTTTGTTCTTTGTTCTTTGTTCTTTGTTCTTTGTTCTTTGTTCTTTGTTCTTTGTTCTTTGTTCTTTGTTCTTTGTTCTTTGTTCTTTGTTCTTTGTTCTTTGTTCTTTGTTCTTTGTTCTTTGTTCTTTGTTCTTTGTTCTTTGTTCTTTGTTCTTTGTTCTTTGTTCTTTGTTCTTTGTTCTTTGTTCTTTGTTCTTTGTTCTTTGTTCTTTGTTCTTTGTTCTTTGTTCTTTGTTCTTTGTTCTTTGTTCTTTGTTCTTTGTTCTTTGTTCTTTGTTCTTTGTTCTTTGTTCTTTGTTCTTTGTTCTTTGTTCTTTGTTCTTTGTTCTTTGTTCTTTGTTCTTTGTTCTTTGTTCTTTGTTCTTTGTTCTTTGTTCTTTGTTCTTTGTTCTTTGTTCTTTGTTCTTTGTTCTTTGTTCTTTGTTCTTTGTTCTTTGTTCTTTGTTCTTTGTTCTTTGTTCTTTGTTCTTTGTTCTTTGTTCTTTGTTCTTTGTTCTTTGTTCTTTGTTCTTTGTTCTTTGTTCTTTGTTCTTTGTTCTTTGTTCTTTGATCGAAGATCGAAGATCGAAGATTTGTTGCTTTGAATGCTTTGCATACCGTTCATGTTCTGATATTTCCAACTGGAGCTGATTACATTTGCGAATTTTAGTGTCCATAAACTGAGTGCGAAAAGTGAGTATCTTTGTATCATTTACCGTTATCGTGCAAATTTGCAGGTGAAACATGAAATAATTTTGAACAAAATGTAACAATATTTTAAACCCAAAGGGTGTACTCAATGTTTTGCCTGTTCAGACTATTGTTTACATAATTTTATGAGTATTGCACTGATGATGGCATAATAGCCGAAAGCGCTTTGAAATTTAATAAATTTATTTACACGAATTACGAGTTACTTTAGATTGACTAGTTACGTGTACACAGCTCTAAAAAAGTTCAAATATCTATCTATCTATGTGGTAACTCTGAACTACCTCTGTTGTCTGTGTTAAGCTTTGAATTTCTGGCTGTCATGGGGTATATAGATCCGCTTAAGTGCAGCTCATGCTTTCTTTATTGCTAGATTTATGAGTCTGTTAAATGTCACACTCCGGTCCAATTCCAACCCCTGGTATCTCACAACGATCGATTCTCTCACAAAACTGTCCTTGACCCTCATTCCACGAGAAGGGAGCTTCAAAACACGTATACTCTTAGTAAAATTGACGATCTCGGTCTTCTCCACATTTATCCGTATCTTGTTGTAGTTTAGTAACAGCACGACGTCCCAATCGAGATGAATCTGGATTTTTTCAATTGGGCTAATTGGCAGTTGATATTGTAACGATTCTGGAGCTAGGCTTGGCTGCTTGTGTTTGGATAGTCAAGCTCGGCTTGTTTACGATGCATGCATGACATCGAAGATTAACGCGGTTAAGTTGGCAACACAAGATCGTAGACAATGTTGGCCAACCTGAAAGCGGGAGGCGACGGCGTGACCGGCTGTTACCATATTTAGTTCTAGTTCTTTGTTCTTTGTATCTATGCATTGATCGCATACCGTTCATGTTCTGATATTTCCAACTGGAGCTGATCACATTTGCAAATTTTAGTGTCCACAAACTGAGTGTGAAAAGTGAGTATCGTTGTATCATTTACTGTTATCGAGATACCAATAGTAGCATGACCTAAAAAATACGACCTGTATATTTGAAATCAGAAAATTTAGAGCTGTTCAATGGTGCCAAATTATACTAAGTATTCCATTACTGTCTGGATTATTTCATGTCCCACTACTATACGGCTTTGTAGCTTTCAGTGGTCTCATATTGTTTTATTGATTTCCAGATGTGGTGATGAGCCTTAACGGAGAGAACGAAAAAAATGTCGAAGGAGCCTGTTCAAATTGGTTCAGGCATGCCAAACAAAGGCTTGACAGGAAAAGGAACTAAAGCAATTCACTTGTAGTTTTTATATATTTTTAATTTTTACTTTGTTAATTTTTAATTTTGTACTTTGTTAATGTTATGCCAGAATAATTAAATTTTTTGAAGAATTTTTTAATTAATATTTTTGTTATATTTATTTTTTTCATATTGAACATATATTTTCTTTTCCCATTTTTGTTTCTGTCTGGAATATCGCATAGACGTTGACGTCTCTTGAATATAAAGGCGGATTTACCGGATTCATAATGCACAAATTTAATGCATATGCCTAATTTTAAAGTACAATTTATAACTTTTCAATACTCAGATTCATATGAAACCATTTAGGAACTATAAATTATGAAACGGGTAAATGGTTTCATATGAATCTGAGTATTGAAATTTTATGAATTTTACATTAAAATTACGCATATGCATTAAATTGTGCATTATGAATCCGATAAATCCGCCTTTACAGTGAAGAATTCGCTGCTATGTCGCTCTGTTATATCCCATACGTTATTAGGAGGCATCTTTGCGGCGTCTCAGAACTACATCGCACAAACGTCGCCAGCATGCATCATGAGACGTAACGATGCAAGTCGCAGGTCACGAAGTGACATCGCAGCAATATCTCAGAGATGTATCTGTGTTTGCTGGGTTGGCTTAGCAATACTGACTGTATTTTGTTGAAATGAATTAGAAGATTTATGTTACAAGTCTTGAATTATAGTTGAGTGCATTTTCATTATAATAATAAATCCTGGAGTGAACTTTATACGGGAATATTTTGTGTTTGCAATAATCAAGAAAAGTCTCGCTGATTATGAATTTGATCTCGTAGTTATCATGCCCAGGAAAATATGTTGCATAATTCAAAATTGATGAAGTTAGTTTTAAGTCAGCCTTTTTGTTCGATTTTCTTGAACACGTGCGCCTTGGTGGTTATGATGGTAGAGCGCTTGTCTCTCAACCAAAGGGACGTGGGTTCGATTCCCAGCATGATCACTGGTATTGAGCATGTAACCACACGTTAAAAGGTAAGGGCTGTCATCCCTACCTCGCACAAGTCTGTCGAAGACTTTTGAGGGTTGTGCTCTTACGGGTACAGCCGGTTTACGAAAATAACAATTTTGACAATTTCAACAACATATCAATGATATCGACAGTATTGAGTAAAATTATGGGGTGGTCGTAGGAAAAATAGTGTACATTGCTTGTGCGAAAGTAAGTTTTTACACTCGGCAAGGGGCTGGTGCTAGGTATTATATTTCACACTCTCGCAATAAGTACCTACTATTACATCGCGAAATAGACTCCGGTCATAGCTAGATATGCCTACTATCGAAAAATTCAGAACTTTTCCTTAACACGCAATAACTCACCTGTGATATTTTAATATCTTGATATTTATGTAGCAGGAAGCCGAAAACCAGCCCAATTAACCAGGGTGGCATTCGTACCAGGGTGGAGGTGTAAATATTTGCATAGTAGTCTGGAGTTCCTCTGAAATAAATATGAATTATTCTGTTGGAGCTCAGGAAGAGAGTTATTAATGAAACAGCGAACGTTTGAAGATATTATTGTCTGCGAACATCTCCAAGTTCTGTATATTTTGTGAGAACCAATCAATTTTCTTTTCTTGATGATAATTTACTATCTGTTGTTGTTGGAACTGGATTTTGAAAAAATCGCGGTCCGAGGTATGATACCTTTTTTTGTTTAATTGACTTCACACAGAGAGACACATTCAGAATGTGTTCTCTATATCTATTGAATTGTGGAAGGGAGTGACTTGCTTTAGCTGAATATTTTCCTTTTTGATATTGTTCAATTTATTCAATCAAAACAGATGTCTTATATCAATTGAAGAAGCTTCTTTTGTACACATTATCGCTTGAGTACGTTTTTTTTTAACTTTAATTTGGTCATCGTACTCACTAATTTCCACACTATAATTTAGTGTTATTTTTCCACACGAGTACGGGAAAACTATTCTCGGACACCAAATAGATCTTTTTGAAAATAGGTAATCGGTTTCTTCAGAAAATATTCTACAGATTGTGTTGAAGTGTAAGCAAATATAAATGAATATGCATGTCGAGCTAAATTTTGAGTATCGATGTTGTTTTCTCTCTTCAACGTGTACCAATTGTATCTCTATGAAAAGAATCTTATTCCTGGGACGTAATCTGTCTGGACTTCATATGAACTTCAATAAGATGTTCATTCATGGATTCGAAATGGATATCCATTAGATATCCATTTCCATCCTTAACTATAATTCCAAAACTCACTCAATATAAAATGCACCGTATTCGTTCTGGATAGTTATCACAAATGCATATATTCCAGATAGAATGCATGCGCCAATGCAAACCAGGGCAGTTTTCCATGGCTTCTTCAGGAAGTATTTGAGGATTATCGGTGCAGTGAAAAATAGTTGAGAATCCACGGAGAGAGACCATGATTGCTCCACACACTGAAAAAAGAGTATCTTATTTCATACATGACGTATTATTTTTTGCTAGCATCTGCTTCCCCTCATTTTTATGCAAGAATTCCTATCCACAACATTTCCCAATAGGCAATCCGCATGGACCAATCAAAACTCTATTTTAGTTGCGCCTGCGTGGTGTGCAATGTAATTTTAGGTTAAGTTGAGGATCAACTTGGATATTAAGGTTCAGTTTGGTTAGATTAGATCATGTTCCCTTTTTTTATGGCTTAAAAATGAAAAAAGAAGGGAACATGATCTAACCTAACCAAATTAACCTTGCTATCCAAGTTCAATACTTGGAACTACTATACCGCCTTAGCATCGATTCAAATATACCGCTTTGGCCAGGATAGTTCTGATTGGTTCATGCGGATCGCCTATCGGGAAGGGTTGTGGAAAGGAATTCTTGCATAAGTGAGTTTTTGACACCTTTTATTAGTTGTAGCGCTGTGTTCGGCATATTGGGGATTACTTCACTGATAATTTCACTCGCTATATGAAACTCGCATCTCCTGCGATATGAGAACCAATAAAAACGGAGCTTCACTGATAGTACACAGTTCCTTATTCCTTTTGAGCCGGCAATACCACGTCGTCATGGGCAACCACGCATGCAAACAACAATGAAGGATATATCTTGCTAGCAAGGATGACACTATAAATGTCAGTGTAGCAGCTTTTATTCATTGAACTAAAATGAACAAAAATATACGTTTTCCTAACTCTGTTGGCTCTTGAAATTATCTCAATAAATACAACTCGTACTCACAATACTATCGTTAATTCTGTCAGAAATCTTATACTCGATCAAATTGCTTTGAGGTAACACCACTCGTCCTAGCGGACTCGTGGTATTACGGAGCAATTTGATCGTGTTGATTTCCGACAGAATTACAATCGATAGTATTGCGAGCACTTGTGGTAGCTCCCCCGAGAATATAATATTTGATCAAGATGTTTCTACTGGAGATATTTATACTATTGAGTATCATCATCTCGTCTGTCATTTCACTCCTAACACTAGTGTTGAAAGTGATTTTGACACATAATGTGGAAACTTCAGTTTTTAATTTATACGTTTATGAATTAAAAAACATCATGTTAATTCGTAAGCGAAAAAATGTTAACCAAACTCCAATTAGCTGAATCACATGTGCGAATGATTATAAAAATATGTACAGTTATGGTTATGATTATTCCATATACAATTTGATTTTTTACAGGAATTGAGTGTGAGTAAATATTTCAGTTACCTGTTGATTGATTTTCACTTGATTGGATACACATAACAATGTGGCCCACCCATTCAAAGCACAAGTGCCGGATAGTTTCCTGGAATATAGTGGCCAAATCGGTCCGTCCCCCAATTTCTTGAGGATACTTACATAGAATAAAACAGTGGCGAAAAGAGCCGGAGATAACCTGCAATTTGCCAAAAAAAAAAAATCAGGAATCGTCCAATTGAGCCAAATGAATTCGTTATATAGAGAGTTGGAAAAAGGTTCAATAATGATTCAATTTGAAATTCAACTAGTGCATTGAGTCCTGCTTCAAAAGAGAATATGAAGAACGTCCTACTCGAATATGGTCACGTTATTTTCGCTATCTGTCAAAAAGTATTATTTTTTAAATAATCGCTTAGAGTCGACATATTTGTTTGAACTTTGAACATGTTTTAAGATAGATTTTGTTAGTACAATGAACACTAAACACAAGGTCACTGAGGTCTCCTTTCACAAAAAAAAATGGCAAGGCTGCAATTCTGGATAATGCTATAATAGTCATTTAAGTAATAAGGATCATAATGAGGTTCATTACGGTAGTGCACCTTAATGTTTATTTATGATCCGAATTACATACAAAACTATATATGCTGGCTTTATTGATTATGAACATAATTTTCAAATTGCGAATTCAGTATTTTTGAAAATACAGATACATTCGAGTCATTCATTATAAAAATATTGAGCAAGCTGTGCCTTCACCATTTCACTGACATTTCAACAGTAAATTATTCATTCACTCTCAAACACATACTGCTGTCAATTGGATTATTTGTAGTGAAATCTTTGAAAATAGGCGATTCTAATGATATTTTCCTTTCGATTTGAATTAAGTGGTTTGATATTGAGTACTTGCATTATTTTTTATAAATTTTTATCATGCTAAACTATCATGAACTTAACTTTTGAATTTCATTATAGTACTAGGGCTTTTTGAAATTCATTATGGCTCTAGGACCATAATGAACTTCATTATGTTACTAAAATACAATGACATAATGATATCAATATGAAATGCCAGTAGATAAACCAATTGACTAGCCTGTATAAAGAACCAGAAAAAAAGGGGGTCAAGAAAATATCCCTGAAGGCACTACAAACCTGGAAACTGCAGCTGTAAAGGACAACAACAATCCAATAACAATAGGAAATGAAGTACAAAACATTAAAGATAAAGACAGCATGGATACAATTGTCCAGCACCCTGAAATATTAGGGCTTCACGAGACCAAGACCAAGATCAAGACTGATCAGTCTTGGTGTTGGTCTCGAAGAATAAATGTAGTCTTGGTCTTGATATTGGTCTTGATGTTTCAAGTCCAAAACGAGACTGATAGTCTTGGTCTTGAGCCGCGTATCGATTTTGCGAGGCAGCCTCGCGCGGCTATCTCGCGACGCATGCTTATCGAGGCTGCCTCAACGGGTGATTTTGAACGGAAATGAAGCAAGCACGCGAGGCAGAGCGAGCCGTCAGTCAGTGCGAGGCACTCCACCATAGGTACACTTTCCGTTGCCATCTTGACTTTTCTTGAGCGCGGCAGAAATAATGACAAAGCACGGTACAAACAGCGCGAGGCAAGAGTGTCAAGGCGCCTTTGAGCACGACCAAAAACCGACTGTCGATGGCTCACCCTGAGGCTGCCTCAGGGTGAAGCAGCTTTAGGTGCGAGGCAGGTAGATACGTGGCTTCAGACAGTCGGTTTTTGGTCGTGCTCAAAGGTGTCTCGACACTCGCCTCGCGCTGTTTGTACCATGCTTTGTCGTTATTTCTGCCGCGCCTTGGTGGAGTGCCTTGCACTGACTGACGGCTCGCTCTGCCTCGCGTGCTTGCCTCATTTCTGTTCAAAATCACCAGTTGAGGCAGCCTCGCAAAATTGATACGCAGCTTTAGATCAAAATTTGTCTAGAAATTTTTATTACTCAATTCAATAGTCCAACAGTTTATTTGCATATAATAGGTATTTCGTATTTCTGAGTCTTTAAAAATGGTCAATTTGTACCGGAAAAGTAAGCAAAATAATTTTTTCATTTCACTATAAGAATATAATTTTTAAGAAATCTCAAATAATGATTGAGTTAGACATCACACAGGCCCACGCTCGACAGGCCAGAAAAAGGGTTCGAAAGGGTCGGAATGAAGGATTGGCCATTTTAGAAAGGATTATTGTGTGTTGATCAGTAAGGTGCGGTTGCGGCAGAGGGGTGGAATCGGAATCCCGAGGAAATTGCAAAACTTAACCACTGCGACCTTACACCTATTTGTTGTTAACTGTAAACCTACAATACTGAATTTAAAAAAATTATTTTCGATTTTGATTGAGCAAAAATTAAAAACCTACCCTATAAAAAATAAATAATTGAAATGAAATGCCAAAACCCATAACATTTTCCATTAGATTTTCCTTAATATTGAGTAGATTTAGGTTCATTATTTTTCTTCCGAAACCAAGACTCTTGAGAGAGAGTCTTGGTCTTGTCTTGGTTTCGAAAGTCAAGTCTTGGTCTCGAGAAGATTTATTAGTTCTTGTTCTTGGTCTTGGTCTTGTATCAGACAAATTAGAAGTTACAATAGAATGTCCAAATGTGTGAAATTGGGTTCGAAACAACTTCTTTCTCTAACATTTTTCAAAATTCAAACAAATGAGCTTATTTTAGGCGAAAAAAAAAAAGAATAAAATCTCGTAGTATTTGGTTGTCAGGTCGGTCGTCGTGATAAGATAATGAATTACGAGCCATAGGCGGGTATGAAATATATTTTCTGCAGTAGTTGCACAATATACTATTAAGTAAACTTATTTGATACGCCGTGAAAATAGAATATATTTTGATTCCAGATGGAAAGGTTTGGATCTGACATTCGTATTAATTGTATTGATTGCCTCAAATTTTATCTTTCACAATTCATTATCCTCACATTTTTGGGCTCCTTTTTATAATGTTGTTTCAGTATTGATATATTCTTGGTAGATCGGTTTTGATTGTATAAATTAAATTTGTTAGGAACGCTGAGCGCTTAATTTTAAAAAATGTGTGTTTACCTGAGGAATCTATAGATGTACATGGGAATAACAGGAAATCGTTTCATCTTCTTCATAACATCCTGATTCTTAAATATCCTATAGGATAAAATTAAACCGCCAAGAACAAAAAATGTGTCAACAGCATAAGATGCGGCGAAGAGGAAAGCAGCCTCTATTCGACCTCTCCACTGAAAAATAGTTCGAGAAAATTCATTGAATGTACTCTTCCATAAGAAAGGAAGATGATAAAAAGTCGAATTTATTCTTTCAAGTTAGACTTGTTTCATCGATTCATCTACAATGTTCTTCAAATTCACTCTCCATTATCCTTCAATGGTTAGTTTTTAACAACTGAAGTAAATCATATTTCTCACAAAATTATTGACCAAGTAATTCAACATATTGAGAATATGTGAGGAACAATAATTAAAATTCCATACTGATTTTCGTTTAATGAGTGACTTCCTCGTATCGAAATATCACCATTTTTGGGAGTAACACTTCATTTTAGCATAATGGTAATTACATCCATCTTGGATTCATCAGAGTACCACACCACCAAATTAGTGAAGCATAGATGACCGTGTCCAGCTTGCTGCTATATAGCTCTGGAAAGAATGTGGTTGATTTGGCTGTTCCATGTCAGTTATTCAACCTCTTTGGAAAATGTTAGCTGGGTTCCATTCACAGTTGGGGCTTTGAGTTTGTACTTTCGCCTCCTGGTAAATGGGATCAGCACTGTTTTGCTAGGGTTGACATTGAGTCCCTTGTTTGCGCACCAGCTGCGGATCATGTTCATTTATGTCTAGTGCGGTTGGAAATTATTCCGTATTGATGGCGACGAGGAGGTCATCGGTGTAACCTTGAGACATTTTACCAGAATTGTGTAGCTTCACTATCCCCCCAAGGGTTGCTACCGTTATTCAGCGTCGGCGTTTCAGTATTGATTGTATCCATATTATCAGTGAAGCGTTTATACTCCTTTCCTCTAAAGTGTGTGTTGTCAAAAGCACCCCCTATGTCGATGAAGGCACAAAAATCCATTTCAACCACCACTTTTCAATGCTTTGTATCAGGAATTGTAGCATATTATTCGTGGAATGAGTTGCTTGGTAGGCAAACTGTTTCTTGTGGAGCGGTTTTAACGCAAGTACAACAGTCAATCATATCGCAGACGACACCCAATGTTCCTGGAATATGCCTAAAACTATCTATTTTCTAACAGATATTGCAATATTCCTGGAATATTCCATGGATATTTATTTGATCTTATACACATTGAGAATATTCCTGGAATATATTTTCACGCATATCCATGAGGTATTCTCTTTGAATATTCCTGGTATATTCAAAAGGCATATCAAGCAGAAACGTAAGTTTTTGAATATTCTGGGAATATCAAAAGTTTCTCGAATATGTATTTGATAAAAACTGAAAAACGACATGCATTTATAAAAACTGTTTAAGTTTTGTAGCCAAAATAAACCATTTAATTGGTTAGTTTATGAAGTAGTACGTTTGAAGTTTGAAGTGGAATTTCAACCAATCAAATGTTACGGTTATCTACGCTCGATGTCGGAGACTGCAAATCAAATGCTGATTGGCACTGCGATCAGTTTATGGATATTTGACATTGTCAGATGTAATTGTCATTTGTCAATCATCAAAAGTATGAATAATATTTAACAACTTATCGATTTAAAGCAAATTGAATAAAAGATTATTAGTAATTATAGCTTGATTGAATGGTGAATTACTGCTCTGTATTTATGCGCTATGAAATTTGTTTGCTATGAAGTTTTTAGTGAAAGTGAAAGGTCTTGTATGTGTGGAAGTGTACTAGTGCTGTTGAGAGTATTATTACATATTCCAGAAAAAGTTGCTAGAAAATATCCGCAGTTGAAATCACCAATGACTCCTGGTAAGATATTCGGAATTTAACTCAATATCCGAATCTCCTTATCAAAAGTTCCAAAATCTTTTCTGTTTTTAGTTTTCATTCGTTAGCATAACAAATAATATATTTTCCCAGGTAGTAATTTGCAACTAGCCAGCTCAGTTTGTAACAGTTCTCTCGAAGGAGTAGGCAGATTGAGACCTTAGAGAGAACCAGTGACGAGACATGGGGAGTAGGCAGATTGAGACCCCGACGTCAAGTCACAAAAACCTGACGTAATTATACCTGAATTACGTTTCAACCATTTATTAATTTTCTTTCTTTTTCATTTCTTGAAAATGGCTCCAAAATCGGAGCCGAAACGTCGAATTTCAACAAATTCTAGACGCGGTTCAACCCGAACTTTTAGTTTTTAAATATCTGACCGCGGAAACCTATCTGAACATATATATATATATATATATATATATATATATATATATATATATATATATATATATATATATATATATATATATATATATATATATATATATATATACATATCACATAAAAACAAATGATCCACTAGAGAGTATCCAGCCACACAAAGCTTTCCTACCATACATCAAAGGTGTGACAGACAAAATCAGTAATATCTTGAGAAAACACGAGATAAAAACAATATTCACGGCCAACAACCAAATATCCAAATTTCTCAGATCTCCCAAGGACACAATACCAAACGATTCTCAAGGTATATATGAAATACCATGTTCAGACTGCCCGAGAAGTTATATTGGCCAGACTAACAGACGAGTAACTTCCAGAGTCTATGAACACGAACTTGCTGTGCGTCAGGCATCTTCCACTTCCGCACTTTATAAACATCGAGAAGACACAGGTCACAAAATAGACTTCAAAAACACAAAAACAATTTCCACCGAGAAAACTCTGCAAACCAGGATCATCCGAGAAGCCCTCGAGATAGAGAAGCGCCCCAATTGCCTCAACACTCGCGACGACGGACGTAGACTTCCCAATACCTGGAAGCCTCTCATTGCACGCATCAACTCATTTCCCACCAACCCAGTTCCCGCACATAGCTCACTTAGCGCCAACCAAGTTCCCGCACACAGCTCATCTAGCGCCAACTCAGTTCCCGCCCATAGTTCACCTCGCGCCAATACATTGCACACGGCCATTACAGCCATGTCCACTATAAATACAGTTCCTCAACCCACAATTCCTCAGTTCTCTCGAAGGAGTAGGCAGATTGAGACCTTAGAGAGAACCAGTGACGAGACATGGGGGGTAGGCAGATTGAGACCCCGACGTCAAGTCACAAAAACCGAACGTAATTATACCTGAGGAGTAGGCAGATTGAGACCTCAGCGTAGAATTACGTTTCAACCATTTATTAATTTTCTTTCTTTTTCAGTTCTTGAAAATGGCTCCAAAATCGGAGCCGAAACGTCGAATTTCAACAAATTCTAGACGCGGTTCAACCCGAACTTTTAGTTTTCATATATACATATATATCGAGTTCTCTCGAAGGAGTAGGCAGATTGAGACCTTAGAGAGAACTAGTGACGAGACATGGGGAGTAGGCAGATTGAGACCCCGACGTCAAGTCACAAAAAACCTAACGTGTATATATATGTATATATATATATAGCATGTGCCATGAATGTGTTTTAGGATATTCCTGGAATATGCATATCACATGCTTTGGAGGATATATATGGAATATTCCTGGCATATGCCAATATGCCAGTGGAAGATGTATGGAATATTCCTGGAACATGATTCATAGTGACCTTGAATATCCATGGAATATGCATAGCAAACTTTTTGGAAGATCAGGCATATCTCTGGAATATACCAATATTCCGGTGAAATATGCCTAGGATATTAATGCAATATGATTGTGCCGTCTGGGATGCTCCATTGCTTTTAGGACAAAGGACGTGAGACAGATAGGGCGGTAATTCTTTGGTTCGTCCATTGAGCATCTCCTAGTCTTTGGTATGAACGCCACCATAGCCTCTCTTCAAGCTCGTGGTATGTTCTTTCCAAGAGTGGCTCTGTTATTTCAAGGCCATTTATTCCGTCCTTTCGTAAAGACTGAAATGGTTGAAGTTTTTGATAACTCATTTGATTCTTTAGATTGTGAAGATATTCCCAGCTAGGCTATTGCTTGATCTGTTGGGGTTGTGAGCAACTTCGTACAGGTGAGAACTTTTCTCCACAACCATTCTAGAACTGGTAAAGTGTACTGGAGAAAAATCAGGCTTTCCTCAGGGTAAGCGGTGTACCATCCGTTCGTATTTTAATCAGACCTATACTGTTGATGTGTTCTTTCGAGAGAACTTGTTGAATACGTTGTAAGTTTGACGCAAAATTGTAACCATAATTTGAATTTTACGGTTTTTTTGTGCAACTTGTGATGTTCCTATTTTTGTGCAGTTTCTTAAGAATCAATGATGCTTTCAGCTTCTCTCAGAAAAAGACAATTCGTCTCGTTGATGCCTCACACACAAACACGCCTTTTTTGGAGCACATGATAAATAATCTGTTTTCTGTTGAAATATAATCAATCGTTCCAACATTATCAGTTTTATCGGATTTAGTTTTCACACCCCCTCATCGTCAGTTTGGAGACTTACCCGTTCTTTCAAAGATATGTAAAGCTTTGGAACTCATCGCCTGAAAAATCTACTTAACAAGGATTAGGACCTAGTTAAACGGGAATAGACAGCGGAGGTCAACATTAGACAACACTAACAATTAAAAGGGCCCCTCAAATGAGTTATTAACAGTCATATATTATAAAAAATACTACTTTCCAGTTGACAAACTTACACAGTAGAGAATCACAATTTGGTAACCTACCTGATGTGCGTGAACGGTGTTAGTTATTCCTGAAAAGAAATTCAAAACAGTCCGGTGTCCAATAATCACCCAAAGCATACAGATGACTTTCATTCCACTTATTGATCTCAGATCAGGTCCTTTCTCTTCCAGTGAGCTATTTGTGGAAGAAAATAGTTTTTTCGCATTCGTAAACAAAGAGAACGCCACTATACAATTTTCTTGTTTTCCTGTAACAAAAAATAAAACATTGTTTGTCTTTGACTATCGCTACTATATTTCGAATAATAATTGTATCAAATCAAATCCTTTATTTTCCTTAAAATGACAAAATTTTACATCTTGTATAGGAATAGTCAGTACTCATATTTAACTTACTAAAAAAGAACAAAAAAATATAAATCTGGACAGTATCACATAAGCACAGTGAATCACAGTGGATTATATGAAAACTCATCAAGTGTATAAAAACAATTAATCAATAAAAACGACTTCAAGTTTCTTTTAAATAACGTTAGATTTTCTGCTCTTTTGATAATTTCTTATTTGAATGAATGATTGATTGATGAATACAAAAACTGATAATTCATATATGAATAGACTTGTAAGAGTAAGAATTTCATAATTTATAAAAAGAGTTCTACATGAACTCCGACTGGAAGTATTGAATATACATCTTAAAATAGCCTTCTGTTGAGTAAAAACGTTTTTACCAATTGTTGAATTGCCCCACAAGCAAATTCCGTATCGCAGCCTGGATTCAACCTGAGCATAATATACATTGATGAGTTGTTTATTAGTCAAAACGGTTCTAAGATTTCTGAAGAGATATACTAGGGAGCACAATTTGGAAACCAACTGGTAACATTGGGGAATCCAATGCAAAAATTCATCCATTTGTATACCCTGGAATTTTACTGCATTGTGAGTGCTCTGTAAGGTAGTATTATTGAGATTCAATTGGAGTGCTTCGGTTTTATTTTGATAGTTGTGAAAACGTATTAGTATTAAAAAATAGATCTTGTCTGTTGAAGTATTCAGAAGTTAATTTCAAGATGTCCGTACATTTCTGCGTTAAAATGTCAGTTTGCTTATCCGAGATCAATATACTAATGTCATCTGCACATGTGGTAAATAATGAGTATGCTATTTCTTTATACTCATTTACTACTCATTTATTTACTATTCGTAAAAATTGTACTCACCATCAATCTGTTGATGAATTATCAAATCATACCATGTACATACGATGAGTGTAAATATGTACACCACGAAGAATGATCTGAAAGAAAAAGAAAATTATTGTGTTATGTAAATGTTCGGCAAAATTGAAAGAAAAAACGAATTCATCGGTGAATTGATTGACACCACTCCAAGTTACTCTGATGTGATGTTCGATACACATACAGTTCGATTATTTTATCTTTACCCATGCGTCATCAATTTATGATCGAAGAAATCACGCACTCTCTATCGAAGATCTCTTTCTAACAACCGGAAGTTACGTGGGTGTTTCCTTGAGAACTGATACACACTGAGAAACCATGAGGAACTTCTCATGGTCCAACGCTTAATTATGGCGATTTGATATAGTGACGTGCAATTGTGTAGAATTATATATAAACCATATATCAGTTGAAAACAATATTTTTGGTACAGTGGTTAGTAGGGCATTACAGCCGGTTCTCGACCTTCCCCTACCACCTTGACGTCATCAGTGACCTTCATGGGTCTATTCGATGCGAAACTATGGTGCCAAATTGAAACAGAAGATTCCCTTTGAAAAATAAATAGGACTTTCCTGATATTTCTTTCCACAAATGTCGTTCGTTGCAGAGATACAGGGTGTTGAATATGAAAAATGAAAAGTTATTTTTATTCATAACTTCCACAGTTCTGAAAATTTCTCAAAAAAAATTTAAATTTATGAATGAAAACATACAAGAAACGAAAAATTTGTTCGGCAGAAATTAATTTTACAATCCTGATTACTGGTCTAAATAACATCTGACTGATTCCTTTCAAAAATAGAGCACCCACTGAAGAAAGGCATACCTTCAAATTTAGTTGTTTTTTTTGTAACTATGAAAGTTGCCTTTTTATTTTCCAGTTTCAACGCCCTGTACCTCTGCAAGAAAAAATGCATGTGGAAATGTCATTGATTTTTTTGGTAGAATAACTAGTTGTAAGTTCAACCAGTGATTAGGATTGTAAAATTCACTTCAGCCGAACATTTTTTTCATTGCTAGTTATGTTTGTATTCATAAAAGCGCAATTATCTTGAAAACGGTTGATTATTCTGAAATGAAACAAGTATACATTTTTTACTCAAAATTGAAAGGGGAATGCAAAAACTTATTTTCATGATTGGTTGTTAAGTGTGACCTTTATGTGTACTCTTGATAAACTAGCAATGAAAATTGTGATAAGTAGTTACTACAACCAATGAAATCAGACGAAAGTGATGTTCATGTGTCCTTACGGCTCGTTATGATACAATATTTGTAGAGAGGATACACGTCTGTATATCACAGAAATCCAGCAACGGATGTGAGCTCTCATTTCTCTCCAGTTCGGCAACACTCGTGTAACATTGCATATGTACTGGAAAATAATGACCAACAGAATAGGTGTGACTTTCACTTATCTACTGACAATCATATATGACTTTTATGTATACTCTCAAGAAAATTGAAGAGTACATACTCTTTATAATACGATATTTGTAGATCCAGCCACGAATGTAAGCTTTCACGCCTCTCTGGCATGACATTCTTTATTCTGAACTCGTGAACGGTGGTGCGATCGTCTGTGACGTCACTCAGCTCGAGTGGATAATGCACACAAACAGTTCTGAAAGCTATGATATTCCAAGTGCGCGTACCAAAATCTTGAACATATTTAGACAGGATGGTTAACTTTCAATTTCAGTTATGAAAGAAATAGACTTGATGATATGATATCAGTGGAAACATATATCCATAGCAGTTATCAAAAGGTGGGCGTTATTTAGTGTCTAACAGAAAGAACAGTAAGTGTGTGTTTTTTGAGTTGTTGACTCGTAATAAAGTAAAAAATCGTTCTTAGGATCGCACAAGAGATGAAAGTATTAGAGTAGAGTGTAGTTATTTATTATTGTGAGATTCTTCCTTCCTGGTTACGAACTTGCGCATCTGTTTTATCCGTACATGGCATAACACGTCTTCCCCAGCTCATATGAAGAAGTCTCTCAAAAACTTCTGAGGAAGCAGCTGATTGACGAAAATAACAATTTTAACAACAGCATAATGTTGATGATTTTTTGACATTCCGTTGATGTGATCAATCGATGACGAATGAAGGATTCTGTAGATATTGTCCAGTGTTTGTCGTAGGTTTGCTCATATCTATGTCATAATTACTTCGATGGAAGTTCTCTTAGGCGCTAGGAGTATGGATTGTTTCATTAAAATCCAAAATTCAACGTTCGTATGGATATAATTCAGGGGTCGAATACACTCCAATATCATTGATATCGGCAGTTGTGAATTTATATGATATCAGGATGGGTGCTATGAACCATTCGCAAATAGAAATGATATTATGCCCTCCTAAACAGTCGTAGAGGGTACCCTAAGACATAGCCTGTTCGGTTAGAGGATGGCTATTATTATTATTTGCCGTGAATGTAAATAATAATAATACTAATACTCCCTCATAAACACTCATAGAGTGTACCCAAAGGCATCGCCTGTGCGGGTAGAGGAAGGCTATTATTATTATTTGCCGTGGCAGATACTCGTAATTTTTCAAACAGTATCGAAGAAACCTAGACGGGCGGTGTATAGTGGAAAAGGAATATTGTTACGATATTATTGGGAAAACGTCTGTCATCCATCAACTGTTTATATAATGTCCAATATTCACCTTCAGTTATCCGTTTCCTTGGGCAGTTATGTATACAAAAACGTCTTCGTGTTTTCCTGCCTATTCAAAACTGGTCCAATTACGAGAAATTCTGACGATCCCAAATATTTTCCTGTGGATATCTTTGTTATTTATGCTACAATTCAATTGGTTATAAATCTTTCCCCATTCATCACTTGCCCGCAGTAAGCAACAAATTCTGCTATGATGATGATACAGAGGTGTCTTTCCAACTCCAGAGATGTTCAGACAAAAATATTTATGACATTTTTGAATGGATGAAACAGGGTACACTTTTGCATCTAGTATTCGAGATTATGGAAAAATTGTTATTTCAGTTTGAACATCATGTCATCGTAGCAGGTGGAAGAAACGATATTGTTGAAAATAACCACCCTCTTTCAGAAACATTTGTGACAAACTTGGGTAGTGTGCTCATACCAATGTCATTTTGCATGTTTATTCATTTATTTATTTATCTATTTCTTTATTTATTCATTTATTTATTTATTTATTTATTTATTTATTTATTCATTCATTCATTCATTCATTCATTCATTCATTCATTCATTCATTCATTCATTCATTCATTCATTCATTCATTCATTCATTCATTCATTCATTCATTCATTCATTCATTCATTCATTCATTCATTCATTCATTCATTCATTCATTCATTCATTCATTCATTCATTCATTCATTCATTCATTCATTCATTCATTCATTCATTCATTCATTCATTCATTCATTCATTCATTCATTCATTCATTCATTCATTCATTCATTCATTCATTCATTCATTCATTCATTCATTCATTCATTCATTCATTCATTCATTCATTCATTCATTCATTCATTCATTCATTCATTCATTCATTCATTCATTCATTCATTCATTCATTCATTCATTCATTCATTCATTCATTCATTCATTCATTCATTCATTCATTCATTCATTCATTCATTCATTCATTCATTCATTCATTCATTCATTCATTCATTCATTCATTCATTCATTCATTCATTCATTCATTCATTCATTCATTCATTCATTCATTCATTCATTCATTCATTCATTCATTCATTCATTCATTTATTCATTTATTCATTTATTCATTTATTCATTTATTTATTTATTCAATGGAATACAAAACGGGACGAACCCAAAGAGAGTATTCACAAATGTTAAAGTAGAAATAAAAATATTCGATTGTATACATGTGATGCGACAGTTATCAACGGATTGTTAGACAAATATAATTACAGTACCTACATAGATAATAATGCAAAATATAAAGTGAGACATGATTGTATGAACGTTTGAGAGAAGTTGTGAAAATAGCCAGGGAATTAGAAAATATGTCAATTTCTATTGATATGGATAAAGAGTTGTAAGATTTACAGCACCTATTTGAAGGAGAATTTAAGTAGTATCTGCTAATGATATAAGATTTAGTTGTGTTCTGATTCGCAGTGGATCTTTGAGATTGGGTAAGAATATTTTGTTGATATATCTGACGAATTTGGTTTGTATTAATTCTAATCTTTCAATATACAAGATATATTGGGGGTTCCATATAACAGAAGCAAAACTCATATAAGCCATGTGAAGTGTTCGCACAGAGTTTCTGTTTCTGAAGTCACGACAAGTCCTTATCAGAAATCCAAGTGTTTTGTTAGCTTTCTTTGCTACATAGTCAATATGAGAGTCAAATAACAGTTTTGAGTCAAACAAAACTCCCAAGTCCTTGACTTCTGATGTTTTCTTTAGCTGCTGCCTATTTATGTGGTACGGGTGGTGGTGAATACTTTTATTGCGTGTAAATGTAATATAATGGCATTTATTAAGATTGAGGAACAGGGAGTTCTTCTCGCAGAACTTCACAAGATTGTCAATATAATTTTGTATGAGAAGTGAATCGTTATCACAGGTCACCGTGTGAAATATTTTCAGGTCGTCAGCGTGCATTAAGAAATCACAAAAAGAGAAACAACTGGATATATCGTTGACATAAATATTGAAGAGAAGGGGCCCAGGTGGGATCTCTGGGGAACTCCGGAAGTAATATTAACAAATTTAGAGCTGAACTTTCTCAGGGTAACTGCCTGTGACCTATTTGTAATATAGGACTGAAACCATCTTTGCAAATCACCATGTACACCGAATTCAGCCAGCTTGTTAAGAAGAGTGGCATGATCTATCCTATCAAATGCCTTGCTGAAGTCGGTATAGATGGCATCAACCTAGTAGCCTTTGACCATACTCTTCAGGAGATATTCTGTGTAGCTGAAGAGGTTAGTTTCTATAGAGCGATGTTTTACAAATCAGTGCTGCTCATTATTGACAATTTTTTTTTTTTTCAAAATTGTTTTTTCCGTTAACCAGCTGTCACCCCCCTACGAACGACAGCCCTCAGAAGTCGAAACTTGTGCGAGCTAAGGATTAACGAGGTCTTACCTTTTAACGTGCGATTCCTAGCACGAACATCAAAGTACAGATAATCACAAATAATTGATTCAAAATGTTTGGAAATTTGGAGTTTTGAGATAGGTCGATAGTTTTCAAAAACATGTTAATTTCCACTTTTGAAGATGGGAACTACAAGTGCAGTTTTCCATATTTTCGGGAAACAACCTTCTTTGATTGACTTATTGAATATTGTGAATAGAATAAAAGACATTACTTGAGCACATTCTTTTAGCAAAATTGTTTTTTGCGGGATGAGAACTGAAAGAAATTTGATCAGCAATTCTATGTATTACTGTTTGATTTATCCGATCTAGTAAACTGGTTGAATGAAGAAGTGAAAAACTTTGAAAAAACGTCACAGATCTCCTGTCCATCTGTTAAAAGTTGTTTATCTTTATTTTTTATAGCATTAATTGTGGTGTATCCACCCATTTTCGATTTCATAAACTGCAATATTTCTTTAGGTTTCTATTTGGTTTATATAGGTGTTGTAGTCAGAGTCCATCAGAAATTTTGATCTGCCTCTTAAAAGTTTGAATGTTAAGTAATCCAGATTGTTTCGGTACATTTTACATCTTTTATGATATCGTTTCTTTTCCTTGTTCGTTCTTACAGTATTTGCACTAAACCAATGGGGAAATTCAGATTTATGTTTAGCATGTTTCGGTACATATTTTGTGATGATTTCATTTATGATAGAGTACATTCTAGAAACACTATCCTCAGTGGTCAGGTGCAAGAATACGCTCTCCCAATCAATAGCCTCAAGTTCCTTACGAATTGAGATGAAGTCAGCTTTGCTCAAGTTGAATGAAGGCTTTTCTTGACATATCGAGTTGAGTGAAGCAGGCAAATGTAGTAGTTTGATATCAAATTCTATTGTGTTGTATCTCTCGTCTTCGGGAACAAGTGGCATATGGGAACAAGCCAGATTATGGATTGTAAAATTATTGTTTAGTACTAGATTGTTGTTATTTCCGTCAACCTGCTGCGCACCCTGAAGAGTACAACCCCCAAAAGTCTTTGAAAGACTTGTCCGAGCTAGGGAAGACGCAGCCCTCACCTTTTAACGTGTGATGCAATGCACGAGACCGATGATCATGCTGGAAATCGAACCCATGACCCTTAGGTTGAGAGACAAGCGCTCTACCATCATGACCATCACGGCCCATCTAGAGTATTATTAGCTGAATTCACATACGAACTAAATTGTGACAGACCACAGTAACAAATTGAATCAATGAAGAGATTAGAATTTACATCAGTAAAATTCAACGGAATACAGTTTTTGTTCACAGTGTCGGGATGCCATTTGATATTCGGAAGGTTAAAGTCTCCACAAATAATAGAAGTGTCACCGGCGTTATTATTAATAATATCAGTAAGCTTGGCGCAGAAAATAGTTAGTAATTCGGAAAAATTAGGACCTGGAGGTTGGCTGATTATGAAGCACAATCTATTTTGCTAGTAGGGAATGTGATACTCATGACGGCATTGCTATTTTATGTGGGAAACAATCTATCCACAGCTCCTGTTATGACAATGAATACTCACACTCGTTGGTACCTACTGACCGTTACAACTTCGTGGTTTGCTAACAGCATTGTCTAGTAGGTGTTGTTGACAACTTGGCAACAGGCTTGAATGAAACGGATGCGTGTCGTTCAGATTACGATCAAGTCTAGTGATAAGAGGGCTTTAATCGGACGATAAAGTTTCTTAACTCATTTCAGAAGAAGATATTTCCAAAAATTAATCAAGATGATACCCATTTCATTCCCATTATTAATTGTATCGGGGTCGGCGTGTATAAGGGAGACCAAATATTGAAATTTTTCTCTTTTAAAAATTCTGAGTTACACTCACATTTTCAATTTTAGGTGTCTCTTTCACAGCTTTGTAGCTTCTTGCATAGTTTCTACGCCGATTACTATTTATGTAGGTACTTACATAACATATGAATCAATGAAGTATGGCTCAACTTCTTTTCCCTTGCTTATGCACATGAAATCTTCAAAATGGACGTGAACGGGTGCTTTGGAAGTGGCTTCGATGTAGTCCCATATTTTTTGCAGATGGCCTATTGAGCAGGAATGAGGAATGCATAATCCATAATTCAATCTGATTTCCTTCAGTAGGCGTGAAGATTGCGTATTCATGCGAATACCTAAGAAATCTGTAAGCTGAAGATGCTACAATTAAACATGGAAACTCTACACCAGTTGGCTCGCTTAACAGTCTCCACTCTCAGTAACTCCTAGAAAAATTACTTCACTACAAATTATTATAGAGAGGACACAGTTTGACATGAAGAACATATTACATGCTTCAACCTCCTATTTTCTAGAGCAGTCTTCTTCTGTATGATTTCAAATTGGAATGAGAGTAGTGTGAAGGCAATTCAAGTTTCACAACGACAGTGCGAGATTTGAAATTGAAAAAGGCGTTGCTGAGATAGTTAAGTTCAAATAAAACATTTTTCATCATCAGAAACTGATTTTTTAAAATTAATCATGAAAAATGTCGACTTCCAGACAGTGCTAGTGTCTATTCATCTGCAGGTCAGCAAATTATTCGCTGGTAATTAATTATTTGACATTCAATCATAGTACTCCTTTACAAACTATTCAGATCATAAAATTCAGTTTTCAAATGGCACCAAAGAAAAAACCATGGTGCCAAATCCATCCGGTGAGAGAGCTGATATGGTCTACAATCATTTCTCTGAAAAATGTTGATAGAAATTCCCATATTTGTGAATTGAATTGAAGTCAGATCATCATCATTGAGATCCATGATGACTTCTATCGGAAGCAAATGTGGTTTGATTAGATTTTCTTAGCATATACGATATTATTCTTTTTTGGAAATTGTCCCAATTTTATGGATATCATAGACATAATCGGAAATAATGAAGTGGGTTGCCACATCGAAATTTTCTTGGTTGAATCAGTTACGTTAGTGATTTATCTAGTTCTTTGAAAGTTCCAATTCTGATGACAGGAACTTTGTTAATTGCCTCGAATATTCACCATTTTATCAATACTCACCGAAGCGGTATCCCTTAAAAAATCAAGTGGACCCGAATGTTCTTTACTACCAGTAAGCAATACTGTACAATATTGACCATTTATCGAAGTATGATTCTTTTGTTCTGATATCTCGATGCATTGATCAAAACTTCCAGTCATAGCGATGTGTCCCGCTAGTAAACCACTGGTTAGTTTTCCTGAAGAATCGATCACTGAAATGAAAAGTTAATTGTAATATTGATTATTCACATTATTTGAATCTAAATTGTTTATGTGAAAATTCAACCGCAGATGAAGTTTCCGCATTTCATTTAGAAAATTTCTTGGTCACACTGTGTGATTATTTTTGTATCACTTCTAGAGAGACTAGATCAGAGGAAAATTATGGTTTTCATCTCCAGTTGAAAATCTAATTCATAATATTGTATATCTATATTCGTCAAAGAAATAGCTTCTTTGAAAAATAAAGGGTGAGTTTTCGGTAATCCAAGAATAATTTTTAAGGGAAATTTTATGGAACAATAACACAGGGCATTCAAAGAACAGAATTATTTATTTTAAGAAATCATGGCGTTTTTATTGTTTGAAATTGTTTTTTTCCGTTAACCAGCTGTCATCCCCGTACGAACGACAGCCCTCAGAATTCGAAATGTACACATTTTTATAAAATACTTACTACTTTAATTTTATCTTCATTCTATTATAATGTCACTGCGAATACAGTAGCAGCTGTCTTTACTGTTAATTTTATAATCTTGATCTAAAATGTACCCATTATTATTGATGAAATAAACATATGAAGGAGACGATAACAACTGACATTTTCGAAATCAGCATGGTCGAGTTAGTAAAGAAATCCGGATTGTCAAAAAGGAATAGGATTTGTTTCTAACCGAAATTTCCGAAGGCTTATTAGAGACCTAATTGAGTCTGATCATTTGATGAGTTTTAATAAATTATTTGGTCCTTGCGACAGTGAAATGAAACCGGGAATTGATAATGAAGCAACAAGGTCCCTTATTATATTTATAATCAAAACAACAGCGTCATCAGACGAAATTTTGAATAGATACATTGTTTTCCACTCACTGAACAATTACCATAACTATAATATTCGCTAGTGTGATAAGTCTGAATCTATTTATTTTTCGAATACCTAATGCACGATAAATGTGATATATTCAATAATATATGCAAAAATGTTAATTTAATGACAGTGAATTGTGAAAATTTTTAAATTTGTTTCGATTCTCAAACTTTCAAAGGATTCACTTTGAGTGAATAATATTTGTAGAGCCTTTGTTGGCGCTTCTTATGCATTGATAATATACAGGGTGTTCAATTTGAAATAAGAAGGAAGGTATCGCACATTTTTATTTTCAATGTGGGGCAAGCTGTTTTTTGCACACTGTATATCACAGGTCGATTTTAGATATATCATTTGCGCGAGTTACCAATTTACAATAATTGACCAAAAATTGATTTTAATGGCACTTTTACCATTGGCGCAACTTTATGATTTCAAATATTATGAGTGACGAGTTTTAGAAAAAAAGCTGTCATGCTAAAAATTCAGTGTGAGTAAGAGGAAGTAGTTGTTTTCTGACAGATATTTCCGTCAACTTACTTGAGAACTATTGTAGATACGTATAATCGGAGCGTCGTGACTCACACCCCTCACACCGCACATGACATCCAATGAATGTCCATTTTACATTTTACCAGCTCAAGTCTAAACGTCCATGGTTAAATAAGAATTTATGAGGTTAAGTATTCCTTTAACATGTTTATGGCTTAATTGAGATCGATGGCCGGTTTTTCAATGTCCAGTTAAAAAGTAAAAAGTAAAACTTCCGTGTTCTGCTGATTTCATTATGTCTTCAACGAATAATCACAGAAAAGACAGTATACTCATTTTCAGCTTCCATATGAATGATTAAAGGGAGAATATGAGCTCTAGAAAACTGTTTTTGAACAAATATTATGAGCGATGAGCATTGCTAATGCAATGAAATGAGAATGATTGTTCTTCTGATGAATGTAAGCTTGAGTCGTTCAAAAATGAAATGATTCTGATCCACCTGAACACAAAAAGACGAGGACAAGCGATCAGTTATTCCACTACTGCTGGCCTATGGTATAATATATGCAGTATCCAGTTAGTTGGACTATATAATAAGCAACTACAGAAAATGCTCAGTGTACGAGTATCTTCGTTCCGCCCTTTGCATTTCAGTAATTTAAATCCAATCGCCAATCATTGCATTTTATTTCACAGGTGCTGCAGATAAGGCACGTGAGAAATAAAGTATTGCATAATGAAATAACCGGAAAAACAGTGAAAATAATTCAATCAAGAGATTTCAAATCGTAGTATTTTTATCTAGATATTTATTAATTTGTTGTTAATAGTGATGTCAGTTATTGAAAGTGACTATTTATTTTATTGGTCGTCCATTGTACGTTCATGTGCTGTGTGACTACTAGTCATCTAATTTCTAATCTCTCTATAGAAAGACATGTATCGTATAAATGAATAAATTTAATTGAAAACCCAAACAAACTTACTCTCGAGTGCCCATCTTTTTTTACTCATCAAATCATGGAATAAACTATTCAAATCACTTGCGCACTGTGTCTTCCCTGCTGCTACCTCTATTGCGTTATGCAAAGTATTTTTCACATAATCGGGTATTATCTTTGCCTCAGAAACCGCATGCAGTTTCAAAATAACCACAAGAAAAATAACGGCATTGAACAACAAGGGTCTCATATTTTGGGTTACTTGAATAGTGTAAACGTCGGCTTTGACTTCTGATCACTGAGAACTTCTGCTATTGTATTGCTACCTAACTGAAAAGTGGCCGATAAGTGAGCTCATTACCGGGAATGAACACAATTACCTTCGTTGACTCAGAATTATCAATGATAAGTGTGGTGATAAAACAAGTAAATGCTAAACAGCGTGGATTTATCAAAGTTACAATTAATATTTTCTTGTTTCATACCCAAACACTAAAAATACGAATTGTTTCAACATTGTCACCCTAGGCAACATTAGTTACCTTCCCTCTTTTTCCAATATTGGAACTCAAAGAAATCTTCCTAGTTTTCCGTTTGGTTTTTTACAATTATTCAAGTCCCCGGCAATATTGCCACTATACACAGTTCGATTATTTTATCTTTACCCGTGCGTCATCATCACAATACCATAATACTTAGCTTGAAAGACAAATGTTAACGAGTTTTGATTCGCTCATAGCGGTTGTTAGAAAGAGATGTTCGATAGAGGGTGTGTGATTTCTTCGATTATACATTGATGACGCATGGGTAAAGATAAAATAATCGAACTGTATGTTTTATACCTTGTCGTTTCCATGAAAAAAGCATACCATGGGAGCTGATATAACCGTAATAATCAACAACAATTTTATCAGTGTTCATTAATTCCAATAATGTTCGAATAAATGTTACGGCAGAACTGGTCATCAGAACTGTCGGGGAAGAACAAATTAATATGCCTGCTGATCCAATTCTACTCCACTCCTTTGGAGTGATGAAATTGATTCAGGAGGAGCTACGACAACTTGAGATAAAAACTCGTAAAATGAAGCTCAATCAAAAGTCGTCCATTCCACGGTTATAATTCCCCAGACAACTAGACACTAGATGTAGAGCGTGTCGTGGAGCTCCTGAGAATATAATCTATTTCTTGCCTAGCCTATGCAGTCTCGGCCTGTATACAGTTCGTTTATTTTATCTTTACCCATGCGTCATCAATTTATGATCAAAGAAATCACACACCCTCTAACAACCGCTATAAGCGAATCAAAATTCGTTAACATTTGTCTTCTAAGCTAAGACGTCTGGTGCTAGCTTGAAGTGCGCACCGACCAACCGGGTGGTGCTGTAGGTTTTCCAGGTTTTCCTACAGCTGAAAAGTGAATACACCACCGAAAACATCAGTAAGTCGCCCCGGAGCGCCACGGCAAATAATAATAATAGCCGTCCTCTACCCGCACAGGCTATGCCTTTGGGTACACTCTACGAGTGTTTATGAGGGAGTATTATTATTATAATTATGGTATTGTGATGATCGATTAAAACTCAAAACAGTGAAAAGAGATAGCCATAAAACCGACAGTGTTTTACATTTCAACTAAACTTGCCAAACATTGTATCGACTAGCGTAGTACCATCAATTTCGTCATTATTTTCTGTCATTGGGGTATTGTTTGTCGTCAGCTTTAATTTGTTTTGCAGTCGAATTCATTATAAAAACTGTTTTTTTCAAAGCTAAACGTCTCTTGGAATCATTACTTCCAAAGTAAGTACAATACAATGTGTTTTATTCAAAAAATTTACAACCTCACAATTGACATTTGTGATTATAATCCCGTACTGCCAGGATATTCACAGTTATTCATAGTGACTAAAACATTCACAATATATTTTAACTCTTTTTCAGACTATGCCTGGAACCAATTCACAAGCACAACAATTAGTGTTGAAAGGGAAAGAGCGAATGGTGGACCATTTTTACCACTTTCATCTGTTCAAGAGGTATCAATTAAAACCACAAAAGGAATGTCATAACTTTTCTTAACTGTAATTTAGAGAGTAGCAGATGCACTCAAAATATCTCGAAAAACGGTTTACATCAAAATTAGAAACGAAAATAATATAATATATAATAATAATAATATACATGGGCATAAAGTATTAAGATTACCACCTTATCACCCAGACTTTATAATGCTATTGAATTAATTTGGGCTGATTGTAAGACATACTACAACAAACATATTGGTAGAAATGGATACAGTGATGAAAAAGTATTGAGTATGTGGAATGAAGCAACACTGAATCCTGGGCAGAACGTGTAAAACACTGAATCACAAATTGAAAAATGGTATGAACGAGAAAAGCTTCTTTGTGATATGGTTATTAAACCCATTATTATAAACATTGGGGACAGTTCTGAATCTGAAAGAGACTAAATATATCAATTTTGTTTTTCCTTTCATAAATGGTGCATAGTTCTACATCCTCGCAATACATAAATAAATGTATGAATGCATTTTTTGTTAATCATGTGTTGAGTATTTCATTACCAAATATATTTCAATTGGTGTATTTTTACTTCTTAGATATTCATTTATTTATCATTATACAGTGTGTTCTTGCATCCATGCACGAATAGGTAACTGAAAAAGGTAATTTAAAAAATTTGAATACGGAAGTCTAGAAGATTCCTTTTCTGAGTTTTAGTCATGTTTGAATGGAAACTAACTTTTTGATATCAAAGAATGCAAAGGTTTTGGAAATATTGCACTCCAACCTAGTTTTCTGAACATTTTTTGTTAACTGTTACATCTACAGAAATTGCATTAATGTGTATAAAATAACTTCTGAGATTATTAGGATTTGATAGATTTGTGTTGAACGGCTGCGGATGTATGGTTAAAACAACTTCCTTATATGAGTGTGACTGAAATTAGAATACAGTAGGGAGGTCAAAAGTTTCTAGTAAACTCACTGGACGAATGATGAAATTCCATGAACATATCTTTGCCTCCATGTTCCATTATCCTATCAAACCTGATGTCACTGGATTCGAAATAATTGGAATATACCGTACGCTAGGAATCGCACAAGTTTCGACTTCTGAGGGCTGCCGTAATGGGACGACAGCTGGTTATCGAAAAAAACAATTTTAAACAGATTCATTCCTTTTCACTTTTGTTTCTCCAGCAAAATTTTTGATATTTGGAATATTTGGAAAATAAAAGAAAAAAGGAAAGGAGAAAAGGGGGTGTATCCATTTGTCACACGGTATTTTCTGTTGGAACTAAAAACTAAAAAAAACTCTCGTTGTCTGGTGGTTCGCCATTTCCATGAATTTGAAAATGATAATTTAGTTAATTTATCAATTCATTATCCTATTACCTACATGTTGTAATTTTATCGGGATATTAGCCACGTCATTCTACATTTAGACTTTATTTTGACTAAAGGACCCCGCAAAATCCTTATGGAATTTGGGTCTCGGTGGATTTTTTTGAATTTTTGATATGATGTAGTCCATGTAATTCTCAACCAATGTTACCATTGCGCCAACCCCAAAAAATGAACAGTTTTGCCGCTAGGGGTCGTTAAAATCACTCCTTTCTCAGAATAGACTATTTATTTCCGAAACTGGGAACGAAAATTTTCACCCGTTTCATTATAGATAATGTTGCATATGATTGAGCTCTATTATAAAAAAAATCTTCACCCCCCTCCCTCTTTCCCCCACCACATATTATGAAACACAAAAAATTATATCTGGATTACTTTGCAATGCATCGTCAGATGTTTGAACATGCTTGAATTAGGGAAATGGCAATTTTTCATGATTATCCCCCCTCCCCCCGAGGGGAACAAAATAAAAAAAATTCGGTGGATTTTCCTGAATTTTCAATATGATTCAATTCATGTTACTGTGAATAGGAATTAATCAGGTGATAAACCCAAAAAATGGATGGTTTTCGTGTTAGGGGGCGTTAAAATCACCGCTTGCTCAGAATTGACTATTTATTCTCAAGACCGAGAACAACATTTCCACCAGTTTCATTGTAGCTAATGTTGCATAAGATTGTGCACTTTTATAAAAATATTATTCACCAAAAAAATTATTCACCTCCACCCCCGCCTCTTCCCCCCACCTCCTATTATGAAACGCAAAAAAATTATATCTGGATTATTCTGAAATGCATCGTCGGATGTTTGAATAAGCTTGAATTAGGAAAATAGCACTTTTTCATGATAATCCCCCCTCCCCCGAGGGGTACAAAACAAAAAAATGGGGAATTTTTCTGAATTTTTAATATGATGCAGTTCATGTTATTGTGAATAGAGATTAACTAGGTGCTAAACCCCAAAAATGGATAGTTTTGATGCTTGGGGGCTTCAAAGTCATACCTTGCTCAGAATAGACTATTTATTATTATAGGAGGGAAAGATATTTGAACGTGTTTAATTTTAGATTACGATGAGTCATATTGTAGTATTTCATAAGAAGAATTCTGAACCTCCCCCAACCCCTATTTTAAAACACTAAAAAATAATTCTTGTCAAAGTCAAAGTTAATGTTTTATTCAGCTCAATAAGGGAAATTATACTTGTTCATTTATACCTCCCCCACTTAAAAAAATGAGGGTGAATGACGCGATTTTTTTCTTCGTATGTGGTGAAGGATATATTTTATAGAGAGGTAATGAGTCTCAAAACCTCAAAACTCAAGACCTACTGTGAGACTCCACTGATTCTCAGGGCTACTCACTAAAACCTCCACCCCTATGCAGGCCCATCAGGCTATTGCCCCCAGTGACACTCAGGCCTTGCCGCCCATCGTATCATGCCTATATAAAGTACTGTCATAGTCTTGTGAGACTTTGTATAAGTTCAAACATCAACGATTTGAATTTTGGGTAGTGCTTGATTTTGATCAATTTGTGCAGGCCTGTTGGCTGCATCCATTACTACATCCAAGAGCGTCGTCCATAGGTATCTGATATTCGGTTCATGGCGTGCAAAGCTCAAGAACCATAACACACTTGCCACATGTGCACAAGAGCCCAAAGTTCTTGCTCCCGTTTTGCAGGTGCAGTAATATCCTAAAATTGACACAACCTCCTCTTCGGCTTGCATGTTGCGGTTAAAAGCAATCCAAAGCTGATGTTTGAAGAGCCTGGTATATCTTGAGTAAATGCGCATTCTAATAAACCCATTCTCATTCAAATGTTCATCTACTTGAATAGTTTCACCCGCATCTCTCTGAAACTTGTCCTGAATATAGATAATAGACACCTAAAATCGTAGGTGTGAATTAAAAAAGTTACCAGAAGTTAAAAATCCAGTTTAAGACACCAAAATCTCACCTAGAGATAACCGTTTAAAATATTCCAAAGTGAGGCGAGGAAATTGCGGCAATAAATAGTCTATTATGACTTTAACGCCCCTTATAGCATCAAAACTACCGATGTTTGTTTTTTTTTCAACTAGTTAATTCCTATTCACAGTAAGTAACATAAACTGCATCCTAAAAAGTCTGAAAAATCCAGCGAAATTGTTTTGACATCGCGAGAGGGGGGAAAATCATGAAGAAGTGCAATTTCCCTGATTCAACCTTATTCAAACATCCGACGGTGCATTTCAGAATAATCCAGATATATTTTTTTGCGTTTCATAATTGGAGGTGGTGGGAAAGGGGGGAAAGAAAATTTTTTTTTATAAAAGAGTGCAATCTTATGCAACATTAGCTACAATGAAACTGGTGGAAAGGTCTTGTAAATAAATAGTTAATTCTGAGCAAGGGGTGATTTTAACGCCCCCTAACACCAAAACTATCCATTTTTTGGGTTTATCACCTGATTAATTTCTATTCACAATAACATGAACTGCATCATATTGAAAATTCAGAAAAATCCACCGAAATTTTTTTGTTTTGTACCCCTCGGGGGGAGGGGGGATAATCATGAAAAAGTGCTATTTCCCTGATTCAAGCATGTTCAAACATCTGACGATGCATCTCAAAGTAATCCAGATATCATTTTTTGTGTTTCATAATATGTGGTGGGGGGAATAGGGAGGGGGGTGAAGATTTTTTTATCAAAGATCATAATCATATGCAACATTATCTACAATGAAACGGGTGAAAATGTCGTTCCCGGTTTCGGAAATAAATTGTCTATTCTGAGAAAGGGGTGATTTTAACGACCCCTAGCGGCAAAACTGTCCATTTTTTGGGGTTGGCGCAATAGTAACATTGGTTGAGAATTACATGGACTACATCATATCAAAAATTCAAAAAAATCCACCGAGACCCAAATTCCATAAGGATTTTGCGGGGTCCTTTCTCGACTTATTTCATATGCATAACAATGATGACGCACGAGTAAAGATAAAATAATCGAACTCTAAGTAGGTATAACGCAGCGCTACCATCTATGACACTCGTACGGTATAGACGAAACACCGGCATTGCCTTATGCTCCAGGGGATATTGAGTTGGTTGTAAATAATGAGAAATGCCGGATTCAATGGAACTATTCTTCACCCTCATAGACCGGGAGATGGCGACACAAAATATTAGGTCATTTGTACCAGTATGGGTCTAATTACGGAATAACAAAAAAGAAAATGATGGTCATAGCGCTGGTGCTGGCAGCCCAATCGCGTGGGCGTTAATCGAACGTGTCGGATAAATAACACGAGTGACGAACGATTTGTTCCACAAAAATGCTTGTATTTTCCGATAGTCGATAAAAAAAGAAGTAGGTGGTAGCGTAATGCCATACTTCTCCGGTGTGACTTACAGCCCGCCATACCTACACGAATAAATTAATAAAAAAAAAACAATTCAACCATTTGTACCAGGCTAATTTTTGTGCAGCTAATCATCGTCGAGTAGCCATTCACGGAAATCACCTTGCCATACGTTCCCGACGGTTCCCAATGGCTGCCAAACCGCAAGGAAGTAAATTTTTTTTTGTTAAACGATTTGTACCAGGCTAAAACTTTTTTCAACAGTTCTCTGTATGATCATAAATAGAAGTCTGATCATGCCATACCTGTGGGAGGTGGCGAATATGTACAATATTTTTTCAAAATTCTAAGATTTTACTCGTAATTCGAACGAGTTGAACCAGTACGGCGCCACTGTTTCCCTCTACTAGAAGTATGGCAAATATAGTGATGGTCACATTGTATCATATAATTTCCAAAAATCCAAATGCCATACTTACTGGTACAAATCGTTAAAATTTTATTTTTTTTCAACATCTTGGCTTAAGTCCGGCAGTCGTCCGCCCCATGGTTACAATCTGGAATAAAAATTTTTTTGAGAGAGAATTACATCTAAACGAACAGAATACAATGATTCCATGATGTGAAAAATGATTTTACGTATTTTACAGTCTTATTTTCAAAACATGTCGAATAAATAAATTTTTCAAGTATGGCAGCACTTTTTCCCCCTACTAGACACATTTTATCACATACTTTCCAAAAATCCAAATCCAAATACAAATCGTTTAGCAAAAATAAAACTTACTCCCTTGCGGTGGTATCGCGGCCATTGGGCCTTGTACAAATGGTTGGACCGGGGATCCACCATGTGCCCTCGGCGTCGGGCGAAGGGGCTCGCGGGGACTTCAGTGCGGTATATCCACCTGATAAAAAGCCAGTTGAGTCTTCGCCCAGTGAACATGGTAGTGTCCGTAGCTGGTCACGAACGGATACCCATCCAACGTTGGGTAGAGGGATCTACTCTGACGGTTACTCATCACACGTAGTCGGAGGAATCTGACTGACATGAGTACCTGGGGGGAGGGGGAATAGCCCCATCAAGGAAACTTGATGCCCCTTCACATGGGTTTGGCCTCCAGGGGGCGTGGTTTCCGAGATAGCACAAAACAACACCGTACTACGGTAGAGGCTCTTGGGTTCCTGCCCTATGGGCTCAGGGTTGGGTTCCTTGGGGCCTCGGCGGGTAAGCAGCGTTAAATCTGCTCGGGTACTGATACTGCAGAGCGCAGAGTCAGTAATTTGAAATAATACGGCCCCACCATTTGACAATTACATGGTAGCCTATAGCGCGCTGATTTGGCGTATCCAAATTAGGCGGACCAGCTTTGCCCGATTGCTCCGAGATAAGCTGACGCAGGTACTTGAAGCCTTGGGGGTCGCTGTGTTGGCTTGGCCTCGGCCGCGAAACAAAGAGTTCCATCATGGTACAAATGGTTGTATTGTTTTTTTAAAATTAATGTATTCGTGTCGGTATGGCGAGCTGTAAGTCACACCAGAGAAGTATGGCATTACGCTACCACCTACTTCTTTTTTATCGACTATTGGAAAATACAAGAATTTTTATGGAACAAATCGTTCGACACTCGTTATTTATCCGATACGTTCGATTAACGCCTACACGATTGGGCTGCCGGCACCAGCGCAATGAACATCATTTTCTTTTTTGTTATTCCGTAATTAGACCCGTGAAGTACCACCATACTGGTACAAATGACTTAATATTTTGTGTCACCATCTCCCGGTCTATCAGGCAAATACAAGCCATACCGTGACCATCAACGTAGGGGGATTTTTGTCATAGAGTTTTCAACTCCTAGCAAAACGAACACCATCTAAAAAGAGGAGAAATAACGGACTAAATATCGGGACTCACTCTTTGAAACGCAGGCTCCACCCAAACCACTCTGACTTTTGAATTATCAACATTCCGTTTTCAGAAAGAGCACGCATTTTTACACATTCTATGCAAATTTCCAGATTGCTGTTATCTTATTCTCAACTTAAAAATCAAATTAGCGAAATGAATCTCAAATAATCTTTATTTCAAAATTATTTTCTAGTTTTGTTATAATGCGGCGTATCGGCCTTAGTCTCTACACCGTTTAGAATGTCCTAGAGTTTCTAACGCAAGGTCTCATTCGCCATCAGCGCTTGGTCTGTTGATGGACGAGGCGTATCGAAACGTCGGGAATCCTAACAACAATAAGGAATATAACGTAAGCGGCTACGTTATACCCCTGATGGTCCTAGAAAGTACGTGACGTCCTGTTATAAGTGAAATTCGAGTATAGAAAGAAAACAAGATGGATTAATTTGATGAGTATATTAAACATAGATTAGTTCCGAATTGAATACAAGTATTTCCATTTTAGATCCACTTGCTATCCCGCAAGCCGACCTCTTTAACATGTATCAAAATAAAAATATATTCATATAATGCATATTAACCAACATCTAAACTACTTAAAGTACCCTTGAAATCAGGCAAGTTTAAGAAACGCATATTCAACGAGACATTCCTTACATAACTAGCCGTTATTGCTTCTGACGGAGGTATATTAAATACACTTAAATACATAATGGTAGCAAGCGCATAAATGTTTCTGGATAACAGTTCACATACATAAAACATACTTTCAAAGATAGCAACCTTAAAATAATTACTAAATACCTTTGTTTTTCCGCAATAATCCAATATATACTAATAACATACCTAGTAATCAAATATCAGAATACACAAAATATATCAAGCAAAACGTGTACGAACATAAAATGTTTCATATACAGGTAAAAATGCGATAAAATCAGGCAGATAAATCAATATAACATTAATCAGACATGTAAGACATAATCAAAATGGGTAATCAGTTCAAACATTAATAAACACAAATCAAGCAAATACACAAAACACTATTACATGATACCTATAAGAATACACCAAAATCCGAAGTAATTGCTTTCACTGTACTAGTAGAAATAAACCTTTATTTAGTACAATATAAACGATACCCATTCATGGTTCCTAAATAAAGGACAGCTCTTACAACAGCCAAACTCGACAGGTGAAAATAATATAATAATTTCACTTTCAGTAACCAGTATATGAGCCATAGCTTTTGTATCAGGGTTAAAATATTAGGTTCCGTTCCGTATATGCTCATAAATTAAACAGGATTGCAGATGTCTTTTAAGGCGGCTTATTTCCAAGAGAAGGCACATATTTCTCCGCACTCATTATATCTATTCATGATCGTTTCTGGATATCCTTTAATAGTACGATAGTTTCATCTTACGGTATTTATTGACGAAGTGATTTCACAATTCTCCTGACTAAACTCCGAGGCACTCCGGTGTTCGCGATAGATTAGACTACATACTGCACTATTCCAAACGCACCTGTAACTAGAAGATATTCGCGGCAGTGAATAAACTATACTCCGAGGCATACATTTTCTCGAACAGTTGCACTAATACATGACGACGAACTTGGTAACGCACTGGTATAATCCTTAGATGATCGTGACGCGGGTCAAAATATGAACTGATTTGATCTGGTAAATCCGCGGTGTTTTATATTAATTTCGTTCGGACACGTGTTGCCGTTATTCTCCCCTACGCAATAAAATACGACACCTTCATAATTAATCATGTTTTTAATAGCGTCCGTCTGACAGATTCATTGCTATAACCCACTTAGCGAGACATGTTTACGACCATAATTTATTGATATTATCTTATGCGGTGGGCGGAAGAAAGACGCCATATTGAAAAGTAGGATGAAACATCTCGAGTTATTCACTATCTAGGAATTCTTCAATTATGTTGGTCGTGGGGAAGGATAGCAGTGAACTTGATATTCGCGCAGTTCGCTCTCAAACAGAAGAGAGATGCATACAACATTGTTTATTATTTTAATATCTCTTACCGATATTCGAGAATAATGAATTGCATGACGTCGTTTGATAATGGATCATTCCTAATAATTAGTATGGGACAGGGTGGATCATGACCGTTTCTTCCCAACCTTTAAATTATCAACTTTCCATTTTCCACAAGAGCAAGCACATGGCTTTTTTCCTTATTCTTGACCTATAATGAAATCAATAAAATAAATCACAAATTTTCGTTGTGTTTGATTTGATGTTACTCTTCCGGAGTTGCCTATATTATTCGATGACATACGAATAATTACTCAAATTCATAATATTAAGAAAAAATTCATAAGAATCCACTATTTACCAAGACCAAATGAGGTACCGGTTAGTCGTATGTGAAAACACCTGTAGAATTTGAGAGCTATGCTTGATGATTTAAACCATCCTTTTGTGAGACAACCTCCATACAATGAATCATAGAAGTGTATAAACTCTTTAAACAATGGTAGCCCATGCCTTTGCACACATGCATGCGCTTCTTCAGTAATGTTTCATGTTCCGATTGCCGAGTGCAGTGTAGAAGAGAATTAATAATGGTCATCGTACAGTTTGTTGAATTTGTGTTCGTTATAACCTAATGCACAACGAAGGTTCACTGCGTGTGTAGATACAAAGGAAGATCCTATTATATAATCCGTGTCCTCCAGATAATTCCACTGAAAATCCGAATAATCCTATAGGTAAAGGAATTTGATACGCACTGGCATTTGTGCACATCCACGTCAGAAAAACAATGTGATATCCTTTTTTGGTAAATATTTATACAGGGAACCAGATTTAACCGTCCGATGATAGTCACAAGTACTTTGCGTTGAAATGAAAAAGTTTGTCATTATCTACGAGCTTGTATGTTAAAAATAGCGCTAACCGCATTTCATTAACAAACTCAGCATGCGAAATCCTCAAAATTGCTCATGCTAGAATACACAGTGATAATTTTTTTAGAAAGTATACCAAACCGACGGTTTTTTCCTTGGTCACATCAAGTAAGGGTGTGGAAAGTCGGTAAAGTTACATTTCATACGGTTCGTTGATATTTATGGATTGTTGATTATTTTCTACTTCATGGTTCATCCAAATTTTGATTTTTCCGCATGATTGTATCAAAATGTTGATGTCTAATTAGTAGATCACTATTTTTACATCTCATCCAAGTTTAAAGTCATGACCAACCACATTTGGGAGCACTTATTTGTTTTTTGAACATGATAAACTGTTGCTTATAATTTGACCAACTAAAACTTGATATTTATGATATGAATCATGATTACCAAATACAATTTCAGATATAATAAATACCACCACATCATCAACTCACCCTTTATCGAGTAGAAAACGAACAAAATCAGTTTTGAAATTGGAATCAATGAAAACTGTGTTTGAAACTGTCACATTGCTAAAAAACGAGATAACTGATATGAGCAGAGCTCAAGATAAAATACTCATCTACCATATATTTATTGTTTGTTCTAATAAAATTAACATTTTGAAATAATTTCAAAAATACACATATTCAATTCAACTTTTTCAGGGTTTTATCACCCTCCTCATATTTATAAACACAAACCACGTAGGCTCCTTTCTTTTCCTTCGTTTCTTGTAGGGACTGATCACTTGTTAACTCTTTGATAGCTGAAAGAAATAATAAAAAATTATTATAATAATGAAAGAAGCAGCAAATAGTGACTTCAGACTGTACCAGACAAAACACTCAAAGCTAGGAAATCTGATCGGATATCTAAAGACTTTTAAACATATCTCCCTTGTTTACACCGACAGATATCATGCCGATCAGGTACGACTTCGAAGAGCAGTTTGAAGTGGTCATAAATAACCACCAGATTTATACAGAAAACGGTCCTCAATTGTCAATGAATGCCTCAGTGTGCACACAGATGGATGAAGAGGTTGGAGTGGGCGTTACAGGGTCAAATTTCAAGCTCTCAAAAGCCCTTGGTAGGACCCCAACCATCTTCAAAAGCAGAAATACATGCTATAGAGATTTTTGCCCAAGAAAGTCTTGAAAGGGGCACCCGAAGGGCAGAAATATATATACTATCAGATAGCCCAGCAGCACTAAAAGCTCACACACGTGAGTCTAAGCAGACTTGGGACTGTAAACAAACCCAGAGACAACTGGCAGCAAACAATCAGGTAACCCTGATATGGGTGCAAAGTCACAGGTGCATAAAGGGCAAAGAGGAGGCAGACTGCCTTGCCAAAAAGGGGCAAACACACCACTTCCCGGCCCAGAACTCTTCTGTGAAATAAGGGAGAAGGCTTGTGGGCCTATCGCCAAGGAAAGCTGAACAGCTTCTCGAGTTGAAAAAAATAGACTTGGAATTGGTAACGGTACTACTCACTGTCTCCTGGGGTATTACCTCGAAAAGGTTGGCAAGTCAGAGAGTGACAGTTGCCGGTACTGCGAGAACTTCGCGGAAACTGCAGAACATCTGCTTTACGAATGCCCAGCGCTTTTCTGCAAGAGGCAAGAATGCCTGGAAGGGGCATTCGAAACGTCCTCCGACATCAGGAACTTAGCTCCCAGGAAACTGATAAACTTCGCACGAAGTCTCAGAATCCCGTTTCTTGATTAGATAAAGGTCTACGCACAAAATACTGTGCAGGTCGTGGTGTTTGAGAGGCTGCACAGCCTGCACGACCCCCCCTACAATATACAATCTACATTATGACTAAAAACAGTAACGTTGCATTTTTACCGAAATTTTAGGACTGACGTTAGTGATATCAACGTATTGCTGGCGATGTAGATGAAAAAATTTATTTCAAAATGAATAAAAATTGGTTGAAAAAGTGTCAAGTGATACGAGGCTGTACTCAGAATGCCATATAGAAAAAAAGGAATGAAAATATACCAGTCATTTGTGAGAAAAAAAAACAGTTCCATAGAGTGTAAATTTCATTTCATTAATATGTAACTGTAATAATGGACAGTGGTACCGAATTGAATGACCTTAGGTAGTTTATTTGTCACCATTATATGGCTTTTGCTTCATTTAGGAATATTTAATCAGCTCGTTTGTGAGCTATAACTTCTTCGTCTCATATTAATTCAATTTGGTATTTCAACTTGTCATTTGACAAAAATTAACTGGCTAAATCACAGCATACCAGAATAGCAAATGCCAAATGCTACAAATAGAAAGGTTGTCGCACAAAAAATATACATATGTATGTATATTGAAGCGAAGTGGTCGTGGTGTAGAGCGTTTGCTTCCCACCCAGGCGTTGTGGGTTCGATCCCCACCCCCTACTACTAAGCTAAAGTGGTATAAATAAGCAATCCACTTTTATTGAAGCTTTAGGCCCGGGATCTCCCTTGTTCGCACAAGCTCTGCTTTTGAGGGGTTTTCTCCGAAAACCTGAGTGATTCGTAAAATTTTGTGGATTGACGTTTATTGGAAAATTACCACAATTGCGTGCATGTGCATCAAGGGCGTCGCCAGGATCTGAACTAGGGGGGGCGGTTGTTACAGTGGGGGTGCTGCAAGGTGACAACGACACAATAAAACTTAAGGAGATTCTGGTAAATTATTTTTATCATTAATTTTTACGCTAATAATAATTTCCTTGGATTGCTGAAAATTTGTCTAAAACCTTTTTTTCGACCATCTCACGGTTTTGTTTAACAAAATCCCGATGCACGCTCATCAAACATAATCCCGTCAACCTTTCCTCTACCATCGTGCTCCTAAGCCAGGTCTTCACCCTTCGAAGCGTACTAAAGGACCGTTCTACGGTAGCCGTAGTGGGTGGAATTTCAATCAGAATTGAAATAGCGTGCCTCATGGCAAGGAAAAAAACATTGGCTTCATTTAAAAAGTCAGTTACTTCAATATCCTTCAATTTGTCATCAGTTAAACTTTTTTTCTTCCATAAGTTAAACCATAAGTCCAGTTCTGCGGTGATCTCATTCAACTCATAAAACACTATGAAGGGTTCTGCGTTTTTTTGTAATTCTCTGTTACTCATTTTCAGCATGTATAATGGATGCAGTTTTGTCATGGCAAAAGCTTGGGTATTTTCATGGGAAAATCGAATAGTCAGCGATGACATGAGAGAATCAAGATACGGTATGATGAAATTTGAATCCACATTGTGCATTCAAATTTGGATCAGTGAAATAGGGGGAGTGACTCTTCTATAACCATACCTTGCTCAGTGTGCGTGTTCTGCACAAATGAAGACACCCTGTTTAACAGGTTTTGACAGTAGTTAAGCTTTTGAATGTCGAAGATGCTAACTTTGTTGGTGAGACGTGCAGTGAGTGTAATTGATGTGGTTTTGGTGTTTGGATAGTTAATATTTCTTGAAGTACTGGTACTGACGTTACCAAGAATGCAGAAGTAAGAAGTGAACGAGGAGTCCAAAAACATATTCCTACACTCTACTGGGTATGAAGAGATTGATAGAGATGATGAACAAGTAGATTGGGAGTAAGAACTAGATACACAGTTCTCACAATGTTAGGGCCAATTTATGCAACTTGTCATTATCATAGTAACAATCATTATCACAGTTTTAGTCTCAATTGTTGTTTTTTCAAAACTAAAACTGAGGAAATTGCATAAATGCTACTACTGGAATGTACAGTTTCAATTTCATTTCATGATTAAGACAGTGATTGTGATTAGGACTATGACAATGACAAAGTTGCATAAATTGACCCCAAGTAACAAAAAGTTACTTCTGTCTCCTACAATGATTGAAATACATAACAAGGATTTTAGGAAGTGTAGGTTTCAATTTGAGGAAGTGGTTATCCAATAAGAGAGATTTTTCGGACAGTTTCGAAATAAATGATAATTCTCATGCTAGTATTTTACCGTTAGGTGAGAGTGAGCAGAGTAAAACGTTGGGTTTATATTGGAACGCATATACTGATACTGTTCAGTACCAAATACGAGACTTCTCAAAACAGTTTGCTATAACTAAGCGCAAGATATTATCAATATCAAGTCAGATTTTCGACTCGTTAGGGTTAGTTCAACCAGTTATCGTGGTTGCTAAGTTAATCATCCAAAGTTTATGGAAAGAAAAATCTGACTGGGACTCTGAAGTTCCAGAACCTTTACTCGACAAATGGAATAAATACTGTTTAGATATGAAATATCTTAATGACCTGAAGATTCCTAGATTTATTCTTTCTGACAATTTCGAGCGAGTGGAGTTACATGCATTTTCGGACGCTTCAGAAAAGGCATGTGGTGTAGCTATTTACATACGTTGTATTAACAATAGTGGTAGTTTTTTATCCCATTTACTCTATGCTAAGAGTAAGGTTGCTCCAACGAAACAACCGACTTTACCTAGACTAGAACTGACAGCTGCACTGACATCCGCTAGATTGACAAAAAAGGTCCTAAACGCGATTGATATAAATTTCGATAGAATTTATTATTGGAGCAATTCCACCATAACTTTATGTTGGATCAAAGGTAATCCTGACAGTTTTAAAACATTCGTGAAGAATCGAGTTATCAATCATTGTCAAATCCAAATGATTGGTCCACGTTCGATCAGAAGATAATCCAGCTGATTTGGTGTCACGTGGTAGCACAGCTATGAACTTGCTCTCCAATGATATGTGGTTTCAAGGTCCATCTTGGCTAAGAACTGGTGACTTACCACTAATCACTGTAGATGAAGGTTCTGTGACGACGTTGCCAGAGCAACGAGTTGTTGTCAATACTGAAATATTCAAAAATGTTTTAGAATTTGATTTGTTTTCACGTTTCTCATCACTATCCAAATTAATTCGAGTTTTGGGCTATTGTTATCGATTTATCAATAATGCGAGAACTAAAAAGTTAGATACGATTAAGATTATTAGTAGTAATTTGACTACACAGGAATTGAAAGCGTCACTTCGAAATTTAATAAGAATTTCTCATATTCAATCATTCAGACAAGAATATCTTAATCTTCTCAACAAGCGACCGATAAGTAAGGATAGTTCAATTCTTTCTTTGAATCCATTCATAGACCGAGAAAATCTCATTAGGGTTGGCGGCAGGATCCAGAATGCAAAAGTTGATTATGATACAAAGTTTCCTATTGTTTTGCATAATAAGCATAAGTTGACTGAATTGATAGTCACCACCCGCGTAATGTTATCAGTTCCAGGATGAATATCGAGAACTCTGGCAGTCTTCCACTTCAACGGGGGAAGATTGTCTTCTTTGACTATCACTACATCACCTGATTTGATTTTTCTATGACCACCTTGGAACCATTTTTGCCTCGCTTGTAACTCAGAGATATACTCCTTGCGCCATCGTTGCCAAAAATGCTGCATAATTTGCTGGAGTCTCTTGAAGTGTGATAAACGATTTTCGGGTACTTGAGTGAAACAAGGTTCGGGTATAGAGGTAATTGGTCTGCCTATTAGAAAATGTCCAGGACTAAGAGGGGTGTAATCATCGACATTCGATGACATTGGAGAAATGGGTCTGGAATTTAGTACGCCTTCGATCTGTACTGAGACAGTCATAAAATCTTCATAGTGTAATCGGGTATTACCTATAACCTTCTTTAAATGCGATTTACAACTTTTTACCCCACTTTCCCACAGACCGCCAAAGTTTGGTGCTCTGGGAGGTATGAAATGAAAATTAATACCCTCAGACACAATATTTCGTTCAATTTCTTGAACTCTGCTTGCAAAAATTTTGCAATTTCTGAAGGCGCTCCTACGAAAGTAGTCCCATTGTCGCTATAAAATTCAGTAGGTTTACCTCGCCTGCAAATAAAACGTTTGAAAGTGGCTAAAAATGCATCACTCGTCAACTCTGTCACGAGTTCAAGATGTATTGCCTTAACAGTCATACATATGAAGAGAGTTTAGGGTTACGTGTCTTGCGATCCTTAAGTAAGAATGGTCCTGCATAATCACAACCAGTATGTGCAAAAGGAAAAAACTTGTTGATTCGGTAGTGAGGTAAATTACCCATCAAATAATCAAGTGTCTTGGGTTTTACTTTAAAGCAAATAACACATCGATGCACAATTGATCGTGCAAGACTTCGACCTGATATTGCCCAATACTGTTGTCTGACAGTATATAATAGTTGCTGTGGTCCACAATGCAATGAAATTTTATGATAATACTCGAATATCAATTCAGTCAACTTATGCTTATTATGCAAAACAATAGGAAACTTTGTATCATAATCAACTTTTGCATTCTGGATCCTGCCGCAAACCCTAATGAGATTTTCTCGGTCTATGAATGGATTCAAAGAAAGAATTGAACTATCCTTACTTATCGGTCGCTTGTTGAGAAGACTAAGATATTCTTGTCTGAATGATTGAATATGAGAAATTCTTATTAAATTTCGAAGTGACGCTTTCAATTCCTGTGTAGTCAAATTACTACTAATAATCTTAATCGTATCTAACTTTTTAGTTCTCGCATTATTGATAAATCGATAACAATAGCCCAAAACTCGAATTAATTTGGATAGTGATGAGAAACGTGAAAACAAATCAAATTCTAAAACATTTTTGAATATTTCAGTATTGACAACAACTCGTTGCTCTGGCAACGTCGTCACAGAACCTTCATCTACAGTGATTAGTGGTAAGTCACCAGTTCTTAGCCAAGATGGACCTTGAAACCACATATCATTGGAGAGCAAGTTCATAGCTGTGCTACCACGTGACACCAAATCAGCTGGATTATCTTCTGATCGAACGTGGACCAATCATTTGGATTTGACAATGATTGATAACTCGATTCTTCACGAATGTTTTAAAACTGTCAGGATTACCTTTGATCCAACATAAAGTTATGGTGGAATTGCTCCAATAATAAATTCTATCGAAATTTATATCAATCGCGTTTAGGACCTTTTTTGTCAATCTAGCGGATGTCAGTGCAGCTGTCAGTTCTAGTCTAGGTAAAGTCGGTTGTTTCGTTGGAGCAACCTTACTCTTAGCATAGAGTAAATGGGACAAAAAACTACCACTATTGTTAATACAACGTATGTAAATAGCTACACCACATGCCTTTTCTGAAGCGTCCGAAAATGCATGTAACTCCACTCGCTCGAAATTGTCAGAAAGAATAAATCTAGGAATCTTCAGGTCATTAAGATATTTCATATCTAAACAGTATTTATTCCATTTGTCGAGTAAAGGTTCTGGAACTTCAGAGTCCCAGTCAGATTTTTCTTTCCATAAACTTTGGATGATTAACTTAGCAACCACGATAACTGGTTGAACTAACCCTAACGAGTCGAAAATCTGACTTGATATTGATAATATCTTGCGCTTAGTTATAGCAAACTGTTTTGAGAAGTCTCGTATTTGGTACTGAACAGTATCAGTATATGCGTTCCAATATAAACCCAACGTTTTACTCTGCTCACTCTCACCTAACGGTAAAATACTAGCATGAGAATTATCATTTATTTCGAAACTGTCCGAAAAATCTCTCTTATTAGATAACCACTTCCTCAAATTGAAACCTACACTTCCTAAAATCCTTGTTATGTCTTCTTGTAGTGTCAGTAATTCTGTCTCGTCGTTTGTGCCTGTCAGAAGATCATCCATATACCTGCCATTTCTTATTATTCGCGTTGCTGATGGGAACTCATTCTCGAATTCACTAGCTATTTGATGTAAACAGCGTACTGCCAAGAATGGGCTAGATGCCATACCATATACTACCGTATTTAGTTCATAACAAATAATATCTCCGGTATATGATCGCCATAGTATACGTTGGTAAGGTCGATGTTTTGGATGTATCCAGATCTGACGAAACATTTTCGAAACGTCTGCATTCAGAACATATTTATGCTTACGAAACCTGGTTAAAATGGAAACTAAGCCATTCTGAAAAGTTGGACCTACAATCTGTACGTCATTGAGACTTAGCCCGCTAGAAGTCTTACTAGAGGCATTAAAAACTACCCTCAAACGACATGTCAAACTCAACTCTTTAATAATCGCATGATGAGGTAAGTAATAACTCTCATTGTCCTTACTGTCACGCCAGTCTTCATTAGTCAACTGTGTCATGTGACCAAGACTTTCAAATTCTGAAATAACTTCGGAATAGTCGTGTTTCAAATCAGGATTTTTTGTAAATTTTCTCTCCAAGTAATTTAAACAACGCAAAGCCTGTCCTTTTGAGTCACCTAATGCTAATAAATTGTCTTTAAACGGAATCTGAACTACAAATCTACCTGTCAAGTCTTTTTCGTACGTACTCAAAAAATGCTTTTCACAATAATTATCAAAAATATTTGGAACTAGAGGCTCCTCAACCTGCCAAAACTTCATCAAGGTCTGGTTGAGCATGTCATCATCAATCGCCAGATTACATGTAAAACGTCTTGTGATTTTAGGAAATGTCAATTCGCCACCTATGACCCAACCCAACTGGGTATTTTGTAAAGTTACTCGACCATTGGTTTTGATCTGTTCCATAAGCAGAATATCATAAAAAACATCTACACCTAATAAAATGTCGATATCACGTGAAATATTGAAAGTCGGATCGGCCAAAGGAATTCCCTTGGGAATTTTAACTAATTTAGGACTGAAAGAAACTAGAGGAAGCGAATTTGTCACTTGTTTTAAAACTGAGCACAACAATTCTCGAGTATAATCATTGGTTCTTGACTGAATGGTTATCTTAGTCTGGTATTCAATCGCAATATTATTTGAATTACCAATGCTTGATATATCAAAACTCGTTGATATTAATTTAGCTCCTATTTTCTTTGAAAATTTTTCAGAATCCACCAAAATTCTAGCCTGATACATTTTATTATCAGTGCCTATTACGTTCACTAATGCTGTGGATAGAAGGGAATAAGTAGACTGTCGAGTAAGTCCTGAAAATGAATCTAATTCATTTTCCAAACTATCAGCTACTTGAACGGAATCAAAATCTACAACCTCCGAAGGTTTGAATAATTCTGCAGTGCCAGCGTGTTCCCGAATGTCACCTTCTCTCATGAGAAAGCTCGTCGAGTTAGATACCACAGATTTCCCTTTCTCCGTTTTGCACATTGCAGCCGCATTCGCGCTGCCTTCCTGTGCGGACATAAGTGGTTTGATATCGTCATTGTTTTGCCTGTAACGATGTAATAAAGAATTATGCCTCTGACTGCAAATTCTACAGCCCATTTTTTGACAGTCTCGTACCATGTGATTTGGATTGGAACAATTTAGACAGAGTTTCAATTTTCTAATTTCTTTATTCCTATCATCGATTGAGAGATTCTTGAATGAATCGCAGAGGAATATTGAGTGTTCGCCTTTACAATAGTAACAAGAAAATATCCTTTGTTGATTTGTCGTCGCAAATGAACCGTGATGTCTATTTGTCTGTTTAATGTCCTTTTTCTCTGTCCTGTAAACTGTCTGTCCTTTAATAGCTAACCCTTGATTTCTAGTCAGCTCTAATTTTTCGAGTAAAGCACATTTCTTTTTTAGAAATTCATGCACTTCATTCCAAGTCGTAAAAGTACTCTTTATTTTGTATGCTTCCCACTCCTTCCTAGTCTGATTGTCAAATTTATTAACCAGAATCGCTATTAAAAGCATGTCCCACTTGTCAGTCGGTTGATTCAATGCTTCTAGGGACCTCACGTTACGATTGAATGTGTCAAAAAGTTTTCTTAAATCACTATACGACTCCCTTGACAATACTGGAGCATCTAAAAGCCCTTGTATATATGTGTCAACCACCAGGCTGTTATTTTCATAACGTTCTGTCAAAAGTGACCAAGCCACATTCCAATTTTTGTCAGTAGTTAGTAGTGAACTGATCAAACGCTTCATCATTCAAGCAACTACGCAAATATTGTAATTTCTGAACTGGTGGAGCTTCTCCGACCATTGCCAGAAATACATCTTTAAATTCTAGCCACTTGTCAATTTTACCTGAAAAAGATGGAAGTTTCAAAGGCGGTAACTTATTTGAGTAAATCATATCATTATTATAACCGCCCTGGGAGCATTTCGAAGCTGAATGAGTCGACTTAGCTGCCTGATTTGGTTTGGAATTATTTGATTTCTGCGAGCTGTCGGAAGTTGAATGTTTTTGATTAAATTGCAACGAGCCTTTTCATAATTGATGTCAATTCCAGTTTTAGTCAAAGCAATTAAATGAAAATAATCGTCAAAATAATTCTTTTCATCAAGCTCGTGAGCTTTTTGCTCAGCCGACAAATGTGTGAAAGATTGTAACACGCAAGAAATATCTAATTGTACCAGTGGCACAAACTTATCTAATCTAAACTTCAAATCATTACAATTAAGTTCTGATAAATTCTCAAAGTCAACCCTTTCAATAAATGTCTTGAAATTTGTAAGATTTCGTCTGATCTGAGCCCTTTTGAATTTAAGAGATGAAAGTTGATTTTCTTCGTCTTCTGACATTTTTGTCAAATAAAAAGTAGTTAAACCCAATTACACAATGAAAATATATGATCCGTCGATCAATTCCATACAATCAACAAAGAAGAATACGACCTTGTGTCTCCTCCAAACTGCCGATTCTCAGCACAACGTCGATGCACTTGCTTTAACTGTCTATGTCTGCACTAGTCTGTGCTATCCAGTAAAGGAGACGTGAAAATACTGCCAAAGAATCAACTCGCTTAACATTCGCGTCGTTGATTGTCCCGTTGAGCTAACATCAGCGTCGATATAACTCAATTGCTTCCAATAAATAATTGTGAATTGTTCACACTGCCATAAAATGTCAGAACTGAGAAGGACCAAAATTAATGTACGTAAATGTCCTGTAAGTCTACAGGAATCTGTCTGGACTATATATTCAAAATTGTCGAATTGAACTTTTTTGACATTGTATTTTTATTTTTTTTTGTTTTCATTAACAAAACCAAAAAACTATCGCATGCATCTTGATAAAACTGAATATCGAACAATGACTTTTAAAGTTCAGTTTTTTGCTTTATTTCAAGCACCTACCTACCTACCTTAAAAACCTTAAACATGATCCAAAATGCCTTAATGGGTGCCAAAAATCCTTTTTTGCACACAGGCGCCAATAGCCCTTACGGGGACCCTGAATGCATCTGTCTGACTATTCTCAGAAATAACTTCACAAGTGATTCATATAAATGTTAGCGACAATTTATTTCAATCTCAGACATGTTTCAAAGTAATCAGTAAAGGTTATGTCACACACAAGCAATAATAGATTCCACTTCTAATCCTTGATTATAACATTCTCAACGCTTTCAATTCAAAGAACGCACTCCGACTGTAGTCAAATTTATGGACAAAGTTTAAGTATACCAAAGAGAACAGACAATCATTGGGGATGATTGAAGATAGCTTGAGAGAAATGTACATACATACCGTTTTTATAAAACGTTTTTCCGATGACCACGAACGGCGATTCAAATGCTAAGCACCATATTGTACTTGCAACGAAAATTAAAACTAAATCTCCCATGAAATCATGCATCTGAAAAAAACTAAGTGGATAAGTAGGTAGGTGAAATCTGCAATTTTGTTATTTGAAGAAAATCAAAATGCATTGAATGCAAAATTTGGAAAGAATGCTTATGAAACTAGCATAAAAAATGGCTGAAATACGATATTAAAAATGAAAAATGGCAGTTTTGTCAAAAATTCACTTGAACATCACAGGCTGCGTTCATAAACTTACTCTGAGTGAGGACTGCTTACTCCGAACCGTTCGTAAACTTACTCTAGCTGTATGGAGTATGCATTGACAATCGATCAGAAACTTACTTCGAGTAAACTCTACTTACTCTGCTTTCGAAAAGAGTAGTGATATACTCTGATAGTAATAATAATGACAAGGAACTTTTTTGATAGTTTGTGTTTGTTATTGTTTGTATGTTCACGTTTCCACGTGCTTTTGAAGTGAAAATAAAAAAATACGGAAGTTTCGACAATTTAGAGATTATATTCCCACGATATGGATTTTCATGTAGTATCAATTGACAGAGATACTTTCATTCTTACAAATAAAGGAATGCTTCAAAGTGTAATGAACAATATTTAACTTCTGGAAACCCTAATAAAGAGTTTCAATATTTTGTATCAGTAAATGGAGAGCTTTGTGAAGTTCTCAATTCTCAAACAAGACCAAACACAACCTCAATTTCATGAATCACCATTATCAATATTGTTGACACTTTGCACTCTTTGCAAAGTTTTTGAACGCTATGCAGGAGTAATGATTGACATGTACTTCTAATCACGTGACCGTACTCTTACTCTACTCTCATAGTAAGTTTATGAACGCAGCCACAGACATATTTTGAAAAACAGTAGTCTGTCAAAAACATTAAATAATAATAATACCGCGAACGAAAGGTATCAGAACCCGCAAAAAGCTCTATAACTCCAAGCCCCTTGAGCCACAACGAGGAAAGGAAAGATACTATCCCTCTGATTGGGTAGCATGAGCGACGCATTTACAAGATGGAAGCTAAGATCAAGTCGGCGAGACAACACGCGTCTCGTATCCAGTGTGAGGCGGACTACCAATTAGCCCTTCACGCCCGCAGTGCGGCGAATTGCCGCAAAATTATGACGAGCTCACTACACACCGAATCAAGGCGTGCTGTTTACCAATAAACAGCACTACCTTGATACGATACGAATGCTGGTGGCTGTAAAGAATTAAACAGTGAGGCGAGCGAAAAGCATCGCGAAAAACATGACTTTCCGCTATAAATCTTCTCGCTCATTCCGAGAGCCTCCACGTTTTGTTTTTAAAATTGTTTCGTTTCAAATTGGTTTTTTCAGTTAACCAGCTGTCGTTGCCCTACGAACGGCAGTACTCAGAAGTTGAAACTTGTACAAGCCAAGGATTAACGAGGTCTTGCCTTTTAACGTGCGATTTCTAGCACTTTCTCAGACCACCAGAAAAATAAACTGAAATCGCTGGGCTTTGAATCCACGACCGGCAGACAGGATGATTGAAAAGCATTGATTCTAACAACTCGGCTACCTGTCCTCCTGACCACGTTTTGTGGATAACACGTCGGTGGCTGATCGGGTGGAACTTTCTGGAAGAACATTTATGAGTTTTCGCAACTTCCCAACGTAGATACTCCAGGCCCTAATGGATTAAATTTTCAAGTATTCACATCGCATAAGCTCATCATGCATTTGCTCAGATGCCTTGTGGTACCTGATCAAATAGTGAGATGCATTGAACAACTGATGTCGTTCTGGAAGACTCACTTCACCATAACTTCTTCTAGTCGAGGCAGAGTCCAGACAAAGCAGGTTATCTTCAGAAAGGGCGTATTTTAGGCTTACTTGGCCCTCTTCTCTTCTGCATCTCCCAATTGCCATTGTCCGTTGCACTACGGAAAACACGCGGATACAACTGCGGCTCCCCAACAACCGGAGCACATGGATGACTTTAAACTATATGTCTCTAGAGAAAAAGGATCTTCATCAGGATGGTGCAAGAGTACACATATGCTATCGAAATGGAGTTTGGGATTGACAAATGTGCCACGGTTCATCTCAAAAAAGGACGATGCGATGAATATGAAGAGGGCTTTCAGCTTGTAGAAGGAAGCATCCTAGACAATCTGGATGCCGGAGAGACGCATACTCACCTAGGGGTGCAATACCATCACGCCCAAGAGGTAACCATTGTTAAAAACTCTCCTTGTGGAAAGTATCAGCATAAACTCCGACAGATCTGGTCATCAGAGCCGTCGGAGAAGAACAAAGTTGCTGCAACTAATATGATTGCCATTCCAGTTCTACTTAACTCATTTGGAGTGATGAAATGGAGTCAGGAAAAGCTGCTCCAACTCGACGTAAAAACTCGCAAAAAGATGTAGGAGCTTGCATATGTAATCGTCTGTATCACGGATATACTTCTCCAAACAATGGGTAGGCCGTGGACGTTTAGGCTTGGAGTGTCTGCATAACAGAATTGTACTAAATGGGGCCTGTAAAGTCATCAGGAGTTCAGATCCCCTTCTCTGCTGAGTATGCGATCATAAAAAAGCAGGAAGTGAACCTTTTATTTTCAAGGCAGCAACCCGTGCAGTCGATGAACTCAGTCTCGTATTCGACACTGAACGGAAGAACCCAAACCTAGTTGGTACCCGTTTAGCAAAAAGCCCACGTCAAAGCTGCGGAGAGTGAGACTCTCCTACAGCTACACAAGGATGAGCCAATGCATGGGAACATTGAAGACGTTAGCTCATCCAGAAATCTGACATTTGTATTTCTCAAGTCTAGTGGGCTGGAGTCATAATGGTCTGCCAAGATGGTGTCTTATATTATTCAAATCGATGTTCATTATCGTTTAACCGTGATTATACCCATTATCATAACTATGAGCCTGGTATGGAAAAATCGCAAATACAAACCAGTTTCATGTATCCAAAATAGTCCGAATGACGCTTTGTTCCCACGAAGTAACAGATGACAGCTACCTGGACAAGGTATACACTATACGACAGTTTCACCAAAACTTGGAATATCGGCAGCGAGAGCCACTCATTGATTCTTCCTGAAAATTGAGAGAGTTTTGATACCGCCATTGCCATTTAAAGAAATCTTTCAAAGTTGTTTCGTTCGAGTAACGGCAGTCGCATGTAGGAAAGTTGCTCTTTCCGTACCTGTTAGGATAATAATTATTTCCATGGCGGTGCTAGTTATACAGTTGGATAAACCCGCATAGCTCCCTAGAATAAACCTGTGGTTAAATTTTGGTGTAAAACGGTTGTTTTTGGTGCTCGTATTTTCGAAATCAGGTTGTTCAGCACCTGCCTAAAGTGTCGACAAAAAGAAAAAGGTATTGTGTGTGATTTTTAATAGAAAAACTGGTGTTTGAAATCGATCGATTTTCAAGATTTAGAAGGACTGCGATTCTTCTTCAGAATTATGTTTAGGAGACACGTATGTAAAATCACTTTTTTATTATTTGAAGGCGGAGTCCGATAAACTCTCCTTTGACTTGTCATGGTCTTTCAAGAAATAGTGATAGACATAATTCCATACAATATTTATATTTTATTCCAGGAACCGGCTGAGACACTACGTGGAACAATTCGTAACGACAAACTTTTGGAAGATAGAGTAACTATCAAAAACACTTAACTTTTCAGTGCCCACATAACTCCTTGGGGAATCATGTGGTGACACTCATT